>OX122895.1:10000000-11416666 GCA_944738655.2 Andrena hattorfiana
ATTGCAACAAAATAATTATTTCTGTTTCAATCACCTGAACCAAAGAAAAATCATTCTGACAATAGTCCTGTCGACTGGCATCGTAGTTGACTCCATAAAGCTGTAAGAAACATTGAGAAACAAGACAAGAGGCAGGACATCTGCCATCAGGAGAAAGTCCTGCAATCCAGGGTTATAAACTAGAAGAGTGGCCATCGGTTAAACAATGGACACAGTGACAACAGACACCCTCCAGTAGCATGACATCACCCACAAGTGGCATGTAGATGTGGGCACTTCGGCAACGCATGGATATACAAAATTCGTGCGCAATTTTGGCGGTTAGAAAAGTCATTCTGGAAGAGTGGGGATGGGTAAGGAAATCATCGATCCTTACGAAATGGAGTGCAAGATGGCATTCTTGACCTGTCCTTGCATGCGACAGGACTAAATATAAAGAAAAGTTCAATTCAAAGTTTTATGGATCTTCATATTCTGCAATATGGGAATAAAGAATTTTCGATAAAAATTATTTTCTCCAAATTTATCCCCACCACCCCTTTTACTACATTTTGTAAGCTTATCTGCTGGCCAACGTAGGAGTATTATAATAATATTAAGCCACTTGCGGAGCCTCCAGACTCCAGATGCAACATTTCTACAATAGAAACACCTGTGCACGTGGAACCATTACTTTAAGAAATTCCTAGTGCACACGGAACTACCATTCTGGCATTAAATAAAGTCTCGATGAATCCCACAAGACCCATACAATTAGATTCCGATTTTCAGCATTGCTACATCATAACTATTTTACTCGCGAACAAACGCTTGCCTCATATTTAAAGTAAAGTGTGTTACTGACAATTAAATAGTTAAAACACTCGTGTTTTCCTACATCGTAGCAACCTAGCACTTTTATTTTTAATTCTTCGCATCGGTGGATGGAAAAGCATCCAAGCATCGATAGCATCTCGAAGCAGAGCTGCGTAACCTAGCTCAATAACCGGTAACAAAGCAGTAAGTTCATTAATATTGATCATAGTTCGGAGTGGGGATGTTCCGCTAGTAGAGGAGATGAATTTGGCGCAACAGTGCACATTCACCAGATGTTCGGCATGAAATGTTAATGAATTCGAAGTTCCTTGGGGTTTGAAGTCAGCTCGAATGAAATCGCGTCGTGGAATAATCTATCCGCCGCAGCAATTCGAAACTTGGATGTCCCGAGATCTTAAGTTCTCCGTGAGCAAACTTCGGATTACACTTCGGTCGGAAGTGTAATCGACTTGAATTTCACGGCGCGGTGCTCGTACTGGGATTCGAAGCGACCGGATTGGCTTTCTTGCCACTTCAAAGGCCCGCTTGTTCTTTAAGAAGACTCCCTATACCATCGACGCGGAGTTGCGACACTTTCTTCAAACTATTGGAACATCATCACACAAATCGTTTATTCCATTTACATCAATGTGTTCCCAAACGCGTCTTTTTCAAAACTCTCTCTAAAATGGTTTAGCAAGATTCGTTCTTTGTAGAATGGTAAAAAGTAAATTAAGATGAAGAAGGTTTTCTGGAACTGTTATTAGGGATACAATTCTATTTACGGGTAGCTTCCCGCGAATTTGTTTTGCTCTTTCATTTTTTTTCTTCAAATACTTACGAAGCAGCGTTACATTCAATTAATTTTCATTTTACCAATTTTAGAGTATCCATAGTCTTGAAAACGGGTCCATGAAGAGGACAAATATGGCTATATCCTAATTTTTCTCAAATTTTTTAAAAAGGGCCTTCAATTATAAGTTTGTTAAGAACAATTACAAAATAAATAGTCAAATATTTGTTTGTTTTTTTTAAGTGAAATAATTTTTATTAGGTACTAGTATTGTAGGCTCCCAAAAGCTAATTTTTATCAGTTTTTTAGTTCAATGGTTCTAATTTATTGAAAAAAGGTCAACACTATATTTCAAAGAGCTGTAAGATGCACAATTTTAAAATTTTTGAAAAATCCTTCGACATACGTTTATATATCGCTAAAGACTACAACACATCCAAGTTTCAGCAAAATCCGAGATGTTACTGTGAAAAGTGGTCGATTTCACATGCAATGGCCCTATATATACAAAAAATGTTCAACTATTTTTTTTTAATGCTCTCGATAATTTATTACTGTATCTTTTATAATTTCTACACCTTACTTCATTTGAGTATTATTTATTAATAGACACATCATGAAAGATAACAGTTGATTACTAAGTTAATCTAAAATATACGCATGGTGACAGACACTCATTCGACGTCGTGGTATTACAAAGCGTAATCTTCTAACCAAACCTATTTACGCGCGAGATGGCGAACTCCGATCCTAATGAGCTTGGCGCGTATTTCAATACATAACACTTATAAAGCAGTTAAAGAAATTAGAAAGCAACATTCAATTATAAAGTAGAAGTTGTGTGTAAGGAAACTTTGACAGGAGACTTTATTGACGAATGTATTTTACAATTTGGTCCTGTAGCAATATTATTTCTTTGGTATTCTCGATTGTAACGATTCAGGGCATCCGCTGACAAGGACAGCTCGAGAATGCCTTTTTGCATCCTTTTTGTAAGAATCGATGCCTCCCACATCGATCCCCAGTTTTTCAGGATAATTCTGCTCCTCGCTGAAGTACAAAGAAACTCCTATCTTCCTGCACGTTTCCTAAGTATCCACATTTCTCTACATGCCACTTGTAGAGAATGCGACGCTGCTGAGGAACGTCCATCGCCGCCGCGGCTATTGTTTAATAGCCAGGCCACCCTCTTTCTTCCAACGGCAGATATCCTATGGCTCCCTATGTTCCTGATATGTGTCTTTTCATAATTTAAGTTTCATCTTCCCCCATTTTATTTTAACATCAAATTAATGAATCTTCCCATTACAATCTGCTTATTCGATGGAATCTTTATTTCTGATAAATAGCAGTTGCAAAATAAATGTTACTTCGTAATCTTCGTAATCTTCTAAAAGTTTCAAAGAATGTAGCTACACATAGGCAACATTGGAATGCGAGTATGAGCATAGATAATTAATCCAATGGATTTTGGAAGGAATAAGATTATTTAAATTCCTTGTAATTATAATTTCAAATTGGAATTATTTCCTAAGTTACTTGAAATTAAAAATTGTTAGTTTAAGATTCTGAAAAATATTCTTGTCGCCAGTGACCCACAAGGCACGAAATGTGTATAATCATTTTCAGTCATTTGACATTCGTTAAGAATGCAAAATTTCTTGCTAAAGGTTCTTCAATTATAAAGAAAGAGTACCAAATGAATTGGCATTTTCAGTTTTCCTTTCTATCGGCTGACGTTTTCGTGAATTCTTATCCACATTTCTGCCGCGTCAGGAATCTGTACACCCTTAAAAGCCGCTGCATCTGAGGTAAAACGAAGCTCCCTAGTGCCCTCTTATTCTCTCGATCATTGAAGTATGCTTCATACAGAAGATCACGCAGGAGATGTCTAGCTTGTGACAGAATGTCAACATTCTATTGCCATTAATTAGCTCTTCCTGAATAAGGCTAACCGTATAAAATGGTATTTTAAATTGCAGCAACTTATCTGGTATACGTAACGTGCATTGTATACATTCCTGCATTTTCAGGGGTTACACACCCTTAACCGGTCGGACAACAGGGCCATTTTTATGATTTTTTTCATATAAAGAAGCGTCATATGTAAAAATCAAGATATACACCTTGTTATATATATATATAAATTAAGCTGTATTCTCTTCAAAAAGAAATTTGATATCTTAAGAAATGGTGCCATAGCAGCCCCTTGTTCCAAGGTCTGTTCACAGTTAGAGCATTTACGGTACGGAAAATATCTCAGAGATTAGTGGACCGATTTAAATAAAATTTTTCACGAATATTTTTAAGACTATAATCCAGTACTTGTCCAGACGATCTTTCGATTAGTGTCTTGTTTTGTCTTTTATTAAGAAAAGAAACTTTGAGTAGTTGCCATTTTTCAAAAAAAAAATTTTTCAAAATCGGCGCTGACAAGTACTAGATTACAGTCTTAAGAATATTCGTGAATAATTTTATTCAAATTATTGTGATTCATATGATAAACAGTACAGTGATAAATAGTATTTTTATTTAAATAGCATTTTTCCATTTACAATTTACAAATTACTGATTGACAAAAGCCTGATTTCACATTTACTAATTTAAGATTAACACTTTTAACTAACATTTCCAAACGTTTATTTCGAAAAGTTTCGTAATACTTTTTAGATACCAAATGTCTCCATTTCATAAAATAATAAAAAGTATGAGATTATGAGACACGCCGTACTTGTCAGATACTATGAAACCTTCATAATACAGTAAATTACTCGGACTGGGCAGAAGAGATCTCGTAATACGTAGAGGTGGAATAGAACTCGAGAGGAAAGAGTTAATGAAAATCTTGAAAGAACTGGAAAAAGAACAGTGTATAAATTGCAGAACTGTAAAGGGATTACAAAATATAATAGCTAATAGAAATTGAGCTCGAATTTCAAGCTGACATCAATTGTTACAAAATAACATGAAAAATATAACATTTTTTTAAGCGTGGTTTGCAAACTATTAAGCGATGAAAAATGAAGAAGAAAATGGAAAAAACAATTTGATTTCCTAGTATTTAAAGCGTGAACAATGGAAATCAGATTACATCGTAATAAACAGATTTTACTATGATACTACTGTACTGTTACAGTGTTGTATGCAATTAATAGTCTACAAACCTGAGTGGTTCGAGATACACTCTTATTAATAGGAGTATCTAACTAACTCTTAACTTGTTCTCCAAAGAGTAATTTAACCCGTGTCTGGGACAGCGCATTATTTAGTAACATCATAGCAAAAGTTTACTCGTTAAATGTCTAATAGCAGTTGGAGGGTAAATTTTACTTCGCGTTACTGTGATTTCATGCGGCAGGATTAACGTCTTCACACTATTCCAAAAGTTTCGAAGAATTTGTTTTCACATAGGCATCATTAAAATGGGAGAGTAAACGTGATTACGCAAATAGATCGTTCAAGGAACACCGTCAATTAGATATGTTAAAATTAGAATTTCATCTTGATATTATTTATATTTGAAAATTAGACATTTTAAGTTATTTAATAGTCAAAATTGTTATTTTTGTCTTTAAGTAGCGATCAGGACTTTCAAGAGGTGTTTTTCCCCCGGGACATAAATATAGTTATTTTGAGATATGCTACTATAGTACTAATTACTCTGCTGTTACTATTTTGAATACATGATTTTGTGAATGTGTGCTTTTTAATATATTTAGGTATTCTTCTAACTTCTATAGATCATTTCAAATGTAATGTATGTGAAAATACGAAATACGTAAAAAATAAAATGATTTGTATGTATTCGATCATTTCAAATTATTGCTGCTTCAAATAATTTTGAATTGCTTTGAGCAAGATGCTATTACAATGGATGTAATACTGAAAGTATATGTAAAAAAAATTTGAATTGGTAATAGTAATATTTTTGATATTTGTAAATTACGGTAGTAACGAAGGGCAAAACCCTTGAGCTGAACATATTTTTCTGTAGGAAGCAACAAATAATCGTACGACCCTGTTTCGTGATTCGTTAAAAAAAGAAGCTCTGGATAACGGTTCAATAGTCTGTGCCAGAAAAGATATTAGCCGTGGAGCTTTAACCACGAGCAGGTTATTGGAAACCTTTGATACGATATATGAAAGCACTGATAGATCGGTCAGAAGATTACAAAAGACTGGTGTTTCTGTTTTGATAGCTCACAAAGCCCTCCGGAGGGAGCTTAAACAAAGTAAACTAGATTAGCTATCGTTTAATTAAATTCGTGATCTGCACAGTGAAAGAAATTCCTACAGGATTACACAGTGGACGAGCATACACTCGTTCCGTGATATAACCCTTCTCCGTGTATACGCTTTGACTTTTACATTTAATCGCGATTTTTAATCTGAATAATTACAGGAATAATTTTCTGGTGTGTATTCTACTAGTCCAGTGAAATTAGACAGAAATATGGCCAATTTACGGAATAATTCCCAGCAAGCTAAATATTGGCATGGACCTTTATTTCGTCGTTTTAAACAATATGTGAAAAGTCCTCATCGATCCGCCATCCGCTAAAAATTTTACAGACCGTTGAAGGTAAAAAGAGCTGTTTTCGCGAATATCTCGTTACCTAACAGTTTGACGACATAAATAATTATTATAAAATTTATAGCTTAGGAAGTTCTCCACAAAAGAGGTCTATGAGTTTTTTCGTCGAAGTAACCATTTTCATGTATGACGGGTTACGAAGTTCTAACCCCCATACTTTTGACAAGGGAAGCTCCCGAACCCAGATATTCAAAAAATTATGAAACTTTGTAAATATGTAGGGGATGTCCTCCTGAGTACAACGCAATTTTGTTTGCTGCCTAAATTTACTCCAATAGGGTGCAATTGACACCTGAAAATTTTTCGATTTTGTAATTTACTAGCAAATTATAGGAGTTAGAAAAAAGTTTTCAGGAGAAAGGTCCCTTTTTTAATTAGAACTATCATTTGGTAAGTTACAGTTGTCACAGTTCTTACAGTTCGCAAGTTATAACACAAAATCGGAAAATAGCCAATTTTTCAAGGGTCAATTTCATCTCCTTAGAGTGAATAAATTTAAACTTTAATCTTTGGGGAAATGTGGAGGATATATAGGTAGGGGAGAGTAGGGTAAAATGGAACGGGTGGGTAAAACGGAACATCAATGTTTCTCTTAGATAAGAGCTGCGAATGAGTTAGTATTGCATGACATGGGACCAAAGGGTCCTCACAGCATTTCGTGACAGACCATAAACCCGTGCACACGTTACATTTTTGTTAAGAGAGTTGGCAAAATTTTCGGTATTGACGTTTCAATATTGTGTTGTATCGACCACTTTTCGGCACTTGGATTTAAAAAATTAATAACGGTAAGTACATCGTTGGTTTCTATGGTCCTTACGCTACATTCTGACGTATTAAAAAGTTCTTTATCTCACGCTGAAGTGTAAATATTAAATATTTACTAAATGACTCATATGTAAAGGGTGGGCCCATGAGGCCTGCACCAGTGCTGAAAAGGAAGATGATATATTTGTATGTGATTTTGTTCATAAAATAATAAACAAACTGTATTAATCTATCCTTCTTTTACGATATTATATTTATATTTTATTATTTTCCGTAAGTTTCATGTTATCTAGTAAAATATTTTTTCTTATATGGATAATATATATTTTTGTTATATTTTATTTGTAACAGTTATACCTAAAACATATATTTATAGTTTTTAACATAAATGAATACATTTTAAATTATAAAAATAAAGATTTTGTACGTTTACATGGTCTTCAAGTAGGTGTTCCGTTTTACCCTACCACTTGAGCGAGGCGAAGATTTCTATACCTCCGGTAAATCTCATTTTCCTTCGTTTCCAAAGATTTTTTTTAACAATGGCTTTGATTTTCTGATAGTCTAAGGCCCACTGAAAACTCCTGTTGAAGTCCCGTGACTTTTTCTTCTTCCGACTTTATGTTATCACCCTCCAAAGTTAAGCGTTCCATTTTACCCTACTCTCCCCTTCCTATGTATCACTCAATTTTTTTTCGTGCCCAAATTCACTCTAAGGCGATGAACTTGACGCCTGAAAATCGGGCTATTTTCCGATTAATCCGGCTAATTCTGAAAAGAATTATTTTTTTAGTTTTTAGTGCATTTTAAATAAAATCGTTTAACATCAATTTTTTATATATTTTTTATTTTACTTTCAACCCTCTCTAAAATTTTTAGCGGCGTTCAGATCGATGGGGACTTTTGACATATTGTTTAAAACGACGAAATATAGGTCCATGCCAAAATGTAGCTTGCTCGAAATTATTCCGTAGACAGATCCTAATTTCGCTGGACCAATGAATCTATTGATTTCACTAAATAAAGGAATTCTTCAATCGTATAAAATGATACAATACTGTTGGAGGCCGGGGTGGAATGGACTCGAATTATTTTGTGTTGAACAAGAAAAGACGAACGCATGACAGAGTGTGAAGAAAGAATGGAAGCTGCCGATGAAGACGCGAGTGTCGCCGCGCTACGATCAATCAACGCATAACATCGTGAACGTGCCATTTGCGAAAACTAACAAATACACTGTATTCTATTCTTAGAAGGGTAGTGCATATGGAGGTCATCGATTTTGTTCAAATTTTGCATACAGTTAGTCCACAAATGCAAACACATGCATAGAACACACCAGTAAAAATTTAGTGACAAATAAATTTTTATGCTTCTGCTAGACTTGAACGCGTAGCTGTAATTAACAATAAGTTGCAAAAACTGTTCAACAATGAACTGTGTAGTAAATCCAGACACATGTCAATATTTTCAGTACATGTTCAGTTTATAATTAATTTTATGATTAATTATTTACATTGGTCTCCTTCCAACACATGTATTTATATATAGCAGTGTTCCTAATCCTTTTTCGACTCTCGATCTCCTTTTATAATATTCAACTAACCTGCGCCCCCATATAAGGTAAGGTAAACATTTCCGTCCTTCCGGTTTTGAAAAATCAGTGTTACATCATTTATAGAATATGTCAATGTAACTATATTAGCATAAATTAGTGTTAAAAATCGTTAACTAAATATAATCGTGGCGATCCCCCAGAAAGCGTGACAGGCCTGCGATGAAAAAACTTTTTTCCGTATTTTAGCTATTTCTAAAATATTTTTTGGCGCTAAATTCGAAAAACACAATAAAAATTTCATACTACATACACTAGCAACGACTTTAGGGTTGCCATAACGGTTGGTTCAGGTAAATACTAGAGCTTACTAGAAATTTCTAGACTTAAATACCAGAGCTGTAATTATTTGACTACTCGAATATTCGAATAATTCGAATAATTTCGAAGACGAATGGTTTCTTCGAATATTCAAATAATTTCGAAGACGAATAGTTTCTTTGAATATTCGAATAATTCGAATAATTTCGAAGACGAATAATTTCTTCGAATATTCGAATAATTTGAATAATTTCGAAGATGAAAAATTTCTTCGAATGTTCGAATACTGAGATTATTCGAATATTCGTTACAGCCCTATTAAATACTGCGTCGTTAAGCCACATTAGTTAGTTATGAGTTTAGTTGTTACTCAGCTTTGATGAAGTGCAGCAAGATCGAGCAAAAAGAAAAATAGCAGGCGGAACTTTTTGACAAAAGGAACAGGAACTACTAAACCCTTTCAGTAAGGTTAAAATGAAAATAACCAAGTTTTGTGCTTTTTGTAAATAAATATATTCAGAACTGGTCCAAAAATAGACTTCACGTGGTAATTTTTCACTATCAATTTCATTCAATCGTATATTACAACATAAAATCATCAAAGCAAGGTGTGAAAGAACTACACGTGATGAAAAAAAATGTGGGGTTACTTTTCCATTAGCTGTTCAAATTCCTATTAAACCAACATACATTTTTAAAAAAGCTGTGGACTAACGACATGCAATATTTTAGCTAAATTGGTGCTACGAACGTTGTATGTATATTCCCCTTGTTCAAATATTAGTAGAACATGTAATGAATGCAAGCGTCAGCTACTTTTTACTTTTTGCCCGTTTGACATTCGCATGTGAGGAAGACATCAAAGGGAGAACTTTATCGCACAGCACGTTCGTAGCAAAGTAGCTGCACTGAAACTATCACAAAACTGTGGACGACTAAATTTTTCAAAAATAATGCTGATATGAAAAAAAGTTGCTAAGGATACTTAAGTTATAAAAAATATATTATTAGGCAAATTTAAATGTTTTAAAGACTTTATAATAAACAATATATAATATTGAAATATCTCCAAATCCTTCACAAATATTTTTAAATAAATGTCCATCATTGGTAAAGAAACGAACTGCAAACAACAAAAACAATAATTTTTTTCTCTTTAAGAATTGTTGAATTATTTGACTCTTGTAAGACCTTCCGTATTTTGATTTTTATTATTAATCAATATTGATATCTTATTAACGTGTTATTACAGTGGTAGATTTTGAAGATGAGCTTCCAGTCTAGCAAGTTATATTACGAAGCTATTAACTCTTGGATATTAGAAATAGGGCGAAACTAGATTGAATACTGAAAGCCATTTATTATGAGCGGTGCATGTCACGTTGTCAGCGCCAAAATCGACATTCTACCACGAGAGAGTAGTGTTGGTATAGCAATTGTGTGGACTCTGTTTACCATAAACCCGTGCAAATTAGAAAGGTGGGAAATTAGAAAGCTATTATAACGACTAGACGAAAACAGCACTAAATTTATATAAATTTACTAACGATGAGATATGTTCCAACGTTTATTTGAATAATATTTGTCTCTTGCTGAAAATATAAAAAATACCCTAATGTGGATATGAAACGTAAAAAGTTTAACTTATTTGAAAATCTATAACGACTAGACTCAAATTTTTGTGTAGAACATTTTTATGTTATCTTATTGCTGGCAAAATATTTTTTTGTATATTTGCAGGAAATTTCAAAACTGAAGAAAATGAGAATTGCTTTAGTATTATTGTTGCATTCCGTCCATCGAATGAATATTCTCGATATGTCAAGTCTATTATCATATAGAATATGACAGTTTGTGCTCAAATGTGAACTAGATTTTATAATGGCTATTTTTCTACATTTTCGAAACTAAAAGAAATTTTTCACGTAGATAAAATTCATAAGTCGCAAAATTGGTGCATTCGCGCACTAATTTACAATACTTAATATAATGCATAAATAAAAAACTCGAATGTCGTAAATAATGAGTAAACTCGAAAGAGCCTAATTTACAGTAAGCGATAATTTTATTTCGGTATCAAGTCTAGGAATCTCCAAAAATTTATTTAATATTAGTATCCCAGATAAGAACAAATGCAAACATCGAACCGAGATCCACAATGAACATAAATAAATTCCTGATCACTTTAGTAAAATATGAAAGTATAAGCTGACGAGAGATATCCTTCCAAGTATCAAATCCATAGATAGATGTATTCACAGATTTAGTGCCCATGGTAGCTTATCATAAACAGAATAAAAATATTCCAACATAAAGAGATGATGACAGTGTTAACAAGAACATAATAAATTAATCTAGGCACAAATAGAAATACCAACATGAATAATAATAATATGAACAATAGCAATATGAGTAATAAATAACAATATATAAGATACATAAGTATTATCAGACCACTTGAAGTATCCCTTACTTTCGAAGGTACGTATTTAGTTTAAGTGTCGACTCTAAATCGAAGGATTTCACAAACTTTAAACTACACTTTCTTTTAAATCGAAATTTTCTTTAACGACGAACTCCTGCATAACTCGAATACCGTAAAGAGCTTCCCTGTCGTTTCAGAAAGCAGATTCCTTGAACGACTTTTTAAGGAAGAATAAGTTAAGAATATAGAACAAATACTTTAATCGATGATGTGTCTTTTGAATAAAGTAAATGTATTCGTAACATTGTCGTAAGTGTTTAAAAATGTTAAAAACGCACCAAGTAATGAATTTCAAAAGATTGGAACTTGTCGAACAGCAGAAATCTGATTATATGTAAGAAAGCTTAAAGTTGGAAATAGTATTCATTTCCTAATTTTATCATGGTATGAAAATTACTATTTTTCTCTTTGCCGTATACATATTAAGAAAATCCAGATTCGAGTGAGACCGATGAATAGATATGGGTCAGTAAACGTAAATTTTTAGGGTTTTTTGAATTTGCCAGGCGAGCTTATCCTACTGAATGTAACAGCTGAATAAACAACCCTTGATGAAGTGTAAGCATGGAATAAATGGAGCCGGTTGATCTCAGGTTTGCTTGTTTTCATCAGGATCTTCCATTATCATTCATTCTACTTTAGGCTTTTGAAATTCTGCAAGAAAACGTTTATTTTTCAAAATTAGAGAGCACAACAATTGTTGAAGCGTTTTGTGAAATTCTTCAAAAATGAAGAATAGGTTAAATCCCTAATTACCCTTAATCATCCATGGCGACTTTCACTAACAATAAACATTATTCTTTCAACACACTAAATTTCATCCACTTACGAAACCACTTGAACTCCATATATATTCTGTTCCTACAATCAAATCTCTTGAAGAGGGTCTAAAATCTTCTTAGAACCAAAATTTCGATCGAAAGCTTTAATTAGAAATCGAACAAAAATTAGCAGGTATATACATATCGAGAATTCGAATAACTCAGTTTCCATCAAAGTCTCGAATCCAAAACACCGTATAAGGAACGCATTGAAATCACAAAAAATTCTCATTACATCCAAATATTCAATCAAGAGCAACTTAATACTGTAATTCCTTTGTGTAGGTACATATATTGTGCATCTACTTATAAATGTATTGTATGTTAACATTAATATCGTATTGTCAGGTTCTTAACCCTTTTAATGACTATGAGCTGATTTATTGATAGCAGATACCTTCTCTAAAATAAAAATTTAAGAAAAACTAGAGTAATATGCTACTAGAACAGTAGTCGAGAAATAAATCGTTGAAAAAAATTGAATTTCAAACGGATAGATCAAATAAAATTATATTCACTGAAAATGACTTGGCAATTTTAGAAGACCAAGGATTAACCTTATTACCATAACATGTGGAATCTCTTTGTCTTATTAACCTTTTGTGCTCCAAGTATCATATCCCTGTCAGACACAGTCACGTACTGATACAATTAAATGGAATTAAATGAACTACTGATGCGAAATCACTGTACTATATTTTTTCCTCTTCCCAAAATTTGTGTTTAATAAGTGCAGAATTGGGAAAAAGATTTTTGATCGATTGGCGAGAAAATAAGGTGAAGTGTAAAAGATTAATTTGAGGCAGAGAAGTCAGAGTGCTGGCAATTAATTATTATAGCTTAAAGTAAATGAAATATTTATACGATGCGGCAATAAACCCTTTTTTTTAGATAAAGGATCTCCCTTAGAACTAAATATCTGAAGAACAACAGGTTAAACACGCTTATATTGTGAGCCGAGTCTCATTTATTAGTCACGACCCACTAACTAGTGTTGCCAGCTACAACAAGATTGGTCCTGAGGGGCATCCCGGCATCATGAGGGAGAGCGCCACCTCCACTATACATTTATGTCTGTTCGAAACGAATTATCGCCAGCTCCTATGATAGATATTATAACTCATCCAGAACTATACCAAACGCAGGACCACTATATCAAGCAGGTGAATAACATAAACAACGCAGATACGTGTCAATTTTTCTGTACTAAAATAAAAAAAAGGACGAACTTCGTCCGATCGATAGTTTCGGAGATAAAAATTCATTTAGGCTAAATCCGGGAGACGCGGTCGGGCCGGAGAGTTGGTCGAGACCAATTACTTCTCTAGAAGCCAAACAATTGAATGAATAGCGTCACTTGGGTTCCTTTTGTGTTTTTCTAGATTTACAAGCTATAAAAGGTAAACTGAGGTTACATTTAACCTCTTTTGTCAAACAACGGTGTACAGAATCGTATTTAAAATATACTTCTAAGTTTATTTTCGTGTAATGTTTGGGAATAATACGATAGTAGAGATGTTGAGAGACAATGCAGCCGAAGTATTTAGCCATATTAACTCTTCCTCTCGAAAGTAACAAGAAGACCATTTCTCGCTGCAGAAAGGAGAGATGGTCGAGTTATGATTTTTTTTATTATTTTTACTTATATTTTTATTTTTTATCATTCTTTTATTATTATTTTTTTTTATTATTATTTATTTTATTTATTCACTTTTGTATTCATTTGCCTTGCTAATCGCCGGTTGGTAGTTCGCTTTATCTTTGATGTGTTCTTTACTTGTTTAGCGTAAACAAATTAAATATCAATGAATCTGTAGTTGTATTCACTCATAAATAATTTTGCTTTCTTCTTTGTTATTTTTCCATGAATAATTATGTGAGTGATCTCTGCCAACGACGAAAACCATTTTCTCCCGGCACCTCTGGAGAAGTGGTCAGATGTCATGACTTCAGTATTCAACCCGGTTTACAGTAAATATTGTCTTAAAGCAAATATCGACCAGTTTTTCTGAATCAGCATAAATTTCTGAACATATTAGGTTTGTTCTGATAAAATAAGTAATATCTGTATTAGTTTTAATAGCCATTTTATATTAGGTCGACCGCGTCTCCCGGATTTACCCTATAGAATCAGTTTTCGCGGAAATGAACAAAAATTGCAAATGTCGATGACTTGCATTTTGAAACAAGCAAAATGATGATTTAAACCCTCTTCTACTTTCTCGTGGATTACATTAGATTTCTTGGCGTGTAGTTTTGGCGTGGAATGACCATTTATTTAGTTACAAAATAATAGAACATTCAACTTGTTACATAGTAGGTTAATTTTCCTCCTTTACTTTATCTACTTTATTCACTTATTTATTAATTTATCGCATTTAATTTATTACTCTCTTTCTGTTATTTAAGTAGTCTTTCTAGCAATCTGTGTCTTATAGATTTATTGTTCCTAGCAATGCAAGTTGTTTTATTCAAATCTGTTCTTCCTCCTTCCTCTTCAGCTTCTTACTTTTCTTTATGCAATTTAAGGTAGTAACATAGGCGATATTTGTATATTCACAATTATAATTTATGACAATTAAGAAATAAACACATGCCTGTCCTTACCTATACTGTATTCTTTGAAAAATATTGTACATTACGTGCCTGCTAGTAAAGTGATAATTCCAAGGTTATCTTTCATTTCCTTTTTATCACAGCGAATGTATTTTCGTTTCCAGTGTTTTCACTCTGGATTACACGGTTCGCATATGGAACAGTTTTTATTGAAAAGCTATTACCTTCGCTTCGTACGGATACCATTTTTACAATAAATTGCCAAGCTGAACGTAACGCGATTAACGAGCATTGGTCGAACTGAAAATTGAAATGTTTCAGCATGTGACTTTAATCCTGCTCAACAGGCCGATTAAGCAAGTGCATATTGTAAACATCGAAAATATGGAACGTTGCATATGGAAAATTCCGCATGGCTTCACAGGCTGTTCGCATATTTATGGTGCAAGTTGTACAGACGCGCAGTAGATGTCAAAGTAAATGGAAACATGTTGGTAAATATGGGTTTGTTTGTAATCTGTCAGCTCTTTGCCTACATTTAGCTCTTGATTCTTAGATAAATAATCTTCGACTCCTGTAAAAATGGTCAATCTTTCTTTGCTTCTACATTTATGTGCATGTCTTAGCAGAAGTTTTGAAGGAGTTTAACATTTTTGTTAATAATTTAATATCAAATTTTATTAAAAATTAAAGATTAAAATCAGAAAGGAAATCTCCTAACATTTTTAGTTAAACGTTACAAAATACTTTGGAATTTCCTTGAAACATATTTAATGATGTAAAAGTGAGCAGTAGAGTTTTAGGGAGATTTCGAAATTACTGTTTACTCGTTTTTACTTATTACTTTGAACGAGTGGGAATAATAAATACAAAAATCGAGTTCTTTAAATAGTCGGTAAGTGTATAATAAAGCCATTTTTATTTAGAAAATGATAACTTTTATTTCAGTGCCGTTGATATCCAGACACATGGTTGTTTTAAAACAGTTTTTAAAGTATTCATAAACTCTCCATAAATATAAATTTCCCAAGAAGTGAAGAAGCGTTCGGAATTCAATGGTTTTCGATTTCAGATTCACATTGTTTATTAAGGTTTAGGTTACAATGAATCATTTTTTTTACGTGATTAAAGAAACTGGCAACTGTGGAGGCTCATCCATTAAATTTTTTTCTTAAATAGAGGATAACGAAGAAATCGCGTTATATTAGCTAGCAATTAAGTTGCATACCAGCCACGTTTCCAGGGAATTTAAAACGTAATCCGCTTAATGAGAAGGAACATTGTGCTTTTATTATTTTAACGAATATGGCTCCGAGCTCTGCTTCTTATCGTTAGCTGACAATGGAGCGTAACTGACCGTAAATCTTAACTTATTTAATTACGTACAAATTTAAATTATAAACGAGCTCATACAATACGATATTCGCGTTATCTACTTTAAAAATTAATAAAGACTACGGAATAACGGTTCTGCCATAATTACGTCCTACATTAAAACGAATTACGTGAATAATTATTTCTAAGATTTCTAAGATTATTTCTAAATTACAATGTGTATTTATTCATGTCGTATAAGAAATGAAATTATTTAATTCACTTATTTTGTTATACCTCATTTCTTTTATTACACAGAAAAATCAAAACAGCACAAGTGTTTCTATCAATCTATTTGTTTTAACACTAGAACTACCAAACCAGTCAAAATGATTGGTTTTATTTTTTCATTCAAAATTACTCAAATTTATGACTTTGCTTTTCAAAATTTTTTTCATGCGTTTTATTGCAATATCTAAAGAATTAAATTTATCAATTTGGTTTCCCCTCTCTCCTACCCTTTTCGAAGTTACAGATATACTACACCTAGATACACCGTAGCCAGTCATTTTGACATTTTTTTTTTGTTGTATAAAATGTCGGTAAATAGGACACAAAATTTGAATAAACGTAAAACGTTGTGTCAAATTGGATATTGTAGAAATAATAAAACCAATAATATTTCCATATTTGCAGGAAATATACGTGCACAAAGGCCTCTACCTCCATGTGTAAGAACTGTCTTCACTAATAATAAATTTACCATTCTTACGTATGAAAAATGTGTATTTCTAATATAAGTAGTATAAATAAGTATAATATTATGTATGTATTTTTCAACAATATAAAAAGTAAAAAAAATATGAATAGGGGTTTATTTTCCATAGAACGCATTTTATAAGTAACCAGTCATTTTGACTGGGTTGGTAGAAATAGGTATACATTAGGGTGGCTCTTATTTACTCTTGGTGAAATTTTTTTTCAAGTTTTTCAACCCCCCCCCCCTCCCAGAGTAGTTCCAAATAATAAAAAAAAATCTGTGTAAAGTTTGAACTCTATCGGATAACGGGAAAAGGTGCCCCTGGGCACTTGAATATTTAAATAATTATTTAACAGCTCACAAACTTCGTTTTATATAATATTCTCAAAGTTATTGATTACATAAAAAAATATGTCAAACACAAGTTGTAGGTCCAGACAAGGAGCATATTCTATGTTGTATTATTTTTTCTCGTGTGCCAAACGGTTTTCGAAAAAGACTGAAAATATAAAAAAAGAAATTTATTTTTCAAATTTTAAAAGTTTAAATCCTTCTCGAAAACTTTTTATTTATGAAGGCGAAGAAAAAAATACATAATACAAGACTCTTTAGTGTATTCACGCTAATGTACTGAAAATGTAGTGTTCTAATTAAGAAATTCGATAGAACGTCATATAATGTTGAAAGATTGAAGAAACATTACTTCTTTGCTACTATCAATACTTAGACAACAAAGGATAATGTAAGAATACCTTCTTATGTGTTATTATCATAGTATGTAATAATTCCTTTTTACTCTTAAGGTACTTGTGATACAATTCGAGAAATAGTTTCTGTTATGATAGTTCATATGCAGATAGGGACTGTCCGCTGTTACGTTCAAAGATGCCGCTGCATCGTAGGAACCATTTGGTTGATTACAACAATAATTACAGGAAGAGGTGGTAATATGGAACATGATGGTAATACGAAACAGGCTGTTATTTCCGAAACTACGTTTGGCGACTATCCGCAACAGTAGTAAGTAGTTTCTCTGTTGATCATTTGTCATACTGGCGCCCGCATCGTCAACTGTTTGCAGTCGTGAAAATAGCTTTTCCATTTTATAGATCTCAAAACTTTACATGAGAAATGTTTAAAAAATGATTTCATTATCTTTATTGCTAAAACATTATCTACACTGTGTTGAATATTAATAAGATTGAGATTCAAAATGGCAGGATTAGTTTTTTGAAAATGTTTTCCCTTTTTTGACGGTTCTTGGATCATTTCGAAAATGGCGTTGGTGGTAATATGGAACAAGTTGTTGCAAAGTGTGTCTTTTGCGGCGAGACATTCCAAACGGTAAAATTTGGAGAACTTTGAATTCACTGCGAAATACATGTCAGAATTGACCTCATATTTTATGCAGTGGTTGTGAAACTGAACATCGGATGAAACTTTAATTTCTCAGTTTCCTCAGATTATACCTATTCATTGCAAGAAACTTCACCCAACAAAATCTACCAACGACAGTAACAACCACAACAATGCAAGGTGTCCTTCAATATTTGAACA
This sequence comes from Andrena hattorfiana, assembly GCA_944738655.2. Classification (NCBI taxonomy): domain Eukaryota; kingdom Metazoa; phylum Arthropoda; class Insecta; order Hymenoptera; family Andrenidae; genus Andrena; species Andrena hattorfiana. The sequence continues at coordinate 10,018,320 of OX122895.1, forward strand.
TGAGTCAGCAGGGTCTAAAAACTTCACAGCTCGTATATACAGTCCAATACTCGATGTATCGACAACTCAATTTTATGAAACGCCGAAGCTACCTCAATCCACAATCCGTTTTCCACCATGCGCGTCTAGGATTCCTACCAATTTATACAGAACAATGACATATACAGGATAAATTGCTCCAGAATGAAAACTGTCACGTGAGTACGTAACCCACTTCACGTCGCGTTCGAAGTGGAAAGTTACCATTGCAAACGAACACCGTGGTTATCGACGTCGCAGAAAAAGGGACCGTCTCTTAATGGACGAACGATCCTTCGGAACGATAACGGCGGCGAATTTTCAGGCATCCCCGAGTCAGCGTCATGCAACGAATCCGAATTACCTTTTCTCGCCACCGTAAAATCTACCAACGGGCCATTACCGCCCGTGCACGAACTTCGATCTTTCAATTTATGTGTACATAATACGCGAGTTTATTCGATCGAGATGACAAACTAGACTAATTTCTTCTGGAAACGGCGCTTTCCAGCCAACGAAATAAACGTAGATCATCGTTCAGCGTTTGAAATCTATGAACTCTATCCCGATATGTATTGGCAATAATGATGTTTGCTTCGTAGGTGGCAGTGATGCGTAAGTTGCGCGTAGAATGGTGGCCATGTGACCATGGGGAAGCTGGCACAAAGCTCGGCGCAGAGGGCGCAACTAGCGCACATTCCAAAGTAAAATATCGTTACAATATTAAAAAAAATTAGGGCGCTTTGACGCCGACTTGTTCATGAAGAAATTAGTTACTGACTTCTCTTACTTTAATTTCGCTTGGTGAAAATTCGTATTGATTTTTTAACCTTCCTCTTTATTAAGGCATTTTTTTCATGTTAAAAATGTTAATATTTCATATTCTTTTTAACTGAAATAAAAATACATGTTCTTATCCCAATTACCGTGCCCTAAAAAGTGCGTTGTCTGTATTACGGGGCCCCTAATTACGGTGCCCATTTTTGAATAACGTTCCTGTGGTTAGGTTATGTCTTCGAACTTTGAACTGTTCAAAAACATTTTTTTCTCTACAAGAGGTGTTTGTATGTAATTTTAATATTACCTTCTCATTACAAAAATAAAATATGCAAATATACATTTCTGTTCACTCGTTCTGACAAACGAAAGTAAGGTTAGGTTTAGCAGTTACAGAGGGAGCCAGTGGGCACCGAGGGGCACGGTAATAGGGACAAGCGTAAAATTCCTGTCCCTATTAGTGGCTTCACTTTTAAAAATATAAAAACGCTTCAAAAGTGTTCGTTTTGTTATTTTTTCATAAAATTTGAACCTTTTATTACCCGACTGCGGCACGCAAAGGAGGGTATTGTGTTTATCAGGCTACGTTAGCCTGATAAACACTGCAACAATTGCCTGCAGTCGGAGGCCTTAAATCTTTTGATTCAAATGATTTGATGTAATTACATTCGAACATTTATTTCGAAATAGAAAATTACATATTGTCTTAATAAATATTGTGTATCGCTGTTCGCCCTAATTAGATTTGATGGGCTATTAACAACACTAACTGTATTTCCCACACGGACAAAGAGAGAAGCATATAAGTTACAAAATACGCTGAAGTTGAAATGTCACTACATAAGCTTGAATTTGCATTGATGTTGTCCACCTCTTTATGTTACCAGCTTCAAGCACTTTCTTTAGTCATTGCGGTACATGCTCGGGATAGAAGAGCATCAAAAGATTTAAGGCCTCCGACTGCAGGCAATTGAGTTAATTTAAATTGTCATCTTATTATTATTTTTGTCATTTTAGTTCGCTTTTTAAGCAGTCGGGTTTTTTAAATTTTTTAATTTTTGATATAATTAACACTTTACATAAGTGCAAATCTTAAATCAATTTATTTAAATCAAAATCAATTCATTCACGTTTGTAAAATACGTGTTCCTTATCGTTTCCGGTAAAGATTTGGGTAAATCCATCGAAATCTTCATATTCATTTTTTAATTTTTTTTACTATGCTTTAGTTGCTTAAAAATGCAATTTTTTCGTTTGTAACACGTACATTAATAGTTTAACTTACATAAAAAAAAATTCTTTCACTATTTATTTTGCGAGTTTTTTGTATGGCTTCTTTAAGTATAAAGGCACCGTAATGAGGACAGGGCACCGTATTCGGGACACGTACCCTAGTTGCTGTTTGTTGATTTTAAAATTAAAATGACAACAAAAAGTGGAAACTATGGATATTTAACTGATGTGAAATTTAAAGATTTATTACGAAAGTTTGCATATGATTTATCAGTTTCAAATTTTTTTCTTGGTAACTTTACATAGTTTGTTTCAATTACAGATTAGTCTTTTAGGATAATAGTAACAATTTTTCAACCAAAGCCCCATCTTCCTTACTTTCTGTTGATGATGATATGCCCTATCCTAGCTACTTGATCACTCCACGCATAAATTCGTATAGACATAAATTCTAGCTTAAATATCTCGACATTACCAATGATAAATATCCTTAAATATTTGCACCGGCAAATCTTTTTATCATATTCCTACATTCTATTTATTTATTTAAAACGCCGGTGACAAGTGACACGTGTGCTAGTGGCGCTACGGGTGGCAAAATTTACAATCAGCTTTTCCATTGAGAATAATTTTGTACAGTTTTAACCATCTTTTCTACATAATACAATATTCATGTCAGGTCCCCTCACCAACCAACTATAGAGTAGAGATTTTTGCGAATATCTCGAAAACTAAAGCTGAGCGGGTGTTATATGTATAAGAGATAATTGTTCAGAATCATGATCCAGATAATGGATCCAGATAGTGAGGTGGACCCTCATCTGTATAATTACCAAAGTAAATTAGTAAACGCTGTTAGCCTGTTTTCTGTTTTCTCTTGCCTTCGTCGCATGCATCACTTTCTCGTCCCAACATGGTCCTGATCTATTGTCTTTTACAAATCCTTTGATTCTCATCTCATCAATTTCTCTATCTCCGTCGTCACACTCTCCTATGTAGTAAATGCTCTAATATGTCCAATTTCTTATTACACATCCTCAATTTATTTTCGTCCTTCGATTTCCAATATTCGTTCCTTTTCCCTTCGTTTCCATAACTGAATCTTGTTACTATAATCTGCCCTGTTATCCCGTATCAGCTAATAGCTCAGTTGGCCTCAAAATTTGTCTCATCCTGTTGTACAGTTCCTCATTATACATACTTTAATTTGTAATGCAATACCCCCCTCCCCCTCCCCACAAATGAATTCCGTGTAATCGAATGTTATTATACAATCTCGGTGCATATCCTTGTAGAAAGTTAGTCCGCACCTGATTCCGTAATCACAATTCACAGGCTCCACGGAGTACATTCATATTCGCGTGGCTATGAATCAAGCCCCGAAGTAAAATAGAACTGACTCCCAACGTCCAACTTTCACGCCTTCAAAATGGATGTATCAATCCCGTTATCGTTCACGGAGATCGTTTTCCCGATAAAAGACATTTCATTCCGGCTAAAGTAATCGGGCTGACCTCTCTTTTTGCTGGTACGGCGACCGCGCTCCCATCCTTTGGCCCGGCGTAGCCTTACGAACGCAGTAGGATTTCGCGACCTCAGCAACTTTTATTGAGAAACTATTAACCCTGCACGCTCAAAGAAAGTTTACGTTACGAGTATCGATTTTGCTGGAATATTGGGAACGTGAGTTGTTTATTCTATACAGTGGATCTTATTAAACAAACGACGCGCACTTCCATCATGTTTCACACCGTTTGTTCAATAAGATACACAGCGGCTGCTTGTTTCAACCCAGAGTTTATCTGTGTCATTGTTTCGAACGGTTCGTGCTGTTGGTTTTATTTACATTACACTATACAATCAAGGAACCTTAAATTTAAATTAATTTTAGTTGATTGATGAGCATATCAATTTACCTGCGTTCTATTTGAAAGCGGAATTTCGTCTGTTTTATTTATAATACTGCAATAATTTACAGATGAAGGTAATTGGGAAAATACGAAGAACAATGAGGGATGAAGTGCAATATACCTATCAAAAACGCTGATAGAACGAGCTTTTGAGGTTTTAACCACTTATTATGACATGTAGAACTACAGGGTGTCCGTGGGAACAGTGAACAGCTGGATATTTCCTGACGAATTGGAAATAAAAAAAGTTGTTCATATGGAATTGCATAGTTCGAGGGGGCAAATTTATTAGCGCAAACGAATTTTTTCTTCGATTATTATTTTAAGAGATACGATTGTCAAGTTCGGTTTTTAAGTGCAACTTTCTTTAGAGATCTCTTGATAGTGCGTTTCAAGAAAAATTCAATAACCTATAATGTATACACCTTATTTTAACTGGTTATTGAGGTATTACGTTTACGTGATAGTAACCTTTTGTTTATACAGAGTGTCTTTGAAGGAAGTGGTCTCCTGAAAGGAGGTGGCAGGGGTTAGCAAAATGGTTAAACGCATTGAAAAATATTCTATGAACATAGTATCATAGTACGAACATAGTGTTATAGAAACTGTCGAAGTCATGAACATCTATATATCATTATATAGTAAACCCTCGCTATGGGCTCACTTCAACTATGCGTTGAGCGCTCGTCGCTAACCCACTTCTTGGAATCATTCGGTCGAGAGGAAGATAACCTAAGAGCGAACGAGAGGAGACGAATGAGTCGACGCGACGTTACTGTCTGCTACGAAAGCGAGAAAATATGGTACTTTGTCTCGCTTCGTCTTTCGCACCTCGGAATTGTCAACACTATTCGTTAAGCGTTCGCCGCCTGCTCCGAGCGTGAGCCCATAGCGAGATTGTACTGTATATAGTAGCGTTATCTAAACTATAGACAATTTTCAATGTGGCTGCCAACATGGCTGTCATCTCCTCTTATACAAAGTTCAACTCGTTATAAAAGTAATCATTGCATCTACTGCATTTTAACTCCTTTACTATATAACCACTCACTTTATATAAAGTGAGTAAAAATTATATATAAAATGAAATTTCAGTTTTTTGGTCATTTTCTGTTACGTCACACGGAACCTGACAGTTTCCGAGAATACAGTAGTAACACCAAAATCTTAATACATATATAAATCAGGAACTGTTTGTGTGTTTGTCTGTCACCTAACAACTCTCGAACGGTAAACTGTGGGGTCACAAAATGTATCCCAGCTCATTATGCTTAGCTAATCCAGATGAATGTGCCTATTTGCACAAAAAAAATAAAAATATTTTGTTTCTAATAAAATCAGAATCTAAATTTCGAACGAAGCCAAGTAGTAAAGCTAATAGTGGATAAAATCAAGTATGGAAGTTACTTAAATTTATGTACAAAACTACCATTTCCAAACTACCCTCTGATGATCGTTACAAATCCCATTATTTTAAAAAGTTGTTCCTCTTGGAGACAGCATCCCAATTCTAAGTAATTTATTCCTCCATGCCAATTTATCTTTTTGTGAACAATCAACGTTGCTAAGACATGACTGCAAGTACCTACTACATTAGTAACCGAATATCCTCAAGAACTATGTCTTCTTTTGTGTTTCATCGTGTCAAGCATACTCCGCGATAACTGGATCGTCAAATAGCAAATTACATTAAAAAATCAAGCGAGAAAGTCAACACGCTTAAGTGTCTAGTAAAGGTTTGCATGAAAATGTATCTTGTGCAAAGTAGGTCGAAACGGGTCAACGGATTATGCTCCATGAACCTATAACGGTCCCCACGGATACGTGTTCATCGTCAAAGCGCCAGTTCGACTTGCCGAAGCTGTACTCGACAGCTAGCGTCCTTAAGTCTGAGTGCTTAAACTTATTGGGGAACTATTAATCCTTTGCACTCAAAGTATGCTTTCCACGCATACCTACTGAAGTTGAAATCAGCGATATATGTATAATTTTAATTTCTCAGTGATTATTTCAATTTAAAAAGAAAATATTAAATTTACAAGTTAATACTTATTATCAACAAGAAGTAGGTAAAAATAGTTATCATTGACACGAATAATTGAAAATCGAAAAATCTGTTTAGCCACTACTTGCGTACTGTCAAGAAATGTAGAAAAGAAAAAAATATAATGAAAATTATTCGGAGCTGTTGTATAAAAAATGCTTTTAAATACTTAAGTTTCCTTATCTTTATTCGAATTGAAATCGTTTTCAACCATCGTAATAGCCAAGGGATTAATACTTGTTTTATTTCGTGGTCAAATTATCACTTCACTTCTTCCGGATAAATCCATTTTTATGTACATCATTTTCTCTCTCTGTGGTTCTCGCGATTCTATATGTTTTATATGTATATTTGGAAATTATAATTTCCTATTCAATGTCGACGTTCAATATGACAAAAAATAGATTTCGATGTACCAAAAGTATCAATAATTAATTCTCCTTGCATGTGTTCTCTCTTATTAGAAGAATGAAACATGAGAACTACTCAGAAGAGAAAAGATGCTGAAAGTTATTGGAACAGCTTCTATTTAATTGCTTCGTATCTTTGTATTTCATTATTCCTTCTATGAACACGACAGCCTCAAAGCTTGAAACAACTTCAAAGTCCCGACAGCTTGATTGAATATAACGCAATATAGTCAGATGCTAAAAAGTCTTAAGGAGCTTTTGGTTTTTCAAAATCGTTGATTTTAGCAAACTATGCAGTATTAATTATGCTTCCATATTTTTTATATTAATTTGCAATGAGTCTCTATTATACATTTTACACATATTTACGCGAAATGTTTGCTTACAAAAAATCCCTTCCTCATTTGTTTCAAATTAACGTGTTACAAGAAAATATATTTATGCCAATCTAATATGTGTGCAAGAAATATAAAATTTTATCAATCATTTTGTAAAACTTGACAAATCACAAATTATTCACTGCTGCAGATATACATGATAATAAGCGACAACGAATGTTCTCATAATTCAAATTTCCAACAAACCTTAATAAAATCCAGCGTCATTAATTTTTTGGTGAACGTTTAATAAGTAGCCACGAAGTTACTCCTCTATAGACCTACAACTGTCACTCGAAACAAAACACACAAGTACAATAGAAGTTTTGACTGTCAGTTTTTGGAAGATAAGGATAGCATGCTGGAATATCCGGTTACCAATTACTCCAAAGGAACACTCATGCAAGTAGACACGAAACACGTGAACACACTGTCTAAAAATATCGTTCACGACACTGATTGCCACACGAAATTCACCCAAGCGTACTCAAAGTCGCAGCGAGTTTTCCACGCTTCCTGCTTTGTTTGACACAAAAATTCAATTTTCAAGCTATCTCTGGTTTCCCCTGGTCGTGATATTTTATCTGCAGCACCTACCTCCGAATTACGTGATCTCCTAAGCAACGTAGAAAATGTTTCTTTTCAGGAGAGGAGAGGAAAGAGAAACAGTAAAAGTAATTATGTCTTAGTGATTGTGAGTATTCACAAATGGTAGTCCAAGTTACTTTTTTCAGTTCAATGATTATGTAAGGTGATAAGGTAACAGTGATAAAGAGCTAGGAAGCGTTCAATGTTGATTCAGGCAACACTTTGTCGATTTATGCAGTGTCTACATTTGAGGTAAATATAGGTCAACCTAGGAGTAGTGATTCTTCTAAGTGCGCATGCTCAAACAGGAGAGAGCTTTAGAGTGCGACTGGGTGGGGATAGCGATGATTAGATTCGAGGTTTGGCAGGCCATCTAGTTTCGAGGCATTACTGCTGCGTGACTGACAGCCAAAGACATTCCAAAGGTTTTGTTGCTCCCAAACTCTGACCGTAGCTTCTAAAGAACATCACAACTACTAGGCTCACCTATGCATTTAATTCACCAGACTACTTCACATACGCGCCATGGTCACGTCAATTTGCACATAACTTGACACCATACTCATCGATGCTATTTAAATTTATGCTATTTGTTGCCAGTTCGAAGGATCTAATTTGTACAATTCCTTTGTTTCTTAGCTTGTGTTCTTTTTAAAACATTAAATAGTTACATTTTTTAAATATCGAGCGAAATGAGATGACATATCGGCACTTAAGTATCAATATTTACATTTTGTTTCGAGATAATGCTTCTTGTTTATAATAAATTTGGAGCAGAAAAAAGTTTTATTCGTTTAAACGGTTAGTTAAGGTAGCGTAATACCTTAATTGCCCACTAAAAAATGAGTACGAATAGAGAATTGGAGACTTCAACTTCGACGACCGCTTCACCGATATTTGTCATAGTGAATGCGTTAGCTTCTTAAATTTTATTGTATAAAATATGTATATTTAACAACATGGAGAGAGTTTGAAAATAGAAGGTACAACTCAAATAGAAACATATAATCAATTTTCTTATATAATTAGCTGTTACAATATATACATTTTCTGATATTCTGCAAGCCATGTAACCAGTAGTTTGCAACATTTTTCCCTAAACTTGTAGCAAAAATTTAGGCGAGGGGTGTCCGCGCTGGCGGGCGAGAGCGACACCGGGAGTTCATCAGAGAGGGGATGTAACGGGAGAGGGGTGTCCTAGATGGCGCTGCACGTCATTCGCGCGAGAGTGGTTGAAATTTCAAATGACGCTGTGGGCGCAGGAGTTCGTGGTGAGAGTATCGCGTGGCAAATGTTGCTACGCAAATTCCCTGGGGCCGATGTACTAGTGCCATTTGTCGACGTAAATTCTCTACAATCAGAATACAAATCCCTGGCATCAATATAAAATCCATCTATGCGTGGAAATAAAAGTTCCTAGAACCACGAAAATTCCCTAGGGTAGATGTATTAGCGCCATCTGTCGGAGGGGGAAAGTATTTGGACGCATGTCACCGCTGTGCAATCTCCGTAAACGCGCGGGGATCGGCACGCAGACGCGACAGCGAACGATTCGCGTCCTTTGTGTAGAGAGAGAGAGAGAGAGAGAGAGAGAGAGAGAGAGAGAGAGAGAGAGAGAGGAGAGTACATAGCGGTGGAAAAAGAGAGAGGAATTCGAATTACGTCTTCGGTGGACGGAAGAGTTTGCTTCGTATACGCAATCTCTCTCTCTCTCTCTCTCTCTCTCTCTCTCTCTCTCTCTTTCTCTCTCTCTCTCTCTCTCTCCTTGTCTCTCATGATCTCGGTACATGACCTTGATCATGCTCCTACATTGCAAAAGGTTGCGCAATACAACTTCGAAGCCACTCTGATCACCGCGATGACGACAATCGCAGATGAATCACTTTTCCGAGACAAAGAATGAATCACCGTACGACATGCTACATGCGATGGGGTGCGTACGTGCGCGCTCTTCCTATCGCAGATGGCTTGTACTTCGACAACCTCGGATATAGCGAGAAGCTATATTATTAACTAGAAACTATTCGTGGTCACGTTCCAAGTATTTGAGGCGAATCTAATTGGTATAGCCTCCCCATGATTATCGTGAAAGAATTCGACAGTGTGTGCGTGCGAACTACCAACGAATTAATCGAGCTGTTGGTCCGAGTATTTTGAAAATTGATAACAGCGCGATTGTCTGAATATCCTTATCGCGGGCGCTGTAATACAATACACGCGGGTAACCCATCGCGTCGTACGTCGTCGGCATGTATTTGGCGCACCCGTACCTGTGCGAGTACTGACTCATTCCACCGCGTATGCCACGCTCCACGAACAACAGCATGTCTACCTCTGTCAGAAGCTTTAACTCAGCGCTGTCCAGCGTAGGGGGCACTCACGCGGTTGCTTCCCCTTCCAACCGTTCCTTCCCCACACAATATTCGCGAGAAATAAACGTGTGTTACTAATACACGCGTCATGTGTAGCGTCCAACCTTTGTTGACAACGGAGGTGCTAGCCGGCATTGGTCTTTAGCGTGACACGGTATCCTTGCCAACGCGGCCGAAAGTATGAGAACCCCACAGGGTCTACGGATCCTGCCTTGGACAGCGCTGCTCTACTTTGACAACGACATTTGACCCTCGCGTCCCACGCGAAACTCAGTAATGTGTAGTAATGCGCTGGATCCAGTTTGTAGCTCGCGATACAGTCGCTGCGGAAATTTTCGAACTCGTCGGCAAGCAACAACACATCAGTTTGCTAGTACACATCGTTGTACTCGATCAATGTCTGCACGCGAAAAATATCCCATACTTTCGCTATGTGCGCGTAATCGGATTTCGACGCAGCGCTATAGTTCAACCGATTGTAGAACGCGTGTCGTTTAACTTGTCGTACGACGTCACGTAATCGTATGGGAAGGGAGTTTCGCTCTGAAGCGAGTTTCCCCACACACGTGGCCAAGAACTTGAACGAAACCACGATTGGAAATTTCAGCATTCTCTTCCAATCGTTGTGGTCGCCGTCGATTCCAGTGACGTGTTTCGTGGACGAAATGCGCGTCGCATCCAGACAAATTGTGGAATACGACCGGTATTGTGTACGTATGTTGATATCTCAGGGTACAAGTCCCGTGGGCCGCGCTCCTGTACTCGCCCGTCGAGTGACAGTGATCACACACTTTCGTATCGGTCTCGTTGAAGGATTGTCCGCACACGTAACACGCGCCCGCCTCGCGAATGCTTTGCCACTGTTGACTCGTCAACGGTTTCACAGGTTTCGCTTCGCGCAACCACGAATGCGCTCTGTCCGCAAATTCACGCAGTTCTGGTACGAACTACGGCACGCATTCGGAGTCGTGACGATACGGTCGGTAGCCGCACAGGGACTCGTCCTACAAGCAATGCACGTAATAGTCCACCCTATACGCTCTGTTCCGTTTGTACGTGTAGGTGTGAATACGTTCCGTCGGCTCGATGTCCTCAAGGAATGGTGCGCGTTCCTTGTTCTCCGCAGAAGGATTTTACATTGATACCAGGGATTTTTGCTTCGATTGTAGGGATTTTACGCTAAACCTAGGAAAGTTACCTAGGGAATTTGTGTACCAACAGATGGCACGCCAAACACCCCACCACCAACTTTTACGCTCGCAGCGCCATCTGAAATTAGCCAACCACCATGCGAATGACGTACTGCGCCATCTAGGACACGCCCCTCCCACTACATCCCTTCTCCTACAAACTCCCGATACCCCCCGTTCGCAACCGCGAACAATACATTTGATCCAGAATCGGTATAGACTACCTACTAACTGCTATTCCAAAAAGGTACTTAAAATTTTTTGTAAATAATAAATCTCTAAATTAGACAATTGACGAACAATACAAGGATTGAATCATCTCATTCAGTTAGGAATTAGTTACTTCTTCACATAAAACCGGTGTTATCTACTTATCCAATGAAGAATGGTCATTGTCACCTCATTGTCATGTCTAAAAAATATGGAGCCCATCAGTTTTTTTAATGGGAGTCGAAAGCATATCACCTCGAGCTAGACATAAAATCGCAATAATCTAAGGCAGACAGCAATATTAAGGAATCATTTTTATTGGTTTAAGAAGGAAGATACGAAAAAGGAGGAAAGAGATGTAAACTGGGTCTTAAAGAGCACTTTGCTCTCATTACTAACGTGTCGCGAACGTTAAACACAGTATTGGAGACCGTCTTCCGATTCTCGCCGCCGTCGATTCGATTCTACAACAATCGTTATCTTGTTAACGGTAATTCAGTCTAGAACGAGCCACGGCTCACAGCACAAACACAATTATCTCGACGTACACCGATTCCGCTGAACGTAGAAAGGGTCTTGGGGTATCTTCGGGGCTGCACGCCTGGGCACATCGAAATTCACGTTTCAAATGTTTAGAAGTGTTTCATTGCAAATTCATTGCCAATGTCTTGTGTCAATAAAATGGAGCTCCAGTCACAGTTAATTCTTGCCACTCGACGCGTTGTGAAATGTTGATATAATATACAGGGTGGATCAGAAGTTCCTCGCAAATTCTTTCACAAAACTACAAAAGAACAACTAATTCTGAATAATGTTGTGCTGCATCTGTGTCCTTATGTGTGTCCTTATAATCTAGTTTCTCTAATTTCAATACAAAGAAGGAAACCATAAAAATAATTTGGATACGTGAATGTAATAATTCTTTATTAATAAGTTTGTGAGCCATTGTATAACTGAGGCAGATTATATTTCTGTTTTGATGGAAGACAGAAGATTATTAGGAATTATCGTACTTTTCGGTAGTTGATTGAATTAATATTTCATGAGATAATGCTCCTACGCTTTTGTGGCATTGGCTTTAGAGTAGTTCGTTAAATTCGCGGGTAGGAAGCTTATACGCATATGAATGCCAATTGTAGTTTGCTAATTTGAAACTGTCAGAGCCATATCGTACGACACATTTTCGTGGCTTGCGATTGATATTTCAAATATATTCATATGCTAAAGGCACAGCTTTAAGAGATATAAAAAGAGACAGAAGAAGATGGAAAATGTAAAAAATATTGGGTTTATCCGTGAGAACACTTTTTGTAAAAATGACGACGGTGTATTGAAAAGCAATGTATCATCAGAGACTGAAGAATAATATTTGTCTGACGTGAGTATGAGATACTTTGAATATATTTACACATTTATCTTCCTTCCTTTTTTTTAAAATCACTGCTACCTCTGTCAAGTATATATATCCAGGGTACCTATCCTGAGCCACAGAAGTCCTTCCTGTGAAAAAGCCCCAAGTTTACAAAATAAATACGGGGCTAGGTATAATAGTATATTTTTAGAAAGCTGAATCTTGTATTTTATCCATTATTATTTAATACAAAATTTTCCTCTAACATTTTGTATTTTTTATCATGGTGCTGTATGATAAAAACGATATAATATTACCATTATTAGGAGGTCTTGTTTTTCCGTAGACATTGTGACGTAGCTGCAATAGTGTAATTGCAGTTACTTCAAGTGGAATTGCATATTTGTTTTAAATAAATAAAGTTTCTTGAATATCCTATGTATAGTAGTATTAAGATTAAGATAAAGACCATGAAAAGTGACATTATGAACACTGTTCATAAAAAAGTAGAGGGTTTAAGTACTGAAAGAAGTGTGAGTTATGGTGTTAACTAATTGAATTGCTCATCTGGAGAGTTTTGAACGTCTCTGTCGCTAGATTATTTTTTGCGGCATTTAATTTCTTTTTCAGTTTTGTTAATACCTATTGGGTACTTACTAAGAGTACCTATAACCTGGTAATGTTTTCATATTTCCACTGTACAATACTTTGTTAACTTATCATCCAATAATCAATTGCACTATTCGTTCATATACAGTATTTTAAACGCGTTTCAAAATATTCTTAGAAGGAATGAATTTAATGACATAGGAAGGATTTTTCTACAAGCAGATTTTTTTTAGACAAATGTTTTTGACATACTCTCTTAATGATATTGTAGGATATGTTTCTATTCGATCAGGTGTTTTCTTCCATTTCGCCAAAACCTACCTATTACATATTTTCTTAAATACAAATAAATTTAATTTCTACAGTTTCCTTTTTTGTATCTCATTAATAGTGTAAAATAAAGACGTATTATAATTATTGTACAGAGTGAAATAACGAATTCAAAGGTTTGTGTAATGAAATGTTCCAATCATTGTTTTAAGAATTACGCACATTACCCTACTTATAACATATTTTAAATTAATGTTCGTGTAATAGGTATAGAATGCCATATTCGCAATAATAACCGGTATTTCTGAGTGCTAGTAGAATATTTATATGTCATACTACAATTAACATACTCAACTCAGTAATATTATTCAGCATTGGGGGTGGCGTATACATGCATCGTGTGTGAAGGCGCAATTAAATTTTAACGCACGGGCGGGACTCATTAAAAAAATCCCGTTCAATGCAATGTAATTAAAGATGAGACGATTGTGTATTAAAACTCAACTGTTGGGAAACGATTCGTTTGCACGAGGAGGTACAGTATTGCCTGAAAAGCTGAAAAAGAAAAGTTCTCTCACTTTCAATTAAGCTAAACGATTGAAACCATGCATGGAGGCACTTCTTCAGCCACATATTCTTTTAAACGGAGGATGGTAGAAAGTGGCCTTCATGGCTCTTCATGACATTTTATTAAGAGATAATCCTACAGATCCCAAGGAATGATGAAAGCATAATTAGGTACGTACGGGAGATACGATTGAAAAATGTTGTAAAAATGTACATAAAAACGAAGGTGCATAGGGCGACAAATTGGAAGGTATAGAGTTTAAATAATTATAACGAAACAAAGGCATGAAATGCAACAATTTGTTTGCTATTTTGTAGATAGAAGTCGATATTTTGATTGTACATATAAAATAACGTAAAAAATGAATTAGCAAACATAAAAAGCGACAAATTAACGATGCAGATACCTATTCACGAAAATGTGTTCCAAATTATGCTCCAACTTACATGAAAAACAAAACGTAATTTGTTTAACGAGAAGAAAAATAATTGCTATGACGTTCCACTCTTCTTCGCATGATAGTTCTGCAGTAGAATAATCGTTGATGAAGTTTGCGTGTGCGTGTATTGTATAATAGGTTGATGTCTCACAAAATCGAAGAATCATAATAACCATCATCATTTTGTTCGGCCAAACTTATATTTTTTTTGCAGAGAAGTTTCAACTTTTCGTTCCAACGTGCAACATACTCTACACACAAAAATTGAAATCTTCATTGGAATTTCGTTTCGAAATTCTGATTATTTAATGTCAACAACTTATAACTTGTGACCCCATGCACTTTCCAGTTTATCTTATTTTTTTTACAAGTTTTCCACCATATTTGTCATAAATACTTATGCTTTTACAATTCCTTATGTCTTATTAAAATGTTAGATGGCAAAACAACCATAAAAGCCATTTTCTACTACCTCCCTTTCACCAGTGCTTCATTGACATCAAATTACTAATTGAGGAATTTTTAGTGATTCGGATATCTTCTTAATTGAAGAAGGTCTGAATAAACGTAATTATAAAACTCAAATGAGAAAGTACTCCAATATTATGATATTAATAGTGCATAAAATATAGTAGAATTTGTTAGTTATCCCATGGCTGCCGTATTCCAATGAATTCAATTTTTTAGTAGCTTTCATTGCTGATTAAACACATCAACCTCTCTCTATATTTGAACACAAAGTTTAGTACTTATCATTTTATTAAATGCCACCAAATTTTACGACTTAAATTACATTAGAATTAAAATGCAGGAAAGTTAAAGTTGGAACAATTTGTATCTTATAGTGTCCTCTAGTTACAATGTCACAAATTAAATCTTTGGATATATTACTGTGATCCTCTCATTCATACTTCATACGAACGCAATCTATATCACATTACTGGTTGAAAAGAATATAAAAGTTTTTGAAATTACTGTGACATAGCCTGACATACACAGCAAATTCTATGAAAATTCAAGAACAATTACATAAACGTACATTAAAGCAATAAACAACTTGCTCAATGGAAATTATTTATTTTAACTAACACTAATTTTAAATGCCTATAAAGTATTTTAAATATTTTAATATTTAAAAAATATTTAAGAAATATTAAAAACATGGAGAGTTTGTGAAAGTATCCGAAATACCATTTGTGCAAGGAGTGCCTCATGCGAATAGGCCGTGGCAATTCAGAATTATCAGTCTACAATATACATTACTACAACAGCTTTCTGTTCTTTAAGGGGTTAGGCCACCTTGGAAATTCGAAAAAATAGAATTTTTTTTTTTCGTCTTAAATGATCCTTTATAGTCTTAAGAATAAGATACAATTAGTTTCAATACAAAATCGAAGTTTTAAAATGAGTTTAGAGCCGGTTTAGCGAAGCGCGCCCGGGCTCGTTGGCGCGGCTTGCGCTACCGCGGCCGCCTGACTTCGTCAGGAATAAAAAGCGGCTTTACCTGACGAATAAAAGTTTCAGTGTATAAATATGGAAGGTAGTAACAATAGTTTAGACCATGGCAGCTATTAGATGCCGTACCATTACCGTCGAGGCATAGTAGGAACAGGGTTGTAAATTTTATTAGGGCAGCCAATACTGGAGATCTGGGCCAAATTTTTTTCTTATTTTATGAGGGTAGATACTCAATGGGGTATGCAAGTTTTGGAAAAACCCATGTTTCCTCCCACCATCGACATTTTGCAGCTGAGCAATGGCAGTGGGAATATTTTTACCCCGCTTTTCCATTAGCGGTCAATTCATTGTCTTTACGATTTTTGACCGAGGACAACGTGGTCCCTCGTGTGTATAGTTGTAGTCAGCACACGAAGTGCAAATATTGAATAAAATCCGAACAATTTGAACGAGCAACCACGGGTAAAAATAATTAGAGTGTGGTGCGTCGTCACACCGTTTCTATCGAGAAGTTTCCTTGTTTGCAAACGTTTCTGCAGTGATGAGTGAAGTGCAAAAAGTGTACAATGAAAAGAAAGGGTCTAGGAGCACAATAGGGCGACCTGGAAAGAGTAAAATTTCAAAAAGGCGACCGTTGAATCGTTATTTATTGGATCAACCAACGGAAGATGTAAGCACGTCTGCGAAAAAATTAAAAAGGTCACTAGAGCCTCCTGAAATTACTATAAATGGAACATTTGGATATCGCTTTATAGAATTTTACAGTGTATTCTCTGCAATTTCGCAAATGATAGTGTGCAAAAAATGCAAATCCAATATCACCTTTTCTGAAGCAAGTAACCGTGGCTTAGGTTTTAAAGTTGTCGTTGCTTGTGAAACATGCGGACCAAATTATATAAATGCTAGTCCGCTTCTTAACAATCACGCATATGACATTAATCGTCGCATTACATTTGCCATGCGATTACTTGGCGTTGGTTTACATGGCATAATCAAATTTTGCGCATTTATGGATTTGCCGCGCCCAATCTTTCATTCATTTTACGACACTATTGTTTCTTCGATTTCTATCGCTACAGCAGCTGTTCGTTTAAAAGTGACGAAGAGGGCAGCTGCTGAGGAGAAGAAAATTTGTGCGGAAAAAGGACATACCGATGGTATTTTAGTATCTGGCGACGGAACGTGGAGGAAAAGAGGATTTTCGTCATTGTTCGGACTAGTGACACTAATCGGCTGGTACACTGGTAAGGTCGTTGACGTACAAGTAAAATCCAAATATTGTAAAGGCTGTGAATTTTGGGAAAAAAGGAAAGGAACTGCAGAATGTGAAAAGTGGGCACAATTGCATGAAGAAAATTGTCAAGCTAACCACGAAGGCTCCGCTGGGAAAATGGAAGTTGACGCTGTCGTCGAAATGTTTCGCCGCTCTAAAACTTTACATCAAGTCAAATATGCTCAGTACATTGGTGATGGTGACAGTAAGACTTTCAAAGGAATCACAGATGCTCAACCGTATGAAGACCTTATCGTTTGTAAAAAAGAGTGTATCGATCACGTCCAGAAGCGGATGGGCTCGCGGCTTCGCGCTCTCAAGAAAACAAATAAAGGACTTGGTGGCAAAGGAAATTTAACTGGCAAGTTGATTGATGAATTATCAATATATTACGGTCTTGCTATACGCCGAAATTACGAAAGTGTCGCAAACATGAAAAAGGAAATATGGGCCACTGTTTATCACAAAATTTCCACGGACGCAAATCCGCAGCACGACAGATGCCCGGTTGGCGAGACTTCGTGGTGTACGTGGCAGAAGGCAAAAGCTTCCAATAAACTAGCCAAATATGTGCATAAACCGCCAATGAGTAAAATGGTTTTCGATCATATAAAGCCAGTATATGAAGAACTGAGCAGAAACGATTTATTGCATCGTTGTTTAGGAGGCTATACTCAAAACAACAACGAATCGTTCAACTCAGTCGTGTGGTCGATAGCACCCAAAACTACTTCTAGCGGCAAACTACTGGTCGATGTTGCAGCAGATATAGCAGTTTGCACATTTAATGATGGCTTCATAAGTTTAATGGAAATTATGGAGATATTGCAAATGACAGTTGGACCAAATTGCTACAATTTTTGCATGGAGGCAGACGCGAGTCGCATCAAGGCTGCTGAGCGCGCTATGTCGGACGCGACAAAAGAGGCTCGAAAAAGTTCAAAATCTTTTAGAAAAGAGTCTGAACAGGCTGACGTCAATTTGGAAGGGCAGTTATATGGCGCAGGAATCGCCGAGTAAAGGTAAAGTTGCATTTTTTCACTTTATTCGTAAAAAATGTGAAGTAAAACTTTCAACGCGTTTTTCTCGAAATGACATTTTCCAAAACGGTGTTTCGCATAACTTCCACAATTTTCATCCGATTGATTTGAAATTTGGAGACACTCTTCTCTTATGAATAATCTATGGAAGTACGTAGCGGTTTTGCGATATCTTGAATATGTTCTTTGCAATTGACAATTGTATAAAAAAAAAATGCACTTTTTTCTCCCCATGGTCACCATTTCGAGACAAATTAATGTTTCTGGATTTCCCTACGTACTTCCATAGGTTTGGGCATGCAGAAAATAAATCTCTTTGGTTTTGTGTTCTAGGTCAAACGGTATAGCCGTGAGATTGAACACCGTGGAAAACGTCGCTCCTCAAGATCTTGCGTATCACGGCTCTACCGCCGCCATTTTGTAAGAAAAAAAATACGATTTTTCCGGCGAGAGTTGTATAATAACAGGCATCTTATTAAATTTTCTGTTCATTTCATTATCTTGCTAAAAAAAATACCGAAAATGACTGCAAATTCGCTCCGTCCAAGGTGGCCTAACCCCTTAAGGGGAGGTTCTGGTCTAAATGTCGATTTTTTTTTATTTCATTTTTCGAATGTTCAACCTTTTAGGAAAACATGTTTAAAAGGATTTGTTGAAATTCGTAAAATTCCCGAAGTTATAGGCATTTGAGTTGCGGCAAATGCATGGGTCACAACCGGTCACTCGGCGCTCACGTAAAACTTTAAACGCGTTTTTCCCGAAACAGTGTTCTCAAAATCGGTGGGACCTGTATCTCCAAAAGTTATTATCCGATTCGACTGAAACTTTTTTTATTTTGAAGAATATACTTCTGGCTGGGGGGGGGGGCTAGAAAAAATTACAAAAAATTGACAAATTAATAATTTTTAAAGGCGTTGAAAGGACGAAAAATACATGGAAAAGTGATTTCAAGCTTGAAGTGTTGTTATTCTCTCAAAAATGTAATTTTTGTAATTTTTTTAGCCCCGCCCCCCTAGCCAGAAGTATATTCTTCAAAATAAAAAAAGGTTCATTTGAATCGGATAATAACTTTTGGAGATACAGGTCCCACCGATTTGGATCAATTTTTTGACGCCTTGACTTTAACGACTCCCCAGGGCTGTCTGCAATGATTAATTATAAAACAAAAAATATATTTCTATAATTTAAGACATCCTTAATACAATGCAAAAGGTCCCATTAAATTATATATAGTAGTTTTCCTTTAATTAATTCCTAAATATCACCTATTTTTTTGGGCTCTAGACCAGAACCTCCCCTTAATTTAATGAGCTATGCACGATAAAGTCAATACTACAGGAGCATAGGAGCGCCACCTCATGAAACAGCAATTCGATTCATCGGCAAGTACTTTGATAATGTGCAAACCTC
Source organism: Andrena hattorfiana (assembly GCA_944738655.2). Taxonomy (NCBI): domain Eukaryota; kingdom Metazoa; phylum Arthropoda; class Insecta; order Hymenoptera; family Andrenidae; genus Andrena; species Andrena hattorfiana. The sequence continues at coordinate 10,037,867 of OX122895.1, forward strand.
ATTATAAGTTCTACTTGTTACACGAAAAAATCACTTCCAACGGTGTAGTTGCAATGAATCTAGAGAGCAATCTATGACTGGGCATCTAATTGGGTTATTCAAATATTAGTTAATTAATGTCCAAAACCATTCAATGATGCGCATAAACCTATTAATCGAACAGTGGGATAGTACATACTATAATTAACCCGATTAATTATGAGCATTAGAATTTCACTTGTAAATGAAATTTGTGACGAGCTTGGGCGACGCGCCAGCCGCGACCGTAGTTCGCCCCGCAAAAACTAGGCGGCCGCGCGCGACTTGCAATTCTCGTGGGCCAGAACCACATGCTTATTGTAAGATAGATCTAAGGTAAGGTAAGTACATATGTAAATAATAGTTGATAATGAACCAGTGTTCAAATCCAAACAACTACGCTCGTTCATTCGCCGACCCCAGCATACTAGCTGAGTCGGCAATCAAATCCCCTTTCCCGTCACACCGGCACCGGTGTCCGCCATCCGAAGCCGGTCACAAACGTCTGCATCGAAAATTACGTAGTACTGTGTACAATATTCGCAGCCACGATTCTTTCCTGCCACAATATACAGGGTGCCCAACGCAACTAGCCCAAGACATAGCTTTAAAACGGTAAAAAAGTAGAAAGAAATTCATTAGGCAAAATTAAATGATTTCAAATGGTGCATCACTTGATGTATGTGTCTGTTCCGAACGTGGAGATGATCCAAACATTTCAAAGTTACTTAATTTTCGCGATTTGAACCAGCGCAGTAGGCTTTACTGTGTGTGTGAACCTGTATCTACAAACGGCTCCTGCGTGTACTTACGAGCGTGCACTACCGATTGCTCAGCTGACTCGGCTTTAAACTGCGCGCCCCGGAACTTGGACCATTAATATTTAACTGTTAATATCTCAAGAACGAAGCCTCGGATCCCAAAACGGTACAGGACTTTTCTATGTCTTTTTGCATCAGGATATTCCATGTTCCAGAAAATCCCGCAATTTTGGAACACCCTGTATTAATATCAGTAATTCAAAGTTCTGTGGAATAATTGACAATTGAATTTTTTAAGACGAAAAAAGAATATTGCTTTCTCTATGTGCTATTTAGTATTATTTTCTCTACAAGAATAATATACATATTCCTTCACTCCATTTCTCTAACTATAGTAGTGACTAAAAAACCTAGAAGTTTTACTTTTGTCTGTACTATACAATTGTCAAAGCTTCTAATTGAGTTCGCGTTAAGAATAACAATCTTGTTTATATTCATATCACACGTATACCTGGATTGCAGTTGTGGAGTTACTTTTACACAAGTTCTTTCACGTTCGCATTATTAATTCTAACAAAACATTCACTCACTCATAAATATTCATTTATAACAAAGTAGATGACAAAATATCTCTTCCTTTCTCTTTTGTATGCCTATTTTTGTACGTTAGACTACACTAGCACTCAACAATTTATATCGGTCATTCATGCATATGGCATTATCTGGACTCTAGTTTTGTCATACAGCTTACGGCGATTCTCAGAATCTTAATAACGTCATCGTCGTACGTAAGTGGATGCATATGCAACATCTACCGAAGCAAATCACTCGTAAGGTTACAGAAAACACGTATTTCTGCTGACTGTGTGACATACTTTTTAAGTAAAGCCGCCCAAGTATGAATAACAGATGGCATTTCGTGGAAGTCCGGCGCCATTCCAGGCGCCCAGCCGATTGAAGAAAGAATCAAAGGTGTGAGAGAAGGTTTTTAGGGCACGTAACAAAAGATTGTTAATGTACGTGTAAGCGAAAGGGGAAACGGACGAAGTTCGAGGCAGTTTCGCGCGTACTGGAATACTTGGGGTGAAAGAACCGGGAGATAAAGGAGCGAACCTGACAAAAGCAATTACGGGAACTTTGTCCCTAATGATCGCGTTATTTTCAGTCGTTTGACGACCCTCCTTAAAATGTGTTAAGTTTGCTGATCGTCGATAGATGAAGAATTATTTACGGGTTACTTGGCAGTGATGATGTAACGAAATTATGAGTTTTTTGCTGTGGCAAGAGAAGGATCAAGAACTACCATACCAAGATACCACCATGACCTCAACAAGATTCTATGGGGTAGTAGGTATCTATTTATGAGGACCTTAGACGGAGTTCTGACTTCTGCCCACTCTTTTTTTTTTGAAAAAAAAATAAAAATTACGGTACAAGATACGGAACATATTTTAAGAAAATGTTTTGATTTCTTTTGTAGCATGTTAATTTAATACAAGTAACAGCATGTACACCATACATTTCATTATGTACAAGAGGGTGACTTTCATTTTAAGATATATTCTAACATGAATAGCTTCATCTTTTTAGAATAAACATGGATTTTCTCATCAATGTTCTAAGCGTTTCCTAAATAAACAGCTTAGGTAAAATATACCAAGATAACTAGCACTTAGACAACTTAAAAGTGAATTATCCTCATCTGTAATAATAAATACAATTATTTCATTAAGCTTCTCCTGTATACTTTTGAAAACAAATGTTTCTTGTACATGAAATGATCCATTGGAGCTGAATGTGTTAAATTGTTCTGGATATTTCGTTGGTCTGTTAGCAGCAAAACTGTATTGGTATGTAAATCATGATTGGTGTGATAGATCTTGATTTACCAGCTTTATGTCATTCAATAGCACGGCTACGCTTGCGTTACTGGTTTCGTTTATTCTGATATACAGACACAGATCCAACAACTGGAACATAACGTATCGGGTGTCGTGAGCGAGAGAAGGAAATGAGATAAAATTTCTGTCCCTAAACAACTGCATAGATCATTTTGTAGCTGATATTTTAATTCATTGGGATATTTTAATATTTCTGAGGGTAACAATAAGAATATCTATGTATGTTTGCATTCCAAGTAAAATAGATCATTTTTGCCCTGGTTATCGGGAATTTTAATGAAATTCAAATATGCTGCATGCCACGTAAAATTAGGAGGGGTTTAAGTAATCATTTTGAGGGTTTAGAATTTTTTTAAAAAATACAGATCAATCTTTATATTTCTGCTCATATTCGTAAAAATAGGTTTCATAAATATATATTCATCGCCTACGCTTATTTTCATTAAGAAGGCTAATCCTTTCTGATGTCGAGTACAAAATAGTCAGCAATTTAGCGAGGAATGGCCCCATTGCGTGTTCAATTTATCTATATGTTGCTAAAAACGATCCAAATTTCACGTGCATTAGGCAGAACTAAAAAATTCAGGACAACAAATTCAACAAATCATTCAATAAGAACATCTTAGGAAAAAAAATGACAATTCATATTTTGGAATTAAGTTAGTTTGTCAATTCGTTGACCATGAATAACTGATTTTTGTAAAAGTCTCGATGAGAATTGTGAAACAAGAAACTTTTTATAATTCTTCAACAGGACTCGTGAAGTTTATATTTTAGTTTACAACTTAAGATTTATTAGCCAATAGAACTAACTTATGCTACCATAACTCGAGGCATAATATTTTTGTGAAGGTTTTTGGTTTGTTGATACTTCCATTTGGTTTATTATACAGGGAGATTCAGAAATGCATATCAATAGTTGTGGTGGTAAATTTGCACACTAATATAAGTAAAAACGTCATATGAACATATGTCCTATGTAGCATCGTTTTCGAATTATGAATAATTGGATGACCCTCGAAGTATTGATATGCATTTATGAATCACCCCGTATACCGTATAATAGCTACAGACTGAGATTCATTAATATTTCACTCAATGGAGTTATTCCATGTACAGAATTTACGAATAATATTCATGTGTAGTATTCGTGCATATTATCTACTGAATTAACGTTAAAACAGCTTTAAGAACTAATACAATTATTTCATGAAGCATTGTCGGTAAAATATCCTAAGAGGACCCTTGGATTTTAAAGTGGTTACCAGCATAAACTTGCACAAAATTACGCCATAAAATCTTAACAATTCGATGTAAATGAAACGCGCTCGTTTCAGGCTCGCATATTCATTTCAGGCGAGTTTGGAGCTTACGTAGTTTAATACAGAGTGAAAACATGGGTCGTATGCATGTGAGGCATAAAATTCATTCTTACTTTATAGTTAATAGTCCACCCTTCTCCGACAGCGTAGTAATCGCAGTATTAGACAACAGCAACTTAATGAATAACAAATTGTTATTCAGAATTTCATTAATGCCATTTCCATACGTTATAATTCGCGACAAATAGAATTAAACCCTAATAGAATTAAGATAAACAGCTCATACGAGTATTATAGTTGAAAGAAACATTTCACATTTTCATTGTACTTTTTGACAGAAATTATAGTACTTTAAATGAACTGCTTATATTATTTTCAAATTTTGCAAGAGAATAGAAGTTTCAAAATGTATAATGGAATACGAGTTAAGGGGTTAGACTACCCAATGTTTACAAAATAAAATTCTTTATTGAAGGAGTAGTGTATATACCCAAGTGAGAGAAATACAAAATGAAGAAATACTAAAAATAAATTACAATTTTTAAATAAGTATTTTTCATGTGAGGCCTCATTTTCGAGAAAGACGACTTCGAAGTTTGATCGATGACGTGGGTATTTAAGTATGTACACACCTTGGTTCAACATGTCTGACCACAAACAAATCAACTTTTACTTGTACCAGTATTTAGAGACGCGGCAGCGTCTCAACACCAAGTACATGTTTCGACACCCTGTATACGTCGATTGTCGCTACCGCTATCAATTACTCGTCGCCTGGCTAATCCAATCTAACCTGAAACTTATTTCATTAATATCTCATCACACCTGCAATATTTTCTAAATTTAAAGGTATTTTTCTTATGTAAACCGCATATAAGCTTTGGAATAAGACCAAATTCAATAAAATCAGTCCACACATGACAGAGATATCATAATATCGTCTCATGGATCAGTTGGAAACGGTAAGATTTTTCTCCTGATTCTCCTTCTGATTCTCCAAGCCAAATTTTCGTCAACATAATACGTATATACGCGTTACACGCACACCTTCAGCCAAAAGAAACTAACACATGTTTCGTTCGTTAATCGCTATCTTTACTATGCAATCCACTCCAAATTTTGACAGCTTACCGTCAAGTTATAATCAAATTATAAACGTGTTTTTACAAATATGTGTCGTTGTACCATTGAATTGAAGTTGCCGAAATTTGAATCGCGACATGTTTGTATATCATCAAACTGTTTTTTTATTTGTAACTAAACTGAGGATTTTATGTATATATAGATAATCGAAGCGTAAAATGATACTGTGACCTACGCCAGGCTATGTATGTATTAGGGGAGATCAGGACTAGTTGACTAATTTTTAACATTTCTAATTTTTATAAATAGACCATTGGTATTTTGTTGACTTGCTACATACCAAAAGTTTACAAATTTCATTAGGTATACAAGCTTAATTTTTAAAATCGTTTTAATTAAGTCTGGGTTGTAGTTTTTATTGTATTTAGAGTAGTGAGACGAATAAGTCAACAAATCCCGGCTGTGGGGTTACTTGTATATGTATACTACGACCAATAATTTTTTTATTTTTTCTTCACTCCTTCACAGTGTTATATATTTTTATTAATTGTCATGGTGCTAGATACTGTAATTATTTTGTACTTGTTTGTTATGGTCTATCTGGAAGGCCTGAGAGTTTGAAGGGAGGATAGGATGTAAAACTGGTAGGGGTGAGTTTGGAACGTTTTTATGGTGGAGGAAGTGGACTTGAACAGCTAAATTCTTTGCCCCGACTGTATTTAAGGATAAAATGCCATTTTTAGTGGTATTCCTATGCTCAGTCAAGTAACCCCGTCCGACATTGTTAACATGTTAAGGGCCGTACGTACAAAACCTCCACGCACCGGATAAAATAAAATACCGTAAATTATAGTCAATGTATCACGATTCCACAAAATATTAATGAAAAAACATCAAGCGGTACTCAGTGGACAAAAATTCATAAATCGTCGAAACAAAAATATTTACGGCCCTTCGACCTTTTAGATTTTCATTCTCACTGATAGAACACGCAAGTTTTTGGCCACGCCAAGTATTTGACTTCCAGGCCGCGGACATCTAGGCAAATTTCTAGATGTTACATTTTATCTTCACATTATTAAAATGTCCGCGATATGAGAAATGGAATGAACACAGCATTTTAGCTGTGTATACGTAGTTGTGTCATTTTAAGCGCAGTTGGAAAGCACCTTTATGTACTTGCAGCTCATTTGATTTCACTTATTTTTTTATATTGTGTATTTTCTTCTACTTTTTTGTGATTTACTCTTTTCCGTCCTCGACTTTTTCATGTACTTGGCGTATTTTTTTTACTTTTTTGAAGTTTTTTATGGGTTTATATCCACTAGGGTGGTGCTTATTTGACCCTAAACAATATTTTTTCACGGAGCACCGTGTCAATGTGTTTATCTATATAAGTCAGAAATGTGGTATTTTTTTTCTGTTACTTATTGGGGGGTGCTACCAGGTATTGAATTTTGTGTTCTTAAGAGAAAAATTCAATATTCTTTTCGACGTATTATATTTTTTAAACACATTTACTTAACATTGGAATATTATTACAAAGTAAATTTGAGAACCAACAACTTTTGAAAATAGCCAATGCATATTTATAAAAGTCTAGTAGTAGTGCTTACTAGCCAGAGATGCTAAGGTGGGCTGCCATGTACTATTCTAAAGGGGGTATTCTTGATATAATGACGCCAGGTAATCCAACTCTCAGGTATACAGAGGACCTGGTGTACGAATTCATTTGAAGTAAAAAATACAATTTTGTTTAAAATATTAATAAGCAGGTAGCAATCCCAAAATATTATGAAAATGTAATAACATTTTAACCAGACCCGTCTTCAGTATAGATAACAAAATTTTAGGGTGACCCTGGAATATTTTAAAAGTTGGATTTAAAGCACCAAAAGTATGATTTTATATCCACGTATGCTCGTATTTTATCGATTTTGTCGTTGTGCAACTATTAACTTGTATCGAGATATCATGATGGTAAATACAATATATAGGCAGGAATGGCATAACAGAATCAAATAGAAAAAATGGAAATTTCCGTATAATATGAAACAGATCCTATAATTAGAAGGACAATATATAAAAACATTGAAAGTAATATAGATACCTCTCTAATAGTCAACGATCTAAAAATCTAACTTACTCATTTTCCTAAGAAAGTTATGGTACCTTATAACATACAAGATACTTCAATCTCAGAATCAAAAAGTTTTAAATACCAAATATATAAACAGTGATTGGTTATACCTATAATTGATTTATTTAAATGTAGGTCGAAGGAATGATGTTTATAGTTACAAGAGAAAGATTTTAGGTGTAAAATGTCAAATAGGTGTATTAGGTCAAATATGTCATATTTGAATTTTTTTATTTTTCTATAATAAATTTGGACGTAGGGGCCTCAGACTCAAATGAAGAAAAAACTGTCTGCAATGCAACTACCTACTTACAAAATATTAATTATAACAGTTCCTGTTGCAAAGCACTCGCTTACTTTGTGGTTTTGGCACCTTCACTTAAAAATACAACTGATTCTACTATATAGTTTTATAACATACACCCATGTTAGAAAATCTTGAGTCACCACTTCATAAAAAGGAGCTGCTTGGTAAAGCTTAACCAGATGGGGCCAGCACGACGCGGGCGCGACGCCATATCCTTTGTAAATTAGCACCGGGATCCTTAGGAGTTTTCACGAAGGACAACACTTGTCCATGGTGAAGAAAAACCAGTCTGCTGCAGAGTTTGTATCGAGAAAGACCTCCCAGCATTATCTTGTGCTCAGCATATAATAAATATATTAATAATATAATCTGGACCATTATCTTTCTGTGCGTTATTTTAATCTTCTTACACCCAAGTGGTACAGATACCAAAACGTCAATCAAAATCCATTGAGAAAAAGTAGGTATTCATGAAGAGATGTAAATGTGCCAATTAAAGCACCCAGTAATCCGGTATAATGAACGAAGCGGCTGAGAGCTTGCGCTCGCGACTTGTTAATCGAATGAAAAGTCAATCGAGAAACCAGTTTGATGTCTGACCAAGGAAGGACGATATCGGTTAATTGCTAATAAGTACAAAACAAATATTGCTTCAATCATGGTTCTCCGATAACGTCATTAAATCCAGCGACTGCTGATTGCGAAAGAGGGGACCGCGCGCACCTAGTATGACGAACGAATTGAATTGCCAAAAATAACAAGATAAAAGGATTATTCATTGCAGCTGGACCGTTGGCGCTGCTCCACTCTTCTGCCAACGACAATGGCTTTCTAACTGTGGAAATATCGCGAACCAATGGCCGATAATCATTCGATTCAAATTCAATTCCTTTACCTGCTCTGCTACAGGCACATGCGCCTTCACAGCGTCCGTAGTGCCTCGTTTTTATGGATACTCATCGTGGTGGAATAATCTTTCATTATCTTTCGCGAAGGTTAGATTTCAATTAGCTGTTTTGTATAAACAGATACTTCCTTTCAGTTCTTTAATGTTTGAAATATTAATTCAATCTGTTAAATGCAAATGCGAGTTAATTCGTCGGTTAGGAATGCTTCTGCATTGAAAGAGGTGTGCTAATTTTTGGTCAAATTTAATAATTACAATTATAGAAACTAATAGATAATATCAAGTCGTATGTAGCATTTGTTATGAGCAAAATGACTTGATTGGCTTCTCATAATTTTCAAATGCATATTTTTAAATAAGCATAAATGACCTAAGTACACGACAGGTTAGGGGAAATCTAGAGACATCTAGCAGAAGTATTGTTTATTCGAGATTCGAATATTCGAACGTGTAAATTATTTATAGTACTTAGAGTTTTGTTTAGTTTTTGCATGCATAAAATGTTCGCTTAAGAAAGGGGCAGTTCTTATATGCTTGCTACTTCTTTTGCCTTCGTTTACCCGTTGCTTCGTATTAAAATACTGCTGTGCAATATACAGGGTGTTTGGCAACAAATAGAAAATGAAATGGGTGATTCTACGTGACAAAATAAGACAAGAATTAAGAATAATTAAAGAGTTTGTTATTAATGTTTAAATGTACGGGTCAGGAACGTCTGAAGCACGACAAATCAGAGGACAGCGAGCAGTTATCGTCCAGCAGTTTCGTCTTATTTTGTCATGTAGAATCAAGTAATTTATTTACTTCCGCTGTATTTATCCGTCTAAATTCCACTAAATTGTACGCTGACCAAGTGCTTATATACACGCTGTCAGTAGCCTATACAATAAAAAGTATATACATCAAGTATATACTTGTTACTGAAATATCTGATTTCTTCGCCTATACTAGAACTCGAGTAAGTATCACGAGTACCGTGACTTTTCTATATCGATTTTATACCTACCTGACTATCCATTCAGTAATGAAATTGCTCGATGACTTGAAGCTTCATTCCAACAGGTAAATGCATGGAAATGTGGGGAACCAAACTGGGATCACGTATTCCGAACCACGTCATGAATATGTGTAGTGACGGTGTCATAAGGCAAGTGATAAATGAGTGTGCGGCAGCCAGATACAGGGTGTCTCAAAATTCAGGGACTTCCAGAAACGTACAATATCCTGATGCAAAAAGACATCGAAAAGTCTTTTACCGTTTTAGCATCCGAGGCTTCGTTCTCGAGATACTAACAGTTGAATATTAGCTGTCGAACTTCCAGGTCGCGCAGTTTAAAGCCGAGTCAGCTGAGCGCGCGGCAGCCTACGCTCGCACGCACACGCAGAAGGCACGCGTAAATACAGACCCACACACACAGGTAGAGCCAACACTAACCCATTTTCATAGTTTGAACCAGCACAATCGGTTGTACTGTGTGTGGGGGTCTGTATCTGCGCGTGCCTCCTCTGTGTGTGTGTGTGTGTGTGTGTGTGTGTGTGTGTGTGTGTGTGTGTGTGCGCGTGCGTGCGTGCGAACGTACATTGCCGCGCGCTCAGCTGCGTTGGCTTTAAACTGCGCGGCTCGGAAATTCGATAGCTAATATTCAGCTGTTAATATCTCGAGAACGAAGCCTCGGATCCCAAAACGTTAAAAGACTTTTCGATACATTTGAGCATGAGGATCCTGCATATTTCGGGCAGAGATGTGCAAAATTTTTCTTTAAATAAAAATTTTGAATAACGAATAAAAGTTAAAAAAAATTATTTGCCATGTGTCGAATAAAGTTGACCTGGGTTAGATTAAATAAAAAAGTAACTTTATTCGTCGAATAAAAAAATTAACTTTATTCGTCAAATAATCTAAAGTTAAAGTAACTTTTATTTGATCTGTTATTTAAATTGTTTTTTATTTAGTTAATTCCCAACTTTGGTGCCGAGAAGTCTCGCAATTTTCGTACATCCTGTATAACCTTACAATCTTTCAACATTTTGTTCGTTAATACAATTACGTTATATAATCATAACAACAACAACACTAATAATATTTCTAATACTAATTACGTTATCAATACATGTATACTGTGTAGTAAATAAATGTTTGTAATATATTTATAAGATATGTACAGGGAAATAGTAAATAGATTCTTACTAGGTATTCGGAATATTAACATTTTATATAGTTGCCATTTATTCATACAGCGGTTTAGTTTTTACCTACCACGGATGGTTTAATTCAGCTAACGTAGAAAAAGATCTTCCAATTCTGTCGACGATGCGCGCAGAGCATTCGCTTGCACGTGATGGACCTTCTTTTCAGATTCGTCGAGCATTTGCGCGGCTGGTGTGCGCGTCTCGTCGTTAAATCCAACCCTTTCGAAGGGTCTGAAGTGGAAATTCGGGCGCACATTGCACATGTGTGGACGTGGTTTTGGCTGCGCATGGCTTTGCGCGCGTTTCTGCACGTTGTTCCACGTATTTAACCCTGCCTTTAGATGTGGTCTTGATATTGGCATTTGTGAAGCAGCCGATATGTACTCAGTATTTGTATTTCAATCGTTATGGGAGTCTTGAATATCAATTTCCAAGGAACACCTATAAAAGTCATGATCAATTTTCGGTGCACCAGGAATTCGATTACTCAAGGATCTCATTTCATGATAATTTGCAGAGAATAAGCTGTGAGGTTAATACTAAATGCTAATTCTTTTGCACTGGACTATTTTTTCCTGTTTGTTGAATTACGTAGCAAAAACTTAACTGGTAGGGTCCATTTTGACCCATGACAGAGATTGATACAATTCTCAGAATAAGCTTGTATAATGGCTTTGGAACTTCTAATACTGTAACATCCTCATTTTCTTTACGCCGTCACGCCGATAATTAATTAATAGCATAACTTGTGACACGCAGGTTTAAATCGTCCGGGTTGATACGGTATTATGGAAAATACCTAATAGTTGATTAAGACACAATTATTATTAGTGAACAGTCAATAATGTAAGCCCAGAGAAAATACCCTGAAAGATTTTAGTGGAAGATTTAAATAACGAAGTTCCAATCTATTAAGTACTCCCTTAATATGTTTACCTGGGGATGTATATTAGGTGAAAGATTTCTTTTGCTTTCTGCAATCCTTTCACAATGACATATTTCTACTAACTTTTCTATTCCTTCTTTATAAAACTCCCCTGATTCTATTTGAATACATACTTCAATTACATTGCCAACTTCCTCTTTTTATCTCATTTCTTAAACCAATTTGGACAAATGGTTTTCGCTGGTAAAGTTATGCCATCCTGTTTGTAAGTAGTAAAAGCATGCCTGGCATTTATACTCCTGGATAAGTGACGATCGGATCGAATTGTATTTGTTATACAGTTAGTTCTTATTGTTGTAAAAGCTGTATTACTCATGAGACGATCAATACCAACTCTTCCTTTCCTAATATTACACGCAATCTAATACCAAAAATGTATAGCAGACCCTACCCTCTAAAGTTGAAACATCACAAAAATTACGGAAATGTTCACAGAGCGATTTCCCAATCACGAATATTGTTGCTGTTACGCGCTACATATGCCGTGAACTATCCTACCACTAACTACATGATAGGGAATAACAGAATTTTAGCAAACAACTATGGCCGAGGAACAATAACGTAAATCCTGGCGTTTCGATTAAAATTCAAATTGCTCGTACCGTGCCTCCGAAAAAAACACCCATCTGAATAATCGTCGTACAACTCTGACTTCCTCTTTCCCCGTTGCCTCTCGTCCGACCGCTCTCCTGCCCGTTCCCAGCTATCTCGATACTCTTTTTCCCCAATTGTCCCCCTGGAAGCGCGGGATATGGATGCGGTGAGCGTTTCAGACCCTGTACAAACGGGTGCTGCACAATACCGGCGAAAAGAAATAGATTTTCCACCTAACGAGACGGAAATCAACAAATAGCGATGTGAGGTCGTGCGTGCAGGTGGCCCACTGCCAACAACACATGATAAAACACAAGCAGTGCTAGGTTTTTCTGGCAGCGGCGGCTGCGCTGAACGGAGCGCTCTTGGCTTGCTCCTCGTCGTTTCAACTGCACGTTCGCCCGCGAGAAAGTAATTGCGGATTTGACAGTGAAGAAGAGGTATCCGTTTTCCGTCGGCGAACGAGAACACCTCTGTACGCACCTTCCTTCTCTTTTGCGATCTCAGAAGCGTTTGAATTTATTTAGATACCTGCCTCTGCCTTCCCATTGTTTCGCTGATGGGATTGAATAGGAACTTTTGGAAACTGCTCTATTGAAGTCAGGATTAGAGAGAGTAAATAGTCCTTGCAAATTTTCGAGCAGATAAATTCGAATTCATAAATAAATAAATTACAGTGAGAGTATTTTTTAAGCTAACGATCCTTGTTGGTGAAACAAAATGATGCCACTTGGACGCTATTTAATGGAGGAATGTAATTGTGCTTTTCATTATGGAATAGGTGTGGAGCAAGATTTTGAGTGGCATTGTGTATTTTTGTGGTGGTGCAAAGAGATGTATTTTAAATGCCGGAATGTTTGAGAAAGCAAACATACTATCGTACTGAAAGCAATTAAATGTAATTTTTGTCATTCTGCAACGGATGTAGGCATGTGCAGATAAATTACGCACGTATGTATGCACAGTGCATGGAATTTAGTTACCGTCGCTTGAAACAATTAAACTAACAAAAATTAATCATTCTAATGTATTTTTAAGGGCAAATCCGAAGGGGTCATGATTTAACATACTCTTATTATATTTATTTTGTTGTCACCTAGAATGAACCAAAATAAATCATTTCACTTCAAGAAATTATGATTTTTGTAGAGAATCTATTAATATCATATTTTCGTTTTGGAAATTTATGTTTCTTTATAGTTAATTCATTCTGTTATTCGAGTAAAGTAATGACAGTTTAACATAAATCATTACTGTGTTTTTGAAAATGCAATTCTTTGGAAATATACTTCTTACGAAATACAAGTTTACAAAATTTCAAAAGGTTCTACCCAATCTTTCACTATAATTCATATTACGATTGTAGTTTCTACTTGTTATAGGGATTTGTATAATACTTTTAATCAACAATGCACACCGACTGTATACGTATACATAAAAGAACACCTAATGGAGACCACGAATTAACTCATTCTGTAAGAAAGAAGAATTCTTAAAGGCATTATTGCTGAAAGGAAAGACAATAACACTTAAGTGAGAAGAAATTTGTCGCCGAGGCAGCGTCTACAGAAAACGCAAAAGGCACAAGAACGATATTAAGGATTTATAACAACTTCTCTTAGCGACAGGTGCTTCAATAATAGAAAGGGAATCCAAGTAATTCCCCTCGGCATTGTACTCCCTCGCCAAAGAGAAATGCATTTGGCATTCTCGCGAAAAGTACAGCGGTTCTTAAATCTTAAGACTTCCAAACTTTTTTTCTTTATAACAGCGTCTTCTTTCAGACCTTTACCAACACCTTAACGCGCCTGAGTTTTAGTCTCGTAATTGCAACAAGTTTTCGCGAAAATGTTTAGCCAAGACTTAATTAGGTGGAACAATAAACAAGTTGCAGGAAAATTAATGAGCACGTTTAAACGCTTATTGAAAAACCAATACCATCCAAATACAATAATACAATTTTTTATATTAAATAGAATCACCAGCAACGTAGTTATTTCTTGTCACTGATATTTAAAAAATCCAGTGTATTCCTTCGTAATAAATGACTTGGCAGATTTATGACGATAGCTAAGAAATACAAAATGAATGTGAAGCGGTATGGAATAAAATAGGGACTTTGGAAAACTTTGCGGCATGAAGCCGTTTAAAAAAGGATGAAGAATAGAGAGGAAAGTGAAGCAAGGTAAATGTGGTTAAAGAAAATGCATGCATAACGATAGTAAAGGGGATCTTCGTTTACTTATACACTCTTGAAGAAAATATTAAAAACCAAAAGTTTCATAGGAATAGCAAGGAGAAATGTTCAACTGATTTCAAAAGACAATGTTAATACAGGGTGCGGCCGAATAACATGTATAAACACGTGTTTAAAAATACAATAAACATTATTACTTATCTTAGCATTAATTGCATACTCACACAGTGTATTTTCAAACTCGATTTTCTCAAAAACTAAGCCTCGGGTGTAAAAATTGCATTCTATATTTTGTTCTTATTTTTTAACAAGGAATCACTTTGTGACCGCTTGTTCATGCTATTCGGCCACATCCTGTATTAATCTAGAGATGACATTGTACAATGTGAGACTAACTGAAGGGATGTTCCATATTTGCTAAAATTTTTTAAGCTTACAATTTCATTTCTTATTAGATTCCAGGGTTGTGTCTCTTCATTTGGGGATATCTTATACAGAGTGTTCACGTTGTCTCTGTTGAGAATTGTCCTCGAAGATGAAAATGAAATAAGTTTCGTTATATTTCATGAGCGACACAACTGATTACGTAATTTTATGAAATTTACGAAAACTTTCCAATAACGAATGTGACTTTTAATTTTATAAACGCAAAGTCATATTCTTTTAAATCTTTATGAAAACAATTGTTAGGACGAGTTTAACGATTTGAGATACAGCAGCGACCAAAGTCAGCTGAGGTCTGGAATGTAGCCTCCCATACAGCACACTTCGTTGCAGCTGTATTGCAGGAACGTTGCTGCAATATTGCGTTGTTGCAGGTTGCATTGCAATATTGTAGGAACGTTCCTGCAATATTGCCATGCATTATTGGAGTGGCAATGATCCTACAATATTACAGCAAAATTGCAAGAACGTTGCCGTGCAATGTTCCATTGGCAACAATCCTACAATATTGCAGCAATATTGTAAGAACGTTGCCGTGCAATGTTCCATTGGCAACGATTCTACAATATTTCTGCAATATTGCGTGCTCATCGACGTGCAATGTTCCAGTGGCAACGATCCTACAATATTTCGGCAATATTGCGCGCACATCGACGTGCAATGTTCCACTGGCAACGATCCTACAATATTTCGGCAATATTGCGCGCACATCGATGTGCAATGTTTCAGTGGCAACGACCCAGCAAAATTGCCTACATATTGCCGTGCAATACTGTAGTGGAAATACTGTAGAAACAGTACAGCAATATTCTGAAGCAACTATGACTTTGACGAAATTTGAAATATGACGTCGAGTAGATTCTACAGCATGTTTCATTTAACTGGATATGCTAGAATTTCTCGTTAGTCGTTGAAGATATGAAAAAAGTGTTATTGTGAGAGTTGTTTGTACATGAATTTAAATTATAGAAGAGATTTGAAAATGAATTTAATTTGTTTAGATAGAGTAGATACTATATACTTTAATGTGTGAAATTATTACTATTATTAAACGTCTTTATTGCACAAACACGTATATACAATCAAGCAAGAGAAAAGAGAGATGAAAAGACAAATGCAAAGGTTTAGTCTAAAGACTACTTTCCAACCTAACCTAAAATGACACCGGGTTATAGTTAGAGTCCGCACCTACAGTGTTAAAAATCCCTAATAGGTTTGTCAAATGAGCCTTCGTTTTTTAATAATTTGAGTTTAAAGTTTTGCACGGTAGGAGTATAAGTTCGAATACGTAAGCAATCTTATCAATCAGCGGTTGTAGCTGCGGCGGTAAAGTGTTCGTCTACGATGCTACAGGTCCTCGGTTCGAATCCCCCTGGGGTAAAAATATTTTCTATGAGAAAAAGGCACACGGGCGTTATACTACTACGATTCTGTACACATTCATGTCGTCGCGTCCCTCACTGCCCGAAACGTTGCGGTGGGACCATTGCTGTAAAATTTCCGAAACGTTGCGGGAATATACTCCTGCAATATTGCTAAGGCGGACATAGGAATGAACCTGCAACTTCCCTGCAGTGATACGGTGCAACATTGCAATCTCTCACCGCAATATTTCTGAAGAGTTGCAGGATCATTGCCACAATTTTGCCGTTTCGTTGCAGAATCATTGCCGGAACGTTGCAGGACTACATGTTTGCAATGCTGCCGCAACATTGCAAAAATACACACCTGCGATATTGCGAAGGCGGACATAGGACTGAACCTGCAACGTCTCTGCAATGCTATGGTGCAACATTGCAATCTTGCACCTCAATATTGCAGAGACGTTGCTGCAATGTTATGGTGCTGTGTGGGCTTATGAATAAGAAATAGTAGTAAATACAGTTACGTGACGTTCAAATAATTTTTTTCATTCCAGGCCTCATACGACTTTAAACATTACTAATAAAATTTAAATTCCTGTTACTTGAATTCTACTTGATATTTTTCTATGTAATTGTAGCATAAGCTAAAATCGTTGAAATCTACAAAATTTTAATTATGACTAAAAAACATAAGACATGCAATAATCGGGTTTTGAAAAAAGTGTACTTAATACCGCCTACTCAAGAAATATTGATTAATTCGTGTATATATATATATATATATATATATATATATATATATATATATATATATATAAGTTATTTTCACGTGTGTTTTTATTACTTCTTGCTATATAAATGTTTTTTATGAATATTTTTTGTTAGTATCAGGTTTAAGAACATGTTTTATTATAAAAATATAGAAATAGGATTTTTAAAATATTCTATTTTTTACGTTCGGATTTACATATTGGACAAACAAAGTTAATTTCGGTTACTCCGCAAATTTCATGACCCCGCCTGGAACAATCGTTACTACATCGAAACCATGTGCGGTATTGAGAACACGCATACTGATAAAAACGCTATTTTGGTTACGAAAAAGATTTGAATCGATTACATTTCGGGGTCAAAAAATTGAAAAAAAGAATCGATTATTTATGAGAGTCACAAGTCTTAGAAGTATTTTAAAAAAAAATCTTTAAAGCCGTTTTTCGCAAAACTATGATTCTCAAGACGGTGAACATCGTAACTCGAGAACGAATCGATATTTTCAGTTGAAATTTTATCTGAACCTACAAAAAACACTTTTCTTCACAATGTGGAACTCGCTCAATAAGATCGCATCACTTTAACATTTAAAACAGCATTTATCACAGGATTACTTCAGTAAAATCCTTCAAAATTGATATTTGTTGTATAACTCCGTGAATTTTTATTCAAATTTTTCGACCTAGTTTTGTAGGTTCAGTTAAAATTTCAACTAAAAATATTAATCCGCTCTCGACTTATGACATTCAGCGTTTTAACGCGTGCATTACGTAGCGCACAGTTTGACGCTTTGTAATTCCTTTAATTTTTAATATTTTTCAGGTTTCCTGGTCTTAAAATGCGTGTTATATCCACAGTAAAGTATTTTAAAATGTGCAAACTGTATGAATTATTAGTCGTCAATTCAACCCAAAAGGAACCGTTCATCTTAGCCGTCTAATACCTGTGTACCCCTTAAGTATATCATTACTTAGGTATTTCTAGTAAAATTGGCGCAGTCGAAAAAATTTGTACAATATTAAGATTCACTGAAATACTTCCTTTTCTGTAATTACCGATAAATTTTAGTGCTTGGTTTGCGAGATATAACGAGTGGTGGTAATAAGGTCTAATAACGAATATGGACTGTACTAGATACCTTCATCCTATCACATGTCGTTGAAATTGCCTTGTCTATCGCTTTCGTATGATATAGATAAGAAATATATAGCTTTCTATCTACAAAATTAAACGTCACTTTCGTCCTTCACAATTTATTCAAAATTTTAAAAGTTCATGTAATCAATCATATTGCTCAAACATTTTTCACTTTCGTTTATATCATATAAGCACTTTTCATTTATAGAAAAACGCTTGTTAGTGATAACTAGGGTTTCCAACTCTTTCTCGGAAAAATATAGTATTCTGCGGTCAAATGTGATAAAAAATATAGTACATTGTGAAAAATATAGTACTTCGCAGAGAAAAGTGGTACAAAATCGACATCTCATTTTTTAAATGTATATTTTTTTGTGCATTTTGCATTATTAATTATTTTATTGCCTTTAACAAATATGTCAAAGGTTTGATTGCTTTGAAAGTTCAAATTAACATATATAAGGGGTTCATTTTTTATGGGAGATAGACTGGTTCGGTTTCTCTCGTTCCGCCACTTCATATTCATTACATGTAGAAAAATCCTCTCTGTTAAAGTTTAAATTTACAAATTATTAATGTAGCCACAGAATAAAAAAAATGTAAAAATTGTAGAATTTTATCGATGTATCGGAAATACAGTAGGTATTTTTACGTACTATATCTTTTGCTAACAATATATAGTAAGACAAAAATATAGTACACAATAAATCGAAATCAACATGAAATTGGCACCGATCTCAAACAGATACTCAGCAATCCGGATATTTTCAATAATGTGGTCATTTTCCTTGAAGACATTGCAATCCGACAACTGATTTAGTGTCTGTGCTTACCATTATCTGAGATGTCTGAGGCCTAAGAACATTTTTAGTCACTAATTCACCTGATGATTAATTAACCCTATGTATCCAATGTAGTCGCTAATGACAATAGAAGTCGATGCGACTCAATACGCTCAATAAAAAAAAAAATATCGTACAATACTGTATATTATAGTACGGTATAGTAAGCTAACTCTAGCGATAACGTGTCCTGTATACTTCGACACGGAAAGTGAATTACCTACTAAAGATCTCTTTCGCTTCCAATCCCTTAAGCACCTACAAAAATCACATTCTTCCCGGTGCAAATTTGCCCCAGCAACTTCTATAAATATCTCCCATAGAACGAACCAGGCGTCGAAATGGATTCAGCAGGGAACTCTGAAATAATATCAAAACTTATTTCAGTGGCACACAATCGAATGAAATTCTGGAGGCCAGCCATCTGTCGGTTTCTGCATTGTCTGCACGTGAATCGGCCGTTCTGCTATTTCTGCAACTTTCGCGGCTGGGAGCGATAAAGCATAAAAGTTGTATGCATCCCCGTGCTTGTACCGCCGTCGCACAAGTGTCAACAAGTTGTTCGAAAAACGTAGCCATAGCTGATCCAGTGGAGACACATTCGGCCAGCGCAAGAACTTCCGTGCATAAACTTCACGGCGGAGACATTCCCCCTAAGTTACTCGCGCTCCTCGAATTGCTTCCTTGAATAGTTCGAAAGATATGACGAACTGGACGCGTATTTTGGCGAATATACGACGAGTCGGTAGCTCCCAGAAGATGATTTTCATGTGTAAACTTTTAATCCTATAAGGAAGCTCGCACAGTTTTACCAAAATTTCCTTGTACCTCCTCTCCCTTCTGAGTTTTAGCGCGCAATTAAACTGTACTTACACGAGGTAAGTTACGAGAAACAGAATACAAAGGCATCATCGTTGGAAAGTTTAAGAAAAATGTTGATTGAAATTTAAATGGCTCGAGAAAGCGAAATTCTTTTCTCATTAAAATTATCTCTTTCAGAATTATGAAAGTCATTAATTTTGTTCTTTAACAGAATAATGCGCTTTTATTGTTCGTGTTGAGGCCAAAGAGGAGAAAATATTGAGAAATTGAGAATAGAAATCAGAATTTTAGGTTTAGGTTTATTGCTTTCTTACAGGTTATTTCACAGTCTGCAAGATGGCGTTCCAACTCGTCGCTTATTCTGCCCAACGAATAATAGTCTACTAATCACAATTTTAAAGTCAGGTAATGGAAACTTTAGTTTACGCTCATTCTTGAAAAATCTCAACACAAAAACTAAAGGAGAAATTTCATAATCGTATTACAGATATCTCTTTTATTAGATTTGTAACTAGTGTTTCTGTCTGTATGGAAACTAAAAGCCACGTTTATCACAAACCAGTGAGTACAGTGAGTAAAATAATGCCTAGGGACTATGTAGTAATTCTACGCGAAATATTTGAAGGATTATAATATAAATTTTATTATTAAATTTATATTCCTTGCTTAAAAACTTCTGAGGTTTAAATTTTCCGGAAGTGGTATTGTTACACATGATTGAATTTGTCTTGTTAAAGATTATACTACCTATGGAACAAATAGAAATCTGCAATTATACAAAAAAACCGTTAAGAACCTCGAGAATTATAGAAAATAAGATTTATGCTTATTACGATCACCCTTCGAAATCATTTAAAATCTAATTTATTTTCAAATTGATTTTTTGGCCTCAAAATACCTATTTCTCTTGGCTCAGCTTACAAGTCTCAAACACCCCATATTTAAATTTGCCATTCTATATTCCCTATGCTTTTCCTATTTACAGTTCCGTTATATTATTCTCGTTTGAACATTGATTTGCAATATCTGCAATACAAGTATTCTTCACTGGACCTGAAATCGCAATTCCGTTTGTAGATGCTTTGCAGAAGCGATGAGGGTCGTGTATGTTCCTTTTTCTAGTGAATGTACGTCGTTATTTACACTCGATCCGGTATAATCCTTTCCTTTCAGGGTACGCGAGTCGCGGCGAGATACGCCCACGCGGCATGAAAATCGATTTACCAGGCGTTGATCTGCACGAATAATCGAGCAAGAAATCGACGTCGCACAATGGAAATATTTATACGCCGGAGGTAGTTCGGAACCATTGCCACAACTGCGCTAGCAATTTTCCAGGCGTATCGAATTACGAGAATATAAGAGGGATGGCGGGATAGAGAAATCCGTGAGCGAAAGATATTTATGTACAGCCACAGAACCACCGCAACTGTGTCCCTCTGTATTTATGCTTACGAGTGCCTATTGTTCGCGAAACCACGTTAAGTTGCCAACTTGTATGAACCAGGAGAGTGAATTTGGAGAATAGGTAAGTATAGTAACTCTTGTAACTCATTTTATCAATAAAGAGCAAACACGATAATAAGTTAGGAATATTTATAGTTGATGAGTATTATCACTATGTTATTTCAATAACAGTTGTAACATTATTTCAGTTCTCGTAACTGTTTTAGTAAGAACCGATAGGTATATAACAGTTTGAAACAGTTATTTTCGGAACCTTATCAATCCCTGCTACGCACAGTAACCGGACGTATAGATAGGGGAGGAGTGGAGAAAACCTCATAACTTCAGTATTTCTGGATATTTTTGTATAATTTTTTGTTATATTACTTCTTAAATGCTAAACTTACTATAATATTAAACAAAGAATTTAATATGATTTTTTTACACATGGTATTACTGATGACGTTATAAACTAATATTTTAACATACATATGTAAATTACACGTTACTTTGTGTACAACAGTTATGTTTGTTTAAAAGTATTTATAAAACGTATACACATCAAACTATTTTATTAATGACTGTATTTGTTCTTTAAGTGGGAGTGACTTACAAGAGATGTTCGGTTACCCAAACACTCCGATTTTTTTGAAACTATGCAGGTTTGTGGAGGACCTCAATAGAAGTATCAGAAACCATTCAACTTGTATCTAAAACATTTTCTAATATTATCAAAAACGAAAGCAAGATACTCCAAATACTGATAAAAGTTACAGAAAAAATGCTCCCGATACCAAAGCCGCAGGTTTCCGCAGCTGAAACCTCTTTGGTTATGTACTCAAAGGTATAATGCACCATCAGTATTAAGTCTTACCGTGATGCTAGCTGTTGCGAAAAAGTTATGTCTAATTAAACTTCAATTCTATTATTAAAATACCTCTAAAATAAAATAAAATACCTCTTCATTCAATTTGTGTCCTACTGAAAACAATAAGGGTGTCATTGACTTACTTCATGTAATATATTTGTTCATTATGAACATAATCAAATTACAAAATTGCGTTTTTTTAATTTGCAAATACTTTAAATTTTACTTGAAAGATGATGCTTTGTAACTCAAAATTCTATTCCCGCTATTCTATTCCCTAACTTCTATGTTATAATTTCCTTACAAATTAATGTTATTTACAGCAAATTCTTATAGGTTCTGGTGCTTCAACTATCATAATATGGAAATGTATTGAAAAAATTCTATGTACTTATCATTCAAAAAATGTATTTTTTCCTCTGTTCCAAGTTCGAACCACTGTGCTACGTACTCCTACATAAAAGTAAACCTGTCATAAATATATAATTAAAAAGATAAACGTATTTATCACGCCTTCAATAAATTTCCAAATACTATCAACAGAAGAAATGTAAGAGTTTCATCGTTCCAACGAGGTCCTCAATACGAATGAAAAAGAATTCTCGACAGCATCAAGGAGCACAGTCATTATGTACCACTCAGAACTCCTCCAATTAAGCAACAATTGTCTTAAAGAATTTTTCTTTCTACATGGACTCAGTTATGCTGTATCTCTCTAGCCCTTATGTCCGTAAATTTGCTAATTACGAAAGTAATAACTTGAAGAAATATGTAGCTTGGGAGAGAAACAACTTGTGTGCCAAGCAATAAAGCTTATGGCAGGTACGTGACGGACACTGGGTCTGTTTTGACTCAAAGTATAATTTCATTCATAAATATAACAGAATGTGTCTTTACATCAAATTGCCGTATACACGGAAATCTTTGATGATATAGAATCTCCAACTTGACATGATGCAAAGTAAATTTTCAAGAATTGAAGCGAAATTATTCGTTAACTATTAGCTTTAGGGCCAAAAAAAAGGCAATACATTTTTACTCAGAATTCAACATTCGCTCATATTTCGTCGAAGTTGACGTCTGCAAATGCAAACGTCTGCACCTGTACAAAAATACATGCGTTACATAATGTGCCCACCTAAGTCATGCAACTCTTGTGTAAAAAACAATTCATGCAACATACTTTAGAAGTTATTCGAGGTATGCGAGTTGCGCGGACCACCCAGTATATACACATATATATACATATATAATATATAGAATGGATTCAAATGGACCCTGCATCCGCTAGGCGAAGGTTGTAGATCCATATTCAGACTTCCTTATTCTACCCTCCATCCTCGCAGAAACTATCAATATGGTCGTTCGCAACGGAACGATGCGATGGTTCTGTTCCTAGTGTAGGATTGTAATTCTATTACAGCCGCTGTGGAAGAAGGAAAGAACACTCATTACATACATCCTGGAATCGACAGCAGGGGATCGCGGAGGAGGAAGGATAACGTCACGGCAAAAGTCTCGCGAGCCCCTTCCGTTCCCCTCCCAAAGGGGAGGAAAGCAATTTACCGTTCCATCGAATTACTGGAAAACGCGAAGACGCGTGGATGCAGAAAGTTCCACGGCGGATGGTGGTTGAATGGTGTGCACACCAGAAATACACACTTCGCGCACGCTAAGTAAAAGGTGCTCCACGAAGAGAACAGAAACAGCGGTTCACTCTGCGGGACAGGGCGAAGGGGGGTGGCGGCAGAGGTGATGGCGAAGGGCGGTGGAGGTGGGGAAGGTGGAGGAGCAGAAGGCCCTCTTGAAAGAGGTCAGAGAATCTACGGATGTTTCGGGATTGCAGCTATTCTTCAGCCACAATAAGAGACACGAGGGGTTCGCGACGCGGATGCATTCGCCGCGATGCACTATTGATCCCGAAAGTGGTGAAAATGTAGTTTCATCTACGAATGGTAGCTGTGATACGCTGTTCGCGGTACACCGGCGCTCGTGGAAAAAGGAGGAGAGAAATTTATGTGCTACCCAGATGTATTGTTCTGTATAGATTTATGTGCGACTGAGTTTTTACCCTCTGCGGAAGACTTGCTTCTTTTCCGATTCATTCGGTTACGATGCCACGGCGCCGAAAGATTATTTGAACAGGAATGTTGGCTTGTCGACCGTCGCTGGCAAACATTTTATTCAGATGAGAAGAGAAACCCGAAGGAAAATTATAAACGACTCTTCGCCCTCTATTAATGAAACAATACTTGTCCCGATAGAAATTCTTGTTGGCATCGGTCAGTAATCTTGGCTGGAAATTTCAACATCATTGTACCGTTGGTTGATCTTTCTTAGTTTCGCTTTATTTTAACATTGTAATTTATTTTGACATATACAGGGTGATTCGGGAACTAAAGCCAAGTGGCGGTTATATACGGTGTGCTAAAATTGCGGGAAATCCGGAACATGCAATATCCTGATGCACAATGACATCGAAAAGTCTTTTAATGTTTTGGGATGCGAGGCTTCGTTCTCGAGATATTAACAGCTGAATATTAGCTATCGAATTTCCGGGCCGCGCAGTTTAAAGCCGAGGCAGCTGAGCGCGGAGAAATGACCCCTCGCACGCACACAGAGGAGACACGCATAGATACAGACCCACGCACACAGTAGAGCCGGACCGGGCTGGTTCAAGCCGTGAAAATGACCCAGCGCTGTTCAGCTGTTAGTATCTCAAGAACGAAGCCTCGGATCCTAAAACGGTAAAGAACATTTCGATGTCTTTTTGCATCAGGATTGTTCAAGATGTTGACCAAACAATATATTTGAAAGTCATTGAAATGGGATCGTTCGCTTTGCAAATAATGACCCTTCTTTCTAATATTAATTCATGATAATGTAACAGAACAAAGTAACTACCCATACTATGGATTTTATCAGAAAAATTCTATACCAGCTTTTCAAACACTTAGAATTTCGAAAGTTGGAATCTCCATTAATATTCAAGTAAGTCTAAGTATTGGTTAAGAAGTTTAAGGGCCTTTTAACACGATACAGTTCTGTGGCTAGGGATTGGTTTGTACAGAATGTATAAAAGTAATGGTCACTGCTTTCAAGGATGAATCTGATCCTCCGGATCGGTAGACATTTGTAAAAAAAACTTGACGCAAAATTTTTTATAACATTAACAATTAATGTTAAAGTTTTTCTTTACATCAACCTGCTCTGCTCCATCAGAAGAAAAAATGTTCAAAAGAAACCATCTGCCGCAAACGCACCATTTTGATGCAAAAATTGTTAAAGTTTACACAGGGCTGAAAGCAGTGGCCATTACGTTTCGGGCCCGTTCATATAAAAATAAAAACGTTAAATAAAAAATGATGCACTCGAAATACCCAAATGTAAATAAATCATCGAAAGGGAACCTATGCCATGTCAATACTCTAAACCATGTTCGCGAAATATTCTAGAAATGTTGGCGAAAAAAAGGCCAACCATGTGAAGTGGACCACTAAATTGAAGGCACGCAGCCACAATCGAATGAGTTGATTGTACTTCAGATATATTCAACCAATTTCTACTTTTTCCTATTTTTCATCATCGACGCTGTTTCTATCGCGTCAAGTAGTGCCTCATGTGAAAAATTCTAATAGTCAAAAAATTTAATAATTCTAAAGTTGGGAGCATAATCAATATTCAAAATGGACGTAACTTTTTTTATATTATACTGAATCTTATTTATAATTTCTATTCCCAAATTGTATTTGTCGAAATGCATATAAAGATGTAGGCATCACAACATCAATAGCGAGTCCTTTGTACCATTTTCCGAATACCTGGTGTAAGAGCTTACTATGTATTTGGTACATGCATGTGTGCAACAGAAGGATAGAAGACATTTAATTTACGAAACTGGCTTGTAGTGTTCCTATAGTTCCTATCCAAAGTTTAGTAATTTCGTGAGTTTAATACACACGAACTGCTATTTAACAGCATCTAACAAAGAAACTCTAAGTTCCTGAAGCACACAATTAGAATTTTGAGTTTTCCTGTTCATAAATTATTACTTAAGGAATCATCAGACTAAAAGTTCATGCAAATCCTGGACTTCCAAAGAAGCAGCACCTGCATACAGATGAGGTAAGAATTGCAAAACTTCGACAGTCTGTAGTTTTACACAAATTCGAAATAATCAAAATGATAACTTAAGCACCCAATAATTTTACATAGGATAACGCATTTCAAGTTTGCCAACAGCCCGCGCGTTAAATACAAACAGAACTTTATCTATTTAAAAAATAAACAAAAATGATGAATTAAACCTCCCTTAATGTCACCTGTACGCCATTGTCTATCAACTTTATCAAAATCCCTGACATGAACTACAAAGTTCATTCGATCCCGTCTATTATTACAATCGCTGCGAGTTATTTAACCAGATACCTCTCAATGAACAGCTTGTACTTTTTCATTCAAAATATTCTAGTATTTTATGCCTAGTTATGCTGAAAGTTACCAACCCTCAATGATCTGAAACTGAGTAAATTTAGTTTGAAGATTTTAATTGTTAAAGAAAGTAACTTTATTTCTATTGGGTATATTTTATTTCTTGTTATTCTTGTACAATGCTTATTAATGGGTTATTTAATAGCGAGTAGTATAATTAATATTATTTTAAATTTTCTGGAGTTTTTGTTTGTTTAGCCTAAAATGGAACTATGACTTGGTAGTAGTTTTAATAATTGTATAATGTAAGAGTGGTTCTAAGGGTTGGTAATTTTTTGCAAAATAAAGATTACATTTATTATGGGACCTAAAATGCTTTTAACTAATTTTTTGTCATTTTGAGGGTTGGTAGCTTTCTACATGACAAGGCCCAATTATGTAACTATTTCTCTTGACTCATGCAATAAATATTCTTCTAAGTCTTCTGAACTGTGAATGTATTCGCCACGATCCACTATTTATTTTAAAAATGATGGAACTGTAGTTTCATCTGCGAATAGTATCCTTGATATTCATTTTGAGTTATACCCACGTTATGTAGACAAACGGAAGGGAATTTATGTATCATCGAGATATATTATATTTTATAGATTTATAGAATACGATTCTTCATGGTGTCGAGCTACAAGCTTTGCAAAAATTTATACTTCTAAAACGATCATTAAAATGCAACATAAAATATGTATTTCTGCCACTATTCATTTTTGTTATTCCTCCGTGGAAGAAACTCGTAGTTGGTGTAAGATATATGATGTATTCGGCCCAACAGAATATTAAATATCGTAAACCGATCTTTATAAAAGATATAAAGACACACATATTGCTTTTTCTCGTTGGGTAGTATTGGAGACAGAATTCAGCACTGCACATTAATTTCGAAGCGCAGTCGTTCGTGGTACATTCATTCATAGAATCAGCTTTTGATTCGTTGAATAGCATGGCCGTAAATCGGCATTTCGTGGGACACTCTCGGCGACATCTTGGGATTGACCAGCTTGTTCGCTAGGAAGTTTCAGCGGTCTACTTGTCCTAGGGAAGATATGTACTGTTCCATTTTTCTAGAAGAATTTAACAAGTCAGGAATGTTCACAACTCCCATAAATTCGCAAGTGAATCTCTAGTATGAATATGGAGAATGACAGCAATTGATGGGCTTTGTCATAATATTATCTTCTTGTCTTAAATAAGAATAATTTATTTACGGATACCACTACTTCTGTGTATATCACATCATTTTCTCTGTTCTCAAAAATTCGTAAGCTAGTATTTACTATTTACCTGTTAATATGTTTTACATTTCCAAAAGATTTAAACAAAATTTATGCTTCGTTAATGAATATTATTCTGTGGATTTTTCTATTAATGTATGCTCATTATAATTCTCCTTAAACAAAGATTAGTGATAACTATGGCAGTATAAAACATAGGAAATGGAAATTCAAAATGGAATTAATTATTTTGCCTAGGACTCTGGTATAGAAGTATCATTATACTAAAAACAGGTAATACACTACTCGGAACAGTGAAACTTTGGAAATAAAACATCTAAAGCGGAAACTGCATTTCAATACTGTATAGAATTGACTACAAATATTGATAATTTTATAATAATACGTAATTCTTGGAGGTATTTCGCTTTTAGAATTCTTGAAACGGAAAAATAATACTTTCATTCTGCAAAGAAACATTGTGATACGAAATATCGTTAACATATATACAAAATATTATGAAAGTTATAACAGAATTAGAAATAGCGCAAGATTTCATACAGTTATAAAATCCAATTTCATGATAATTCTTATGTTTCTAAAAACACAATTTCCAAAATTAATTGAATTTGTATATGGCGTGTAATTTAATAGAGCACTGCCCTCGTAGCAGAATGTTATTGTACAAAGATTTATTATTCTGTGGTGTAAAACTTTATATTCTTGCTAAACAAGCATTTCGAACGCATAAACAAATGAAGTTTCACACTTCATATTTATTTCAAGTTTTTCACATGTTGGACATTGAGGAATTACGGGACTAAATTTCTTGCAAATTCTAAATCTGAAGTTTTTAAAAAGTCACGTCTACGTACAGATTATGCAAAGAGTACAAACTTCGCCTGAAAATGGTCAATTACCCCTCCCTCCCTCCAACCTCCGCACAATTTCACATGTGCTCTATCGTAATTTAGTTTCATCCAAATCACTATCATTTTTCCTGTCACATTACAATTACTGTTTAATATACCTACTAACTTTCTATAAATTTTCCACCATAGAAACTCTTTATGAAAATCCTATACCTTCTTTTTCAGTACCTACTATCAGTCTTACCACAAGCAGTGCAATTAATTGCAAACTTCTCCCTAATCAAGGAACTGGCCTCATAACGCAAAAAGTATATTGGTTAAACACCACTTCGCGGCTTCATTTGGTCTATCTCAAAAGAAAGAAAAAGGATTGCCTTCTTGCAATTATCTTCCTCGACTGCACCAAATATTCCTCCAGCACTCTTAAAGCCCTGGGAAACCCATTTCCAGTGAGCGTGGCATCGGCACGGGAAACTGGGTCAGAAAACTCGTGAGAATGTTTTATGAATTGTAGCTATTTTTCATTTGCGATATGAAATATCGTTGTGCATCGCTATTCACCGTGACGCACTTCCCCGCCGAGTGTCCACTGACCGATGTGATCATTTCAATAAAGAATACCGCAGCCATGACGGCATCGAAATATCTCCTGAGGAAGCTCGGATACGCGGATGCCGTATAAAGTGTTACAAGTTATTTGTCTGCAGGATACCACAAGCGGAATTGTAATTCTTAGGATAATATTTTATTTCTTGTATCGCATACCTAGATCATTGTGAGGCCACAGGATGCTCTGAATCTGGCTATAGAAAAGGTTATGGTTATGGAAAAAGTAATTTGAAAATGCAAGATAAAATTTTCATGAATCAGCTAAATTTTTTTCTGCAGAAGAATTCAGTAAGTTTTGTTAGAAGCATATTTTGTTTATTTCCATCTCGAAGTGGTTTTAATGTTAGAGTGTTGCAAATACAGGTAATCGAGATATATCTACATATTTGTGTGTGAGGCTTGCAAGAGATGTAAGGCACCTAGTTTTTATTAAAAGTTAAGGTGTCACGCTCTTTCTGTATAGTATAATTTTAACATTAATTCTGTGGTTATCATTTGTAGACATAAACATGCGAAATATGGCCTACAACAAAATTTACTGCAGTAATATTCAGTTCGTTATGTGGGTATCAGATAAATTTGTACAGAAACATTCGTTCTAAATGGAGATTCATTTGCAATAACTTCAGCATGCATTTTCTACTAGTGTTCTCATGACAGAACAGATTCTTGTCGGTTTTATCAGTGATAACAAATTAGCCTTTATAATGAGTACTTGTATATAAAGCAGATACGAGATGATTGTAAAAAATTGTCGGAATATAACTTACTTCTACGTGAAAATGGAGAAAATGTTGCACTCTTTGGCGAGTTCTATATTACCGTGACAATATTTTTTTTTGAAAATATGCAACTACAATATTTTTTATATTGAATCGAATGTTTTCTGTACTCAAATTAATTCTCCCCATTATTCTCCGTATAAAAGTGTAAAAAATAAAGATTGAAAATTAAGAATTCCTGACTGAATTTCATATTTTGTTTTCGAAAATTAAAAGTAAAATTTATTATGAAAGGTTAATATTATATTATTGATTTACGGTCTTGTCCCTAGACCTTTGAATTCGATAGTAGTCAACTTATGCTAATCAGTTTAATCTGAATTAAGTTTTTCACATAGTACAAAAAATGCTATGAAAATTTGGAAGGCTACTGTACTGTATCTTAACGCATATCATCATTGAACATAACCGGTGCGAATATATTTTCGAAAACATGAAAGAGCATCATCTGAAAATTTCTAAAAGATAATTGCATATTCACGAGAAAAAAGGCTTCAAAATTACAATTAAAACTTCAAAAGCTTGAAGAGTGTATTTTTTATACGCCACAAATTTATAAATTTTTCTGTGACTGCAGGTGGCCAAGAAAAATTTAAAAATTCTGATTGATGATTTACGCCAGGTTAGGCTGTCCAAATTATGTAACAGTAGTTTTTTTTATTTCTTAGCCCCTCCTTCTCCCAGTATAAGAATTCGAAATATTTTATATTCCACCCACACCCACTTCCTTGCATAATATTCTTCACATGACATTCTTTCAGTTATTAAATTTCATTCAAAGGCTTTGAAACGTTGCCTTTTAGGCTACTCGTATTGAAAATCAGGTTAAAAAAATATTATGTAAGACGGTATCTGACTCCCCCCCCCCTCCGTAAAAAAATGGTAAGAAATTCGCGTCCACCCCTCCCCAGAGACCCTTTATAAGGGAACTATCAAAGCAACTGTGCAAAAATAGTTTTCTTATTTTTAAAGTAGGTTACTACAATGCGTATGTTTATGCAAATATACAATTCTATAGAAAAAGACTAAACAAGTGACTCTTTGATAGAAATATGTTTCGTCATTAGAGGGTTTTCAAAATATATTTTTTATTTCACAAAATGTTATGTTTATTTATTTCTAGCAAATAGAGAACTTACTTAGCTCGAGTATAGTAGCGGCCGTGTTATAGTGTATTCGATTTTGTTACAATAGGGAGGTCGTAATTATTGTAATAAATATCATACTCTGCATAAACTTCCGCAGTCTATAAATTACGCCTAGGATTGCCAAATTTGTTCTGGAAAATATAGTACTATAGGCCAAATATGGTAAGAAATATAGTACATTGTGAAAAAATATAGTACTTTTCTAGGGTTTATGCAAAAACCGGTTTTCAAATTTTACAAATTTATAAATAAAAACCGGTTTTGAAAAATCGACAAACCCTACAACTTTTCAGAACAAAGTGGTACAAAATCAAAGAACATTAAAACACCTTATTTTCAAAATATATATTTTTGTGCATTTTCATTAGTAATTAATTTAATTACTAATTGTCTTTAACAAATATGTCAAAGGTTTACTTGTACTGAAACTCCAAATTAACATATATAAGGAGCTCATTTTTTATGAGAGATAGACTGGCTATGTTTCTCCCTTCCAGTCACTTCATATTCTATATATAAAAAATCCTCCCTGTTAAAGTTTAAATTCGCAAAGTAAGTTTTTGATGTAGCCATAGAATATAACAATAAGTAAAATTGTAGAATTTAATAAATGCATCAGAAATATAGTATTTTTACGTTCTATATCTTTTTCTAACACTATATAGTACACTAGACACAAATGTAGTAAAATAATATATATTATAGTACGGATTTCAACCCTAATTACATCTGCTAATTTCATGATAAGTCGTCAATATTATCTTGAACGACACCTGCCCATATCCACCACAGTTCCGAAGCTTAAAGGCGATGTAGTCTCGATCGCTTTCATTGAGTCGTAAACCGAGTTGTGTTCGAAGCTTAACAAGTGAGACTCTTGACCGGGTTTGGATCAAAAGTCGAAACTCGACTGTATAGACGTAATTACTGCGCGCAGATTACGTCAACAAGTCTCGCAAAGGTGAAATTTAAGGCGTGTAGAGAGCCTCCCGTCTCCGCGTTCTGTGCAATTAAGGCAGCGTGACGAATCTGATTAGAAAATTCATCCCTTGCGGTGTTCTGTAATCGAGGGTTTGTGTGCTGAGTGGCTGAGGTACACTGCGGCGATTCTTACACAAAATCGGGTTCGTTGAACTAATATTTATGGGGCAATCTTTGTTCTTTTGCTGTTAATTTTCTGCTACACGTTATTAACTGCTGTAAGATTAGCTTTTTGTACGAGGAAGGCGATGATATTCGTGACTACTACGGTTTATACAAAAACCGACTTTTGAAAAAACCGATTAAAACGGTTTCCAAAATTTCACAAAAAATATATAATTAAAATAAGAAATAAAGATTTGCACTTACTTTATAAATTTTCAATTTCCTTAATATTTATGGAATTACGAAAACATAACAAAATAAAATATACTCTATCTATACAAAACCAAATAAATAAAAAAAATTAAAATTGCTAAAATCCGTACAAATCCGTGCAAAAATATAACACAATAAAATAGACTGCATACAAAACTAAATGAAAAAATAAACTAAAATAACTAAAATCCGCACAAGTCTTTTCACAGGTGGTACCAAATATAAATCTTTATTCCATTTAGTACTTTTCTTCAGAAAATATGAACTCATAAAGATTAATTTGACAGTAAACTGTTACCTACTACAATATGCTTGTCTCCGACGCGATTTCAAGTGAAAAATGTTAACGTTTTGAATTAAATAATTAATTAATTTCTGCATATTAATTCTAGTATATAAAACCGTTTCTTTTTTGATAATTAAAAACCGGTTTTCGAATTTTACAAACTTATAAATAAAAACCAGTTTTTAAATCCGGTTTTTAAAATCCGATAAACCCTAGTGACTACACTTGCAAAAAACCATCTAAGACTTGCAATTTCGTTAAAATTCAAAAATTTCCGTGGTAAATATAAAACTTCCAAAAATTGCAGCGGGTATAAGAAGCGGGGAATAATAATAACTCACTGTAATTTGAAGAATTAGATGTAAAATGCGTTGTGTAAAGTAGTCGAGAACTATAAGTCCAAAATTAGAGAAGAATAATGGAAATTACACGAAGAAACAAGAAAGTATTGGTAAAAAGGTGTCTGCATTGTATCATTCTGAAAATATTCAGGTCTTGAATAAACAATCGTTTTCAAGCTTCGTGACACAATTAAGCTGCTTATTTCACGTTCCCGTTTGAACATGCATGTCATTGATTGTCTGCATTTGAATAAGCGTGAGCGGGCATTTTAATTAAAGAGGATCGAAGAGAAAATGGAGAAGCATCGCTACAAGTAAGAGAGAGTCAATAGGAAATATGGATCAATAAATTGGCAATTCAGAAAACTCTACATTATAGGGTTTGAACTTGGATACTATGACAGATGTAAACACAACTGTATATATTTTGCACAACTCTTTTATTCTTTTTTTCGTACGTTACGTTAATCGATAATTATTAAGTTAAATACTCTGTTATAGTTGGAACACATTATGAATGTTTTGATGAAGATGATATACTATTATAAACACGTGTTTGCATTAATTTTCAAACACTCGAATTACTTTTTGACAATTGAACTTCGTAGAATTAATATGTTGTATTTCCCCATTTCTTTCGCGTGTAATTGAAATTTTCAAGAACTTTAGAATCTATTACAGATGTTCAACAGTAGATATCTGATGCAGTAACCTTCAAATAAAGGAAAACTGCTTGGGAAGCTATTTTTATCAAATTGTGCTGCTAGGATGTGTGTTTACGCTATTTTATGAGAGTTCTAATAAACATCGGAAAACCAACTTTTGTTTACAAGCGATATATAATCATAGTTGTTTACTCTTCATTCTGCATCAGTGTTTTTTTTAATCATGGTTAGACGAATTTATACGTCGGTTAGACGGATTAATAAAACATGTTTATCTAATATAAATATGTACGCTTGACTTCCTTTTATATCCTTCAGTTGGTACCACTAATTAGTGGTAATTACGAGGGTTTCAACTGTTACTTAGCTAAAATTTAAAATATTTGAGATGAAGCGAAATTTGTGAGAGCTACAGTTATTCGCACTTCATCCATGCATAGGCCAAACATAAAAACAGACACATACTTCAATATGTTCAGAAACTCTTCCATTTTCAAATCGTGTCGCACGATATTGAGAGAATTTGAAGGAAAATACATTATAAGTAACTATATTGGAGAAACAACCACCACTTTACCACGGATTAAAAACAACCCCTTTTTCTACCATGTAAAATCTCAAATTCCATTCTTATACCCTAATAAGTACATCGATTAACACAACCAGTTTCATTTTAAAATATCGTGTGTACTCATTCAGCGTGCTACCTGCGTATAAAACCTTCAACAATTATGTCTAGAAATTTACGTGGTAAAACACTATTATTTCGACTTGTACGTTCTCTTGCTTTAAATAGATATATTGAGGGTGATACGAAAATAGGTTCAGGACTTTAGGATAGGTAGTACTTACTAAGCTGAGTAAGAAGTGGTTAATGAATGACCATAAGTCGAAAATAAACCTTGTCATAATTAGAAGCAATTTTCGATGTTGATA
Organism: Andrena hattorfiana; assembly: GCA_944738655.2. Classification (NCBI taxonomy): domain Eukaryota; kingdom Metazoa; phylum Arthropoda; class Insecta; order Hymenoptera; family Andrenidae; genus Andrena; species Andrena hattorfiana. The sequence goes on from OX122895.1 coordinate 10,072,624, forward strand.
TAATGTAAGTAACTTGATTGCTTATATTTATCGCAGTTTTACTTCGATGTCTGCAACAGGTATCATAAGTGGGAGTAACTTTGTGACCAAAGGAGTTACTTTGTACATAGGGTAAATGCGGGAGACGCGGTCGACCTAATATAAAATGGCTATTAAATCTAATACAGATACTACTTATTTTATGCGAACAAACCTAATATGTTCAGAATTTTATGCTGATTCAGAAAAACTGGTCGATATTTGCTTTAAGACAATATTTACTGTAAATCGGGTTGAAAACTGAAGTCATGACATCTGACCACCTCTCCCCAGGTGCCGGGAGAAATGGTTTTCGTCGTTAGCAGAGACCACTAACATAATTATTCATGGAAAAATAACAAAGCAGAAAGCAAAATTATCTATGAGTGAATACAACTACAGATTCATTGATATTTAATTTGTTTACGCTAAACAAGTAAATGACACATCAAAGATAAAGTGAACTACTTACCGGCGATTAGCAGGGCAAATGAATACAAAAGTGAATAAATAAAATAAATAAACAATAATAATAATAAAATAATGATAAAAATAAAAATATAAATAAAAATAATAAAAAAATCACAACTCAACCATCTCTCCTTTCTGCAGCGAGAGATGGTCTTCTCGTTAGTTTTGAGAGGAAGAGTTAATATCGCTAAATACTTTGGCTGCATTGTCCCTCAATATCTCTACTATCTTATTATTCCCAAACATTAAACGAAAATAAACTTAGAAGTATATTTTAAATACGATTCTGTACACCGTTGTTTGACAAAAGAGGTTAAATGTAACCTCAGTTTACCTTTTATAGCCTGTAAATTTAGAAAAACACAGAAGGAACCGAAGTGACGCTATTCATTCAATTGTTTGGCTTCTAGAGAAGTAATTAAGCTGCACTTTAACGCGTTTTTACGTATAGAGTCTGAAATATAGCGACTCGACCGCGTCTCCCGGATTGACCCTACTTTATTTTTATTCATAGGGTAAAAGATACTGCCACAAAGTCACCCCCTTAATGGAGGGTGATTTTGTGACAACGTTAAATTTGATTTCTCACTTAAGGGGGGATTGCGTCTTGTTGTGCTGTAAAATAGGTAATTCTTTATGAATTTTTGGGACAAAAACGGTTCGACAAATTAATTTGAGGTTTGGCAGGCTGTTTTATTATATTTTGAACTACTGTTCTGAATTTTTGTGTGACAGTGAAAAAAATGGCAGATACAGAGAGAGATTTGAAAAATAATCGGGTGGACCTGGCGTTGACGAAAAGTACTGTAAGGGTTATCCGAAACACAAAAAAGGATTCTTAAACTATATGAATGTGGCTATGGCTGGTAGTATACGAAATCTTTAACGTTATCTTATCCCAGTTGTAACCAACAAAATATGTTATAAATCGCAAAATCGCGAAAAATAGACATTCCCTGTTTTCTACCCTTACCCTTCACATATGCTGCAGGCAGAAAAGACACTGTAAGTTACATTTTTAACGATTTTAATATGGCTGGAAAGTATCAACGAAGCTTTTTGAGAAAGTATTTGCCATAGAGTTGACTATGGTGGCTGACGTATTGTGGACCCACGAGAATGTCAGCCTTCAAATGGTCTTACGATTAGATAAAGAATAAAAGGGATTGCTGATGAGTTACCTAAATTACGGAAGTACAAGCGTCTCAGCATTAGACACCTCCATGTTTCTAGCAGCAGTCTTTTGCGAGACGTATGCGAAGTTTAAGAAACCGCTTCAGAAGTCTTTAGTGGTGCTCTTACGTTTCCATCTCGACATACATTCCCTCAAGAATTCTTGCAAGAGAGGAACAAGCACCCCTCGTTTTAGCAATAGATGAGTTTTAGAAACAGAATCCTTGGAAGCTTAGAACTGCTAACATTTAATGGTGAACTGTACAATTTCTCGATCTTCGTGTCGTGTAAAATCACACTCAAATCTTGCTTTTTTTCTTCCATTAACAAAGTCTTGGTTTCCAGTTGTGTACTTCGTACTAACTCTTTCCTATTTTGAACTTTACAATAATTATAGCTTTCCTGGCATTTGTACTAAAATCATTGTTAGTGTGTAATTACTAATAAATGTTTTGTTATATTTGCCAATATCACGATTTATCTATACTAGAATCTACTTTTTATATTCCATAATGTCTGTTGTTGTTACCAAGTGTGAACACTAAATAAGTGACCATATTAATTGACACAGTCTATTCGAATACATATGTATATGGATGTATAATTGTATGAAAACGTGTGAATTGTTTGCGTTTTATACAAGGTGTGTGCGAAGTGTTGTAAAAGTTAATACCTATAGTACTGTATATTACGAAGATGTCTGCTGCTTTCAGAAGGCAAATCTCATTTCGTAGAAATTATTTCAACTTTGCTGTTAAGGAGGCATATATGTGATTGATTCACATTATCATCTCCTTACTTCAAATTGATCAAGCAAACTATATTTCAAGTTAATTAATAAAGTAGAGATACTTATATTTGAATTTGTATATTTACACTATACGTACGGGGTGGTCCACTTAGATAAGGCTACCTAAATATCTCTTCTAATTGTGATGGTACAAAATATTTTATATGCAATTTGAATGGTATCAAAGGACCATTATGCTGCAAGAATATTTTGTTCAAGTTTCTCGCTTGTCGCGTCTTTGCCAAAGCCTGTGATCTCGATAGACATAAATTTCACGTCCATTTCGAAGTCATGTCATTATATATATCTGAACGTATTTTAATATTAGCTACACGATGCAACAGAAAAAAATATGCAATTGCGTGCAAAAAACATCTCTGAAAAAAAGGCATTGAAAAAAATTCTTGCTGCATATTAGTCCCTCGATATCATTCAAATTCCATCTAAAATGTTTTTTTGTACCATTACAATTGGAAGAGACAATTAGGCGACCTTATTTAAATAGACCACCCTGTATACGAGTACACTATTAATACAGTTGAGTTTCAAAGAACAGTCACGTGTTGGAAATATATTTAGATAGTGAATCGTTTGAAATTCAATTCCACAGCTGATCACCCGAGATTTGCATACTTTCCTTACAACTTTTCCCTTAGGGGTACTAGGCAGTCATTCCTGTGTAAAGTCAAGCATTTCTGTTTCAATTAATTACAAAGAAACAAATTGAAACTGAGACTTGTACTGTAGCATGAAGTTTATTAACATCATAAGCTTTAAAAAACTTATTTGTCTAGTCAAAAATATGCATTATATATGACGCTACAGATGGATCATTGAAGAGGCTTTTTAAAAAAAGTTCCTTTTGTTTTGCAATGATAACTCAAAAATGAAGGTTCCAGTCGATTCAAAACAAATTCGAGTATCTTCACAAAATGTGTAGTTTCGGACCAGACCTACATTAAAGTTAATGAAAACTCTTATTTTTTATGAAAACAAACTAAAACCCCATTGAGACCCCATTAAAGAGGTTTTACCAACCCACAAACCCCAAAAGATGAGGTCTTAATTTTTTCTGGCGCCTAGTTCAGAAGCTCATGTGTATTGCCCCAAAGATTTGATGCAAGAAACTGAATCTGTAGATCTAAAGTACAGTAGAGCCTCCCGCATCCGAACCCCCATTATCCAAATACCCCAATACCGGAACGTTTTATTATCTCAGCAGCCGTTTCGTAACGATGTTTACACACAATCTTATGGATACTTTCCTGTATTCGACCGAAAAAACTTTCAGCAGATAGTACCGCTGCAGAAACGTTTAAAGAAGACTTTAATAATTTTCTAAGTGACGAGGGATATGCATTAGCAAATGTATATAATACTGACGAGGCTGGTTTAATTTGGAAGGCACTACCACAAGAAATATTAGTTTCTCGTCATAAAAGATCAGCTTCTGGTCACAATGTTATTAAAGGTCACATTACTGCACTTCTTTGCGCGAATTTTATCGAATGCCGCTTTAAACATGTCAACATGAGTGCAATGCCAATTGTGTATAAAAATCAAACAAATGTTTGGATGGACAGCAAAATTTTTTCTGAACGGTTTGAGAATAGTTTTATACTAGCGATTAAAAAACACCAGTTAAAAATTGGTCGTAGAGAAAAAGCTGTTTTTCTGGTAGACAATGCTAGATCGCATTCTTAACGGAAAGGACGAAGTTGCAAGGTATAAAAACAATGTAACTCTACTAGGGCTGGGACTATTCGAATAATTTAATATTCGAATATTTTACAAGTATTCGAATGCTACAAATAAACTTCGAATATTTGAATATTCGAATGTTATTATTTGAATACTATTCGAAAAAAAGTGATTGTTCTATTATCCAAAAATTCTCTTATCCGGCCACTGTGTCTTCTTATTAATACGGATACGGGGGCTCTACTGTATTTAGCTTGTAATTCGTTTTACACTTACAACCGTTGCGAAATCTGTACTTGATGAGAGGTGGTAAAGTATTAATCTGCAGAAAGTGCCTGTAAAGGTGTCTACAGATGGCTCCAGATTAGAGCTATTGTTTTGTATTTTACGACGTGATTGTCCCAAGAGTCCACATCCGCTGTACAGAAACTTTCAGAAACGAATTTCCAGAGCCGTGAGCTGGCTGACCTGGTTTCCTTCAACATGCTGTGTAAACGATAGAAATTACTTGCCGATAATAATTTCCAAAACCTCCTAGCTTGATATCCTAAGACCACCTTCTCAGTGATTCACGTATCTTCGTTTCTGAATATAGAAAGCACGCTTCAAAACTGGTCGGTATTACCATACAAGGTTTAACGCAGTAAGTAGTAACGCGAGAAGATACAGTACAAAATGTCTTCCCTTGGGGCATAAAAGAATACAAAACTGCTGTTCCACCATAAATATAAGCAAGAGTGCATAATGCCCTATGACGCATAAAGTTGCTAGCGAAGATATTGTCTTTAGAAGTTTATGTAACACTACCTCTAAGAAGAAATTCAAAACAGAAGGTCCGCGTAATTAAGCGTCCCTCGTTAATATAAGGAAAGGCGATCATAAAGTAGAAAAAGGAAAATTGATGTGCCCCGCACGAACTTGCCAAACGATGGGAAAAAGTTTATTGTTTCGCTCTCCAGACTACCTTATAAACTCAAGGGAAAGCGATGGGGATCGCAGAAAGGGGGCTAAATCGGAGGGGACCAGACAATATTTATTGCTTCGTAAACAAGGCGGATTCCTGTAAATAATTGTGCAGATAAATTTCTGATAGCACGTATCCAATTCCCAGATAATTCCGACAGCACTTTATACCCCGGGAGGAGCGGGTCCCAACTGTTGACAGGGGAACAAGTTCGACGATGGCCATACAACTTTATCGGACGCGTTGTTAACAGTCGTAGAGACACAAGTGCCGTTACGTAAGTTTCGGATTCCCGGCGATTTCCTCGGGTCAAGTGGGTAGAAGTCATTGATAGGTCGACTCGCATTCCAAACACATAATTCTTGTTTTAAACAGGGTGAGGGAAACACCGCTCTTTTACGGCCACGGAACACAAAGACACTTTTTCTCTCTTACACGTTCGCGCTGCTTTTCCTCTTTCACTTTTTCACGAAATACATCTCATTACGATTTTCTTTTTCTGGAGGAAAAACTCCTTGTCGGGAAAGGATGGTGACCGCGATGTAGGTGGGCGAAGAGGCAAAATAAAGTAAAAGAGGCGCTATAAAGACGATGTGAAAAATGCACAAAACGAGATAAGTATTATAAATTGCACCAAAGTCTAGTTAATGATAGTAATCTTAAATGCTGGGTTTATCAAAGACATGAGAACATAAATAGTGATAGTAATCATTTTTTAAGTGGTGAAATCTCCATACATTTTAGCTTTAGAGGTTTTTTTTTTGAGGCGCCAAAAAACAAGAAGTTTCAATTCTTAACTATGATAAAGAAAAATATACCCCTCTTGCTTTTTTAACCCATTTTGTAGCGCCAATTTAATTAAAAATTTAAAACCGAAAATTAAAAATATTCCATTTTTTAGTATAAACTTAATAAAGATCAGTTTTAAAAAATAAGCGATTATTTCTCAAAAGCCAGGGGGGCAACTGCTCCTTTTGCACCCCTCTCCGGACGCTCATGTTCTTAACAGAGTATTCAGTCTTGTACTTCAATTATTGTACTTACAAAGAAACGTCCCCACCTGGAAAATTCTGATTTTAATAAAACTTCGTGTAAATTTAAAGTATATTGAAGTATGTAAGGAGCAATTTTTTTGCCGAAATTCACTTTATGGACTCAGGTCATAAAGTTACCGCGTATTTTTCGACTTTTTAATATAACTTTGTAGCGGTGGGAGATATAGCAAAACTTGTTCAGTTTTTATCCTCTATCACAGTATCAAAAGAAAAATAAAATTATATGAAAGAACCAAAACACGCGACAACCTTAAGGTCTAATTTCACCACTTCGGAGTGAATTTCCGCAAAAAAAAATTGCTCTTTGCATAGAGTACTCCAATATTGTCTGAAATGTTTGTAAAAGTGTACGTTTGTATGAAAAGTTTTACGGTTTGAAAGTTGGAAACGAATTAAATTTTAATGATAAATATAACCCACTTAAAAGACAAGCATTTAAGTTAAACGAAATATAGCATTCATTCTACTGTATGTTTTGTTTCCAGGGCAAATACAACGTTTCGCGTGGATATTAAAATTCATGCAACTGAAATTATCAATTTCCATTAGGAATAGCGAAAAGATTGCATTTGTACTTTAACACAACGCGTACACCTCGTTGCATGCATAATGTACTTTCAGTTCACATAAGAACCGTAATATATGACTGATTTTATCACTGGCAGTGGTTTCGCTCGGTATTTAATGCATACACCTACTGAGTAAATAGTCATGATTAACCTATTAATAATAATGACTTTTCTGACTGAAAATAATTTTCTACTTGTTATGTACGTAAGGGGGAAAGAAATTAATAACTATTTTGGAAAAAGAAAGTTTTGTAATTTTTAGGTTTTGACTGCTATTAAACCATCGAAGTATGTGATTTTAAAAACAATTTTAAGTGTGAAGTAAAACAGTGATCTACATATACCTAATGCCAGGCTTAGAATGCTTCTTTATGACGCTACCAATAAATAAATGACAGTACTTGTCAACTATGATCAGGGATAATGTCATTAGAAATGGTACAAAATAATATCTACACCATTGGATAATTAAATATTTGTATTTCTGACTACTTATAAATCTTTCCAACATATGCTGATACCATCAATAACATAAACTGAAACAATCCACACAAGGAATATAATTATTTTAATACACAATTTTTTATTTTAGTGTAATTATTTTAGTAGCAGTTATTTCATTTTGTGAAATTATATTGGCGATTTAATTATCTTTATAAGCAACATACACAAGAAATAGAAAATCACGAAGTACCTAAATAATTATCGTAATTAAAAACCAGCACCCAACTCTGGCAGGTTTACTTTTCGAACCTACATCAACTCAGCATCCTTTGATCACATTTTAATCAACGTTCTACGATCAATAAGTCCTGAAACCTGCATTTTACACTACCTCATATAGAATGTACTATTAAATTATTAAATTACTCGGGGTTCCAAACACATCAACTTAAATTATTATATCAAATTTGAGCTTGCTGAGGCATACCTATATCTTATTAAAACGTGTTGGAATATATTTGTTGAACTTACTATTATTTATTAAAAAGTTACCGTGCCAATCGGTGTTGTTATTGTTTGCTGAATAACTGGCTCTATGAACTTTGTAAGAACCTTAATAAAGGATATCGGAGATTTTCTCGCAGCGGTATATGAGGAGCTGGAGGAAGTATCTAAACGATTCCAATCGCGCACCCTTCGTAACGAGAAAGGTCAAGTTAATAACTTTGGACGTGCCTTGGAAACTATTAAACCGATTTGAGGAACATTGCTCTTTTGTATGATCGTGTAATTCCCTCTCTGCAGTGAAAAGTGAGCACTGTGCAGATATACGGAACCTTATCCGAGAAACTGCGGACAAATCTGGGTGCTATTTTTAATCACAATATTATTTAATATAAGAACTACCAAAGCAGACAAAACAATTGGTTCGTAATTTGTTTAAAAAATTGACATTTCCGATATTTAGATGCGAGTGAGAAAAAAATTACGCACAGTTGAGGCGTAGTTAGAGTCTACCTGTCATCAATTCCCTGGTTTTGAATTTCTTTTAAAATACTAGTAGGATGGTTGAAAGTACCTCAGCATTGAGGATAAGTCAGTATTTTGTAGACAATGTCGAGCTACAATATTGTGTTGTTTGAAGTTGAACTTGAATGAATAAGTAACCCAATTTTTTTAAGGCGATAAGTTTACTTGACCTCTTATAATCCAAAGTTCAAATATATAATTATTGTGCGGAGGTAAGTGGTCACTAATGGCAGTAATATTAATGCGATCACTTTTTAAAATAAACTCATATATAAAAAAATATTGTGTTGTTTTACTGTTAATCTTAACATTCAACCCCTTCACCATAAAATAAAAAGTTTACGTTTGTTCAAGTGACCTACCCTGCCATGCTCCCATTCCTACAATAATTTCAAACGCTATTTCTTTATTTGCAAGAATTTTCACAGTAAAAGTTCAATGTAGTATAAATTCCCTCTTCGTTACAACTGCCTGAAATGTTTTTACTTCGTTTTAGAGTGAGACATTCTGAAGGGTGTGTTAGCTTCAGCAAACAGACAAATGGAGCTCCATTGTCTTTCTTTTCTATGTAGCTCCTTTATTTTTATCCTCCACCCCGCCCACACTGGTCTGCCCGGCTTCTTTTCGCATGAAATCCAAGGTGAAAAGTCGAGAAATTTCGTTCGTATCTTATATCGGAAGAATATTAAGGAAGAATGTAAAAAAAATGGACGAAATGTATACAGGCTGTTTCACCTAACTTTATCGCTTGAAATATTTCTGCTATATTTAAAATTTCATAAAAACGTTTGCTACAAAAATTGCAAACTTTTGTGGGGGTTATACGTAGTAACAATAATTTTATTCTCTTGGGAGGTGCTACTGAGGAAACCTTCGTCTCTAAAATTTTTTAAAGGACTTTCAGTGACCATAAAGACCTTATTGGCGTAGATCATTGAATTCATTTTTAAAGTGGCTATACTGACAAATGAAATATAACATTTCATCTAAAAAAAAGTTGACCCTCGTATCTCATTAATCCTTCCCAACAGAACATTTTTATAAAATTTTAAATATGTCATAAATGTTTTAGGTAATAAAATTAGATTAAACGAATTAAATTCAATTTTCGAAACATGCAAGAATTGTATTATGATATATATAGCACATAGGGAATATAAATGTACAAATTTATTCATTAAATTCATTTAACGCAACCAAATAATAGCAATGCTGCCCCCACTTGGGTCGCGAATTTGCATTATGTACTTCTTAATTACCAGTCTACTAAACCCCCTGCCACCGAATTTTGCACTTCGGCATTGCCTAAAATGTTTGCTACTGTATTGAGCCCGGAATACTTTGCGAGGTACAAACCGCGGATTAGGAAAATCGACGTGGATTATGATAAATACCTGCCATCATAGATACGGTTTAGCATGATCAGAGAGATGCATTATCTGCGTCCTTTCGTACCGATACCTTTGGTTAGTCGACGCAAAAGCGTCCTGTCACGTTTAGTGGAAAGTTAAATTACGCTCGTTTGCTGATGCTCGAAGGGTACGATAATTTTACGGGTCATTTGCATAATGCCATCGACCATTCAGGTGAATCACTTTGATAAGCCCAATAGCAATAGTTTACGCTCTATCCGTTCGTGTGTTTCGCTGGCCGTGTATTTCTCTATGGCCGGCCTCTCCACTTACTGGTCTTTCCTGCTAAGCGGCCTCATCCAAGTGACTGTGCCTTTCGGTACTTTAGGGCACGTTAATTTAATAAAAGTCGAGTAGGAGCACTTCCCCTGGATCTGCTAACGGCGTATTAATTTCGTTATATCAATTAAATAGTTGAGAACGATTTTCTCAGTCGCCCAATTCCTGCAAGTTCAGAGAGAGGCTGTTATTTAGCCAGTATTACAGAATTTCAAGGAAATTAATGAAATAATGAATTGTTACTCTGAGGTTTCCTTGGGTAGATATTAATTCTTTACAGCAATGCCCTTTCTGTTGTGTTATATTCTCAGCAAAAATGACAAGTTTTGTTTCGTTTTGTTGGTAACCCAGGTGTGGAACGTCATAGACCGATTATACTTTCACAATTTATTTAGGTAACGTTCCTGGAAACAACGGTTAAAAAAAGAGGCAAATGTTTGTGATTTTTTTTGAAAATGCGGAAGCATATATTTTTACAGAACTTTTTGAACTTAAATCCTCTGATTAGCGAAGGGAATTTCCGAAATATTAATTTAAAACAAAATGGGGGCTATTTAATGTAGAACTTCTGATTTTTTCGTGCAAAAATCGCGCGAAAAAATCAGTACTTCAACTTTAAATAGCCTCCATTTTGTTTTAAATTAATATTTCGGAAATTCCCTTCGCTAATCAGAGGATACATTAATGTACTAACGAAATCTTTTTTGTTTTTTGATTTTAGATAATCTGGTTCCGAATGGCAGTGCTCACCGCAAAACCAAATTTTTAAAAAGGCTCCTTGGATGTTGGTTGTTACTATAAACGTAAATATTTTTCTTCGAAAAAATTACCAAATGTTCTTCAAATGTTGCTCTTTTAAGTGCAAAAAGTTCTGTAAAAATATATGCTTCCGTCTTTTCAAAAAAAATTCACAAACATTTGCTTCTTTTCGGCCGCCTGACTGGGTATAACCCATTAATGCTAGGCTGAATCGATTTTACGATTATTGTATCCGACGTTGCTCGGGTAACACTTTGATTGTCACAGAGTGTCAAGGAACTACGCAATTAATCAGGATAAAAAGTATCCTATATGTTGTTTTTGGTCCTAGATTGTACGTGTGTACCAAATTTCAGAGAGATCTGTTAGGTAGTAGCGACGTGATTGAGTAACAAACATCAAAACACACTTACACATTTATTATATTAGTAGAATTCTAGTAGCATAAATTATCTAATAATAAGTGCAAGTGACTCTAGTAGTATAAATTATCGAAGTATAAGTGTAAGTAAAGTATAAGAATGAGTACTCTGCAATAAGGATATATTCTTGGAAAATGTTACGTGAAAAATGCTGTGACCTAGTTCGCCAATAGATTCACTGTTTGTTGGGAAGAGACTGGCCCTGCCCTTAGTAAATAATAAGACGAGTTATTTATACTGCGTATGAATTATTTGATCCTTGCAATGGCGATGTGGCGATAACTATTTAACGTGAAATGTCTGGAACGGAAATACAACTAACAATAAGCCCACATCGAATATATGTATGAGTAATGATTACCAAAACGCTAGCAAAGAACTGGCCATTCAATTTCATTTATAACATGTGAACCGTGTATTATGAATTTAAGGAAAGAATTGTGTTAAAATTTATGTTGGTTAAAATTTAATTTGAACTTTTTATTTATAAATACGTTGCAGACCAGATTTTCAAAATGACCCACAATTTGACTTTGAAGTAAAATATCTTTGAGGCATCACTGAAAATGGTATTACTGTTTAAACATGCTGATACTTTAAATGTTAATTTTCAAATTCAAACTTTATCTCTGAATTTTTGTAACTTAATTTAACAGGCAATTTTTAAACAGCTGCTGATTGAAAATTAGCTCGGGTCGAATCGACCCAGTGTGACAACTACGTTCGAAAAAAATAGGCGTGACAACCCAGGGTGAAATCAAATTGCAAAATCACTTTTATAAAAGTGGCGCAAACCCACTTTCCGCAAAATCTATTTAGACTCTAGCTAAACTACGTAGTTAAATTACCCTAACACCTTTACATGAAAATGTTAAACCTATTACATTCGAGAAATACAAATATACTATGGATTTACTGCCCTGCATACTTCCTGTACATCCTGAATATTTTAAAACACTTTCACAAAACGATCTAAATGAAAAACTGAATATTATTATAAACTTATTATAATAAACTTAATGTAAAAGACTATGAAATAAATTACATAACAAATCGCTCGGATTTCCCCACAGCGCGACTCAACTCAAAGTGTTTAAATGCTTCACAATTTACAAATTCAATAATTATGAAAATGGTGTAAGGCCATTGTTGGTCCATAAAAAAACTCTTTTTAAGTGTTTCTTATAAATATCTTTGCATAATGAATATACATAGATTTAAATTCCCCAAAACATGAACAAAACTTATTAGCATTTACCAATATTTTTTAATCAATTGAAATGTAAACCCTTATACATACATATGTTCCTATATCTCGTGGCAAGAAAAAATAGACATACATCACTTTCAAAATAAACGCTCCATATCCATCTTCGGTAGATTAATAAAATTCGTGTTAAACAGATGTTACTAGACGTTTTCCACAACCCTGTAAAATCACTGCATCCGTCCAATCCATGCCTGAACTCCTCACTCTGAAATTCTATTAGTACAGTGTTTCCCAACCTTTTGTGAGTCGCGATCCCCTTTTATAATATTCAAATATCCTGCGACCCCCCCCCCCCCCCCTACCTATAAAGTAAGGTAAACAAAAATATATGAAAAAAAAACGATAATAGCGATGCAAAAATCGAGCGATAGCATAATGTAAGAATTTGACTCTATTTAACTTCTCTTTTTATTCGCTGTCCTTCACTCCACCGTTGTCAACAAATAATCGACTGCCACTACACGCAAATTTCAAATTGAGTGCGGAATATTGCAGACACGTATGTCACACAACTTTACTGTATTTTATTTGTAGGGAGTGAATCAAGGTTCGCCGCGGTAAAAATTTAATAAAATATTAAAGGTTTATTACAGTGATTCTCAACCAGTGCATCGCAAAGTGTTTTCTGGGGGTTGCCACGGTTTTTGTTATTTTTTTTTTAATATTATTAAGTTAAAATTATATTCTAAAATACTTATTTTTACTGTGTTTTCTTTACCTTATTGGGGGGGGGGGGGGGTAGCAGGTTATTTAAATATTATAAAACGGGATCGTGACTCAAAAAGGTTGGGGAATACTGGTTTATTATATTTCCCTCCTTTCACTTATGAAGAATTAGTGTTATACCATTAACTAGCAAGATACCCCCGCGCTTCGCTTCGAGACTAAGAAATATTAAGGACTCCATTAAAACACATTTCACCCATTCTCACCACTTCCTTAGGGATTGATTAGGGCAAAATCCTGAAATTGATTTTTAGACATTTGTGTGGGTGATCTTTGTGCATAAGAACCAAGTTGATCTCTAATCAGGCCTAAGAGACCCCTTCTCACACCCTTAGGGGTTGGTTAAGGAAAAATCTTGAAATTGATTTTTAGACATTTGTGTGAGTAATATTTGTGAGTAAAAACCAAGTTGATATCTAGACGGGCCTAAGAGACTTTAAGAAATCCGTGAAATTACATTTCACCCCTTTTCATCCTCTTAGGGGTTGGTTAAGGAAAAATCCTGAAATTGATTTTTAGACATTTGTGTGGGTAATCTTTCTGAATAAAAATCAAGTTGATATGTAATCGGGCTGAATAGATATTAAGGAATCTGTGAAAACACACATTCCCCTTTTCACCCCCTTGGGGATGGAATTTAAAAAAATCCCTTCTTATCCAGCACCTACGTCACAAAAGGAATATAGCTTCCGAATTTCATGTTTCTAGGGTCAGCGGTTTGGGCTGGACGGGATTAATCAGTGACACAACGATTATATAAGTATGATCGAATAAGACTCCTTTTTTTATACTTCGCGACCCACAGGTTGGGAATCACTGTATTAGTAAGTCTAGATAACGCGTCACTGTAGATCCTGCACTCTTCTGATCCTCCTTCATTTCCATGAGAATACCTTCCAATCTTTAACCTAACTTCCAACCCATTTTGCCTTTTCTAAAATCCCTTAAAAACCGACGTTTCATTGTTAGTCATTCTCCGCAACAGTTCCAAATCAGAGTCGTAACAATACTGATACTCTCCCCCTCAAACTCTCTATAAGAACCACCACAAAAATAAAAGTTTTATGATATTATCTCTGGCAGTAATATTTTGCGCGATGCCCCGTCTTCTGGAGCAAAATCGGGTTCGAAGCGAAGCGAAAATTCATTCGTTATTTTACGACAGGCAGTAAATATTTTATTTTCAAAGAACGATTCGAAGTCATCTGTTTGTTTTATTTCGAAAGGCAATCAAACGGTGTAGTTTTTAAGCATTTACACACTTTCGCTCTGTCACCGCACTACTTTTATTGATTAGTATATCTTCCTCCGTCAGCGAGTGGTACACAGGTTGACTTCGGACCCGCACGGACTGTTTTCCACCGCTGACTCGCGAAACAATACTGTCATGAACCGCGACTTCGACGAGACGCTCTGATTCACTCACAAGTGAAGTTCGGCAACTCGAAAATTCAGAAAAATCTGAAACGTTGCAGAACTGTAGCTCCAGTCTTGTTCCAATAACGTGACTATTTTTTTTATTCGGCAATAAAACGGTCCTAAAGGTGAAAACATCCCCTCAAAGAAATTGTGCTCACTCACATATAATATGAGTTAATTCGTCTGTAATAATTTTGAAACGGGTAATTCATACACCGAAGACATTTCTGGCTCTAGAAATGACCCATTAACAGTAGAGCTGGGACTAGTTGTCGAAGTATTCGAATATCCGAATACTTCAGATGCTCAATTATTTGGCGAATATAATTCGAATATCCAAGTATCCAAATACTATTCGAATATTTAAGTATTCGAATACTCACGTATTCTAATAGTATGGCGTGAATTATAAATCAAGCACTTTAGGTTCACTTTTTTACAAGCTTTTATTTAGTTTCAGTTGTGAGTTCGTTAGTTTGTCAGGGTAAAATCTTGTAAGTTAATTTCGAATATTCGAATAGCATTCGAATACTTAAATATTGGAATAGTATTCGAATACTTAAATATTGGAATAGTCTTCGAATACTTAAATATTGGAATAGTATTCGAATACTTAAATATTGGAATAGTGTTCGAATAGTATTCGAATACTTAAATATTGGAATAGTGTTCGAATAGTATTCGAATACTTAAATATTGGAATAGTGTTCGAATAGTATTCGAATACTTAAATATTCAAATAATAGCATTCGAATACTCAAATATTTGAAGTTTATTCGTAGCATTCGAATACTTGTAAAATATTCGAATATTAAATTATGCGAATAGTCCCAGCCCTAATTAACAGGTCATCATAGAATAAGTAAAAAACGTTGTGAAGCAGTATAAAATACAGATTATCGAGGAAACCATTATGCTTAAACTTCAACTGAAAACTGCCCCTGTTATAAAAACCGTGAATTTAGTACCTATCACAAATCCCAAGGTGTTTCCATTTAAAGCTCTCGTGCACTTGCATACCGGTGTACGCATAAATCAAACAGAGCAACGCGTTTGCATTAAGAAATATGGCGTCGTCGGTTCGTGACAGCATAAATATGTGCAAGGCGCAGCGGGATTGCTTAATAAACACTTGTTGCAACAATCGAATGGAAATAACGCCACGGGAGTTTCAGTGGTGCGCCGGATTTAATAACGTACCAATAGTTCCCTCTGCTTAATTTCGGCATTCTCCGATGAAGTTGAAACGAGGTATGTTCTAAATCCACAGTATCCGTCCTCATCGCTGCCCGAACACGGCATAATAACATCAGCTGCTACAACTTCAATAGAACCCCGCAACGTCCTTGCGGTACGCTCCCCACTCCCAATGGCGAACTTGAGTTTGGCAAATTGGTTTCTCGTCTAACATTCAACCGCATTCCGCAAACGTGTAACACGTTCGCTTGTACACACAATTTTGGGACAGATTCCATCGTGATATCGGGATATCACTCTACTGATTCTGGAGCAACCTTAACACTGCCGGTTTTTCATTCGTGTGGTCAATAAAGACAATAATGTGGGTTAAATTTATTTGTACAAGAAGGAGGTAGGTATTTCTATTTGAGGTGTCGTTTTTTCCATGATATTTAAGTACGTAATTATCTTCTGTATTTGTTACGTTATTAGAAGATGTTTCGTGCAGTATTTCTAGAAAAAATACGTTTCCATGGTTGCCATATTTAGTATCGTTTTTTTAACTGACAATGAGAAAGGCAAGTCGAAGAAACTCTTAAGGGGGGACATCACCATGAAGCCACTAATAAAAGACAAAGTTAGGCATTTTTTGTTCGTATAAATTTGGATTTTTTATATAGTTTTAAAGCAATCTTTATTTTGCTAGGAAAAAGATTTTATGAAAATTTTTACAAAATTCCCGCAGCACTGCAAAAAAACTGGCCCAAAATCCCGGGAATGACTGGATCATCTGAGAAGAAAATACAACCTATATAAACAGGAATATATTATCTTTGACCTAGCGTAGGATTTTCTCAAAATTTGAATTATTTTGGAAATTATTTGGAAATTATAGCAGTTTGAAGAATTGACTTTAATTTTTTACATAAAAAATTGACAATGAAATGCTTGTAAAAAATCGAATAATTGAAATATAGTCGAACCTCGATAACTCGAAAACCACTACGAAAATTTTCTTCATTCCCAACGGCTCCGCTGTAAACACCTCTACAACTCGGAAACTCGATAAGTCGAAAATTCGAAGATTTTTCCCTTCCCTTGAGATTCGATTTATCGAGGCTCGACTGTATTCACAAAATTCTATGTTATATATTCTATGATAATATATTCCTGTTTATATATCTTTTTGTATTTCCTTCTCAGATAATGCCAGGGATCGTAGCGATTACTTGCATTGAATGGAGGGGGAAACACCTACAGGAGAGGTGAATATGTTTGCGTGACTGACGCAGGCGCAGTTCATGCACACACAACCACCGTTCCTGTAGGTGTTTCCCCCTCCATTCAATGCAATTAATCGCTACAAACCTTGGATAATACAGTCATTCTCGAGAGCGTGGGCCAGTTTTTTGCAGTCCTCCGGGAAGCCATTTTGTTTGCCGCTACTGTGTACAATTTTTCATGAAAAAAAAATTTCTAGCAAAATAAAGATTGCTTTGCAACTATACAAAAAATCCAAGCCCTATATTTTTATTTATATGGACAAAAAGTCGCTAACTTTGTCTCTTGTTAGTGGTTTCAGCTTGGGGGCCTCTTTAAGTTACGCAAGGCTTTTGGGAGGGACGAGGTCTGAAAATTTCTTAGAAGGAGGGAGAGAAACTCGGGTAGCGTCTGACATAATATTTTTTAACCTAATTTTCATCGCACACGAAGCCCAGTTAAATGAATTATATAAACCTTCAAAGGAAATTTAATAACTGAAAGAATGCAATGTAGAAAATATTACATAAGGAAAGGGGAGGGGGGGGGGGGGGGGGGAGTTGGCACATACATCTTACGAATTCTTATATTTGGGGACGGTCTCTAAGTGCGGCTATTTTCCCTAACAGAATAAAAAAGAATTGCAGCTCACTAAAGAAAATATTGATAATAATTTATAATCTTCTTGCCCCTCAGAGCTGGTGTAATTACCAGATATTGATTTAACACGGTGACTGCCATGTTGGTCATCCATAATTGGCGCTTGTCTTTCAGTGCCGCCCTGGCGACGTCACTGACGAACGCTACCAAATTTTTTAAAATGTAGACTAGAAATAATGTAGACTAGAAAGTGCGCTCTTCAACTATTAATAATTGTTGTTTCTATTAATACGTATAGGTAATATTTAATTTTACTTGTAAATACATATAATATTGTACAAAAATTAAATATTTTAATTTTGTTATAGAAAAACATTAAAAAATGAACGAATAACGGCCATTCTCGCGGAAGCTGTTTTGATACCAGTGAGCAAGATATTTCGGAAGCCGCTGTAAAGATTGGCCTAAACTTTTGCAGACTTCTTTTACATACCAAAGACTAGTAGATGAACGAAGGATTTTTTATTTGAACAAAAACTCTATTTTTAATTAACGGAAAACGACCAATTCAGACATCGAAAAATCGTGGTTTTGCGTTAAACGGCCGTCATTTGGTCAAAAATCGAATTTTGGAAAACCCTTTGTTCCTTTATTGAATTCAACCATATATTATCAGTATCTCGTTGCATTTTTAATTTTGATGATTCGGCTCAAAGAATTCGTGCTCACCGCATAGTGCTTTTATCAAAACAGCTTTCGTGAGAATGGCTGTTATTTGTTCATTTTTTAATATTTTTTTATAACAAAATTACTGAGAGTTGCTACATATATGTACTTTTAAAATAAGCGAATAGTTGCAAACAGATATATAGTAAATATCCCACAAAAAATCCCGAAAATCGCGTTCTTTTTCGCCAGCTGACTGGCCATAACCCCTTAATGCATTACGACGCCTCGGTAATCATCGATGACCATGAGTGAGAAAAACACACTGTCGATAAAGAAATAGTCTAATTTAATCATTATATGCTTATATTAATGAAAGTTTCGCTGTGCGGTGCACAGTAGGAAACAAAATTTCGGTTAAAAAAAGAAGCAGCTTTATAAGCGTTAATTTGCACAATTATTGCTGCGCAATGCAGATCTTCCATACTGTAATGTCGAAACTTTTGGTAGAATTTTCAGTACGTCATCTCAAACACTTATCTAACAACTCTTTATTGGTTAAGTCTTGATAAATATAGCACAATACCTTCTGAACTTTTCATTTAACGGAGCTGGGTAGTGGAAAACTTAAAACTTCAAAATTTTCAAGAGCTTCAGCTTGACGCCACTTATACCAACTATCTTATCCTGGAGGACAGTTTACACGCCGCATATTTTCATCTGTTGAGCATTTATGGAAGAACTCCAAGTGAAAGTCACTTCGAATTTCGTACGAAGATACTAGGAAAATCGAACACTTTTCAAAACTGTGGCTATCGAAGTGGTGTTTCAGATTGATCCATCATTTGCGTTTTGTTTCGAGAAGTAAATACCTCATTATCTACCAATTGGTGGGAGATATTTTAAAAATCCGTGGATGGAAAAAAGGGTCCGCGGAAAATTTTGTAACAATTTATTGGTTGACTATGAAAATGGACTCATTGGTTATCACGAGATTGTCAAATACTTAGCTATAACTCCCATAACTTCGCTAATTTTTGGAATTTCAATATTTTTTCGGAGCATGTTCTCAAGATTTGAAACTTTCACATAATGTAAACAGAATCGATTTCGTTCAAGTTCTAAAGTAGAAGACTATTAAATTGCAACGACGTTTCGTTAAAATCAACTATCGTATCAGATTTTGTTGTAATTCAGTTCATAAACTGGCCGTTGCGCCTTGCATTATACGTACACCAACAATTTTATGCGAGGACGATTAAGCTGTATCAATGAAATCGGGAAAATTAGTAGATACCTATCATATAGTATAGTAGCTACACGATCAATAACAGAATTTTAGAATTAAGGAGAGAAGCCCGTATAAAGACTTATTTTTTTTTATCAATTTTTAGGAATTTTTTGCAAAGTTACCAATGCGCTAATCCTTTCGGAACTTTAATGATACTTTATTTAACATTATAACAGGTAAAACAATTTTTTATAACAGTAAAATTATAATAAATACAAAAGAAATAGAGCAGTATCTGAAATAGGGTTTTTTTCGAGATGCAAAACGGCGCCGGCTTTAGCGTCTCTGGTAGTTATGTGAAACAGACCAATAATTTCTTTTTCAATTTATGTGCCAGTTGTAAAAATATGAGCCACAAATGGTATAAAAAATTACATATTTAACAAATGACGGAACTTCAAATAATTAAGTAGGTGTGATTTTCGCAAAATATTCGCGTTTTATTTGTTTAAAAACAGTGGTTAAAATTAATAATTTGGTTAAACCTTGTGGTTCATATTCTCAGGAATATTATAAACTAAAAGTGTGCAAAATTTGAGTCTGATTGATCAAATAATTTTTTAGTTATCCCCGGCGCCAATTTTGAAAACGTGGTATCGAGAAAAAGACGTTTAAAATGAGTTTTAGGTGTGCTCGGCGCTCGGGGGCACACTGACTCACCAGGCTATAGTATCGATACGGAGTTGAAATCCGGCCTATAACTTTGAGAATATATTTTTGAAATGTTCTAGAAGCGATTTATAGAAAAATTTTGGTTTCTATTCTTCGTTCGATTTATGTGGTCTTCTCCCGTTAAAGAGGCTTCATACTCTATCAGTAATTTATGATAAATAGTGCCTCCATACTGGAAGACAGAAACAAAAATTCACATTTTATAGCAAAATATTTTATGAAAATATTTCAGTATGTTATGTTTGTATGCATACAGAATATGTCAAATACACTGCCCAAAGAATTTATTTATAGGGAAAATTATTCAAAATTATGCATCAATTTATCGATAAGCATTAATTCCAGAATGTTTAGGGATATTTCAGCGTGGCAAACAAATAGGAGAAAATAAAATGACCTTTGAAAAATGAATTAATTTTCTTCGAAAATTAAATAGAATTGAACAAAAGAGCTAAAGACCTGCGTTTATAAAATTTGTTCCTATAAAGCTGTTGCTAAGCCAAAAAGTTTACGAACCTAAAATAAATGTAAATAAGGGTAGCGCAGTTCATACGATAACCATACTCCTATAGATTAAGAAGAATTTCGCGTTTCTTATTTTAAATGTCTACGACAGACAGAATCGTGTTTGCCAGCAACAAACTTTCTTCAAACACTCTCTTACTACTACCGTTGTAACTTTGAACAAAATTATTATTATTGCATACAAAATTTTGAGCCCCTTCTTCGAATGTCAATTACTAAACGCACAAAGTTTGGAATTATAATACTCAATACTTTTCTTTTAAAAAATTCCCCATTAGCCTTATTTTCAGGGCGCCAAACTCGAGAGACCTCTTAAGAAAACGCAGCATGCTAGCAGTTTTACTTTTATCACTGTTACACTCTAAATATTTTCCACCGTAGTAAAAAACCTAACCTTGTTTCACGATTCCCTGGTATCGATTATAAAAGTTTCCAAACACTAACAGAATTATACTATTATTCCTTTATTCACCTCAACTTTCAATATCATTCGATTAACATCGATGGTAAATCGAAATGTACATCTAAAAAATACGTGAACTACCATTTGCAACGAATTCACGGAAAGCAAAGAATCTTCACCCCAAGGTTTTCGAGTTCACAATAACCTTCGCCACAAATGACCAATTTTCTCTTTGTGATAACTCTACACAGGCAAGAAGCTGTGCGGATGTCAAGCCAAGTAAAATTCAATCCTGTACGGCTGAACTGCACTGGGTGGCGGCGAAAGTACGCGTGGTCAATACAAAATGGAAAGATTGATTTTGTAAGCCAGAAGCGAGCTCGACGAAGTTAGTTACTGGTAAATGAGCTGTCGCTTAAAAATGCAATTTTCAGCGATGCCCGTAAGAAAGTTCGCCCCGATGGAATTTCCAGGCACCTCGTCCCTTGATCTAGGCTACGGATAGCTTGGGTGCAAGCTGCTCGAAGACTAAAGGATGCTGGGCTACGAGGGAAATTTGTTCTGCTAATTCGGGCGACGTTTATTCTCCCCAAGCTAACAGCCCGACGGGTAAAGCAAAATAACGTGTTAATTAGAGAGCTCGGATAATTGAGCCTGGAGTTTTTTCAGCGCGCCACGATATCCCACTATCGCGATATTACCAGCAGAATCACGTTGTTGCCCGATTAAAGTGAGCGTCAAATGCGATCAATGAGAAATAATTCCAATTCCCAGTGTCTCTGTTATAATCTCATTATGTGGCAACTTAAAATGATCGGAGGAGATATCGAACGTTTCATCTGTTTTACGGATGCCGAGTTTACAGTTGCGCGGCTGGCGAATAATGTAATGAGGTCATGAAAGAAGGAATACGTTAGCGACTAATTACTTCCAATAATTCATGTTTAGTGGTCAATAGCATGTAAAGTATTCCTTCTAGTGCACCATTCGTTTATAACTGTCAAGGGGGTGCACAAGTTTCAGGCCACCGATTTGGCTGAAACCTTGCATAGATATACATACTATGTATTACATTGTTAATTTATGTTTCTAATAGTAACATATTATATATAACAGAATAATTCCAAATGATAATAAAACATCTGTGTAAAGTTTGAGCCCGATAGGATAATGAGAAAAGGCGCCCCTGGGCCCATGAACGTTTAAATAATTATTTAACAATTCACAAAGTCGAATTTGTATAATATATATCCTCCAAGTTATTGATTAAATAAAAAAATATGTCAAACAAAAGTTGTAGACCCAGAAAAGGAGCATCTTTTATGTTCTATTATTTTTTCTCGTACGACAAACGGTTTCCGAAAAAAAATCCGAAAAACTGAAAAGAAGCTTTTGTTTATCAAATTTTTTATCATGCTTTTGAGAAAAGTGCATTTGAGTATCTCACTTCTAATGTCTATATCTTCAATATTTTTACGATTTTAGGACTCAAATTTTCATGAAATATTCATGATATATAACACTGATAACATGGAAAAAACATTTTTATCTTTTTGGCATATCTCGGTATACGCACCCCCTTAAATGTTTAAAAAATAGTCCTCGAAAATAAAAATTCCCATTTTTTATTCGCCTTCATAAATAAAAAGTCTTCGAGAGGTATTTAAACATTTAAAATTGGAGAAAAACATGTTTTTTTCTTCCAGTTTTTCGGACTTTTTTCGAAAACCATGTATCGCACGAGAAAAAGTAATAAAACATAAAGGATGCTCCTTGTCTGGATCTACAGCTTTTGTTTGACATATTTTTTTATGTAATTAATAACTTGGAGGATTTTATATAAAATCCATTATCCGATTGGGCTCAAACTTTACACATGTTTTTTTTTATAATTTGGAACTATTCTGGGGGTTGCCGCGAAGAAAATCTTGAAAAAAATTCACCGAGACTAAATAAGAGCCACCCTAATGCACCATATGTTGTGAGAAAATCGAATTCATATCTGTTTTAATGTGCATTTTCAGGTCGCATCAAGTGCACTTAAGTGGTTATTAGCGACGAAGATTTGTGATAAATAAACTTTAGACAGCTAGATTTTGTAGTAGAACACTGAATCGTTCAGAAAGGGAAATACTTTTCATATTTAGTGGTAGTCGTTGAAATCTTCTTTCACGGTTGCTCTTATTTGAAACTTTTCGCGGGACTTATTATTAGAGTATTTAGAACAATGCAGGGGAATATGTTTCATAGTGATTAGTCAATTAGAGTGAAGGATTAGCTTTGGATATTAAATAAGAATGAATGGAAATTTCATATTTTTCAGAAGTTCACTTTAAAAAACCAATTTATATAAATAGCCACTGAAACATTAAAAATTGGGAATTATTATGTGGATTATAATTGAGCTGCTACTCTAACTTAATTACGGTTTCGTTTTCACGTATCAATGTAGGGTAAATCGGGAAGACGCGGTCGGGCCGGAGAGTTAGTCGAGTCGCTATATTTCAGACTCTATACGTAAAAACGCGTTAAAGTGCAGCCCAATTACTTCTCTAGAAGCCAAACAATTGAATGAATAGCTTCACTTCGGTTACTTCTGTATTTTTCTAGATTTACAGGCTATAAAAGGTAAACTAAGGTTACATTTAACCTCTTTTGTCAAACAACGGTGTACAAAATCGTATTTAAAATATAGTTCTAAGTTTATTTTCGTTTAATGTTTGGGAATAATAAGATAGTAGAGATATTGAGGGACAATGCAGCCAAAGTATTTAGCGATATTAACTCTTCCTCTCAAAACTAACGAGAAGACCATCTCTCGCTGCAGAAAGGAGAGATGGTCGAGTTATGATTTTTTTATTATTTTTATTTATATTTTTATTTTTTATCATTATTTTATTATTATTATTGTTTATTTATTTTATTGATTCATTTTTGTATTCATTTGCCTTGCTAATCGCCGGTAGGTAGTTCACTTTATCTTTGATGTGTTCTTTACTTGTTTAGCGTAAACAAATTAAATATCAATGAATCTGTAGTTGTATTCACTCATAAATAATTTTGCTTTCATCTTTGTTATTTTTCCATGAATAATTATGTGAGTGGTCTCTGCTAACGACGAAAACCATTTCTCCCGGCACCTCGGGAGAGGTGGTCAGATGTCGTGACTTCAGTTTTCAACCCGATTTACAGTAAATATTGTCTTAAAGCAAATATCGACCAGTTTTCCTGAATCAGCATAAAATTCTGAACATATTAGGTTTGTTCTAATAAAATAAGTAATATCTGTATTAGTTATAATAGCCATTTTATATTAGGTCGACCGCGTCTCCCGGATTTACCCTATCTATATCGAAGAGTAGAAAAAAAACAGAATTTTGAACATTATTTTTTCGCGAAATTGTAAGTGATACGCCCTGTGCATTTAACACGTCGTTATATATGATGTACACCAACGGCATGCAAAATTTGAACGAAATCGATGTGAAAAATCTCGTGCACCCTTGTGATTGGAAAATTGCTCGATAATCCATTTTTCGTTGGGTAAATGTTATCCGTTTAGCAATATACACTATCCCACATACCTAAGTATTTGACCACCCACATGTTACTACTGTTCCCATACATGTGGCAAATTTTTAAAAAATATATTTCTTCCTTAGGCTAAAGGTTAGCAGATAACCACAACAAGAAATTCATTCTTTATAGAATTGTTGCAACGAGAGAAATTCCATCACTACAATTTGCAATTATTTAACAGTTTACGGCTTAGGAATTCTGCTTTTCATTTCTCATATTTCTTGTGTCCTATTGTTATTAAATTTACACTAATCATAAGTCTTCAATAATAAACTCCTATGTTGGAAAATGGTTACTTTATTCATAAGTAACTTCAACAATCACCATTTTATTCATTTAAGCAAATGAGAGGTGAAAGTGGTCTAACACGAAGACAAAATTTTTGCGTGTTTGATTTGACCCAAATTTTATAGATTGGTTTGGTCAATATTATATACTGACCATAACGTTTCTTAATAATACACAGGTATTTAAACAATCCTACATCAATGTACGTGCCACTGTACCTAACGAATAGACTATTACTTCAAAGATATACTGACAAGGAGAAAGTTTTCACGTTTTTCACGTAGAAACTGATGGAAGAAAAGTAATATCTTTACTGTTTCTCCTTGAAGTGATTCCATGCTTAAGTTTAAGATTTAAAGGAGATTCTGTACTTTCAGAGAAGACGAATTCAACGACCCCAGATAAAGTGCTCCTGAGACAACATTCTTTTTACTACCTTGTTAAAGGATATTGTCGGAATAAACGCTTAGAATGAAAATGCATAAATTTTAAACGTTTCTATTTTTCTCGGCGCCTAATAATTGATCACTTTTAGGATTTTTTTCCTCGAGAAGTGCGAAATAAATTCATGAAAAAATTCATAACAAAGTTCATGAGAATAGGTTGTAAATTGGCGAAGTTATGACGCTAATAAGGTCCTGCAGGGGCAGGGGTTGCTGCAATCGCAGAAAACGAACGGCAATATATCACAAAAGTGTGTAAAATAAAATTATTTTTATATGAATAAAGGTCCTAAGAACAAGATACAATTATAAAATTCTCGATTTATTTCACACCCCTCGAGAAAAAAATCCCAAAAGTGATGAATTATTAGGCACCAGAACGTATGTAACCCCTTAAGCAGACGTCAACACAGTGTACATAACTGAACTCATTTAAAACTTCGAATCAAAATTTAAGACATCAAAAGAAATAACTAAAACGTATGTTAACGTGCTCGAAAACTCGAAAATAAATTACTTTAACAGAGAAGACTAAATAATTATAGTATGTACCTATCCTGTTGAAATGAATAAAGTCTTCTTTAATAATTATTTCATCAAAAGTATGCACTACGACAATGAAGACGAACGAACATCTTGTAGGTACGTAAACTCGAATTTAATAACTGCAACACAGAAACATCTTAATATCTCTACCATACAGATAAATTAAAAATGAATATTTATAATAAATCGAAGAATAAATATGTGCATTTAATGTGAATTATGGGCAGAAAATTACCAGAGGCCGTTTAAAAAGCTATTAAAAAAGTTCTATTAAATGATAATTGCTTTTCAATCTGTCGG
This sequence comes from Andrena hattorfiana, assembly GCA_944738655.2. Taxonomy (NCBI): domain Eukaryota; kingdom Metazoa; phylum Arthropoda; class Insecta; order Hymenoptera; family Andrenidae; genus Andrena; species Andrena hattorfiana. The sequence continues at coordinate 10,098,877 of OX122895.1, forward strand.
TTTCTCCTCGAGCATTGACGCAATTCTGCTTTTACACGTCGTAATGTAGCATCCCGCAAATATCAATGAAAAGACTGCTTCAAAGTGGGCGATAGATAGTAAACGATTGCATAAAGGGTGCATCTGCCATCTTATGACGGCTCGGTGGCTCGTTACCACGTGACAATTTTTTCCCCGCTACTTCCTGCGCCGCAGTTGCTCGCAAACATTGGTAAGCATTTTCAATCTCTCAGTTATTGACGCGCCGCGAGAATTCACCAGCCCGAGATCGATGTTCAAACTGCCCTCCATTCTTGTCGTTTCACGCGTTTCACCAATCCCACGCTAGCGGAATTACTCAATTTCGGCGAACGTCGAAAACGCTGGCTCGTTGTGTTAAATATGTATATTGACAGCTCGCCTTTTGCGGATACCTTAGGAAGGATTGCTCTGTATTTTTTTCATTTCTGATTGAGTTGTAAGCTCGATAACGTTTCATACCTATTTTGAACTAAATTTAGAGAACAGATATATTGAATTATTATTATTATTATTATTATTATTATTGATTTATTTATTTAAGCGGGACTGGCCTTTGGTATACAAATTGCATAAATAGTTATAATTATTTTTTTAGGCATTCGCCATGTACAAAGTTCCGTCGATGTAACAGCTCTCAGTTAATCGGTGAGAACAATTTTATACAGAGCAGTGTGAAAGGACGCCAATGACTTATTAAAAAAATATAATTTAGAACAATATTTGTTCGCAAGGTTGGATATCCTGTTTATAGGATTGTGTTGAATTTCAATGTTGCCATGAATCTTTTATACAAGTTAATCTTCTTAAAAGATACTTTATCAGAAAATACATTCTTTTCTTATTTAATAAATATTTTATTCAAATTACTTGGCGCTGCTCCCCGAATTGGTGTTGCCAAACTGAATAAATATGTATAAATCGCATTAATCATTTTCTTTCTTTCTTGTGCGAGCGTTCGTGAATGTGTGCATATACTCCGTATGATATTAAAATTAAATAAATATATATAGAATAAATCTGACTGCGTTTCTAATATGTATATGCATATCTTTCTTTCTTGTGCGTGCGTCGTGAATGTGTGCATATGCTCCGTATGATATTAGAATTAAATAAATATATATAGAATAAATCTGACTGCGCTTCTAATATGTATATGTATATATTTATATATATTTTAGGTTGTAGGGGAGTTATTGTAAATTATTACTAAGACGATTAACTTTTTTTCGGTTTCGCAGCGCCAAGTAATTTGAATAAAATATTTATTCGTATTAAAATATTTATATGTATAAAAATTTATCTGCTTAATATTATTTAATACATTTTCTTATTTGTATAAATAGCCATTGTTATAATTGGCGCAATTTTTGTATATCCTTAATTTTGTAAAGCTATTAATTTACGACAATGCTTTTAAATGAGATTCTTTTTGTTGGGTTAATTAAAAAATGTTCGCGATATGAGTAATGGAATGTATGAACACAGCATTTTAGCTGTGTATATGTAGTTGTGTCATCTTAAGCGCCGTTAGAAAGCACCTTTATGTCCTTGCAGCTCATTCTGATTTCACATCTTTTTTTACTTTGTGTTATTATTTTATTATCTTCTATTTTTTGTGATTTATTTTTTATGTACTTGGCGTAATTTTTTTACTTTTTTGAATACGTCTTACCAATGACTGGAGAATAAGGTATTGTAAAGAAGTCAGTCGTAAAGTCAAGTAAATCATAATATCTTTTAAACATGCTGATTTCGTGAGATCAGAATATTTGTGACAGTATTTATATTCCCTTAAGGGGACTAGGCAGTCGAATCGCTCGAAAATCAAGTACTTCTTTGCGAATTAATTGCAAAGAGATGAATACAAATTGTGTCTGGTACCTTTGGATAATGTTTAGTAACATTATGAAATGTTAAAAAAAATTTATTGATAATATATATATAGATATATGACGGCGCTATTGTCGTCTGATGTGTAGTATTTTTTTTTGCCATTTTGCAGTAGTTGCAAAAAACGGAGGTTCGGATCGACTTGAAAAAATGACAGAATGTATAAAACATATGCTACTTCCCGCGCAACCTATGATATGATAGGTAAAAATTCGAAATTTTCATAAAAAAATTAAAAAGTTGCGAATTTTTAGTAACCCCCAAACGCGACAGAATTTTTCTTGGAATGATCGCCGTTTTTTGGCCACCAATCTAATAATTCCGTTTTAATTTTAGTGTTTATTGGTTTCGCGGGAAACTACGGATGTAACAAACAAGAATCACACCTTGAAATTGGATTACGTCACTTCTTAAGACCAATGTTACAGCAAAATCACAGAAGAACGTTAAAATGTTTACCAGTCAGTACCGTCATTTTTAAAGCACACGTATATTTCATACCAACTTTTTTTCAATCTCTATGATAATAATAAACATTGGGTAAAAGGATACATTTGGATTTGATTTCATTTTTCTACAAATGTATTAAGAAGAAAGTGTTTCTTTCACGGAAAACGACTGCCCAGTCCCCTTAAGGGAGTATTCGCTCGAAAGTGTGTGAAGAAATGTGGAATTTTTATGAATTTGGTCCTTCCTGTCGAAATTATGAAAGTATCAGCAATATTTCTATCATGTTATAACAGATGGAGGTAAAAAAATTTGGATAAAAATTAAATTTTCTCCTTCAATGGGTTGCCATTTTTTTATCTTCAATATTAATGAATGACTGAGGTAAGGACGATAAAGGCAAGTTCACTTAATAGAATAAAAATAGATTCTTTTATTTCAGATGATTGCAATAGACGCAATCGTGTTAACCGTGTAGGAAGAATTTTTTAAACGGATCGCAAATGAACTTCTCTAACATAATAAATATTTGTCACTTTTTAATGTAATAGCGTGAAAGTGGCGATAAAATATTAGTAAACAGATCTACAAAAGCAGAACTATATAGAACGCTTACTTTGAAACAAAAAAATTCATGAAATCTACCCATCTTTGACACACTTTTGAGCTAATACTCCCTTAAAAGTAAAAATCAAATTTCCATGATAAAACAAGAAACGATACAAATTTATTGTGTCTAAAATAAAAGTTATATTCGTTTCAAAGCTCTAAATTTTTCTGGAACAGAGTCGACATCTTATTTGCAAAATATTAAAATAAAATAAAAATTAAAGCAATTTTAAACTATAGCATTTACAGAACTATTCGTGTTTTTCAGTATTTCCGATTAAAACTCGTTTTTAAGTGGAACAATTTGTTACATGCGATATCTACAAACACAGAAATATCTCTGCACGTAAATGTCCATGTTAAGAGATTAAGAAAAATTTGTGGCTCGTTGCATCCACGTGAATTAAAGTTCTTGTGTACAAGTACTACAGAAGCGTATACTGAAAGCTCATTAACTACTTAACACCAACAGATAATCACCGAAGTAGCACAGCCACTATTCTAGAGCACATCTTTCTTGGCGTACAAACTGCTTTCCATTTCCGTCATCTCACGCGTTTCAGCTAAACCGCTCGAATGATAAATCCTCTCATACGTCGATTTTGGTTTCGTTTCGTCGGAATTATTGGCAGCTTGCCTTCGTCCACGATCTCCAGCGACCGTAACTCCTTTATTCATGACTCCATTCATCATATGGAAATCAACTAGAACGTGATAGCACTAGAGACATTCAAGAACGCCTGGCTGAAATAGCTCTGTCTTTTCATAATTGCGGAAGCACTCGGAGCTTCTTACTGGCTTGTGCTCTGCAACTTTTTACACCGCGGTGCTACGAATTCCTGGGATTAGCCTCGCGTGTGAATTCCTCGTCTGACAAATCTTTGGAAGCACGAAAGCCTACCAATGAAGCATTCAGAAGTCTACAATAACTTACCCACTTCCATCATGTTATGGGAGCCTTACAAAGATGGTACATTGTTAAGGAAGTAATTAATGTAAAATGTGAGAGCAGAGTATTAAATTTAATTGGAACCTGTCACCAAGATGGAGGTATTTGAACGTAGCTGCGACGAAGGCTGATGTTCTCGATCTTGTTCTCGATGTTGTCTCAATGCTCTAATTTTTGCTAATAATTCAGAATTAACTAAGCATCAAATTCTGTTTGCAAGAGGAGTTTAATGGTTATATACAGATTAGGAATTATTAATTTTACAAATGTTGCGATCGTTCCGTATTTAGGTACCTACAGTCATTTAGAAAAATCCACTAAAAATGATATTTAATTGTAGGTATTGAGTAACAAAGATAAAACTATGTAACGAATAAATGATATTTTATAAGGAGGATGTTTAATTGAATATACGAACGGTTTTAATATACCTACCCGTAGTTTTTAGTAAAACTGAAATTGCTCGCCGACCCTTAATTGACCCTCGGTAATTTAACCACCCCCGCATAAATCAATTGATCCCTTGAGGGCTGCTAACGACCAGGTTTGCAATCCCTCTTGTGCCGCGTTGAAAAGAGAGTTTTGTCTTTCTTTGTTACAGATCAACCTATCACTCATGATTGTACGTGTATGTACTCACAGAAGAAAAAATTCACGAACTAACGGTCACATGTTTGAACACACATTATGTGTTTTAATTCCTTGTTCCACTTGTCATAGTAATATGTCCTATACAGCCTATACTACAGACTTGAATCTATAGTTTTCAGTTTTGTCAAATTTACGATTACAAATGCATTTAATTGATCATCATTTTTGTAAAAATAGATTGTTCTCCACCGCCGAAACGCACTGCAATTTTACCAAAAAACGATTGCATGCAATGTCGTGGGTATAACTCGAAGAAATTTGTCAGATTTTTCCTTAAGGGGAGGTTCCGGTCTAGAGCCCAAAAATATACGTGGTCTTTAGGAATTAATTAAAGGAAAAATACTATATATAATTCAATGAGACTTTTTGCATTGTATGAAGGATGTCTTAAATTATAGAAACATATTTTTTGTTTTATAATTAATCATTGCAGACAGCACTGGGGAGTCGTTAAAGTCGAGGGCGTCAAAAAATTCATCCAAATCGGTGGGACCTGTATCTCTGAAAGTTATTATCCGATTCGACTAAAACTTTTTTATTTTGAAGAATATACTTCTGGCTAGTGGGGAAACCAGAAAAATTACAAAAATGACTTTTTTTTTAAATAACGACACTTGAAGTTTGAAATCACTTTTTCCCTATATTTTTCGTCCTTTCAACGCCTTTGAAAATTATAATTTTTAAATTTTTTGTCATTTCGCCTGGCCCCCCCCCCCCCTAGCCAAAAGTATATTCTTCAAAATAAAAAAGTTTCAGTTGAATCGGGTAATAACTTTTGGAGATACAGGTCCCACCGATTCGAGAACACTGTTTCGAGAAAAACGCGTTTAAAGTTTTACGTGAGCGCCGAATGGCCGGTTGTTGCCCATGCATTTGCCGCTACTCAAATGCCTATAACTTCGGGAATTTTACGAATTTCAACAAATCCTTTAAAACACGCATTCCTAAAAGGTTGAACATTAGAAAAATGAAAAAAAAATCGACTTTTAGACCGGAACCTCCCCTTAAGGAGTACCGCAGTCAGTAAGGTCAGAGAAAGGACGATTCTTTGGGAATTTATTTCAGAAAGTACATGCATATTTTTTGCAAAGGTTTTTGTATTCAGATGAGGAACACTTTAACAGGTTATTATATTATGTTTTGGTGTAAAAGTATGTATTTATAGCAAAATTACAACTGATTTCCCGAAATAGGTTTTTGGATTGCGGTGACCACGATTTCTAAAGAACCGCCTCACCAATCTTTCTGAAACTTCTTAGGTTTCTTCTAGACATTCAAATTTAGTCTTTAATCGAAGCATTTGTTTTTCCAATGCATAGTTTTTATTTTATGGATGAAAAATGAGTGTTTTTTTCTACGAAAATCGATCATTCCACTTTAACATCCGCCATTTTGTCCCAGATTAATATTTTATAAAACGGAACAATTAAAGACTAGATAAACTATTGTACTACCTGAATTGTCTTCGTTTTTTTATTTTAGATGAACCAGTTCCGAATAATCCCGGTCACCGCTAAACGTATTTCTAAAAACAGCTTCCGGTAAATCAGTTGTAATTTTGCAATAAATAAATACTTTTACAGCAAAGCTTAATATAATAACCTGTTAAAGTGTCCCTCATCTGAATACAAAAACCTTTGCATAAAAATATGCATGTACTTTCTGAAATAAATTTCCATAGAATCGTTTTGTTTTCTGACCTTACTGGCTGCGGTAACCCCTTAAGAGGTTATCGAAAAAGAAGTTGTTGATGAGGAACAACACCCTGTGAGTGATTGACGTCATTGCATGCAATCATTTTTTGGTCAAATTGCAGTTACCTTGCGGCGGTAGGCAAACGGCTTAAATTTTGGTTTCACCAAACCACTTTCACTTCATTAATCATTCAGTCCAGTATTACCTACCCTACTTCCAAACAGCTACTTCCATTTTCACTGAAGTGAAGCCACCCACGTTCACTGAGCATTCGTAGTTTCGTTCGAAATTCAAAATATAGTATAAAGAATGAGTTAAATGTAACAAGTCGGCGACAATGAGACGAAACATCTGTTTTCGATTACTTGTGTACAAACCCAATAAAGAGGTGAAAACATTTTGTTCAGTAGCAGATATACAACGAAAGCTTCTTGTTTTGGGGGCTGTTATCACGTATGCGTGATTTTAGTCTTTGGATCAAAGTTTCTTTAGATTTAGATCTGATATTGCATGTTCATATTTCCTTAGATTATTTCTTTACAATTTTCTTCACAAACGTAATGTAAGAATCTAACTACTTCCCAGTAAGATATAGATATTAAATATTCTAAATGCTATTTTGTAATCTAGTGGCTTGTAATTTGTAAATTGTATGCTATATGAACTACATGTATACTCTATTTTCTATATATTACAAACCACATGTGGTTTAAAGCAATAAATAAAGAAATAAAATTTCCTTAGACTATTTCCATCATCTTTATATGACTTACTACGATCAATTAAAATCAGTCACTTTAGACAAGTGTCTTTAATAGACATTTTCAAAAAAAGGTTCTAGTTTTTTATGCAGATTCACATAAGTCCAAAGTAACTTTTAATTTGTACAGATTGATAATTTTAGAGTGTTTTACCAGAGACGTTTAAAAATAATTTGTGTGCTCTTTTTGTGGGGCCCCCGTTTGCAAGATCGAGAATTTTAAAAAATGCCACTGTTTTATAATACTAATATTCATATATGAAATTAGATAACTCTTACTACTGACAGTATGTAGTGGTAATATTTTGATGATCATAAAATGTTAGAAGTTGTAAAATCAAAGAAGAGATTAAAAACTTTGACTGTGAAACGTACAGCCATCAAAGGAGTAATTACCAGATCTAATCTAAACGTTTGATTACTCGACTATATTTCACCGCCGAGTACGAGCAATTTATTATGACACAATATTCCAGTTATAACCAACAATTCTAAGAAGTTTTAATAACGTCCTTTGTGCCACACTATAGTTTTCTCATTCTTCTTCGTTGCCAAACCAAATAATCTTTTTAAAGTAATTATTTACATTAAATCACTTTTTTAGTTTGTATACTGACTTATAATGTTTTCTGAAGCTGTAGACGTTTCGATGTGTATGTGAATATGTTTCCTATAAATATCCCCTTATTGCTCTTTTCATCGCTATTTATTATGAGTACTATTGAATTTATTACTCGGTAACTCTAAAAGTGGAAAGGACACTATAAGCAAGCTTAAATAATTCAGAAGAATTTATTAACCATTAAGTATATGCGTCGAGATACTACTTAGTTCCTATCCGACTGTAAATTTACCTTCGTAAATATTTTAATCCATACAGGCCATTTTATACATTTACCATATTCCCCCAGCAAATCTCATTAATGGGTAATACCACTGTAGCGGCACAAAAACGTAGTGCACCTTTGACAATTGTTTGTAGGGTGAACAAATAAATAAGTGGAAAATCTGTTTAAACACCTTTATTATACACGTCTTAAGTAGTTTCAAGCTATTTTTTTCTTTTTTCCAAAATGGCACTTTAAACGCATTTTTCTAGAAACTACGATTTCCAAATTAGCTTGCAGCATAACTTAAACAAATTTTATTCGATTCACTTGAAATTTTTACAGTAGCTTCTTAACTACGTTCTCTAGAGAAATACGTACCGATATTGTAAAATATTGTTTTTCTTCACCACCACGTCCAGTACCATTTTCAGATCAAAAATCGTTCATAACATTAAAAGTTTTCAACAAATCATTAAATCGGCAAATACTTCTATGGAGAATATAGTTACGAAGCTATTATAAAAATTTCAAGTAAATCAAATAAAATTTGTTTAAGTTATGCTGCAAGCTAATTTGAAAAACGTGGTTCCGAGAAAAGCGCGTTCAAAGTGGAATTTTGGAGAAAAGAGAAGAAAAGAAAAATAGCTGGAAGCTACTTAAGATGTGTATAATAAAGGCGTTTAAACCGATTTTACACTTATTTATTTGTTCACCCTACAAACAATTGTCAAAGGTACACTACGTTTTTGTGCCGCTACAATGGTGTTACCCCTTAACAGAAGGGTATAACTCTTAATATATCCTGAATACTAAAAAGATCATCTCACTTTTAATACTATATTATTATATTACTATATTACTATATTATTATAATTAACAATACCTAATATAAATTACCCAATAAAAGCCCTTTTGCATCACCAAAGTTACGTAATGCCAAAATTCAACCCTCATAAAATACACCAAGATCAAATTTACAGAATCTAACGAGATCACGAAGGAACGACGAACTAAAAACAGAAATAAAATTTTTTTCCCGAAACACTAATTCGTAAACTCGCTTTACGCAAGTCGCTAAGCCACCTCGCTAGACACGAGGACCAATATCACCATGAGAAAAATGCAAGCTCACCGGTTTGATGTGAAAGGAATGTGATCAACGGCAGTGCGACGTACAGCCATCTTCCGCGATGGCCCTTCATGCTGTCGCTCTTGTTCCCCTTGCGTTCCCTCTCTTTAACCTTCACCCAAGAAGCGCGTTCTTGAATGTCACACACCCCGAACTCCTTATCAGTTACTCACAGAGATCGCAGGACACTGTGAAATCGGGATCCAAATACACCCATATCACTGTCATTCTGTTCCCTCAGCTTATCTCCGCGTCGTACGCGAACCGCAACCAACAAACATAACTGATCACATCTGCACTTTCCACTCGACTCGGACACACTAACTTCTTCCCCTGTTTGACTGTCCAATTGTTTCTTCACTTTGCACAATCCGCACTGAAACGTCACAATCGGCTTTTCTAGACGCCTCGCAACACTAACACTAGTACAGGTCGACGTACGCGTCGCAACGCTGAAGCAGGACCAAGGAAGTAAGCGACACGCAACACCGTCAGTCGCTGAAAATTCTATCACGTTTTTACCTTGGTAACAAAGGAGGCGAAGCGCCAAAGCCAATGGGGGAATTACGTTTTGGCGAGACGCAAGAATCGTTTGAGGCCAGGATTTACAATCGTGAATTACTGAACCGTCGAATCCATTCGTGCGATTTTTTAGACAGTGGTCGTCATAGATTAAGCTACGCGGGTGTCACGTGTTATCACTGTATACTCCTGCCAGAATTCACTTCGGTCATACTTCGTAGCTGCCTTCGCTGGATCACGGAAATTGGCTTGTCACTTTTTCGTCAAACTGCACGCGAGGAAGTAGTTCACTTGGTTGAAGTATACACAAGAAACCGTTATCGCTTTTTGACGATATCCTTGTGCGATGCTACGCGCAAACACTTGAAGGTGCACAAAGAAGGTGTCGCTGAACAAGTGTCTCTCGATTTTTCCAGCAGCTCTCGCGTTTACGCGCCAGGCGAATTAAAACGCACAATGGACTCTTCCTGGCAGCCCATTTAATTCAAGCTCCAAGGGAAATCGGGCAGTTAGTCGCGTGCATCACGGAGTTCGGTTACAGGTGATTTAACGGCCGTCATAGAGCATATTAATCGATTGTTAATTCGCCTGCCCGGTCTTCATGATTCATTGAACAACACGGATATTTCTGCGAAGCTGGTCGCCAATGGGATCCTTAATTCTCAAAGTTTTCTGTAATCTGCAACAGAAAAGGAAAGCACTCTCGTTAAACGTTTACGGGCTTTGCGCAATGAAATCAACAAAAGTGTAAATTCCTTTTGTAGGTATCTTTTACACTATAATGTAATTTATAAAATGCGTTAGAATTATCATGGCACCGATAACAACATGATTACAATTCATTACAATTTTCGTATTGTAAAAATAGCTTTTCAATTTGAAAGAAATTTATTCAAAGAGGCAAATCCTTTTCAACTAAAATGCAGAAAAGAATTACCTGCTCGAAAAAATTGAAACGAATTATTTTATATTTTTGCGAAGATAGGATCAATAAATGATTTTTTATTTCCAACACTATTGAATCTGTATAGTTGATAGTGTTGGAAAGAAAAATTCATTTATTGATCCCATCTTCTTCGCAAAAATATAATAAAATACGTTTCGTTTTTTTCGAGCCAAACCTGGAATTTTCTATAAATGGGCATGAACTTTTAATAAATAGCATACTTCTCACGATTACACGTTTGTGGGCTTATAGAGTGACTCAAGACAAGAACAACGGTATGTATCAATCGTGCCCAATTGCCCTTTATGGGTGTGAAAACTAACCTCAAAGTCAAATAGGCACTCCCACTTTTTCGCGTGTAACTCCTAAAGTACAAAAGACAGAAAAAAGAATCTCGAACAAAAGTTTAACGGTACAATAAGCGCTGCAAACTCGTGTTCACAAAACTTTGAAAAAAAATTTTAAAAAAAATACCTCGCGAAAAAATATTTTTTAAAAATTTTGTTAACGCAAGTTTGTAGCGCTTAATGCACCATTAAACTTTTGTTTGAAACACTTTTTTTTGTTTCTTGTACTTTAGGAGTTATACGCGAAAAAGTGGGAGTACTTATTTGATTTTGAGGTTAGTTATCACAACCTTAAAGAGCAATTGGGCACGAATGAAACATACCGTTGTTCTTGTCTCGAGTCGCTCTATAAACCTACACAGTTGCGTTGCAGTCGGTGAGTAGGGGTTCGCGGTGTTTCCTTGTAAGTACAATTAAACAATTATAACAAGAACTGTTGTTACAAATTACACCGTTCAACGAAAGACTCATCTTATAACAACGAATAGTTTAACAGCGCGTCGTATTTGCAGAATTCATTTGGTTCCATAATTTCACTTACACACACCTTAGAACAAACTTTTATAATAAATTCTGATCTTGTTGTGATCTATCATATTTATCTTGAAGAAGTACGTAACAGAGTACATTGACATTTAAAATAGGTCCAATTGGATCTTGGATCCGCCAACTAAGCCTTAACAAACATGAAATTCACCGCGCTGATTCCCAAACGTGTCCAAACAGTTCTCGTACCATCATCGATACCGTCCTCCGCGTCAAACCGACCACAGGCGACAGGGCAACTGGCTCGTCGCTCCGAAATCGGTTCGTCGAAGAACAATTAAGCCTAACGTGTTTCATTGCTGGCAGTTTCCATTCAGGGGATGAAATCATAGTCGCAGAATGTACCCGCACGACACGGGGGATACCCGGTGATTGAGACAGACCGGACAGAGCGCTTAAACGAATCTCGACAGTTAGGGAACGCTGGTACAAATCCCAGGGTAGTTAAGGCGTCTTAAGCGTCTTGTATGTATTCGTCCAATTCTGCAGGAACGAGATGTAATTGGGTCTTTCTATCCCCGTCGGCCGGCGCGATCCCCGAGTTCGAAGTTCCAGAGATATAGCCGCGTCGTCGAGCAGGTGCGCCAGCAAGTCCTCGAGATTAAAGTAGCCCGGGAATCACGCGTATATAACTCTGTAGTTTAAGATTGACCTAAGAGGCGGTTACGGCCTATCCCAGAGGACGGATATGAGTGGGGATTTGGACAACTGGACCGTCGATCTTCGCAGTGCTCAACGGAGTACGAGGGGGAAGAAATTGCAGCCTCTCTCGACTCGCTCTCTTAACGTGCACGCGGAGACACTTTATCGCGGGAAAAAGTGTTTTGGGGGAACTGCGGCTGGCATTATACGCCACTGCTAAGAACTTTGGGATCTACCATCACAGCGACACTTTCATTCATGACGCTGGGTTGGGACAACTGGATCTGTATGGGATGGATAAAGATCGCTGATACAAACGGGTATAGAGTTTTTCCTTGTATAAAAAGAAATTGAAGGTGTGGAATAAAATTATTTATATAAGACATTGGTTTTGAGAAAGTGGATTTTCAATAAAAAAAATATATAAAAAAACTTTTTAAGTTAAACGATTTAAAGTGAGAAAACACCATCAAAATTGTAGTACAAAAAATGAATTATTTTTAAAACTGCCGGGGTTTCAACGCCATCTTCGGGAATTTATTTAACAAAAACTATAAGTTTATACTATCTGATGCTTTACCTGCATATTAAAGTAGGTTTGAAGTAACACTCAGAATTTTTTTATCTAGTTTATTGCACATATACATAGATATAGTCGGTGGCACAAACCTCTTAAAAAAAATTCTTTCTGTCGGGCGTTGGTGTGGGAACTGTTCTTGTCATCCAAAACAGAAAAACTAAGATTTATTTTCTTTATTATATTTGTTGCTATGGTTGGAGCCACGGACGAATCTCTATATTGTATAAAATTAATTCTACAGAACGAAAACAGTTAAATGTATCAGCAAAAATCGATCATTTTTTTCAAACTGCTGTCATTCTCCAAATTTTTATTGTTAGGGGGTCTCTGTAATTCCAACCATATTGACAAACATAATAAAGAAAATAAATCTTAGTTTTTCCATTTTGGAGGACTAGACAGTTCCCACACCAACGCCCGACGGAATAGAATTTTTTTGAAGAAGCTTGCCACCGGCTATATCTATGTATATATGCAATAAAAAGGATAAAAAATCTTTAACTATTGCTTCAAACATACCTTAATATGCAGGCTAAACGCCATATAGTACAACCTTATAGTTTTTATTAAATCAATTCTTAAAGATGGCGTAGAAAACTGGGCAGTTACACTAGAGTATACCCTTAATGTGCATACATATACATTGTACATTAGGATGGAACCAAAAAATCAAAACTATGTGACTGTTGTCTCATAGTGAAAAAAACTTGCCTTTAGTGATTCAGATTCACCCCAGAAAAGCTAGATTCTGTCGCAAAAAATTGAGGTGTTACAAGAACCTTAAAGTATTAACATTTTGTTTTTTCAAACTTGGTTTAAAATTTTTTTGGTCTTAAAACGTTCACTGTCCAGACCTCTAGCGTATCTAAGTACCTACTCGCCACTCATGCATTCAACAAAGTAACAGAACGTTTAGTTTAGAGTGTTTAAACATTTGCATTTTCATTTGCCTATACAATATATCGTCACTCTTTTCTCGTAGCTGCTTTCTTCAGTTGTTAGACATCAGTCAAATAGGATACAGGGCTAGGAAATCTAACGAGTAAGTTTCTTTTAAAAAGAACTGCTCTGGTATGATAAAATAAAATTCATAAGATCAATAAAGATAATAATTTTTAAGTGACTTGTGGCACTTGAAAACATTTATTGATGAAGTTCAGATGTAGACAGCTTAAATACCATTATAAAAGGCAACTTTTGCCAATTATTAGAAGTCATGAACACGAAAAAAAATTGTGACCCTAAATTTCGTTCCACCCTATCGTATTGTTTGACAATTGTTTAATAAATCATTCTTTTGAGGAGGAAAAGTTCACATACAATAATTTGTGAATGCTTCCAAATAGTTAATCTTTTAGGTCATTTCTGTAAGAGAAATGAAAACACATATCTTAAATAACATGTGTAGAATTAAAATATGAAGACATTCTATGTATAACTTCCAGCGTCTTATGTGTACTGAAACGAAATGCAAGTGTAGGTATGTAGGTAAGCGAGGGATGTGTGATCAAGGAAATATGCGTTCTACATTTGCAGATATTTCTGTAGAAATAAATTCTGTATAATGTCCGCAAAAGCATTCACAACGGATTTATTCTGTCAGTTCAGTTAATATTTCATTAATCGTGAAGATTGAAATCACGGAATATAAGTATCGAAATTTCGAATCAATTTCAACACACCAGTTTCCCACGAATTTCTTTTTACACTTGCATTAACAATTGTACGTACCAACATCATAAAGTAGATACTGCAAATAATTAACGTGTTGGGGAAACATCGACATTTATAACGGAATTAACTGATTATATATTGAAAATTAATTACTTTATTATTTAATCAAATTTATCCTCTTTATTGCCTTGCGTAAATTAAAATGAGAAGAGTGTCAGAGCCATCATAATTTACAATAAGTAATATATACTAGATTATTATTAAGAGAATACCAGTGATATTTGCAATGAATAAACAATTCCTCGAATAAACATTATTTTGAATGTTTGCTGATCCAATATTTTTTAAGACTTTTACTTCATTTCCCCAAAAGAATTTCCTAAGAAAGAATTCAATATTTATCATGAGTTTCATTACTTTTACCATGAAAATGAATCGCAGTCAAGTCTTATTCAAAGTATTATTCTTTAGAAATGAACATCTGTGATTTAATGGAAATCAAATACGTCAACAAAATTTCACTGTAAAATATGAACGTATTATTTTGACAACCCCCTTAATTGGAAAATAGTTACAAATATCGAAAACCTTTTTTCAATTGTAGTCTTTTATTTATTACTCCAACTAAATTACGCGCAAGTTTGTTCTGATCACGAACAATCGAAGCACTGTTGCATTTACGACTCGTCAATTATTAAAAGGTGAAATGCATTTGAGAGGGGCACGCGTGATAATAGAATACGAACGCTAATAATTGAAACTAGTACTATATGTAGAGTTTCTATCGGAAGAAGTGAAGAGTCTTTTCCTTTTGCTGATGCTGCTGCAGTTTAATGCTATTACAACTTTGAACGATTGGATTCACTGTAAAAAATATTGATTCGTATTTAGTCAATGATGATATAACAATTAAAAAATTTAGGAAATAACGAAACTAGTACCGTTACATGTTACTGTAGAGAAACATATGCAATGTTTGCAGAGCAATTCAAGAAGTTGGAGTGGCAATTTGTCCTTAAATGTTAATATTATTTGTAGCTGGGTAATTACTTTTGTTCATACTCCGCTGTGCTGTCAAACCAGAAATAATTCAGCAGCAACGCCAGATTCTCCTTACATAATATATGCAAATTTATCCGCGTGCTCCTCTAGGGAACACAGAATTGCATAATCAGAAGCGGAAAGAGTGAAGCGACCAAAGCGACAACCCTGCGATGAATTCTTAGATTTATGTTAAACCCTACTTTCAAGCAGATGTATGTTCAAAATATACAGGGCGTTTCAGAATTATACCTCCAGACAAAACTGAAGAATATAACTTATACAAAAGTAACTACAAGTTTGTGTTTTTGCTGGTTTTCAGTTTTAAATAGAAAAGTCCTTTCTAAGCTTTCTGATAAAATATTCTGTCAATTCTGGCTTACTGTTTTCACGTTCCAGCAGAAAATGATGTTACGTGTTTGGACTTGAAGAAGCATAAATATTCGGTTGACATTGTTACAGGGAGTAATGCTAAAGAAAAAACCAGAAAAATGGCTGCGAGTGAAAGAAGGGATTAGTACGGATTCACGGCTATTTAGAGAAACCTCAACCTCGATTGGCCAACGAATATATTACTATTACTATGCATCATTAAATATAAATAAAACTAATTCAGAAAACTTATTGATACGTTGAGTTGAATATTTTTTAAATAATTCCCTGACTATATTTATCAGATATTCCTCGATTATTCTCATAATTTCTATAAAACATTTAAGTTTGTACCTATAATTCTGGAACACCTTGTATATTTCGTATTGGACTATGGTTTCTTACGATACTTTAGGAAGGAGTTAAAGACCATGTAGTGTTCGTTTTTATCTCACCCTTGAACCTTTAATATTGCCAAAGCAATAAAACAATCGTTATTTAAATAATTGGCAGGTGAATGAAAATACCTGAAGCGACCACTACAACTCTCTATAAAGAGAATCACATAAAAGGATGAATACAAAATGATACAGTTAATGATATGTCTAATTGGCGACGTAATTACCGAAAGAATCAATAGAAGGTACTAAAACTTGAGAAAGCTAATGTTAAATAAGAGTGTCCTAGTAATTTACATATTCCTGCTTTCACTGTTCCAAAATGAATTCCATCAAGCTGCCTATGACAGTTACAAACTGAAATGGAACATCGAAAACGTTAATCGTTACATAGAATATGTAAAATTGGAAAACTCAAAAAAATTGGAAAATCTCCAAAGACCATGAAAATCTTTCTTTACGTATAAACGTAATTATTTGATTTTTCGGAAACCCCATTATCATTGCAAACATAATATGAACACACCATTTTTCTTAATTTTTTGGATTGCTTATGAACAAGTCAAAATTTAAATTTTACGAGGAATTCAACTAAATAGTTTTTCCAGCCCCAAGTCTGAGCGCAGTTTTTATCTCTTGAACATCGATACCAGTGGAATATTTTTTAACACTCCACGCAGGTGCCGAATTTCATGAAAATCGGAGATTGTCAGTTGAGCGACGGTGCTTGTCAGAGAAAAAGACGCCAAGCTTGTTAATTGTCGGTAGGGCTTCCCTGGTGGCGAGATGGCTGAAGCGATAGGAAGTCTGTTCGAGGGGAAATTGGTGATGTTCGATCACAGGGAAAATGGTCTTTCATCGACGTATTAATTCGACGGTTACGTCTTAGCTTCCTGCTAGCTAAGCAAGCGTCACGATGAGATCGGAGTTACCTCGACGCGCGTAACTACATGAGGTCTCTCGACGTCTAAGAACAACACGAAACGTTTACATAACACGTCACGAGGACGGCCACGGAAACTGCATCGTTAACTGCGATCGCATCGGTTTGGTTACGCAGAAGATACACTTTTATTACCCTGAACGATGCCTTAATTTGGTAGGAATACAAGGGGAGATAAAGGATCACGGTACAACGAAGGATTGAGTAATACTATCAAGGAAAAATGAAATGAAAGCTGAAGAATTCACTTTGTTTTTGGAAGAAACAACACTGATGTTTTCGGAATTCTCAACGATATGTAAGAATTACGTACAAATGCTATTAAACTGATTTAAAATCGATAATGGACCTACGCAGTCGGCGGGACTTTAAACTTAAAATAAAAAAAAATAAAATCGACTTCAAGAAATAAAAATGCACTAAAAAGTTTAAAATAATATTTTCCCTTATTTAATCTACGACTCTGAATTTTTTTAAGTCGACGCCAGATTTACTCAGTGAAAATGATGAGGCGTCGACTTAAAAACTATGAAAGTCGTAGATTAAATAGGGGAAAAAATTATTTTTTAGTTTTTAGTGCAGTTTTATTTTCTTGAATTCGTTCTGATTTTTCAAATTTTTTTATTTTTAAGTTTTTAGTTTTATATATATTGACACAACATGCTGAGGAGATGTGCGCGTACATACAAAAAATAATAATAATTAGGTGGCAATAGCCTTTATTATTAACCAGAATTGGCAAAATATTGGCCCAATGTTGATCGCCCTCTTTCGAATAAAAAAAAAATCAAAATCGGTCCATATGCTGAAGAGTTATGCGGGGACAAACGTATAAAAAAATATCCTCCTCCTTTTTAAAGTCGGTTAAAAAAGAGTTTCATGTTCAATGGAAACGAAAAAGCTTCCATATAAAAATTGCAGACAGTAAAACATGACGAAGAATTGTAGAAATATTGTTACCTGGAACTATGTGTTTGGAAAGAAGAAATTTGAAATTCAATGTAAATTCTGCACACAAAAGGTTCACGTAGGTAATATTGAAATGCAAAGTCAAGGTTTCTACTCCCAGAGAAAATAAGAACTCAAAAATGTAAAAATGTAAAACTCGAACAGGACGATGTAAAAATTCGTACACACGACAGACACAAAATCTTAACGAAGACTCGATATATTGGAATTGTCCCTGAATGCAGCGCGCCGTTATACATATGTAGGAAGGGGTTAATGAATGTAGTGCTACGGCTATGAGTAACAAGGTGCATTAACAATGAAGGTGGTACAAAAAGTAGGAAGACAATGGGTGAATACGTGTGACATTCGCGACAGGCTTTTTTCAACTGACTTCTCACAGACATTTGTTTAGAGGAGCTAGGGTTGATTTTACACGATGTTCTGCTAGCACAAAGCTCACACACGTACGTTTGCACACACGCGTCAGGTCTAGCCAATACTATGAGCCCTTTCAATAAATGCCTCAGAAAATATTACTGATCCGAAATTTTTGCTAGTTTTGCGTTCAGAAATTGTAACCAGTTTATAGAAAACTAGGCAATAATGATTTTCCAATTAATGAATCATAGGATCTTCTGCAGCCACTTTCACAAGCGATGGACGTATTTTAATTTTAAGAGACATAAAACGGCAACTCGTATGATTATGAAAAAGGTTTTTTATGAAAAGTTAATGTTCAGCGCGAGCTACCTAGTTTTTATAAATTAATTCGTAGAATTCCATGCATAAGTGTATGTTTTTACGCAAATTCGAAAATAAGGAAGATATGTATGTTTATCGACGTGGCTTGTTATTTGGATTGCACAATTGTCTGTTGACGAAAATATTTGTAAAAAAAGTGATCGGACAGGCTAAAGTGGCGACATCTATGGCAGGATAAATTTTTATTTGAGACTTTTTATTTTACATAAAAGATCCTTTTCCGAAATATTTAACTAAATATATTTCCCATCTCCAAGCTTGCGGGCAGATTTCACCTCTTGAACATGAATTCAGCTAATAAAAAAAACTATGCGTCGCATATTTCTTAGTACCATACGCATGCATCAATTTATATTAAAATCGATGATTGTTATTGGATGATATGTCAAATTTTCATGGGTATTCAGAACCGAGTGAGCTATATATTTAGGTTATTTGAAAATATTAAACACCTTACCTAGAGTTCACCAAAGGAAACGCGATTCGTTTGAAATTTCATGAACAATAAAGTTCGTTGGCTGGATAAATGTTACTATAAAAACTAAATCAGAATGACAGTATAAAAGGTTTAACTTGAAATTGGAAAGCAATTTTGGTTTCAATGGGGCATCTTTCACAGATCAATCAGCCAGGAATGAGCTTGCCCGTATTATAACTATCAGGAAACACTTTCTGCAATATTATAGGTTGTTGTAGTTTAACGCTATACATAACGCAATTTTACTAAAAATAATTACACTTTTGAATATTCACGAGATGTAAGTGTTTCTCCAGAGAAATTCGAAATTTATTTTCATGCAATTTAATAAAATACGACAACGGCATTAGCATAATGTAGCTTACGTCGCGGTGAATATAAAGGTTTGAAATGGAATTTCATGAAAATGGAGTGGTCCAAATTGGACGAAAAGGTAAACATTTAAAGTATACTTTGCGTTAACAGAAAGGAAGCGGAAAGAATTTCGCAATGGAAACATTTAAAATCTCGGGCGTAATATTTTCGGCAATTTTAACGGAAGAATAATTTGTATGGCACATCATTCGCTCCGCCGACCGAAAAATTCGATTATCCGAGCGTGTCGATCCTATGGAATGTGTAGAATTACGAAACGTATTTTGAACTAACTTCGCACAGTTTTAATCTGTCACGTTTTATTTCGTAATGAATGCGAACAAAGCTGACAATTTTAAAAAGCTGTCAAAAGCCTAAAAGACATTTGGGATCGTACACTGCAATTAAAAACGGTCGAAAGGTTCCTAATCTTTTTTTTCAAACTCAATTTATGCATGGAATAATATGAATGGAATTTTCATTATAAATTTACAGCCCTTTGGATTCAATCACCTACCAAATTTCATAAAAAATATGGATCATGTCAATGACCTCGCGTTCAGGATCTTAGAAATGTATCTGGGTCGAAAATGCACGTGATATTCCATTTATCAATTTTCAATTAGCGAAAACCACGATGAAATACTCTGGTCGTGCATAATTAACGAACGTATAAAAACTTTTCTAGAGCAAACCACTTTCTATCGAAACCACTTAAAAAATGCCTGGTTACATGCATATTTTGTCTACCTACTATTACTTTAAATAACGATTTTATATTTCGTTACCAATTTATGTTGAAACAGTTTCAATACTTCCAACAATTTTAGTGGCAAAGAATTGCTTCTAAATTGAAGGAGCTACTGTTAATGGGAAAAATGTTGGGCGATTGGAGGATGGTAATAGCAAGAAACAGTTGTGCCCTTGTGATTATGAAAGTGGTGTAAGTCAAAAATAAAAAAAATTGAGATTTCTCTTATTTTACGTTAAATCGATTTATATTTCAATATTATGAATCACTTTCACAGGTTTGGCGCAAGAAAAGAGAAAAAGAAAGAAAACGTGAAATATATTTAATTATGCAGAAAATATGAGAAAAATTAAGAGAAATAGTGGTAAAGAATACATTACCAAAAATGGTAAAGTTGTTAGTGGCAAAGTACTTGAAAATAAAAATTGCTTTTGTTTGAAAAAGTGTTTGAATTTATTAAAATGTGAAAATCGAAAAGCTACGTTTCAGCAATTTTATCTTGGAGCTTAGAAGAGCATATATGTTGTCAAACATTATGTTGAATAATGGCAAAATATTTTTTAATACCCCCGAACGCAACAGTCTAAATATCTCGAAACAAAAAATATGTGACTTACGCGCTTTTCATAATCACCGGCAAATTATTAGGATTAATCGTTGGCGAAATTGCAAACGAATAATTAAATAGATTGTTCAGTGGTACTTAACGCCAAAGATGCGAGGCCACGGGTTCACGCGCGAGAAAGAACTCTCGAGATTCAGCGAGGCACTATTAATCCTCGATCACTTTATCGTTACACTTAATTAAATCCAAATACGGTGGTGCTCTTTCACTTTACACATAATCGAACAAACGACACGGCGCACAAATTCATCAGAGCCACGTGGAGCGCTGGTAACTGATGCGACGGATGGGCAACGGGCCATTTACCGTGAAAAGTACGTCACCGGTGCACTGTGCATTACACGATCCCATCTAATCTGACAAGCTCAAAAAGGGAACGACGTTACAGGAGATTGGTCTGTCGCCCCCGTGTAACTGCTTCATTCTACAACCAGGTTCTCAAAGATTTCCACGAGAAATTCTCTCTCTTCAAGCTCTTCTTAACGGCGTCGAAAAGTCGTACATAGGCGGAAATTACGCTTGATTATTTCAGTTTCCACATCTTCGTTAACCATCCGGCACGTAGAACGATGACTTGCTGTTTTCCTGACGCTCCTTCCGCGTTAATAGCGCCGTGATTCCAATAGAGGTTGATGGGTACTGTGCTGTTAAGTGGTGCTACTTTCATCTTCTTGTGAATTGTGTTTTGAAAATTTAGTGGAAGGTAGTCTTCCACGGAAAATTTTTTTTTAACGAGTTCATAACAGCGCCGAAAAATCGTGTAAGAGTGAAGGTGACACTTAATCATTTTAGTACCCACATTCTGGTTAATTTTCCCTTATTAACGTTTCGTAAATTGTTTCGCAATTTTCTACCACCCTTTCGTGTTATTTATCGTCCACTTTTGTTAAATGGAATTGTGACTTCGATAGGAGTTGGTGGTTACTATGATGTTAAATGAAACGTGGTTTTACTTCCATCTTCTGGCAAACTGTGTTTCGAAAGTTTAGTGGAAGTTCGATTTTCTTCTTCTCTTTTGATTCTCACCTTGTTTTTAGCTTTTTACTTTTGTTGAATTTATATGCCAGTTGCAATAGACGTTACGGGATTCGATCTTCATGATCGTTTGGGTGAGTATTTGTTTCATTGTGCTCCCCAAAGCGTATAAAAGATAGATGTCATAAAAAATATAATGTTTAAGTAGAATGTTTCCATTGTGCAACGAGGCATAAAATGAGAACCTGGAAGCGCACAACTTTTTGTCCAGCATCGACTAACCAATTACGCAACTCTTACCGTACCTGCTGAGATAATTGAATTCTGATAAATTTCTACACGAGCGAACAGTCTTTGTATTATTTTAAATTTTAACGATTCATACGTCCTATTCCAATTGTCAACAATTAGTTTAACCATATGCAATTTATTCCTACCCAATTATTCCAATCGTATGCAATTTATCTTTTTCCAAATTTCAGTCTCTCCCTGTTTAACACTTTGCCAGGACTTAAATGTAAAGATAACAGAAAAATTAAATGGAAATGAGAAAAATGTTGTTATATTTGCCTTTCATCACTAACATTTTTCACATATCGATCAATCCATGTTTTCATTAATTTTAATTGCGAAAGCTAAACCTGCCTTTGGTGCGAAGTCAATGAAGAATTATTTAATTACCGCTATCACCGTGACAAGACAATTAATAACACGTATGATAGTGTGTATTCTTCTTTTTATGAGACTGCAGAAGTTAGAACTGTTACAAAATCTAAAAAATTTGAAGTTGGTAAGAAACCATTCAATTGAATTTTATATTTTACGAAATATAAAAATAATCTTTTTTCTTTTCTTCTCTTATTTTCAAGATACAGGACTTATCAATAAGTCATACACTCTTACAGAAAACTAAAAAAATTCAAACAATAAAATGCAATGATTTTTATCGTTCTACTTGTCGCACTAGATTGTAATGTTTATTTTAACTTTCGGAGTATTCTTTATTCGGTGTAATCTCCAATATTTGCTATTTTATTCGTTTCATATTTGTCAAAATATTCTGTTTGCAAAACAATGACGGTATTTCGCGTGTTTGCAGGAAGAATTAAAACACGGTTCCCACCACGTATTTGTTATATATGTTAATGTACGGACCCTCTAAAGTTTTATTTTTGGTACATTTCAGTCTCAGGTTTTTATTTCCTCAATGTTTATGAAGAATCTCTAGTGTCGTGACAATTCATAGGATCTGACACGGAAGAAGACTAAAAGTTAAGAAATAAATAAAATTTTAATATTGAATAATTCACGTAAAATTTTATTAAAATATTATCTAAATTATTTTTCTGCATTCATATTGACTTCAAATACCTGGACTATTTTTCATAAAATTCTTTAAAGTATTCGTTTGTTTATAACAGCAATAACAACAAATATTACATATTTCCTATGAAAGAGTAAATTGAAAGAAAAATCAATTAACTGGGTGATCTAAAATAGTTCACGATCTCTTCCAATCTCAAAATTTCAAATAATCATTCTCCCCGATGTTTGTTAAAAATAATCCGGTTGCAATAACATTGATAAGGACCGCTATATCCCCACGAGCAATAAACAAACCAAGCTGCCCAAAAATCCAGAAAGAATCAAATTACGTAGACGCGACCTCTTTCCCTCTCAAACACGAATCACAGAGAATTCACAGAAGCCTCGTCGAATGTGCTCTTCGCCGTTTTCATTTCAACCAGTAAACATTGAAACTTCTTTATCCAGCATTTCGAACGCGGCCTGTGACAACAGTAACTCGATTAGAAGTCCACGAAGAATCAACGAAAGCGGAGTGAAATTTAAGGAACGACACCACTGAGCAGCGAAACCTTCATCCACTGGGAACAGATCCATTACACCGTAAATCCTCTGAGCCTGCCGCACGTCGATCCTACCGCAAACAAATGTTATCAAGCGTAGCTCCGAATTCGCCTCCGTTCTGGCAAGGTAAGCTCCTCGTTAAACGAGATTCAAAGTGCGTGGTGGGTACGCGAAGTCGTAGCAAAGCTTCGTATCCGTCTGGCAACGCAAGGAGAACGTCGTCGAGGTCTAATTGCCGGCTGGCAGGCACGACTATGTACCCTTGCGCACATGTAAGCCGCTCGGAGCGCGATTAACGCGCAACGTTTCAATATTTCTCACGATCCCACTGACTGCCCCCTTTGCCCACTTTCCACCCACGTGGTGGCGAAAAAATGTCGACGAAATTATCGTAGCAATGCGTACTTTCTATTTCCTTCTCTCACAATAAATCTATTTGGGTATATGTCACTGGAGTGCTTACAGGTGACTGAACGCCGAGGTTGGCCGTGCCGTGATAACGTATCCGAGCGAACTTGATCCACCGCGATTACACGTTCGATGTTATCCTCGCGTGGCGGCTTGTCCGCGACTGAGAGAGCTTGCGGAGCAACCCCGTCCAAGTTTCCCGGCTTGGCCACCATAGCGCTGCCACACTCGCTTGAATCTACCCCTATTCTCGCTCCAGCTTCTCCCTCCTCGGCTACAACCTCTCCTCCAACCCTCTGTCTTCCACACCACTCTCGATCCGTCACTCCGTTGCTCCATGAAAAAAACAACCTCCCTCGCTCTCCCTCGGTCGCCGCGATGCCTGGCCTCTTAAGACTCTTGACCGACGGGCACCTAAACTCCCTGCTGTATCACACACAAGACAGTTTCCACGCTTCGAGTCTCTGTAATTAGCACTCCTGCCGATTTCAGATCGATTTAAACCTGGGCTCGTTTAAGCTGAGAAGAGGGTGGGTTGTGCCATGGTTGTCTGTTCGTGGCAGTTGTGGCACAACTAGAGTTGTAAATATTCGAATAATTTCGAATACGAACAGTTTCTTCGAATTATTTGAATATTCGAATAATTAGGAGTGTTGATTATATTTTAGTATATAATTATTTGTTTTTCAGATTTGAAAGGGGAATGGTAGAAATTTGTCAATTTTGGACCTGGCTGGCAAGGAAAGTTTTTTATAGGATATGTTTCTACAGGTATTAATAAATCCGAAATTTATGATTGTTTACCCTGATGACGATGGGAAAGTTATAAAAACTAAGCGTGAATCCCGGAATGTCCGAAATATTCGTAAATATATTCCCAAAAACAGAAAATGTTTGAATGAAATATTTGCCAGAAAAATAATAATAATGTTAAGAAACATCGTTTGTGTTAATGTTTTATTGTGTAATGTCATAATGATCGAATATACCAGCGTGGAAATTCGAGTTGCATTTTTCTTTTCTCACTTACATAGAAGTGAAAATCGGTGAGTGACACACGCCGATTTTGATGCAACTTTGCTCTTTGTTTGTTAGACCAATTTAGGAACTTTCCATATTCGGTTGGTGCTACTTTTGCACTTTATGGGAGAAACCACCCCTTTTATCCGAGTCACCCCTGTTACTTATGCACTTGTAACTCGTAAATTACAAAAAATATAAAACAAAACATTTAAATAAATGTTAAACCGTGAAACATATTCTGTACAAATCTTTCGTTGCCAGCCAGGTCCAAAATTTACCAATTTCTACCATTCTCCTTTATTACTCTTTGGTTTGTTTTTAGCTTCCTACAACAACATCTGCTTATGCTAATGTTTCAAAATTTATGTTAACAATGAAGTCACGCAGATCAACTGCGAAACAGAATTGGTATTACCCCAATTGTTTCGAGTAAATGTATACGTATGTTTGTAATTATCCGAATAAATTCTTTTTAGTACAATATTTTATTTAAATTATGATTATTTAATAACGATTGAACAATAACTAGAATAATAATACTAATATCTGATGGTTATTTTCTTTTCAAGATTTATAAATTTACCAATGATTAATAAATTTTCAAATGTATTGATTGAAAAATAAGTAATTGGAAATGCCAATATGAAAAGCATTTCACTATAAAGTGGGAAAAAATATTTCATGTTCAGATTCCTATTCGGTATCATCCGAAATTGGAATACTCCTATTTAATCGAATAATGTTCGAATATTCTAATACTCCTAATTATTCGAATACTCGAATACTCGAATATTTGAATCTCGAATTCGAATTCCCTTGTATTTGAAGCTTCGAATGCTTAGAATATTCGAATATTCGTAACAGCCCTAGGCACAACCATTGAGTCGATGCATTATGATGAGTTCGAAGCAAATTCGTGAAGTTTGTCTCCATACTTGTGGAGAGCCAAAAGATGGACCTGTCTTTAAGATTTTTTCCAATGAACTTTGATTCCGTTTCTAAATGGAGTTTTTATTATTTGAAAGGGTGTAGTTAAATCTAACAATCGCAAGAATTTCATTCAAACATATTGAAAGATAATGTAAAAACGGGCATTACTGTAAGACGGGGGCAGTTTTCTGCTCTACATACTAGATGTAAATGTCGTACTGTTTAATGAAAACAAGAATGAACTATTTATTTCTTTAGTGAGTGTTCTTAAGCTTTCATAAATTGGTTTAATAGAGGCTAAAACATTTTTAAAAAGTAGAGATTTCAGTTATGACAAAACCATTAAAATCTGAAATACCTGTTCGCGAATGATTAAAGTCTGAGATTCAGCCTGTTTTTTTTTTAATGAAGTGCTAAATATTTTTGTACGCGTTTAGTTATTTACGAGGAAAGGCTGCGACGTCTGAGACACAGATTTTGATGAATCTTATATACATATGGTGTAATGTAGGTATAGTACACCAACATACGTCGTTGAGTTCAACACTCAAGCGTTTCCAAAATATTAAAAATCTTAAACGATAGCAGAATTTTTTCATTTTTTTTATTGCTTAAATGATAAAGTACTTACAACTTTATAAATTCTAATATATGCCATTTACCGTAAAAATAAATAAAACAATAAAATTGACGACACCATGCGCATCTAATAAATCATGTATGGTCACAGTCATATTTTTAAATTTACAATTGGTTTCTAGTGGACACTACATTTGATTTAATTTAAAAATATCGTCATAATGTCGAATAATGTCATTACAATAAATATCGTTTAAATTTTTCACCGCATCAATATCCTTTTTATATTTTGGAAACGCTTGAGTGTTGGACCAAAGATTGAAACACATATCGATGTACTACACCTACACTAGAACATATATGACTTTCATTAAAATCCGTGTTGCGACCTTCTCTTGTTAGATAAGTTTAGTGGAATTTATAAACTGAAAAAGATATAGAAGAATTATGTGCTTTCTTGGGAAAGTTTTGAAAGAAGTATACACATACACATGAAATGACTCAAATGATGGTACAGTCGGAAAGGAGGTTAAAAATAAGTCAAACATACAAAATAAAATATTTTTGTAGAGGGTAGCATTTTTAAGAAAATCGATTTTCAATCCTTGCACTGGAATGAGTAGGTATCATAGAATAACTTTCTCTCGAATGAGGCTTAGATTTCAAGAAAATCAAGTTTAGAGATCCATCGAGTACGCGTACACTTCACTAACAATCGATTCCTCCTTCAAATCAATTTTCTCGACAGCAGCCCCATTCGAAGAAAGTTGATGCACAATTTCGATTTATTTGTACTCCATATTTATAATGTTTAACATACACCATATGCATTAATAAATTCTGATTATTTTCTCGAAAACTAAGTTCCATACTATAAACCTTTATTTTACAATTTTGAGTTTCGCCACAAGAATCACCCCATGCCTGGTTTGTAATTTCAGCTGCATCCTGTATGTAGTTAAGGGCAGTTCAATGTTTAACGATATAAAGTTTGAAATACCAGTATACATATAGTGATTCGGGGCATACGTTGATTTCATGAACAGCATTTAGAGGGTTGTCTGTCCCAAAACATCCGTTAAAACAGTTTCACTGTTTGCATATAGGGATTTGCACAATAAAATTTTGGATATAGTGATTTATTTAGTTATGATAAATAGATAAATAGATGCTTAATTTTTCTGAGAATGGCATGTAAAAAGAATGCAAAATCGATGCAAGACATTATTCAATAATTACAAAATTATGAAAATAAAAGTATTGAGAATTAGTACTCCTTACTATCCTAATTAAACTAAATATTCCTTACCAAAAATATACAGTATATTGTCTTTTTAAACAGTAATATATTTAGGTACAATATTATGCAGAGTATTACTTTATTTAAAATCCTGCTTGCTAGATTTAACAAATGTATTTTACCACAGTTCATTATAAAGTCACTTATTTTAATGAATAAATAGGAAATGTAGAATTAACTATTTAATCTTCATGGAAGCAATTTAATTCCCAAAATTAAATTCTCTCGATTACTATACATATGGGATTATAACTTACAACTTCTCTCTTGTTTAATAACACGTTGGAATGCATCTACATATTAAACCAGCTGCTTAAATTCACATTAAAATTTTACCAAAATATTTAAGTCTTTCCGATAATATTCACGTGTGTTTCGAGGTGAATGATAACTTTGACGATGACAGATTTATGATAGTAGTTTATTCAAGCTGCGCAAGAAGTGATTAGTTTGAACACATCCTTCCAAGGTAGTAACTCGGAGTAAGATATTACATATTAATGCAAGGTGCACCCTGCACAGTCTGATTTTTCATAGTTACAATGCCCCGCGATATTGTTAAGGAGCCCTCTCATCTTCATTCTTCAATTGTTCATTTCAAGGTTTAGGCGTAACGAGCGCGTAATTGGAGTACATACTCCGCTTTGCGAATGAATCCTGTTGTAATTTCGATCTTTTTGCTAATTAGAGGCCTCATTCGGATGTAGCATTTTTCGAGTTATGCCTGTTGCGACTGCTTTATAAATTTACTGCTCAAAGTAATTAGATACATCGGGCACTCAAATTATTTTTGAGCCCCACTACTCTTAGGATATAACATACAATCCCAACAGGCTTTTTAATTTATATAATTTTATAAAATTGGAGATGCATACTTGAAATGCGTTTTCCCAATAAATATTAACTGTACTCAAAAGTGTGTTACATCACTTTGTTCATCCTGACAAAAAGAAGATTGTACCGCTTTTATTTTTTTTAAATAATTTTTTAAATGCGTTTCCTTAGTAAATATACACTGTACCCACATGTGTGTTACACCACTTTATTCGACTTGACAAGAGGAAGGTTTTAAGGGTTTTATTTTTTTAAAATAATTTTTGTTTAGTGTATTGTAATGCGTATTTCACGGTGCGTAGGGGAAGGTGGGGTACCCCCATATCTCGTGATACCAACGCAGTAATCAAAATTGAGCATACGCGTTAGACGCGTCGCTATCGGCGCCGTCAGTGAGCACCGAATCAGTGAAACATGTGAACGCGTGACGAAGTTAGATCAGAGTTTATAATTTATTGGGACTTTCTTACTTTTTCCTTATTTTTAGCACCCGTGACAGTGATATAATAATATAGAAGATCTCCGGTACATGTATGTGTTTCTGAGGCAGAATTTAGCTGGCTATAAGATACGTATGTTATATTTTATACTTTTGTAAATAATGTTTCGGGCAGTGTTCATATGATTGTAGTGAGACGAGAAGGGGCATGATGGGGTAATGAAAATGAGAGTTACCCCATCATGCGCCTCACAAACCTAGAAATAAAAATCAAAGTTTCTCATTGTTCCAGGATGGTTAGAAACTACAGACGGAAGGCGGACTGAGGAAAATGATACTTCTTTTGGATATTCTTCCGAATGGCCCCAGTGGCCGATCGAGATGAGGTTTGGAAGGAGGAGTGGGGAGGGGATGTGGACCCTAAATCTAAAATTGTAGCTTCGAGTATTTATTAGTTTTCAAAATATTAATAAAAAATTATTGTTAATTTTTTTTAAAATTTTTTTTTAACGTAGATGCGGGCACCCCTACCTGGCAACCCTCCCGTCCCCCCAAACTGTTTTACGAACTGCTCGACGCGTTCCCCTTACCACCGCGTGCTCCTCAGGCGCCGGAAAGGCACGCATATTTAGCTGAAATTCAAAGTCAATTTTCTCGAAAACAAAGCGCGATATTAAAAAATTGTATTCTATATTTTCGCCTTATTTTGGCCTGTAGAATCACCCCCTAGAATATTAGAATAGTAGAATAGTAGAA
This sequence comes from Andrena hattorfiana, assembly GCA_944738655.2. NCBI lineage: Eukaryota > Metazoa > Arthropoda > Insecta > Hymenoptera > Andrenidae > Andrena > Andrena hattorfiana. The sequence goes on from OX122895.1 coordinate 10,128,903, forward strand.
TAACACCCCATATGGTAGGATGGGTCACATTCGCAAGTTGCTGGTTCAAATCTCCAAACACACATCGGTTCGCTACTATGCTTTACGCGCCCCCTTGCGGGCGCGCATCCCCGCACTAGATTAGTCTAGCCCCAACCAATACTAATACCCGGGACAAGGTGGAAAGTGGAATGCGTTATGTCGGTGTACTGTACTGAAAGTTTTTTATTAATAAATCGGGAACTAAGAAATACCCGAAGAAACAATTTTAGATTTGGGGTCCACACCCCCTCCCCACCCTTCCCCCCAAACCTCGTGTCGATCGGCCACTGGGGCCATTCGGAAGTACAGCCGTTCTTTTCTATTAATTAGTCCAAAAGAACTGATTTCCTTGTAAAAAGGTGGATAAGCTACCCCACCCGTGGGGCAAGATGGGGAGAAACGACTTTTTTTTAATTTTTTTATTTATTCTATTGAAACCCGTACAACTTAGGTTGATTCACAGTTAAACTGAAAGACTTATTACCAAAGAATGGTTCAGATATAAAATTGATTAGTTGATTATGAAAATCGGTGTTTTATTCATCATCAAAACTTAACTACCCCGTCTTGCCCCACCTTTCCCTACTTTGAAATGCGTTTTCTCAGTAACTATGAACTGTACCCACACGTGTGTTATGTCATTTTGATCGCCTTGACAAGAGGAAGGTTTTAGTGGTTTTATGTTTTGTAACTAATCCATATGACTCACTTACTCATTACGATTTCTCTGGAACCACTGATCTTATGACCATGAAAGGTAGGTAGATTCCTCTTAGCGCCTAGGTACTTGCTAAGAAATCTTTTTAAACACTCACCTCCCTTCACCGAAAAAAAATATATAACCCGAGCAACTCCAGGAACTTTACGCTAGTAATTTATACAATTGATAAAAAAAGTTACTATACCTAGCATAAAAGAAACACCATAAGAATCAGATACACGAGGTGGTTCATTATTGATGGTACAACAACAAGGAGGATTATACTTAACGAAAAGATAAGTCGAAAATGTAGAATATAATTTTTTAATTACAAACTTCATTTTTGAGAAAAACGACTTTGAAAAATTATCGTGTAGAAGTACAAATTATAAAAATGATATTCCATGATTATTGCAAAAATATTAATTTCATCCACAATTTTAATATATTTTCTGTTGTATTCTGCCAATTCTTAAGTATACACATATTTAAGGTACTGGTCTGATTATTATGATTTTCCTTTGCATTACGGAATGATATATTGTTACACTGTATGTAAACTATTCGATTTCTCCGACTTGTCATTTCATACATAGAGTTATTAATCATTAGACTGCGGATGTTTATGCAAATATACATTTTTATAGAAAAGGAGTAAACAAGTGAAACTCTGATAGAAATATGTTTCGTCATTAGAGGGTTTTAAAAATATATTTTTTATTTTAAAAAATGTTATGTTTATTTATTTCTAGCATATGCAGAACTTAGTTACTTAGCTCGAGTATAGGGTAAATCCGGGAGACGCGGTCGGGCCGGAGAGTTGGTCGAGTCGCTATATTTCAGACTCTATGCGTAAAAATGCGTTAAAGTGCGGACCAATTACTTCTCTAGAAGCCAAACAATTGAATGAATAGCGTCACTTCGGTTCCTTCTGTGTTTTTCTAGATTTACAGGCTATGAAAGGTAAACTGAGGTTACATTTAACCTCTTTTGTCAAACAACGATGTACAGAATCCTATTTAAAATATACTTCTAAGTTTATTTTCGTTTAATGTTTGGGAATAATAAGATAGTAGAGATATTGAGGGACAATGCAGCCAAAGTATTTAGCCATATTAACTCTTCCTCTCAAAACTAACGAGAAGACCATCTCTCGCTGCAGAAAGGAGAGATGGTCGAGTTATGATTTTTTTATTATTTTTATTTATATTTTTATTTTTTATCATTATTTTGTTATTATTATTGTTTATTTATTTTATTTATTCACTTTTGTATTCATTTGCCTTGCTAATCGCCGGTAGGTACTTCGCTTTATCTTTGATGTGTTCTTTACTTGTTTAACGTAAACAAATTAAATATCAATGAATCTGTAATTGTATTCACTCATAAATAATTTTGCTTTCTTCTTTGTTATTTTTCCATGAATAATTATGTGAGTGGTCTCTGCCAACGACGAAAACCATTTCTCCCGGCACCTCGGGAGAGGTGGTCAGATGTCATCACTTCAGTTTCCTACCCGATTTACAGTAAATATTGTCTTAAAGCAAATATCAGCATAAAATTTTGAACATATTAGGTTTGTTCTGATAAAATAAGTAATATCTGTATTAGTTTTAATAATCATTTTATATTAGGTCGACTGCGTCTCCCGGATTTATCCTAGTAGCGGCCATGATATAGTGTATTCGATTTTCTTCCAATAGGGAGGGCGTAATTATCGTAATAAATATCATACTTGCATAAACTTCCGCAGTCTATTAATCATATTTGTAACTACTTAGTTGCTATTTTCTTTATTCTGGTTTTGTATTTGTACCTTTAGCTCCGTTACGCACTTGCGACCAGTCGCCGGCAACGTGGTCGCCGAGAGACCAGAAACCTTTGTTGTTCGCCGCGACCAAGTGCGCACAAACTCATATGTCCCCGTGCATCTTATGGTCGTCGGCGACCTGGTCGCCGGCGATTTGTCGCCAAGTACGTAACGGGGCTTATGTGCTTTATGCTTCTACTTTACTTATTACTTGTATAATTCTTTCTCCAATCTGCGCTTGATTGCTCAGTCACTGAGCCTCAGTGTATACATTAGTGTTTCTTGTATTTACCAAAGGGCTGCCATTTAACAAAGACACCAACGGCCTTGAAAGCTTGAAAAAAAATGGCCTCGAAGTTTCTCGTTTCTCTTGAAGAAGAAACTTTCTATTGCTGTGTTTACCTCTCCAACAGTTTAACATCCCCCAAGCAATGATTCCACATATCCATAAGCATCAGAGATGTTTAGGTGTTCCCAATTAAATGGTCTATACTGTGTATCCCATCTGTTGTGATACAAGTCGAACTACCTGTCGATGCAACATTGCATTTCGATGCGATTCTCACTATTACCGTCACATATATCAACACGTCAAAGAACGTAAAAGCTGCGCACTATTTCGTGTCTCATTCTCTGGTGAACAGGGCAGCCAACAGAGGATTAATGGAAAATAAAAAACGCAAACATTTGTTTTCGGAAGCCGCATTGTGCGCTGCGCAAACAACAGTCACGTGCTCTATTACTCGAGGAAACTGTATGCGCTAAACAGTTGTCAATGGCCGACAGTTGCGTGCAGCATTTGTTTCTATATTCACTTTCAGCGAAGAATGTGAGGTGAATTGGACATTAATCGCATTGTTGCATTACGCTGCGAGTTTTCGACGATGCAACGGAAGCTCGCGTGGCCATTTCCTCTGTTTACTTTGGAGAAAGTATGAAGAGCGGGGAACACGACGTTAATTAGATTGCAGAGGGTTACTCTCCGGCTGCGTTCTGAGGAACGAAGCGAAAGAAACAAAAGGAAATGATTCTGTTTCATATTCGTTGTTTTTGTCATGAATGCCAGCCGTATGAGACCCTTATAGTGGTTTTAATTCACTTCAAGTATTTGGTTTCGTTGGTTACAAATAAAATGAGTATGCATAAAGGGATTTGCAACTGAAGCGTTAACATTGAAATTTTGCAGCTTCGATGAGTCCTAGCTGTAAATTTCTCCAAATATGAGATCCGAAAGTTCAGTAAATTTATTTTCAAAAATTTAGTAGAAAATGATATTACTCAGATTAAATCCTTTTAAAATTAGAAGTTTGCAATGCAATTTATAGTCACGTTGGAAACCCGGATTTGAGACTGAATGCTGTCCTAGGTCTTAATAGATTAGCTGTTTGATGGAGGCAGTATAGTCGTGGCTCTTGGTAAACACAGGAGTATGTCTGGTTTTGTGCGAATTTGTACCTTGGAGTGGAACTTTTGATGATGAATTCGTTGTTTTGGATAGAGATGCTACAAAGCCCTAATCAAGGTGATATTTTACAAAGAACATCACCCGACTGTTACACGCCGATTTTGATGAAACTCGGCATACAGGTAAGGTAAAAGTACCAATAACTGGACACTTAAGGATATCAAAGTTGCATATCTTAAAAATGGACTAAAAATAAATGTCCTTTTTAACAAAATTGTCAATATTCAGATAAATGTTACTTCTTTCTATCAAATGAGCTACTAAAAACGTGTTTGCGTTATTTTAATTAAATTGAGTAAAAACACAAGTAGTTATGTGTACCAGTACATGGACAATAAAATTCTGATTTGTCCCAGCGTCCCATTTCTGATGTCCCAATACCTGGTCAATGGGGAAGATGACGCAAAGCTCGGCGCAGAGGGCGCCACTAGTGTTTGTGTGAATGGTTTGCGCGCGAATTTTTCATTTTTCAATTTTAAGTTATGTTGAAAATGTAGCATGCGATTGACTAAAAATATGTGTTGAAAATAAAAAACTGTTAATTTATGTACAGTATACTTGTGCTTACACTTTTGATGTACAAAAATTTGAGAAAACACAGACACTTTACCGATTCGACAATGCGGTCAGGTATTGGGACTTCATCTAAGCGTTCAAAATGCTGACAGGCCAACCAACTGGACGACTGGTCAGTTATTGGGACAGCGTGCAGAGGACAAGATTATTATGTACCGGTACATGAACACGTATATTTTTAATTAAAATCAACATTAACCGATCAATGATTTGTTTTGTATGTAACAAGAAACTTCTTAAGATTCTGTACATACGTTTTTTTCTCAGAAAAACATTATATATCGATTATTATCACCTTAACAACTAACTGTATTTTTCTTAAGAATTACTTAAGAAATCTACGCAGAATTCGAGTGCATGCACCTCCGATATTTAAAGACTGTTTCATATATTAAACTTTACATCTAGGGCTTTCTTAATTTTTTATATAAGAAATCATGTTGCAAAATAACATGTTTAAAATGTTTAGCAAAATAACAATTGTTAATTGCGCTACGAATGATAACGACACTCTTACAGATTAAGAATCTTTTCAAATTTTTTGTTCCAGATAAACCTGAGCTGGGAAATCACCTGCGCCACGATCATACCTCTATTTTTTTTTAGGTGTCATATTGGCGTTATAAAAATGCATTTAAAACAAATTAAAATAAATCTTTTTAATTTTGTGGTCTAATATAAGAGTAACTTAATAAATTCCAAAAAGATTTATTTCATTATATATATGTTGTATTTATTCAGAAGAAAATCTTTAAAAATAGTTTCATTTTTCGGCCGATCAAAGTAGAATGACCCCTTAAGGGGAGGTTCCAGTCTAAAAATCGATTTTTTATTTTATTTTTCGATTTTTCAACCTTTTAAGAATACGCGTTTAAATGGATTTTTTAAAATTCGTAAAATTTCCCAAGTTATAGGCATTTGAATAGCGGCAAATGCATAGGTAACACCCGTACACTCGGCGCTCACGTAAATCTTTAAACGCGTTTTTCTAAAACAGTGTTTTTAAAATCGGTGGAAGCAATATCTCAAAAAGTTTTTATCGATTTGACTGAGACGTTTTTATTTTGAAGAATATACTTCTGGCGCGTGAAGAAACCAGTAAAATTTTAAAAAAAATTGAAAATTTGTAATTTTTAAAGGCCTTGAAAGAATGAAAAATATAGGGAAAAAGTGATTTCAAATTTCAAGTGCTGTTATTTTTTAATGACATTTTTTGTAATATTTTACGGTAATTCCACTAGCGAATTTTCTACCCTTTAATAATCTCGCATTATTTTTTATTTCAGACCGATGGTTTAGGTGCTACAGGCTCCATCGTTTGGGATGAATTTTTTGACGCCTCGACTTTAAAAACTCCCCAGTGCCGTCTGCAATGATTAATTATAAAAAAATATATTTCCATTGTTTAAGACATCCTTAATACAATGCAGAAAGTCCGATTAAATTATATGTAGTAGTTGTCCTTTAATTAATTCCTAAAGATCACATATTTTTATGGGCTATAGACTGGAACATCCCTTTAATATGTAAAATAGTTTGTGAGTAGCTGCACATATTTAGAGCAGTATGTTATTGCGTTGCACTATTTAATGGTTGTTTCGAAATTAATTTTTAATACACGAGTATTTGGATGAAGACAAACTGCCTATTATTGCTTACCGCGCCGATATTTGATAGTGATATGTTAAAATAATATTCCACGATGCTGGCCGAATTTGAATATAGAATATCAATGTTGAATTTACTATGCGTGATATCGCCGCTGGCAGGTAAAGCGCATTCGACGAGAACAATCTTTCAAAGACGAAGTGCCCCTTCGCAGAATATTTTTTTCGATATTGAATCGGGAACGGAATGCATAATGCATTATATGAAAATATTTCATGGCCGAAGTTGTTACCGATACGTCTTACCGCTGCTTAAGTGGACCACTGCCGCGCCATTGAAATAAGAAAAAAGGGGAGAAAAAATAAAATACGAATTTAAATTCACGAGGAGAGATCATAAAGTTAAAGTCATTTTTTATATACTTCAGTTTGAATTAATATTGAAGGAAATTATGGGAGACGAGTTGGGGATAATTGGACCAGTTACGAGGATATTCAATGTTAAAGCTTTATTAAATTCTCGACTGAATGTGGTTCTCTTAAATTACGTAACGTATTGGAAAATTCTGATTAACAGAATAGACTAACAAAGGAACATTCTCAACACGAAAATTCTGATTTTAATGAAACTTTGTGCTAATGTGGAGGATATTGGCTGGTAGGAGCAATTTTTTATTTCGGCGAAAATTCACTCTGAAGGGGGTCAACCCTTAAAGTTATCACATTTTTTCGTTTTTATTATATACCATTATTATTCTTTCCGCACTGTTATAGCGCATAAAAAACTGAACAATTCTTATATTTAATGTTTTCTTCCATCTCGCAGCGTTACAAACTTATATTGCCATTAGATTGCAATTAGATTCACTGGCATTAAATGTTCACAAATTATTTCTATAACGCCACGTACAATTTCCTTCGATGCCTCTTTCAATTCACCAGTTTGGTCAATTTCATTGAAATGGGTAAACATTAGCCTTTCAATTTCAATGTTTCAAATGTATTGAAACAACCGCACAGTTCGCCTTTCATATTGTTTGTAAATGGATACGGACTGTTTCATCTTTCACATGTAGCCTCATTGCAAGTGTTTTGTACATTGCCTTTGAATCTTTGGCAATAGCGTCTCACAAATCATCAAGTGTCTGATCCAACGTTTTGAATTTTTGGAAACACTTTTGCCCTGTACGTTCACTTACATAATCAGTTCCAAATGTCATATACAAATCTTTCTTGACTAGCTCAGAAGCTTTCGTTACAAATTTGAACTGGCAGAGCAAACTTTCTAGGTGAATGCTTTCCATTAATTGATGCGCTTGGAGTATTTCTGGCCCTACAATGCGTCCGTGCAGTGAAAAGTCGAATAACATTGTGTTAATGTCGTATAACATTTGTACAGCACGTATTGAAGTAACTGCACGAACTTTCTTGGATACCTAATGTAGGAATACGTTATATATATAATACTATAATATCGTATAACATTTGTACAGCACGTATTGAAGTAACTGCACGAATTTTCTTGGATACCTAATGTAGGAATACGTTATATATATATATATATATATATAATACTGGACGTGTCTGTGAGGGGGGCCGACGACATGAATTGTGTGCAGAATCATAGTAGTATAACGTCCGTGCATCTTTATAAATAGAAAATTCTTTTACCCCAGGGAGATTCGAACCCGCAAACCTGTAGCACCGTAGACGAATACTTTACCGCTGTAGCTAAAACTGTTGATTAAGAGGATTGCTTACGTATTCGAACTTATACTCCTACCGTTTAACACTTCAAACTCAAATTATTCAAAAACGATGATTCGTTTTGACAAACCCCATTACATCTGCCTAATCGTGGAGCCGGATATTTCACAACAAATTCATTTCGACGCTTAATGTTGTATTAAGTTGATTCATATTCTGTTATGAAATATTCTGCGTAGTACAAGAAAATAATGTTTTTTTTAACTTTTAGCGCATTTTTAATACAATCGTTTAACATAATTTTTTTATACATTTTTTTTATTTTCTAGTCTTTAGTGTTTGTGGATTTACATTTCACATCTTAGACTTTTTTACAAATATCATTTATTGCTGTATACAGTTTAACAGTTTGCTTAACTTTATAATGCTAATTAACTAATTGTATTAATTACTTACATCACATATTGTCCGTTTTTACAAATATTACCTCGGAGGTTGCCTGTGAAATGATTCGGTTTGTCGACATATGTGATATAAGTAATTAATACCCCTACAGCACACTTTGTTGCAGGAACGTTGCACAAACGTTGCAGTACATTGCAATGTTGCCGTTTGGTTGCAGGTTGCATTGTAATATTACTGCAAAATTGTGGAAACATTGCTGTGCAATATTCCAATGATCACGATTGTGCAATGCTACAGGAATATTACACACACATAGCCGTGCAATATTCCAATGGCCACGTTTGTGCAATGTTTCGGTAATATTGCGTACACATTGCCGTGCAATATTGCAATGGCCACGTTTTTGCAATGTTTCAGGAATATTGCACACACATTGCCGTGCAATATTGCAATGGCCAAGTTTGTGCAATATTTCGGGAATATTGCGCACACATTGCCGTGCAATATTGCAATGGCCAAGTTTGTGCAATATTTCGGGAATACTGCGCACACATTGCTGTGTAATATTGACAATGGCCACGTTTGTGCAATGTTTCGGGAATATTGCGCACACATTGAATGAACACAGCAATGAATTCGCAATGAATACGGAATTACGTGGAACGATCCCGAAATGTCGGCATGCAGAATACAGTCTACGATTCCACAGGCCACCACCGAGGGAATATATGCGAACGTGGACATTATCTGACATAAATAATTAATACAATTATTTAATTAACACTATAGAATTTAAACAAACTCATAAATGATATATAGCAACAAAAGAGATTTGCAAATAAGTGTGCCAATTACTGCCAGTGTTCCTACTATTGCCATTTAATTGATTATAGATAATATAAACGTCGAGTAAAAATACGTAAGTCCGTATTCTGTGATCGTCGTTTGGGAGCGGCGCCCGCAACTTATGAGTGACATTTCAGCAATAAATCCGCAATAAATCCGGAATTACGCGGTACGATCCCGAATTCTCGGCAAGCAGAATACAGTTTAAGATTCCACAGGCCACCACCGAGAGATTATATGCGAACGTGGACAGTATCTGCCATAAATAATTAATACAATTACTTAATTAACTTTATAGGGTTTAAACAAATTCATAAAATATATACAGCAACAAAGGATATTTGTAAAAAAGTGTTACATGTCCCAATTACTGCTAGTGTCCCTACTATTGCCATTTAATTGATTGTGCCTAATAAAAAAGTTCCGTATTGTCGAATGAAAATATGTAAGTCCGTATTCAATGCGGATCATTGCTGAAATCTCGCTCATACGTTGCGAGCGCCGCTCCCAAACGACGATCACAGAATACGGACTTACATATTTTAACTTGACGTTTATATTATCTATAATCAATTAAATGGTAATAGTAGGGATACTGGCAGTAATTGGCAAATGTAACACTTATTTGCAAATCTCTTTTGTTGCTGTATATAGTTTCAGGGTTTGTTTAAACCCTGGTTAATTAAGTAATTGGATTAATTACTTATAATACATAAATTAACAAACAGAATACAGTGTTACATTTCACAAGCAACCTCCGAGGGAATATATGTAAACACGGACAATACGTGATATAAGTAATTAATACAATTAGTTAATTAGCACTATAAGGTTTAAGCAAACTATTAAACTGTGTGCAGTAATAAATGATATTTGTAAAGAAGTCTGAGCTGTGAAATGTAAATCCACAAACACTAAAGACTAGAAAATAAAAAAAGTATATAAAAAAATTATGTTAAACGATTGTATTAAAAATGCGCTAAAAACTAAAAAAAATTATTTTCTTGTACTACGCAGGATATTTCATAATTGAATATGAATCAACTTAATACAACATCAAGCTTTTAAATGAATTTGTTGTGAGATATCCGGCTCCGCGATTAGGGGGATGTAATGGGGATTGTCAAAACGAATCTTCTTTTTTGAATAATTTGGTTTTAAAGTGTTGCACGGTAGGACTATAAGTGAGAATACGTAAGCAATCTTCTCAATCAAAGGTTTTAGCTGCAGCGGTAAAGTGTTCGTCTACGGTGCTCGAGGTTTATGGGTTCGAATCTCATTGAGGTAATAGAATTTTCTATTTATAAAAAACACTCGGACGTTATACTACTACGATTCTGCACACATTCATGTCGTCGCGTGCATCAAAGACACGGTATATAATACCTTTCTACCGATATTTTTATTTTTGGCCCTACTGCCCGAAACATTGCGTGACCATTGCTGTAAAATCTCAGAAATGTTGCCTGACCATTGCCGTAAAATCCCGAACCAATGTTGCAGAAATATCTCCTGCAATGTTGCATAGAGGTGGACATAGCAATTTACTTGTAACGTTTCAGCAACATTCCGTGCAATGTTCCAAATAATAAACAGCAACGTAACTGAGACATTTCTGCAACAAATGTGCTGTAGGGATACAATTACTTTATTAACACTATAGAGTTTACACAAACTCATAAACTGTATACAGCAACAAAAGATATTTGTAAAAAAGTGTTACAGGTGCCAATTACTGTCAGTGTCCCTGCTATTGCCATTTAATTGATTATAAATGATAAAAACATCGAGTGCAAATATGTAAGTCCGTATTCATTGCAGATTGGTTGCAGGAACATCGCTCAGACGTTACGAGCGCAATGTTGCACCGTATTTTGTGGTCGACGTTGCAGGAACGTTCCACGTGGGTTGTACCGCAATATTGCACGGCAATGTGTGCGCAATGCTCTCAAAACATCGTACAAACGTGGCCTTTGCAATATTGCATGGCAATGTGTACGCAATATTACCGAAACATTGCACAAACGTGGCCATTGCAATATTGCACGGCAATGTGTGCACAATATTCCAGGAATATTGTACAAACGTGTCCATTGCAATATTCCACAGCAATGTTTCTACAATGTTGCAGTAATATTGCAATGCTACTTGCAACCAAACAGCAACATTGAAATGTACTGCAACGGTTCTGCAACGTTCCTGCAACGAAGTGTGCTGTAGGGGGTATGTAAAGATTCCCCATCAATCCGACCGCCCTTAACAAATTACAGAGAGTTAAAAAAAGAACGGTTTTTCCCGAATATCTCGTTATCTAGCAGATTTACGACAAAAATATTTATTATGGTATCTATACCTTAGGAAATTGTTTACAAAAGGGCACCATGCGTTTTTTTCGTAGGAGTAACCATTTTCATGTAGGTATGTCGGGTTAACAAGTTTCAATCCCCATACTTATAACAAGGGAATATACCGAAGTCCTTCTGAGTACAACGCAATTTTGCTACGTAAGGAGATATTCGTGAAAAACCGGTTTTTTAGCCCTCTGTAAAATTTTTAGTCGGATGGATTGGGACTTTTGGCATATTGTTTAAAAAGGATATACGCATACCAAAATTTAGCTTGCTGCAATTTATTCCGTAGATTGGGCATATTTTCGTCTAATTTCACTGGACTACTTGCGGATCCTCTACGTACTGGCCAGTCACCTAACCAACTCCACCAACGCAAAACCTTCGAGGTCTCTCATTCCGGACTCCCTCTTTTGGGGGTTTCCGATCCCACACTAATGATTGAAAAATAAACCGAACTTATTTTGAAGTAGAAAATTGAGGTGGCATATGTTTTTTTAATTTATTTGTTTAATGTCGCATCAGCTAAGAGCTATTAGCGGCCACTGTTACAATACATTACACTATTAAACGGTGTTGTAACGAGTATTGCCTAGTTGTGCACAACAGTGTGGTAATTTAAAAAATAGGTAATTCTTTGTGAATTTTTTGTACAAAAACGGTTCGACAAATTAATTTGAGGTTTGTCAGGCTGTTTTATTATATCTTGAACTATTGTTCTGAATTTTTGTGTGACAGGGAAAAAACATGGCAGATACAGAGAGAGGGTTGAAAAATAATCGAGTGGCCCTGGCATTGACGAAAAGTACTATAAGAATTATCCGAAACACAAAAAAGAAAAGAGATTCTTAAACTATATGAATGTGGCTATGGGTGGTAGTAAATTTATTGCCGTATCTGTTACCGTTCCTTTTTTATTTAAAGAAGTTTTCCCGATTTTGAGGCAAAACCTTTCTTAGACTCAAATCACGGCGCTTCATCTTCTTCTTTCTTTATTTTTCCTAATGCATCTACTACAACACATAGCCACATTCATATAGTTTAAGAATCTCTTTTCGTTTTTGTGTTTCAGATAACCCTTACAGTACTTTTCGTCAACGCCAGGGCCACCCGATTATTTTTCAACGCTCTCTCGGTATCTGCCATGTTTTTTTCACTGTCACAATAAAATTCAGAACAATAATTCAAGATACAATAAAACAACCTGCCAAACCTCAAATTAATTTGTCGAATCGTTTTTGTATAAAAAATTCATAAACAATTAACTATTTTTCGGCCCAACAAGGCGCAATCCCCCCTGAAGACCTAAGCCCCGTTACGCACTTGGCGACAAATCGCCGGCAACTTGGTCGCCGGCGACTGGTCGCAAGTGCGTGACGGGGCTAATACTATTAGCTAAGACGTACTAATACTAGTGCTTATTTCCTTAATTATTTCGAGTTGCTCTAGAAACGATATTGGATTCCTAATATACTTTTTAGGTGGCATATATTGAAACGAATCACGCTAATTATGTTCGATTAAAAATATCCTTGTCTTAATGAGAAACGTAAATAAAGCTGTGTTCTTCGTAGGTATCTGTACAAACTATTTCAACTATTAAGCATGTGTTTTACTTAAGCAGCACAGACTAAATGCTTCCAATAACGCAACTGTCTTCGATAATCGTTACTCCCTAAAACGGAGCAAGCTTTTCTACTTCGATTATTTATATCTGCTCCTGAAATCTCATATTCGTGTGCATACTCGTGCGACTCTACTTATGGTATGAACGTCCTAAAAACTGTATTATCTGTAAAATTGATGTTATATCGACGCGGCCGTCTAACAAAGCGTTTCTCTGTTGGGGAAACCTCGTTATTTCGCAGGATACGTTGACGCGCGGCCCACCCTTTCAATTTCCCTATCGACACTATATGCATACGTAGACTAGGGTGATCCTTATTTTTTGACTTCTGAATATTGAAAAAAGGTTGACATATTTTAAACAATTAAAAATTACCAATGATGATATAGATTATAGAATAAAAGGGATTAAAATGCATAGAAAACTATTAGAATAGAATGATTACTGACAACGAAGAGTACAAGCAGTTTATCTTAGATTACTTAAGCATCTATATATATATAAATTATGTATATATGAAAGATAGGGGATTCAATATCTTATTATACAATAAATAATTTAAATAATTTATATATATGAATATGTGTATGAAAAAATATATATTTCATTAAATAAATATAATAAGTTATTTTTATTTATGCTTAAAGTTGATAATTTGCACGTGGCGTTCAGATATCAGGCAGAACTAAATACATGAAGGAAGTGAGTTAAATAGATTCTGCGTTACTAACGTGTTTGAAGTGTTGAAGGCTTTTATTTGTTTTCTTTCAAGTGTTCATATACAAATTAAGAGTCTGGATTATGCTCGTGTTAAAGATCATAGCAAGAAAGTATTGATTTTTAAATTTTTGTCCCTTGAGCGACGCACTGTGCGTCATTATCGCTTTCGTAATTGCAAAAAGTAACTTGAAACTAACAAAGTTTGCACCTGTTAGATCCTTCATCTATAAAATAATAATCTAATCATAAATCATCCAAAGAATTTCATTTCATTCTACTAATTTTTTAAGACCGAAGCGTAGCTACAGTAATTATTGTAATCTAAAGCAACACTAATAAGAATTTACTGCAATATTTTCAAAGATTCGTTAGATACCAAAAGATGAGAGGAAAAGTGAAATAGTTGGGTAGATGGGCGATTTTCAAACGAGGCTTTTATATATAACACTCCAAGGGCCGTGAGGCACGTTTCCTGTCACCTGATAGAACACCAATTTTACAGGGACCATTGTTGTTACAAATTGGAACAACCATTTTGGGAGATGGGAGAGCTTTTGTCTTGTCTGGGAGCTGAAACAAAAAAGTACACGAAAAATGTTCTATCTGTAACTAACAATAAGCATCATCCCAATGTACAACTTAAAAAAGTCAGACACCACATTGTTTACAGCACTGGTATTAAAAGAAATTTAAGTTTAACGATTTTATTTAACTTCATCAAAAATACACTAAAATCTAAAAAAAAAACTCTTTCCTTGCATCACCATTACGATGGTGGTGGTACTTTTTAGTGTTTGAGTTCTGCAACTAAAAATACTTGAAAATTGAACTATTTGTACACGATGGATCATGTCTTGATGAATTGTGCTTTTATGGAAATCGTGGTGCTATCATCCAACGCAGCGACTTTTTCTCGTTTTCGAGAAGAACGCAAGAGGCTGATTTCAAGTCGATTGGATTTGTGGTTATGGGTTAAATTTATATGCAATTTGTCCACCCTCGGGGGAATTCTTTTTTAAATTTTGTATTGTCATCGTAACTGCGCACATTTGCAAATTTTCAAACACCTTGGCTTGGTGGAAGTGTTTTTCAATTGAGTTACAAGATTTGAGCTAAATTAAAAAAAGGACAGAGGAGTGAAGCTAAATAAAATCGTTTAAAAACGAGTTTTCTATGAGATACAAAATCACGTTTTAAGAGATTTTGATGCTCTGCTTGGACTCTTCTTAGAAAAAAGCGTCAAGTACACTTCCTACCTTCATACCAATCAGACAGCCATCATTCTTTCTTATTTCTGCTTACTTTTTTTCATTTTATCCCTTTTCCTCCAGGTTTCTTTTCCTGTAACTGTTTCAGTTCACCCTTTTTCCACTGACCTCCTTTCCTATCACATCCTCTTTATTTTTCCTTTTACTTTTGCCCCCCTTGTCTTCCGTTTCCCGCTTTCCAGATCGCTCTCCTTCTGTTTCTTTTCTTGTTCATTCTCCTTTCTTCCTCTGATCTACATTTCTGCTTGAAACCCAAACTTCTTCCCCGTTCCTCTCATACTAATCAGACCATGTCATTCCCTTCCACTTCTTATGTTGGGTTCCATTTTGTTCTTCTTTTTCGAATTTCTCTTTCCTTTTCGTCCAGTGTTGAACCAGTGTTGGTCTTGAACGCTCTTCTTATCGCTTTTCTTTCAAATCCCTATCTGCTTGTAACTTCCTTTTACCAAAGAAATCTTCTTTTTCTTAGATTATTTTGCTTGACTTCACCCTTATCCATTTCTATTTTTCTAAATGTATTTTATGTCTCATTCTCCTTTCCTTTTGCACAAGGTGAATGGAACATTGTAGATAATATGATGAAAAACTATGTGATTATTTTGAAACAATAAACATACTTTACAAAACAATGTTTGGAATTAACTATATTGAGCAATGCTGCATATTATTAATGCAATAAATGAGATGCGAGGTGGGAGCCAAAAATCAAAAACTGGTTTAGCCAAAAACCATGCTTTCTCTAGTTCCAAAAATATTCTATACTTTAATGGAGGGAGCCTAAAAGTGTTTAGTTACAATAAAAGTATTATTTATCCTACTTTTCTGCGATTTAGCTCTAGGACAGTTGAAACTGTATTAAACATTTTAATTAGTTTTATTACAAATCGATGGATCTCAAGTCTTTTAGTCAATGAAGCCTTCCAAAGGATAAATGATAATACAGTTGTATTGCATGTTTTATACAGCACTATCTATTTTACTTTTCTCAAGTTAAAGTTAAATTTTTAACGGGATACTTAGTATTTCGGAGTCAAAAAATCGAAAATTTGTTTTTGGTGGTTTATGATAGAAATAAATACTTAGAAGTGTTTTAAAATTGATTTCATTGAAAAATTCAAAAAATTGTGAGGGTTACAGCGTAAAAAGTAACGGAGGGGCAATGCAAGTAAACGCACCGCGGCCAACTTTAAAGCCGTTTTTCTCAAAACTATGTTTCTGAAGACGGTGAACATGCCATATGATACAACATATATGAACGACTGCCATTCTCATCTAAACAATCCAATCATTATGAAAAAAATCATGGGTCAATTTCAATGTCTCCAGAATGTATTCCAACAGTCTTTTCATTGAAATTTGATCACAGTTTTTGTAAAAAATTCTAAATTACTATATGTAAGGAAAAAACGAAAAAATCTTCAAAAAATTGTAACTTTTATAAAATTTCAATATTAAAAGCTAAAAATCTACAGAGTTGTTGTTAAGATATAGTATTTTGAGAAAAAAAATAGTTTGTAAGTCGGATTTGAAAAAGGGCATTTATTTTGCATATGAAGGTATATAGAAGGTTGAAAGAACAGAGATATTCCACGAATATCCACGATATTCTACGTATTAAAAAAGGTGCAGAGCCTCAAAATTAATAAAAATCAGTTCATGGGTGACCCACACCCATCATGTCAACGAAGGGTTAATTAATTTTTAATTTTTGTAAACATTCTTCTTTAAAAATACGTCTTGTATCCCTAAGAAAGAATTATTAAAAGAGCAAATGGTTTGAGTTATTACTGGCTCTACAGTCTAGCCCAAAAGAAACCGTTGACTTTAGCTGTCTAATACCTATATACCCGCTTAAGACCAAATTCCAAAAATACTTCTGCTCACCATTTCAAGGAATACTGAATCAAACTCTATGGAAATAGAACCAACCTTTTTTTTATCATCGATGTGAAGGTGCACGAGAAAAATGTATCGAAAAGGAAATGTATTCAACTATATCGTATGTACATACCAAGAACACCCGTGAGCATCAGTTTACCTACATAAGGAAATAAGTAAAGTAGACGCGACAGTACGAATAATTTGGCTTATTCAACAACGTTGTCATCTATTATAGGAATGTCACTGCTTGTGTAAGCTTTACATGACGTTTGTTACTTATACGTAAAAGAAACTTAAATTATATTACAATACCTAATATAAATAGTATAGCGGCAAAGTTTGTCTCCTAATTTAATTTGTAAAACCATCATGAAATAAAAAAATGTTGTTGAAATGTGGAAGACAACACAATATTATACTATCGGAAACTGAGAAAAAATGTTTATGTATTATAATAGACGTATTTATTAATGAAAATATGAAAACATGCAGATGTCCCAGTAACCGGACAACCTAAAACTGCATGTCCCAACACATGAATTATATCATCCCAGTAACCGGACAACCTAAAAATGCATGTCTGAATTACTTACATTCACGAAATTCTTGTACCAGTAAATAAACTTAGACTTGTTTAAAAAAATATTAATTTTCTTGCAAATTTAACTATCTTAAACTAAATTTAAATCTATTTACTATTACAGTAATGTATTATTATAATATATAAATAAGAAATGCTGTCAATATTTTCTTAGTAAATGACAGAAGTGTCTTGACAGAAGCTTAAGAAATTTCTCGAAATCTGCTATGCGTACGAAGTATGTTACAAAATAATTATTTCTATCTAATGATTTTTAATTTTCTATAGTAATGATTTTAATTAATATTGCTAAATACTTATGCATTACGGTACTATTTTTTGTTTTTAATTACATTAAAAATTAAGCTTAAAAATAAATCAAATTCGCGTTACTCTTCAGGTACTGGGACATGGCCGGGCACTGGTACATTTACCTTATACCGAATTGAATTATACCTTTACTCTTTATCATCTTCATATCTGATCTGATTTGCTATTGCTTTTCATAGTTGCTCTCGCACGTAAAATACTAGGAACTTTTTCTTTCTCCAAGAAATCTGTATAGTTTATTTATTTATTACGCATAATAACCCTTTGCCACATTATATTGGCATGAAACGACATGAGTAGAGGACGAACAAATAAGATAACATCAAGATAAAGATTACAATACACAAGTAACAAAGAAAATAAAAGAAAGAGATGAAATAACAAGTAGGGGAGACCGGGGCTAGTTGATACTGGGGCAGGTTGATACAGACGAATTATCTCGACACCATATATATGTAGCTCCATTTGAACGGGATATGTGAAGATTGTTGTTCAATTCTTTCCTACAATCCAGCGTACGTGTATGTACCTCAACGTTAACAATCGTTTTTTAACTGTTTTCATTTATATATCGTCTTGAGACGATATAGAGAATTTTATAACCCGAAGTAATTTGGCATCACATTGAGTCTTTTGAAGGTAAGGTAATTACCTACGTTTTGTTATTTTGTTTATATGCTCTACATTTTTTATGAACATGTTTGTTCATAATGACTTACTGTGGAGTAAGTTGATACGTTTTCTCTGAGGCATGTTGAATTTTTTCCTTTTATTTCTAGGAAAATGGTTCGAAATTATATCAAAAAGACAAATGATGACGAAATATCGCAAGATATTATTGAAAACGCGTGTGTCGCAATAGAAAAATGCTCGATATTATTAAGGCAAAACGCAAAAATATACAATATTGACAAAATGAGTTTATTAAGATATAGTAACAAAAAGAAGAAATCACCTCATGTTAAAGTGGCATATTTCAGTCATAAAAATAAATGAAAATAAAAATGTTTTTCTATGTTTGTTCAAAAATCTGTTTGGTTTTTAGAATACATCTTTGTTCATTTTTAGTCTATGTTGTTGGAAAGGTATTTAGATTACAATTATATTTTTCAAATTTATTAGTTATTCATTAAACGGATATTTTACAGATGTATCAACATGTCCCAGAGTAGTATCAACTTACCCCACAATGGGCTAAATTGATACATTTTGCCTTCGTCCAAATAACATTTTTTCATTCTTTTTGTATGTATTTTCTTAGTTTTCGTTTACTATATATTAAAGAGAAGGACCAAAGTATAGTTTAGCATATTTGTTATTCAATAATTAATTCAAACAAAAATGAAAAAAATTTAAAACTGAATAACGTATCAACTAGCCCCGGTCTCCCCTGTCTATCAATATTGCTTAATCTTCGAGACTCCGCAGAACTGAATTTCTGAAAGTAGGTAAGGAGTAGGGAAAAAGTCAATACTATGGTAGTATCTGTTAGGGAGCATACATATTCTGTCAACGCAGTTGTATTTACCGTACGAAGTGTGGTGCCTATCAATTTCAAAGAGAGGGTCTATATCTATATAATATTTATAATATAATTGACACACCCTAATTTCATTTGAAATTAAATAGTTTTTGGAGAGACTGAGGAGAGACTTGGAGTTATTCAAATACAGGCCATGAAAGTTCATGTGACTGTGTATTTACAAGAAGCTCTAAAGTACGTACAGTGTACAAGTGCCGAACGCAAAGCCCAACTATTTTAGTTCAGATACGAGTGTACCTAAACATAAGTGTGAAATTATCTACAGTTCTATGATTCA
Source organism: Andrena hattorfiana (assembly GCA_944738655.2). NCBI lineage: Eukaryota > Metazoa > Arthropoda > Insecta > Hymenoptera > Andrenidae > Andrena > Andrena hattorfiana. Next base: position 10,148,614 of record OX122895.1, read on the forward strand.
ATGAATTCTACTTTCAATAGCTAAAGTGATATTAGCGAGAAATTAGTTTTTCTTCTAGGATAGAGACTTGAAGAGTCTCAGGCGATTGTAAGAGCATGCAAGGTCACTGAAGAATTCTTGGGTGACTTTCTGAACTTTGTAGCCCGCTCGGGCTTGATGCATACGATATTTATGTACTTATGTACATACGTATGCAATGCGGAGCCGTTGCGCGCGTCCTTAATTTGAGGAATGTCGGCCTGCAATTCTCTTAGTGACGTCTTTCTGAAGTCTGGTGTCCCCATGGGTCAAAAAATACGTCAATCGCTAGTAAGGACAAGAATAAATTTTAAACCTGCCAAGTCTTAATTACAATTTTAATATTTTCCTGGCTATACAAGTGTATGCTGAAAATAATGCTTGAAATATATACACCATGCATCGTAAGTTGTACACCCAAACTAGGGGTAATTCCTTGTGCAAAAATAAATAAAAAATGTGGAATAAAACTTTGTATACTATAAATCACCGTTTTCGAATATCTCGGTTTTGGGTTAAAAGTTGACAAAATACAGAAATAAATATATGTTACAATAAAATTATGGGTGAAATGGTAGGTATTTTTTATACATCATTATTTATTGTAACATTATTATTTAATATCGTTATTCTGATAAGGTCAGTTAGCTACTTCAAGTTAATGCATGCGATTGTAGTAAAAAATATAAAACTTTAGAGCTTAAACTATGTAACCAAGGAAATAAGGCAAAGTTAGTTTCGCAGTAACGTTAATAAGAATGGTTAATAAATGTCAGCAAACACTAGCATTATGTACAAGTTAAATACCCGAAATTTAAGTTCCGAATTTCAAAGTAGTTCTACCAGGTAGAATGTATACAGTAGTTACTGCTGAAGTACGATAAGTTCTCAATTTGAAATGTAAATTCCCTTTTCAAAAAAATGGATGTTTTAATGTAAAGTCGTTCTTGATACCATGAAGCTCCATTTAAAGTAAAGGGAAAGGTTAACTCTTTAATTTTCGGGAAAGAGTAACAAATGTATATTGTAAAAAAATCTAGATGCATAATAAAACCAAAATTTCGGATTAAAAGTCGCGGAAATATGAGGCATATGATTTTACCTCTTGGTTTACTAAATTCTCTTACTGCAAATTTGATTCTCTCTTCGAAACCAATCTATCTCTTCTCGAAATTGATTGCCATCAATTTACTAATACCTATAAGTTGCTTTTCTGTTACTTTTAAATTGCACTGCTACAGTTTTCCTATAAAATGTTTCTGTATTTGTCGTTTTGGATTACAAAATGCTATGTGAATCTAATCATTAAACAAAAGCCATTAAACTCCCTCAATGAAATCCTAATTTTAGGATGTATTTTTTACACATTTTCTAACCCTCTGTAACCATTTATTTCAGAAATGAATTTTCTTTCGTAATTACTTCATAATCAATATTTCTCATTTTACCTACACTAATGTAATTGTAGAGCGAGTATTGAGAACCGTTGATTGTATTCTCAATAGATTTCTAACAGTAAACGGAGGAAAGGAGAATTATAACATGTCCATTAGTTTCTGGGATTATTAATACTGTAGGCTTAATACAAGAAACAGATTAAAATATAAAAAAAAATGTTAGAGAAACGATTTTTTATAACTCGATCAATAATGCAAATTAATCAATTGTTAAAATCAATTCTATAGAATAATCGCAGAGTTTGTATGATTTTATTTAAAGTCACATAACAACATTGAAATTGTAATACAAGAAAAGAATTATTTTTTTATTTCTTAGTGCATTATTGATGAAATTAAATAAAATCGCTTTACTTAAATTTTTTTGATATATTTTTTATTTTTTCGTTTTTGTGTTTTGTAATCAATTTCTTTTCTTATGAATAGTTCTGAATTCTCCAATCAAATATCCCTTTGAAAAGTTTTGGAAGAAACAGGTATATCTGGACACTCACAAATCACAATTCATTTTTATTTTTAACAAATTACAATTAAACTATATTATCAACAAATTACAATTTTTATTTTTAACAAATTACAATGAAATTTTATTTTCAACAATTTACAATTAATTTTTATTTTTAACAAATTATAATTAATTTTTAACAAATTACAATTATTTTTATCGAGTTTCAAGTCGATTGGATTTGTGGAAATAGGTTAAAATTGAATTACAAGATGTAAACCAAACAAACAAACTAGTTTAATATAATAATAAAATCGTTTAAAGAGGATTTCAGTTAGTGTCTTCCAGTATTTTTGTTGTTCTAAATCCATCCCATTCTCGTTTATGGAAAATTTTACTTATTTAGATTGATGTTTCGCCATATTTTGCAATCTTGGTAAATCAAGTTTGTTTTTAGTGTACGCCATTGTTAAAACAGATATCACTACCTCGTATTGATTAAAGTCGGTATCAGATATATTGGCCGGTGAATTACGTTTTCGTGAACAGCGATCGAGGAGAAATCAGCCACCACCATCCACTGATGCCAGAATCGTGGGACGTGGGGCAAATGCTTACCCCCACTATGACCTACCGTAGACTCCACTTTCTCCCCATCGCACTGCACACAAGCATATTTCTTCTTTCGTCCCTGTGAGCTGGCTGTTAGACTGCCGAGCACATGAACAGGGGTAGGGATATGCTTGTGTGCAGTACGATGGGGAGAAAGTTGGGGACGACGGTAGGTCATAGTAGGGGTACGCATTTGTCCCAAGTCCCACGATTCTGGCATTACTGCCACCATCTGACGATCGTGGATTTGTCAGTTGGAGTTGCGTGGCCCTCGCAGGGTATGCTGGGGTAACGGGAACGCTGCTCGCCTTCACCTGAACCTAGCCGTTTGGCTTTTATTTATTCTTAGCGTAATAATTGTGTGCGTTACGAAGCTATGCGTAGACCAATACGAGATGAAGCTATCGAGGAAGAATCAATGTTCTGACCAATAAAGCTCCTGAATTTTTTCGGAGTTAACGCACACCTATTCTGATGTATGTATTTCTACGCTGACAGCTCGGTTTGGCCCACACGCCAGAATCTTGGCACTATCCCCACCACTTCTGGCTCACTCTTGTTCTGCGAAAGCGAGAGCGAGGTGGAACGAGAGTGAGTCAGAAAACGTTGAGAAAAGGAGCACCGAGGCAGGCAAACTGCGTGGTGGGAGAATACCCCTCACGAAACTCACCAGCCAATACATCTGATACCGACTCTAGTAGTTAGTACACCACAGTGGAGCGATGAAAATGTATCAACAGTTCATCCTCCTTTCGTGTAATAAAATCCTGGCGCAAAGAGAATTAAATTTAGTATTACATTTAATAATATAGTCGTAATATCTTTGAAACGAAATATCGCGTGTGTAATATTATTTCACAGTAGCTGGCGGAATTCTCCAATTTTATGTGATCAAATTATCAAATCATTAGGACGAGTCACTCGCTTTCCTGAATAGCCATACATTTATATCGATCCCGGAAAAGGTGTAAATTATTATTGAAGTCTACATCGAACGTATTCATGACAAAAGTAAATTGCAAATAATATCGTTGTATTGCAAAAGAATAAATCCAAATTATTTCCCGCTCTCCCCCCTCTGGCTGTACCAACCTGACTGGTTTATTTCTATATTTTATAGTTTTAATATGAAAATCTAAAATATCAAATAAGTTAATCGATATGTTCCATTGTTAATTAATTTCTACTGCACTAACCATGGGTATGGTTAGAAGAAAAATTTACATTTAATATTCCGCCAAAAATATATTTCACAAATTTTCAATTTTGTTATCATTCTTACAGTTTCTTATGTTTCTATACAGTTCTTTATTTAATGTGGTTTCTCGATTTTGTATTCGATTCACCTTTTAATTTATAGCATGTTTTGTATATTTTGTGCCTACTTCTACATAAATTAAATGAAAAGAACCAAAATAAATCCATATAACATGCAAGTAGAATGAATCCATCAACCTTTTCATGTATATTTTCATAGTGTTTTCGACTTCTCGTTTAACGATTTTCTGTTTTATTTTCCACTCACGTGGAAACTTTTTAGATCATTTTATTTTATTCAAAGAACGACACGAACGTTATAGAAGTTATATTTGATAGATAGCACACATTTAGTCATATAAAACGCAGGAGTCTATCCATAATCGTTGAAATTAAAACTTTAGTCTAAAAGATTAGCCTCTTTAAATTTATTTATAGGATTTAAATATTTAGCATGTAATTATTATACATTCTTACTAATATGTCGTACTAATAAACGTAGAGTTACATTACCTCCACAAGTTTTCACGCAATAAGCAGTTACTTTGAACTTGAAAAATTTCCTTCTATAACATTAAATTTCATGCACAAACACATATTTACGTTACTATTGCTGTATATGTAATCATAACTTTTATCTTCTAAAAACGTATTGCGCATGTGCCGTTTCGTATTTTGCAGTTAGTAAAACTGTTTACAGAAAATATTATCACGATTTCATCGTTAATCGATGTTTGTGTCATTGCAGTTACAACACATGCCAGATTGCCGAGGACGCTGACCCGCTGTGCCTCTCGCCACGAAACTAGTTCCAGCAAGAATAACGACTATGCGTAATATGCAGCGCGACAGGAATATAACGACTAACACGTAATATGTAACGCAACAGGAATATTTTACACGAGTGTAAATAAATATTAGGTGCGTTTCGTGTGGTAAACCTGATGTCGTTAAGTTCGAATTAGTGTCATGGTTTCAATAAATTTGCCCCCGTTGTCACACAATCAAAATTTGAACATTACTAGCCCCAGAACACTACATTACCCTGTGAGTGGCGTTGTTATTAAACATTCATACAAAATACGATTTTAAAATAAAACAACAATATTTTCGAAAAAATATATTTGTATTCAAGTAGCATCATAAACTTCACATTTTTGGGCTTAAGAGGTCAGAAAACAATAAAAAATGTCAGGCTTTTTATTGGTTTCTTGCATTTCATGCAAAAGTTGGTTGTCATTTTCCTTGATTTAGATGGACACAGAGCGCATGATTTTTTTTTATGATTTCTATGATTCGTCGATTTGATATCATCATTTTTACGACAGATTACTAATCTAGAACTAGAATAATATAAAAAACATTAGAATATAAAATCCTATCCTATCCTACTAATATAATAATATAATAAATGCGAAAGTGTGGTTGGATGTTTGTTACTCAATCACGTCGCAACTACGCAACGGATCTTTCTGAAATTTTGTATACACGTAATCTAGATTCTAGGAATAATTTATAGGATACTCTTTTATCCCGATTTTTTAATCGACCTGGATCAAATTTTGCATAATTACTCTCTAGAACCCTGTGGAAAATATGGACTGTCATGAAATCTGGACATCCCACCTCTACCCCCTTATTTCACCCACTTGACACTAGGACTGGGACTATTTGTCGAATTCTTCGGTATTCGAATATTCGAATACTTCTGCTTAATTATTTGGCGAATATAATTCGAATATGCAAGTATACAAATACTATTCGAATATTTAAGTACTCGAATACTGATGTATATTAGTATAGTAAGCTTTTATTTAGTTTCAGTTGTGAGATCGTTAGTTTGTCAGGGTGAAATTTTGTAAGTTAATTAACTTAAATATTCGAATAGTAACATTCGAATACTCAAATATTTGAAGTTTATTCGTAGCATTCGAATACTTGTAAAATATTCGAATAGTCACAACCCTACTTGACACTCTGTGACAATCGAAGTTTTAACCCGGCAACGCCGGGTGCTTTAAGTTAGTAGTATATAAAATTAATACTCCTAAAATTATGAAAATTGGGAAAAAAGGAACATGATGGATCATAGCAATTTGACTACCACTTAGAAAGAAAATCTCCTGCACCATATTTGAAATCACATCCTCAGTGCATAGGTGAATAAGCATCACCATGTACACCAAATATTACGTGATGGTAATGAAAAAGGAGTGCAATTGTAAAAATGCGGGAGTGATTAAAATTACGTGAGTGCCTTTCACTCTTCCCTTCTTCAGATAATGATCCGCGTCCAAAATAATTGGGGAGAAAATCTGCTGATAAATCAGTCGAAGTTTGGCACCAAATAGAATTGAAGTATCATTGCCATATTCTAATAATTGCACTCGTTTTCATAACTTTCACCATCATTTTGCATAAACGATTATGCTGTTCTGATTCCATAAGAATTTAAATAAGAATTTTTCTTTTCCAAGTGGCACTCAAAATAGGTACTTCCTACCATCCTCTTTTATTTAGCAAAGTTTCTATTGCATAAAAGAGCTGAACCTGAGTTTCTGTGTATGTGGATGTACTTTAGGGAAACATCAAAACTTTGCATTTCTGGTTTCTAGTTGCCACAGGCTACGAGATCTTTCTATACAGGGTGCTTCGTATCCGGTGGTAGAAACGGAAGGATTGTGATTTAAAAAATAAGTAAAATATGTGCCAAAAATTCTTTTCATAACTTGATTCGTTTTTGAGAGAGTTAACTTTGAATTTCGGCTGAGTACGCGTGCACCCAAGTACAATTTGTGGCGCCCGAGGGGCACGCTTCTCGACATAATAAAGGCGAAATCACACATATCAGTTCCATGACGGTTCAGTGCCGCCAGTGTCAGTAGCCCCTTTGTGTACGTGTCAGTAAGTGACACGGACAAGTGTGAACTGCTCTATTCCAAAACAGAGAAACGATATTTTTCACCACTGACACTGACGGTAAAGAACCGCCACAGAATTTATATGTGTGAAACCGCCTTAACTGGGAACCTATAAGGCAGAATCCTCTCCTTACCTCGGAGTGCCTCTCGGACGCTAAAATTATATTTCAGAACATGCATACCGAGCCGAAATTCAAAGTCAATTTTCTCGAAAGCGATGAAAGTTATGAAACAATTTTATTCTATATTTTTCACTAATTTTTTTATGTAAAATCGCAACCCTTCCGCATGTACCACTGAACACGAAACACCCTGTATATCGCTCTGGTCGTAGTTTCAAAGGTGTTGTTGGTGGTATGAAGTAATATGTTTTGAGGTATCGCGTCTTTCATGTGCAATTGCAAAATAATTATGAAATTCAGAGTGTACTTAAGTCACGATACAGATTGTAATTGCTTATGCTATGGTCAGTTTGTCGAAAATCTTGTGCACATTGTGTTCTCACACTTCAAGTGGAATCGCATGCATTTCTGTGGTATGATGTTTACTTTTTAAATGTTGAGAATGATCTCTAAATACAAAATTATTGAAGGGCATTAAAGTTAGAAAAAACTTCATAAAATACATTTCAATAATTTAAGTAGAAGTAAAAAGTAGAATTCGTACTTGCCTGAAATAATTACGTATGTACATATTTTTCAACTGTAATAATTTACTTACTATGTCATAGCCACCTGATAACTTCATATAATAAAATATAATAATATATTCATATAATAATATAAATAAAATAAATAAGAATCTAATATGAAAGACACATGAAGCGATAGTAGAACTAGAACGGGCGAAAGCCAGGGTTAGGTCACTGAGCGTCTGATATATGGTGGATTTATACTACTGGAGTTATATATACAGTGTCCTATGCCACTGCATTGAGTTATATTTTTAAAACTGTTGGAATAGAGACAAACAGTCACACGAGAAAATTAAATAGTTTTAACTGTTCCATATTCTTATATTTTTATTCCACAATTATGTAAAAACATGCAAACATCACGCAATTACCCTTTTCCGATAGAAGCCCATAATTTTCACTAGCTAATATGATTTTGCTTTAAATGTAAATATTAAGATACTCCTACGAAAATGATTCTTAAAAGTTAATCTATTTTCATGGGTATCAGTTACAAGTTCTTAATTTCTAATTTTTTGAAGTCAGTTTAAATTTCTTTTGATATATTACTATTACATCAACCTTTTTGCCCTTTCTACCCCATATGCGAAATAAAGTGTCACATAAAGTACATACAGTTGACGGACACATATGTGAATTAATACATAAGCACGAACATATTAGCGTGAAATTAGTTCTACCGAGTAACTATATAGAGGGTGTTCCAGTATTGATGCTACAAACGAAGAGGAGGTGATTCTACATGAAAAGATAAGTCGAAAATATAAAATAAATATTTTCCACTTGAGACTGTATTTTTTTTAGGCTATCTTATTTTCATTTATAAACCCACTCTAAGCAGACAGAGATAGATAAAAGCACATCAAATTGATAAGAAATGAACATTACGTATGATATTCATGCTGTTTGTAAACGACACATTAAGTGCGCGTGTTAAGTGCATTTAAAGAATATTCAAAGCCGATTATCTCGAAAACAAAGCCTCAAATGAAAAAAAATCTATACCATAGTTTCAACTTCTTTTTTATGAAGAATCATCCCCTCCCCGATCGTATCATCAATACTGGAACACCATGTATTTAAGAGAGAAAATAAATTCCTGAAAGAAGTTTGTAGAATTAGATATATTAGTAAAGACAAAGCAAGTATTTACATAGTGACCTTGGATAGACATTGAAATGAAGAAATTCAAGTAAGACAGAGAAATTATTGCAAATATTGTATTTTTACAGAATAGACATTTCACTTCGTATAGAAATTTTACAAATTATTCCCTGTGATTCTTTTATACGATGACTTCTAACGAGACATTGAACTGAAAGCAATATTATACTATGTTACCTTAGGAGTTAAACATTTAGCGATACCGAAAAAAATATAAAAAGAAACTCGCATACTATAGTCTCGACTTGGTAACTACGTAGATTATTTTCATTTTGATAAGGGTCATTTCACCTCCGTGTAATTCCAACTTCGCGCTGCTCATTAGATCTTCATTGATAAGATGTGTATCAAGCATTCACGCATTTCAAAACTGTGCACAGGCACGACCTTTTTTACACGATCGCGAGCGTAAATATAAAGCTGAGACATGTGTAGGTATAATTTTTCATTACTTTGTAGAACAGTAGAACTTTCTTGCCTGTTACAGTTCCATTTCCTCCGATTTTCATTAATTAAACGATCATAGATTTTATGAAATATTTTTCGATGAATTTCTGAATAACATTTCCAAATTTCTGAGGTTCCATTTTGCAAGGCAATTTTTTTTAGCAATGCGGTTGCGTGTGTTCTCAGTGGGAGTTTATTAAATCAGAAATGTTAAAGCATATCTCGGTTACTTTTGGAGATTATTAAAATTTCTGCGTGGATACATACGCAGATTGATGTGCATACGTACATACGAAAATTGGAAAAAAAAATTATCGGTAAATGTTCTACTTGTCAATGGTAATACTATAGTACCTATATAAATTGATTTTTGGCACTTACAGTATTTATTAACCTCCCCTATAATAAAATACCCCATGTAAGATGGCCCTATATTGTGATTACAGAAAATAGTGGTTTGAAACTTATGAAATTTTTTAATTTGTTCAGTTAATAGCCGATAATTTGCTACAAGTGGATTCCAAAATTACCACCATTTCGGCAAACAGAATCACCTATTCCTGATTGCAACCATCCATGTTCCTTTTTGAATATCATGAGAAGCCTAAAATTAATGAAATTCTTAGAAATTTTTTGTCACTTTATCAGACCTTTGCGACAGACCAAATGCATGAAATGAAAAAATATTTAAGCAACGCATTTTAACGCTTAAAGTTTCTAGTTTTTGAATCAAGGACTCAATTTTTTTTTCATCCATTATGATACTGTTTTATCAAGATGAAGTGCAGGAAACGAAGTTTAAGAAATTTTTGTCTATATAGTATAAACGTATGCACGGGTCAAAAAATGTTTTTCCGGAAAATTCAATGAAGATTTCTTATAAAGCAAACATTTGTCTCTAATTTCATTTTTTTTTTGGTATTGTTGTATGATTTTTATTGACCGAGTTATTCGCGATCAAAGCAAAAAAGGTACTTTTCACTTTGAACACCTATAACTTGCGAACTCATGATCGTAAACAAGTTTTCGTGAGTGTCTTGGAAAGCTAAAAAAGTTTCTTTTTAGAATCTTCAGTTGCCAATTTAAGATTTATTTTTAATTGTATTAAATCCATTTTAAAATGGTCCCAAAAATTGACGAAAATGTTTTGAGTATAATAATTTGGCCCCGCTTTGCAGACCTCTGTGTTAACTAAAAGCAATTGTTTATTTTTAACTATTTCGAAGAGACCATGAACATTTCGTCCCATATTAAGCGCATCATAGAACGTTCCTGTGACAAAACGCGTGTTGAACAGCGTTATCGAACCGGAGCGCGACGATTTGCTGGCTGGCAAGACTCTTCGCACGAATTCCTTGTCACGCGATAGCCTAATTATCGTTATAGGCACGAAAACGATAATCTCGAGTGTTCAGAGGCAAGCGTAACGCGAGACCACCAGCGAGCTCCGTCTTTGGCCGTAGCCTGGCGTCTTCTTCCCCTTCTTCTTCCTCTTCTCCCTTCTCCTTCCTCTTCTTTTTTTCATCCCGGAACTGTGGCCTTAAATCATAACTACGTGTACCGGTTAGAGTAGTGCAAGAAATGAAGACAAATGCACGGAGGGGGGAGGCGAGTGTTGTGAAGAGGAAACGCGATAGCTGCTGTCTCCGGACGCGTGGGGCGCAGCCTGCTCTTCGTGGCCAGGCGCAGCGGAACTTGCGGAAAGTTCTGCGATAGTTTCTTTCCTCCGACGGTGTTGATGAAAATTTGAACGAAACTTCGTTTCGTGAAGGATTTCATGGAAAGTCTGCGAGCGTTTAAAGATAGGAAAGTTTTGGTCGGCTGATGAGCCTAGGTTATGCTTATCGCTCGGAAAATACTGATTCTTCCAGTATATTTAAGTGTGTACGTATTCCTGTGTATCTTTCCCCTGCGAGCAATAGAAACGGTTTACAGGTCCGTTTGAATGTGCAGACTTTATGTTCGGTGAAAACGTTAACGAATTATCTTTTAATAGTAGGTACCTACGGTAGCGGATAAAAAGGTTACTGTTTTTTCGATTTGTTTTATTTTTGTTAGTTTCTAGCATCAACTTGGAACTTTGGAATGTGTTTAATATACACATTCTGATGGAGAATTGAAAGTTGTATGAAACCCAATTAAAGTTGAAGTTATTTAACTAACAAACAAAAGTTTTATATGGCATTGAACGGGACAACACATTGTTTGGATTTTTTATCCCTTTTCAAGCGTGGTAACTTTTTGGTCGGCTTTAAAAGTGTGTTGTATCGTTTAATGTTGTAAAAAGTTTTTGTTTATTAGTTAAATAAATTTAACTTTAACTGGGTTTTATACAGCTTTCAATTCTCTATTAGAATATGTATATTGGGCACATGCTGCAGTTTTGAGATGATGTTAAAAAGTAATAGAGGTAGAGTGAATTGAAAAAATTGTAACTTCTTTGTCCGCTACTGTACCTAGTATTAATTGTATACAGACAAATTCTGGCTACTGTGCCTCCTCTGAGTTTTTCTCTTTTTGATCCCAAAATACTAATGTTTTTCGGTACGCGCTTAATTTTAACGATACGTCAAATTTACGTATGTATACAGCTTGTAATATGTTTCTTAGTGAGTTTTATTAATTAATTTTATTGATTGATATTTATTTTATTTTTATCAGTATTTTAAACATTTATTTTTTCTACAATTGTTTTCTGTTTTATTTTTAAGTACAACTCAAATTTATTTATGTTTGGCAAATTTTATTCAGGAAAAAATCCAAGAAAATGGAAATAAAACACCAGTGTGACACTGCTGGTCGGGCAAAAGAGTGGGGATATTGGCATTACGCACATTATGTAATATTCTAGGGTCAAGCGCTTGAATATTCTCAACCCTCGTGAAGTTAGCTTAAAACCCTTGAAGGGTGGACCTCTAAACCACGTCGAGTAATTTTTTAACCGTCCAATATATACGCAATTACGTTAGTGTTCCTGTAGCCTTATAAAGAAATTAGTGTCAGGGGATACTGGGGTACAAATTCTCCTTTCAGTAAAAAAATTCTCGCCGCCATTAATTTGCCGCAGAAAAGCGTGGTGCGGTACGTGCAAGAGTATCAGACATGCAAGTACGTCCCGTTAACTTTTTAACGACGTATGGTCGAAACCGATATAACAAGGAAGATATGTCAAATTACGCATGATTTTAAACAACTTCAAATTGGTAAAATGAAGCGCAAAAAGGTAAAAAGGACATGCTCGTGTTTAATAGCAGTTTTGAATTAACAATATTTTTATGAAAAGTTACTATCTTTGGCTCGTTATATGAGTACAAAGTAGGCACCAATATACCCAATTTATGAAAAATAAATTGGGTATATTGGTGCCTACTTTGTACTTTGTACTGCTTGTTTTGCACATTAATTTTCAACCATTCTGTTAACTTTATCACTTTATTATTGATAAAGTGTAAATACTTATCGTTAATTATTATTATTCATGAGTCTATTGAAAAAGTTTCCAGTTTTCTAATTTTAAACATTCGATAAACTCTTAACTATTTTGAATAAAGAATACAAGTCTTTTGTACATGGAGATTATAAGTAGTGGTAATATATCAAGTTAACAGAATGGTTGAAAACTAATGTGCAAAATGCCTGAGGAATATATGTATCATGAGCGCCTATAAACATTTGTAAGGTAAATAATAGATTTTGTTTAAACTTCTTATACTATGTTGAAGCTTTGTCGAATGTAAAGTGTGTATTGTTGAAACATGAACATCGATATTGTTTTGGAACTTTGGAGTGTAACTTTCTAAAGACCGTCATTTTTGTTTCATATAACGTCGTTTCAATGATAGAGTTGCGAAACTGCACATTTCTCGAATTTGAGCTGAATACATTATTTTATTTGTTTGTCGTCAACGTATTCTGCAGTTTTAATCTTAATGAAGTTCCTACAGTTTCGCAACTTTTGCATTGGAACCATCATATAAGTGGTGAGAGGGAGAGGGAGAGGGAGAGGTAAGGGGAGGGAAGAGGGAGGGGAGAGGGAGAAATGGCCAACTATTATAAAAGGTACAAAACTTGTACTTCATTCTTCTTTCCCGTAATACAGTAACTGCAAAAGTTAGTAATAGTTCATTGTTATTATTTTCTATTTAATAATTATGCGTTTGTTATATTTTATCACAATATATCTTAAAGTTCTATGAATTTTACGTTTAATTTCCTAAATTAATAAGAAAATGATCTTTTTTTGAATGCTTTCTGTAATGATTTCAAAAGAAAATCCAGTTTCCAGTATTATCGAAATGAAAGAAAAGAAAAATCTTCCTCGATAATGATATATCTATTGATACAAACGTCTCTGAAACCACTTCGACCTAACTGTACAAAACAGTGCCATAAATTATTCTACAACTGGAACTGTGGTAGCTTAAGTAAATGTTAAATAGTAATCAAGGAAAGTGCAATCGCAATCATTTTTATTCTCATTTCTGCAATGCCCTCCCACGTTATAGTATCTCAAATTGGAGCAACGCAAAACACTGCTTAAAAAGCGTTTGCAAATCAGTGTATAGATTACTTTTAATAATACAAGGTGACCTCTGCTTAATGAACGCAGTTTTATATTCCTGAAACTTCATTAGCATCGAATTTGGGTTGGGCGATATTAAACCGTTCGAATGCGGATGTACATCGGTCAATCCACGGGGTTAATGAAGTTAACTGCTGAGCAGACCAATAATAGTGCCTATGAGGTAGGTACCCGAGGTAGGAAGTAGATAGAGGATACCGTTTCAGCATAAAATTCAGCGAGGAACACAGCATGAACGGAATATTTAACCATTTGAATTTACGAACGTCTGAAAACGAAGGAAATAATGGCGTTCCGCGAGTAATGTTTCAGTACTTTTTTCAAGGATATACATTATGTAGAAAGACGACTATGCACGTGCCAAATTGTCCAGAACAAAAGTAGTAGGTACTCCCGTGTCTCGCAAAATCTACATCCATCTGTGCATTAGTATTCAGAAATCATGAATCAAATCTTCTTTCTGTCTATAAGAAACTATTCAGCAAATCGTGGGTTACATCGATAATGCATTTATAGGGATTTTTTGTGTCTATACCTATGCGTAATATTATTACTTTAATAGTAGACCTAAGAGGTAGTAAAATTTCGGAAAAATTAAGATTTTTTTTTAGTGTGGGTTTATTTGTAGGTGGTCGCGTCAACACTAGAGTCATTAGCGACCACACACCTCCGCGCAACGATTACACACGTGAAGGTTTAGTTACAAACTAATTCGATCTTATATAGTGTTCCATTACAAGAGGTTAAGCAAATTCATCTCTTGAAAAATTTCATCACATTCAGGATATTTTCAGACTTATTCAAGTTTGAGATCAAACTCTCTTTGATGTTGAGTCGACTTCTTTCCTGCGATAACTTAGGGTATGGTAGAAGATCATGTTCTATGCTTATGTTTTGCTGGCATGCCCTAAAATTAAGATTTGTATGACTGTGACGGGGTCATTTAATTTTTCTCGTGGAAATGGACAAAATTAAATCTTTGCAATGTAATTTGTACCTTCCTGCAGCCGCTCTACAGTGTCTCTTTTATTTGTTATGTATCGCATGCGGTAACATTTTGCACAGGGGTGGATTTGAGCATAGACTAAGTAGGCTGCAGCTTAGGGCAGCAAATTTTGGGCGAAAGAAATTTAAAAAGGATTAAACACAGAGGCTTGAGACAACTTTATAAGCAATTCACTTTTTTCATGTAGCGAATTAGCAATAACTGTGAGTTTGTCATATTGAATTAATTTAAAAATTGTATCAACTCTTTTAAATAAAAATAATTGATGATATTTCATAGGGGCGCCAAATCTCAAGATCCCTTCCTGATCCTGAAATGCTTAATCGTTGCTGGAAGCTATCAAGTAATCTACTTCAGATTGTATTTCAGCCGTATCATTTTTAATGATAATTCATCTATGGCACAGTTCTCGAGTGCATACATGCTACACGTATAAAAAGTTGTTAGCGTGAGTAAAAGCTAAGAAACTGGCAAAAATATCTCCATTGATCACATGTCTTCAACTATATACCTGTCATTCCCCAAGATTATTTTGGTGGAGGAGTAAAATGTACATGGAACATTAGATTATTCCTGTTTATTATGAGTGTTTGTGTTGCGTATACACAGTGGTGCAGAAACGAGGGAGAAACGTATCAATCAGTTATACAGTAGCCGACAAAAAAGTTACCACTTTTTCGATCCACTCTACCTCTATTATTTTTTAAAATCAACTCAAAACTGCAGCATGTGCCCAATATACATATTCTGATAGAGAATTGAAAATTGTATAAAACCCAGTTAAACGTGAAATTATTTAACTAATAAACAAAATCCCTACATAACATTAAACACTACAACACTCTTTTAAAGCTGTTAAAAAGTTACCACTTTTGAAAAGTAATAAAAATTCTGATATTTCGTGAGAACACCTACTGCTTTTAGGACGGCCTAAAAGAATACCAAAACTGGTAGCTCCTTTGTCGGCCCCAAAAATGTATTATCCCGTTCAATGTCATACAATTTTTTGTTAGTTACATAAATTCAATTTTAACTAGGTTTTATACAGCTTCCAATTATCCATCAAAATATATATAACATTCAACACATACCACAGTCCAAGTTGATGTTAAAAAATAATAAAAATAAAACAAATAAAAAAAGTGATAACTATTTTGTCCGCTACTGTATGTTACAATACAATATTAATACTATATGGGTCTCAATGAGCGTTGTTGGGCAAGTAGCAGGAATCGATGAATATAATTAATCATGAGTACATTACACTACAGTACTAAAAAGGAACACTCTCGAAATGACAATCATCGATGTTGCGGAAACTTGGGTACTTAGGAATTGTTGAAAAACATTTGACATATCATAGGTAACTAAAGCCACCGTTCAAAAACAAATACTTTCCTCATTTAAACTTTTTTCCTATACTTACTACAGAAACTTATACATTAATCGTGTGCCTTGCAACGACCCACAGCTCGTGGACATCACTTCAAAAATAAATCATACATAAACATAAGAAGCTTATCTTCATCTAATCTGTAGATACATCCATACAAAAAGCGGCAAATTTAACTTAATAATTTAATTTAAATGGCGGTTAAATGAGAATCACGTATGAGTAGGTAAATAGGATGCTTCAGTGAATTGGAACTAACAGAAATTTGGTAATTCAACAATTCATTAACATGTTCAAATACATTCACTACTTCTCCCATTTATTTAGGTGCACTCAAAAATATGAGAGTGAATAGAGCTTTTACAAGTTCTATTGTTCCGTAAGACGAAAGTAAGGGACAAAATTGATAACTCACAATCAGTTTAATTGCTTAAAGTCATTGCACAATAAGAGGTATTTTTTTCGGTATTTTATTGAAAGAATACGATTAGTAAGATTAATGGAGTTAATAAGCTATCTCGTTTCTTTCCTTCGCCTTAAAGAACAAAAACTATGAAAAATTCTAATATCTTGTGATTAAAAAAGTGCTAGCTCTGAACAGAACGCCGCCACGACCCCAATTATTATACCCATTTCTGCTACAGAAATTATCTAAATGGAGGTTCGCTATCAGGGGCAAGGCTTGTTGCCGCGTTTTATCGGAACACTGCTAGCGCAACGGTATCTGATGTGCCCCCCTTGATGCATACATTATTTCTCCGGATGAAATTTATCAGATCAGCAGAGACTAGAATCATGAACCGTAACACATTGCACAAGTGAGGAGAGACGTACTATAGTAAGGCATAGGGTCTACATATACAAACTGAAAGCAAATACGCATAAATCTCTCGTGTTTGAAGCTGATGAATAGGCCAACATTGTGACGCCCTACACTGTGTACAGACTCTTCCGCGGAATTACGGATTTCACGTTTTGCTTCCTTGTTAACATGCCATGTCGTAATCCTGGCCAAATGCAACCATTCACCGTAATGACGATTGAACCCAAGGGCTCTTTAGCTTTTGAATATCGAAGGTGCTACATACAGAACGATCCTACTACAGACAGTTTTTTTACCTGCATTCTATTGAAGTGCTCTTGCTTAAAGAATATTGAATATGTTAAATTCGGAAGAAGAAGATAGATAAGTAGTATGTAATTAATAAATTTCTTATGTAGAAATAAGTATTTACCTAACTGTTCAGTTCTGTTTTACAGTTTCTTCTATATTTGTTAGCTTCTAAGGGATCTATCAGAACAGAGTTTCCATCCCCGACTTTGAGGGCTGGTTGAGTCTGCAAACACAAATAGGGGTAGCAAAAAAATACGTGACGAATATTTTTGGACGCTCTGCGCTACAGTCGTCTGATTTGTAGGCGTTTTTCCTTGATTTTACAGTGATTAAAAGAAAACGGATGCTCGTATGGACTTGAAATTTTGACAGCATGATCAAAATGTATTACTTGCTGCAGTGAACCTCGACATTAAAGTATATAAACTCTAGTTTTTTAGATAAAAAATAGCCATCTATGCACCCCCAAAATTGAAATTTATCGTAAAAATCTCTTAGTCGCTATTTTAATAATATTGATTCAAATCTTTCTTCCGCTGTTCAGATTTAAATTACAGTTTCTAGGATAAACATATTCCAAGGAAACCGGTATATCATTATTTTTAAGCTCAATATGAATGCAATTCGCAAAAAATACTCGACTTCCGAGCGATTTGACTACCTAAGTACTACCCTTAAATCAGTTTTGAAACAATATTCCAATTTGGGGTCACTCGACCCCTGAGTGTCAGATACGCTGTAAAAGTCCCAGTGTCGTTCTAGGGTTATAATTAAAGCCATGCTATTCTAGCTGACTCTCACTCACTGTATAATTAACTGCATAACAACTTTCTGCGAACAATTAACACTTTGAGTGGAGCAAGGTTTGGAGAACTGCCCCTTCAAGTCGGTCAAGCCTCTGCGAGCGATCGCTTTTGCCAAGAAAGTTTTGCTTTCCATGCTTTCTAGAACATATCAACGTGGAAATACGCCAAAACCGTGCACATGATTCAAATCCCTCGGCGTGAAAACACGCCGATGCCACTCAAAGCGTTCACAAGAAATGACTAGTTTAACCCTCGGTTGTCACACCTAATTTTTCGAACATTTTTCAAACAGCTGCTTTTTAAAAGCTATCTGTTAAATTAAGTAGCAAGAATTCGAAGATAAAGTTTGAAAATTGAAGAATTCCTATACCTATGTTCATCGTTAAAAATGAATATTATAAGTATCATCAGGTTTAAACAGTACCATTTTCAATGCCATCTCAAACATATTTTACCTTAAAGTTAAATTGTGGGTCATTTTGACCCAGTGTGACAAGCAACGGTTAAAGTACCAGAATATCTAAAATTTTCTAATTGATAATAAAGCTACAGTTACGACTACTTTGTTATTGATATTAATAATGACGTTCGAAGTTTAAACAATTTTTCAGTTAACGATAAAAATATATACTCGTATGCTAG
This sequence comes from Andrena hattorfiana, assembly GCA_944738655.2. Lineage (NCBI taxonomy): Eukaryota > Metazoa > Arthropoda > Insecta > Hymenoptera > Andrenidae > Andrena > Andrena hattorfiana. The sequence goes on from OX122895.1 coordinate 10,167,172, forward strand.
TATGAATACGTAAGAGTACCTATACATATATTATATACCTATGTATCAAGTAATAAAGTAGCAAGTAACACAGTATAAAGAACTGAAATTGATGATATCGAATTTCAATAAAACCTTTTATTATTTCTATACTTTTTGATATAAGTACAATCTTCAGTATAATTTTTATGTCACTACATTTTACGAGAGCAAGTTACTATATGATCCAAATATATTTTCGTGTTACTTAGGGACAGCAATAAACTCAACGATGATATCTGATACAATCAACTTATTAAAAAACCGAGCAATTATTGATATACAATCCAAATCAGTCAATCACCATTAAATTGTCGTGCCACGAATATAAACGAATGCTATTTCTTAGTTTGCAGGTCACAAATATTTATACACACACTGTATTGTTTCATAGTTTACACGGTATGGCTTATTTTTATTTAAAAACGTAATGACTGACAGCAGTGTATTTCTTTAACACTTATATGTGCAGTGGCGTTGCTAGTTTCTCAACTATGTACAAGTATTATCCTCTGCAGGATAGTTGTTCCACTGAACAAATAATAGCCACCCTACCAGTAATGCCTTGTAAAGGTATAGTGATGTCGTAAAAGCAGCAGGGTGCAAAGTCGATAAAGCCCTCGAATGTCGCGTAGACAAGTCAAGACTCTAAGGATGTATTCGGTATACTTTTTGGACACGTTAAAGAAGATACCCTTGAGCTTTTTAAATGTGTAATGCAATTCGAAAGATTACTGAACGCTGAGTAAAAAATTTGTGAGTAGTCGGTACAACAGTTGACTGCTTGATTCTTGTTAGAATTCTTGTCAGTAATAAAGGAGTTCAGCTAAATAATTGACGCGCCGCCCAACTGACCACGACAAGTGGATCAAGTCGGCCACCGGTCAGACTTGGTCATGAACAGATACAAGTCACATCAAAGCCCGGGGAATTTAAAATCCCCCAGTTCGCGACTTGCGATTTCTTCAAAATAGTCGTCGCAACTTTCTTACAAAAATCGCCCAGTCCTGTAATACTGGGTTAGACGCAGAAAAAGCAACCACAAAGTCTACTTCAGTGTTACTGAATTTATACTACTTCTGGCAAGTTCAAATCATTTTTCCTTCAATTTATCACACTGTCATTCGTAATACAAAAACAGAAAAACTACTCTGACAATATTGAAATTCGAAAGTTCTCTAACAGGTGACGAAGGACAGGTTTGGTCGTTTGCAACCGCAGGGATATCGGTTCACGCTCTATTCAAATCAAATCAAGGATTTACACGCCATTGTATATGCTAATGCACATACATATTCGAAAATAATAATTTAAATTCGTGAAAATCTTCAAAAGAATTAATCGCGGAAGCTGGCAGTTTTTACGCAAGTAGAAGTTAATTTTCACCAGTTTTAAGACACCTTACATTGAAAGCCTTTTTTTTTGTAACAGATTATTGTATAACAATACTCACGTTAGTGAATTTGTACAAAAAAGAATTTATACATATCGATAGAATGTTTACAGTTGCTTATATGTATATACCATATTTATTTCTTATTTCGTTATTTGCGATGCTGTTTCAAGAAGGGGACATATTTGAGAAGGTGTTTCATAATAGATACGTTTAACTTATGTAGGGTAATTCCGGTAGAGTTGAATGCATCAAATGCGCAATGTGTTAGTTATAGTTCCTTCGTTATAGTGATTATGATCGAGTATATCTGTGAATTTTACATCATAATTTTATAAAATTTTGACGAAAATCAACATTATAATTTCGGGTAAGGGTAATAATTTCTTGCGTAGTCATAAGAATTAGTATCACTCTGTTGTTTGAGAAGATGTTTACACCGTTCTCATAAAATAAGCTTTAATAACATGTAGCTATAATGCAAGCCTATAACGGTGATTTTGAAGCCTACTGTAATCGCCAAATGTATTGTCTGTTCTCGATGGTTTCATGAACGATGCTCTAAATTTGAAAACGTGTAATTATTATGGGAAACAAGTAAAAAAATAAATAAGTGTTAGCAGTAATTTTTAACAATGAAGTCTAACTCACTTCTAACAGTAAGGGAGAGATGGACCACTGTTATGATCATTATATGTTCCAGAAAAGATAGTTCACTACACGATCTGGCAAGTGTAATATTCAATAGTATTTAAAATATTTAAGTTTAAGACGTGTTTAAACCGTGGGCCATCTCTACCGGAATTGCCCTAAGTCCCAAGTTAATCACTATATCTCACAAGGAAAGATCCCGATCCTGGAAATTCAAAAAATTCTGAGGCTTTGTGAATATGTAGGGCATTTCCTCCTGATTACAATGCAATTTTTGTTTGCTGCCAAAATTCAATGGAAAGGAGTGAAATTGACCCCTCAAATTCCGGCTATTTTCCGATTTTGTGTTACATATAACTCGTTAACTGTAGAACTGTAAGTTACCAAATGATATACCTAATTAAAACAAGTAACTTTTGTCTTGAAACTTTTTTCTATCTCTTACAGACTGCGAGTTACAAAATAAAATCGGAAAATAGCCGAATTTTCATGGGTTAATTTCACCCCTTAAAGCGAATTTGGGCAGCAAGCAAAAATTGCGTTGAAATCAGGAGGAAATGCCCTGCATATTCGCAAAGTTTCGGATTTTTTTTTAATTTCCGGGTTCAGGATCTTTCCTTGTCAGTAAGACACAGTAGAAACGATTTCAGAACAAACATCATTTCATTACTTCTATATTATTTCAAATGAGCGGATTATTCATTGCTTTAAAATTTCCAGTATCCTGCACAAGCAACGTACACCAATGAAACATGCAATTTCACGTATTGGGACGCCACCGAAATTCTACGTGAGATACATTTCGGACCCGCATCGCATGGGTCGTTATCTATGTACCACTCACTGGCAGAACAATATGGTCGTAAACCACCACCATTGAGAAACATCCCCGAGATTTGATGCAGTCAATTCTTGTAACTAACCACCATCATTTTCAACATTGAATTTTCTGTGTCTGCTTCATATCAGAGGTGAGGCTGCCAATTATCTTTTGCCTCTAGACAAAATTAAATATAATATGGTGGAGAATGCTTGGCGTCTGACGGCCAATTCTAATATACTCATCCCTAGCAGCACAAAATATTGAATACACATACATCCAATATTAAAAAGAGATTTAATATCTGTTCGCGAAAATCAAGTAAGTATTGTTATTGAATATGAGTTTATAAAAAATATATTAGGTACAACTTGTTCGTGAAGAAATTTAAAATAAAAATGTTAGCTTCTGAATATTCATAATTGAGCCGTTTCATTGAAAGTGGTATAAATCCATTTTTTGGAAAAAATGAGTTAATGGTAGTTTTAGTCAGATATAGATATCGCCTTTTTAAAAGATTTGATTCAGGTTCGATCCTCTGTGTGTTATGTTTGTTTGTTTGTTTGTTTATAACCACTAATCAAAACTTAGACACTAAAAAGTAAATAATAAAAAAATATATCAAATAAAACTTTCGAGTTAAACGATTTTACTTCAAATGCACTAGAAACTAAAAAATAATTCCTTTCTTTGTACCTACTACAATTTCGATGGTGTTTTTTCACTTTAAATAAAATCCTGGAACAGGATATTTCAAAACAGAAAAGTTATCAATTTAATACAGAATCAAGCGTCGAAATAAATTTGTTGAATAAAATAAAATCGTTTAACTTCAAATTTCTTTGATATATTTTTTATATTTACAATCACGCAGTCAATGGTGTTCAATATCCTCATAAAATAATAAAAAAAAATGTTGAACCAACAAAAATGTTATCGCAGGAATGTTTTTGCTGGAAGTGGAATAAGTCCATTCGTAATCAAGATAAAAAAATCATTAAAACATACATTTCAGAAAAGTCAACTTCAATTAAAATATAAATTTAAAATTGCTATTGGTTATATTTTCCATATGTTATTATTGAAAGTGGTATGAGTCCATTTGTAGCTAAAAAGTCGTGTATTCTCTTTAACATTTTTATGAATCATTATTGCATAATAAAATTTAACAAGTTTACAGTTTTAAAAACATTACCCGATTTGATTAACGTTTGTCAATATTTTTAAGTTAATTCAAACGCAAACCCTTCAATATCTCAATGTATGAATAAATGGATTTATACCGCTTTCAAAAACAACGGCTCAATTGAAAAGAAGTTAAAATGCATTTGAAATACACAAAAGGAAGTAATCCGTTGAAAACTGAATAAAATGGTAGAAGAAGAACACGAAACAATTTATTATATTGTATTACATGTGCTCTGATTGCTTTTGTCAGTTTCAAGTGAAAATTTCATTCTGCACCCTTCCGCTTTGACCCGCGTCCAGGGGAAGAGAAATGTACGAATTTCATCTAGGTTACAATGATTACTAACATTTTTAAATAAAGCTAATTTAACATACTTTTATATAGTCTGAATGATAAGCTGGGAGAATAACAACTATACAAATAAGACATTACTTATCTGACTTTGAAATTTTGAATTAAAGTCTAAACACTGTACTTCACAAACAAGCAATCTCACAAATGATAATGGTTTCCTTTTGTGACATACCTACTAGAATAGCCACTACATAGCACTACTACGTAGTAGCACGTTCGCTTTGACCCAGTTTCCCGTACATTTTCAGCAAAACTATCATGTCACAAGACAAACTACTTTGCTTGCCCAATTAACAATGTATTAGGTACGTGAGTTACTTTTGCTACCAACGAACCAGGTCATTTTACACAAAATATGAGTGCTGCCTTGTGTGAAAGAATATTCCACTGAACCAGATGACTTTCCAACCAAACATTTGCCTTCCGAATATCCAAACATAAAGGAGTCCTTAAACGATCGTAACAGTGGTTGTTTGCCTTTAGCAGCTACTATGCCGATAGCTCCGACTCGAGGGGGTTCTACCGATGAGAATTGAAGGTTTGCTGAGGAAAGGGAGAAGTACATAGCTAGAAATCCCCGGCCACGAATTTTTCCAAGAGGTAATAGAGAGGTACTAAGAATCCTTTTTTTCGTGGCGTTAGAGCGATATCGGTTTGGCGTTAGGGAGGGAATGGTCTCTAGCTTCCATTTTATTTTCTACGGAAAGGGCTTTTGCACTCGTAAGCTGGGAAATAAAAGACACGCTCGGTTAAGATGTGTTTAAGAATGGGAGTCGTCTGTACACAAATCGCTTCTTCATTTTCTGTTTATCAGAGCTGAAAATTCGATAGAAACAAAATGGTAATTAATGCGTTGGGCATGGGTTATGTTGAATGTCAGGTTATTTCATAAGTTCCTTTGCACTTTATTCTACGAAATATTGATATCGATGGCTTAGTGCACAAAAATTGTATGTCCACTTTTAGTGTCTTCGAGACAAACAGGTTACAATAAGATTGTGGGACATTCAATGAACAAAAATATTATTTTCGACAAATTTATGAAATAGACATAAATGTGATTTTTATACAGCAGTCAAGCACTATTTGTTACACATAAAAAGTCAAATTTCGCAAAAAGTGGACTATTATTTGTATTCTGTCTTCCCCAAGTTGCAGAAGATTTTATTTAAACCATGACTTGATAATTTTCCAATAATTGTCTTAATAATAGCTAAAATTAATCACGTCCATTTCATATTATAACTATACAGGATGAGTTACGAGAAACAGAACACCTAAATACATATCTCTATTAGGATTGAAGGATTGAAGATAGAAGAAAACGTCAAAGAGGAAACGTGCATTATTCAAGGAGACAAATATGGTGATAGAAATATATCTTCTGATTGGCGTTATCCTCGTGATTTTTTAAAGGTTATCGATAGTTTTTAAGCAGCAGTATGTAATTTTAATTTCATAGCGTAGTAGCTGAATTTTTTTTGGGATAGGTGATTCAGGATAAGTGAAAATCATACACAATGTTTTTCTACTAAAAGATGTGCCTTATAACTATATTATTCTAAATTTTCATTACATATTATTATTAACTAAAGGAGACATCCGGCTTGGATATGAGTTGTGTTTTTTTAAGCATTAGCTGGTGGACATTTCCTAAGCTAAACGATGCATCTGAAAGCAAAAATTCAAATAGATTTTAAAAATATATAACTTTCAGAAGTACCTGACGTTCTCATATTTTTAAATTTTGCTTTCAGTTTTGCAATATTGGAAATATTTGCAAAGCCTTCTTCAAAAAAAAGAAAAAAAAATTCCACGAAATTCGATATTTCAACTTCAAACGGTCGCTCTTTTTTATCAAAATACAATATTAAAATTCGGAGAACGTCAGATACTTCTGTAAGTTACTTATTTTTAAAATCTATTTGAATTTGTTTTAGATGCATCGTTTAGCCTAGAGGAATTATCCACCAGCTAATGCTTAAAAAACAACATGACTCACATCCAAGCCGATATCTCCTTTAGTTAATAATAATATCTCATGAAAATTTAGAATAATATAGTTCAGGATTGACTAACTGACGACTCACGAGCCGCCGGGGGCCCCTCCGCCTTGCTACCACTCTGAACAACCCTTCTCCATACCGACCAGACTCTGACGATCGCAGTCGATTCCTGCTTCTTTCCTTCTCTTTTCGACTGCTAGGTATGGAGGGGGCCGTTCAGCGTGGCAGCAAGTCGAAGGGGCCCCCGTGGCTCGTGAGTCGCCAGTTAAGGTGGCCGTTCCAATGAGCTGCTGGCGACTGTGGCTGGAGATGCTTCCACTAGTGCGAGGGAGAAGTATGCATCTGTTTCTCCCTTGCACTAGTGGAAGCGTCTCTAGCAGCAGTCGCCAGCCGCTCTTTGGAACGGCCACCTTTAGTCAACCCTGATATAGCTACAAGACGTATCTTTTAGTAGAAAAAAATTGTGTATGATTTTCACTTATATTTTTCCCCAAAAAAGTTCCTGAACTTGTATGGTTTTTCCGGACATCTAGGTGGATGTAACCCCTTAATTCTTTTCGTTAATCGAATCTAGATTTCTGAGTCCAAGGCCATTTCAAGGTCATAGCATCATATGTCGTTCAAATCGCCTTGATATCAACTAAGTGCTACGCTATGAAATTAAAAGTACATGCTGCCACTTAAAAAACCATCGACAACTTTAAAAAACCTTGAAGATAAAGTCAATCAAAAGATCTGTTTGCATCACCATATTTGCCTTGAACAATACAGGTTTCCTTTTCCACATTTTCTCCTATCTTCAATCGTAACAGAGATATTCAGGTGTTCTGTTTCCAGTGCCTTCCCTGTATTTTTTTCCATTTCTAATAATATTTTGCATTGATATCAAAATATCGGTCTAAGTGACAAATCTTTCATCAGGAAACCAATTGTTGGAAGGTAACTATGAGCACAAACGTGACATTGTTATAAGCAAGCAGATTAAACATAATTATTAAGGTACACTAAATTAACTGTATTTCTCTATTACATATGTATTAATTACGAAGGAAGAAGAACACGTAAAAGCATGTAGAAACTGCTGTGAAACAGTTCTTCGGGTTAAATAATGTTACGTAAACCAAAATATTCTACTTTTACCTTTAATAGTTATCGACACCAATTTATGTGGTGTCACCTTCGCGTGACCATCTCTTTTTGGTGGACTGAAAAATGGATCCTATGAAATTGGAAATGTCGACGACACGGGCGCGAGAGGAAAGTCGCGGTGTTTCGAGTTAAACCGCGAAACAATCGTCACGGACGGTTGAGTCAGGGAAAATCGATAGGCGTGTTTGAATTCGAACCGCTTTCATTATTCAGAGAGCTTGCACGCGGTCACACGTTGCTTCCTAGCAAACTTACGTGTAAATCGCTGCAAACAATTGGCGTGTGTGCTCGTGTCGCTTCTCCACGCTCCTTCTGCACTTAAAGCGAAAACCAAATCGTTCTCGCGGGCCAATTTGACAGTTAATGCAATCTCCAACTTCAAAATGAGTCAAAATTCGAACCCCTGGACCCACTGTTTCGTTAAGTGGAATCCGACGCTAAGACGCGACACGCGCGATCAATAAAAATTATTACTTAGTTTGCAGGGTATGAAGTTTCATGAATCCTTCGACACCAGATTGTATATTTTAGGAGAAACCTATGAGGCACTTATGATCCTAGTAATTATCATAAAATTATTGAGCGTTTTCCTCAAATATCCAGTAATATAATAAATATTCTTTACAAACGAGTCTCGTGAGTTCTTCAATTTTACCAACTTTTGGGACTTATATAAATAGTGAACAAATTATTTAGCATAGTCTTTGCAAATACTAGATTTTATAACAACTGTATAATTTTAAATTTCATTATTTTTCCTAAGTACAGCTAATTTTTCTTTGCATATAGCTTTGCTTTATTTCTTGTTTTATTTCTCTTCTCTTAGCAACGCCGAGGAGGAATGTGTCATGCATCGGCCGATGTAGATTTATTCTTCAACTACGGTATCATGTGTCATTGTTCCCCCTTTGCAGTGGTCTAACAATTCAATCCATTCCGACCATCTCCCGCTGAAGATTGAAACCCACTGTATGTTCACCCTTCCTACGCGTTCCCTTACATATTTTTCAGATATCTGCACACATCAGCTTCTGAAATATTGTTGTGCGCATCGAGATATAAATATAACTAATTTTAGATATTTTCTGTTATAGAGTATCATGCAGGAAATTTTTATAAAAATGCGAATGTAAGAAACATGATGATTCATTATCACTTAATAAATATATACTCAAATAATAAACACTATTGAGTACGGTTATTTACTCTTATATAATTTTTAATCATTTTATAAATTCTACATATGCCGGGTGTTAAAAAATGCGCTTAGGACTTCAGGGGTTCATAATATTTACAGAGACGAGTGCAAAGTGCTAATAGGTCCTAAAATCAAACCTTTCGGTGTAAAGTACAAAAGACCGTTTTGATATTCACAAGATATGTTTGATGTGTCTTCCTTCCACTTGAACATAATATTCCCATTTACAGTGGCGGATGAAAAAAAGTTTGCAACTTTTAAAATCGCATAACTTTTTTAGAATTGATTCAAATGATATGGGTGTTTTTAGATGCTAGAAGAATTAGTTTGCTTTTCCGACCAATTCCTTTTTCTTAAAAACGACGAAACACGTCACTTAGCAAACTAGTCCTCCTAGCTTCTAAAAAAAAAAACTCATGTCATTTGGACCAATCCTAAAAAAGTTATGCGATTTTAAATGTTGTAAACTTTCTTTCGTCTGCTACTGTATGTGTCACAGATGGACGTGCAGTTTCAAGGACACTCGGCTCATATTTTCTGTCATGCATTTCCTAATCGTTGCCGTAGTTCCATTAAATTATTTATTGTTGATGAGTATTCTTAATTCTTCAAGTATTCCCACAAGAAAAAATTCAAAGGACTCTAGGTGACCGAGGCGACCGTTGTACCGAACCTCGTCGTTCTATCCTCTGTTCACTGACGGTTCCAGTTAAATGTTGTCTCATATTAATTGAAAATTCTGGTGGAGCCCCATCTTGGGACTTCAAACATCATTCAAGAATCCGACTAAATCAGTTATTAAAAAATTACAGTAACTTGCAATGTGGCATTCTGTTTAATGGGAAAAGTGCTCCTAAAAGTCAGTCTCATTAAGGATGTATCTGCCCTATCTTCAAATTGGTACCAAATTCATGAAAAATTGTGAGATTGTTCTTTGTAATCTTCCTGATGTGCTCCAAAAATTTTAAACGTATTCACTAAACGGTTGCTCAGTTATAATGATTTTAATTTTTACTGATTCTACACGTACTCTTATGGAAAGAGACGATCTTGACAGAAAAAAACAGCTGAAAAAGTATTAAGGACATGGTACCAATGTTTTCAATTTTTTTTACATGTAGTATATGGATAGGTGAAAATATCTGCCGAGTTTCAATTGTTTTCACTACACCTTTTTAAAGAAGAAAATTATAATTTGAGAAGATTGTGAATTCTGGGCATTTTCACTGCCAAAAGTTTAACAAATAATGCCTGAAAAAGCATTTGTAACGTGAAAAATACCTTTCTCGGAGTAAAAATGAGAGTCCAACTGTCGTTCGAGTTCTTTACATATATATTTATTATGCGTAAGACGTAGATATTCAAGTATTCATATACTTTTGTCTAATATTGTACGTCCGATACATCCTTAACACCTTGAGAGGCGCAAAACGAACTCCTTGCTGAGTTCAAAATAAACGCAAAATACTTTCGATGTTTTCCAGAAAATATCTACGTGGCAATACGTCGAAACTGTGTACAGGATGCAAATCCCTCAGCGCGAAAACGCGTCAAAGCCACTTAGGGCTTAGAAATATTTTAAACCGTATTTTAAAAGATTCCCAATTTTCTTGAAGCATTTTTTTAACTAATCAGGGTAAATACCATAATTACTCTCACCCTAAGCTGTTTTACTTACGATAACGAACAATCCTTGTCATATCATACATAAAAAAATTTAGCATACAATTGAAATATTTATTTATGCGATATGAAAAACAGCACTTAATTTTTTCTTCGTTAATTTTGATAAGACAATCAAGAATTTTAAGCGAATATTAGAAGACCGAAAACAATGACTTCCTTACTAGCGAAATAGACAACAAGGCATTAAAGAAAACGCTATAATTGGAATACTTAAGCTATTACATAACAAAATATAATTTTTTAGATGATATTAACGATTAAGTTTCTTTATTTACTATTTGGGTAAGTGTAATTGGTACAAGCGTGTTAAGCATTTTGTAATACTCTTATGGTAGTAGTTGCTTATTTACACGAAACGACATAATCTTAAAATGAGATAAACAGTATTTGATTATTTAGGTGGCAGTAGGTGGGGTGTCCGTAATTTGATCGACCTCTTTTTAAGGGTGACTGTAAAAACTCCCGATATATTTTTTTACATCAATGAATTTATAAGTAAAAAATAATAGAGGTTTTGAGAATCACAAACATTTTTTTCTGGAAATAAACATATTAGATAATAATAATAAATAATAGAATAACTTATACTTTTGCAAAAACTAAGCAATAATGTCAAAGTTAATTGTTAACGTGACAGTAGGAAATTCGGTCCTTTACCCCACATAAATAATTTTAAGAATTTTCATCTCATTTTTGTAGATTTTTGTGTTACTCTCATTGTGTCACATGATGCACATATTTAGGATAAATTGAGTTTCGTTACGAAGTATGCTTCTTTTTTGCCAAGTTGTAAATTCTGTAAAAACATTATTTTGGCCACCATCTGAACTTAGCTGTACGAGTATGAATGTTCGAGACGTTTAAATAAAGATTTAAAATATTCAACCGTGTAGAATGTATTTTAAATAGTTTTCACCCTCAAAAAATTCAACAAAAGAATTGTTCTTATTTCGTAGATCTTAAAGTATTTTCCAGTAATTGTTGTGGTTTGGCTATATTTCTGGTCCATACATTTGGCGATTCAATTTATCTCAACGTAAAGTAAAAATTTTCAAACTCCAAGACGTTTCGATGTGAAATAGCTAACAAAGAAAAATACTTGAATGGCATCAAAATAATTCCTTTTCGACGATGTCACTTCAAGCACACGTCGAATTCAAAGTTTTAGCCAAATTGGTGTTTCGGGCTCTTATCACTGAAGAGAGGATTAAAAGTCTTTTCACACGAGACACTTTGTGCTCTGCTATTGGTATTTCGACCAGATTCACACATTTCCTGCCCCCTATCTTTACTAAACCAGCGTTGCCTCTGCCAAATGAGTCCATCCGAAATGGCAGTCGTGAGCCGCGGAAGTGTATCGTGTGAAAAGGCTCGAACATTTATATGGCCTTTGAACTTTTCCAGCTAAACAAGTGCCGAGTAATTATCCCGCGACAGTGGAATGCCTCGAAAGTTTCCTGACTGCGTAAACGAGTGGGAAGTTATTAATCTCGCGGGCAGGGAGGCGCGGAAGTAATGCCTCTTACTTTGCGCCCTGTTAATGCGCCCGCGGAAGAAGAAGCGGACAGATAAAAAAGGAATAGAGGGAAGAAATCAGTGGAAGAGCCGAAGCTCGCATGGAAAATTCATACATTTCGTGCCTGTGTAGTCGACCACTTTACTGCTGTACGCCTCCTCCGACCACCCCATTCCTCGCCCTCTTTTCCCTCTTTCTCGTTCCTCTCGATCGATAAGGGCTCCAGTTTACCGGGACACTCTTATCCAGCAGCTGCATGCATGACATCAAGTCGTAAATAATAACCCCTCTGAAAAAAAGGATTAACCCGATATACCATGCGGAGGAGATTGATAATTAAAACGAGCGACACCTCCATTACTCGACGCCGTTAACGCCGCTGGAGGAATACCAGCTGGACGGTATTTAGCATCGCTGGCTGTCGCGAAAGCCCTTGTCACTGTAAATCGCGATCGTCAACGTTATCGCTATGTACGATTACAAAAGTATGGGTAAACTGGTATTGGATGTTTTGATCCGTTCTTAAATTGGAAAACGTGTAAGTCAGTCCGTGACTTGGACTTTAGATATTTAATATAGTATACATGCGATTAGTATTTTTATTAAATTATTGATAAACTACTCGTTATCAATAAACGCTTCTTATTGTTAGTATTAATTACCTGTTTAATGACGTTTCTAATACTTACAGTGTATCAAATGAGAGCATAAAATGATATAAGTTTGAGACTTAGCTGTTATTATATTAACTAAGTTTGCTTAACAGAACTTTTTAATTGAATGCAATAAGAATTATTACCAGGTAAAGATATCTATTGCTTTCACGTGAATTGTTGAAAGGATTATATTATTTTGAATGGTAAAAATGGAAGTTAGACAGAGTAGCGATTTTTTTTATTCTACAGTAGAAATGTATTGTAATACCCTAAAGGTGCAAATCTACGATGAGACAAAAATATCGCGTCTCACATGAAACTTTAATTTCCATTATTATTATTCTTTTATTTTTATTATTTCCATTTTGTTGTCGCTAAGATTTTTGTCTCGTGATAGAAAAGTCTCATGTAAAATCTCATCGTGGATTCGCACCTTAATAATTGAAGATTATTATATCACGATCGTTAGTAGGTATTATAGTAGGTATGGCATGTACAGGCAGAAGTGTTTAATTCGATGATTGCTTTTAAATGTTTCATCAAATTCCTATTAACCAGTTTCCATTGTGGAAAGTAATCGATGTATTTTCCAGGAACGATACAAGTGCTACAAATGCAATTTTCGTATTTTGACAGCGCAGTTTTTCTTGCATTAGTTATTTAATGATCAGATACTAGCTTCATCTTGATAAAACAATATTATAACTGATGAAAAAAAATTTGAGTCCTTGATTCAAAAACTAAAAACTTCAAGCGTTAAAATGCTCTTTCTAAATACTTTTTATAAGTATTACAGTAATATATTTAAAAAATGAAGAAAATAGGTCAGTTACGTTTAGCAAAACGAAGCAATTAAAATTTTAAAACTGAATTATAAAAATGAAAATAACCAAAGTCACAGTAGCTTACGATCGGATTGGAAACATTTATATAAAACTTAAATGAAATGTTTAACGATGTGCCATTGCTTTTAAATTCGTATTTATTTTTTTAAAAACTTTCACGTATAAATTAAATAAAATCTATCGCAATAAAGCAACAATACGAAATATAAAAGACAAGTTCAGTATAATTTTTTAAAAAATGTTTAAAAGTGAAATACTTGGTCAAGTATGGAACAATGAAATATTTAAGGCATTTTCATATGCAATACTATTGCTCATATATTTACTTTACCGTGACAGTATACACATAAAATAATCTATTTTCAATTACAGCATATAAGGGAGAGTAGGGTAAACACGAACGCGAGGTAATCGCGAATGTGATGTTACGCCGTTTTAATAAATAAAAACGATGTTCTCTCTCCACTAGCTAATAGTTTAGGTCGTATCCAACGTCGGGCAGAAAGTAATAAATACAGAACGCTCATGCTATTCAAGATAAACACAATTTATTATTTTCATCATGTTTCAAGTAATATTTTGTCCATTTTCAATTGCATGTAATTACTGTTGAATTAATGATAGAATTGTTTTTTTTTAAGTTGAAATAAAGCACTTTTTTACCAACATTTTGTGACCAAGGCGTTGCTTGAATCATGATTCTAACCTCTGAAATAAATTCTTTTTTATTTTTTGATGTCGTGGGGCATTGACGAACAAATCGGATGGGGTAATTTCGAACCTGCGAGATTAACAACGTTAACCGATTTTTATGAAATTTTCAGCATGTATAAAACTTACTTAAATCTACAAAAGGGATTTTTCAATTTTCATTACAGGCTCAGAAAAAAAAGTTTAAAAAACGACCTTTACTATGTTTTTCGATATTACGACGCATTGCAATTTTTTTCTAACGCACAAAAAGAGGAATTTGAGAAATACATTATGTGTAGTAAAAATACTTTCTGTGCGACTTCTGCGATATTTAGCACTCTGTTCGTGATTACCCCACGGCAGTCGAGTAATCACGAACACCAAGGGTTTCGCTTTTTCACTATAAAGTTGATTTTTATTATAATTTTTCAAAAAATCGTGACAGTACTTTATAGGTGAATAGTTTAAATATGTTTGTAAATAATAAACAAATTCATTTCTCCTATAGTTTACGTTTTGTTTGCTTTTATGCTTAAGTAATGCAATTCGTAAAAGGATGAATGAATATAAGGACATAAAATGTCTTATATGTATAGTAAAACAATCTTGAATGCTACCAAGAATTAGGTAACATTAGTTGCATAGTATATGGCAGGGTTGACTAACTGGCGACTCACGAGCCGCCGGGGGCCCCCCTCCGCTGAACGGCCCCCCTCCATACCGACCAGATTCTGACGATCGCAGTCGATTCCTGCTTCTTTCCTTCTCTTTTCGACTTTTCAAAAGCGAGCTTTTGTTTCATTCAAATATCTTAAGTAGTAACCGAGATAAAAAATAATAACGTTAAGGGCGTTTACCCCCGTATTACCCTTAAACAATGGGGGGGTAGCGATCTAAAACTTTACATAATGGTGTTTCAGGCAAGGAGCATCGTTTAAAAAATAACAATTCCAGAAATCGGCGTGAGGGCCGTTTGCCCATGCTTACCCTGCTAGACCCTTTGCCTCCTTACCTAAATATGTTCTGTGTGGTTGTAATATCAGCCACAGAGTCCTCCATACGATTACAAATGAATGTCGATTGAGTGGTGCGTTTAGTTTGTAAATTAAATAAAAAATCAAGAGGTTCGTGTTTTTCCAAAACAAAGTAAGCTTAATTGAAATGATTAAAAGTTGGAATGTGGGCTAAGCAGTCGAAGCTGCATATTTTCACGATTTATGCTTTAAGAATGCAATCATTTTAGAGGCTTATACCGTTTCTAACGTCTCAATAACTGCATTATACATGTCACATTAGCCACAAGGAAATAAGCATAATACCAGGGGCACATTTGGACAGTTTATTTGGGGCAGATTTGAACTGTAGTATATTGGAATACATTATCACCACTTGATGACGAAAAAATATCTGTTGGAGATTTTTTTCTAATTAAATTTCCGACAAAAAAGCATAGATACTACATATATAGGACAACTTCTAAGTCTAGAAGACGATAGCAGTGCTGAGATGAAGTTTTTAAGAAAAAAGGGAAAATTGTGATTTCGTTTATCCTCGGATAGACGATATTTCAACAATAATGCGTTCGGATATAGTTCATCAAGACTGAATGTCTGTGTTAAATTTAATTTGCATTTTGACGGGGGTATCAGATGGAATAATTTAACATAGAGACATTTTCTTTGTTTCAGTTTATTTGTGTTTCTATCTTATTTATACAGTGTTTAAAAAAGTTAAATAAATGCTTTGTATAATATTTTTCTGGCATTTTATATTTATGTACAATTGTGCCCCAGTGCTGTCCAAAAATACCACGTAGAGGGGCACAATTGAAAAATAGAGAAATAAATTAATAAAAAGAAATCGTTTAATACACTGTGTAAAAATCTTAGAAAAATTCATTTAGTTAAAAATATGTCTAAAGCTTGCCTGTGTATAAAACAAAAGTTATTTTTTCAGTGTATAAAAAAAGTATGTTGCAATTTCAAAGAATGTCCAATTGTGCCCCGGTCTCCCTTACCCTATTTTTCGCAGCGGAAGGAATGTAATTTACCACCGACAAGCAAAGAAGTTAATCCAGTTCCAGCGATTTTGCCACGGTTTCATTAATGCGGGATAGAAGTTCGTTGAGTTCATTTTAAAGTTTCGTGCATATTACCGTAAAGAAATATAACGAACGTGTTCAGATTTTTGAGGTGTTAAATAAATTCCATCTGGGTTGAGTGTGCATCAACATTCATCTTCTTCTTGCATGAAAATCTGGGAAAATATGACACTTCAACGAAATGACGAAATCATTCTATAGAGAGTGTCCTAAAATTAAATTGAAAATCTTTCCTGCATCCAATGTATTTTGATCTATCCAATGCCCACTCAATGGCAGTACTCTGATTAAAATCTAATACGAAATATCGAAAATTAAATTCTCAATTTGTTTGGGCTCATGTTCAAAGTACGGCGCGAGGTGTACAAAACTTTCTCGGGAAATGCGTCTGCTCGTAAAAGCCTCGCTGACTTGCAACCACATTTCGTCAAACCTTGCGCCGCTCGAAGTGTTAATAAAAGTTTTTAGTCAGTCACCTTTTACTACACAGGGTATCGTTGGAAAATGTGATCTCCGTGAAGCAGGTGATCGGGGACGTTAAACGCAGTGAAAAGGTTTCTATAAACAGGATATAAAAAATTAGTACTTTATCACATAAAAAAGCATTAATACGGTCCCGAAATACATAGCTACCACTATTTTGGTATGCAAAAGTCGATGACTCCAGAAATCAAAGTCTTTTAAAATGTCCAGTGATCGAGTGCATTTAAAAAGTTATTATGATTATTATTACTCATGGTTTTGTCTTTTAGCATTTGGATTAGGAAGACTTTGATAGTATTCATCTCATCATGTGTATATTCCAGAGATGGGCATTAACTAAATAAAAAATTATTTAAATAACTGATCGAAGAAAAGCTACTTTAAGTTTATTCGTTATTCGAGGCTCTAATAAGCTGGGTTAACTTTATTCGATACATGACGAATAATTATTTTTACTTTTATTCATTAACGGTCATTAACCTTTAGGGGGCCGGCAAAACCCCATTGGGACTTTGAGTAAGCACACTACTTAAAAAATGATTTAAACTATAAATACGTATGCGTGTGTTAGTGCAAGACTCTGTTTGTATGTTCGAAGATAAATTCGTTCTGTTCAAAAGAACACAAAAATACGACAAAATAAAATAATTCCTGAAGCAACACAAAAGTACCCAAAATAATAATTAAAAACATGTAGAAAAAGAAAAGGTAATCCAAATTTTTCTACGTCTTCGTAGTTAGCTCTGGGTACCGCTAAAAGAAAGTTCTCCGAATTTTGGTATGTGTTCATTCGTTTAGGTCAGTGAAACTGCCATGCAGGTAAAATATTTTTACAATCCAACTACAGATTCGTAATGCTTTTGAATTTTGGAAATCTGACAAAAAGTTCGTAACGAGCGACCCAAAGAAGTTCTACATATAAATTTTCATGTTAATTGAAAATTTTTCAAAATTTTGGGCCGCCATGTCCCATTCGTCATTTTGAATATTCAAAATCTGATAGCGGATTCGTAACGAACGACCCAAAGAACCCCTACATGTAAATTTTCATGAAAATTGAAAATTTTTCAAAATTTTGGTCCGCCATTTTGAATTTTGAAAATCTGGTTTCAGATACGTGATTAGTGGCCTCAAAACCCCCGAGTAATTACTTCCTAATCATTTCGATTAACTTACAATTCCTTGAAAAATGATCTTCTGTGCATAGTAGCCATATTGAATCCGCCGTTTTGAATTCGCCAAGTCGTACTCATTTCGGATTTTTATTAATAGTATTACTAAACTATCTCCTAATTTCGCAGATTGTAGCCACCATATTGGATCCGTCATATTGAATTTTTCAAAATGCCAACTTTCTTTCGAAAGTACACGTGTAGACAAACAATTTAATCGCTCACACGTTTGTCTACGTTTCGTCAAATTTTGGAGTCGAAGGTAATTCGGTTAACGTGGAATAACCCATGTATCAATTTTTAGAAACTGAAATTTTTTTATTAAAAAAGCCGGTCCTCTAAAGGTTAATCGAAATTTTTATTTAAATAAAAATTTTGCCCATCTCTGGTATATTTTTCATTCCATGTTTATTACACTCATTTAGAGTACTTCATTTTACTTCTCCAATTACCTCTCTCAAAGAGACTATCTTTTTTCGAGACATACATACATAAAATTCTGCTAGCTCGAATATGTTAACACGAAGTCACTACATTTTACTCTTTCGTGTTTAAATCATCCCAAACCAACACCATAAAAAATAATTTTATTGATGTCCATGGTAAAGCCACGACTTCTTTTGCATTTTTAAAATTTGCTCCTGGGACGTTGACTAATTATAAGCAGAGAAGAGCATTCGCTCCCAAAAAAACAAAAACCTGCCAGTTGGTTAATTAGGTTCATAGAACTGATAAGCATGAACATTAAAAGTTTCAAACACCCAAAATGTGTCTCACAATTCGAACAAGTGTTAGGTTCAGAACTATGTACACTACCATAGAAAAGTGTAGGCAGAATGACTGGTGGTTCGTATCTGCACTGTCTGCTTACAAAAAAGAAACTATACAGGGTGTTTCGTATGTGATGGTATAAAGAGAAGAGTAATGATTCTCCCTAAAAAAATAAGTAAAAAGTACAGAATAAAATTGTTTCATAACTCGCTTCGTTTCCGAGAGAAGTGACTTTGAATTTCGCACGGGACTGTGTGTACTGAAATATGTATAGATTTTGAGCCTAAAACTATAGTTCTGTGCACGCATATCCTGTCGAAATTCAAATTCAATTTTCTCGAAATTGAAGCAAGTTATGACAAATTTTACTCTATACGAGCTTAAAGTTCCTAAATTGCGTTCCATATTAGAGCATACCGACGCCCCTACCGATTTGCGACCGATCTGCGCAGCTCCCACGAATCTGGCACACGCGATTGGTCGTAGCACTTCCGCGATTGGTCGTAACACTTTCCCTGCCGGTTTACTACCAATCAACACTGTATCCCTGTGCGAAACAAGTATGCTCTAATGTGGAATGCAGTGTAGCGTTGCACGAGTAATATATCTTTTTTCGGTGAATGGGAGGGAGTTTTTTAAAAAAGATTTCTTAGCGAGCATCAGGGGCTAACAAGGGAAGATTCCGAACCGAGAAATTCAAAAAATTCTGAAACTTTGTGAATATGTAGGGAATTTCCTCCTAATTATAACGCAATTTTTATTTGCTTCCAAAATTCACTCTAAGGGGGTGTAATTGACCCCTGAAAATTCGGTTATCCCCTTCCGGTTATAGGAAATCCCCTACTATTCACGAAGTTTCAGAATTTTTTTAATTTTGGGATCATCCCTCGTAAAAGGAACCTACCTATCAAATTTCATGGTCGTAGGATCAGTGGTTCCAGAGAAATCGTGATGAGTCGGTCAGTGGTATCTGGATTTTTAACCAATTTCAAAAAAGAAGGAGGTTACTCAATTCGATCCGTATATTTATTTTACGTATTTCAGCCGTAACTTCCGCATAGGTGCACCGATTTCGATGATTCTTTTTTTATTATTTGAAAGAATATGAAGAGCCGGCGGTACCATGTTAATATTTTTTTTATGTATGTTCACCCATAACTTCCGCATAGGTGCACCGATTTCGACGATCCCTTTTTTATTTGAAAGAGTATGAACTATGAAGAGCCGGTTGTACCATGTTAATTTTTTTATTATTATTTAGATACTCTCTAGAATTATCTAGAATTCCAGTTTTAATGTATTTTCGCGCATAACTTTGTAACGCGCGGATCGATTTTGATGATTCTTTGGTTGTTATATAGAAGAATATGTTCCCCAATTGATACCGTGATAAATGGGTTTTTAACCGACTTCAAAAAGGAGGAGGTTATAGATTCGACCCGTATGTATTTTTTTATGTTTGTTCGCGCATCCTCCGCTGCATCAATATTGGCCCAATACTTTGCTAGCACTGGTTAATAATAACGAATTTGAGACATGCTTATTTTCACTTTTTCAAGTCACTTATTTTGGGAATTTTTCGTTTCTAGCAAACGGTTCTTTTTTTACGAACAGCTCCTTTTGTAGGACTGCCTATTTTTTAAAATTAATTGTAGTTATATAACTTAAATAACTAAAGTGTTAAAAATAAAAAAATTGAAACCGACTTCAAAAAAATAAAAATGCTCTAAAAAGCAAATAATAATTTTTTTTCTTATTTAATCTATGACTCCCAATTTTTTTAAGTCAGCGCCAGATTTACACAGTGTAAATCAAGAGGCGCCGACATATAAAAATTTAAGAGTCGTGGATTAAATAAAGAAAAACTTTACTTTTTACTTTTTAGAGAATTTTTATATTTTTGAAACCGATTTTAATTGTCTTTAATATATATAGAGAGAGATTTCTTACTTATTTTGTCATGTAGAATTATCATCCATCCACTTCTGCCACCAGATACGAAACACCCTATATACTAAGTAGCTTCGTGAGTTGGCAGCTCATAGCTAATTAGTTGTTCATAAAAAGTTTCTGTAAAATGTTCTCCGTATCTCAAGCCTGTCATGTCCACAGATCCAGAGGTACAGTTGAAATGATTTTCGATTTTGCCTCTCGAAAACTCTGAATTTTATGACACGTCTGGGTGCTATTAAAATCAGAGAAGTGGAAACTTGAAATGCTGGGTCACAAATTCATCTTTTTAGGTCCTGAGCTAACGGTTCATGAGTCATGCTAATGGCCCCTAGTCCCTGGTAACCATGTGTCACTTGCAAAGCTGAATACTTTACTCAAAGTAGACTAAAATAGTTCATGCGAAGTAGCAAGAATTGAAGACATCGCTGCAAAGAGGAGGCAGCTCTATGATTTGCTGAAATTGAGTTATACGTGGCACTGAATGTAAAAGTAATTCTGAATACATGGATCGGTGTAAGAAAGAGGCAGATTCGATAATCCAGTTCCTAAGTTATAAGGGTGCTAGTGCTTGCACTCTATCTAGGTTTCGTAAAAGAATTCATGATTAAATAAGCATATTTCACCATAATTTTTATAAAATTGTGTAGGTTACTATGTAGAATATATAGTTTTATAACATAAAAACAATTATAATAAATGTTTAATGAACTCATTTACCAAATTATAAATCGATTTTTATACAATTTGTTGCAAAAACTTTGAAAATTCACTCTGCAATAGGGAAAAGATATTTGTGCTTAATAATAGTGGTAAATGCTGTGTTTGTATGTAGATTCTAAGTGGGTAAAATACTTTGAACATATGTTTAAAACTATTTTCCATTTCACTGTTTTTATTAGTATTCTAAAAGTTAGCTGCCCTCTTCCTGCTGCAAAGTCTTCAATTTATTGTGACATGAATTTGGTCACTGATTATTGCTAACAAAATTGAATTAAAACTTAATGGCTACTTGTTCACAATATTAAATGAAAATAATTTATTTCTTCACGAGGAAAAGTAAGGGTTGATGTTTGAATACGACTCTTAAGGTATAAAGAACTTTTATATGAACGAATTTTATTACATTAACATATGTTATTATTAATAACTCCCTGATATAAAAGTCAATTTTCACATTTTATTGATCATAATCATAAAGAATTGAATTTTTAATCTTCTATGGTCTATACCAGGGGTGCACACAAAGTCTGCCCTAGGGCAGTTGGTGCGCCCTCGAGCTCGACCGTGGTATGCTCACTCCCCAACTCCTCGGTATAAGGACTCGTGGTGGGGAACTCTATGACTGCAAAGGCCACATTTTGTTTTCTCCAAGGAAAATATAGTATTATCTCGAGCTTCCCATTGTTGCCCCAACACGATCACCGGAAAGGCCCAGTTTATGCTTGTATGACACTCCCGATCATGGACATAGGAATATAGGGACGTAGCAATGGTTGAGGGGAGTGAAGCAGTTCAGGGTGTGCGGGGAACCATGGTCACGTGGTATGTACTCTGGTGCCACATTGGCGATTGGTTGTGATCCCGCAAACGCCAACCAATTGGACCAATTGGAACCAGGGTGAAAGATAGAACCAATCACCAATGCAGCACCAGATGCTCCCCAAAGCTGCTTCACTCCCCTGGCCTAAAGTCGCAACTATTCCACCGTCCCTATATTCCTATATCCATACCCCCGACAGCTAAATGATCGTTTGGCCGCGACTGACCTACACAGCTCCGTCACTATGTGCGTTAGCGATCTCAAGCGGTGGGTTAAAATTGACTCAGGCACAGGATACGGAGGGTTAATTGAGATTTGAGAAATGTTTAAATTTTTGTATGCAATAATAATAATTTTGTTCGAAGTTTTAATGATAGCAGTAAGAAGGGTTTAAAAAAGTTTGTTGCTGGCAAAAATAATGCTGGCTATCGTAGTCATCGGAAACAAAAAGCGCAAAATTTTTCTTAATCTATATGAGTGTGGTTATCGTGTGAACAAGAATGATACTACTACCATTATAACTTTGAAGCAAATTACTATTATCGCATACAAAAATTTGAACACATTTTTCAAATTTCAATTAATAAAAGTACAGAGATTGGAATTACAATACTCAATACTTTTCTTTTAAAAATTCCCCAAAATGTGCATTATTTTCGGAGCGTCCAACTCTGGAAATCCCTGCGGCAGCCTATGACGCTCCACTCCTCCTACTGTAGCCACTCCCCACTCCGTTGGCGAACTCGTTTGTCCTTGAACAAGCTCGGAGCTCGAGCTCGAATATGCGCTCGCGCCCGGAATTGGGGTCTTGTGCATGCCTGATCTACGCATAGAGATGGACTACAAGGAAGTACATATACCTACATCAGAAAACTTTAAAGTTTCAACCACAAAATACTTATAATACTTTTTTAGCCTGTGTTTTAATTTCCTACTTTAACACTTTCGTATTTATACGAAATGTCGAAGTAACGCATATCAAAGTTACGAATACCGCAATGATTCACTAGTGATTCACCTTCATTGGCTTCGTCGATGAGAAATTTCCAAGCACTTTGAGACGTCAATCGTGACGTAACTGCGCGCATAGCCAAAAGGGAAATCACGTCGCTCATTACTCTTCCAAGGGAACGAATTCTGAGCGCAACGCGATTTTGCAGGCCGGAATGAGAATTGAAATTTTATGAAATAATAATTAAACATCGTAACAAAGAAATATTCCCGCCGCTTTGCGTGGGCATGATCCCAGATTATTTATCCCTATTATTGCCGATTGCTTGCAGCTACGGCCACTCGGTATTATTACAAGCGTTCCATGACCGGCATTGATTTAGTAATTAATTCGCACGTATGTCCCGCGCATCCATTTTACTCTGTGAAAAGGTCCGACTAATTGGACGATTGATTGGTTAATTTAATCACGTGAGCGCTGTAATTCCTGTAATACCGTCATTAGCGAAATGTGCTCGGTTAATCTCAAGGTTGGGTTTCGTCGAACGGTGGAGAAAATTAGCGGAATAAACGCATTTTGGCACGATAAACAAGATTTAGCGTTTGTTATTTTCTATGACGACAGCGCAGCCGCGATGAACACATGGTGCGGGATGTTATACGAAAGTATGACGCTTAGAAACTTTCAAACGACCCTGATAGTTCCTTGGCGTCATTTTAAAGAAAAAACATCAAAATTTCTTCAGTTGTGTCTATTTAATAAACGTCAGAAATGCTACGAACTTTCCGAACGTCCCAATAGTATTATAATTATGAAACACAGTATTTAAATCATATAGTTTGGTAATGCCCCCTGTTCGATACAGAATAGAATTAATTAAAAAATTAAATAAATGTAAACTCTGTCTACTATTACTGAGATAGAAGGTACTTCTCGTTGGCAGTCAAGCGAATATCGAAGCTTGTACACAAAAAGCTTCGTACTTTTAAAGCTTTATAACTTTCTATTGAAAGATTCGAAGAGCTCAAATAAAAAAACCTCAATAGCATGGTTAAGGGTTTCAACGTTCGTCTGTTTACACTCAAAATTGTCATGTTCTTACTCCAATATTGTATTCAAACTGATCTGAAAGAAGGATCGGGCAACTGAGAGGCACACAGTATACATTCATTAAAGTAAACAAAATGTATTCTATCAATACAGGTGCGCCAATTAATCCTGAAGGAGATATAGTTATGTACTTAGTTACAGTATAACCTGGATTATCAGAATCAATCACGGCAGGGGATGTTCCTATAATTGAATTCTTTGAATAATCGAATAATTATGTTTTTATGTAAAGAAAGATTTTTCATTTCCAAGTATGCCGGTACTGAACAAAAATATAAAGCTAATAAAAATTGAGCAGATTGATTCTTTAACATTCCTTTTAGATTCTTGCTTTCCGAACTTTCCGAGTAGTGAATTAATTGGATCGGTGCAAAATTTGCTTAACTTATTGTTAGGTAATGTTAGGTGTGTGGAAATGTTTTTTTTTATTTGTACTTTTACCAGCAAAGTAGCAAAAGGTCATAGATAGCCAAGAAAAATACTTTGATTAAAAAATATATAATATATTTGTAGTATTTAGTAATAAGGACTGTGACTTAATAAAGCGATCGAACTTTTACACCGACCTAATGTATTCGACATTCTAAGTATTATGAAAAAAAATATTATTATTAGTATCATCATTATTATTATTATTATTATTATTATTAGTAGTAGTAGTAGTAGTAGTAGTATTAGTAGTAGTATTATTATTATTATGTACAATGATTTTGATGGCCATACATTATGTGTAGGCTCCATACTGTCTCAAACCGTTCCTAAAGCATTGAATTCTGGAGAATATGCTATGGATATTATTTAACTTTTGTCTAGATGTACCTTCTTTCCCTTGTTCGCATTCGCCCCTCTTTTTATACCTGTTTCAGCTTTGGATAATTTTAGAAATAAAGCGATACGTTATCCTGGTATTTATGTTTCACTAACAAGATCGAAACTGTGAATGGTAGTGTGCGATAAAGGTAAACTAGAGGTAGGGAGAGTTGGGGCACTTTGGTGCATGGGGCACAAGGGATTAATATTCTCTTGATATTTAGAAACAGTTAGCAGTTCAAAACATGATCACAAGACACCGTATATCTAAGCAGTATAAGCTATCATCTGGATAGATGATATAAGGTGATACCCTATAGATATCAAGATAATATTAATGTTTCATTGCGCCCGTTGTATCAAAGTGCCTCAAATCCCCCTACGTACTGCGGAATAAAAAATAGTGATTAAATATGGTGGGTAATTGCATAAATAAAAAAATTGGTTTATACAGTTTACGTTACATCTAGAATTTTTGTTTTTCATACGTAGCAAGTGTCTGTCATACATACCACACACATTTAAGTATCCCCTTGAAAAACTTTATAATTCAATTTTTTTTTTCGAGAAAAGCAAAATCCACTTCTCTGCAGGATTCGAACCTTAGTCTTCTGCTCGTGATTCGGGGTAACCTATACTACTATCATACTTGAGAAGTACGTCTTCGCCAAAACAGTTACGATGGACAACTTCAGAAGTTGAATGTTCAAAACCATTTTAATATAAATGATTGAACGTGAGTGACTACTAATTTTCTTAGCCTGGTTTCGTTAAAAAATCGCCCAACCCAATCGTAACCTCCCCTGGTAAGTAGAATTTAGAATAGTTATACAATGTGAGACGGAAAATGAATAAAACGTACCTCAAGAAGCAGTGGTTCATCCGTTAATTTACGCGATTGTACTATCGCCACGAACATAATCTGGAAAAAGAATATTTTGTTTATTTACATTAACCAATAATAAAGATATATGGAATTGACAGGATTAGTTGTTATTATTATAGAATCGAAATCTACCGGATATTTTTATAAAACTGTTACAGGTGTTTGTTTGATGTAATATTACACAATTGAGTGCTTAGAGCATATACTACTGGAGGTCTCATTGCCTTACGTTTCCTGTCCTCGAAACTGTCGCCAACATGGTGCGAGAGAGAAAGACATGTGCGAACTGGTGCGAGAGAGAGAAGTATAGAGTCCCAATCGACCGTAATGCGCATGCGCCGATATCGTGCGAGATATCAATTACGGTTGGTTAGGAATCTATACTTCTCTCTCTCTCGCATCAGTTCGCACATGTCTTTCTCTCTCGCATGATATCGGCGCATGCGCATTACGGTCGATTGAGACTCTATACTTCTCTCGCTCGCACATGTCTTTCTCTCTCGCACCATGTTGGCGACAGTTTCAAGCTCTCAATGAAACCTCCATGTCTATATGCTCTAAGATTAAGTGGCTCAGTGGAAAACAAGTACATACGAGACATCGATCTCCACTTTTAGCCTTTTAGAGAAAAGCATTTGTAAACATACAATGGCACAGAGAAAAAATTTTCAAGAAAAATATTATTTTTGACAAATTTGTGAAGTAGATATAAATGTGGTTTTTATACAACATAAAGAAATAGCCAAAAACTATTTGTTGCATATAAAAACTCAAATTTTACAAAAAGTGGACATACAATATTTGTGCACTAAGCCATCGATATGCATTAATTTTCGTTTCGTTGTACAAATAAGGGGGAAGCCCTATTTAGGACGCTCGGAATAAGATGATTCTTGGGAATTTTTTTCTAAGAAACTGTTAAGCGGATCTTTTCCAAACTTTCAGGGTATTAGTTTACATTCAAACAATGAAAATTAATTTTTTCGTTACAAAGTGTTCGGTAGAAATGGAGATATATGAACACGTTTGTAGGGACTCGCGCGCCGGAGTTGTAAATTTGCGATTATGTTGGAGGCCCAATTCTTCCCTGAAATAAAAAAACCAAGCATTCCTTTATTTTTCGTATTATTACATTGTCGACGGACCTAAAACTTTGATAAATAAATTGAATTGAACAACTCTTTTTCCATAAATAATACGAAATATCTTGAGGCAGAATCGTTTTTCTTTGAAGTCCCACAAATTTGCCAACTTTTAATTTTTTTTTTCGTTTGTTAGGTTCATCAACAATGTAATTATAAAAAATTTGCAACTCCGTCGCGTAAGTCCCTACGAACGTGTTCTATGTCTGCATTTCCACCGAACACTTTGTGATGAAAAAATTAATTTTTATTGTTTGAATGTGAATTAAAATATCCTGAAAGCTTGGAAAAGATCCGCTTAACAGTTCCTTAGAAAAAATTCCCAAGAATCACCTTATTCCTAGCGTCCTAAATAGAGCTCCCCCCTTAATTCCTTTCTGGAATGTAATGTAATTCCACTACCTCCTAATATAAAACATGTACGTTTCAATGAGTAGAATCATAATAAATTTTCTTTACGCCGGGAAAAAACAAATGCGTAGTGGAACAGGGCTCATGCCACTCGGCTGCTTGGGAACACGTGACAGATTCTACCTTCTTTTCCAGATCGATGTTGAAATAGAGACAATAACGCCATCCAGCGCTACTAATGGGGACATACGAATATAGAAGATAGTAGATAAACACCGGTAGCCTTTTAGCTGTATGCAGTCTTGTAGAACAGTCATATGTACACGCGTCTGTAAAGTAATAAAGCATAAAGTGAATAAATAATCTACACTGTACAAATTGCAACCCAGCCTCTCTCTACCTGTTACTCCAATAGGTTACGGGTGCAGAGGCTAAAGTAATTAAAGTACATACAGAAAAGGATACAGTGAAAAGTTGGAAACGATCAAGTCGCGGTATTAGAGTTTGAGAATTTTCGATAGCGAAGATGACGGAAACGCCAAGTGTAACGATCACTAAACTCAATAACGAAAATTACCAATCATGGAAATACAAAATGGAATTGTTCCTTACAATAGGAGGTTTATGGGGTTGAAACAGCCCAAGTCAGTGTTCCCAGATGCGACATGGACAACAATAGACGGAAAAGCAAAAGCGACTATCGACTTGCTAGTAGAGGAAGACCAACTCGTCCAAAATATTAAAGGGAATCTTTTTATAGCGATTATTTTAAGCAGCTTACCAGAATCGTATAATAGCCTCATAAACGTACTCGAAAGTATATAAGAAAAAGATCTAACTGCTTTTTTCTGCAAAAAAGGGGACATTTGAAGAAAAACTGCCGCAATTACAAAACATGAAAAAGTAAAATTGAAAAAGCAGATAAAGTATCTAATAATATTGAGTTCTGTTTTTAGTATGAATTCGAATACATACCAGAAGGGAACATGGTAGGTAGATTCCGGAACTACGATACATATGACTAACAACAAAATGTTTTTCGATGAGTTATGCACAGGAGTCAGTGACAAGTATATAATACAGCGAACGGTAAGGCATTTAAAGCCGCAGGGACCAGAATAGGTACAATTAAATGCTTATTAAATTCTGGAAGGGAGAGAATTATAAAGATTGAAAATGTTTTGAATATACCAGAGTTATATGGAAATTTATTATCCGTAAAAAGAATCGAAGATAACGGTTTTGAAATTTATTTCAAGTATAATCAATGCACAATAACTGACGGTGAAGAAATAATTGCAGTAGCAGATTGCATCGGAAATTTATATAAACTGCAGACAAATCGTAGAAGTTTTATAGCTGCGAAGAAACGTAATGAGTTTTGCATACACAAATAGATAAATTATTCATTGACGGACTGGCAAAGAATATGAAAATAGAGAACTGTGGCTTAAAAAAGACGTGTGAAATATATAACAAAGAACAGGCATACAATAAAGTATAAACTAAAATTAGGATACGACGTAAAGGAAACCGAATTAATCGGATATGCGGACGCCGATTGACCTGAAGAGAGGACCGATAGAAAATCCAATAGCGGATATTTATTCAAGTACCAAGGCAGCAGTATCAGCCGAGCCTACAGAAAATAAACTTGTGTAGCCCCCTCCTCAACCGAAACAAAGTATATGAGCTTAAGCGAAGCCTGTCAAGAAGGATTGTGGCTCAAAAAATTACTGCAAGATTTTCAAGGAGACTTAAAAGGACCGTTGAAATTATATGAAGATAACCAGAGTTGCTTAGAATTGGCAAAAATAAAAAGTTCAGCAAGAGGTCTAATCACATCGATACCAAATACCATTTTATAAGAGACCTTAAGGAAAGTAACGTTATCGATTTAATATATTGCAATACTAATAACATGCTTGCAGATATGATGACAAAGCCGGTTCGCTCAACACGAATAAAGGAACTATCAGGACACAGAGGCTTGATAACCGTAAAGGATAGCGATATTGAGGAGGAGTGTTGGAATAGAGACAATAACGCCATCCAGCGTTAATAATTCGGACATAGGAATATAGAAGATTGCATGTGTATAAACACCGCTAACCTTGTAGCGGTATGCAGTCTTGTAAAACAGTTATAGTTACACGCGTCTATAAAATAATAAAGCATAAAGTGAATAACCTACACTATACAAATTAGAATCCAGCCTATCCCTACCTGTTCGTCCAATAATGGAGATAACAGATATGTAAAGAAATTATTAATCATTTATACGAAGTAAACACAGAAATAAGTGGTAAAAAAAGTTCTCGTCGTGAGAATAAATGGAAAGATAGCGAAATAAAAAGACTATGAAATAGTGGTAAATAGGGTTTATACAAAAACCGACTTTTGAAAAAAACCGGTTTTCCGAATTCCACTATTCTCAAAAAATCGGTAAAACCGGTTCTCAAATTTTCACAAAAAAATATAATTAAAATAGTAAATAAATATTTGTACTTATTTACAAATTTTTCAGTTTCCTTAATATTATGGGATTACAAAAATATAACAAAATAATATATACTCTATAAGTCTATACAAAACCAAATAAAAAAAAATTAAAATAACTAAAATCCGTACAAATACTTACGTACAATTTTTTTAATTCATTTAATATTTATGGATCTACAAAAATATAACACAATAAAATAACTAAAATCCATACAAAATATAAATCTTTTAAACGGTGGTACCAATTATAAATTTTTATTCTATTCAGTATTTTTTTTCTGCAAGTATGAACTCATGAAGATTAGTTTTACAGTAAACTGTTACCTGCTACAAAATGTTTGTGTCTGAGGCGATGTCAAATCAAAATGTTAACGTTTTTAATGAAATAATTAATTCATTTCTGCATGTTAATCCTAGTATATAAAACCGGCTTCTAAATTTAAAAACCAGTTTTCGAATTTTACAAATTTATAAATAAAACCAGGTTTTTAAAACCTGACAAATCTTAGCGGTAAGCAATACATACAACGAAATAAAAGATTAATTCATGTTTCAACTAAAAGTTAATAATAGTTGTCATTTACCATCTAATTAAACTACCCTTTAAAATAATTACAATTTCATTCCGCATTTCCTATGAAAATAATTTTTCCTTTAACTAGCTTCCTTCTAAAACCATAAAACGGTGGCATGTGGCTGTTTTCCACTGGGTCCTTCAATTTCGAAAATATCACAAATATGGGTATTACGTAATCCACTATAAAAAACACTTGTAATAACGTTCGGCTATCCTAACCACGTAATGGTGTTTAACCAAACGTTCCACCGATCGTTACGTTTCCACGTTTAATTAAAGATTAATCGGTCCGAGTATTAAAATGTGATCGTTTGATTGCCTGAAAAAATCGGCCATCGAAATATCGTATCCACCAATCACTCCAAACAATCGAAATTCTATTGTGCGGGCTCAATGTGCGTTAAAAATCACTGAACAGTATTGGCTGTAAGTTGTGTGCAGTCTGTTGGTTTCTATCTGGTATTACCGCCGTTAAATGGTTTTCGATTATTTATTTGCGAAATAAAACGGTAACAATTAATACATTGTTCATGCATTTGCGTTTAATGGACTTTTGCCATACCCCGTCTGTCGCTACATGTATATTCATTTGAGGTATTGACGCGTACGCATGATATATCCATATACGAAATTAAAATTCTCATCTTCGTGATTACGGGGTGAACAATAAATACAGAGATATGCTGTGTGGAGTAAGTCTACACATTGAAACAAGTAAAATTGGTATGTGATCATAGATCGTATATGCATATCACAGGTTTTAAGTTATAGGTACAGAATTAAAGGAAATACACCAAGAATTCTTTTTTGTGCCAATAGATTTTACGCTAGCCACGACAATAGAAAATTTGTATTTGTTTACTTATAAAGGAGGTTACAGGTGCCCGCATCGTATTGATTTGATTTTCGAAATTGTTTTAGAGGACAGAAAAATAACAAATACGTGTTTTTTTATTTTGGTCGTTTTGCACATGTAGGGGTGAAACCACCCCTCAAAGTTCACAAGGAGAGGTACGAAAGTTCCTATTGTGAGTTTAAAGAATATTATAACATCGTGTATCTCAACTATTTACATCAGGTTTTATTCAACACAGTGTTGTAATATTCTTTACCACTAGAATTTACCACTAGAACATTTTAACCATTAGCTACACTGGCGGGGTACAAATGTACCCCATTGCACAGAACTACGCAAATATTTATCAGGTGGAACATGCAACATTGTCGCCCCTCCATGTATCGTATTCTTCTATTATATTTGTAACAAATGATTATGTTTCAGCTTCCGAATGTTTAATAATTATTATACCCAATCAAAAAACACCAACTGTTTAAATTTCAATTCAGATAAAACTCTTATCAAAATTTGAGCTACAAAACTACCCCGCGGGTGTAGCTGTGTAGCCAGATTTGGCCAGTGTAGCTAAGGGTTAAAATTCCTACTTCATGTTACACTTTTTTCCCGCAATGATATAATCATTTCTGCAGCGATAACTAAAGAAATAATATAATGAATTTCTTTTTATTTTTTTTATTTGCAATAAAAATAATTTGGTATCATGGCTACTTATAACAATACTAGTCAGAATGACTGGTACTTGTCAAAGTGTAAGAGGGTCCTACAATCTGTTTACCGAACCCGAATTACCCAGTTTCCTCGATTTGTACAACTTTTCATACGTTTTTAGAATGTTTACCGCGTATTATTCAATATGATGGTGATAATTATCAGAAAAATTTCGGATCGATTATGATGCTAATGCAGAAATAATACATTCATTCGAAAATATCTCAAAGAGCTCACTTTTTTCACGCAAATATTGTCAAATAGGGTACTGTAACAATAATAGGACTACCACCATTTGTAATACCTGTAAAAAATATGTATGCGGAAAATGCACTCAGAAGAAAAACTACGTTTGTCAGAAATGTGACAAATTATAACTTGTTACACCTAATAATTTACTTTATTCTATAAGAATAACTTAACTTTGAAATGGAAATTTATTTAAATATTTTTGTTACCAAAGCATATATTCTTTATTATACTTGTTGTTCTTATTGTTGTGTAAGTGATAAAATGTGCCAACCCTCATTTAGGGATCATGGTCCCAGATGGGTTATTAATACCCCAAAAATGTACTACATAACATGGAATTCCTTTTGTAAGAAAGTAATAAATCAATCAATTTAAAAATATTCTATTCTTACGTATTTTTTAAAGACCAGTCATTCTGAATGGTTTTGGTACAAATAGCTTCGTCTTAACAGTCGGTAGTTCTAGTGTTAAACTAACCATAGGAACTTTTGTGCCTCTTCTTATGAATTTTGACGAGTGGTTTTACCTTCTAAGTATGCAAACGGGTCAAAATGTAGAAAAATGTATTTATGATTTTTAGGTTCTCTAAAACATATCTGAAAATCAAAGCAATCGGAGGCGAACCCGAAAACCTCTCCTTGTTAATTATCCTTTTTCTAATCTGAACGTTCAAATTATTAGAGCGCTGTAGCTGGAATGAGTAGAATGGATGGCGGGAAATGTCTCCATCGTGACAATGTTCTTCATACGAAGGGTTTTCTAATTCAGAAACAGCCAAAGGAATTTTTAAATAAATTGGATGTACAATCCAAAATAATTGTTACTTCACTTTGAAAATGCTTGGAAATGGTAGCAAAATGGCTGATAAAACAAATTTCGTACACGCTACTCCGTTTTGCAAATTGAATGTGCTTACTATTTTGCGGAATAAGAAGACTTTATAATCTCTTTATACATAGTATTTTTAAGTAAAAGAAACTAAAAAAAGAACATTTGACCAGCATCATCGTCTTGTGCTCCGATAACCACTACCAATATTAACTAATAGAAATGAATATGAAACGTTCAAGCACCGAAAGTATATAATACCAAAGACATGCCATAGCTGAAGCGAACAGTTTTCCGCAGAATCAGCAGCACGTGCATACATACACCTATATTACCGCGGCGCTGTTACTAACTAACCAAACACAGAAATACATGTCCACTTCGACCACACCTTCTCCGATAGATAAGACCAGTACATGTGGAGGAAAGAAAGAATAATTCATCAAATACAATCCGAGCAAGATCCACCAGTGCGATCTCAACAGTTAATTTAATCTAATAGTAAGTTCTCTTGACTTATTCAATAAACAACAAATATTTAAATAATTTACCCCGAGGATTCTAATTCTTTAACCGGTCACAAATTCCGCGTGCCTAATCGCACCAGCGTCCTCTAAAGCCACCACGCGGGGCAGGCAATAGTAACATGATTGCTGCAGCTATAGCGATGCATCCATTACATGTTTTAGGTCGTAGGAAATCAATCACAATCGTGTTCGTTGATTTTATTATTACAGTATCTTCAACGTCATTCTCGTGCTGCGAAAGTTTGGAACGTAAATTATCAGTCGAGCCACGTCGTGGGAATAAAAATAACAGGGGCTGAGGATGGAGGAAAAAGTTGGCGCTAGTTTTGTCCATTAAGTCCTTCCAGCACCCTGGCAAGAATACTTGGGTGTACCTGTGACCCAGTCTGCGAAGTCGTCGAGAAGTTTCAGTGATTTTCCGCTCGTCTGATATATGTGGCGCGTTCAAAAGTGTTTTGTACGTAATAATTATCTTGCTCAAAGACCGGCGCATTGTACGGAAACGGCGAGTAATGCGGAGACAAACAGGGTCTTAAATTTATCGCGCAAGACTAGTCTGTTTATTATGATCGCTTGAAGGACCTTGGAGTTCCCGACTATCGCTGCTGCCTCATTTGCATAATTGTCTAAAGCTCGAATAGCACGTCTACATGCCCCTCTCTGCCCTCGATACGTGTACGAAATGCGTTCTTGACACGTATGGTGCTTATACCGGCGACAAATTTCAATTACTTGTTCTGGATCTAAAGATATACAACGCTACAACAACACAAGTCACAACTGTGGCATTGTTCTGCGAGTTGTGGAAAACAAGAATATTTAGTTGGGCTCGAATGCTAAAGAATTATTAATAGTGCTATTTGGCTTTATCATGCAATTAGTATATGCGTTGTCGAATAAACAAACAGAAAGGATTAATTGAAAGCTGCAGAAGTG
The DNA here is from genome assembly GCA_944738655.2 of Andrena hattorfiana. NCBI lineage: Eukaryota > Metazoa > Arthropoda > Insecta > Hymenoptera > Andrenidae > Andrena > Andrena hattorfiana. Next base: position 10,201,806 of record OX122895.1, read on the forward strand.
CTGCTGATAATCTGTTTTCTTTAACTGTGGTGACATCTGTAGCGAACATCTTATAAAACAGCAGGGATAGTTTCTGCTATTATGATATTATAATATTGCAGCCTTAAACCTTGGTTTACAAATGTAGGCCTGTCGCGAGAGATTATTGTTACTATTAATCGTGGTAGGTCAGATCACTACAATCTCGCCTCATCGCTACAACGCGTACATATTATAAACGAAGCGAAATGCAATTGTATCTATGAAAAACAGGATCTAAATCATATAGTTTGGCAATGTCCTCTACTCGATAATCAAAGAATAAAATTATTTAAAAAACTAAATAAATGCAAACTGCGTTTGCCGCTAGATATGAGATTAATTCTTAGTAAACTGAATATCGAAGCTTGTACACATGTATACCACTTCCTAAAAAAATGTAATCTAAAAATATAAGCGCACATAACCAACTTCGCTGAAAATATCAAGTACTTGCATTGTATTACCGTATATAGCTAAGTTAAAGAATTGTTACTTAAAATCCATGTAAAGCTTTATAACTTTCTATTGAAAGTTTTGATGAGATCAGATAAAAAAAAATGTTGCAGCCTTCTGAAGCGAAGTAATTCTCTGTTTGTTGTCCACTACGAGTATATTGATATAACCCAAGCAGGGGCGAATTTGTATACATATAGGCTAAGTAGGTTATGGCCTAGGGCAGCAAATTTTGGGGGCGGTAAAGGATTTAGTAGGGTAAGCATGGGCAAACGGCCCCCATGCCGATTCTTGGAGTTGTTATTTTTTAAGCAATGCTCCTTGTCTGAGACACCAATTTGTAAAGTTGTTATTTATCGCACGGGCGTTTTGAATAAAAAATAGTTAAACCGTCCGAAATAGTAAGTAATATATTCGATGGAACAAACACAACGGCAGTTATTGACGAAAATAGCGATGAAGATTAATAAATAATAATCAATAATGATATCAACCTTTCTCGATATTAGCTTTGATTTTCGAACTCCCACTGATTACTCTTGCGTCACTCTCCAGGACTGGCTTTTTGCTCGATACTACACTACTCTTCAGGTTTTTATGTATAATAGTTCGAGGGGTAGTGATCTAAAACTTTACATAATGATGTTTCTGGCAAGGAACATTGTTTCAAAAATAATAACTCCAAGAACCGGCATGTGGGTCGTTTGCTCATGCTTACTCTGCTAGACCCTTTTGAGGCGAAAGGGACTGGAAAAAGTTTAAACACAGAGGCTTAAGACAACTTTAAAAACAATTCACTTTCTTATCACGTAGCAAATTAGCAATAACTCATATGTGAGTTGCCATATTGAATTAATTTTAAAATTGTCTCAACGCTTTTGAATTAAAATATTTGATGATATTTCACGGAGAGGGCGGCAAACGCTTGTTAGCCTACGGAAGCCAAACCTCTAAATCTGCCCTGGAGCCCAGGTACATTAATGCAATATCAGATGATTCTTATAAATTATTCCAACTTAAACATAACGCTATTGTTACAACTTATGAGAATTTATTAATTTCTTATTTATTAGTTTATAATATTTAAAGCTCTTTCAGCTAATTGCTTATGGACAGAAAATCTGTAAATTCTAATCAGGACTAACTGCGATCTTATTATAGGTGGTGCAGTCAACGTACTGTAAAGTATAGAAATGTTTATAGATTATGTACAGTCTTAGATGTGTGGGAGTACTCGAATTTCGAGTCGAATAATGCTCGGTTGATCGAGTCGAGTGGAGGGGTTAGATCTTCCGAGCTGCTCGAAATCGACGAAATGTTGGAAAAAAAATACGAGCTACTTGAAAAACTCTGAAAAACTTGGAGATAAATTTTCAGCTCGAGAATTTTCGAATTACTCGAATATATTCGAACAGATCTCAAACTTTCGATTTACTCGTAAATATTCGAATTATTTGAATATATTCGACCAGATCTCAAACTTTCGATTTACTCGCAAATATTCGAGTTACTCGGAAATATTCGAATTATTCGAATTACTTCGAATTATTAAATACGTTAATATTTGAGTAACTCGAGTATTTCGAATATTTACGAATAGGTAACCCGAAAATTGGAGATCTGTTCGAATATATTCGAGTAATTCAGTAATTTTCGAGCTGGAAATTTATCTCCAAGTACAAAGATAGCACAACTATTTAATTTACCGAAATAAATTCCTTTCTTTATGATTTGTATACTGTAATCGGTAAGGAAACTATTACCTCGTCATTAAGGAATTTATATAAAAAAAATTCTTGAGACACTTATGTAGTACAGCTTATATAGGTTTGCAAATACAAATAGACACTTTAAGGGTAGAAATAAAATTTAATAAATTATAAGAACTAAGTACAAGTACGCATTCTTTCCGCAAAATCAATCATTTAAATAGTAACAGTTGAAGAAACGTTGACAAGTGACATTACACTACCCTACGTTTGTATTTGTTTTCAAAACAACCATTCTGTTGCAGAGTTCCGCGCGCAACGTATAAATCGTCGAATTTTCAACCGATGTCTGTTTGCAAAGGGTAATTAAAAAAATATCGCTACGGTCGCGCATTGCCCAGGTGATATATTGTCCTGTGTAAACTTGAAATGGCGACTTTGGAGAATATTTCTACTGCATGTCAACTGCTGAACTGCAGATCGAATATCGGTGGCAATGAAAAATATTGGGTATCCCAAACAGCCGCTATTCTATCAAAATTTTTAGAGTTTCTCTACCAATTTTATTTTCGCTGGGTATTTATTTTTAGTGGTCTATATTTAGTTAATCTTAATTGCTTTGATACTAAAGTGGTATCAGACGAAGTAGTATTGTTGCGAAACCTTCGCTGAAATTTTATTAATAAAACTTATAGGTAGGTTTATATTATATATAAAATCCTGTTTAAACTGTCCTTCTTTTGAAATTCATTTACCTATCTAAATTTATCTATCTAAAATTCTGAAAGTAAGAAGCGTGCTTTAAAATTATAAAATTTCTTTTTCCTTCGACTTTTTTGTAATTAAGGAAATATGCATTAATATACACAAGGTTGTGAAAGTTTTTCAAAGATGAAAGTGAATTTTAGAAATAGTATTATAATTTTTCTAAGATCGACGGTATTTTCAAAATAATTGATGCATTTATATTTGTGGTAGGATCACCGAAACGGAAAGTACGAAAGGGTGTACCAACTAAACAAGAAGCAACGCAATGAAAGTTTTAAGACCAGGAACTGCTTTATGACTCATTCATTTTCTGGCCTGCGTCAACAGTAAAGAACTAACAAGAGATACGTACAGGGTATAACGGCAATAGCAACGGATTTACTCTGTATAGTTCTTTGTGCTTTTTAACACTCGAAATTGTGTTGAATATAGAATGCCGCGCTTGCAGGTATAGTTTCGTTTCTCTCAAGAGCATTATTTTCAAATTTTTGTAATCGTCACTTTCTGCCAAATGTGTAGATTTATATTATACACCTATAAACAGTGAATTACATACGCAATATTCAAAGCGACACCTCCCACGCGATAGTTTTGCCATGAAATCGTGCATGATTGACAGGGTATAAATAGTTGCTTAATAAATTTATTACTATCATACAGGTACCTAATATAGATACCTATGCAAGAAACAACACACTTGAAAATTCCTTTCAACCTTTTTCCATTATTCATTCTCGTGATTTATTCGTGTGTTAATTAAACGGCTGTGTTGTTGGTTCGACTTTTTTATGGTCCAATATTTATCATTTCCATTTAATTTTTGAGATTTAAAACTTTTCCAAATTTGAAAATTGCAATTCTTTAATTTTTGAAAATTCCCATTTATCAATTTTTCAATTTTTGAAAATTTCACTTTCCCAACTTTTGAAAATATCAACTTTTTAATTTATGAAAATTTCAATTTTTGAAAATTTTAATTTCTCAGTTTTTAAAAATTTCAATTTTCAGTTTTAAAAATTGCTTATAATAAAATCCTTCTGGTCGCAGAAGAGGCGGATAACAAGAAGTAGAAATGACAAATAAAAATTATTCTCCTCCCCAGGCTATTCGAATAAAGTTTTCGATTAGGAATTTATTCGTTTGTACCGAATGGAAGCTTATTCGTCAGTCTTATCCATCATTCGTTATCGAAATCAAACGGTGCCCAATCTGTACGATGGAAGCGAACCCGTGTGCATACCTCGGCCTGCAATGGAGGGAAACTGTCAGATTCTGGAGAAACGGTTTTAACGCGACGGGGAAAAGTGTGTAGCTGCTGGTAGGATCGATGTACGTATATACACAGACCCGACAGGCTTCGATGGAAACGGAAGCAGAGATAGGCTGCCTCTTTACGGAAATGAAGCAATCGTCGAGGGCCGACGGTCTTATTGCTCTCATGGACTATCGTAACGCCAAAGCGCCATTGATGCCTTCTCCATCACACGGAATAAACTGGAACTTCCAGCTGGAAATAGAAATTTATGCGGCGAGATAGGGCGGCAGGGGCAGCAGGGACTTCTTGATCGGTTCGGAAAAACTCCGCTTCCGATTTTACAATGTAATCACTCAGACCCAAGTGAGCGGCTCTGTTCTCACGAGAAATTGCTGTTTGCAACGCTTCGACGGAAAATGAGTTCTGTCGAGAGTGTTCTACGCCCGTTCAACTGTTCCTCCGACGAGCTTCGTACAGCAGCGCAGGTATTTCGCTCGTACAGACCGGGAAGCCAGGTGGAACTATCATTTAGAATAATTTATTTGCTGAATTTCAGAAGAGGGTTTAACTTTCTGTACAGCTAATGAAGATGATTGTTTTGAAAATAGCAATAGTATTGAGTGGCATACTGCCGTGTTAATTCGAAAGGGTGTATTTGGTTAAAAACTGGTTCTGAGGTAAATGACTTTTAGTATTTTGTGTTACGCCATCGGTATTTTATATAAATCGGATTAGATTAAATATTAAATCTGGATAAAAAGGTATCTAAATATTGGTGACGAACTCGTAAAAAAACATTGAAAAATTAACTGTAGTTACGCCTTTTATTACTAATATTTTGCAGTTATTGCTATTTCATTTAACAGCCAGGCATCGATTTCACATACTTCCGAAATATAAACTGTTATATCTTCAGTTTCAATGCCGATATGGCTTTCTTATTTAATGTACATATACAGTCGGGGACAATAGTATGTGGACACCCTTTAAAACATAATAACTTGTTTAAAATTAGTCCATACAGTTTGAGTTTGTTTAAGAAGCTACAAGGATTAGTTTGCTAGGTGACGTGTTTCGTCGTTTTGAAAAAATATGCAATTGGTCGGAATAGCGAAGAAAATAATAAAGATCGTTTTTTCAACTTTTTCATCCGAACCTGCAATGAAAATTTAAAAATCACGTTCGTAGATTTAAGTAGGTAAGTTATAAATATATATATGCTGAAAACTACACCCTATTACATACTCTATTAAAAAAACTCTATTTTTCACCATTCTCTACAAAAAAGTATCAATTTAGAAGATATTAAAATTTCAATATTACGAAGTGGTACTAGAAGTACGACCTTCTTAAAGCTGATGCTCGGAATTACGTCTTCCAACCTGAATACAGAGATGTATTCGATCTCTGAATGACCGATAAACCCTTCCCAGCATTTCTTTAGAAATCTGTTGACATTCCTAAATGATGCTTTGCTTCAAGTCGTTCGGAGTAGTTGGCTCTTCTTTATAAACTTTATTCTTTAACTTCTTCCAGCTTTTAAATTAACAACTTTTTGGTACCAATAGTATAAAACATTTTCATAAAAAATTATAAGTTCCGCCGGTTAATACATAAAAAAAAACTATACGGTTTCATTTGAAAAACTAAAGTTAACCTTCATAAATATGTCATCTATAAACGCGCCTATCTATAAAAAAAAAACTACTGACATCAAATTATGTCACCTCGAAACCATTTATCTTTTGTTTGAAAAATTTATCGGTACCGTCCACAGTTTCGGAGACATTTGCAGGGATCGATTTAAATGGGACACCCTGTATAAATGGACTAATGGTAACAACAATAATGAAACGTTTATAGGTCTTCTTAAATAAAAATCCTCCATGAATCACTGAAACAAATATGTCTACCCTGTAAATTGCAAGCGTGTATTATAACATTTGTGTATGTATTCAACAAATTTCCTGGACCCCCCTCTTTTTATAATAAACCAATTACCTAAATGATATTTATACACTGGATAAAAGAGGTGATCGTATTAGGGATGAAAGAATATATTCATTTTAGGAACTAGGGTGACCGTACCTAATATCGCCTAGCAAAAGTTAAATCGCTGTCGATTGAATAATAATTGATATTTTTGCATGCAATTCATTTCAAAGCAAAGAGAAATTATACATCTTTTATATAGTATAAGTTAGAATCGTTGAAATCTACAAATTTTAAATTAGGAATTAAAAAACGTAAGACATGCAAAAATCTGACCCTAAAAAAAGTGTACCTAATATCGCCTACTCAAGAAATATTGATCAATTCATGTATATATGAGTTTTTTAAGTCATTTTCACATGTGCTTTTATTATTTCTTGCTCTATAAATGTTTTTTTATCCATCTTTGATTTTATTTTTATTACAAAAATATAGAAATCGGATTTTTAAAATATTTTATTTTTTACGCTCGAATGTACATATTGGACAAATAAAGTTTATTTCGGTTGCTCCGCACATTTCGTGACAAATTTCGCCCACCTGTAACAAGCATTACATGGAAACCATTGTCCTCCGATAGGTGGTATTGAACACGCATACTGTTAGAAGAACAACGCTATTTTCATTATGAAAAATATTTTAATCGATTTCATTTCTTAAGTACATTATTAATTAAGCATTTCTAGTAGATACTCTTGCATTCACAGAATTATTAGACTTACCTTCTCCGAATGTAATTACAGTCACATATAATAAATCAATTTTGATGCAGTCTTTTTTAACGTACAGGGTGTTAAAAAAGTGATGTTCACTGCTTTCAGGTTTAAATATATACTTCTGGATCGGTGGAGATTTGTAAAAAAAACTTGCTGCAAAATTGTTTATAACATTGAGAATTACTAGTAATCTTTTTTTTTACATCAACATATCTTGCTCGTTAAAAGGAGGAAAAGTGTAAAAGGAACCATATGCCGCAAACCGCTTTCTCAACAACGTGAAAAATGGTTTTCTCAAATACAATCACTTCATCCATGTTAAAACATTATTAATTTTTTTAGGAAACGGGGCCTTTGTGACATATGGTCCCTTTTAGACTTTTTCTCTTTTCAACGAGCTGAATATGTTGGTGCAAAGGAAATACATTAACATTAATTCTCAATGCATATAAACAATTTTCACCGATCCAAAGCTGTAGATTCGCCCCTGGAAGCAGTGACCATCACTTTTGAAACACCCTGTACAGCACAATTCTCAGGGAAGGTTTAAGGCTATTTAACTTTCTCGCTGCACCAATCCAAAAGCCTATGCTACTTAATTATTCACGACTAGCAAAATACCTATGCTTTGATGCAGTATAAATAAGATTTTCCGGTATCATTTAAGGGGGGTTCCGGTCTAAAAATGGATTTTTTTCATTTTTCGAATGCTAAAATTCTTAGGAATACATGTTTAACCGGATTTTTTGAAATTCGTAAAAGTCTCGAAGTTCTGAGCATTTGAGTAGCGGCAAATGCATGGGTAACACTCGGCCACTCGACACCCACGTAAAACATTCAACGCGTTTTTCTCGAAACAGTGTTCTTAAAACCAGTGGAACCTGTATCTCGAAAAGTTATTATCCGATTCGACTGAAACTGTTTTTATTTTGAAGAATATACTTCTGGATCGTGGACAAACTCGTAAAATTTAAAAAAAATGAAAATTTGTCATTTTTAAAGGCGTCGAAAGGACGAAAAATATAGGGCAAAACTGACTTCAAACTTCAAGTGTCGTTATTTTCTAAAAATTTTCATTTTTTCAATTTTTACTGCTTAGTCCACGAGCAAGTTTCATACCCTTTAATAATTTGGCATTGTTTTTTATTTTAGACCAATGGTTTAGGTGCTACAGGTTCCACCGATTTGGATGAATTTTTTGACGCCTCGAATTTAACGACTCCCCAGTGCTGTCTGCAATGATTAATTGTAAAACAAAAAAATCATTTCTATAGTTTAGGACATCCTTAATACAATGCAAGAAGTCCAATTAAATTATATGTAGTAGTTTTCCTGTAATTAATTCCTAAAGCTCACATATTTTTATGGGCTCTAGATCGGAACAGCCCCTTAATGTAACATTTAATTTTAAAAGTAAGTGTAGCGCCATGTGCACGTCGATTTTGGAAGTATTCTAACAAGAAAAACAAAGATTTTTCTGGTAGGTATACCTATGGTTCATCGCAATCGGTTCAGTATTTTTCGAGTTTTGCGCTTTCAAATATAGGTACATAATGGCACGAACATTTTTATATAATTCTATATTTTTACGATGTGAAAATTGATTCACAACATAAAATTGCTCGCACGAGAGCGGGTATATGCAGGTATCAGGTTCATATAGAAAAGAACTAACACAAAGCGGTAGATAGTACCTACTTGTGCCTGAGGAGCAGTTTTAACAAAATTATACGTTCGTCCTCATACTCTTTACATTTCCAGATGTCATGATTTAAGTGTCAAAATTCTCGTGCATCTCTCTTGACAGACTTTCCAATAGTCTGCAATAACTGGGGAATACAATCCCGGTCATTATTTTCTACCCCGGAATTGCGTGATTATTTAAAGTCTATTTTGGGATTCCGGGATCAATCCTGGGATTGGGTAATAGAAAATTTCAGTAGTAAAAATGCTTTATTATCTGTTAAAATTCTGTCTTTATTTATAGTAAATATACTTACTTTCTATCTTTAGTCTCAAATATAAACTAGAATTATTTTTAACAATAAAAACAGTAGAACAATGAAGAATAATAAAATCTGAATAAGTAGGTAATATCAGTAAAATGAAGATTTTTGGAAATGCAAACGAAGAAATAACAAAGCACCTAAAGTACATATCTACAATGTTTCGACTTTACGTGATCAGACAAGTTGGCGATTTGCAACTCGCGCGATTTCGAAATAGTGGAAGGTGAGCATATCATTATAATAATAAATATAGTTTAATTAGTTATATACGACTTAATATTATTATTCAAATAAATCATTATTATTATTGTCATTATGTATTGACTACGTTTATTTATTCTTATATTTTTCAAATGTTCATAAAGTAATTCACATTTTTAAAAAATCCTGAAATCCTCGGGATTAGTTATATCAAATCCCGGGATTTTTGGAATCCAAAAAATAGCCGGGATCGCGGGATACCAGGATTGTATTCCCTAGCAATAACAGCCTTAAGAAAGTAACAAAAAAAAACACACGCATGAAACATAGCGAATCTGATATCGGGACTTAATAAAGCAAAGAGTGGTAAATATACGTCATGTAATACGGATGAAGTCTTCGCTCGACTGATCCCACCAGTCTTCTTCTCTGCTACCCCGAACTTTCTCCCCCTACCTCGCGAGCAGCCATTCGCCGTTAAAAGCATTTGCATTAAATTGTTTTGGTGGTGAAATGCGATAGGTAGATCACGGAGTTGGAAACGGGGACGTGGAAGAAAGGAGACGAGCGTATGGAAGAACTTTTCAAGTACTTGGAGCACTTGCCGCTTCGGGATTCCCTGATCCTCCCCCCGACTAGGTAAATCTGTCCGGTAAGGAGTCTTTCATCGTCTCGCTCATTTTCCGTGCTACTCGCGAAGTTTAATCACGATTTAGTTGGAGTAACTTGACAGTCGCTCTGGGTGGAAAAGTTGTACGGTTTTAATGCTGTCGAGGCCTTGTCACAACTTCTTAACCGAGACAATAATTATTACCGATGCCCCTGGACAATGAGCAAGTTTCGTGGGAACCTTTGAACGTGCAGTTGGGGGAGGAGTTGGGGATGGGGAGGGAGAGAGCGACAGCAGATGCTCTCTGTACCGAAACACTTGATAAATCAATTGAAACTTCCCTTTGCAGTTCCTAAATTGGTCTTCTTCTGATGGATTCGGGTATTCTTTTCCTTTTGCTCTAGAATTTGGTTTTTTAGAACTGGGTTCACTCTCTCAGTTTTGTGGAAGTCTATAATGCCTCTTTCTTTTTATACGTCGTGTATATATTTTGACGTATGCAGCGGAATATTCGGTCAATGTAATTAAGTGATTGAAAAAAGTAAAATGTTTAAGATAGTAGTTGGCAACGAGTGCGATGGGGGATGAGGCAGTAATGAGTACATATTATGTAGAATGAGCACAGGCATGGTAATGTTCTATAATTATAATAATTACAATTTCAATGTTTTATTTAGTACCATCAGTTTTGTATATTACACGTTGTGCTTTTCGTCTCTCATCCCTGCAGCATTTCCATTTTTTGTACGTCTGCTAAATTATACTTTGGTATTCGGTGTAATACTTGGACTTAAGTATAATGACTGCACTGCTTTCACTTTTCTTTGTACATTGCTATTGCATGTTCATTTAGTTTCACATATTATAATTTTAATTTTTTACTTCCTTTTCTTTCCGTGTTAATAGGGGAAAGTTGGGCAAAACGGAACACCTAACTTTGGAGGGTGATTACAAAAAATCCGAAGGAATAGAAGACATGGGATTTCGCTAGGAGTCTTAAGTAGACCTTAGACTATATCGTAAACTGGGGGAACACGGGCAGTACGGGGTATTATTGGCATCTACTTAAAATCTATTAAAAAGGAGAAGGAAAAAAGCTTTATGCATTTTCACACTTGTAGTACAATCACAAACGATGCAATGTTATAATTGGATAAATAAACTAAATTTAAAAATGTTAATTAAAAAAATAAAAAATAAAAAATGTAAAAGAGAGTGCACTGAACATAAAACGAAACAAATTTAAGTGTTAATGTAAGTTCAGATGCGGTAAAACTTTAACTTTTTAGTGCTATTTATATATGATGTGCCAATGTTACTCGGTTATGGGGTAACATTGGCAGGTATTTAACATGTGTTAAAGAAGGAAAAGGACAAAAATTTTATGCATTTTGACACTTGTAGTGAATTCACAAAAGATGCAATATTATGATAGGATACTTAAAGCAGATGTAAAAATGTCAATTTTTATATTAGGTATATAGCAAAATGTTTCAAAAGCATGCCAATGTTTCCCCAATTGACGGTAAGAAAATTAAAGACTTTGTTAAGGGGGTATTCTACCCAAAAAATCGACTTTTCTTTGATTTGCTAATTGTTTAGGGTTTCGAAAATATGTCCCTAAAATATTAAGGTGAAATTCGAAAAACTCCCAGAGTTATAGGGGCTTAAGGCCGCAGCGTGGCCGGCAGTCGTTCCCTCGACACTTGTATCTAAAGAGGCTATGACTGCCAGCAGAGAAGAGAGTGCTGCCCAACATGATTTTTTTAAGCTGAGGAAGGTTTTCTATATGGTCCTGATATAGCATATTAGAGGAATGTTACAGAAGAAATTAGTCGTAATCTACCATAACTTCAGTCGTATAGGTCGTAACTGCATGAAAACTATAAACGCGTTTCTCTCGAAACAATTTTTTTAAATCGAGCGCACATTTTTTCAGAAACTACTGGACCGATTGAGCTAAAATTTTACACACATTCAAAGTGAATGTGTACCCATAGCCCGAACCAGAATTATATCAATAGTTTTAATACAACCTCCCCCACACCTCGTTTTAGCTCAAGAAAAGTCGAAAAATCAAATATAAATTTTTAAACAGCTGCGATTTCGATAACAATGTCCGGATTTGGTTACATCTAGTTCAGGCGATAACTACACTCATATAGATTAAAAAAATCTTTGGTACATTTGTTTCAGATAACTAGGACGGCCGCAATTCGTGCGCCCGATGGGGCCGGTTTTTGATGACATGACCTGCGCTTCGGCGTGTAACTTGTACAAATTTCAATATAATGCGTTCCAAAAATTTGTGTTGATAGTTCAAACATTACTAAATATGTGTGCAAAACCCCTGCTCTGTAGGTGCGATAGGTTCGTCAGAATTAATTTCCAAATATCACCTTCAAAAACGAGTGTCTAGATGAGAACACCCCCTTAAGAAAAACCTGTGTTAAAAAAAAGATTTTCCCGAGGTATTTAAATATTCGCCTCGTTCAAGTGGTGGCGTGAAACGGAACACCCATTTAAAACCATATGTAATAGTACAAAATTTTTATTTTTATTGTTTAAAAGGCATTAATTTATGTAAAAACTGTAAACATATGCTGTAGATATAACTGTTATAGATAACATATAACAAAAATATATATTATACGGAGCAGAAAAATTATTATAACATGACATAAAAATTATTGAGAATAAAACTGCAAAAAATAAGTACAAATTAATACATTGCAAGCAAAAATGAATACGCACAAAGAGATATTTCTATTCTTTCTCGTACATAATAGGTGTTCCGTTTTACTTCACGCTAAAGCATTCCGTTTTGCTCCACATGAGGTAATTTAGTAAACATTTAATATGTATATTTCAGCGTCAGATAAAGAACCGGGTAAAACGTTAAAATACAGTGTGTGGACTATAGAATTCAATGCTATCCTTACTGTTATTTATTTTGTAAATACAAGTTAAAAAAATGATCGAAACGCCAACACAATATCGAAACTTCGATACCGGAAATTTTTCCAACTCTGTAAATAAAAAAATAACGTGTGCACGGGTCTATCGTCAACCAGAAACTGTTGCGAGGACAGTTTGGTCCCATGTCGCACAATAACAACTCATTCGCAGATTTTATTTAACAAAAGAAAAACATTAATGTTCCGTTTCCACTTTCCCCCATATAATAAAAACGATTTATTATTATTATTCAACCATAAATTGAAGTGCTTTGTCGAATAATAAATTTACTAGCCTGCATAATTAATTGTACTTAGCAACTATAAACGGTCCAACATGCTTAAAAATTAGTACAAAATGTATAATTATATCACTTCTATTATACGGAGTAAACGTCTGGTGTTAATTTGAAATCGATTCGAATATAAATCAAACATCAAATTTGTGTTCGAATATTGTTGCTCATGCTAAGAACAATTGCGATTTGTTGAACACCTTTTTTTAAGAAAAATTTTCCCCACTGCAAAATGATTATACAGAAAAGTCTATCTTGAACTTGAAGTTGCGTCGGAGATAACGTTTAATATTTGGGAATCTAAAATTTCGCTCAAATTATTTTCTCGAAATTATTATTAAATGGCTTGAATTTGAAAAGGAGATTGTCGACTATAGTGTCAAATCTTACGCAATTTGACGTTGAATGGCTCGTACACCTGTACACGTGCCTAAGCAATTCGTCGATATTCAGTGATCATCGGCATGCTCGATTATTGAATTATCGAGTATCTTGCTATTGAAGTTTGACAGATTGCATGCTTGAATGCAGCTACTACAGCCATTAATAGCTGTGCTGAAGTAGTTTGAAACACTTCTTTTAGTGAAAGAGGCAGTATCATTCACAGTATTTGAAATACAAAGAAATACAGGGGAGTAGAGTATATTAATTGTTTATTTAATGTACATGTACGCAATAAAAATGCTAAAGCATTATATATTAGATACACGTATACAGGGTGGTCTCGACTTTTTATATAAATGTTTACCACTCATTTTTAGGGATCATTTGAACCAGAAACTTATTAATAATTTAACTAATAATATCTCAGTAACTATTAAGTTGCGATCTCATAGTCATATGACATTTTTGGTGCTAAATAGCTATTAAAATCGAATGATAAATTTTTGTACGGTTAGAACACCTTATATGTGGCACCTTACAGATAGAAATAATATATTTATTAAATAAATAAATAATATACTCTACTGTTCAAATATTTAGAATTAGTAGTGGATTAAATTACTTACTGTCACATGAAACTAAAATATTTAGGTTCAGTCTGAAAAAAAGCCGATTTGAACGAAATGTTGGTTTTGTTGAAAATGCCTTTTTCTTCTCGTAATGATAATTTTATAAACGTTTAGCAGCGTACTTATGTACCTAAATCTTATTTTTCAGAATCCTTGTATCGCATGCATCTTTTGATTGCATTATTTTCTTTAAATTGTGAAATAGAGTCCCCATTCCTTTATTCGATTTACAATATGATAGTCCTTCATGTTCGATTTAACGTTTATTGAAATTCTACCTTCGTCGCACACACATTTTCTTATTTCTTCCTTCAAATTATTTTCAATCATACATGTCAATACGCTCGTTTCATATGCTCCATACAGCGAATTTCATTTATTTTCTATAAATCTCCGCCACGGAACATATTAAATTTCACACAATAATGCGAAATTCCAATATGCGCTTTCTGGTATATGGAATTTCCCTGATCATAAGCCAACTAGAATACATTTAATCTCCTGCGATCGTATGTTGAATGCAGTATTATTCCTTTACGATATAAAGCAGAGGATATCCAATACATTTCCATTTCAATAGCAAATACTTTACAGACGTTTACTATAAAAAGCACAAATTTGTCCCACATTCTGCATACGTAATCTTGCAGAATTTAATCAATTTAATCACAAGCCGCTTCGTTCGAGAATTTCTGATTCATTATGAATTTTTTTTCATTCAACCATTTTTATCGTAGTTAACTATGTTTCGCGTAGAATGTATTTTATTTCGATTGAGGATTTACCGAATACAAATTATTCTTAATATTTAAGTGCTCATTCCGGTTAGCGCGCTGATACATTCAGCGATTTTCAGGAATTTGTTGCGACGAAAATAATTATAGTAATGGAATAAAACTTTTTTTCTATTTTTTAAACTACATTTTTACAGTAAATAAAAAAGATCAAAGTAATCAAATTATTACTTTTAAAATGCTTTTGTAAGAGATCTTGATGATGTGATTAAAAATTCATGCCTCGCTTGTGCAAGCGATTTCAGCTGTTAGACTTATTTGAAACCAAAAATCCAAACAGATTTTTGATCAGTATAACTGTTGCTATCGATCGGACTATAATTAGGGATTTATCTTAAAAATTAGCAAACTAGCGGGCAAAATGCAACAAAAATGTTTTTCAGCTTTTTCCTTTGCTATTTTCAATTTCAAAAGTAGATTAGACCCAATAAAAATACTTGGTTGTAGTCCCTGCGAGAGTCATAGGTGTGCAGAATAAGCAATAGAATTTATAAAGTCAATCAGCTCGATAGATTTTGAGATTTTATCTTCACGATGTGAAAAAATGACGTTTTGAGAAAAACGCGTTCAAAGTTTGCATCTATAGAGGCCGAGCCTCTGCGTTCCGTACAAAGTGCCTGTGTAGAAGTTAAAATAATCGTGATTTTGCCATGAAAATTTAACAGTACGTTCTTCAGGATATGTAGGGCAGACCGGGGATGGTTGTCTCATTTTCTTATTTTGATTTTTTTACAGGTTATAGCTCCAGGGAAGTTCATTTAAACTTAGATTAATATAAACTAAGTACGTCCGACTTTATAAAAAAAATTGGTCCTATGGATTTTGTCAATCAGATTAGGAGTTAATTCACATTATTTGCAGGAACTATTTTGGGACAACATACCCCGAGGTAGGGCTGGTTGTCACAGTATCTGGGGTTGATTGTCACACAACTGGATAGCTAAGTTTATGAATAAAAAGTCGATTCAATTAAGAAAGTAATATCATTTTTTATTGTAGTTCTGACAATACCGTGCTATGTAATTTATATTATAATCTTTTGCAATCCCTCTTATTGTGTAACTGCCCTTTTAACCTCTCTTGCTGCACGTAATATTAATTCCGGGGGCACCTTACCACTGGATGTCTTCTTATTATAAGTTCGCGGCATTATTATTGAGAACTGTTGCCAAACAAACAAAAAAATATAATATCACAGGTACAGCAAGTTACAGCGGGATTAGTTGTCACATGCGGCAAATACCTAACCCCAAATGTTCTGTGACAACTTGCCCCAAAGCGTTAAACAATTTCACCCCTCTGAATTAAAGACTCCAGTAAAGATGACCACCATTATTCAAGAGCTCCAAGAGACCATCTTTAGTCTAAAAAATCGGGGCAAATAGTTTATTTTAATTTGGATACCATCTCACGTGGGTATTGAAAGAAATGAAAAAGCTGATTCCCTAGCCAAGTCAGCATGCTCACTACCAGTGCCTGAAGTATCTACCCCTGTGCATTACAACGACCTTAAAGTCCCGATTCGTATCGCAGTTAAGGCCCTATGGGATGACAAATGGAAAACGGGCAAAACCACCAAACTGTACCTGATCAGGAAGGATATTTTCGAAAGAAATGGAATCTCCCTAGAAAATCGGAAAGACCAAGTGACACTCACTCGATTGAGAATTGGCCATACTCACTTGACCCACTCCCAGGTCATTACTAAGAATGAACCAACAGAATGTGATGTCTGCAAAGTACCTGTCTCCATCCAACACATACTGACGGAATGCGCCAAGTATACAGTAAATCGAAACCAACATAAAATTGGCACCGACCTGACACAGATGCTTACCGATCCGAATTTTTTCAATAATGTGCTCACCTTCCTTGAAGACATTGGAATAAGACAATTGATTTAGCACCAGTGTTTACCAGTATTTGGCATGAGATGTGTGAACCCCAGGAACTTTTCCTGGTTTCACAAATTCACACGATGACTAATTAAACTTATGCATCCATTGTAGTCGCTAATGACCATAGCAGTAGATGCGACTTAAAACGCTTAATTAATAAAAAAAAATTTTCACCCCTCTTTTATTCATGTATTAAAAAGTTTAAAAATTGTAAAAAAATTATTGCAGTAAATTAGAAAAAACTCTAAACTATGAGAATAATGCAACAATGTTATAGTCAATACTAAGAAACAACCTGTACTTACTTTATAGAAAATACAGCGTAATTTACTTCGAGCGCACGAAAACAAACAATGACACATTGTGGCTCCATGCGACCCCGCAACGACTTGTGTGATGCGGGGGGAGGTGGCGATATGTTTACGCATCGCCATGGATTATTAGTATATTCCTACCGTTTATAGTTTCTTTGTTATAGCGGTTGTGACAATCTACCCGTGTGACAACAATCCCCGGTCTCCCCTACTTTCGAAAAATGTTTTAAAAAAAATCGATTTTTTCAACCCATCTAACCGGAATGATCTCTTACGTACAGTAAAACCTCCACTAATCGAATTAGTAGAGATGCATTCCCGACTGAATAAGGGAACTTTCACTTGGTAGGTATATTATATCACACGCTGATTATTCCATAGTTCAGAAACAATAATACAAGTAAAAATACCAAATATGACAAGTTATATAAATGTGCTGTTTCCTTAATGGGTTAGATCACCTTGGCCAGGTCAAGAAATACCGCATCTTTGAGAATTTATTTCTATTGTAAATAAAGAAAACACTTTTTCCGAGTAAAATTGTCCAATAAAGATAGAGACATCTTTGGATAATATATACAATTCTTTTTTCAAGTTTTCTTTAAAAACAAATATGGCGGTTGAGGGTATACCATGGCGTGTATAGCTGGATGGTGTACGTTATTCTGATGAACAGGTTTCTGAAAGAAAATTTGAACAATGGAATATTAAATATAACTAAGTTGGGTATTGTCCAATGTAGGATTTTTTCGATTGGTTGAAAAATTACTTAAAAATGGCGACACTTTGAAGCAAAAAGCTCATTTTTGTGTAACAAAATGGACTTTCATTTACGCATGAGTCAGGTAAAAATTAAAATATCGAAAAATATCCTACGTTTCTTGTTGCCAATGCTGCTGATAATAGAACGTTCAGATACTGAAGATTCTACTGGATTTCAAGATTTTTTACGTAGTGTTTTTAAATTATTGCAATCTCAATTCTACAATTGCGAATCTGCTTGGTCAGAAAATATCACCAGCTATGTAAATGAGAACAAATAGTCTTTGAATTTAGACAGTCACCACCGAACTTATCTCCTTATGTGTAGTGTAGACGATTTTGCATTTTGTGATACTTGAAGCAAGTCTAACTTGATTTAGTTTCGATGCTCAGCTGATTGACAAGCGGTGCAAACCACGGCACTGCCAACTTCACTTAGATATGGGAAGTTTTGAAGTTAGTGCGCGCGCTCTCTCGGATGACTGAAGTTGTCGTGCTCATTCTTCGTTATTTCAAATCAATGAAACGGGCCACCATAGAATTTTATTCGACACAAATTATATTTGTTGAATTACATTTATCGCTGTAAAAAAGATGGTACCTTTTAATATATTTACAGTATTACTATATTTAAAAAAGACAATGGATAATATGATTCAAACTTTATTTCTTTGTTATGTTTGAATAGGCTGTTTTTCACGTATCGCTTCAAAGTCACGATTGTAAAAATCCCTCAAAAGATGTTTGTATTGTATGAAGCCTTCTCTATACATAGAATAAGACTCCTCCATAATGGAGACTTTCAAATTGACTTCACAGTCAGTTGTAAACATAAAATCGAGATGTGCTCTGTTTCAAATGTGCTCAGCTGCTATGATCGGCTGAGCCCTATATAACCCGATCGACTTACTCTCTATTATTGAAATGATGTCTGGGAATAACATCGACAAGTCTCATAAGCCTCCCCTGGTGTCACTTATTTTCGGACAAATGTTCGTCGAGATAACTTCGCCCATGCATTAACAGTGCTTCTGTGAAAACTTAGTAGATAACGTAAAAGTTCAAATTTTCATTAATATCGACATATGTTCACAGCGCGGGGAAAAGTGGACAAAAATATCTTAGCAAAAGTGATCGCTTGGAAAAGGTTGACCGACTTGAAGAAACATTTCTGCAAACCGTATGACACTGAAAGTGCTATTATGAAATTGTAACCGGCGCTGTTTAAATAAAACAGAAATTGTATAGTGTATTGCTGATGTGCATATTACATAAGACAGGGCCGTAAACTGGAGGGTCATAAAAACTGTTTAAAAAATTTATGCTGGTTTTATAGGAATTTGGACTTCGAAATGCAAAGATACAAAAATTACTTTCGTAACTTGCTTTGACGTTTTTATGCTGTAATATACGATTCAATTCAATTAGCAGTGTAAAATTACTAAACACACAACTAACTGATCTGGCTTGGCGACCCAATATTTAGTCTCCTAGAAATTTCTAAGCTCTAATATTTACCTGCACCAATCGTTATTTATGACAACCCTAAATCTATCCGTAATCGATGAGGTATGAAAGTTTTATTGTGTTTTTCGAATTCAGCACTTAAAAGTATGTCAAAAACAGCTAAAATAATGAAAAATGTTTTTGATCGCTGGCCTGGGAATCAGTACATGACGTTTTCTGCTTAAAATGCCAATAAAGCTTGTATAAAATCAACTCATCGATTCAAAAACCTCTTTATTGTTAAAACTTTCAGTTAATAAATTAATTAAGTCACTACCTTCATACGTAAGCAATAAATGGCTTTAATGATATTGACCACGAAATTACTAGGCAAAATTATTTAGAGGACAAACGGTATAAATCTCGGTTTCAATGCTAATGGACTTACACTGATTAGCTTTAGAGCCCTCCATATGTACATACATACACTCGCATATGTCCCAGCAGACATTCCTGCAATTCAACGAGACACGTACGGAAACTTTACGCCGCCCTAATGTGGCTTAGCATCATACAATTACATACGTAATACAGAGTGAGTTGAAAGTTGCGACATAAAATTTGCTTTTACTGAATTTATATGATGCATTTAGATAATTTTTCTGTTAACTGTACCATACAACTTAATATAATATGTTTATTAGACTAAATCGATCTGACGAGACGTAAATTACGTAATCAAAGCAAACGATCTACAGTACACACTGGTTATAAGCCTGTTTGTACCATGCGTTGTACGCCTGGCGACTATCCCCACCATTTCTTAGAATCCTTCGGACGAGAGTGAGAGAACCCGAGAACGAGCGAGAGGCCTTTCGTTTCCTCTCGCTCGCTCTTGGGTTTTCTCACTCACACCATTAGCCGCGCGGAATAGTGTCCACAACGCGCCGTACACCCGCCGCCAGCGCCGTTCGTCGGACTTATAACGAGTGCCTACTATGAATACAACTGAGGTACAAGACTGGTAAAAGAACATATCGAAGTGACAATCGTCGACTTTTATGCGAATTTGATAGGCAGTAGTTATTACAAAAATATTTGTCATTTTTTTCGGCTGACATTTATATTGAAGGGGTGAAAACAACCCTCAAAGTTGAGAGCGAGAAACACGGTTGGTCGTATATCTTGGAAACTACTAGACCTAGGAGAGCGGTGTAAATGGCAAAATTGTGTATTTTCCAATAAGGAATGCAGGTAAGTCTAACAAGGGGACCTTCAGGTTTGGCAAGTTCAGAAAATTTTGATACTTAGTGTACGTGAATGTCTTCACTCGGACATTAATTTCCCAAAGCAGTAAGAAAAATTCTGAGTTCCCTTTACATATACAAAGTGTTCCTCTAGCTATGGTCAATACTCTAGGGGGTGATTACACAGGCAAAAATAAGACGAAAATCAATAGTGTCGAAATTGCGGTAAAGGCTTCGTTTTCGAGAAAATTGACTTTGAATTTCACCTAAATACTGGTACATCATAAGCGCGTCACCCTCAAACGCGTACGATGCACGCGTATTTAGGTGAAATACAAAGTCAATTTTCTCGAATTTGTCTGAGAAGCGCGTCTAACTGCTTTAGGAAATTAATGTCCGAGTGAAGTCCTTCACGTGCACTAAGTATCAACATTTTTTGAAAATGCCAAACCTGAAGGTCCCCTTGCAATGACAATTCCTTCAACAACGGAAAAGACGTGTCAGTGTCGGATGGCTATCAATTTCAGAAACGTACTTCCTTCATCAGACTCTGGACTTTTCTATCCACGCAAAACCAGCCAGCGATAATCTGTCGCGCAGTTAAGTACTAGCAGGAACGATAGAATACAATGACGAATAGTTGAGCCATTAGATAGGCATGCGTCTGGATGTTACATAGCCTGGGTTCCACGGTAGCCGTGAACGCGAGGGTTTGCCTAGGCTGGAATGGTAGGAAGCAATTAATAACTTTGTTGTGGCAGGCAAGCAGACCTGTAGGCAGGCAAGCGGGCAGGCGGGCAGCCAGGCAGCCATGGTAGCTGGTGCTACGTTGCAATAATTATGACGTCACGCCTCCTGCCCAACCTAATTAACTAATGCCAGTTCCTCTTGCTGCATTTTCTTCGCCGCCACCTCTCCCCTTCTGCCTGCTCTGCCATTCCTGTGACTGTATAAACGCGCCCGCTCGTTGGCCGTGCTCTATTTTTACCAATTCACAAGTTCCTTGCAACGGTAATAAACGTAGACGGAGGGCAATGGTTACAGTGGCCCACCGTTGACAAGGGGAAACAGGGCGACGCTTTCGTGCTCCGCGGAGCCGCGTCGGCGGAAATGCAGTCACTGAAACATTAAATCCGGCGAAAAGACGGCGGTGCTGGATGGAAAAGCAGCGGCGAAACAAGCAATTAGCGCTGACCCAGTCAAGATCCACCGTGCTCGCGGTGATAATATCGAACGGGGACGATAATTCCGCTGAGATTCGTTGTTTGGGAAATGGCCACCGGTGAGTCGCGTTACGGCGGAATTAAGAGAGCTACTAAAGCCGGACTGTTAACACAGGGGACATGGCGCTTAAGAGTGGCTCCCCCACGCGAGAGCCAGATGAAATCTTATTAAATCGAATTCCGTGCTTTCCAGGGGGGGAAATTACGCTCGTCCAATGGAATTTATCACTTCAATTACACGCACCGCCGTTAACGAGCTTTTTCATTCTCAGTGACTCGAGATGAAAGAAAAATCAAGAGGTCCCTGTGTGTGCGGAATACCTGAAGCGTGAAATTCGGAATCGCAGGAAATGAAAAGTACACTGTAATTATCTCAGCGGTCACTTCCACCTTAAAATTTGAATGTAACGATATCCAGTAAAGATAACGAACGGTTTTTCAATGAAATTTTACCACCATGACGTTTTTGTAGCAATGAAATTAATTATAAGTCTTGCCGGGCTGGTTTCTGTTGCAATCATCTACATATTTCGACTTTTAATTTTAGTGTATTAATGAAGAGCTGAAATGTTTGGATTTTTTTAAGATTCTCCAGAAGAGTGATTTATTTAAAAGCAAACATAACTTTTACAATTTTCAAAAGTAGTGGAACTGTTTTAGAAGTTACGAGTGACTTTAAGTGTTCCTATGTAGTGTATATTGGCTGCAAAATGCATCAGATTCCAAAGAATAACTTATTTATTTAGTCAATATTATTTACTGGTGAAGTAACTTGCTGATGAAGCACGAATTAAGTACTTTTAAGTACCTACACGACAATTAAGTTTCTTTCACATTTTCCCGGTTATTAGGGTTTCTGTCATACTGACCTACATTGACCTTGGGATACATAATATCGTAAGTGATTAATAATACGTAATTTAATTAGTCCCAATGGCCCTTATTAGAAAACAAGTATAAAAATAGCATGCCACTTAACCATCAGATCTCGAAGGCAATTCCACTTAAACAGCAAACATTACTACAAACCAACCACGCCTTATGTACCATGTAACTTATTTATTTATTTAAATAGATAATTATTGGTGCTTCTCTTATTAGTTTCGAAGATATTAAAAGTGTAAATAGTTATTACACCACCGTTTATAATTGAATAAAGTATGAAGTTCGCATACATTTAAAAAATGTGACAAACATCTTGACAAGGGTTGGAATTGTTTATATACCTATCCTTATGAGTTTCGATATCTATTCGCTTTTCTACCTTAAAATTGCTTGACTACTTTTTAAAATTTCATTAGTTTCTGAGCACCCTTGCTATGCTCGGAGAGTATAAAGTTACTTTTTTCTATAAAAGTCTTCGTGGAAGGGCAAACAGATCTCAATTTCCTTTGACGAAGTAATAAATGTTTATATTAGAAGCTCAATATGTCTTGTATAACTGTTCTGTAAAGTAAAAGAAAATTGTTGATTAATTTGAAAATACTTCACTGTTAAAAGTATCTTACGAAATATTGAAATGGATTATATAAAAGGTTTTCACCCGATCAGCATACCTTTTTAAATTTAATGTAAATAAGTTTTAATATTGTAGACATCTGGGAGGGTGGGGTAAACACGAACGCGGGGTAATCACGAATGTGATTACGGCGTTTTAATAAATAAAAACGATATTCCCTCTCCACTAGCTAATAGTTTAGGTCGTATCCAACGCCAGGCAGAAAATAATAAATACAGAAAGCTTATGCTATTCAAGAAACACAATTTATTATTTTCATCATGTTTCAAGTAATATTTTGTCCATTTTCAATTGCATGTAATTACTGTTGAATTAATGATACAATTTTTTTTTTAAGTCGAAATAAAGCAATTTTTTACCAACATTTTGTGACCAAGGGCGTTGCTTGAATCATGATTCTAACCTTTGAAATAAATTCCTTTTTATTTTTTGATGTCGTGGAGTATTGACGAACAAATCGGATGGGGTAATCTCAAACCTTCGAGATTAACGATGTTAACCGATTTTGATGAAGTTTTCAGCATGTATAAAACTTACTTAAATCTACGAAAGGGATTTTTGAATTTTCATTACAGGCTCAGAAAAAAGTTTAAAAAAAGACCTTTACTTTTTTTGGATATTCCGACCAATTGCAAATTTTTTCTAACGCACAAGAAGAGGAATTTGACAAATACATTAGGTACAGGTTGTAGCAACATTTTTTATGGGTTGACCATTGAAGGCACGCTTTCTGTGCGACTTCTGCGATATTTAGCACTCTGTTCGTGATTACCCCACGGCAGCCGAGTAATCACGAACACCAAGGGTTTTGCTTTTTCACTATAAAGTTGATTTTTATTATAATTTTTCAAAAATTCGTCACAGTACTTTATACATGAATAGTTTAAGTATGTTTGTAAATAATAAACAAATTCATTTCTCACATAGTTTTCGTTTTGTTTGCTTTTTTGCTTAGGTGTTCGCAATTACTCCACTCTCCCTTATCAACGTGTGTCAGAAACTTAAATAAAATCACTTTCTTAAGTAATTCCTAATTGCTTCACCAAATTGTCCCCATTTTACATTCATTAAACCATTCAGTGTAAAATACATTTCTCATTATTATCTACAGGACTGTTAGATTCTCTCCAATTTTTTCAAAAGTCGCATAATTAAGAGAAATATTCTTAACACTTTGCCGACCATAGATACCTTTTGGGACAATCTTACGTTCACTGTCAATCTTTTTTCAATTTTTCAACTATTCATTGTAGCATATTATAAGTAGGATATAAATCTTTGAGTGATATAATTTTGTCGTTGATAAATATGAAATATAATTGATTTCTTAAGCTCACGATAGGTAGTAAATTAAAATCGAGAAATCACGCATACACGACAGCAACCATTAAAGTGTTACATATAAACTCTATTTAAAAGAATTTTATTCCTATCATGAATTATTTTTTATATAGACAGCTTTGTAATGACTTATAAGACAGTGAACAAAGTTGAAGAACCATGCTTTAATATAGGACAAACATATACAATAATATAAGGGCAATTTGTTTTTTTTTTTTTAATAAAACTGACATGATTCACTTTTCAAAAACTTTTGCACACCACGAAAAATAAGAACGCTTTCTTTTAATGATGTATGCCCGACTGATGCTCAATTATCAGTGTGATGGACTGTTGTTTCTAGGGAAGTAATATACACTATTGTTTGTAGAGTTCGTTATTTCGTTATCGAAATTTTACGATGGCCCATATTAGCTACCTTTACCCTATGAAATTCCTTTATTCATTAATGTACGTCTCACACGTACAGCTCGAAATGTTTAATAAATTTGTATGAACTTTTTGTTCATGTGAAATGAAAATTTTAATCTGCAAGAAATATTCCAATAAAGTATAAAGAATGTTCTTCTACCGTTGTTGCATTAAGAGGAAAAAGTTGCAGAAGGTCGTCATTTATACGCCTATGTACATATCAAATTTGAAAGAATTATATGAAAAAATGTATAAGTGTCTTTTATGGCTACGGCTATCGAAAATATTATTCAGGATATGGCTCAGGGTAGTTTTAACTGACAAATTCACAATCAAGTTTGATTTAGCACGCACCCATGTCATGTGCACTTCATAGCTCCCCTTCCATTCTTTGTAGTTCATGATATGTGTCAATGTTTGTAAAGTTTTCAAAACTCTGGACATAGAAATGGTTTTCACGCATACAAGCACGACTATTAACCATGTTATAAATTAAGTATGCCTACTAGGCTGTGTTATTTACGGTAAGTTATGAATACTAACAAATGAAATTCGGTTTTTGAACAACTAATCGAGGTACGATTACGATACATTCTTGCATTTACGCGAGTTTATTATAACTCTCCAATCACTTCTAGGATAATTAGGTAATTAGCGATGTGAAATTTCTTTGAACATACACAATCGTGCTGTGAAAGAATTTTTCTTTTCTAATAAGTTTTAAACTTTGAAACTCTCAACCATTTTCCTATACTTGTTTTCTTACAGGGAGTCAATATAACTCCGAAGGAATTCGTTTATACACCCACGAGCAACATTGCAAACGCATGTGGCTTTATATGTCAAAAAATACTTAAAAAGTGAAGAAATTGAACTCATAGGCTGAAGTACATCTTACGTTATAATGTCAAATTTCTGATCTCGCACATCAATTTTTATCCTCTAGCGTTCCTACCCAGTCACTTTTCGGTTCGTCTCTTTTATCCCTTTCCTGAAAATAAGTTTCGGTCAAAAGCAGGGAGAAGGTTGATTGGCGATGCCGCCCGATAAAACGACGTCTGCTGGAGTCAAGTCTATCAAGCACATCGCCATAAAGACGATTTTAAGCGTTCGCTGCCAAGCTAACCGACGCTATCGCCATTAAAGAGTAATTTCCAGGGGCCAGGTAAAAAAGACACAGGGGTTTTTGTGACGTTACCATCAGGTGCTCTCTAAGGTAAGTGAGTAAGGATGGAAGTATAACGCGGAGCGGGATCTCTGTACAGATATTGCAGCACTTGCTTTTTGTGGAATCGACCTTTTTTCGCGAAGCCTCGGTCCACATTGTAATTTTACCTGGTACACGCTCCGCAGTATGGAGACTGGCTCAATTTTTTTTAGAATGAATTATTGTGGTTATTTAATCGAACTGCGACTTTATAATGAGAGTAGAACCGTTTTGTTAGTACTGAGAATGCTGAGAAGTGAGTTCTGTATGGTTGAGTTCCTTAGAACACTGAATACCCCATACAAGAGTAGACAGTGATTTTAATCCTTAGTGAGTCAAGCTTCGTATGGATTTGAATCTTGAAATGTAAAATGAGTGTCGGGAAGAGAAATTTATCGGTTGGACCCTTTAGTAATTTAGGGATAACTGTAAGGTAATTATTAATAATTCAAATAAAAATTGATCAGCTGAAGACAGCTAAAACATAAGTAGGTACATTTTTGTAGAATAATAAAGTCAATTTCGCGGATCAAATAAGAAATAAGATATTCACAGAAGTCCTAAACAACAACCCACATTATATAATACAGTAACTTCATTATTTGTTCTTGTGAAATACGTGTTAACAATGAATGCAGATAGCGACAAAGTGTTACCACAGAAAATTTAATAAAAATCCTTCAGCACGATTCATGTAATGAATTTGACATAGTATTTATTACGACAATTTTCTTGGTCCTTAAGGGAACATTCTCACTAAAATTTTTCAGAAGATCGATTTTTTTACATATATCTGAGACATTCCATGCGAACTCGGACAGATTTCGGAGTAAGTTTTCGTAGATTGCTGAAATTTGAATATGTTGTAGTCTTTAGTGATATTTAAACGTACCTCAAAGGATTTTTCAAAATTTTGAAAAATGTCGATTTTACAGCTATTTGAAGTTAAGTGCTAACTTTTTTTCAATACATTATAGCTATGGAAGTAGTAAATGGATGGAGATGAGCCTTACGGTGATTATAGAGAAGACATTGAAGTTTTAAGAAAAAATTATTTCGGTTTAAAAAAAATTTGAACCAGTTTTGTACAATTATTTTAAACAAATGCAGGTTTTTAACATCGGGCGCGATTTTAAAAATCTGAAAAAGGAGAATATAGTTCTATCCTCCCCCTTGATGGACAAATTTTAAAAAATATGGACATTTTAAAATTGACCCCGTAAAAATTGCCGAAAGTTAACGCTGCGTCAGATCACACTGGCTCGACTGGTTGATCCGTGCGGTACTTGCACTACTTGCAGCGGCCAAGCGGCAATATCTGCTATTCTTATACAGTGTTTTCGAATATGGTAAGTATTTGTAAAAAACTGAATAAGGAAAACATTTATTGTTTTTTATACATAACATAATACGGTAACTCAATTTTTCGTGTTCGCAATATTATCCTTGAAATGAAGGTGACCCTCAGTTTTTTAAATGTAATGCTGTATATTTGATTATCCAATATGAAAGCGACTGTTAAGACGAATTCAACCATATGATATACTATGACCTTCAAGGCTACACATTGTTAGGAATGAAATAAATATATCGAACATCTTTCATTCCTAACCATGTGTAGCCTTGAAGATGATAGTATAGCATATGGTTGAATTTGTCTTGACAGTCACTTTCATATTGGTTAATCAAATATGTAGCTTAAAAAACTGAGGGTTACCTTCGTTTCAAGGAAAATATTGCAAACACCAAAAATTGAGTTACCGCATTATGTTGTGTATAAAAAACAGTAAAAGTTTTCCTTCTTTAGTTTTTCACAAATACTTACCATATTCGAGAACACTGTATAAGAATAGCAGATACAATCGCTTGGCTGCTGCGAGTACCGCACGGCTCAGCCAATTGAGCCGGTGTGATTTGACGTAGCGTCAACTTCCGGCAATTTTTACGGGGTCAATTTTAAAATGTCCATATTTTTGAAAATTTGTCCACCAAGGGGAAGGGTAGAACTATATTCTCCTTTGTCCGATTTTTAAAATCGCGCCCGATGTTAAAAACCTGCATTTGTTTAAAATAATTGCACAAAAATGGTTCAAAATTTTTTTAAAAACTGAAATAATTTTTTCGTAAAACTTCAATGTCTTCTCTATAAGCACCGTAAAGCTCATCTCCATCCGTTTTCTACTTCCATAGCTATAATGTATTGAGAAAAAGTTAGCACTTAACTTCAAACAGCTGTAAAATCGACATTTTTCAAAATTTTGAAAAATCCTTTGAGGTACGTTTAAATATCACTAAAGACTACAACATATTCAAATTTCAGCAATCTACGTAAACTTACTCCGAAATCTGTCCGAGTTCGCATGGAATGTCCCACATCTACAGTGAGCCGCATTAATATTCGGACACAGTGGTATTTGGAAATATATTGTTGTGTATCTGTAGTACTTCTGGAAATAAGGGATTCGTTGTTTTTTTATGATTTAGTACACTTATTCTAGTTGCTAAAAACGTAAGATTTTTTTTATTTAATTTAAACACCTTCTTGTTAATCGATGGTAAACGAAATAATGCCTAATTTTGACATCGCAAAAATATTCGGACATCACGTATTCTTTGCAGTTGGGTCGTCCTGTTAAGCCAGTTAGGTTGCACGGTGGCAATGATTGTAAACCCAAGATGTAAGCACTACCTTGCAGACTTAGTTTCATTTCAACATTCATTCATACCGCACGTATTTTTTGTGAAAATGGTACGTAAAGGTAAAAATACGTCGTTCGATACACGCCAACTCGTTATTTATAATCGCGAAAAAGGAAAATCGGTACATTACTAAATTTGAATAAGAGTACTGTAGCAGACATTATACGGAGATATAATCGTGAGGATAGGATTGAATCTGTTGCTCAAACAGGTCGTCCGAAATTACTCGATATTCGTGACAAACGTAAAATTATTAGAAAAGTGAATAATGATCCTAAATTAAGTGCACCAAGGTTGGCGGCAGAATTGTTTGAAGACACTGGAAAGAAAGTTCATTCTGACACAGTTCGTCGAATGCTCAATGAAAGTGGATACAACGGTAGAGTTCCCCGAAAGAAGCCATACATTAACGATGTGAATCGAAAGAAAAGATTACTCTTCGCCAAAGAATACATTTCTAAAGAAGAAACGTGGTGGAAAACTGTAATTTTTGCAGATGAGAGTAAATTTAATATTTTTGGGTCCGATGGCCGAAAATTGATATGGCGTAAAGCCAATGAAGAGCTTCGCAGTAAAAATCTCAGACCAACAGTGAAACACGGTGGAGGAAGCGTGATGGTTTGGGGTTGTATTTCGGCTGCTGGAATGGGCGAATTAGTTTTCATTGATGGAATTATAGATAAAAATAGATATTTAAATATTCTAAAACAAAACTTACATAAAAGTGCTATTAATATGAACATTCGTAACAGTTTTAAATTTTATCAGGATAATGACCCCAAACACAAATCGCGTATAGTTCAAGAATATTTACTATATAATTGTCCAAAGGTATTGCACCCACCTCCACAGTCACCAGACACCCGATCGAAAATTTATGCGATTATTTAGATCGTCGAATCAGAATAACACCCATAAAGTCGAAAGACGAATTAAAATTACGATTAATCGAAGAATGGTCACGTATTCCGTTAGAATACTTAAATAAAATTATTTCTAGTATGCCCAAACGTTTAAACCATGTACTTAAACAAAAGGGCAATCCAACAAAATATTAAAATTGATGTAATTTTCTTAAAGTATATGTATATTTTACATAAAAGCATTATGCTTTGCAGAGTGTCCGAATATTTTTGCGACGTCAGAATTAGGCATTATTTCGTTTACCATTGATTAACAAAAAAAGTATATATATTAAATAAAAAAATCTTACGTTTTTAGCAAGTAGAATAAGTGTACTAAATCATAAAAAAACAACGAATCCCTTATTTCCAAAGTTACTGTAGATACACAACAATATATTTCCAAGTACCACTGTGTCCGAATATTAATGCGGCTCACTGTATATGTACCTAAAAGCGATTCGACTTCTGAAACGGCGGCAACGTAGGTACAAGCAAAACTTTAAACGCCTTTATCTCGAAATATGTGCTTTTCCGAACAGTAGCCAGCATAACAAAAGAAATTATGAACAGATCCTAAATATCTGGATGGCACTTTCTTTGTAATTGAATTTACTATCGTATCAGCCTTCGATCATCAATTTTAGATATTATAATTTTTCGTTATTAACATTTTCAGACGTAAAACTACTTCTTTTTTAGCATGTTTGTGATCAAACGTGCACCAAACATTGTCATTTTGCTTTCTTTGCCTTCTTCAAGGCTAACACAATAGCGATTTATATAAAATGTAAGAATATCTTTGGTTTTTGATTTCAGACAATCCTACGTCGAGTTATACTGACTACCGTCGACGACTATCTTTGTTGTAGTGCACTTTGCGCCACGTAGAAATCGAACCACTACAGGAAAATCAAAAATAAATTTTCATATCCTTGAATAACGAATAAATAAAGGCGATAAACTTTTTTACTGCGAGTTGTATACTTTTTCAAAAAAAATCCTAAAGGTCAACTGTCTTTTGAGCGATTTGATGAGAATGTCCTTAAGTACAGTACACTTCTGTAATTCTTTTAAATTAGTTTGCCTTTGCAACACCACCTTTGCAACTTCTTGTGTAATATCATAAATTGTACAATGATTAGCACCCTAAGAGGAAATCCCAATTGGAATGTCTATATATTTTTGTGAAGTCTTTATATGGTCTAAATTTTCAGTTATTATCGATGATTATGGATTTCTCATTAAAATGAAACATCTTGAACACCTACTAAGCATTTAATTTTAAAAATATTTAATGAAAAACAAAAATAGGCATAAAAGTACAATCATTGGCACCCTAAAATTTGAGGTATAGAAAAAATGATTAAAAACGAAGTTTAAATGTACATTTCATTCTCCATGAAGTACCCAATGCACTTAGTAAATCTATATTTCAATCCGTTACTTAGTTATAGAGAGAGGAAATATACTTCCTCCTTATCAAAATTTTCAGAAAAAGTTTAAAACTCAGCCCTCTGTGCCACCGCTACCGTTAAGACATTTTTATGATGTTGTCAGATGTATAATATGTACTTGAACTACTGGAAGTTGCAATGTTGTAGTGAATGAAAACTAAGTAATTGTAAAAAAGTACTTTCTAAGCTCGTACTTCTGAATACTTGACATTTTAATCAGGAGAGCCAATGATTAGTGCAGTGCCAGCATTACTACAGTTTACCCTACGTCGCATACACGACATTCTATTTAGAAAATATAAACCGCTATCGGCAAAAACATCTTCCATAATCACAGGAAACTAAAAATCTCGAATGCATATGAAGCAGCCAATCGATAACAATTTTCACCCGCTTCACGGCGAAGCGGAACTCAACGCTAGTATCCGTGGCACAACAAACGAAAGGTACGTCAGTCTTCTTTTTTTCCCCCTCTTTTTTGTCATAATGTCGGGGCCTGCAATCTGCCGCGAGGAGCGGCAGCAAAACGCTCCAATCAACAAAACGACAGCTCCGACCGGGTCTCTTTTTTTCATTCCAGCCTGACTTTGCTGTTTCCATTCTACTATTCTCTCGACCGTTCGCAAGGGAGACACGTTGCGATCGTACGTGACGTCGACGCGATTGCCACTTACGAGTACCCCCAATTGGGTATCATCGTTTGCTCTGTCGACAGTGATCGGCGAACAGAAGCAACTCGTCAGCCGTATAACGACGCTGGAAAATCCAATATTCGTGGGGCGCACGTGCTGTCCCTTCTATACGTCATGAATCCAATTTTCTGCATTTCTGCGACATATCAAAAGCCCGGACCTGAGGGCGCGAGGCATCACGCGCCGTTCGGTCGCTTCCCGTTCGCTAATTTCTGCGGATTATCTATCGGGCACGGTTGTTTTCGCCAGCTTAACACGGGGAAACCTTATTCCGCTGGCAGGAAAAGAGGCGGAAAGACATCGCGGGCAAGGATAATTCGCCGTGTCTAAGGACAACGTGAAATCCAATATTCAGCCAGTCGCGGGCATGTTGCTCCCAGGCGCAAATCTAATTTTGCCGGCCTATCGGGGATGTGGGTCCGCGATGTTGGAATCAGAAACGTTCGTTTACGTTTAGAGGGGATTATGGAAATTGTGATATCCGTGTTGAATACTCATTGAGGGAATTGCTGTTTGATTTACAACCTGTTTGTGTAAATAAGGGGTTATATATGTTTGGTTACAGGCTCGTCTGTTTATTTTTCATTCTTTGCTTCGTGAGTTTCAGTGATTGCTTATACTGTTTGAGTTGTTATTTACACCACTGCTGCAATGTGATCCTTATTCGTGGGGAAAATACTACGACTTCCAGATTCGGTTAAGAAAATGAACCATTTCTTTTTCAATTAATTACAAAGGAATAAATTGAAGCTGAGACTTGTTATTTGACACAGTGGTTATTAACATCATAAGCTTTAAAGAAATATGTTTAGTCAAAAATATGCATTATATATAACGTTACAGATTAGGGCTGGGACTATTCGAATAATTTAATATTCGAATATTTTACAAGTATTCGAATGCTACGAATAAACTTCGAATATTTGAGTATTCGAATAGTATGGTGCGAAGTGAGTCAAAATTAGCTTACAAGATTACACCCTGACAAATGAACCTAAAGAACTTGATTTATAATTCACACCATACTATTTGAATACACCAGTATTCGAATACTTGGATATTTGAATTATATTCGCCAAATAATGGAGCAACTGAAGTATTCGAATATTCGAATACCGAAAAATTCGACAAATAGTCCCAACCTTACTACAGATGCAGCTTTGAAAAAGTTTCTTTTGTTTTGCGGGGATAACTAAAAAACAGGAGTTCCAATTGATCCAAATCTAATCCGAGCATGTTCGCAAAATATGTAGTTTCGACCTGAACATAAATTAAAGTTAATAAAAACTCATATTCTTTATGAATAGAAACTAAGACCGCATCTTTGTCTAACGAAAAAAACACTTTTTGAAAAATCCACATTTCGTAGCTGTCATTTCAAAATTTTGCTTCTATTACAGCTTCAGTGCAGATCCAGAGGTATTCTCAACTAGAATTTTCAAGCAGGTCGCTGAATTTCATTTCGTTTCGTCAAAATCGCTGGAAAACAAAATAAACTTGTTTAAACGACCTTTTTAATGATCCATCTGTAGCGTCATATATAATGCATATTTGTAACTAAACACTCATGTTTTTTTTAAAGCTTATGATGTTAATAAGTATTGTATCAAAGAACAAGTCTCAGCTTCAATTTATTTCTTTGTAATTATCTGAAAAAGAAATGCTTCATTTTAGACAAAAACGAAGTAGGTACCCTTAAATGAACTGCAGGGACTTTTTCACGATTCATGATTGATTTTTGCATAGACAATACTGCTGAAACAGTAATAAAGCGAAACAGCATAAAACATGTAATAGTTGATTATTTCTTGCTTTTATCGAATTGCTATTCAATTTTGTTATTATATGTATAAACTTGCCATTTTAATCAACGGATAAGCTTATCATTGTTTTTCTTTCGTGTTATTAAACTGTTCAAACTATAATTGTGTTAAATTTTTTTCTTGATAATTGTTTAATAGCATTTTAATCCTTCGTTGACACATCTCCTTTTTCGATCAACTTTGACATACCTGGGTGGTTCACACACAGAATAATTTTTGAACGACTGCCATTCTCATCTAAAGAATCCAATCATTATGAAAAAAATCATGGGTCAGTTTCAAAGTCTCTAGAATGTATTCGAATAGTTTTTTATTGACATTTTTTCACAGTTTTTGCAAAAAAGTCTAGATTACCATATGTCCAGAAAATACAAAAAAATCTTAAAAAAATGTAACTTTTACAAATTTCAATATTAGAAGCTGAAAATCTACAGAGTTGTTGTTCAGATATAATATTTTGAGAAAACAATAGTTTGTAAGTCGGTTTTGGAAAAAAGATATTTATTTTGTCAAAATCAGTTTATGGGTGGCTCATACCCAGAGTGTCAACGGAAGTATAATGTTAGGAATGAAACATTTTGTTATTGGTTATGTCCAGACTATTAAACAAGGAAGATTGCAACTATCAAGTGTAAATTATTCAATTATAAAGTAAGAAACGGCGAAACAACTATCGATCCAAATTAAAACTTCCCTAGTTACTGTACGTCAATGGAATATGTAGTTAATATCTATTGCATATAAATTAAAATTAAATGACAGACTCTAATGAATTGCTTAAATATAGCAAAAGTTTAAAAGTGTCGACTAACGGAAATGATTAAAATGAAGGTAATGCATATTTAAAAGGTATAGGCAAAAATAGAATTTAAATCATACAGTTTGGCAATGCACTCCGTTTGATACTCAAAGAATAGAATGAATTAAATAATAAATTTTTTTAAAGTAAAAACGCGACTTCAGAGGTGTGCTAAACAGGATAAAATTTTTTTTTTATGTCGGTACCAAAATAGAAAAGAAAATTAAATTGGCTGGACGCGTGGCGTCCCACTAAATTTTGCGCGCTCTAATTCCCAGGCGTTAGTGTGCTAATGGACTATAATTGATGAAGGTTTAGAAATTTATTTAATTTTGTTTCTATTTTGGCAACGACTTAAGAAAATATATTTTAGCCCGTTTAGCACACCTTTGAAGTAAATTTTCTACTTTCTTTTAAAAAAATTTATTATTCTTTAATTTTTAGTTACCTTTGATTGAAGTCGGTTAAATAACATTTATCATGGTACGAATTGGGGAACATACTCCATATAACACCGAAAGAATCATCCAAATTGGTTCATGCGTTACAAAGTGATGCGCGAACATATATATATAATGAAATATACGCGTCGAATTGAGAACCTCCTCCTTTTGAAGTCGGTAAAAATTAAATAAATATAAACTGGGTCCGTCACTAGATATAAGATTACTTCTCGGCCAACCGAATATCGACGCTTGCACACAAATGTAATCTAAAAAATAAGCACACATAACCAATATCGCTGAAAAGATCACGTACCTTGCATTATTGAACAAAGCGAAGGCAACAATTTGTTTAGTAAAAAATGTAAAAATCCATGTAACGCTTTATAACATTCGATTGAAAGTTCTTTTGAACACAAATAAAAAAAAAGAAATTCCAGAAATTTTGGAAAATATTAATATTACAATAGAAATTTCCCTATCTACAACTACGTTGAAATAGAATCTGCTGGAGCAGGTTTAAATGGTTAGATTACAGTTTGCATCAAAAGTGGACTACAGAGTCATAACCCATTCAAGACAATAATAGTTTCTATTTAAAAAATTTAGATGTTGTACTTTTAATGTAATTAGATAATGGTTAAGTAATCAAATACGCATCTTTGCATCAAGCGTGCTTAAACCGAAATCAGCCTGCAAAAACCGATTTTATCTGTCTTGTCTCTAGTTTGCCTTTAACATTTGAACGCAAACAGAATAAGTTAATCACACTTTACATTGTACACAAATACATTACGTATGAACAGCAAGAATTAAAGAACCATAAATCTCTTAAATTAACAAGTATTTATCATTACCCTCTTAAATTAACAAGTGTTTATCATCACCCACATAAATGATACGCATTAATGCTAAGTGAAGGCACTTCGTAGACTACAAAGTAATTTTTTATATGCATCTTATACTTTTGTAATATTTATTTGCAACGTTTAACACTAACGGGCGCTGGTTAAATCGCAGAACCTAAATGCAGCAAGCGACTAGAATACATTTCTAGTAGTCTATAAGAGTCTTCTAAGCATTCTGTACATAGCTGAAATGACACTAGAAGTTTAAGAGCACTACCATGACTGGTTGCTGCGAAAAAGTTGCTCGAAGCAAAGTACTTTCACTCGCCGAGGATAAGAAGCAACCCGAGACTCTTGAAGCCATCAAGGGAAGCTCTGGCATGGGACAATTAAACAGAACATATCTTCCTCCGTGTGCAGAAGCCATTGTTCCATTTCATTACTCTAAATCCTCATTCTATTGACTCAGCCCTTGACTCGTTTTTCCATCGATTATACTTTTTTGCCGGCGCACGCGAGAATCACTTCAAGGGCTTCAAGACACCCCATTCATGTAGCTATAATTGATTCAGGTTACGGGGACACATTAAGCGTTGCATTTATTTCCAGCCACCGTGGAGAACGTAAATCTAGTTTTCCGTCGCATCAGGGCCGTTTACATTGATATTTGACTATGCCTGCATCCTCGCGCGGTAAATCATGTTTCGATTACCCACCCCCTCCCCTCCGCGGCCTTTCTGCTATCACCTGCGAACCAGTGACTCGCGTTTTGGGTAATAATGCGAGAAAATTAGTTTGTGATGACAGGAGCGGAAAATCGGGAGCAGCGCGGTGGAAACGCTTCACTTTCCCTTTGTGGATCAATAAACATCGTCATTACACTCGTTCCTTGGCAGTTAATAATGCCAATAATTTAAAAAAATAGAAAACATTTCGTCGGTAAAACCAGGGCGATTCTGCGTCAACTGTTTTTCTGGAACTGCATTTGTAAAACTTTTGCTTTTGTAAAATCTGCATTTCACAGAATTGAAATTGAGTCACTAAAATTTGGGGGATGTAAATTGATGACGTTTGTACCAAATATGTATGTAATGTTTAGTATAAATGAGAGTTGTAGAATGATCTCCAAAATTTTCGAGAAATATATTTTGATTGTGTTACGTTGTATGGTAACAGTAATGGAAGCAACAGATTTAGTTCTTCACATTTTCAAAATTTGTTTTTTTCTTAATAGACATTCGTAACCAAGATACTTCGTTAAACAGCAGTTTACTAATTTCATCTACATCATTTTTTAGCCATGTACTCTGTAAGTTTATAACTTGCAAAGCTATTCGTGAATATTATACAGCAAATCCTTTTTAAAATAATTAACTGGGTACTGCCAACTATTTTCAATTACTTCAAAGCGATTGCAAAGCAATCGCTGCAATTCAATAACGTTGACAGCATATTATATTTCTGACATGATTGCGTAATATGTGACCACTTTTGTTAAGACATGATACAAGCAGCAGGTACTTATCTGATGTAAAGACTTTCTGTCCTGCGGAATACCAACAGATTACAAAACAAGATTCAAGATTTTTGCTAATTCTGTTGACAGGACAGCGAAATTAGAAGAGCTCGTGTGACGGTTCAAATGTTTGAAGAGCGCGCTGAGATAGCCAAGTCTTGGAGGAAATTCCGCCCTATTGCCATCCACGTCTGGCGAAACAAGGTATCACTGTGACATAATAGGAGGGAGAACAGGGTGTTTCCAAAAAATCAGAACATTTGGTAAATTCATACAAACAAGAGTGAACGAAAGGGACTGTCAAGCGCAGTCCAGGTCTATGCAGTTCAAAGTGCAAGGCTTCAAATTAGTTAATAAGGGTTCAGTAAGATTGTAAAGACAATGCAACCTTTACTTTCGTATACTCAATTATGGGGACAATCAGGGTAACACATTTTAATGAGTAATTTGACTTATAGTGCGTGTTAAATAGCATAGTGAACTAGTAGCATTCTGCTTCAGGTATCGAATAGTAGTAATTAATATTAATTTGGAGTTATAAAAGTGGTAATCATGATCAGAAACTAAATCAGCTTATGTCAGATGTTATCCTTAGGTGTAATACAATCCATATGGTCGCCATCATTGGAAATCATATTGTTACGTTTCGAGGTGTTATTTTCTTCCACCATGACCATCTACTATTTCACGAATAAGACCTTATCAGTTTAATAAAAACTCAATCATCAACGACTTTATTTGTTCACAATTCTGTACAAATTTGAAACAAATATGTTTCTAATAGATTTCGCCCATTAGAACTGTCGATTTCTACAAAGTAAAGAAGAATAGGCAGGAAGTCGTAAAGAGTAAGAAAATTTAGAAATGTAAAAGTAGGAACACAGGGAGAGAAAAGAATAGAAGAAGGAGAATGTGGCGGCAGAGACAGCTGCGTTACTCTTTAGGGTTCAAAATAAAAAATACGCATTTTTTTTTCATTTTCATAAGTAAAAAATGTTCAAGACGTATTTAAATTTTTCAAATTAGAAAAAAAATTTGTTCACTTCTTCCAATTTTTGTATTTTTTTTTCGAAAACCGTTTGTCGCACGAGAAAATGTACTAGTTCCTTGTCCAGATCGTTTTTTTGCATGTTTTTTATGCAATCAATAACTTGGAGGGTAATTAAAGCACAATTAAGAAGTATTAAAATGAAAGGATAATTAGAGGATAATTAAATAAAATCGACTTTGCGCGCTTTTAAGTAATTATTTAAATGTTCAAAGGCCCGGGGGCTCCTTTTTCCCTTTGTCCAATCGAACTCAAACTTCACACAGATTTTTTTTATTGGAATTTTTCTAGGAGGTGCGGCGAAGACAACCTTGAAAAGATTTCCACCAACAGTAAATAACAGCCACCCTAGTGCGCAACACTTAGAGCTTTCGATTGGCCACTTTGAGGTTACTACTTGTAGGTTCAAAGAAAACTTGGAAACCTTGGGAAAATTAAAATATTTGAGAAATTAACAAACATGTCATGAACCGTTATTCTTGCACGTCACGCAATTAGGATCACGGCCACTAGATTGTTCTTGGCAGGACATGATTGAAAACTTTCAATGCTTCAAACCACCCAATAAGAATACCTACCACAGAAAGGCTTATAGCTAATCAGATATCGAA
Organism: Andrena hattorfiana; assembly: GCA_944738655.2. Taxonomy (NCBI): domain Eukaryota; kingdom Metazoa; phylum Arthropoda; class Insecta; order Hymenoptera; family Andrenidae; genus Andrena; species Andrena hattorfiana. The sequence goes on from OX122895.1 coordinate 10,240,807, forward strand.
ACCGATGTAATCGATACCTTGGAGCCCAAATAACTTTAATTTTCAACTAGTTTTGTCCTACAGATTACATCCAGCCGTTCGTTGAACACATCACATCCTACATTTCGTAATGGTCACAATAAAGCAATGTAACACAACGCCACTCTTACTCACTAGATCGATACAGGCGTAGCTCAATTTCAATGTGACTGGATGTCATTCAGTGGAGATTTAGAGATTTCAGAGAGCGACGCTGAACGATATGTTTGTCGATTTGCGTGTGCTGTCGTGGCAGAGATACCACAGAAGACCTATGGATCCATGTTTTGCAGCTGCTACCTGTTATTGCTTCTCTTAGATCACCACTTTGATGGAGAAGAAAGAAAGAAGAGACCTATGTCGGTCTGTATTGGATTTACCAGCGGTATCGTTGGTGTGAATGGAGGATCTATGTAAGGGAATGAATGGCTAGACCAGAACTTGCCGGAATAGGGATTGTTCGGAAGCCTTCTACTGGCCAGTGCAGAAGCTGCTGGCATAAGCGCCATGTGGTTCACTTAAATGGAACTATTCAAATACATTTTCCGCTGCGTAAGCCTAATGCCCGAGACAGATACTGCCAAACTTTCTTGCGTGTATCTCGCGTGGCGAATTAGCATTGCGTTAGTAATTCGGGTCGAAGGCGAAAGTTAGTCCCACTTGCTGCAGAAACTAAATTTATTTGATTAAAAGTGTGAGTGAATAGCTGTGATGAAATGAGTGTCGTATGCAGTTCAGCGGGAATGATACATGTAGTTTAGGATGTATTATGTAGCGGCTAACTAAGTTCGTTTCTCATCATTAAGTTTGTTTTTTGCACCTTTTCCATTGCACGTAAGCATCGAATTACTGTTGAATGAGTAAGCTGTAACTATCTTGCAAGCTCATAAGATAGCTGTATTAAATCCTGTAACCCAAGAGATTCTGTAATGTTGGCACTTGTGTACAATCTTGCAAATAATGTGAAGTCTTGGAATTCTTGGAAGTCTTGCAAGTTTAGAAAGTCTGGGAAGTCTTGAACGTCTGAGAAGTTTCGAAAGCGAGTTGGATATTATTCTAATTGTTTCGAATATGTAATTAACCAGCTACAATCTCTTTAAACGAATATTTTATCTCAACGATACTTATTCGTTATTCATAACAGATTATTCTATCAGCATTATTTAAGCGAATAATTTTTTTTGGTGATTATTAAAAGTAACTACTGTCTGATAACTGTTTTCATAAATAATCAATACAAACTATAGTATCAAGCGAATAATAATAAGAAGAACCTATTTCGTCAAAGACTCAGAACCTAGAGTAAAAATGTGAACTTTTCCTCTGGGAAATCTTTTTTTTTCACCGGAAATTTATATGGATCGAAAGCACGTATCAAATAACATGCAAAACTAACAATTTTGATATTAGGAATGTATTCATTGAAAAGTTATGTGGCGAAAAAGTTGCAAAATTTTGACATATTTTCTAACCTTTATTGTGACAGTTATAGTGGTTGTCGCATATGATTCGTTGTAGGAGGTTGGAGGGGTAGGAGTATGTAGTTTCTTTGTTTTTTGAAACGGTTACATTAAGGGATTTTGACAGCATAAAATACTTAGGGTGTTTCTAAAAAAGAGGGTATAAGGAGAGTACATACATATGTGTTTAGTATTTAGTTTGTATTTTATATATAGGTTGTATGTTCTATTATGGATTTTCTATGGAGAAATTGTCTTTTTGTGTTATATATTTAAATACTGCACTCCCTCCCCTCTGTACAGTATTTTCGTTGACTTATTCCGAAACAACGCATTCCACTTAATAATTTGTCCAGGGTATTAGTATTGGTTTGGGCTAGAGTAGCGCGAGGGGCGCGTAAAGCATGGTAACGAACCGATGTGAATTTGGGCATAACCTAAAATAATTTTTTTCCCAGAAAAAGTAGGAAGAGGGTGCGTTTTTAGTATCTGAGGGTCTGTGATTATACTCACCAATGCGATCGTGACAGGCCCGTGCCATACGTTGTATAGTATTGGTTAAAAAAAGGTATCCATTCAAATTGAAGCATAATAATAGGGGTTAGAATATACGTAAAAATTTCACAGTGCGTTTTACTTAATAACTTTTCACTGAATAGATTCCTAAACTCAAAATTGTTATTTTTGCATGTTATTTGATACGTGCTTTCGGTCCATATAAAGAGGGACCCAAGAAATAGCCTCTTTTTGGTCCCACGATTTTGCAACTGAATTTTATGCGAAACGATACCTTATGATGAGACATCAATCACACGAAATTTTCAAGTTGAAGTGACAGTTAGTTTCTAAGATATGGGAGGTGAAAGAAGTGAAAAGTCGTTGACGCGTTAGTCCATACGCTTCGATGTAGGGACTTTTATGTCAGTCATTTTAAACAATTATTTCCAGGGGTTTTGCTGACTGCTAACAACGAATTTGAACTTAGATATTCAAAATTCACAATGGTCGATTCAACATGGTGGACGATGTGCTAAAAAACACCCACTACACGGACATTTGTATTACTTAATTTTTAATTTTATTTGTGAATTTTGAAAATCTAAGTTCAAATTCGTTGTTAGGAGTCAGGAAAATTCACAATGGCCGAGTCAACATGGTGGACGATATGCTAAAAAAGCACCCACTACACGGACATTTGTATTACTTAATTTTTAATTTTATTTGTGAATTTTGAAAATCTAAGTTCAAATTTGTTGTTAGCAGTCAGCAAAACTCACAATGGCCGATTCAATATGGTGGACAATTTATTTAAAAAAGCACCCACTACACAGACAATTATATTTCTTGATTCTGACTTTTTTACATGAGGTTTGAAAATATAAGTTCGAATTCGTTGTTAGCAGTCACCAAACCCCCTGGAAATAATTGTTTAAAGTATCGGACTAATATAGAACTTCGTACATCGAAGCGTATGGACTGACGCGTTAACGAATTTTCATTTCTTTGACCTTCCATATCTCAGAAACTAATTATCACCTCAACTTGAAAATTTGTTCTGATTTATATCTCATCATAAGGTATCATTTGGCACAAAATTCAGTTGCAAAATCGTGAGACCAAAAAGAGGCTACAAAAGCCCTCATTTTTGGGTCACCCTTTCCCGAGAAAAAAAAAGGTTTCCCAGAGGAAAAATTTACCCGAGTAAAATAATTTGAGGTCTCAGTGTGATATTGTGATCTTGATAAAAATAATTTTTTAGCCAAAGTTGGTTAGGTAACTTAACAAAAGTATTCTTATATTCCATTTTCCCGTAACTTCTTTTTTCCGATTTGGGAGCCGTAAGCGCTTCTTAGGAATACAACAGTAGGTAGGAAAAACTATACTAATGTATGTACTGTAGTTTGCAAAAAATGTTTGCGTCCGGATGCTGAGCGGGGCAAGGGGGCACCTCACTCTCTGCCGCGGAACTCACCAATTCCCCCGCTCGCTCTCTTCGTCCCGCGGTGCTGCCGACCGATTCGTGACGTGGCGCGTCAGCCAATAGCAACAATACATATGCCTTACATCTACCACTGTGTTAGAGAACGTAGGCCTATGAGGATACACTTGATAGGACCACCAAGTTTCTGCCGGCAACATTTTTGCAAACGACAGTACAGGCTCGTACCCGTAAGCCTAAATAAGTGGCACTGTCTCATCATGAAGTCAAATTTGGTTGCCTCCTTTACACCATTTCAGGGCTACTTTCTTGCTATCAGTAAAGGACTTGAGGTCCACTCGTCGGTTGCTCCACCGCGAACAGCGGCTCCCGGAGGAATGATTTCTGGCTCTGGAATGCGTGGTTTCTGGCTCCCGGAGGCGTGGTTTCTCGCACACGGGGCGCACAGTGGTTCTAAATCGCTAAAAAGCGGCGAACCCCTCAAAACGTACTACAATTTAGTCAGAAATCGGTGCACGTGGGTTTTTGGGGTCGTTGATTACGAATCTGAAATTCAAAATTTTCAAACAAAATAGCGAATTCAATATGGTGGACGCGTATATCAGAAATGTATCAAATTTGGTCTAAACTTGGTACCCTATAGTTTTCGAGGTCGCTGATTACGAATCTGAAGTCAAACTTGCAAAAAACAAAATGGCGGACCTAATATCTCTGGTATAAACGTTGTTTTCAAGTTAATTTTTGTGATAATTGATTTTACTTTCCGATTTTTGGCTAAAACGATATAATTAGAATGTCGAATTTAATATGATGACGTTAATTTCAAAACTTTTTTAAAAATTATTTTGAAAACCTTATTTTTTCCGATTTTAGTGAAAAATTCAACATTTCTTCGTTTGGTAGATCGCGTAGTTCAAGTATATTGTCGAAAATAATAAAAGAAAACTATGGATTATAAGTGTTGTTTTAAATAAAGAATGCTGTTTTATTCATATACTAAATACACTTGGCGCTTTAAATTTGAATATGTGAAAAAACCGCAAATTTCCGCAAATTTTCTCAATTGGATATCATACTTGACATGTTATTTTATATGAAGAAACTTATTACAGCGTGACAATCGGTGACATTCGTCTTTGTTTTCCTTCCCTTTTATTAAAACATGACTGAGATTTATGACAAATTGAGAAGGGAATTACAAGCGTAAATTCAAAGATATTTTACTTTGTTTCTGTGGAAAGTTATAAGGTGTCATAGACATAAACTTTCCACAGAAACAAAGTAATTTTAAACAATACACACACACACACGCGCGCGCGCGCGTGCACGCACGCACACGCACACACACACAACAAAACAAATCAGCTATAATAGTAAAATACTGCTATATACTTCGAAAATTGAATTTTGGCCAGCTTTTGGCGATTTGGGACCACTGTGGGGCGTGGTTTCTCGCTCTCGAGGGCGTGGTGTCTGACTCCCGGTGGCGTGGTTTCTGGCTCACGGAGGCATGGTTTCTGTCCCGCGGAGGCGTGGTTTCTGGTTGCCGATACCTATGCTGCTCTGAGATCCCAAAAGAGCAGCTTCTAGAGTTACGAGCTGACCGTGCCTGCTCTATACTCAGATCACTTCACTTCCGACAAGCTTCCTATAATACAATCCTCCTATTCCATAGTGTAGAGGGACCAGCGTGGCACTTCGCTCTATAAAGACCTGACAATCTCCTGGTCACCCATTTTTTCATGGCGACAATAGCAGGTGCCAGATGTCAAGTCCCTCAGGAGATTGTTACATAGTTCAATGAACTTTTCACGGACTACAACAGCAAGGCCACGTGATCGTTGCGATCTCAATAAAAGCTTGAGAGATTGGTGCACGTGAGTAGCGAATTTTGATACGGCAATGGAAGGTGTAGGAGGTGGTGTGTTATGTGGGCGAAGTCGATGGAGTAGCAATAGCTGATGGCAATCGTCTGCGGTAATTGGAATGTGGAGCGCTGTTGTGACCAACCCATTCCCAGGAGCACTGCAAGAGGTTCAATCGACATGAAATTTGATAACCTCGATCCCCGTCAAGTTAGTCCCGAAGCGTGTCGCTCTCTTCCGTCCTCGTGACTCGCTCTATGTCCGCATCTCTCCCTCTCCACTTTCCCACGCCTTGTGTTTCTTCGTTCCGCCCGTAAACAATTCTATCCCTGCAACTGTCTCGCGCAGAGTAGACGTTGCCGCCAAAATCAATTTTGATAAGTGACCTATGGTCAATTCTTAAGAGATGCGTCACGTAGTCGAGCTTCTGCTGCCTCTCCGTCGGCCCAAAGTAGAACTGACTTCGCAGTTTACCCTTGCATTCCACAAGTAAGGTTTCCGAATCGAGTGGCCAGGCGGCTTCGTCTTTGACGGCATAACTGATAGTGATTAATGGGAGTGGAGCATATTGCGAGCTGTTGGACGGATTCGTGTGGTAATTCGGGTCACCGTTATTGGTGATGTGGTTTTGGAAAAGGTGGTATATCCTTGAATCGTTGCTATTTTAGGAAGAAATGTAGATTAAATTTAAATTCTTATGCGTTTGGGAAATATCAAACAATAAATGAAAAAATGCACATGTTGTGTTCATTAATTAAAAGGAAAGTTATTTCTGGTGTAAAATAGCGGCGTGATGGCCTTTAGCTAATGTGAAAATGAAGACTGCCCTGTTACAAGTAAAACTGCTGTAGTACTGAGAATTAAAGCTACTACTTTATTAACCCTTTAAGCGTTTCGCTCAGGCATGCTAAAGTTTAAATGAGCGGTACATATTAATATCTTTAAACTCTCTACACGGGAAGAAATCGTGATTCGGGAAATAAATGAGTTATTCAGTTTGAAATGAGTATATTGTAATTTTTCTATTACAAACATCTGTGGGTATTAAGTAAATGCAGTATTTCGCAAAATGTTTGGTTGATTGACAAATTGATTAAGTTGGAGTGTAAAGGGTTAATAACCTAATGTGACACTATCAATTCATTAACTTTCTCTACGATAAAGTCTACATGAAATGTATCCACGCAGTATCAATGTACAAGATGTACAAGCACGTAACAACTCGCAACTGCGCAAATAAGGCTACAAAGCGTTATTATATTGTGCTCATATTATCCAATTTGTGTCTGAGTTAACTGACAATGAGTACGGTTACATATTTCGTAAGCTAATGCCGATAGGAAAAAATTGTTCCTACATCTGGTACAGAGGGGGGCATTACGTGGTTTATGTAGTTTTTCTATATGTACAGTGGTGGGCGAGATTTCAAGGTCAACTTAAATTTTTTTAATGAAATTCTATACTTTTTTATTTGTAATATGATGACATTTTTTAGACAAGTTCGACGACGTACAACATGAGCTACTTCCATCTCCATAGAAACTCGTAAATTGACGAGGCACCTAAGGACTCTGATGAACACGACTCTCGGCTCTCCGCTAGCTGCACTCCTTGACCGTGTAATTGATGAAAAAGACCACACCGTTTTCGGCCTAATGTTTCTGCTGTAAAAAAACTGACACTAATATTTGAATATTTAAGTACGATAGCTTAAGGAGTCCTGCAATTAACGTAAAGATATTCTCTGCAACAGTGCAGGGGAATCCTATAACTATCTTGAAATCAGATGAGCGGAACGGTAGCTACATTGTTGTAGGTGGCTGTATTTGCCATTTCACCCTATTCCACAAGAATATGGAAAAAATATATAGTTTTAGATAAAAAAAACATCGATGACCTTAGAATCTCGCAAAAAATGACTTTGAGAATTTTTTGTCGTTACATGTGCGCTTTAAATTTGTGTAACTTTGTCCTGAGGAGTTTTTTCATGCGACCATAAATAACTTAGATAGTGTTCCCATTCAAATGCACCACCCTGTATACTTGTATGTAACATATATACCTAGTTATATGTAAAACTTCTTCCATACTTATTTCTTTTCATTGCGTAATAAAGACAAATAATTATAATAATAGTAATAATATAGGTGCTTCTACTTGAGAAATGGTTAATTTCATTATTCAGTTTCACTCACCACTCTAAACATTAATTTTTAATTTTTGATAACCCTTTTTGATAAAATTTCAAACAAATGTCAATCTAATACCATCTAATGGCTGTACTGAAAGGACAATATTAAGTCGCAGAGGGGATTAGTGACCCACGAGCCTACAGCGTATACTATACACCGTTGAAAAGATCTCGCCAAGACGAATCGATTGATACCATTTTGAACTTCGAAATCAGATGGGATCACCTCGAAAAATGGCCTTAAATTTCGAGATTTTGCGGTTTTGTACAAAAGAAACTGGTAGTAAAATCCCATCCGGCCCGAGGGATCTCGGGTAGGTACTTGAGGGAAAACCGAGGGATGCAAGCGATACTCTAGCAGGTGGGGATGGCAAATGTGCCCCACGACCTTTATTTTAGGGCCGTGTTGGGGCTGCGTTTGCCCCATGGGCCACTAATCTATTGGCGATGTCGTACTGGGCATTAGGAAAGGGGCCCATAGGGCAAATGCAGACCCAATACGGCCCTGAAATGAAGGTCATGAGGCACATTTGCCGCTTCAGCCTGCCGAATGGGATTTTATTACCGGATTCTTTTGTTCAAAACCACAAAATCTCGAACTTTGAGGCCATTTTCCAAGGTGATCCCATCTGATTTCGAAGTTAAAAATGGTATCAATCAATTCGTCTTGGCGAGATCTTCTCAACGTTGTATACTATGCGCTGTGGGCTCGTGGGTCACTAATCCCCTCTGTGACTTAACATTGTCCTATGAAATAGCTTTGTTGCTGAAAAAATACAAAAGCAAACCGAGAATATAGTATTGTAGCATGCAGAAAAGGAAGTTTGAGAAACGCTGACCATCGAGACGTTTCGAGAACACGCTTGTAGGCCGCCCGTGAGGAGAGACGTGCGGGCGCGGGACCGCGTCTCGCGAGGCTCGCGCTTTACAACGCATCTGTTGATTTCTGCGGCTGCGGATAGCAACGATTGGGTATAAATTAGAGGCCCGCAATGGCATTTCCTTCTTCGCTGTTCTGAGAGAGAGGACGAGGTACGACACACGGCCGCTCTCAGACAGCTTAGGGACTCCGGCAGGAGAGTTCGGCGATAATACCTGGACGCCTGCTGGAGGGACTAGGCACTAGAGTCTGTTCCTGGACGCTCGACCGATATGGAGAGTACGGCGATAATACCTGGACGCCTATCGGTCGAGAGAGTACAGAGCATCTCATTAGAAAAGAGAGGAGAGTACGGGAGAATATGCCTGGACGCCTGTTCGGTATGGAGAGTTCGGCGACAATACCTGGACGCCAACCGAACAGGAGAGTACAGAGGAACTCCTGGACGCCTCGTTAACGTAGAGAGGAGAGTACGGGAGAATATTCCTGGACGCCTGTTCGGTATGGAGAGTACAGCGATCATACCTGGACGCCAACCGAACGGGAGAGTACAGAGTATCTCCTGGACGTCTCAGTAGAGTAGAGTCGCGAAAGTACAAAGCCCCCTTCTTAAATACCCAATCGTTGAAAGAGGAGAGTACGGGAGAATATTCCTGGACGCCTGTTCGATATGGAGAGTACAGCGATCATACCTGGACGCCAACCGAACGGGAGAGTACAGAGTATCTCCTGGACGCCTCAGTAGAGTAGAGTCGCGAAAGTACAAAGCCCCCTTCTTAAATACCCAATCGTTGAGAGAGGAGAGTACGGGAGAATATTCCTGGACGCCTGTTCGATATGGAGAGTTCGGCGACAATACCTGGACGCCAATCGAACGGGAGAGTACAGAGTAACTCCTGGACGCCTCATTAGAGTAAAGTCAAGTGCCGTTTGCACAATAGTATCTTTGGAAATTGTATAAATACATCGAGACGCGACGTCTGACCTTCGAAATTTGTAGCCCCATCCTGTCAATCAAACCATGTATTCCTTCCTAATCCGAATAAATCTTGTCTGTCCAGAAATATCCCTATTCCTTTACAACCCAAGAGGCTACAGTATCACATTTTATTACGTGTCTTACTTTTCGAGGAAATTGAGTTTGTAGATTCTTCTAGTACGCATCTGGTAATGAATTTCTAGAATGTAGTAGTAAATGTGGTGAAAGACATGCCGTGATGGTAGAGCGACATTTTCAAAGGGCGCTTTGCTTCCTAGGAAGTCGACTTTAAATATCCATCGTGTACCACTGTAATTTACCAAGAGCAATTGGTGCTCCTTCGGACCTTCGTCTTTGAAACAAATTTTCTCGAAAAAGAAACCCCGTTCGACAAGAAGTTATTCTACAGTTTCAACCAGTTTTTGCAAAAGGATTCATTTCATAGGTGATCGTATCGCATTAACTTTTGCATTTTTCAAGAATTTTCAAACCTCATTTTTCGGAAAACGAAGGCTTATCTAAAGAAAAAAATATTTTACATTTTCTAACCTTTTTTAAAGGTATAGTTTCCACTTTCTTTGTAATACCACTCATTGCGTTTTTGTATCTGTTAATATTAAATTTCGAAATATTTTCGCAAATTATTTAGATGTTTCTGTTGGATTGTTGGTAACAATTGCGTCAGCCAGAAAATAAAAATGAATTTGGTTACGTGTGAAAACCGCTGACGAAAGCAGTAAACCAGATGTCAGCGGACCCATGGGTCTGTGAGTGATCCTTATACCTAACTGCCAGGGTAAGGGTCAGAACGCAGGTCTGTTCCTTTATCTCAAGTGGACAACGGACTTTTCATATTGCCTTTGCGTCTTCTCTTCACTTCGAGTCTAGCCTTCAGCACGATACGACGTCCTTCCTAGGTGAGTGAAATAAACTAGAGTTTAGAAAAGAATATACTGTTTACAGTTTATTTAGTAGGGTAAATCCGGGAGACGCGGTCGACCTAATATAAAATGGCTATTAAAACTACTACAGATATTACTTATTTTATCAGAACAAACCTAATATGGTCAGAATTTTATGCTGATTCAGAAAAACTGGTCGATATTTGCTTTAAGACAATATTTACTGTAAATCGGGTTGAAAACTGAAGTCATGACATCTGACCACCTTTCCGGAGGTGCCGGGAGAAATGGTTTTCGTCGTTGGCAGAGACCACTCACATAATTATTCGTGGAAAAATAACAAAGAAGAAAGCAAAATTATTTATAAGTGTATACAACTAAAGATTCATTGATATTTAATTTGTTTACGCTAAACAAGTAAAGAACACATCAAAGATAAAGCGAACTACCTATCGGCGAATAGCAAGGCAAATGAATACAAAAGTGAATAAATAAAATAAATAAACAATAATAATAATAAAATAATGATAAAAAATAAAAATATAAATAAAAATAATAAAAAAATCATAACTCGACCATCTCTCCTTTCTGCAGCGAGAGATGGTCTTCTCGTTAGTTTTGAGAGGAAGAGTTAATATGGATAAATACTTTGGCTGCATTGTCCCTCAATATCTCTACTATCTTATTATTCCCGAACATTAAACGGAAATAAACTTAGAAATATATTTTAAATACGATTCTGTATACCGTTATTTGACAAAAGAGGTTAAATGTAACCTCAGTTTACCTTGTATAGCCTGTAAATCTAGAAAAACACAGAAGGAACCGAAGTGACGCTATTTATTCAATTGTTTGGCTTCAAGAGAAGTAATTTGTCTGCTCTTTAACGCGTTTTTACGTATAGAGTCTGAAATATAGCGACTCGACCAACTCTCCGGCCTGACCGCGTCTCCCGGATTTACCCTAACCCATTTCCAATAGTTTCCTAGAGAATGTGGATGAAGCTGCATAATTAAAGTAACTAGTATATTTCTCATTTAATAGAAATTTCAATTATGATACAATTTCTAATAAACTGTTGAAAATAAAAGATGGTAGGAAAAAACAATTTTTAAACTAAAAACGAAGATAAGACAACGTTTAATTTAGAAAGAGATTTTATATTGCCACCGTCATGTTTTCAAAAAATGCAGAAGGATAGCTCTTAATGCATATCTACTTTAAATCTTTAGCGCCACCAATTCTAAATTACCATTCTTACTTTGAAAAATTAATCTATATAATATACGCTATACAGGATGAGGCACATAAGGTAGGACAATTGAATATTTTCCAAAAAAAAAAACATAATATGATAAGAAAATGTTATTAGGCAAAGTTAAAATGTTTCAGGGAACTTACCCTTCGTTAAATTTAACGATACGTTTAACGTGGCATTTCGGCCATCTAAGAATATATGTTTCAATTATGTAATCTGTTTTACATGCACAGCTTAACAATATTACAATAGGCGCACAAAATCAATCACTCAATAAAATTTGAAGCTTTGAAACCAGTGATGTTCTAATTTATGCGACAAAAAGGCACATGCACCAACGATTCCCTGCATCGTATTTTCTGTTATTGTAGGTCTACTCTGATAGTGAACTGAATTATACCAATTAAAATATGGCCTAAATAACACGTTAAATACATCGTTAAAATCGTTGTTTTATGCACTATAATAAAACATCAACGTCCTTGATCTATCTTTCACACATTGCTGTACAAAAATATAAATTACACTGAAAGGTAAATTCTATAAAGCACTTTAACTTTGCTTAATAACATTTTCTTATATTACCAATGTTTTTAAAAGTATTCCGCTCCGTACAGTATATTGCAATGTTTTTATGAATTTCACGGGGTCGTAAGTTCTATGCGTATCTTCGACGGTGCAGGGACGAAGCTCTTGCAATAACTTAATATCACAAAACTGATTTAAAAAAAGCACTTTGATGTATTTCAATATAAACAAGAAATTAAATATAAATTAAATATTTAACTGGAAACTTTGGAGAAATTCAAATAAGGTACCTGGCCGAGTCGTACTATTGAAAAAATTTTGTGAAAAATTAAAAACTCTTTGTTGTACCAGATTGTACTTGTCTTGTACCGCGTTGTGCTGTTCGAAAAAAATGTTTACCGCTTTTGGTCTCCACGAAAAATCCAAATAATCGAACTGTCAAGTTGCCCAATTTGAATTTTCTTGGAAACCAAAAGAGTTAAACAATTTTTTCGAACGGTACAATGTTCGGTGAAACTAGTACACTGCAGTACAATCAAGGAAAACGATGTTTTTCAGAAAGAGGGGGCTAGCCTGAATATTGTTTTTCTCATTTTCTCGAAAACAGTTTCGAATTTTTGAAAACTCTCGATGGTACAACGCGGTACAAACCTAGTACAACAATTACTTTTTAAGTTTTCAAAATAAGGAGGGCTAACTTCTTCACACACATTACACACAGTCTGTTGAGGTGTTCGCAGGACTTCCTAAATACAGTACTGTCTCCACAAGTGATTACATTTCGTGATTCCACGAGTGATAATCCACTACTTATTCTGTAGTTACCGCGGCGAGTAAGGACTCAGAACGAGTGAGAGGGGGGACCGTCGTAAGTTATGGCTTTGTCTCTGTCATGTGCCCACTCGGTAGGTCGTTATTCTCAGTCCCCCTCACGCACCGCGTCGGAGAATAAAGGCAAGCCGAATATAAACTACCCAATTCGAAAATTGTCGAGACAGTACTGTATGTAGAGATCCCTCGTAAAGGTCATTCAGAGACCATAGGAATCACAATATCATAAATCGCCTGGATGCGCACGTTATAAACAAAAAAAACGGTTTTAGTAAATATATATAATTCGCAACCGTCACGAACTCGTCCCGAACCCGCGGCGGGGGGGGAGGGATTCTTGGACGTGAATGGATTTTGCCCCGTCGGCGTCACGCCTCCGGCGTAAACCGTGATCCCTAAGGCCGCTTACGCGTAATAGAGTAACTATCTCCGTGTGTAAGGCTGGTGGATTGGCGTTTTAAGAATCGAGAAGGAAAAGAAAGAATTGCGTTTCCATCTTGGGACCATCAGCCAGACTGATCAATACGGATACAACCGACAGACCGTGGACACATTGGGACACAGAGGAAGTAACTTGGAACTTGTATATATATGGACGAGACTAGAAGTTAGAACTTGCGAAAAAGAGTTAGGAAGATTAGAATCCTCTGGTGGCGCTGGCGAGGAATAACAGTCGCGATCCCAAGGTGGGGCTGTGACGTTACAGTTATGTTGTTTTCCAGTTGTTTAAGAAGTAGCTATGAAAAAATTTGTTGAAAGTTTTGTCTGAGGATTACATGCATTTGATTTATGGCCCTGCTTGGACTCTTGAAATAGAACGAACGCTAGAGACTGACTTCTGTTTACTAGATTTGTATATATGGGACGAGACATAATCAGTTATCACGTTTTATGCACCGCTCTTTATATACTAAGGTTAATATTGACACATTAATACTAGATTTCATATTTATTGGCCGGTGAGTTCGGTTTCGCGAGCAGTGTGCACAGGAAAAGGCCCCGTAGCTATGTGCTACGCTCCGTTACGCATGCGCGAGGATGCGCGTGACGTCAAACCAAACAACGCCAAGATGGGAAACGAAACGGCGCTACTGTCAATCCGCGAAGCCGAGGTCACATGCTTGTCCCGCCACTGCTATGAATTGTGGTACAAATTAGGGCTGGGACTATTTGTCGAATTTTATTTTTATTTTATTTTTATTTGTCACTTCAGTCGCTTGGCTTGACTTGACAGTGGCGCCGTTTCGTTTCCCATCTTGGCGTTGATTGGTTTGACGTCACGCGCATCCTCGCGCATGCGTAACGGAGCGTAGCACATAGCTACGGGGCCTTTTCCCGTGCACACTGTTCGCGAGCAATGCGCAAGGAGAAATCAGCCACCACCACCTGACGATCGTGGATTGGCAGTTGAAGTTGCCTGGCACCCGAAGGGTATGGTGGGGTAATGGGAACGCTGCTCGACTCCGCCTGAACGAAGCCGTGTGGCGGTTGTTTATTCTTAGCGTAATAGTTGTGTGCGTTACGAAGTTATGCGTAGACCAATACGAGATGAAGCTATCGAGGAAGAATCAATCTTCTGACCAATGAAGCTCCTGAATTTTTTCGGAGAGAATGCATACCCATTCTGATGTGTGCATTTCTATGCTGACCAGGGATCGGCGGGCTCCAGCTACCGCTTATGGAGGGGGAAACACCTACAGGAGCGGTGGTTATGTGTAAGCGACTGACGCACGCAGGCACAGTTCATACACACAGGCACAGTTCATGCCCCCTCCATCAGCGGTAACTGGAGTCCGCCGATCCCTAGCACTGACAGCCAGAGTTGGACATTATTCGTATAAATCCCCATGATTTAATCGCGAATAACGAAGAACAATTTTATTGGACGAAAAATTATTCGTTATTCACGAATAAATCTGTACCTTTATTCGAGCCAGAATTATTCGGATAAAGATTTTATTCGTTATTCGACCTGATTGAACGACGAATAAATGTGTGTGCGCTCTATCTCTTCAAGCTCGATCCACGTGCGCGACTATATACAATGTATCAGTGAAGAGGTAAGAGCATACCAGAGTTGGGCATTATCTAGATAAAAAATTATTTAAGTAACGATCAAATAAATGATACTTTATCTTTATTCGTTATTCGAGGTTCGAATAACCGAAGTTATCTTTATTTGAAGTGCAACGAATAAATAATTTTATTGGATGAGAATTTATTCGATGAGAATTTATTCGACGAATAACGATAACTTTTTATTCGAAGGTTTTATTCGAATAAATGCGTTGAATAAATTTTTCATCCGTAGCAATTATCTTTTCGAAGCCTTCGAATAAGCCACGAATAACTTTCGTCAGCGTCGAAACTTGGTGAGTCCAATGACCATGACCCCAATTCGCCGCCGCCGGTCCTTTGTGTTCGGCGCACGCCACTCGGCCGAGCTCGACCTTCGGAAGCTCGAATAAACACGCTCGATTCTGACGAAAGTTATTCGAGGCTCTAGTTGCAGGCTTCGAAAGGATAAATGCTACGGAGAAAAATTTATGCGACGCATTTATTCGAATAAAACCTTCGAATAAAAAAGTTATCTTTATTCGTCGAATAAATTCTTATCCAATAAAAACATTATCTTTATTCGTTGCTCTTCGAATAAATATAACTTCGATTATTTGAGCCTCGCATAACGAATAAAAATTATTTATCTTTTGTTCGTTTTTTGAAATTTTTATTTAGATAAACTTTTGCCCAACTCTGGAGCGTACGATGCTCGTGAACGACGAAGCGAGACAAATTATCATGCTTTCTCTCTTTCGTAGCCGACAGGAACTACGTGTGACTCTTTTGTCCTCTCTCAAATTGTGGGGATAATCGCCGGGCTCCTAAGTAACCAGGAATCGTCGGACTCCAGCTACCACTGATAGAAGGGAAACACCTACAGGAGCGGTGATTATGTGTGCATGAACTATGTTGCGTGCGTCAGTCACGGACACATAATCACCGCTCCTGTAGGTGTTTTCCCCTCCATGAGCGGTAGCTGGAGCCCGCCGATCCCCTGCGTCAATATACTCAAAGTGGTGTACACGTACCTCACGGACACCAATTCCTACCGCGCGACGAGTAGGCGTAGCCCGAGAGAGAGCGAGAATGTAGAGAAAAGGAGCACCGAGGCAGGCAAGCAGTGTGGTGGGAGAATACCCCTCACGAAACTCACCGGCCAATAAATCTGAATTCTGGTTTAGTTTAATAAATATTTTGTACAGAAAGTAATAACTCCGTTTTTTCGATCGCATACTAATCTGAAAACATATGTTAGCATACGTTATCTACAAATTTAAATGGATAATGGTCGTGTGACTGAAAAAATGTGCAAGAGGAAGAACAGTAAGAATAAAATATTTGGTTCGACCTTAAAGAATCCGTTACTCTGGAAACTTTGTTCTGGGTGCAGGCAAATAAAGCGAACAATGGTTGAATTAGGTACTTCAAGCTTCTTTTTTTACGCCTTTCTTACAGGAGTGGATTACTGTCAGGGTGCATAATGGGAAATCAGAATTAATTTAGAACAAAAACGAGGTAACTAAAGGCAGCGTGCAGAGAATGAACTTTATTTCTTAACACAGAGCTCTCCCCAGGATAAAGAGACCGTAAAAAATTTCATGGGTTTGAGCTATGCGCTCCAAGCTACGCTTTAAAAATTTCTTCCGACGTTTCTTCTTTCTTTTCACTTTTCTACTAAGGGGTGTCATATTAAGAATGCCGCTGCAATATTGAATACAGACTACAGTGCGACTGAAAAATTACGATGGTCCACACTTTACCTCTCGACACTTGATACAAGCCAGTTCTTTTACTATTATTACGTTAGTGCGTATCAAATGCCACTTTATGAAGATTAAATTACTTGGTGTGATATATATTTGAAATAATATTTGAGAAATATTTTACTCTATGTGAAAACTATAATTCGTGTAATATTTATATATTATATGTTATATATTATTAATTTATATATTATTTACGTTAGAAATGTTAATATCTTTCTTGGAAAATATCTTCTATAAAATCTATAAACATAATTTTCATGAAACCACGTGTTATGCACCGAGGAACACAGTATTTGAAAAATATTTGGGGAACTTATTTGAAAGTTTTAAGGTATGTTCTGAAAAACTGTTCAGAATTAGCTACATTCGATTTTTTTTATGCGTGCTGTCATTTATTCTGTTTAATCGGAAAATCATGAAGAAATGAGTGAAAATCGGTGTGTCCCATCTTGAACTCCCATCATTTTATTTTAACATTTACTATACAGAGTGTCCAGTCTTTTGCTGCTAAAGTATAGCTGCGTGTTCTACATGTAAATGAACAAGAAAAAACTGTTATACAAACATAGTGATACATGTTTTATTAAAAAGTTGCAATGAAAATGTGAACTGTTAAATGACAAAATCTTCGTACAGTCTAGCATGAGAATAATTGACGATGATTATATTTAAACTGTTTAAAGAAGCAGTATTTATTACTTGCTATTATTAGTCCATTTTAAAATGTCTTCCGTTCCTGCCAATGCAAATGTCGAGACGAAGTTATATAACTTTTTCATTATTATTAATAGGAACTGTTTTTCATCTTTGATCTCTAAATGTTATAACATTTTTTTCAAATTTTTACTCGTAGGACGCACTTTTTTGACGAAAAAACCTAGGCCACCATGTGTATTTAACCAATTAGACTGTTTTATATTATACATTGATCTGAGTTTCGTATTTTAAATGAATCGTTTGGATAGTATCGTGTCCACTGCAAAACAGTGCAGAAAACAACGTGCTCAACAGTAATGGCTATATCTTCTACAGTTTAAGAAATTTTTCTATGAAATTTTACTTGGCCATACTTTAATTGTATGTACTGTCGAATGAAAGCCAATTGTATGAATAGGTATTATTAGGTTATTAGAGAAAGAATTCCAAAATGGGACGCTCTTTGATGAATTTACTTTGCCTTTTTTTAAATATTAAATACTTTTTAAGGTGCAAATTATTATATTATGTTAAAAATTAAAGAAACTGTAAACGTAAATTTCAACACTTACTCCTGAACGAATTAGCAATAAATCTTCTTACTTTTGAAAGAACTTTCAGAGAAACCTTCTTTCATACTTTCCTTATACAACGGTACTCAAGTAAAACTGTTGCTTTTTTTCTCCTGTCACTTCTGCGTTGCACCGATTAATTATCAATATATTGCTATGGATGAATCATTCACGAGTGCTAATTATAGCAGGCAAAAATATCTATTTCTTTAACCATTAATAGAATTATTTTTTCCCATAAATACTATAGTCACCTAATTCAAAATTGATACTCTTTAAACAGAAACAGAATCTTAAGCGACTCCAGAATTTAAATCGAACTGAAGTTATTATAGCGTAAAAAAAAACATTCGAAATGGTCACCATGTTCTTATAAAAATAAGACAGATTTCGACTTCGGGAATGGAACGTAGTTGCGCGTCTAAATAAAAAGGCTCGATTATTCAAAGTCACAGCTGGTAAGGACAATATCATATGCAGGCTAAACAAGATAAAACCGTGCAACTTGTTTACCAAATCGTGTCGTCTGCAGCCAGAGTTCATCAAAACTTTAGACGCTCAATTTACAAAACGTCACATTTTCATTTACATTCCAGTTGAACTTTTTTCTCCCTCCCCCAACGTTGCCCTATCTGTGGTCGACGGGTGATATTGCAACGTTCTTTCTGAGGTCCCGTGTTTGTGCAAATTCAACCAATAACACTGTAGGGTTAGGCTAACAAAACTACTCGGGAACTTGAATGCTGAACACCGAAAAAGATGCCCGCGAGTACACCCTTGTTATCATCTCGGCGTCGAATGATTCGAAGCAAATTGAATTGCAGCGAGGGTCTTGGGAACAATAATACGTTTATTAAATTCTGTAAAATGTATTAAAGCATATCCAAAAATAGGTAAGAAGGTGCGATGTCGTAAGATATATGAAACTCAAAGGAGTAATGTGCAAATAATAATTTGTCGTGGTCAGTGTTAAAGATGTATCTTTATTATCTGTACGTATTTGTATTATTTTGCGGATGAAAACATAAAATTTTATAAGGACCAAATTTTGTCGGCGCAAATTTTATAAGGCTCTTTTCAGAGATAATTAACAATCATTAGAAAGAAGAAGATTTATCAGCAATGGTGGTCCTAACCTTTAGAGGTCTTATGCCGAGAGAATTTATTCAATTTTATAGGAATACTGTAAATTAAATAAATTATTTAAATCATGTTTGTTTATATTTGACTACGTTCCACTTATTTCAGTTAAAAGAAACGTTTACTCTTTTATTTTTTTCAGTAGAAAACCAGGCAACCTATTTAATGTAATATTCTTCGCAGCTACAAGTGAAACGTCCCACTTTTCGCGACTAGAAGCAACCCATGCTACTTTTTGCAACGGACTACTGAAACGCCCTAGTTTTCGTAGAGAAAAAGCTCAACATGCTATTTTTTGTCGCCATAACTGAAAACATGCTTCTACTTTTCGAGACCAAAACCGAAACGTGCTAGTTTTCGTAACTTTTCGTAGTACGAAAATCACGTTTCATACCCTACAGTTCAAGCTTTTATAATATATACCAGGAAAATAATCAAGCTTGGTATCTCCAAGCCTGATACTGTGTAGCCTTCGATAACAGTTTTAAAATATATGACGAGGACAAGAGAAGCAATAATTGTGAACAGTAAAATCTTTACTTCTCCCATCAATTACCCTGCCCTTTATTTATGTGGAAGAAGTGTTCCCGTTATATTAAAATACTTTTAACAAAATAAAAATAATAAATAATCCACGATCGTGTCATAATTTTCAACGCAAATATGCCTCGACATATACAGCCAGGGAAATAAGCGATTTGGTATTTATTGGCGTACGCAGCAATACTTCTCTTAATGGCACCCCCAGTCGATTCGAATGGCAAACGCAATCCCCACGGGTTCGTTTAGTTCCTCGAATATCCGGTTTATTCTAATACTTCCTGGCCCCTTCGATTCCGAGTACTCGAAGAATGCATAAAATATAAAGCATTGCAACATTTCCATGATAGTATCTCGTGGCAGTCAACTAGCCACGTAGCTGGCTGGTGAATGAGCGCAACGTTGAATCTTGGCGCAGCAGCGGGAGGGGTTGGAAGTTAAATTTTGCAGCGATACCGAACGACGGTGAAAACCGTACGGTGCTCGATGAAATATTTATCATTCTCGTGAATCCCACGAGTATCTTCTCCATTTGCGTCCTGGAACGTTGAAAGGGGCCCTGCTGTTAAAGCGTACGAAGGATATTGGGTTTCCGTATTTTCGATTCCTGATTTACACGATTATCATTACTATTACTGTTTCCTTACGGCAATGATTGTTCTTGTGATACGGAGAGGATTAATGGCAGATTTAGCTGCCGTTGTCACACCTATTTTTTCGAACGTAGTTGTTACAAAACAATTTTCAGTTAATTATTGTTTAAAGCTACCTATCTGTTAAATTGCATATTATTTTTGCAGAAATTTTTATAATTGAAACAATTTTGAGAGCAAACACTTAAAATTTAAAATACAATTATTATTTCATAATTTCAATATTCTACTTTTGTTTTAAACACACTCAAAACACAGTTTGTCAAACTCGCTATCATCTAGTATTTCATTTGAAGCAGTTAACTAAACTAATAGACTATGTTGAAATGTTTTATTTGATATTATTAGCACAAATTAATATTTCTATTTCTACATTACACAAACAAGGGCAAATTTGCTTTATAAGAAACATAAATAAAATGAGATGAAACTTTTATATTATTTCGTGCATAAGTGGCAAGAAACTGTAGTTAGGCTTCAGTTCAATAAAAAACATTTTATAAAATTTGTCAAGTTTTCTTTCTATAATTTTCATTAAAATTATAATTTGTTGTAGGATACTAAGCTTACGCGCTACAAATTATTTATATGCTTTCCATTCTAAATTATACCTGTGTTTTCTTGCACATTGACTAATATGTAGAAACACTTACATTCCAAGATTCACTAAAGCAAGAAATATTTAAAATATTTGTACACAATGGTAATTTTAGCAAGTAATTATTATCGTTTTAAAAAGAAGCTATCAAGCCTAGGTATAGGCCAAAGAAACCTTAAATAAATTTAATAACATGAGACTAATTATTAGTTTCCTGATTGACGAAATTTCGTAATTATTCGAGTGCTCCATAGTTGCAAAATAATTGAATTTCCACATTTCCGTTCTTCAATAAACAATAATGTCCAGCTTTCAAATGCCCTTGTAATTAAATAAAATCGCAATCCAATATTTCGAAATTATGAATTCTAAATTATCATTTAGACACAGTAAGACATCATATACAAAATAAATTGTAACTCTCACAACTTACTATTTCAAAAATACTACATGATTCAGCGTCCCGTAAGTGATTCAAGTAAACGCAAGTTTAAAGTCCTCCTCCCTCTGCCTCTGCATTTATTCAGCGCACATGTAAATCATAAAACTTTATACTAAAGATTTGCGCAAACACTACCGAGCAAAAGCTTGGATCCATTCTGCGAATTAATAGACCCAGGAACTAATAAAAAATCAGAAGCCTTGCAATCATAGCTGAAAATGTTAATTTCGAATTAGCAGTATATGTATTTGTCTTTCACATTAATATTAGCAAGTGATTCCAGGTTGTGTTTCCAGCAACACGTTTTTTTTGGTGCCACTACTTCCTCTGAGTTTCCAAGCTTGCCTGCAGTAAAGTATTTCAAGCAACACTTTCCCCTTGGTCACTCCAAGGAACCCTTTTATTTATCCCATAATTCTGCTAGCCGTCTTCCTGCTGGTCATTTGAGGAATACAAGAAGGAGATACCTACTCTCCACCAGATATAAAGAGACTCGAAACAGATTTATGCTTCGAATCCGAATCATTTTTCTCCGCGTCCCGACAGTTGTGTCCCATATTTTGGGACACGAGTCGCGACGTACCAGGCGAGATATTGCGTGACTGGGTCAAGCTACATAGCCTCTTCCTCATTCGACTGATCCATGCGTCCCTCTTTAGTATGCAGGTCGAGTTTTTCTTGAATAAAAAATACTGGCAGAGTCGTAAGTCTATTTACGCGGTTTATTAAACTATTAAACTCCTAAGACGTACACTACAGCTCAAAAATATTG
Organism: Andrena hattorfiana; assembly: GCA_944738655.2. NCBI lineage: Eukaryota > Metazoa > Arthropoda > Insecta > Hymenoptera > Andrenidae > Andrena > Andrena hattorfiana. The sequence goes on from OX122895.1 coordinate 10,262,898, forward strand.
GAACCCTTGTTATTTTTCTACATGGCTCTGGTCCAAGTTGGACATTTTTTAGCTCATAGCAATCTTTCCATTCTATTTTGCTATCTTAAAAGTGCTATCTTAGAGACTGTTATTATTACGTATCATTATCATTATTATTATTATTATTATTATTATTATTATTATTATTATTATTATTATTATTATTCGATTATTATTGACAGCTGTATTCTTCCTGTTCTTGAGATACAACTGGAGGGCCGAAATTCAGAGTGGTGTAAGTCACTCGCATGATGTCCCGCGTAAAATAATGTTTTGCGTTTACTGTTATCAAACACTTTACGTAGTATATATTGCAGTTGTGGGAAAAATAAATGCAAAAAGAAGTTTCACACCATCGAGGAAGGAATTATAGGTACACTATTATGTTTATAAACATTTAATTGGTGGACATAATGATACAATTTTTTCTTAAGTAATGTTTTCTGACCAAAGAATTGTATAAAATAACATTAATAGTTAAAATGATATGTACCATCACCACAAAATCATTTTTTTACATAAAGTCTTCGTCCTCCCTTTCGTCATTTTTTGAAAATGGACGGTGACTGACGACAAGAATCATACATACAGCATGTTATGACGCAAATGAAATTTATATAAAGTTTTATTCAACACAATGTTATAATATTCTTTAAACTAACAATGGGAACTTTTGTAGGTACCTCTTCCTATGAACTTTGAGGGGTGGTTTAACCCCATAAACATGCAAATGGGACAAAATAAATACACACGCATTTCTCATTTTTCGGTCTTCTAGAACATATCCAAAAACCAAAGTAATCGGAGACGGATATCTAAAAAGAAACTAAGACCGATGTAAAAAAAAATGCACTGAAAAGTAAAAGATAAGTTGTTTCCTTATTTAATTTATGACTTTCACTTTTTTATGTCGACGCCTCGTCATTTGCACTGTACAAATCTGACGCCGACTAAAAAAATGAAGAGTTATAAATTAAATAAGGAAAAAACATATCTTTTACTTCACAGTGCATTTTTATTTTTTACAGTCAGTTTTTTCTTTTATAAATTTTTTATACTTTACTTTTTAGTTACTTAAGTTGTATAAGGGGATGTATTTTAAACAATATGGACAGGCCTACAATATAGGCCCTGCGTAAAAGGGTGCTCGTAAAAAACCGTTTGCTAGAAACGGAAAATTCAAATAATAATAATGAAACAGTTTTCTTATATTGGGTGTAACTTAAAAACTACTGAACCGATTTTGATAATTGTTTCTCCGTGACCTAAGTTGATTGAAGCTAAACTAAAAGCAATTAGTTTCATGAAAATCGATCCAGTCGTTACGGAGAATTTCGCGAAATGCGTACTAACATACACACATCCATATGTACATATCAAACTGAGAACCTCTTTCTTTTTGAAGTTGTTTAAAAATCTCTCCTTGTTAGTCGGCCTTACACGAGTATGTTTCGAAGCGCTCTGCTTCTGTTAGTTAAGTGCCAATGAGAAATATTCTTATTTCTCAGTCAAGAATGAAGTTATAACTGAATTCACTATGAAAGTAAGCAGGTGGAGCCTTTGGGACTTAAAAAGTGTTACTCAAATTATCCAAATTTGGACTCACACCCCTATGATTCTCAGGCCTCCATTACTGCTAATTTTGGTGGTGCAAACGTGTTCTTTGCAACGAAACAATTGTCATCAATGTAGCCAATTATAAAATGTAACATTGGTAACATTCAAAGGTCATTAGGTTAGGTTTCAAAACAGTTTTACGACTGAATCTCACCGTTCTGATATTTTTTTTATTTTTCTTTCATTATTTCTGTTTTTGTATCTTGTACAATAAAGACGTTTAATAATATTTAAACAGTTTTGAATTGGAAAATTAAATACCAGTTAATAAAATATGTATAGTTTTATCACATAACAAGCAACAACAATAGCCTTATTTATGGATTAAAGTGGCAAAATTGCACATATAGTAATTTTAAGAAAATGGAGTATAAAATGGAGTACGAATCACCCTGTATAGACATAGTGAACCGAATGTAAATAAATAACAGTTAGTCCGGTGTGGTCCATCAAACGGATGGTAGTAAGTTTCGTATCCCCGGAAAAATGCGTTTGTCGATATAAACGGTGACGAGCTATCGTATCAAAGTCACGCTTCCGTTTTTTTCGCGACGTGAAAGCGCCGGGATAAAGAACACTTCGGGATGAAACGCGACACATGCATTGTTATAATCTCGCTTTAATTGCATTTTCTACCTCAATGAATAGCCCGGATGCTGCTTTGTTCTCATTTCCTAGTATTACGGGGCGGCGGTTGCACACATTCCCGTCCACATCGTTAATGCCGCCTGTTTTCACACAAAACACAGCATTTTTCATCTACCACCCAGGCAGGCTTATCATAATTCATTCCGTAGTATAGTGTATTTTTGCGGAATCGCTGTTGAATCGATTGGAAAATTACCGTAGCGTATCGAATCTACATGAGTGTTGACAACACCTCGGCCAGATGATGAACATTTTTCAGGGAAACAGACATGTGTATATATATTCAGTGATTGTTGAATATATGTAAAAAGATAAGCAAATATTGGGAAGTGACATGGGGGCAGGTCCTAGCCAAGATGGCGCCGATATGGGTACAAGATATATGTGGTATTGTAGTTATTTGCGAAAATGTTCCTTTCTATGCAAAGTATATGTGATTGGGCAGGTTCAAATCATGCCCAGCGGAATTTTATAGAAGGTGAACGTGTACTTCGAGGGATTGATGTGTACCCAACGAGCGCTTCTACTTTCGTCGCCAGATGTCATGATGACGGATGTCACTTCCCAATTGAACCAGACACAGAGATTGCGTCAAGAGTATTTTAATAATGTAGCATAAATTACTATACATTTCTTTGAAAGTATAAGAATTTTGCTGAATTTGGATTCGAATATTTCTGCTTTTATATATATTTCAGTAGACTCTTCAAATTTTCATTGTGCATCTACTTAGTTGAATACTTGATTTTTCTTTGAAGAGGACATTACCCAAGTGGTACACGCCGATTTTTATGAGGCTTGCGTAGATTATAGTTCTCGAAAAACTGTTTGACACAGAATAAGAATCAATTTAACAGGATAAGAATCAATTTAATACAGAATCAAGTGTCGAAATGAGCGATGGAAAGCGATGAAATATCCTGCCCCACGATTTTATTTAAAGTGGCATATCACCATCGGAATTGTAGTAAAAGAAAAAAATTATTTATTAGTTTTTAGCGTATTTTAAATAAAATCTTTTACTTTAAATTTTTTTATGTACTTAAATGATAGGACATTTACGTTTAATTTTTTAAAGATCACAAGTGGATAAATTTACTATGTAAAAGTTATGAAATCTATCTTTTAGTAATATTCAGAACATGAAACGTCTAAAAAAGCGAATTATTGCTTCTGACAGATGTATCAGTGTCACATTTACAAATAATCAAAATTCCCGTCTTAACTTATGTAGAAGAACATGTTAACATTCTGTCCACTTATTTGACTACGCTACTTGATCAAAAGATAGTCCTTTATTCCTACTTAATATTTTAAGTTTCGAACGTCAGAATGTCAGCAAAGGAACTCGTTCAATTGAAAGATTGAGCTGTCACTATGCTGAATATACTACACCGATATACATCTTTGCTTTCACCCTCGGTTGCTTGGGCGCTGTTGAATGATATAAAGGAAGGGACGGGCTATCGATCGCTAGTCGTTTGTCATGAAGTGGTCACCGGTGATTGAAAATAGGTAAGAGAGCGAGAAGGTTGAAGGAAGGCAGAGGAGGAAACGCCATACATAATACAGCTGGAAACAATCCTTATTCGTGATATACTGCTTCTCATTCTAACGAGGGAAGTAGGCTTTCTCTTCTTATATCAAATGGCCATGTGCGATTATTGAGGGCTAGAACTACAATACAGACGATGCAGAAAGTGATTATACAAGGGTGTCCCAGAAATAATGGGCCAACTAGAACTTATTCTACTTATCTTGATAAGGAAACGATCACGGGTCAGAAAACGAATCATTGGTTAGTGTTATTTTGTTGCTTAATCAACTGTTGCATTATAGTTATACCTACTAGTAAATTATAGTCCTTTAATTAGTAAGTTAGATAATGTGTGTAAATTGTGTGTGTTGAAAGAAAGCTGTCTTTGATCGATTAGTAGACACTAGAGCTGTAATTATTCGAATATTCGAATATTCGAATATTCGTTACAGCCCTAAGTAGTAGACACTTTAAACGTTCTGATAGGATACTAATACACGTATTCACTGTTCTAAATTTAATATAAGAATTCATTAATGTTACGTTTTGTAAACATTAATGATAGTTTAATTCTCATTGTAATGCAGATGTAAGCCTAAAGGTTTGAAATGCTTAAAATAAAAAAACGCATATTCACTCTGTATGTACCTTGTCTAGGTTTTTCATGATTTATTCTGATTTGTCTTTATTATAATGGGGTGATCTCTTGTGCAAAAATAAATCGGAAACATAGAACCAAGTCTCTTTAAACGGCTTTGTTTTTAAGAAAACTGATTTTGAAAATTATTTGAATACGCTTGCTTTTAATTCAGGATCGCGTCGGTGTTTTCATATGAATTAGTACTCATTAGAGAGCTACTGTAAATGTTCAGATACTTCATTATAAATTAATTCTATCAGAAGAGCAACTGCTGTTAATGTTACTTTTGATACTGAATGCAATGTTACACCTCCTCCCTTCAATGATGGCTTCTTGAACTCTCTTCAATAACTGCAAGCTTTTAATATTCGAAAATGTTCAACAAAGTCTAGTTTCGTTAAATCTTAAATCTGACTAAAAACACAATGACAGTGTTCATAAACTTACAATAATTAGGGGGAAATCCTATTTCTTGGGCTAAAAACAACCGATAAGTTATATATACCTACCAGCGGACGACGAACTTTACGCGATGTGATGGTCGATCATGCATAACGCCTATATTTGTTATTAAAAAATTAACAAAAAAAACTGCAACTTCTTCAAAGGTGCAAAAAAACCTTGGTCCAAATTTCAGATGAATCGAATCTCTAGTTTCTCAAAAAGAATCCCAAATTTTGCTATTTTTTTAACCCCAAAAATAGGAATTTCGCCTTAAAGCTGGAGTGATTATACCTATTCAGAGCGGAACACAAAGTTAAAAACAATGTCTCGGTTAAAAGAATTTCACTATACATTTTCGATTCATTTTTACACGTAAGATTACTCTCCATGCCCCAGAACCATGATGGTCATATTCTTGATGGCGGCCATATTCTTCATAGACATGCTTCACACGGAGTAATCTGAGTATAAAGAAATCTGAACCAATTTCTCTTACGAAATATTGGCTACAGTGTTATCGATACAAAAATATGATATTCGTAATAAGCGCTTTAGAGACATGGGCATGCAGAAAGTGGAAGCGAGATGGTACGGCTTAAGGGGGGATTCTCGTGTAACAGCCCTCGAAATTTATGATTTTTTTAAAAATCTGTTGGTCATATTGGATTAAACACTTTTGGGATATGAGGAGGCATATTTACACTTACAGAATTTTTTTTAGCGATCCTTCTTATTATTTATTAATTATTATGGAATCGTGTGAACCGTTTAGTACCTGTCATCTGATTGCAAAAAGAAGAAAATTTTCTTAAAGTTAACTAATTTTCCCCGGTACTGCACCTAAAATTTTAATTTCAGTTTTTATTTGTAATACTTTTTTCGTCGATATAAAGAATAATATGAAAATTTGTCTAAGGAAAAAACTTACTTTTTCTTTCAAACGCTATAACTCTTTCAATTTTTCATTTTTTTTATCTTTAAAGTGGCCCAATCCCCGCGTAATCTATCTAGAGACTCGGCAGCGTCTCGACGCCAAGTACATGAATCGACACCCTGTATATGTCGACTGTCGTTACCGCTATCGTTTAAGGCAGTCGTCCATTTCGCCGAAGCGAAGCGCGGCGATCAAAGCGAAATGTTCGTCGGCGCTGTTCTGTCATATAGGCGATGCGTGGTCGCTGCTGTTCTGTCATTTGAGCGATGCGTGGTCGCCGCGCTTCGCTTCGCCGAGCTTCGGCCTAGTGGGCCACGACCTTTACTCGTCGCCCGGCTAATCCAACCTAACCTGAAACTTATTTCATTAATATCTCATCACGCCTGCAATATTTTCTAAATTTAAAGGCATTTTTCTTATGTAAACCGCATATCAGCTTTCGAAGAAGACCAAATTCAATAAAATCGGTCCACGCATAACAGAGATATCGTAATATCGTCTCAGGAATCTATCGAAAACGGTAAGATTTTTCTTCTTCTGATTCTCCAGTCAAAATTTTCGTCAACATAATAAGTATACGCGTTACACGCACACCTTCGGCCAACAGAAACTAACACATGTTTCGTTCGTCATACGCGTTACACGCACACCTTCAGCCAACAGAAACTAACACATGTTTCGTTCGTCAAACGCTATTACGTTACCTTCACTATGCAATCTACTCCAAATTTTGACAGTTTACCGTCAAATTATAACCAAGTTATAAACTTGTTTTTACAAATACTACCATTGAATTGCAACCAAAATGCAGTCTCAAACACAAGGTAAGTTGTTGAAATTTGAATTGCGACATGTTTGAATATCATCAAACTGTTTTTTATTTGTAACTAAACTCAGGATTTTATGTATATTATGTAATTAATCAAAGCGTAAAATGATGCTGTGACTGAATTTATCCTTAATTCTGTCCCGTGATAATTTGTAACTTATAATATTATAAATTATCTGAAGTCATTCCCTATGCAAATTATCTTTGTAAAAAGAAGTGAGATACCCATAAAAAACTTAAAAAAAGTACACATCTTTTTTTTTATTTTGTAGTTATTATTATCTTGTATTTTTTGTGATTTATTTGATTTCATGTACTTGGCGTAATTTTTTTACTTTTTTGAAGTTTTTTATGGGGATCTAACTTTAAGAAACTTCTATTCTTTTTGCAAGTTTAAAGATGCATTCTTATATCCCAAAAGAGTTTAATCGAATATGACTAACAGTTTTTACAAAAAATTCTTAAATATCAGTTACTTTTGGGGCTGTTACATCTCCTCTTAAGGGGGATTAAATACTTCACGCAACGCTAAAACAGGCCGATCTTTGGGAATTTTTTCTGGAGAAAGTAAATCATTTTGAACTTTTTATGACTTTTTATTTAATATTCGAAGATACGAAAAAAATATTGACGTTAAAATGATGTATTGTACATATCGTTATCGAGGCAACTTGCTACAGCGTCGCCGCCGAGGTTGCAGAACGATGGGTGTTCTAGCGCCTTCAATTCTTGTCTAGAGTCAAAGAACCTAAAAATGAAAACCTGAAATTTCTCCAGACCCTTAAAATGGAGAAAATTATGCGAGTGAGGAAAGAAACCATCTAGATGGAACTAGAGAGAGAAGGAGGGGGGAGGTATCTCTCATTACTTGAAATTTCAGAAGTGAATGGGACCATTAATTTTGAAGAAGAGGAAAACTACTGGACAGAATAGAGCGAATATATGTCACGGGAGCGGCAACCAGTCTGACCAACTGTCTAGTTCAACGAATGGGATGTTCGGAATAGATGATATCGCCAATAACGTGGCGACGGTGGACGTGGTTTTCTTTAAAAGGTCTTTGTTACATTTTCCATTATCTAGGCCAAGGGATTTAATAATTCTTCCTGTTATGTCTTCTCATTTTGAGCGCGGTTTGGGTACGTACCATATATTCCAACTTAACAATATGAAAAAAGAAGAAGATGGAGCAATGCCATTTAGGAATTTGGAGTAAATGATAAAACTGAATTTTTTAACTGTAACATATTTAGAAATATGTTGAGATTGGGAAATTTTGGAGTGCTTTAAATATGTATGTACCTACATATATCATCCATAGAATAACACATGATGTATACAGAAAGGAAAAGAGAAATGACTACTATCAAATGATATATGTATGTAAACATTCTTCTAGCTAGCGAATGTATTTTTTACTTAATCTCCCTTTACCAATATCTTACAAAACTTCAACAGCTTTTTTATAACTTTTGTGGCTATTTTTATGCAACAGCTGCAAGAGTATTACACACAATGTTACAGGATTGAAAGGAAAGTGTATTTACAAAATATTTTGCGATTGACTCTGCAGCTTATTCTTTAGTATTACTTAGAATTAGACAGTATATTTAAAACTATATAAAAAATATTATTGACTAGTACACTTGCAACATACAGAAGGTATTTATCGAAGCTGAAGTCATGTAATCCTTTATTTGCAGAAATTTAATATAAGGCTAATATTCATAAAGGAAACAAACTTTTGTTGAGCACTTCTGTGCATTACACATTCTTGTATTAAATTTCGTTCGAAAATCTGTAATAAAACTATGGTATAATACCAAAAATAAATTCTATAACAAATTCATAGCATTTCCTTATATTTAGATAATAATTATTTATTTGAAGGTGAAGTATTATGTGTGATAACTATTTAAAGATTATCGAAATAATGAATTATTGAAAAATTGAATACCGAAATGTTTATAAAACTGCCATCAAAGAAACAGATTTTGTTCTGTACTTTTGACTTGCAATAATTTACAAACAACGGTAATAATTTTTGCTGGTACACGAAGATACAGAAATTAGTAAAATTTTCCTTCTTTATTATTACTTATTAGTTATTGCTTTGGATTAAAAAATTCATACGGAAAAAGTTCAACCTTTTTTTCATAATGATTGATACTAACGCTTCGTTAACATTTCCTCCTGAACCATCTTGCATACAATCTTTCATGCTCAATAAAAATACAGAAGGTTTTAGAAAATTCTAAGCTGTTCTTGAGCTTGTAAAAATGTAGTTCACAGATGTTCTAGTCCGTAGTTTCGCAACCCTTTTGACCTGTGGCCCCTTAAAAGGCCACTTTAAAGAGTATAATATTTTTCTGTGGCTCTCAAACATAATAGTTGCTCGGTGGAAAGAGAAATATAAAAAAATTGCACCGTAAACGGTAAAAATAAATTTTAAAATTACAAAATGAATTTTTACTAAAAATAATTACAACATATTTCTTATGAACTACATGCGAACTTATATATGTTCGTTCTTTAAACCCAAATATGTAATAAACTGACTTTTACTTTATTTAGTCATTAAATTGAACATTTCCTTATCAAATTTACTTTCGTATTTTATTTAAATATAATATTTTTAGGAATTTATATTTCTGTTGTTACGTACGCAGACCTATCTGTAACTTTTAACCCTTTCGGGTGTCCGGAATGCGCGTGACCCGGCGGGGTCACCGATTCCTGCAGTGGTGTAATGCAACCGAGTTTTCCCCGAAAATCTAATATTCAGTTGAAGACATTCATGTCCCCACTACTTTCTAGTCGAATTTCACAGTATAAAAATTGCCACGAATGCATACTCGAGGGCTCATTTCAAATCTAGTACGCATAGCCGAAAGAGGCTTATTATTTCAGCTTAACCCATACAGCACGTAGAGTTGCTGATAGGTGTTGTAATTATTAAACTCTTTGAGACCCTCGCATTTGTCAGTGCGTGAAAACCGAGAGGTGTAGGGTAGGGTGGGGCTAAAAGCCAGGCGGGTAAAAAGTCCCGAATTCAAAATCTATATACCTAAACAATGTATTGAGTTTCGCAGTATACTAAGTAAAAAGCGAGAAGAAACGGAGGTGACCACAGAGTCGCCAATTGCTCCTGGACGTTCGTGTGAATTACACGACGCCTTCGTTATTTTATGTATCTAAAACTAAAAGAAATACGTCGTCTTTGTTGTTTTATACGAAGTAAACTACAGTTTAAAAGCGTATCAGCCAAGTACGTTAAGATTGTATGTTCCTTTAGTAATGTGTGCATGATATTGTTTATTGCTGAATGATAATATTTTCTAACGTATATATCGCAGAGACTATAGCGGTACCATTGGGGCAAAAAATCCCTCGGACTGAAAATATATATTTTATTATTTGTTTTCATAATAAGATGGCCAAACTATAAAGAAATGATGCCAAAGTTTTTAAATAGTGTTTTTGTTTTAGATGAGCGATTTATTTTTAGTTTTTAGTTCAAAGTGAGCCTCTGACTTATACTTTTATTTTTTGGTAAAGAAGTCATGCTTTCATTTCAATATTGTATACTAAAAACAATTGGTTTAATAAATATTTGTTGATTTGAATAGAGTTTTGTACTTATTTAGTTTAATATTACACGAGAAGACATTAGGGACTTTCAATCCTATGCAATGGACTTTTTGCCCCGTGCGTGGAGCCTGAAGTCCACTTTGCATTGACAAACGTTTTGTGGTATAACTCAACAGAAAATAACAGTATCAACAACCGAACTTCGTGAACATAAAGTATAATAGTTATAGTTTATACAAAATAAGACCATATATCTCTAGATTGTTAGTACTAAATTTTACATAGATTTATGCGAAAAACGGGATTTTTAGCCCCACCCTACCCTACTTAGGAACCGCGACAATAAAAAACATAAACAATTGTAAAAGACCGAGCTTATAGAATAAAATTAGTTATTTCTTACTCAGAGTTCTTTTCTTTGAATCTAATCATAATCTGAATTTCCAATGTGAGACTAACCCACATAGATACATCTTTAGCGCTCGAAGTGTATCACATTATAAGGTTACAAGGCTAAATTAACATTTCCTAGTGGCTCCTGTTGTTATCCAGGCACTGATTCGTCCGTTACTAATAAAATATAAGCAACAAACTCAATCCTCGGCTTCGCAGCTGCCCTCAGCCTCGGCTCGCAACACTGTAATAATTTACTTATGGAATTTTAATCGTTTTCATATCATTTTAATATTTTATTTTGACTGTGGTCCACCTAGAGTTTGCTCTGGCTCCCGGAAAAGTTGATATTTTCCCTGTAGGTCCTTTGAAATGTTCTGTGGGGCGACATCACCTCCAGTTGAGAAACATTGATCTACCCTTGTAACGTTTTACCCTACGCTTGAAATCTCACGAGTACCTAAGCAATTTTTTATCTTTTCGTTCGAAACGAACAAAATAAAATAGTTCACTCAAAGAAACTCGCGGCCGTGCACTGGACAGAAAGCTGTGGTGTAGTGTGTAATGCCTGTTTGGCAACGAAAGAAACTGAACTGTGCAATTCAATGGTTAGAATATCGTTAATATTTTCCTATGTATGTATCAGCTACGGTTGAGCGTGCTCTTATCTGCTGTATCCAATACCTATGGTACATTACATGTTTTCTATGTGCCTGCACGACATAGTGTTTCAGAGAAAATCTTCCAGTACGAACGAGGGAGGATATCCTTAGGGGTGAAATCGTTCAGGCGATATAATATCTATGCCACTGTAATGTATGAGTGCAAGTACGTTTACGTTTCGAGAATCGCGGCGGCTTATTGAGGTTGCAACGCATTATCATTTTGCAAATGTCGGTTGTTGTTTATGACAACAAGACTTAACAACTTCGCCACGTGAACAGTGTATGGTACAGAAACCGCTTTTCTTTAATTCATGCTCGGTTTCACTATCACGATCGTTCGACCAAATTATGTAGCCTTAATTCTTTTAAAGTTATGGGTCAAGCTATACCAATCTAAATAAGCACCATAAAGTAAAAGGGAAAGAATAACTTTCATAGTTAGTTATTCATCATAAATGAATCTTCCATTGAACGGACAGGTATATTTTTTAATTGGGCGTTGCTATAAAACATAGGAAAAAGAAGTTGGAATTATGAAAAAGTTAACACAAGTAGTACTTTTCTGTGATTAAATATCACAGTTGAAATTTCTCCTCACTTTTAAAGACCCAACCGAAAACTGGAAATTTCGTAGTCAATCAGGAAAGTTTACATACGCCCTACAATTTTGCAATATTGTAACAGATAGAGTTGTTTCCATAATACTAATGGGTACATTGCGATGCAGATGGTGGTATGTAGGCTTTCTCAACTGATTATATATTTGGAAGGCAGAAGGCGCTTTGCTATGATGCAGTGGTCCAGAATATTGTGATAAATGTGGTTCCAAGTTACTTAGGCGCATAGTGTTTTACGGGTTGTATATCATTTGTAACAATGACTGTAGGCTGCGCGTATATGCTACTATGAAAAAGATAAGAAGCAGTATTATATTTCAGAAATGTATATGTAGAGTGTGTTAAAGATATAGTAAAATCTGGAAGAAGATTATAATTCTTGAAAAGATAAATTGGAAATGTAGAATGAATTTGGTTTCCACTTTGGTTGAAGAAAATCAATGTTGAAAGTGAAACATCTTTAGATGGAATATTTAAAAAAACGTCTGCCTGAAAATTTGATTTTTTTTTAAATGTGTATTTAGATGATTATACTACTTTTCCTTACACATTAATATTTAGCCAACTACAAAATATTTAAACACCTACATTTATAAATTATGCAATGGTACTACGGTAGGTCAGATAACGATTTTCTGAATCCTGTACCTGTTGCTCTATCTTAGTCGCACACTTGCCTAACCCTTGCTTTAACCCTCTAACTTGCTTTAAAGGGCGATACAAAAAGTCAGGTAACAATATTAGGTTAACAGAATGTAAAGGGGAAGTTCAGTCAACTTCAGTCAACTCTCACAATCAGATAACTTAAGGGGACTAGGCAGTTGAAAAATCCTTTTAATTTTTATTGCATTTTTCGAAAGTAGAATGTCCTTTCCCAATAAACTGTAAAATTCCCAAAGAGATTAAAAAGTCACGGTTTCTCATTAGTAGCGCACAAACAAGAACGATTTTTTTTTTAAAAAGTCGCCATTTTTCAATAACCAATGTAATAATTTGGTTTTTATTGGTTCTACTGGAAACTACGGATGTAAAAAGCAAGAATCACAACTGTGAAATGATTACGTTACTTTTTAAGACAAAATTATTAATTAAAATTATTATTAAGGCAAAACCACAGAAAAACGTTAAAATGTTTAACAGTCTGCATTGTCATTTTTGAAGCACATATAGGTATATTTCATACCATTTTTTTTCAATGTGTATAAATAGTAATAAACATTAAGTAAAATGGTACATCTGAATTTGCATTCATTTTTTTGCAAATAAATAAAAAGACTGCTTTTCTCACGAAAAATGACTGCCGAGTCTCTTAAAGTAGCCGTCCATATTCCGACATATATGTAGTGTTTCAAAGTTATAGGTAAAGACTTAACTGGCTTTCAGAGCTCATAAAAAGAAACAAAAGAATTTTAATAAACGAGACTCACGAACTAGTCATCTTTTAGATACATAGCATTGTTTTATAAACTAACGCGAGAGTATATATCTGAAGTGTGAACTTAATTTTTTATTCAAACTAGCAAGCCATTACACACGTTGTTTTCCTCCCTAAGAACAGTTTAAGGGGATAGAGCACTCTTAAATTTCATAAACCAAAATAGTCCTTCCCAAATTAACAAAAATAATATTTCAGACTTACTCGATTTCAAATGCAGAATAGTATTAGAACAGAAAAATTTCACTGTGTAAATACAGAATAATTTTCTAAAAATTCCTGCACCTCTTCTCTTATAGCAAGGAATTTTTTTATTAATATACACTTTTATCTAAATTAAGGGTAGAACAAATGGGGGAATTTTCTAAAACTTATTCATAGTCAAATTTTCATCTACTAACATAATCTCACATTTAAAGCAACATGATTTTTATCTCGAATATTTTATGAGTCGATAAATAATTCTGTATCAATTAAAGAAATAATATCTCAATTGGCAACCTTGTAGTACTGCTTCGTTCAACCACTTACCTTGTCAAATCATTTACTAACAAAACAAGTAATTACAGTATGTAATTCACTACAAGAAGTAGTTAGCACCTCGTTATTTCACTCTTGGCTTGGTCTACGCTAGTGGTTTTCAACCCCTTTTTACCATGAACCCCCTTTAAATAACATATTGCCACGAACCCTTAAGACTTGAAATCCTAAAGTGTATAAAATATTTATTCAAAATTGCTTATCAACGGGCTTCAAAGTTGGAAAGAAGGGAGAAATAAATAAATACACATACTCCTATTACAATATTTTTATTGGAATTACTCCATCGGAATTTAAAGTAATAATATTATATTCATCTCGAATCCCTGAGGTCCGGGGACCACAGGCTTAAAATTGTTAAGAATCGCTGCTCTAACATTTCTTAATTTTCTATAAATCTATGGCATTTTTTACAAAGAATATCACACTTCAATATTGCCCTGCAAAATTTTACCACAGGTATAAGATAAGGTAAATACTTCCTTTCATTTATGAAAAATCTGCATTAATAGAATATGGCAATATAATCATAGTAAAATAAATAAGTGCTAAAAATCGTCAACTAAAAATAACCTTCGCCACCCCCAGAAAACGCTTCGCAAACTACAGGCTTCGCGAATCACTGTCCTAGTATTCGGTAAACGGAGAAATAGGCGATCTAAAAAATAGGGTTTCAACAGCATTTTATTTTGCAGGCGTTGCAGTCATAATTTTTACACGTAATTAATTTACCATTTAATTTTAAAGCGTTGCACACAGAAAGCACCCCAAAAATTCAATGCAACGAGTATTGCATCTTGTTACGCCATGTGGTATAAAATTGAACAAAATCCAATATAATATATTATTAGTACAGCCTATTGGAATACATTAGTATTTTTGTTCTCAATGCCCGATTTTATGAAACAACAAGTATCATTGACGATAACGTATTACATTGAAAAACGATACCCTCACAAATTGTCAAATAAGATCCTCAAAGGCAACGGCTCTCCTACGGCAGTGGCTTTTTCCGCCGATCCACGAAGTCCTTACATACCCAAGAAATTACTTTGCCATCTTCAAAAGCTCCAATAAAATCCATGGATATCTTATTAAGAAGAAACTTGCTCCTTGCACGATCAGAATTTCCCCTACGGAATCCGTTTTTCCTCGGCCAACTGACCACTAAGCTTTGAGAAACTGTGCAATGCGGTTACCTTTTCTTTCAACGAATGGAAAGAGGCCGAGGGTAGTTGATATAAAGGGCAAGGAAATCCGTGCCACCGAAAACCACGGACTGTCCCCTCAAACGACCAATAAAGGGCAACGAAAGAACGGATCGATATAACAGGGGGCAAGCTGCAAGACACACATCGTAATTGATGCTGCTCTGGATGACGGAGAGGAGAAGATATAGGGTGCTTGGACTTTGCTTAGCGCACGGTATCGATTGTTCCAGTCCAAAGTGCAAGCGACTCTCTCGAATATTGAATGAAATACGATCGGAATTCGCGTAGCTGCTCCTCCTCTATGGCTGTACATTCGAGCACAGAGAATTCGTTAGCTTGCTGGTAATTGACAAAAGAATCGGTTTCGATTGCTCGCGCAGTTTCGATTCAGTTATCACGCTTCGCGTGTTTCCACGCGGCTTCTATCGACAGAACGTCGTTTTGTACCTTCCTTAGAAGTGTAACTTGAACGCGATTGCAGAGACTGGGAACGTTTTAATGGATCTCTTAACAGTTACGGAGTAGCTTTTATTGAAATAAGAAGCGATTAGACAGTAATCTTCGCTAGGTTTCAAACGAATCTAAAGTTAGATTTTATTGAAGCAATTTTAGATAATTACAAATATTTAGACTCATTGAAACAAAATTTAATGAAAAGTGCAACGAATATGGGTATACGTGACAGTTTCACGTTCCACCACGACAATGATCCGAAACACTGATCGAGAATAGTTCAGGAATATTTATTGTATAACACTATCCAACAGTCATTTTGATCTGTAACATTCAATAGCTGTTTCTTATAGATTTTTGTGCGCTGAAAACGAATGCGCAAACCGTTTGTCGTCATCACCCTCAGTTTTCGAGAAACTCGATTTTGAAAAAAAATGCAAATTTTTAACTTTGAACACCTTTTGTGTTCAAACAGTAACAGTTATTTCGTTGCTTCTTCCGTTAAATTATTCTACGAACCCTCAGGAACACAACATTGAATTATAAATATTTAAATATGTTTAAACAGCGATCAAAGGGAAAAGGACACCCGAAATGCTCTAATTTTTGAAGATAACTTTCTATACATTTTCAAAACTAAGGGTTTGGGAGAATATCTGACTGCTCCACGCGATGCAGCAGACATTTTTTCTCCGGAAACCATGAAAAGAAGTGGTAAAACAGCTTTTGTTTACAATATAGAAACGAAAGAGTTTGGTAAAACGTGCGGCGCCGACAGTAGTAGTCAATGCTGTCCACTGCCACTCAGCGTCACAGAATCGCGTGACGCGTGTGATTACCATTGTCCGTGACGTTATTACAAATAACAGTAGTAACTGTTATTGTTTGAACACAAAAGATGTTCAAAGTTGGAAATTTGCATTTTTTTTACAAAATTGAATTTCTCCAAAATTGAGGGCGATGACGACAAACGGTCTGCGGATTCGTTTGCAGCGCACGAAAATCTATCAGAAACGGCTATTGAATGTTACAGAACAGAAAAAAAGTTCAATTTTATTGGACAGTGTAATTTTCCGAAAATGCTCCATCCTCCAGCACAGTCACCAGATTTAAATCCACTTGAGAATTTGTGGGACTCATTGGATTGTAGTATTCGGACAAAAGAAGAACTAAACATACGACTAAATAAAAGATGGAAACGTATTACTCAAAATTACTTAACAAAAAAGATATAAAATTACTAAACAAAAAGGATATCGAACAAAATACTAAGATTATTATAATTTTGTTCATATGTATTTATATCTAGTGAAGAAACGTTATGTAATATTACGCGTTCGAATTTTTTTTCGACATCAATATTGAGTCTAATTTTGTTTATCACTTCTTATGTACAAAACAGTAAAAAATAAAGTAATTAATTGTACATAATTCTAAACTAGAATTTCACTAACCTAGCTTTCACCCACTGCAATCCAGAAAATTCGATAATCGCATTTGATGTAAATATATAGAGGAATAATTTCACAAATATCGTGGTATCCAAATATTAAAACGAGTACCTGTACTTCCGACCCTTTTGTTTACGTTCAATGAGTTACAAAGGGACTCACTTACAATATATAGGGTTAGTCAATTGAAGGTTAATATATTATACGTGATTTAATTTGTCTTTTTATTGGCTATAACGGTACACAAATGAAAATACGTCATCCTATTTAAAAAAACGTCGATGACCTTGAAATTTCAGAAAATATGACCTTAAGAAAAAAATGTTCTCAGTCACAATAATTGCCCCTCAGAAGCAAACATTTTTTTGAAGACCGGAAATATTTTAGGTTTAAATTGTAGGTGACCCATCCTGTATTACCTACACAGGGTCAGTGTTTTATCCTGCAACCCGCGCTCGCGCGAACTTGTAAAATGGCAACAGTGCCTCACGGACGCATTACACTACAACCACGCACCGGCCCAGCGGAGAGCTGCATGCGACCGCTGGACAGCAGTGATGCCTCTTGGGCATTACCCGAGCTTCGAAAATTTTAAGATAGTCTCTTTCAAATTAACGTTGCAAAGAGCTATTAGGAATTTCCCGGCTCAGGTAATCAAGCCGCGCGCTTCGCTTTTATGATCGATTTACCACTTGCACCCCAGATTACTGTAATGAGGTTTAAAAATAATGTTGCCTGATCTCGTACCCGACTCAATTTAAAAAATTTTAGCTACGACAGGGTTGACCGCGGCGCTATACCCTTGTACGGAGAAATTTTTCGCCACCTGCGTGTAAAAGCTCCAATAAAGGCACATCGTTCCAAAAAATAACATTAACGGAATCCGGTATAGGCGTGGTGCTGAGTAGCTAAAACATTCAGACACAAAAATTCTAGAAAAAACTTCAAACACCACTAAAATCAAAGACACGTCCCATTAGTTATCCGTTACGTCCGACCTAGGTATGCACTGCATTAAAGATAAAATCATAAAAAAGACAACCAGGGCAATAGATTCTGAGGTCTGCAGAACTAACACATAATTGAATAAAAATTTAATTTCTCAATTTATGCAAGTGATGATACAGAAACAACTAGCGTATTGTTTATCAACACCACGAATTTTCAAAACAGCATTAAATACAGTATCAAATAAACAGTTTGCAAAAGCTTTTTACAACAATTATGGTTAAAAAATTGATAGAAAAAAATTAAGTAAACGTAAAATTGCATTCCGATATCTTTTATAGTTCAAAAGTTATACCAAAAAGGCCCCAAATTTTTCAAACCGGGCCGGGAAATTCTGAATAGCTCTTTGCGACGTTAATTTGAAAAAGACCATCCCAAAATTTTCGAAGCTCGGGCAATGCCCAACGGGCATCACCGCTGTCCAGCGGTCACTGGCAGCTTTCCGAACGCCGGGACGGTGCATGGTTGTAGTGGAATGCGTCCGTGAGGCGCTGTTGCCATTTTACCAGTTCACGCGAGCACGGGTTGCAGGATAAAACGCTGAGCCTGTATGTAGAATGTTTCTAAATACAAAAGTAAATTTAACATCGAAAGGGTTGATTTTGTCCTCTCCGTGAGAACTGCAAACCCCTAAAGTCTTAGACCCATTTTTTAAACACCTTATATATTTCTTACCCAATATATCACAAAGCTTAGAATATATCAGATTAACGGATCTTTGTGTAGTAGGCAAGTCAATAACGGCATCCCATTAAGTGGCATTGTAAAATTCAACGTAGATATCCTAAACTGGTGATATGCTTCATAGCTTTCGTAATGCCGTACCTCGTTACGTCCCTAATTAAGGATTAACGAGCGTTCAGGGGTGGAGATTCGGTCGAATGGTATCTGAAAAAAATCCGCCCCCCGTGGAGCAAGAAGTCCACTGCTCTATACCGGCGGCATGACCTACTTCAGGAGGAAGTACGAGAAGTGTTTCCGGAGTGTGGACATCTTTCACCTAGCGAAGATCGAGTAGCAAGATGGAAGATCTTTCCAGGAGTACTATTAACGGGTCTCAAGAAGGCACGCGCTACGGAAAAGGCGACCGAACCTCTCGAGTTTCCCCCGGGTTATCCACTCGACGTTTGCAGAGGCTAGTTCCCTTGGTCTCTTTCAGTCTGCTCCACCTCATTCCGTTTTCCTCACTCCTTCCTTCGAGGCCCCTCTGTTCGCAGTAAATAGACGCGAGCATTTCTATGAGATATCTCTTACTGTGCCCGTGAAAAGATCGTAGTACTCATAATGCGAGCCTTTGAGGATGTTGCACGTCGAATGAGAGCATTTCAATGCTCCTGAGTATTCCGCGGCGCAAAATTCCGCCCTGGCGACGCTACTTTATGCCTGTCATGCCCACTGTTGTTCGCCTTTCTCTCCCACTACTGCTGGACTTCGTGTATACCAAAGTTTACGAGGTGGATGCAAGCATTTGACGTTTTTAGGAATTAATTAAGCAACCAATAATAGCATTGATAAATGTCAAGTGATAATTGCATAGATTTTTGTTGCCAAAAATTATGGAATGAATCTGGTTCCTATTATGAATAATTTGCCATGGGAATGAAGGACTGTGCGCGACATTAAAAAATATTATTCCATATTTTTCTCTTACTTTCACCTCTGGAATCACCCCTTAAAAATAGTGCCATCTATAGTGAAACACCCTGTGTAAGTAAGTGGCCTAGTTTTGAACACCCTGTATATGATTAATTTATATAAAACAACGATCCTCATATGGTAATCGCATATTCTCACCCCACCGTTCCTAGCACAGCTGTTACGAATATTCGAATATTCTAAGTACTCGAATATACGAGTATTCGAATACCAGAAAACTCGAATTTGAGATTCGAATATTCAAATAATTAAGAGTATTTGAATATTCAAATATCCGAGTATTCGTATATCCGAATATTCGAATATCCGAGTATTCGAATATCCGAGTATTCGAATATTCTAAGTATTAGAATGTAAGAGTATTCGAATATACGAGTATTCGAATATTCTAAGTATTAGAATGTAAGAGTATTCGAATATACGAGTATTCAAATATACGAGCACTCGAATACCAGAGAACTCGAATTTGAGATTCGAATATTCAAATAATTAGGAGTATTTGAATATTCCAATATTTAAGAGTATTCGAATAATTAGGAGTATTCAAATATTCCGAGTGATCGCATTTCGGACTGAACTAAATAGAAATCTGAACATGAAATATTTTTTCACACTTTATCGTGAAATTCTTTTCACATTGGTCTTTACAATGATTTATTTTTTAAACGATAAATCTAATTTATTAATTTTTGGTAAATTTATAAATTTTGAAACAAAAACAACCAATCATCAGTTATTAGTATTATAATTCTAATTGTTTTACAACCGTTATTTGAACAAATTATTCAAATAATGAATGATGAATTATTCGAATAAATAAAAGAAATAATTTGTTGCAAAGAGTAAATAATTATTATGTAAATAAAATATTGTACTAAACAAAATTTATCGGATATTTACGTTACAGACGTATACATTTATTCGAAACAATTAAAATAATGCCTAATTCTGATTTGCAGACGACCCACGCGACTTCATTTTCAACATAAAGCTTTATACATTAGTATAAGCAGACATTTTTGTAGAAAGTTAAAAATTTGCCAAATATTAATAAAGTTTGAAATTTATCATTTGAAAAGCAAATAATTATATACTAAAATAATCGAACAATTGGTGGAAATCTTTGGGTGAAAGGAAAGAGCAAAAATTGAACGTATTCACACAAAGTATCCGAGGTGGTGCTTGGGTTTAGATTACTGCACGCCTGATTATATAATATTGGAGGGAACACAGGAGGAGAAGATTAGAAATAAAGTAGGGAAAAGAGCTTTGAGTTACGAAGAAGGCATTAGAAATGGAGAAGGCAGAAGGTTAGTTAAAGAGTGTCTGAAAGAAAAGGAAAAGAAAATTGGGAGAACAACAAATAGCAGGGAAAGAGAACAATATCTGCAGAGAAATGGTTAGGTATAGTCAGCTAATAATTGAGAACCAGGGAGAGCAGAATGCAGATATAGTAAGCAGAATGCAAGGTCAAGTGCAGTACAATAAAATCCAGAATGCCAAATACAATAACCCTGGTAGCATTTATTGTTGGCATTTTGATGGCTAACTAATTTCCAACTTGGAGACACTGTGGGCCAACCTGAAATTCCCTCCACTAGGGAAGTTAGACAAACATAAGAACAGTGGGAAGAGTAGAGTATTTGGAAAATGAAGGGAAGGGGTCAATCAAAAGCTAATTACAAGGGCAAGGTGTGTGAACATCGAGGAGGGAAACCGATATTGATTAGAAGAAGAAAAGAGGAAATGTATCGTATGCAATTTAGAAATTAGTACAAATTTACAATAAAACACCCATTAAAGGATTGTCATAGGATAGATGCTAGCAAACTAAGAGAGGAGGACATTGTGGAAGTCAGGAAGAATGGAACGGTGATAAGAACTATGGAGAGAAAGCGTAAAAACATAAGGAACAAACTAAGCTAAAATGTAGATACATATGTAAATATGAGTCCGAAGAATGAGAAGATAGGTAATGTAGTTATGATAAGAACGAGTGCTTTAAGTTAGCGTTTATATAGTTAGGTAATTGTCTTATTTTGACGTCAGGTGTCACCCCCTAAAAAGAGTGCCACCCGTAGTAAAACACCCTATATAAGTGTGTGGCCTGGTTTGACACATCCTGCATATCATTAATTTATATAAGGCATACTTTCAACCAGAGATGGGCAAAAAATTATTTGAAATAAAAATTCCGTACACAAATTTTTATTTCACATAAGTTTTTGAACTCTGCTTTCAACAACCGTTCTTAGTACAGCTGTTACGAATAGGTATTCTAAGTATTCGAATGTACGAATATCGAATATCCGAGAATTCGAATTTGAGATTCGAACAGTCGAATATCCGAGAATTCGAATTTGAGATTCGAACATTTGAATATCTGAGAATTCGAATTTGAGATTCGAACATTCGAATAATTATATAGGAGTATTCGAATAGAAAAGGTAGATCTGGGTAATGTAGTTATGACAAGTGGGTTAAATTAGCTTTTATATAGTTCGGTAATTGTAAACCAAGTCCAAGAATTTCGTGGTTGAAGCTGAAATAAAGAGTTTATATATACACATATACAAAAAATACAATTAATACTCCTAATTATTCGAACATTTACAGCTCTAGTTCTTACCACAGTACAAAAAGCTGTGCATTTCAACACCAACTCCTGTCTCGACATTAATGCATCACATGTCTCTCCCTTTCTCTTCCTAAACTTTCCCTTGTTTTTCTACCACACTAGGTCCAGTTACAAATATCCATTCTCGTTCTATTTTTGTATCCGCGCTGTTGTCGTTTGTCCTTCCGCCCTTCTTGCTACCCTTTATCAGCACAGCTACACTTTTCCCTGCAGTTACGTTACAGCTGATAGCCGCTGGACTTTGACGGATGACACGCACATTTCTGTTTCATCCCGACCACCAGCTCTCCCTCGCACCAGTGCATTCTTTCTATTCCCATCACTTTCCCACCAACTATCCCGCTCCCGGTATACACAGAGACCGCATGGAGATTGCAGCCGTAGATTTCTAATTCAGGATACGAGCGGGAGATTCGTCCTGCCACGGCTATTTACACGTAGATATTACGTCTTTGATTACACCGAACGATTTTCTATCCCAGAAAGTTTAATGTGACCTCCTCTATCAACGTTACCAGTCAACGTAACGGCCGCTTACGTTGATCATTTTCGATGGACGCTGGAATATTGGCCATTCGTGGCATTATTCCTTATATAGCTTGCTATAAATGCGCACCGTGGAGTATGGCAGCGTTCTGTAGGAAACTTCTGAAATATTTACAGGCCTATTCTGTACCCCGAATCTTTAGTTCGAAGAACAGTTATAATAAGAATGGATTTGCGAACTTCTTCATTTTGGGGTACAACTGATATGAGTTTCAGTGTGAGCACAGAATATTCTAACTGCAACAAGCAATAATTTGGTCTTCTTATTTCAAAATACACTGCAGTAGAATCGAGAGCGTTTAACCCAAATATCTACAGTTAATAGCTTATAAAGCCGGTGCTAGTATTTCTATACATTGCCACAATTACAAGCCATGGCTGTCCAGACTAAGCTTGTTAACTCTTCAAAGCAGAAGAATCATATTAGACCTGACCCTTTTACTTAAAGTCATAAATAGCCGATTAAATTGTCAACCCATACTAAAACAACTCAATTTCAATGTAATCACTAAGAGCCTAAGGCATTGTAATCTTTTTAACGTAAAAACTCATCGAACCCTCTATGGAAAACATAATTGCATCGATCGAATATGTAGCATTGCTAATTCTTATCGCGATCAACTTGGCTTTTTCTCCGATTCAGTAGATAAGATCCGTGCAAAGCTTTTACGTCTGTTGCGTTAAATGTCTCATATTGTATATTCATGTCCGTTTTTCTACCTCATTTTGTAATTAATTGTACCAAAGGATTGTCTAACTCGTCTATAACAGCAAAATATGTATTTATGTTTAAACCTGCTTCCATTGAGAAGTATATAGGCATTTAGGCAAAACATGTTTACAGGCACTTGTAAATGTCAGAAATTGTTTTATGTTTTGGAATAGATTAACTCAATTTCCAAAAAGTAGTGAAAATTGCATTTACTGTAACTAGTAACGATATTAAAAGAATTATTCAGGGTTCTTGAAATGCACAGATATCTGTAAAGGAGTCAAATCAGTGATTCCCAACCTGTGGGTCGGGAAGTGCTTTTTCGCTTTTTTTTTGTAATATTATTAAGTTAGAATTCTATTCTGAAATACCTATTTTTAACGTGCTTTCTTCACCTTATTAAATTGACATTACCTTGTATGGGCCGTTATGTTCCTCCGCTTAGTCTCGACTAAATTGACAAAATTGACTACCTTAAATGGGGGGAGGGGTTGTATGTCGAATGTTATTTGATATTATAAAAGAGGATTACAACTCAAAACAGGTTGGAAAAAACTGATTTAAATGCCTTCTGAATTGTTACAAACGGTGAATTTGTTATATTATTCTATTTGTTCTCGAATCAAATTGTAAAGTAGTTCATTTTGAATAACAAAAGCTTCAAGATAATATTGTTAGATCTAATAAGATCTCTTTAAATGAACTGCAAAGGAGGCTTGTAAAAATAGTCAACATTTAGGTAACAGCAGCACTAGGGTTTGTCGGTTTTTTTATAAATTTGTAAAATTCGAAAACAGGGTTTTAAATTTAAAAAGCGGTTTTTAGATACTAGAATTATTATGCAAAAATTAATTAATTATTTAATTAAAAACGTCATCATTTTGAGTTGAAATCGCCTCGGGTATAAGTATATTGTAGTAAAGTTTACTGTACAACTAAGCTTCATAAGTCAAGCGAATGTTTGACATGAAAATCCACAAACGCATTCTATTACATATGCTTCCGATGATGAATAGGATATCGGAGACGGAGAAACTACTAATCGGGACAATGCTCTAAAAGAAGCCATGAAAAAATCAATTCACAGGTTTCATGAGGAACCTGAAGAAATAATGTCAAATCCGAAGACACCGAAGGTCGAAATTTTCAGTATTTGAGGCGACCAACATAAGACCAAAGAATTTAGATTTATTATTTGATGCCCTGAAAACGATAAAACCAAGTTCAATAGCCAGCCTCAAATTTACGTCGTACGAACAATTTTCATATCAATACGATTGATAAAATTATTTGTATCCAACTTATTTTTACCAAGACACTAAGCTACACATTTTTGCAATAATATTTTCCTATTTTCCTATTTTATATATTCTACATGTACTAATTTTTCTATATGTATTAGGAAGAATAATATTTGACAGTATCCCTCCCAGTATCCCTCCCATCCCTTCATAAATCAAGTCGTTTATTCAACACATTAGCATATCATTAAGATCGAAAATATAATTTTTTATATTACAAATATTATGAAATATCAAATTTATTATAAAATATATTGGAATGCCGGTTCTGTTTACTGAATCCGTACTTACAAATACTATAAAGCGCCCCAATATTTTTTCGTTTTAAATTCTAACCGTTCCGACAGTGCTAAATGAAGCTGGTCTTTTCATAAATATTAATTTACTAGAACGACAAAATACAGCTAAAAAATTCCCGAGAAACAAATTAATGTGTTCATGAAAAATACATTCCTTCGTGTTTAAAAAGAAGGCTACCTTTCATAGACGGGTTCCAAGGCGAGTTATTCCATCGGTGTGATTAATTTTTGACTATGCAAACACTTCCCTCAAGCCAGCACCTTGCGTTTCTTGGAGACTACTAAGTAAGCCGAGAGTTTGAAATGATTGGACGTCCTTTTTTCGTATCAGTTGTGCGATATACAGGATGTCTCGAAGCAAGCGTCCCAATGAAATAACTGTTGAACTCTAAGATATACGAAGAAACGTAACCGTACTCTTTGTTATTATCTTTTCATTTCAATTCTGATTTTTGGGAAAAAATGAAAAAATATATTAGTCCCACAAAGATATGAGAGGAGCATAAACCAATCAGGCCCAAAAGAAAGGAAAATGTCTCTACTACACCAAGAATAATAATTAAGTAATAATGATTAATGCAATCGTTAATTATTCGTAGCCGTGGTATAACGATTCTATTCAGTTAAGGATACGAGGCAGTCGTTTTTGTCGAAAATGAAGAATTTCTTTTTCAGTTAATTACAAAGAAATAAATTGAAGCTCGGATTTGTTCTTTGACACAATGTTTATTAACATCATAAGCTTTAAAAAAAACATGTTTGTTTCGCCAAAAATATGCATTACAGATAACGCTACAGATGAATCATTAAACAGGCTTTATAAAAAAGTGTCTTTTGTTTTGCTGTGATAATTAAAAAACAGAGATTCCAATCGATTCAAATCAAATTTGAGCATGTTTACAAAATGTGTAGTTTCGGCCTGAAACGGGGATTAGAAAGAGAGGGGGATATTAGGAATGGGCCTCTCGCTCCCTCCCGTTCCCTCTCGCTCTAACAATTACTTCTTCGCACCATGCTCTCCTGCTTACCGCTCTCTAGCACACGCTGAGAGAAAAGACGACAAAATTATTTGAAGGTTAAAATGAATTCCCGTCTAATAAAAAAATTATTTGTGGCCGTCGGATAAATTCCCGTCAAACGAATAAAATTTGTGGCTGTCGCATAAATTCCCGTCAAATAAAAAATTATTTGTGGCCGTCGGATAATAGCACGTCGAACAAAAAAAAATTATTTGTAACGTTTCAAATAAAAGTAACTCTGGCTTATTTTTATTTGATGACAAATAAAGATAAAGTCTCTTTTATTTGATACGTTATTTAAATATTTTTTTATTTAAATAATGCCCATCTCTGGTCAAAATTACTGCAAAACAAAAGAAACTTTTTTAGAAAAACCTCTTTAATGATCCATCTGTAGCGTCATATAATACCTAATGTATATTTTTTACTAAACAGGCATGTTTTTTTAAAGCTCATTGTGTTAATAAACTTTGTGTCAAAAAACAAATCTCAGCTTCAATTTATTTCTTTGTAATTAAATGAAAAAGAAATGTTTCATTTTCGACAAAAACTACTGCTTACTTAGTACCCTTAACATATGAATTAGATAACACGCTGAGAATATACTAAAATATTATACGTCACGTGCAATTACAAGTAGGTAATTCTGGTAATTGTTTTTGCGTAGAGTACTGGAAATATTTATTGCATCATCCCGAATACCAGGTCCTATGAAATAATCTTCATAACTACATGACTGATGAAGTAGTTACTATTCAACTTATTTCAACCAAGATATCACGCAAAAATACTTTCCGAATATTAATACTTAATAATGTGCAACTGAATACACGCAAAATATTCAAGCGATGCAATAAACATTTCCAGTACTGTAAGTCCTTTCTTTGAAAAATATTTCTACGAAGTGATATTAACAGAAATATCTAACATCACCTATATTAATGTTGTCAAGCATTATGTACATATTACAGATATTGAAATATATTCGAAGATTAGGGTCTACAGGTTCGAATAGTCGTTTCAACTTATACAAATTGAATACTATTAAGTTAGGTACACGAGCCTTTAGGATTACATTAAAAAGGGATAAAATCCAGCTTTAAATATTAGGATTTTCTCCGACAACATTTCACATGTTTTAGAACAACCAACAACATTGAAAGTTAAATAGAGTGGAGCACCCTGTATATGTCGTGGTACTCGGGAGATTGCATCGGCTGCGATCTCACGAGAGTTGAGTAAAAAATCCCTTTGGTGCCTAGAGACGAATCTCTCCTTTCGTTCCTTTACATGCCTCGAGGGCGACAAAATTATCCTTCCCTTTCTCGTGGCCAACCATTTCTTCGTTCTTCGACCACCTCTTTCTCACCAATTTTAGAGCGGATAACCCGGTGTTAATTACGTGACTGCAATTTACGTCCTTTTCACATGAGACATTTGTGTGCCTCGCAACTAGTCTTTGAGACAGGCTCAATTGGCAGAGGTGGTGTTGGTTTAAGAAGGATAGGGGGAGATAGAGGATGTGTGAACGTATCGAAAATATCGTGTCGTGTGAAAAGGACCTTAAGAAGTATTCCCATTTTGCGTGCTATTTTTCAGGCAATCCTTGAAATTTAATCTAAGAAATAATTTCGCATATCTCAACTCATGTTAGAAAAGTTCAGAAAGTTTAAGTAAAAAAAAATGGAAAGATAAAATGCGAAAATTATCATTGAAATAAAAGCTATGTCACTGTTCAAATAAATGGGCAAAAATTACAAACTTCGCAGGCCTGTCTGTTTTAAACAACTTCGAAACCAACAAAGTGATGACTTAAACCACCTCTAATTTCGCATGCACTACGTCATATTTCAGGTTCTTTGAAATCCCAGACAATGACCGTGAAAATTGATCGATTTGGCGTGGAATGACTCATGTTGGATGTATTGACTTAATTCTGGGGGAGGCAATAGATAGATACATACATTTTATGTACGAAATTTAAAATCGATCAGATAATTCATTCTTAAAGAAGGCTAATGAAGATTGACAGAAGAAAAACGTGTTTATAGTTCTCCCTAGACTTGCACCCCACACTAGAGTGGCTCTTATTTACTCTTGGTGAAATTTTTTTCAAGATTTTTTTCGCGGCACTGAAGTTTTCTTTCCATATTTTCAGTGTTTGATAAGTATGTCATGAATGTTTCCTGAAAATTAGGGACCGAAATTCGCAAAAATATCGAAGATATAGACATCAGACGTGAGATATTTAAATGCATTTTTCTCGAAATCAAGATTTTCAAGCATTTTACCCACGATTACTCAAAAACTATTCAACCGATTTACTTCAAATTTTGCATGGCTACATGATACACTATTACTCAGTTTTTTGGCAGAACGGATTTTTTATTTGATTCATAGTTTCTTTTTTAGTGCGTAAAAAGTGCAAAATTTCATGCACAACTTTTTTTTTTAAATTTTGAAAATTTAAATATATGTCGAACATTTCTTATTTATGAAGATTAAAAGAAATGTGTATTTTTTATTTTCAACCCTAAAGATTAATGCTGTAACGTCTCCGACACCAATGAGCATACATCACTTCTAATGTCTATATCTTCGATATTTTTGCGAATTTCGGTCCCTAATTTTTAGGAAACATTCGTGACATATCAAACACTGAAAATTAATTTTTTCTAAAAACTTATTTTCGACTTTTTCCTCCTTCTCCTCCTTCTTCTCCTTCTCGTCCTTTTCCTTCCCCTTCTCTTTTTTTTTCTCTCTCTTAGGCATTTTTACGTTTATGATGGAGTTTCTTACTAACGTTACACTATTTTATATGTGTTAATACTTTCGTGAATCCTCAAATCCCAAGTTCTACACAACTTCGACTTCAAAATTTCAAATTTTTGCAACTTCATTATTTTGCAGGGTTCCAATATAAAAAATTAAGAACACATTTTCGAAATACTAAGCTTTAAAAACATATATTAAGAAATATTCAGTTTCATTTAACTGTCCAAATGGAGTCATCTCCTTAGTAACCTCAATCGATTGTCTCTCGAGAAACCTTCGTATAGCCATGAGAAGTTAAAGCGTGCACGATTTACATACTATATTCGGAGGATATAAGGTTCGCCGATTGTTGTGCGTGGCAAAAAGTGATTGGATTGTAAGGTAAACGTTTGGTTTGCTTGCAAGGGAATTGATGTTTGGATTGGAAAGTATCGTTACTAGGCTACGACTATTCATACAGACACATATGTAGACACCAATTTTTGAAGAAGCCAAGTAAAAAAATACAAAATAAAGTGAAAGTCAGTTTGTTATTAGAAAATTCTATAATTGCAATTGTATTTTAAAAATTTCACTGGATGTGTTTATAGGTGTCGTTATCTGCTTCGCGCATATTTGACAGATTTATTTTGCTGAATTTGTATAGGTTATTGATTTTTCATGCTTATTTTACGTGGTTTTCAGGTGCCGCAAAAATGACTTTGACATTAAAATTAAAGATCAAGTTTCTTGTATTATAACATCTTCTAGTCACTACTGGAACAATAAAAGGCGTCAACAGAAGTACATATATAAAAAAAATGAATAACATGGTTTCTTTGATATTGCTTATCTTCTGAATGAATAGAGCACGTTGCAATATAAACATTTGATTTTCAATTTCAAGGTTAATTTCAGACCGCATTTTTCTCTAACCTGTATCCAGTATATAGATACCTTATTCAGTGGTCGTACATAAAACATAACTTGTATAGCGCATATTATTTACAGAACGGAATTTTAATTATTTTTTTAACTGATGTATAGGAGATTATCGTATAACTCTTTTAAATTAAATCTGGAATTGTTTATTTGCGAAGAATTAAAATTTCAACCTTCGAAAGTATTAAACTGTGTCGCTTACTTGGCAAACAAATAATTACACCTCAATTAATTTTAACCTATAATATACGATTCATGTGAAACCATGTAAACGTGAGAAATTTTCAACGCAGAAACGCCCACCCTTTTCACGGAAATTATTTATGAACTTTATAAATCGTAAAAAAAAATACAAATCTTAGTTATGCATGAAAATGACATGTAACAATAGCAATTTTTTTATGAACTTTATATTTGCTGCTTCGTTCGTAAAAACAATGTTCTCTAGAATTGTTTATAGCCCATAATTTTTCCCATGCAGTGACAATCATATAAATCAACATAATTGGAAAATTTGGTAGATACAAAGAAGAGGCCACTGTGTATGGTATAATATAAGGTACAGAGAAGTTTGAACAAATTGCATTTATGCCACTCCGCGAGAGTGATATTTTTGGCCGGGAAAGAACTTTTCCTTTAAAGGATTTCCATACACATTTACCCTTGTTGCGTAAATATTTATGTTAAACTCTTTCATAACCATTCAGCCAGAGTGGCGTCCACATCCAAGAGATTTATGACGGCATTCATTCCTCTTCTCATCCTGCGCCCTGCTCTATAGAACTTCAACGAAATGCAGTACATTATTGCGGCATCTGACTCGGATACTAGTTAAGGGTTTCAACAAGATTCAATCAAATGCCAGTTTTGCTGTTTATAACAGCGAACATTTCAAACATTAAGACATAATATTTAAGCAAAATACACGGAGTGCGGTCGAAGGGATGGTAAAACGGACAGGTGGTGATTCCTTATGCAAAAGTAAATCATAAGTGTGGAATAAAATTTTTTCATATGAGGCTTCGTTTTTCAGAAAATCGATTTTCAAAAATTACATGCAAAGAACAGAATTTATCAGTAAACACGATGCAACTACAAATTAAATGCAGAATAACTTTCTTCAAATGGGATTTGATCTGGACAACAAAAAACATTTGAAGGTGGAACCGATTTTTAAATCTTCAAACTCAATTTTTTTTAAACAAAGCCTTATTCGAAAAAACCGTTTCTACAATTTCGACTTACATATTTCGCCCAAGGATTTACTTAATCAGCAGCTGTGGCATAGTTACTGTTGCATTGTACCCATTGTTAGGCGCATGCGAGTCCAACCAAATTTCAAAATCGATTTTTTCGAAAACCAAGCCTCTGATGATACAACTTTATTCAACACTTTCGAGTATTTTTTCTTTATAAGTATGTGCGTATGTTTAAATGATAATGAATCCTAATTGTTATGCATTTTATGATTGTAAATGCTAAGTTTAACGATAGAAAGTTTAAGGATTTAGTTTTAATTCCGAATTTAGTAAATATTTAATTACATTTAATTACAATTGTCGGAGTCTTAATGTATTTGCTTTTTAGTTGTAATTTGGTCCAACTGTAACATTGGCTGTAATGCCAGAAATAAATTAATGAACCTCCTCCACGATAACGCATGTAGGTTAAATTTTGTAATCACTGAATTTGGTAAATTTCCTAACAGATCGGTATTACATAGTTCTATCACTGGATTGTAAATATTAGCCTGCAGAAATTCAATCCTATAAAAAAATGTAGAAAAAATAATCTCCAATACAAATTTTCTGAAACGCTGCATACAGTAATGCATCCAGCGAGTCGAAAATCGAAAGCAAATAGCGTTTCCAATCGCGGAAGGACAACAATTCGTGGTCAATAATGCGCGAGGGCAACTTCAATCGATGCCACAAAAACAGTCCCATTCCCATTGTTTCACTCTTCAACGATTTAATTTATTACCTGACAAAATCATTTTGCAGCAAAGATACCAGTTAAACTAACAGAAGTGTAAACAATAAAAAGTAAAACGATAAAACCATCTCATTGGTTAATATTTCGTAAAGGGTGTGTACTTTTAAATGTCCTGCAAGGACAAATGAAACCCAAAAGAGTCGTTTTTGTTCTATTATCCTCCTTTTATGACATGAAAACTATTTCAGATAATAATTTTAAAAATTGGGCGTTTATTTATACATAAAGATTTTTTATCAAGTTTGCATATCTGTCATCCGAAAAAAAGAATAAAAGAATAATATTAAAAATCAGCAAAACCGAAGCATTTTGAAAAAAGCGTTCGTATTGATTTTTTCTTAGAAATTTTCAATTTTGACGCTCGCAGCAAATTATTTAGGTTTAATCTACTACGTTTTATGTAATTCACGCGGAAAAGAGGCATTTACTACTGTCGTTTGCAAAAATATTGCCGGCAGAAACTTGGTGGTCCTATCGAGTGTATCCTCATAGGCCCACGTTCTCTAACACAGGGGTAGATGTAAGACATACGTATTGTCGCTATGGGCCGACACGCCGCGTCACGAATCGGTCAGCAACACCGCGGGACGAAGAGAGCGAGCGGGGGACTTGGCGAGTTCCGCGGCAGAGAGTGGGGCGGCGCGAGCGAGGTAGCCCCCTTGCCCCGCTCAGCATCCGGACGCAAACTACAGTATATGTAAAGCAGAATCGTGCCAGTTAATTAAAAAAAAACATGCTTCCAAAAAACGCGTTTAAAGATTTAAATTGTGTTAGCAGAATTTTTGCAGCAATTACTCTTGGGGATATCAGGATTATACAATATATACTTTAACGACTGATCTTGTTATTGCGGTGGCAACCGTTCCTCAAAATTTCACAGTGCATCACCCCCTTAAAATCGTAAACGTGGAACCAGGGCGTTTCGAACTACCTTTTTTAATGAAAGAGCGCGTTGAACTTAGTTGAAATATTTACTGAAGCCAGAAAAGTTTTCTTTCGTTTCACCAGTTTCCACTACCCACATTATTGAACGTGCGCATTCTTGATAAATACTGAAAAATTCTCGTTTAAAATACTTACCTAATTATTTCTCCTGTAGTGAAGATATTTTAATTTACAATTTGTGATGCACAGAACCCGACAAATAGCGATAACTGTTTTCTTTGAGATAGTGTTCATTTGCTTTTTACCCGACTGCGGCACGCAAAGGAGGGTATTGTGTATATCAGGCTATGTTTGTATGTCCCATGTTACGCTCTAGAACCTGTACGAATACACCGATTTGGACAAATGAGGTGTATTTCGAATTGTCTTGACGTTCCGAATGTTATAGGATATATAATTTTCAAAAAAGTAAAAAATAAAAAAAATTAAAAAAATTTTAAAAACCCGACTGCTTAAAAAGCGAATTAAAATGACAAAAATAATAATAAGATGACAATTTAAATTAACTCAATTGCCTGCAGTCGGAGGCCTTAAATCTTTTGATGCTCTTCTATCCCAAACATGTACCGCAATGACTAAAGAAAGTGTTTCCAGCTGGTAACAAAAAGAGGTGGACAACATCAATGCAAATTCAAGCTTATATAGTGACATTTCAACTTCAACGTATTTTGTAACTTATATGTTTCTCCCTTTGTCCGTGTGGGAAATACTGTTAGTATTGTTAATAGCCCATCAAATCTAATTAAGGGCGAACAGCGATACACAATATTTATTAAGACAATATGTAATTTTTTATTTCGAAATAAATGTTCGAATGTAATTACATCAAATCATTTGTATCGAAAGATTTAAGGCCTCCGACTGCAGGCAATTGAGTTAATTTAAATTGTCATCTTATTATTATTTTTGTCATTTTGGTTCGCCTTTTAAGAAGTCGGGTTTTTTAAATTTTTTGTATGTACAATATTTTATATAGGATATACATAGGTGCATACAGTATACAGAGTAGTAGAAAGGACCTTACTAAAAAATTCCATACTATTACCAGAAACCGATGTACTACAAATTTGGTATATTTCTAGATTTTACTTATTTTCTACGTTTCCAAGGATATAGGGGGAGAGAGTCTGAATATTTTATGGAATTTATCAAAGGCTATAACTTTTGACTAAAAAAATGATATGAAAATGTGACATGCGGCAAAAGTCACAAGAACATTAATCTTTTTGATAATGTATAGTTTTATAACTTTGGGTTTTTTAAATGTACTAATATTTTCGTGATTTCCTGATCTTCGCAAGTTTGTCAGTTTGAGAAAAAATACAATTCCCCAAAAAAGTGTTGAGCGATTGTGACTAAAAACTTGGGGAGACTTTTTGTATCCGTGTTGTAATGATAATAAGAGGAAAGGTTGCTGAAACAGAGCTGAAGGTGTTTAACGTTCCATAAAAATAGAAATATACAGTTGTGAATGGAACCAGTATTAATTATACCAAAAATCATTTCATTGTCCGTTAAAGTAAATATCACGTTCCAGGCGTAGGGGAAGTAGAGGCAAAACCGGGACGTTAATTCACACAAAAAAGTATTTACCTGAACACTGTCAAAAGTGTTGAAGTTTCTTAACTATCGAAGATTAGATCAGAGCCTACAAAAACACACAAGACGGTATAACCTTACTATGCACGATTGTAAGACGATCGTCTTTTGTTGATGAAACAATGCACATCGTGATAATATGTCGCTGCAACGAGGCGGGAAAATTTAAGGCCGTTTTAAAAATAATAGCACGTCCCGGTTTTACCTAGGTACCCGGTTTTGTCCTAATTTCCCCTGCGTTTACAATTGATCACAGATATTGTAAGGCGGAATGATGCAACCGCATTAGAGGATGCAACCACTGCAGTTCTACTGCAATTCTACTGCAATGTGCTGAAGTATGCATCGAGGTTATTAGTACACGTTGTGCACGACTGATCTGACCTTTCGTTCATTTTCGTATAAAAAGTAAATTGGGTAACTATTCCTCAGAATGGGCCTTTAAGACAATTGGTCTCACTGATTTTTCTCTATCCATGAAGTTTTAAAATTCAAGATAGATATTGTCGATTAAGTTGACCAAAAACTGCTTAAGGGTGGAAACCAGAGTTGGGCATTAATTAGATGAAAAATTGTTTAAATAACGGATCGAATAAAAGTTACTTTTACTTTAGACCATTCGAAGAATAAAATCAATTTTTTTATTCGACGAGAATTTATTCGTCGAGTAAAGTTAACATTATTCGGCACATGATGAATAATTTTTTAAACTTCTATTCGTTATTCGAAATTTTTATTTAAATAAAAATTTTGTCCATCTCTGCTCTGGTTCTCTTTTATTTTGAACTGAAATAATGCGCAGTGTACGGTTAATATAATCTTATTTTTCCCTTCTCTCCATGTCATTATAATCTATAATGTGCCAAAGAGTTGTTACTCGTAATAAATAAATAAATAAATAAAACAAATCATTCCACATGAAATTTCACTAATTAAAAATAATAATACGTCTTTATTATAGGTACATATAGAGGACAGTATGACAACAAGAAAATTACGAAGGGAACAGGAAGAAAGTAGCGACACTGTTATAAAAGGCGAGATTCAACGAAGATAGATTCCGTTACTATTAATTAATGTAACCCTATTCCCTATTAAAATTTGTTATTAAATTTAATCGTTCGTTGTAGTATGCGAAGCCTGAATCAATAAATCTCATCACAATGAATCAGTAAATATCAACTCTAAATATATAGAAACGTACCCTTTATTTTCTGTTGATCACCAGGCTGCCAAAATTTATTGTCACCTCTGTATGTATGTTCCACACTTTACACATATTTAATTAGAGGGGTTTAACGTTGCCTTAAAATTTAGGGGCCAACCTGTTATGAGGACAAACTATCTTGGCTGTAAATTTTAAGCCCCCAATTAAGGGGTTAAACTTGTTTCCCTTTACCGTGCCCGGCGTCGTTCCTCACGAGAATCTACGAGGGCAAAAAAAAAGTCGTTTAAAAGGAAATTTGCAAGAGATCGAAGCGCATTACAAGTTGTGTTCTATTTCTATTCCGTCTTGCATAAATATGTCATTCGGAATATGAGGGTTCTATTCGCGGAATAATAGCCACCCCTTGTTTACATTTCATGAAACAGGCGACTGGAAATGAGGAAAACGTCGCAACAACGGTAACTTCCCTCCTTACTAAGTTTCTTACTATCGTTCCCCGTGCTTCCCTCGTTACCCGCTTGCTTCCTCCCTGCTCATTATTCTTATTCCTCGTTTTTACGCATTTAGAGGCCACCGTAAGAAGTTCGTTTTCCATTAGCCACTGTGATCAACGACTTCGTGTTTTTGTGCGTCGTCCACCGAGGCGTTCGCTGCCCTGAATACTAATCCGTTTTATCTTTCGAATGGAGATAGAGTAATGGAAGAGCGAAGCTCCACAATGTGCTCTCGAGTTATATACGGGGTGTTCGACTACAGGTAGGCATCCTTTTGGGGGGTGATTCCTCAGGCCAAAATAATGCGAAAATCAAGAGTGACGAAATTGCGACAGAGGCTTCGTTTCCGAGTTATTAATTGGCGAATATACGCGTAAAAACAGTCTGACGCGAGGGACTTGGACTACTATCAGCGCACAGTAGTACAGGGTCAGCGGTTTATCCTGCAACCCGCGCTCGTGCGAACTGGTAAAATGGCAACAGCGCCTCACGGACGCATTCCACTACAACCATGCACCGTCCCGGCGTTCGGAGAGCTGCCAGCGACCGCTGGCCAGCAGTGATGCCCGAGCTTTGAGAATTTTGGGGTGGTCTCTTTCAAATTAACGTCGCAAAGAGCTATTCAGAATTTCCCCAGAATTTAACAAACTTTACGTTTACTTAATTTTTTTCTATCAATTTTTTAACCATAATTGTCGTAAAAAGTTTTTGCAAACTGTTTATTTGATACTGTATTTAATGCTGTTTTTAAAATTCGTGGTGTTGATAAACCGATAAGCCGATCATAAAATAGGCTAGTTATTTCTGTATCATTACTTTCATAAATTGAGAAATTAAATTTTTATTCAATTATGTGTTAGTTCTGCAGACCTCAGAATCTATTGTTCTGGTTGTCTTTTTTATGATTTTATCCTTAATGCAGTGCATACTTAGGTCGGACGTAACGGATAACTAATGGGACGTGTCTTTGATTGTAGCGGTATTTGAATTTTTTTTCTAGAATTTTTGTGTCTGAATGTTTTAGCTACTCAACACCACGCCTATACCGGATTCCATTAATGTCATTTTTTGGTACGATGCGCCATTATTGCAGCTTTTACACGCAGGTGGCGAAAAATTTCTCCGTACAAGGGTATAGCACCGCGGTCAACCCTGTCGTAGCTAAAATTTTTTAAATTGAGACGAGTACGAGATCAGGCGACATTATTTTCAAACCTCATTACAGTAATCTGGGGTGCAAGTGGTAAACCGATCATAAAAGCGCAGCACGCGGCTCAATTACCTGGACCGGGAAATTTCCAACACCTAAAATTTTCGAAGCTCGGGCAATGCTCGACGAGCATCACTGCTGTCCAGCGGTCGCTGGCAACTCTCCGCTGGGCCGAGGCATGGTTGTAGTGGAATGCGTCCGTGAGGCTCTGTTGCCATTTTACAAGTTCGCGCGAGCGCGGGTTGCAGGATAAAACGCTGACCATGTACATTGTTAGCCAGGTCAGGCACGGCGAGGACAGTGCCGTAGCCCACCTAGAAACACCCACTCGCGTCGTAGTCAAAGTCATGACATACGACAGGGGCGACGAACTGGCGGCTCGCGAGCAGGGTTGCCAGGAGAAAACCTCTCATGACGTAGCAGGGAGTAATAGAGGGGGGACAGCTATTGGAAGTTGGAACTCAGTGACGTAGTAGGGAGTAGTAGAAAGGGAATCCTCGAATGGTGTGCACAAGTCGTATTAGTATATATGGTAGGAGTGTGCGGATCACACAGACAGAAAGGAGACAGAAAGGTAAAAGCTTATCACTGGTATTGATATCAATGATATATAAATTTTTCCGTCTCGGTCTCCTGTTAATAGCTGGCTTTCGAGCCGATCGCATCCGAGTTTAGCTGAGCCGACCTGAAATCAAATTGCCTGCTCATGGCGGTCATGCTTGTAGCCCGAATCGAGTCTCAGGATCCCGAAAACTTCGGCATCTCGAACAATACAAAAGTATTTTGAGGCGGTAAAAGTATTTTACCCCGCCCGATTCCGTCCGAAATTTTCCGGCCCGTCCCGAGCCCGAAACGTCGGGTACACGTACACCCTTGATATATGACTCTATACATGCGAGGATTCCCCCCCCCACGACTTCCTACCACATCACTGAGTTCTAAATTCCAATAGCTGTCTCCCCTCTACTACTCCTTACCAGTGGCGGACTGGGTCTAAACATAGGTATTGGTTGCGAGGAGACAAAGATAGCTCACCCACAACTAAATTTTAGTGTAAAAATTAGTTAGTAAAATCGCAAATTTTAGTTGCATACAGTAATAATATTGGAATTTCTATTATATTAATATATTTTCAAGTTATTAAAAGGTCATTAACATTTTCAACATATTGTCTGATGTTTAAGGGGGCCCACTGCGTCAGGGTGTCCATAGAGCCCACTTGCCATCGGGCATGCTGCCACTTTGGCCAGTCCGCCACTGCTCTCTACTACGTCGTATGAGGCTTTCTCCTGATAACCCTGTTCGCGAACCGTATGCGGCTCCTTCCCCTCCGTACCTGTTGCACTGTATGAGTCGTTGGGGAACGACCCCCTCCATATCTATTTGACTCCCACACTCTACAACAGGGGTGTCGAACTTCCCCACTCAGAGAGTCGCAGGTGTTGGGCTCCAGACCCCCCACTTATTTTTCTCCAGGAGTTGCTCGAGACCAGGCAAAACTTTAAATCACTAGTTGAATTATTATAGTATTGAGTGCAACGCATTTTTATTTTATACAGTTGTTTAGTGATGAAATCTAAGTTAATTCAGACTGTTTTTTATACAAAATCTTTAATAATAAGATACTCAGTAATATGTAAAATATTGAGAACTTACGAAGTAATAAAATTTAGGCAATAATTGTTTAAAGTGGTGCAACTGAAAGACAAAAAGACTGAAATTTTCATGCAGGTCAGATTCATATACAATTTGATCAAACCTAATGTGAATATAAAGTTTATTTCTTTGTGTTTTCTAATGCTACGAACACTTAATAAAGATTTAATGAAGCTATAGAACAGAATTTCGACACATCAAATTTTGGCCGATGTTCAAATAAATAAGGCATTCTCGTCCCACTGTGCGGCAGGGAGAGAGTGCGGCACCCAAAGGAGAAATTTATCCGGGAGAAGTAGGTATGGAGGGTGCTGTTCTCCTACGGCTCTACGGAGCAGGCGAAGAGGAGGAGGCACTAGGGCTCGCGAGCCGATATTGCTGATGGTGGAAGAACCGGCTGCCTGAGAGTGGGGCTCGTACGGCTCCTGCCGAAAAAGAAGTGCATCACCCCTTACATACGATGGCCTTTCTAGGTGGCTATAATCATAGACCATATACAGCGGGGGACAAAAGTATATGAACAACTTGAGTTTTTTGAGAAGCTAGAAGGATTAGTTTGCGATGTGACGTATTTCGTCGTTTTGAAAAAAATTGCAATTAGTCGTAATTGCGAAGAAAATAGTCAAGGTCGTTTTTTCAACTTTTTATTTGCGCCTGTAATGGATATTTAAAAATCCTGTTTGTAGATAACGCTAAAATAGATATACAATAAAAAAAGATATACAATCTTTGCAATTCTTTATACAATATGTTTGCATCATTATTAGCAATTCTTCAAAAGTTATTCACAGAAAAAGATGTAATCCCACTTGTATATATGATCTAACTAAGGTCTAATTAATGTCTAATTAATAATGTAGTATCAACCACAATTGGCATCGCATTTTCCCTGTTATCTTTGCTTCACTTTGATTCGTGGATTCCTATGTGACGAGCCATGTCAATAATTATACATGGTCTAAGGCTACGATACTGCCGTCGCCTTGCCTGACCTAGCTAACTATGTACTACTGCGCGCCGGCAGTAGTCTAAGTCCTTCATGTCAGAAGCTTTTTACGCGTATTTCCAACTGCTAATAACTCAGAAACAAAGGCAAAAATGCAATTGCGTCACTCTTGATTTTCGTCCTTTTTTGGACTGTTGAATCATACATGAAAAGGATGCCCACCTGCAGTCGAACATCCTGTAGTAAGTTGGCGTGGCAGCAACTGGTTCGCAGGCTTTAATAACTCTCTTTTGAAGAGTCTAGGACAAAAGTAAATTAACACGAATCTGAGTTTTTGCTGCCATGTGTACTAGCAGGGAAGAAGAAACTTGTAGCATTTAACTACTTAAACGAAACGGGGTATGCTTCGGAAGCTAGAAAATAGCAAGAGCGTCATGAGAATAAGAACAATGCATACAACATTCAAAGATTGATTACAGTACATTTATATTACTTTTCATTTTCGATATTGTTACTTATATTATCCTTTTCTGACACGAGTAAAGTGAGAGTTTCACTATCTGAAAATTTACTTATCCGGACAATTATGTTACCGTATTAATTTTGAAACTAATACTTTTTAAAGTTATTTCTGATCTACCAATCGCAAGCCATCGAAGTGCTTCATAGAAAAAAGTTTCCAGGTATTATTTTTGGCTCTTGGCACAGGAAACGTTTAACGTAAACAGTGTGATATGAATGGTGGACTGGTGAAACTGATCACAGAATATCTACATATGAGGAGTGATTTTTTAAAAGGGCACATTTCCACAGAACATTTTTTGAATAATCGCAAAAACTGTGGTACCTATGTTTATTAAAAAAAAATTTGTATTAGTACACGTACATTTTGTTCTTCCATTAGATAGCAGTAATATTTTGAATTTAACAACATTGTTTTAATAGTTATTTTTAAAAAATGTTTGGAAATAAAAGCCTTTTATATGAAACCATTTGGAAATAAGCCCTTTTGTAATGTACACATTACTTTGCACGACTTTGTAAAAAAGTGGAAACAAGTAAAGTTGAAGGGTTTCAAACGCTTGATAAGTGGAATGAATAGAAAGATTAGGAATTTCGCAGAAAAGAATTGAAATATAATTTAAATTTAT
Source organism: Andrena hattorfiana (assembly GCA_944738655.2). NCBI lineage: Eukaryota > Metazoa > Arthropoda > Insecta > Hymenoptera > Andrenidae > Andrena > Andrena hattorfiana. Next base: position 10,303,963 of record OX122895.1, read on the forward strand.
TACAATTTCCAAGATGGCTATAGGAAATATGTCCGTTTTGTTTCAAACTAACAAATTATTTCACGATGTCATCAGACAAACATGGAAATAAGACGTTTTGTATGTATTTTCACTTCAATTTTTCAAAAAGCAATTAAACTCAATTATTAGAATTTTGTGCCACTGAGGGATGTATTGTAACAGTATTAAGATAGCGTCATCCAAATTTGCTTCAAGTACAAAAATGGAAATATGTTTTATTAAAAAATAACTCCTCATATGTAGGTATATTGTATTATACATATTTTATACGATATAATACTGTATAATATATATCATAGTATAATACATACTTTATACGTAAAAAGCTAAAAAAATCTAAGTATTACTTCAAACATAACATAATATGCAGGCAAACCACCAGACAGTATAAACTTATAGTTTTTGTTAAATAAATTCCCAAAGATGGTGTTAAAAACGGGCAGTTACACTAGAGTACCTCTTTAAGCTTGAGGTACCATTTGACTTACACTCGTTTGCCTGTCCACCAAAAATATAATGAATTACGTGCTCTAGCGACAAACTCCTTTGGATAACTTAATTATCGTTCCACTTTGTAATGATTATAGTTTTACATCAGTTAGTTTTTGAGTCCACGTTCACCGATACTTTTCTGGCGAAGATTACACGAGTTCAGAGTTTCCCACATGAATTTGTGAACATTCTGTACATACAGCTAGGTATACACTATCTCGTATAGAGTGTCTAGAGGTGGACGAAACCACATAAGAGGCTTTACTTGTGGAGAGAGTTAACTTAAAGCGTCTATAGTTCATGCAACTTCGAGAGGATGCTATGATAACAATAAATACTGAATTTGTGTGTCAGCTCAACATTTCTCGTTAAATCTTGAACGGGAACTTTAAGAGAAGAATTTAAAATAAGATACCCTACAGATTGAAATAATTATTTCAAATTTGCACTGAGGAGAATGTAAACACTCATTTGGACAGTATTGACCCTTAACTAGTGAGGTGGGTTCTCATGGACCCCATGGCGATGGTTCGAATGTTTATTTATTTAACGTTCTTCCACGTAAATTAGAGTTTCGTCATAAACAATAAATATAAAGTAGTATGATTCTATATAAATAATAATAATAATAATTTTTAACATCATGTATATATATTTTAAAAAGTTCAATGTTAATATAAATAATAATTGTAATACGAAAATAGAATATTAAATTGGTTAGCGTAGTGAATTGGAGCAGCAGATCTGACAACGTCGCATTCATTCGGAGCGTCTTTTATAACCAAAATGTTAGAAAAAATGTTCATATGATTTTGAATCGTCGTTCGCTATTTAAATGTCTAAACATATCAATTGTGCGACGTTGATACATTGACTGCTCTACGTAGTTTCTGAAAAAATTGCACGTAAACCTATTTTTTATGGGCATTTACGAAGAAACCATGTGGTCAGTTTTGCAGAAATTAAAAAATTCATTTCGTGATATTTCGATGTACTTTTGTGCCAATTTTGGTACACTTCTTAAATATAGTTTTCCTGTTTCAGAAGACAAACTGAAACTATAACCCTCTTTTTTCGACTCTGCCATATGCCACTGGGTTAAAATGCATCAATTTTAATTATTAATTTCTCGATAACTATGTGGTAAATCGATTTTAAACTTTGTGCAAGGGTTTCTTGTATTCTAAATTAGTTTTGAACGAAATTTGAAAGAATTCTTGAATTTAGTAGATTATTCAGAAACTACCTTAAGTGAACTTCTCGGCCGATTTTCAGAGGCAACGTCTCTTTTCTCTCGCGACGCGTCTTGGCCCCCGGCGGTGGCCAAGCAGCTTGGAGCGACTCAGGCTTGTACCACGTAAACCGCGCGTGGCGTATTAGGGTGACATTGTATTAATAGGTTTCCACATCGTCCCAGAGAGCACGATTGTCGAGGCGTTTTTGTACGAGCCTGAGGCGCTCCAAACTGCTCAGCCGCCGCGGTGGCCAAGACGCGCCGCGGGAGGAAGGAGGCCTCTGAAAATCGGCCGAGAAGTTCACTTAATTCCCAAGCCTGTTATACTATATTCACACATAAGTTTTTTTTTTGTATCACACAGTATTATTTCTTACTATCAAAATTTAAGTGTCCACTTTATTATACTCCCGAACGGAGAAATTGGATTGAATCTGGTTACCCAGAAAATATAAATCCCAACAAATAACAATTCAGTGTGTTACTTCAAAATCCAACAGGTATCAACGAAAATACTTGATTAAAAAATAGATTACTTCAACGGATTGAAAAATATGGATGGATTAATTTATAATCAAAAAGAAAATAGAAAACATGTGAGCAGATTTTGTACAGAACAATAAAGTCAACGTTTCCTACAACTTTTTCATTAATTATAAGTATGATTACAATATTTGTAGTTTAACGTTTATTATATTTTTTAATGTAAATTTCTATTTACATCACAGATATGAAAATAATTATTTTACTTACAATTCGGAGCACTGTATAAAAAGGAAAAGAAAATTTGCATTCTCCACTTACTTTTTTGTGAATAACATTCTGTTATCAGTAACACATCGATTGTAAAGAACCGACTATAATTGAAACTCTCAAAACTTTGTTCCTTATACCCAATTCTTTGGCTCTTTTGTTTGTGTTCATTCACTGAAGTCTGAAGGATTTAATAAAACTGCTTTTAGCCACGAATACCAGCGATTTTATTTTTCATAACTTGTTGCTTCGTCGCAGTATACACGCCTACCTTGCCAGTTTATTCAATGCTATTTCCTTTCTATATTCATTTTATAACTTCGTATACATATGTACTATAACTATATTTTTAAGAAAACGGTATTTAAAAAATGCTGTCTTTATTTTGAGATATGAACTATATCATGAAAACTTGACACTAATTTATTAAAACAAAATTCAAAACAAATAGAACAAGAAATTTTAGTGTAATGGTTCGTGTACATTACCTACTATGCAGGGTGAGACACTAACTTTGTCCACGTAAAATTTTTCCGTTAATTTTAGAGATACTGATAATACTACCCCCCAGGGGAATGAAATACCTTCTATTGGATCACATTAACTATTTATTTGTTCACGGGGCTCACATCTGCAATAATTATTAACCCTTTCGCGACGGCGAGGCTGGAGGGCGGTGCGCCGCTGGGAGCGGGTCGTCCTGCCATTAGTGCACACCGTACATATTAAGAGTGTCTCGCGTTTTTGGAGCTTCCAATGTGTTCGTGTAAAATCTTAGGGGATTTAGTTGGTATAGCTGATTAATTACCTTACTTTTAACTATACCGCCACACGGTAACATATTTCACGGGAACGCTGCCGGGACTAGCCAGTGTAAAGTATTTAGTGAATGTCGGATATAACCGGCGCTAACCAGTGTGGCGCATCTAGTAGATGCCGGATATAGGGTAAATCCGGGAGACGCGGTCGGGCCGGAGAGTTGGTCGAGTCGGTATATTTTAGACTCTATACATAAAAACGCATTAAAGTCCAGACCAATTATTTCTCTAGAAGCCAAACAATTGAATGAATAGCGTCACTTCGGTTCCTTCTGTCTTTTTCTAGATTTGCAAGCTATAAAAGGTAAACTGAGGTTACATTTAACCTCTTTTGTCAAACAACGGTGTACAGAATCGTATTTAAAATATACTTCTAAGTTTATTTTCGTTTAATGTTTGAGAATAATAAGATAGTAGACCAGTTTTTCTGAATCAGCATAAAATTATGAACACATTAGGTTTCGTCTGATAAAATAAGTAATATCTGTATTAGTTTTAATAGCCATTTTATATTAGGTCGACCGCGTCTCCCGGATTTAACCTAACCGGCGTTAGCTAGTGTGAAGCATTTAGTGGAAGCCGGATATAACCGGCGCTAGTCGCGAAAGGGTTAATTGTAAGCGCGTGAACAATATGCGCTGCAACACACGGCTACACAACGTCTATGCCATTCTGGTCTGCATACGTGGCCGGTTCGTCTTCAACTGACACCACGTGTTTACAACTGTTTCCTGGCGGTGTCGTATCCCCCTTTAGTCATCTGGTCTCCACAGATACAAAAAATATTATTTACAAAATTATACACTATCAGGGTAGCAATAATCTATCAGTAATTTTTTGTGGGTGGTGGCGTATCGAAACTTTCAGGGTTATATTCATTGTTTAAATGGCGTATTAGACTTTGTCATCCTTAGTGTAATAATAGATATTCTGGCGATTTCAACGACATATAGTATAATGTTGTTTCATAATAAAAAAATGCGTAACATAATGATCTACTGAATACTAAATTCCAAACTATAACAATGGCTTCGCGAAATCGTTTATTACTTGGTGTAAATTTGTAAACCTATTTTCGTGGGAACTAAAAGCGAAACTCATATTTTGTAATGATATAAAAAGAGAAATTAAAAAATATAAGTAAACATCTTTCTATCGAGTATCCAGAGATGACTTATGAGTTTTGTGACGCGTTGAAACAGAAATTTAAAAAATTATTTTTGGTGACAGTAACTCTTCCCCCTGCACTTCCTTCAGTGGTGGTTGTGGTTCACACGATGGGTACACAAATGCACAAGATTTTCTGAAAAAAATTTTTTTCGGTCAAACCATCAGTTTAGAGATCACCCACCATAAACCCAGTAATAGCTTTGTGACAAAATGTGACACTACGTCTAACCCTGTATACTTCAGCTGCTGGGAAATTACAGTCGTAGATTGAAGATTTCTAGCGTTAGTCTCTGAAAGTATTGTTACGTTTTACGTTCGACATAATACAAATTTACCGAACAGCAACGATAACAGAACATTAAATACAGGGTAATAAGAATAATATCAGAACAGGTAACGAATATAATCAGTTAGGAATACAATATCGATACGTCTGCTTGTAATGGCGGCTGACTCTCGAATGACAGCTTGACAGGCGATCGATCCGATCGCCTTCTTCTCGCTGTCTCTTGTCTTCGTCGCGAGCACCAGCGGGCCATGAATCTTCTACATAGGGTGCTCGCAACACTGCTCCCCCCTCTCGAGGAGCGGTCGTCCCGACCGCTGCAGCTTCTTCGTCGTCTGCAGTCGTACCCTGGTCCAGAAGAGTGGAGAATGCTGGGTGGCCTCTTCAGGCCGTCACCTCGACATTCGTCTTCACGCCCGAGGGGAAAACCACCCAAAAACCCTGGGCAAGGCGTGGGTACGTGGATCCGTATCTCCATGTCTCTGCCCTCCACTTGCGTCTTCGTACTTGTGTATTTCTTTCTTGCCCGGCTTTCCTCTTCTTCGATGGCGCATCTTATTCTTGGGCAGAGACAGGCGGAGAGGTCCGGTTCTTCTGACGGTCGGGACTCTTCGACTTTTCAGCCGTCGGGGTTCAAGTCAAGAATCCTGCGACAGCTCCGCCGTTCGTCGTCCTGATCTCCAACGTGCTTCCGGAACATCCCTCGTCGATTCGCTGCATTCCTCGTTCCCTCGAACGTCCTCCGACGGTCGCGGCAGGTTACGGTGTTGTATCCTCCTTCGGCCCTGCCCGAAGTTCTCATCCTCTGGTGGCTCTGGACACGTGAAACCCTCCGCTGCTCCGATGATTTCCCGTTCCGGGTTCACTGGTAAACAATGGACGGACATTACTTTCTCTCTTTCTCCACGAGAATCTGGTGGAGCCGGACAGAATCGGGAAGACGGAAAGACGAGACGGGGACCGAAAGCAGGGGGTCACAATTCATGAGCATGCTATCGGCCCGTTCCTCGATCAATCGCCCAGAACTGTCAGCTCGTCTTCACTTTTCTTCTTGTCGCCTCCAGTTCTCCAATCCTTGGCTTCTTGTTGGCCCCATTCCTCTTCGTGGCATCTGGTGCTGCTCCAGGGGACCGTCTCGGTGCAGCTCGTCAGCGGTCCCGTCTCCGCGATGCCCCCTCCGACCGATCCGTGCGACTGCGTCGCACGTCCGTCCGGTGATTGGGGACACCATTTCCCGTTTGCTGTCCACCTCGTAGGAAGGGACCCCTTGGTATTCACTGTACCGGGGACGCGGCCAGGATCCCAGCCAGGAGGGTAGCGGGGTGGTTCCACGTATGTCCGCACCCCGCTGCGGACCGCCACGCTGTTGTGGCACATTCGGGGAATTCGGGACCGCATCCAAGCCGCGGTAGCAGTCCCCCGACACCTTGTCCCTCGTCGTGGGGTATTGTGCACCTGTAACAAACTCAAGAGCGGGACCGGACTACGAAGGCAACCTCCGCAGCCCAGTCCACCGGATTAGCTTAAACTAATCTTCTTTCTTGAGTCTTCTCTCGGAAGTCTTCATTCCTCTTGTAATTGTCCCTCATATTTTGCAAGGCGTCGTACGTGGACCACCTTGTACTTCTTCCTAGGCGAGCGTTGAATTCTGTAGACGACGTCGTTGATCTTGTTTACCACCGTGTAGGGTCCTTCCCAGTCGGACTGCAGCTTTGGGCACTTCCCTTTCATTCTTCGTGGTTGGAATAACCACACTCGTTCTCCGGGCTGGAACTCCACCGTCCTAACGTGACTATCGTACCAGGACTTCATCTTCGAGCTGTAGATATCCAGACGGCGTCGAACAAACTCGTGAATCCTCTTCATTTTTCCTCGGATCCATTCCGAGTATCCCTGCTCGACGTCCTCGTCGTGTTCCACTTCCGGAGGCAGTCCTCTCCAAAGTTGTGCGGGTAAACGAAGTTCTTGACCATACAGGATCATCGCTGGCGTTAGTTGGGTAGCCTCATGTCGCGCTGATCTATAAGCGAGGAGGAACATGGGAATCCACTCGTCCCAATCTCGTTGGTGCTCTGTAACAAACATTGCGAGATATTGGAGCAATGTTCTATTCAAACGTTCTACCATCCCGTCGGATTGAGGATGTAGGGGAGTTGTTCGCGTTTTCCTGATTCCCAACAGCTTCATCAATTCCTTGAACACGGAGGATTCAAAATTTCTTCCCTGGTCCGTGTGTATCTCCAATGGTACACCATGACGACAAACCACGTTGTGCAGAAGAGCTCTTGCCACTGTGACAGCTCGCTGGTCTGGCATCGCGATTACTTCCGGCCACCGGGTAAAGTAGTCCGCCACGACCAGCATAAACCTGTTGCCGGCCTGAGACCTCGGGAGCGGACCCACAACGTCCAGGGCAAGCCTCTCGAACGGAGCTCCCACGTTGTATACTCTCAGGTTCCCTGCTCCCCTTTGACGTGGTCCCTTCTTCGCCGCACAGGTGTCACACCGCCGGCACCACTCTTGAACGTCCTGTCGACACGTGGACCAGAAGAACTGTTGGCGGATCTTCGCCAAGGTCTTGTTTACTCCGAAGTGTCCAGCTGTTGGCGCATCATGGAATTCCCTCAGTACCTCTGCGACCCTCTCGCGCGGTACTACCAAAAGCCATGAGGTCGTCACACCATCGTGGGACTCCCATTTCCTGAAAAGCAAACCTTCATGAATTTCCAGCGAGTCCCAGATTGACCAGTAATATTTCAGTTGTGGGGAGAAACGAGCAACGTCCTGCCAGACGGGCTTCTCTCCTTCCCCCTTCTTTTTCAAGATGAAGCCAATCTCTTCATCTTTTTCTTGGCTTCGTTTCCATTCATTCTTCCTTTCTTCACAGAATATCCGGTGAATCTTCTTCGTAGAGTGCATTTCCTCTTGTGTCTCCTTTTTATCCAGTCGGTCGCATTTCTTACAATCTTCTTCGCTGCAAGGTCTTCTAGAAAGTCCATCGGCGTTTCCGTGGGCTCTTCCTTCCCGGTGTCGAATCTCGAAGTCGTATTCTTGTAAACGTTCAATCCAACGGGCAACTTGTCCTTCGGGGTTCTTGAAGCTCAGCAGCCAACGAAGCGCTGCATGATCCGTCCTCACGAGAAATCTCCGTCCGTAGAGGTAGTGGTGGAAATGCTCGATAGACTTTACCACTGCTAGTAACTCCCTCCGAGTCACGCAGTAGTTTCTTTCGGCTTTACCTAAGGTTTTGGAGAAGTAGGCTACAACCCGCTCTTGGCCTTCGTGTTCCTGCGAGAGGACACCGCCTATGGCGAGGTCGGAGGCATCCGTATCCAAGATGAAATCCTTGTCCATCACCGGATAAGCCAGCACCGGTGTTCCGGTTAGCCTCTTCTTTAATTCTTGAAAAACTTCTTGACATCCTTCGGTCCATTGGAAATTTTGTTTGGCCTCGGTGAGGCGATGCAGGGGCTTGGCGATCCTGGAAAAATCCTTCACAAATTTCCTATAGTAGGTGCATAATCCTAAGAAACTTCTTAATTCCGTCACGTTCTTCGGTTGTGGCCATTCCGAAATCGCTTTAACCTTCTCCGGGTCCGTCTTGACTCCGTTCTCGGTGACGATGTGGCCCAGATACTTCACTTCCCGACAGAAGAAGGAGCATTTCTTGGGGCTCATCAATAGTCCGGCTTGACGTAGACGCGAAAACACCGTTCGAAGGCGTTCGAGCTCCTGTTCAAAGTCCTTTCCGTAGATGATGATGTCGTCCAAGTAAACCAAGCAGATCTTCCATGTCAGGCCTCGAAGTACGTCTTCCATCAGACGCTCGAATGTTGCAGGGGCGTTGCAGAGTCCAAAGGGCATCACTTTGAACTGCCACAGTCCTGTCCCCACTGAAAACGCAGTTTTCTCTCGATCCTTTTCGTCCATAGAGATCTGCCAGTATCCGCTCTGTAGATCTACGGTTGAAAACCACGAAGATCCGGTGAGAGCGTCCAGAGTATCCTCTATACGGGGCAGAGGGTACGAGTCCTTCTTCGTTATTTCGTTCAGGCGTCGAAAATCCACGCAGAACCTTATGGTGCCGTCCTTCTTCTTGACAAGGACGATCGGAGAAGACCACGGGCTTCGCGATTCTTCGATTACGCCCTGTACTAACATCTTCCTGAGCAGCTCTTCCACTTCTGCTCGACGGTGTAAAGGCAACCTCCGCGGTGCCTGTTTTATGGGCGGGCAGTCTCCAGTGTCGATGACGTGCTTCACCCGGTCGCAATTTCCTATCTGAGTCGAGTCCTTGGCGAAAACGTCCTGAAATTCACGGAGTAAATCAGCAAAAAGTTTCTTTTGTCTTTCTGCCAAACCTGACGAACAGCGTGTGTACAGCTCTTCCAAATGCTGTGGGACGACTGTTTCCCCTTCTTCTTCTGATTTCTTTTTCTCGGGGTTTGGCTCTCCAAAGCGAATATCCGATTTGCCGGGTAAGCTCAGCACACTCCGAGATAAGTCGATGCTGCAGCGGTGTTTCTTCAAGAAGGCCGCTCCCAAGATGCACTTTTCCACCATGTCGACAACGTAGAAGTCTTCTACGCTCGAGAGTTCTCCAACGCTGAGTTCCAAGCTTTTCTTTCCAAATACTTTGATTTTCTCGCCTGTGGTGGAGCGAATGTCGACCTTCGTCTTGTCAAGGTTCCTTGTGGGGCAGAACTCCTTCTCCAGAAGGTTGATCGGAGAACCTGTATCTAAAATAATCGGACAGGGTTTTCGATTTATTGTTCCACATACGTAGATTTCTCCAGTTGGATTCCGCGCAGTCGCCTCCTGCATCGCCACACTTTTGACGACCGGGGGACTGTTCCTTGCGGTCCGGCGTCTCCCCCTTACGCCGTCCTCTTTCCGTTTCCCTCATTGGACTTTTTGGTAGAAGTTGTTCCTGTTTGGACGTTCTTGGCCTTGAAACAATCCTTTTGCAGATGCCCCGTTTTTCCGCAAATCCAGCACTTCGGTTTTCTTAGTTGGTCGTCCTTTCGTTCCTCGGGCTTCCCAAATCTTGGCTGTTTCGCCGGGAACCTTTCAAAATTGTTCGAGGATTTAGCCTTCCGTTTTTCCGGATAGCGATTTCGCGATTCGACCGTGGGACCTCGAGACATGGTCTCGACAGCTTCGATCTCGAGGGCCCTGGTCACGGCGGCCCTTAACGATGTAAAACCGCCGAGTCGCAGTTCCCGCTGCATAACCGAGCTCGACAATGCCGTAACGAATTGTGACGCAGCAAGCTTGTCGCGTGTTTCTGCCGGGCATTCGGCGAAAGCGGACTGCGCTAATCGCTCGATTTTGGTGGCAAGCGAGGAGATGCTCTCATCTCTCCGCTGCCTATGGCTCTGGAAGAGTACATAGTTTAGATTTGACAGATTCTTCGCCCCGTAACGGAATTCGAGCGCGGAAACCAATTCCACGAAGTTCTCGCATTGGGCAGCGGAGAGCGTCGTGAGGACGCTCCTCGCCGACCCCCCGAGGGAAGCGATCAAGGCTGTAGCCTTTTTTTCGTCATTCCACCCATTTGCGCGCGCGATCGTATCAAATTGCACTCTGTACTCCTCCCACGAGTTTTTACCGTCAAAAATTGTCGGTTTCACCGTGTACCCCAAGCTGAGTACGTGCGGTTCCGACAAGGGGGTAGCGGTGGGCGTTCTAACGGGTGCGGGGATTACTGTCGGCGGAACACTATTTACAACACTATTTACATGTACATTCTCCCCACCCCCAGGATGCGCGCCGCTACCAACCGAACTATAGCCATTTTGTAACGAAGCGGTTACGACCTGCATTCGTTCCTCCATGTTCGACAGGCGTGCCTCGAAGGCCGCCTGTGTTCGCCGGTCCTCTGCGTCCTTCTCTTCTCTGCGACGATCCTCCCTTTGCCAGCGAGCTTCGTCGTCCTTCCTCTGCTCTCGCATGTGTCCTACGATGCTTAATTGGAAAGAGGTGAACATCTCCTGTAGAGAGGCATCACCCGTCGCTGCAGGAGAAGGGTTCGCGGAGGCCGCGGACGCACGAGTGGGCATCCCACTTCGAGTGGGCATCCCACTTCTGACACCATTGTTACGTTTTACGTTCGACATAATACAAATTTACCGAACAGCAACGATAACAGAACATTAAATACAGGGTAATAAGAATAATATCAGAACAGGTAACGAATATAATCAGTTAGGAATACAATATCGATACGTCTGCTTGTAATGGCGGCTGACTCTCGAATGACAGCTTGACAGGCGATCGATCCGATCGCCTTCTTCTCGCTGTCTCTTGTCTTCGTCGCGAGCACCAGCGGGCCATGAATCTTCTACATAGGGTGCTCGCAACAGTATATATAGCTGCAGCAATAGGGAAGGGAAGAATTCATCAATCGAACCACTGCACCTGGATTCGAGCCCGAATATGTAGACAGCCGGGCAACTGTCTTACTAATTAAACTACCTATGACGTCAATGAATTCTCTGTCTCTTTGCTCAACGTTCAAAATAGCTGCCGTCAAAGAAACTAATTAGTACTCTATGTTTTTAAGAAAAATTTAATAGGGGACGTTCGGCAACTCGAAAAGTCAACAAGATTTGAAACTATGCAGAAATATAGTTCAAGTGATGTTAATAACGTAACTATTTTTTGTTTTAGCAGTGGGATGGTCCTAGGGATGAAAAGACCCCCTCAAAGAAATGACGAGTTTTCATATTATCAAGAATATCTGCGACACCGTAGAAGGTATCGAAAAAAATATAATCCAAAGTTGTATGGGTTTTAATATTCTACAATGTGGTGATAAAATTTTTTCGAAACAAATTATTTTTTTCAAAATTTATCACCATCACTCTTTTTCTAGAAAATTGTTTATCACCATATTGTGAAATATTAAAAATGATAAAACTTTGACTTAAACACTTTTTTCAATATCATTCATGGTTTCGCAGATATTCATGATAAGATAAAAACTCACAATTTCTTTTAGTGGGTGCTTCCGCCCCTAGGACTGTTTCATTGCTCAAACAATAGTCACGTTATTAGCAGCACTTAAACTACAATTTTGCAAAGTTTTAAATTTTTTGAATTTTCGAGTTGCCGAACGTCCCTTGTAAGAAATTTTAAGATATACGTCACAAAAGAGTTAAGTGTTTAAGTTCCATATATAAATGAAATTTTACTAATAAAAAACATTTACAAAGTGAGTGACATCCATTGCTGAAATGAATGCACTGCATGTTTATCAAGATGATTCCATCTTTCTCTTTCTTCAACATGAAATATGTACTCAAAATTTTATTTTTCGTTTACCTTTCGAGGGTTATAATATAGTACTCTTTTAGATCAGGTTTTTCATGATAATTTTATTCTGGGTATTATAAATTCTAGATATTTTTACTATGCATTTAAAGCGATAGGTTTTTGACTAACATTACTTTAGTATTTCTCGGCTAGTTTAGTACGTGTCCTCGGAAAATATCGAAAATTGTTCATTTAAGTGTAATGTCAGTCAATTTTAGTGTTATGTTTGAATAAATAATTTCAAACTAACAAAGCCACATCGGCGTTCTGTTAGCTACAAGAACAGATTGAGTTCTATAATAATTAATCGTTAATCTAAAACCAAACTCAGAATTCAAAATTCGTTGTTGATTTGTTGATAAATTTTGTAATATGAAGTTATTCTAAACCTCGTATTCGTTTCATCGTATCTGAAGCCTTGTTACTGATTAATATTTTTGTGTCAAATTAAGTGCTACAAGAAATTAAATGAAAAAAATTGTGGGAGCAAAAATTCATTAAGGTGTAGTAAGTAGATCTTGCTTACCTGCCCTAGGTCCAAATCAGTAGGTAGTGTAAACGAGAACATCGTTAGTCAACTAGGGCATCCATAGGATGGTACTCAGTTATTTTAATGAGATATTAGAAATGTAACGTGTGACGAATTGTAAATCAGAAATGTTTGCTGTATCAATGTATGTTTAAGTAAGAAGTGTACGCCCTAGTAGCATTTCTGGTTGGCCAACGGTAGCCAACAGTTGGGAATTAGTTGGGATATAGTTAGTGTTTTTGCCTACAAATTCCCAACATAGAGCCTACGACAAAAAAGTTACGACAGTGTACCAACGAATATTCAATGTTGGACTTACAATTATTATGGTTGGTTAATTAACAAAAAGTTACAACAATGTGCCTACGAATATTCAATGTTGGGCCTACAATTACTATGGTTGGTTAATTAACAAAAATTTACAACGGTGATTAAATGTCGTCTTATAAGTGTCAGAAAATTTGCTACATCCAAAAACATGTTATTATATTCCAAGTTGTGATTTTTCTTTTCTTATTTATAAATACGTAATGAGGACGTCTGTCTTGAGGCGAATGTGAAATTTTAAGGAATGAATTTGAAGGTCGAATGATATTTTGTAGAATATTTCGCGTCCTGGCACAGTTTTTATAAACAATTGATACTAGGTATGTAACTAGAAATTAGAAGCGTCTACAATGAAATGTGTTGGGTAAGTGCGAACAGCGATTGCTTTGTAAGCGGAAAGTTTGGGTTCGATTCTCCTCACCCGCGATTTTTTTTTCCTAAACCAGGCCTGAAAAAGACGTGTTTTCAATGTCTTTTGAAGTTCTTTAAGACACCTTCTGGACGTCTTTAAGACGTCTTTTGAAAAGAATATAAATAATAGGGCAACGGTAGGAAAGCCTACCTTGGCCATCTGTTGTTGGCCCAACCTGAAAAAAAAGTGCCAAATCTAACTGTTGGCCAACTAATATTATGTGCGTGGCCCAACTGTATGCCAACAACAAATGCTACTAGGGCGTATATTATAGAACGATAATGCAGAGAATACAGTTTTTAAATGGTTACTTCCACGTTATTCGTGTTTAAAGTTAAATTTTTAATGGCTTGTTGGTTGCATAATTCATATATTGTATGGTATGGAATAAATGCACAAGTTTCTTGATAGCTTTAATTATTAGTGGTTAAGCACATGTTTTGCTCGCAATTTTTACCCAAAAATAAGGTCAATATAATAAACCTCACATTGTCGCAGAAAAGACATATGTATGTAAGTTGGAAGAAAGGTATGCATATAAAATATAAAAAATAATAAGGAAGATACCTACGTTAACTTCTCTTCAAACCATACTACATGTATATTTTGCAATATTATAATAGAAATTGACCAAAAACTACTTAAGTAGTATTTAACCCTTTGGGTACGAAGGACGCATATAGAGGATATTCGACTACTCCTACGAAAATCAAGAAGAACGATATTGCAGTTGAGGCTTCGTTTGTTAGTTATAAGCATTTTAAAATACCCCTAAAGCAGACAATCCGCGTGCAGCGGTGCGGGGTCGAGCAGTGGTATTTAAAGCCACTATTCCACGGAGTCACTCACCTCAGAGAAGCTGCGACGAAATTTATCTCTAATTCCTTATCACTTCATCCAAAACTGAAGAATATCGTTAAATTACACCAGACCTGCCTACTCGCTAAAATTCATTGGACGCCCACGGGAGGTTCCCCTTATATGACGAAAGAATAGGGTTACTTTCCGCACGCGGCATTCGCCAAGCATTTAAATCCTCATACCCAAGGCTTTAAATTGATATTCATAGAATCATAATCATGTGAAATCTCATTCTTGATGACCCCCCCCCCCCCCAAAAAATATATCAACTCACATTGAAACATTTCTTATTCGATAATAGTGTAGTGTGCTAAATCGTCGAAATTGTAACAAAAGCACGATACAATTGACGATAAAAAACTGAAGACAATTAAGGAAAATAGTAAGAAATATAGGAGTAATAAAATTAACGAGAATATTGTTTCGAAGATAACATTTCCGTGTTTTTTGTTATTCAGATGAACTGGTGAAGTATAGGAAGAGAAGACATTAAAATAACAGACTGATAAATTGGGGTAATTGAAAATGTGAAATGCACTGCAAGGAAAACTATTAAATTTTTATGCATAAAAAAAAGTTAAAAGGGAAAAAAGCAGGAGGAGTGAGGCTGAAATGAAGTTACATTAATGTCTATGATTTATAAAACTGACTGGAACGATATTGGTGGAACGATTGGGAAAACAAATGGAAGAAGTAGATGTAGCCTGAGACTCAGATACGTTTCTAAGAAAGAACGAGAATCCATCAATAATGAATACGTGTTGATCTATCTGATAGGAAGGCAAATAGAAAGAGAGGGATAGGGGGAAAGTTACTGCTTCTTTATCGATTTTAAGGCGATATTGGATTAGATGGACAGCCAGAAGTTATAGGAGTTCGAGAAAAGTACGAAAAGTGCTAAGAAGGAAAATAGAAGGAGTACGCCAGAAAACGAAGTGTCAGATAAAAATTGAAGATATTGAGGAGTTCTGCACAGCGTCAGGAATTAGGTTAGGGTGTCCTTTAAGTTTTCCATTATGCGGTACTTAAGGGATTACGCCACCTTTGCAGCTTCGAAAAATCGAATTGTTTTCCTTGAACTGATAGGATAAACTATAAACCCATTGAAATAATGTAGAAAAGGTCCTACTGTATAGAATAAATTTGTTCACACTTGGGACATTTTAGTGTTATAATATTCAGTATATCATAAACGTTCATGCGAGCGAACACTGTCTCGTTACACTTATTATCAGAAATACATTAATTTTGTAAAATACAGCACTCAAGTCTAGAGTGAATGGAAATAAATTATATCCACGAGAAGAGCAGACGCTGGTAAAAGGTGAAGCAGCCAATCAATCCCTTTGAAATGAAAAAGAATGTCGGGAATGCAAGTGCATGTGCAAGGGAATTGCAATACAATCAGTTTGATTTAATCATTGGCAGACTACAAGCGCAAATCCACTTTACACACTGATGTTCAAAATACTACACGGTTCATTTTGAATTATGTAAAATTGAACTTCTCGGAATGTGCTTAGGAGGTATTACAAAAAATGAGCCTGTAGATCTCAAGGTCATTGTTCCAGCGGTGCAGTATATTGCAGCTCGCATTTCCAATGAGAGCTACAAAAAGTTAATACAGGAACTAGGGGTAATTTTATAGAGATGTACACAATACCTCGCCAATTTTTATGACCTTGAAATATGTTCTTGGGGACATGATTCTGAACAATTTTTTGCTATGCATGTTACCCGTCGCTCAACTTTTGAGATAGGTATTCGCAAAAATCTGTGAACTGTAGTTGAATACAATCATCTACCCCCGACCAGAAATGAGCATTATTTAGATAAAAATCGAATGAAATAACGTTTCAAATAAAGTTAACTTTATTCGGAGCGCCACGGATGAAACTGGTTTATTCGAAGGCTTTCAACTTGGATTTCGCATAACCGTTCAACTTTCACTCTATCTTTATACTAGAAGGTCGAATAACCGGCGTGAGCCTTTGCGCCCCGACCGCGCGCGGTCGCCTACCGGTCAGATTCTACAGAATCTGAATTTGTTTATTTTTCATCGTGTCAATATGAAAGTGACACCAATGGATTCCTGGCGTTCTCCCGATTAATTAGACAGAAAATAATTTAAATCGTACTATTTTTAACGAAACGGGCTTTGAATTCTGTAAATAAATTTCTCACGTAATATCCTTAATTATGGTCCGAATTATATCATTTTCGGGGCCATTTTCATTGGGAAGACATGAGGAATCGATTAGTAATACTTTCATCAACATTTATCAAAAACATGAAGATTTCATGTGGCCGATCGGTTTATTGCTCAGTGGGCCACCCCACTGTTTTGTTTTCTCGCTGCGAGCGAGGACCTTCGGGCCCCAGTAGACCGCCCGTTGACAGCCGAGAGCAATAAAACCGACGGGCCACATAAAATCTTCATGTTTTTGATAAGTGTTGATGAAAGTATTACCAATCGATTCCTCATGTCTTTCCGATGAAAATGACCCTAAAAATGGTGTAATTCGGACCATAATTAAGGATATTACGTGAGAAATTTATTTGCAGAATTCAAAGCCCGTTTCGTTAAAAATAGTCCGATTTAAATTATTTTCTGTCCAATTAATCGGGAGAACGCCAGGAATCCATTGGTGTCACTTTCATATTGATACGATGAAAAATAAACAAATTCAGATTCTGTAGAATCTGACCGGTAGGCGACCGCGCGCGGATCGGGCCACAAAGGCTCACGCCGGTATTCGACCTTCTAGTATAAAGATAGAATGAAAGTTGAACCGTTATTCGAAATTCAAGTTGAAAGGCCTTCGAATAAATCAATTTATTCGATCTTCTAATAACGGATAAACGTAAAGTACCTTTTATCTACATATTATCTAGTTGTTATCTTTGCCCACCTGTGCCCCCGACCAATTACCGATCACAATTGTTTGCGAATATCTCGGGAAATGAAGCCGAGCGACGATAACAATGGAGAGGAAAAAATTGTTCAGAATCATGCCACCCCTCTCCCCGACAACATATTTCAATATCATCAAAATCGTCAAGGTCACGACCCTTGCGTAAATAATAATCAAAATTTCCTTTATCAATTACTTTTAACTGTTTCAAGAAAAGCAGTTGTTCATAGGTATATTAAAAGAACACTTTTCTTGTTATAAAATGATGGCATGAACAATTATTTCAGTTTCTTTCTTTTTCATAGTAATTTTGTAAAAGGTGTGCTTATGCTTATGCAGAACAATCTGGAAGCGCAATACTACCGATTTCAATTATTGTAAAAACAATACTAGAATTGATGTCGCAACCGTCATCGAGTCTTAAGTCACACTGCTTGCGATTTTTGAGTAGCGAGAAACGTACGAAGCCTATCGGCGGTACAGGAACTAATTATCGATGATCGGGCGCTCGCCCTGGTTCCGTGACGCGAAGCGGCTCGGCCCGGCCGCCCTGCTACCTGCTGCTCGTGAACTCGTCTGCTTCGGGACGCCACGTCAAAACTTTTATGTTGGCTATTGGTATATGTGATTGTTTTGTACTACAATGAACTTCGTTATAAATTTAATTTAATTTTCGTGGAAAATCAATGTATCCGTATATAAATTTTGGCATTCATACAGTTTAAACAAATAAATCATATCATAACGAACCGGTTTCGGGTTTTGTTATTGGAAAATGCGACACTCGACAAAATACTATATTAATCTTCTTTCTCTGTAATTACGATTTATAAACATTTAATAATGCCTACATATATGAAAGCATAAATAATCATACAGTTTATACGAATTTATAACACATTTAACTGCACAATTTGTCATCGGAGTCGAGGAAGGTTTCTTATTGTTAGTGTTTTTGCTTCAGAATCGTGTTTATAGTGATTTTCGACAATAATAATTTCCAATCAATCATTTCCTACACCACAAATAATTTCTGACCGGGAATTTGCACTGAAGTTTTTTATTTAACTTCTTTTCCATAAAAGTGATGTAAAAATCAGATACGTAGAATCTTGTAGTTAATTTTGCGATCGTAAAGAAAATTCCAATACTATTTACTATATCGTACATATTCACACATTTCCCTTCATATAATTACAAAGAATATAATAATTAAAAGTTTGAGCAACTAACCAAAAGTCAACTTTGAAGCAGAAAGTACAGAAAGAAAAACAAGTTCTATGGAAAAGATAAACTAGAAACACTTTACTCCCACTTGTTCGTTACGTGGAAGGTGTTTCTTCTGAAAAGATGTGTCGTCTCCACGTATAATCTACTATCCTGAGGTTGGCGATGAACTTTCAGAAAAAATTTCATAAGAAAGTAGGTGTCAGTACCGTTTTTTAATTGTGTGTCTAAAATACATACTACTTTGAAAGGTACTCAGTATGTAATAGAATGCAGAGTGTTTTCTAATATATACCTTCACCTAAATGAAAAATTCAGATGAAAATAATTTATCATGCAACTTGTTCTAGAATTGAGATTATGAATCGCACATTTTGATATTCCGGACATTTTCCCCTGCGTCCAGTTTAATATTTACAGCCGTCGATTTTTCAGATTCTTAGACTTGCGGAGAACTTTAGCAAAATGTAAAACACACTTCTTATTGCCTCTGAACTCCGCAAACATCTTGAAACTATCTGCATCACAGAGTAGTTGCCTTACTTTTTCCTGTGAGACTCTTTAAAAAGAAGAAGACACTGAACTTGGATTTTTCGTTCCGAATGCAGAGAAGTCAGTAACTGCCCAGGCATTTAAGTGTCAATTTCCCTTCCGCTTGCATAACAAATGACAGACTCTGCAGCGTGTTATTTTCCATCTTGTAACGAAACTTTTTTCCTATTATAACTTTGTCTTGCTTAAACTTATTAGAATGGAATTAGAATTTATTAGAATGGCTGTACGCGTGAAAGCCACCTACGTTAGGAACAGACCTCCATCTGACAATTTATTCTGAACATTTATTTTACATGCACGCAGGTTATTATTATTATTATATTATTTTATGACATGTTGAAATATTAGAAAAAGTGCAAATTGAAGAGTTTATGTATTTTAAATATTTTAAATTCTTCACAGATATATTATAGTTGGTTAATAGAAAATCTTAAAAAAAAATGCTTGAACGTGAAAACCAATATATACAATATATTTTGGTGTTCAAGGTTGCTTCAAGGTCACAACTCACACAGGATTAAATATATGCTTTCGTGTGAAAAAATATCACTGAACTTGAAAAATTCAAAAAAGAAATTTCTTTCTCGGTGTTCCTCGTTCAAAACCATTTAAATTATGTGTTAAACACTGCCCGGATATATTTAGGTGTCCAACTTCTGATGACACCCTGCGACAGGGTGTACAACGATATAGATTTGTGCTGTTCCAAGAACTGTAATTCAATTTTTTAAATTCCTTTTCTTTTATAAGTAGGAAACTTTGTTAACGTAATATGAATCTAATTTTTAAAATGCTGGAACCATTCCTTTCCTTAATTGCAAGAGGTCTTCAATATTCTTACTAAGAAAAGATAAATGAATGATGCTTTCCGCTACCTACATAAGAAGAACAGAAGAAAAAAGTAGGTGTGTTTATTATAAAGTACAAATATCTAGATGTGTATCGCACACAAATATGCTAGGCATTCATTGGTCGGTCATTAATTCGAATATTAGGTACAGTGGCTAGAATACATTACATTCAGAGTCACCTTTTTCAAAAACCAATATTAAATCAGGGCCCCATCTAGGGAGGGGGGGGGGGGGGGGAAGTAGGACAACTGCCCAGCACGGCAAATTTGGTAGAAAGAAAAAATTAAAATCAATAAAAACCAATAAAAAAAAGTAAAACTTTTTGAAAAATCGGCAAAAAAGTAGGTGATGCATGTTTGAATTTAGTATCTTTAGTAAATTCTTTTCAAATCATCCATATAATTATTATGAAGTAAACGATACAGTTATTGACCAGGCACAGAAGTTGACCACTTCAAATTTCTGCCGCCATAGTCTAACCTGCGCATTTCTGCATCAATGATGCACTTCGATCAGAAAAGACAGACCTACCTTTCGTTTTAACCAGCAATTGATGATTTCAGAACAAGCGTTCCGGCGCGAAATCATCGGAAAGGAAAACGCGTAATTTTAACTCTCAAAGAAGGTAAAGGCTTAGCAGGCATCTTTAGAGGGGCGACTACTTTAATGACTGTATAATCATTATTCAATTTTGTTTGCCGTGAATGCCATTGATCAAAATAGGTGACAAGGGCCCACTGTTAAGATTCGTTATATGTCCAGTCATGTCGTACGTGATTATGTTGTGTTTTAGGGGGTGTTCAATAGCTGGTTCGGTGAATGCCGGGTTTACACCCAGGCGAACACGAACAAAAACATTGTTCGCGAACGTTTTCGTCTGTTCTTGCCGTGTACACACCACCGCAAACATGAACAAAACTCAGTGTACGAATCGTATGTGAACGTTTTGTTCTATTTGCGGCGGTGTGGACACGGCAAGAACAGACGAAAACGTTCGCGAACAATGTTTTTGTTCGGGTTCGCCTTGGTGTAAACGCGGCACAAGGCGAACAATAACAATAACACGAACAAAAACGTGTTCGTCTGTTCTCGTCGCGTTTACACTGCTGCAAACACGAACAGAATACAGCGTACGAACGTTCTCGAACATGTTCGCGTCGATAGAAACGTACCGGACGAACATTTCTGACGATACCTGCGATCCGCATCCCTTTCCATTGTGGGATTGCTCGTAAACAGGCGACCCTCTGGGACCATCCGCCGGCAGTGACTCCACAAAAATAGTAGGGTAAATCCGGGAGACGCGGTCAACCTAATATAAAATGGCTATTAAAACTAATACAGATACTACTTATTTTATGAAAACAAACCTAATATGTTCAGAATTTTATGCTGATTCAGAAAAACTGGTCGATATTTGCTTTAAGACAATATTTACTGTAAATCGGGTTAAAAACTAAAGTCATGACATCTGACCACCTCTCCCGAGGTGCTGGGAAAACTGCTTTTCGTCGTTAGCAGAGACCACCAGGGGTTGAAAACAGTTATGATATCGGTTTCGGTTCTCGAAACAGTTATGAGAACCGAAATCATCTTGAAACAGTTACGAGTGAAAAGGGTTCTGGCCTATATCGGTTTCGGTTCCGGTTCTACAGAACCGATATTATATCGGTTCCGTAACGGTTATATATCGGTTATACAGTAAACTCTCGCCATGGGACTGGGCTCGCCTCAACCATGCGTCAGCGCCTTTTAAATTATGATTAAATAATAAATCTGTGAAGAATAAATTGATTCCCAAAAGTAGTTTGAAATCAATTTTTTTAAGTTACGTTTAAGTTAAACCCTTATTAAAAATTTAAACAAAGTAAATTATATACCGAAATTGTTGAAGAGCAACTTCCAACTATACATCGCATTTTTATGCTGTCATCGCACGTTTCAAAATACTTATGAAGAATGTCGCATTTCTTTCGGTCCGTTATGTCGATATGTTTTTAAATATCACTAATAACTATTATACACTACGACTAATATTAATTTGACACTTAATTTAAAGTATTGCTAACATTAACAGCAATAACTTTTCTAATATCTACAAACTTACTATCTACTAATTTTATATTAATTATGAAGATTATTAACTTTTTTTTTTAATAAAGACAGTGTCTCGAGGACGACAATATGTCTTGTTGGGAAATATAAAACTTTGTGTATTAAATTCCACGTGCTCGTAACTAGCTCAGGAATACAAGTGACTCTGGCCCATTGGCTTTAAACCCTCCGACCCAGAGAATCGTTCTTCGCGTTTGTTTATAAGATCCTTCATCGCTGAGCCTCACTATCTAGAATCTCTCTTTTCAGTACTTAATTTACAGATGCTGTCTTTCATTTCGGCTTTTCCTGCATTGATGGAGTTTTAAAAAGAGAGACACCTGATAGAGAGGCCCAGCGATAAAAAGACTTATAAACAAATCGAATTTCCATTAAAAAAATTCACATTGATCGTAAATATTTTGGAACGTGCTATGCATACCCGATGTGTAACCGATAGGATACATTACTGTTATAAAACCGATATATAACCGTTACAGAACCGATATAATATCGGTTCTGCAGAACCGTAACCGAAATCGATATAGCCAGAAATTTCGGTTCCTTATAACAGTTATTCAGAATATCGGTTCTTTCATAACTGTTTCAGTCAGAACCGATATATAACAGTTTGAAACAGTTATTTTCGGAACCGTTTCAACCCCTGGAGACCACTCACATAATTATTCATGGAAAAATAACAAAGAAGAAAGCAAAATTATCTATGAGTGAATACAACTACAGATTCATTGATATTTAATTTGTTTACGCTAAACAAGTAAATGACACATCAATGATAAAGTGAACTACCTACCGGCGATTAGCAAGGCAAATGAATACAAAAGTTAATAAATAAAATAAATAAACAATAATAATAATAAAATAATGATAAAAATAAAAATATAAATAAAAATAATAAAAAAATCATAACTCGACCATCTCTCCTTTCTTCAGCGAGAGATGGTCTTCTCGTTAGTTTTGAGATGAAGAGTTAATATCGCTAAATACTTTGGCTGCATTGTCCCTCAATATCTCTACTATGTTCTTATTCCCAAACATTAAACGAAAATAAACTTAGAACTATATTTTAAATACGATTCTGTACACCGTTGTTTGACAAAAGAGGTTAAATGTAACCTCGGTTTACCTTTTATAGCCTGTAAATCTAGAAAAACACGGAAGGAACCGAAGTGACGCTATTCATTCAATTGTTTGGCTTCTAGAGAAGTAATTAAGCTGCACTTTAACGCGTTTTTACGTATAGAGTCTGAAATATAGCGACTCGACCAACTCTCCGGCCCGACCGCGTCTCCTGGATTTACCCTATGCGTAACAAGCTCGAATAAAATGTTTATATATTTTGTTTTAGCATAATGATAATATTTCCAACGTATGGATGAGACTTTTCCAAGGCCGGGTACAGACTTGAGCACGAACGCGAACAAGGCAAGCCGAGGCAGACCCGAATGCCTCGGGCTGGACAAATTGAGATTTTTCGTTTTGTGCGCTCCGCACAAGGCAAGCCGAAGCAAGCTGAGAGAATTTTTCGATGTTCCTTCAGTCGTTCGCAGACCACAGAACGAAGATGTCGGATCAAGACATTGCTGTGGCTTGTACAAGTTTCGTTATTTTGCACACTTTATTAAAGAAAAATAAAAAAAGTGCGAAGGCGTTGGTGGTCATCACAATTATATTTAAATAGGAGACGATTAAATAACGTCAACAATATATTTTTATTGGCGGATATGTTGACTGATAAAGATAGCGGGAAATTCATGAATTTTGTTAGAATGTCCCAAGAAGATTTTAATTTTCTATTAAATAGTGTAAAAGATAAAATACGGAAAAGAGATACTACTCTTCGCTTAGCTGTCCCGCCTGAGGAATGATTGGCTGTAACTTTGCGGTTTCTGGCAACTGGTGATTCCTTCACCAGTTTGCAGTATTTATTCAAAATTTCAAAACAACTAATATCAGAAATAGTGCCGGAGGTGTGCCAAACAATAATAGATTGTCTCATTGGGTACATAAAGGTAAGTAAAACTATAAGTATCTAAATAATTTTTAGGTAATTATGCATAAAAGGGGGCCTCAACTCCAAATTTGTTGACTTTCAGATATGTGGTAGAGGGGAGGGTCATGACTAATATGCACTTTGTCAACGCGAGGGATGATCGTCTAACGCTTCAGACAAAGAGTATCTCAGAACTTTCCCCTCTACAACACATTTGAAATTCAACAAAACTAGAGTTAAGGCCCACTTTTGTGCATAATTACGTACCAATTTTTATTAATACAATATGTACAGAAAACTATAAATAAGTATATACACGCATGTATGAAAAAGTATAAAAAGGTGAAGAAAATACAAAGTTACTTTCTATTCGTTGAAATCTGATAGATAATAATTAAAGCGGTTGAATAATGTTTGTCGAGACATGGCAACAGTAGTCGGAGTGAATGATGTGGGTTGTTGATTATTTGATTGGGCAGTATGTGTTGGCTGTTCGTAGTAAGGTGTTGAGTTTACAGAAGTGGATGGTTGATTATTTAATTCCGGAGTATATGTTGGCTGCTTATAGAGAAGTGTCGAATTTAAAGGAGTGGATGATGTGGATGGTTGATTATTTAATATGGCAGTATGTGTTGGCTGTTCGTAGTTAGGTGTTAAAAGAAACCATAAGCATGCATCTCGCCAAACAGTAGTACGAATTATGAAGAGTCAGACCCAGAGATGGGCAATAAAACACAAATAAATATGCATACAAAAAGGCTCGTCTTTCTCTTGCTTCCGTCACATATCTCGGGCCGATCCAAAGTTGTCGGATCGGCCCGAGGCATGCGGCGAAAGGCCCCGAAGCAATTCACCGACGTGCAACACTTGCATACGCATTCTGCCTCGGCTTGCCTCATTCGCGTTCGTACTCAAGTCTGTACGCGGCCTAATAAAAATGAAACCAAACCCAACGCAATTTAGACGAGTTTGAGTTCCGCTTATAATATATAATGGCTTTAAAATATCAATATTTTTTAATACTCGTCAATAACAGATTTGCTTGAAAAAGAAGATAAAATTTTTGCGGCCGACCGTAGCGAAAATGGATATTTCACATTTTCACCCCTTGACTGCGGGGCGCCGACCTCAATTTGCTACGGTTGGCCGAAGATTCATACCTGTTTCAGAAAAAAAAACTTTATTCTTTATCGTATCGATATGGAAGTGATGCTGATGGATTCCTTACGATTTTCCGATGAAAATTATACCAAATTTCATGTAAATCGAACTATTATTATCGAAAATAGCTTGTGGTCATGAAAATGAATTTTTTATGTAATTTGTTTCATTATGTTCCGTATTGCGTCGTTCTTGGTGTCAGTTTCATCGGCGAAACATAACGAATCCATTGGCGTTATTTTCGCAATGATCTGATGAGAAATGCAGAAGTTGAAGATTTCTCAGTTCTTAATAGGCACTCCAACCCCTTCGAGGGTCGAAAGCCATCAAATTCGGTGAGGCATTGCGAGGGTTTGTTCTCGCCACGGGATACCAGGCCGCATCTCTTTGACGGGCGTAGGCTTCAGAATCACCCTGTACTTTCTCCTTATTTCCTAGTAAATAATATCCTACAGCTTTAAACATGAATCAAATCCAACCAAAAATTTTATCTTCTTTTTCAAGCAAATCTGTTATTGATTAGTATTAAAAAATATTGATATTTGTAAGCCATTAGAGTAAATCCGGGAGACGCGGTCGACCTAATATAAAATGGCTATTAAAACTAATACAGATATTACTTATTTTATCAGAACAAACCTAATATGTTCAGAATTTTATGCTGATTCAGAAAAACTGGTCGATATTTGCTTTAAGACAGTATTTACTGTAAATCGTGTTGAAAACTGAAGTCATGACATCTGACCACCTCTCCCGAGATGCCGGGAGAAATGGTTTTCGTCCTTGGCAGAGACCACTCACATAATTATTCATGGACAAATAACAAAGAAGAAAGCAAAATGATTTATGAGTAAATGCAACTACAGATTCATTGATATTTAATTTGTTTACGCTAAACAAGTAAAGAACACATCAAAGATAAAGCGAAATACCTACCGACGACCAGCAAGGCAAATTAATACAAATGTGAATAAATAAAATAAATAAACAATAATAATAATAAAATAATGATAAAAATAAAAATATAAATAAAAATAATAAAAAATCATAACTCGACTATCTCTCCTTTCTGCAGCGAGAGATGGTTTTCTCGTTAGTTTTAAGAGAAAGAGTTAATATGGCTAAATACTTTGGCTGTATTGTCCCTCAATATCTCTACTATTTATTATTCCCAAATATTAAACGAAAATAAACATAGAAGTATATACGATTCTGTACACCGTTGTTTGACAAAAGAGGTTAAATCTAACCTCAGTTTACCTTTCATGGCCTATAAATCTAGAAAAACACAGAAGGAACCGAAGTCACGCTATTCATTCAATTGTTTGGCTTCTAGAGAAGTAATTGGTCTGCACTTTAACGCGTTTTTACATATAGAGTCTGAAATATAGCGACTCGACCATCTCTCCGGCCCGACCGCGTCTCCCGGATTTACCCTATATATTATAAGCAGAACTTGTCTGAATTGTGTCGGGTCTGGTTTCATTTTTATTAGTAAAATCTCATCCGTACGTTGGAAATATTCTCATTATGCTAAAACAAAAAAGCACCTGCCGGCGGATGGTCCTAGAGGGTTGCCTGTTTACGAGCAGTGCCACAATGGCAAGGGATAGCAAGGCCCAAGTTTCATGAATTTGGGCATCCGGACGATTTCGCAGCTATTAGTAGGGTCAAATGTTAGCGAACACTGTTATTTCGCGTTTACACCGAGACGAACAGCGTGTTAGCGAACATGTTCGCGAGAAAAGACGAAAACGATTTATTCGTGTTATTGTTCGTGTTCGCCTTATTGTAAACCCGGCATAATACAGTTATTGACCACTCGTAATTTCCGTGCTGAAAGACCGCAATGAAAATTGATTTAGATCTTTAGAGGAACGGGGCAATGACCTGCTTTTATATGGGTTCGGGTACCGTTAACCGGGGAACATTGGCAGTAGATACGGAGTAACATTGGCATTTTCTTAACATCTATTAAAAAGGAAAAGGAAACAAATTTGATGCATTTTCACACTTGCAGTACAATCGGAAACGATGCAGTGTTATAATAGGATACCTAAACCAAATTTAAACATGTTAATTTAAAAATAAATTAAAAAAATATATAAAATAGCGTGCATTGAACATAAAAAGAAACAAATTCAAGTGTTAGTGTAAGTTCAGATGTGGTATAACGTTAACTTCTTAATACTATTTATATATGATGTGCCAATGTTACCCGGTTACGGGGTGACATTACCAGGTAGGTATTTAATATGTATTAAAGAAGGAGAAGGACAAAAATTTGATGCATTTTGATACTTGTAGTGCATTCGCAAAAGATGTAATGTTATGATAGGATACTTAAAGCAAATGTAAAAATGTTAATTTTGATATTATATAGCAATATGTTCTAAAAACGTGCTAATGTTCCCCCAGTTTACGGTATGCACCTCTGATGACTTCATATTTTTCATTGGTCCGGAGGTAGGTACGATAATTCGGAGATTAGAGGCGCTTGACGAAAGAAAGAAAAGAAAAGGAAAAAGAAAAATAAGAAAAGAAAGAGGCAAACAGATGCAAGGAGAAGAAGAAGAAGAAGAAGAAAAGAAAGAGCAGATGAGACAGAAATCTAAGAAGCCAAAAAAAAATTGAGAAGTCAATGAAACCGCGGCGAAGTGCAGGTCATACGTCGTAAAGGGTGCACACGAAACTCACCCCCCCCCCCCCCTCCAAGATAATATGTCTTTGATTTTGATATGTTGGCAGATGGTTTTAATAAAAGCGATTTTAAAGTAAAAAATATGCCATTTTCTTTTATATTCAGCAAATGGTCAACAACTGTACCTGGACTGGTCAACACCTATGCCACGACCGGTCAATAACTACAATTTTGAGTTATGTTTCTTTATAATAGCATAACATCGAAACTACTAATTTCTGAAAATTCGTTTGGTGGTATAATCATCTTCAATACTTCCCTTTCCGCCTGGTATAACGAAACTTCATTTATAAAATTCAAGTTACTTATTCCATAGCGTTTACCTAAACTGAAGCTCTTGGGTGGTCAACTACTGTATCGTTTACCCCACTAGGGAAAGGTGCGGAGGTACCTATATTAAAGATCTTTACAAACGGCTTTTGTTATTAAAATAATTAATTAATTAAATTAATTAATATAATTATTATTTAATAAAATTAAATTTTAATATAATTATTCATAATAATTTTTGCCCACAGCGGCGGAACAGCTAGGTTGGCCTTATAATCGATTTCCATTTGTTTTCTTCGAGGAGAGCTTTTAGGTACATAATATGTTGTAGTACCTCTATTAACAATACAAAAATATGTGAACAAGAATTATTATTCAATTGAGAGCAGGGACATTCTAAACAAGTATTCAGACATGAATAGGGACATGATTTCGCGAACGTGTTATCGTACAATTCAATCGACTATGTGACATAGATCGCTCTGTCGCTTCCACCACTACTTCTTACAGAACGACTTGTTTGATACAGTGTACGCAATTTTTCCCTCGTAATTGACTGCCTATCCACGGTCGATCTCGCAGCGCTGCTTTATTTAGTACAAGCCAGGAATACTTCAGTAGGAAATGGAATCCCCTGAAACGATACAGGAGATCGTGCCGAGCCACACCAACTTCCTTACCGGTTACAATAAACTAGGATTTGCGTAATCCTTAAGGCGTATCTCTATCGCGGCTGGCTACATGACGTCATGCGAGATCGGCGATAGGATACATGTTCTTTTCGCTGGAATACGAAACGCTTTATCCCCGCCGATGGTTTATTTCATCTGTATCGAGAATATTTCTGACTTCGCTGGAATCCACCATTTACTGGTCCGTATACTTTTTCCGAGAAGAGAGATAGAAATACGAGCTGGTATGCAGGTGAAATGAGGAGTGAATAACGCCCAGTATTACGCGAAGGAGTGTGTAGCAGTTCTGCAGTGAATTTTCAGAGTTGATTTTGCGAGAGAAATATTAAGGGGAGGTTCCGGTCCAAAAACGTCGAAAAATCAATTTTTCTTCATTCATTTTTCGAATTCAGCTTCAATTTATTTTCGGCAAAACTGACTGCCTAGTACCCTTAAGAGGATGTTTCGGTCTAGAGCTCATAAATATAGGTGATATTTAGGAATTAATTAAAGGAAAACTATCACATATAATTTAATAGGACTTTCTGCATTGTATTCAGGATATCTTAAACTATAGAAATGTATTTTCAAAGCTTGTAATGATAATAGACTTTGTGTCAAAAAACAAGTCTGAGTATTAATTTATTTCGTCGCAATTAAATGAGAAGGAAATGCATCAATTTCGACAAAAACGACTGCCTAGTACCTTTAAGTACATTAATTTCATCCTAAATGGTATTTGCGATGTGTACCGTCATGTTTACATTTCAAAATAATGTACACCCTACTGTGCAGGGTGTACAAAAAGTAATGGTGACTGTTTTCAAGGGTGAATATACGCGCATCTACTACATCGGTGAACATTTGTGAAAAAACTAACCGCAAAATTTTTTATGACATTGAAAATGAATGTTATTGTTTTTTGTACATCAACCTGCTCTGGTCAATGAGAAAAAAGAAAGTTCGAAAGAAACCATCTGCCGCGAACGTATCATTCGAAAGTAAAAAATGGTTAAAAATGTACGCAAAAATTAGAGTGGTGTAGAGTTTTCACAAATGTCTACAGATCCAGAGGTGTAAATTCACCCCTGAATACAGTGACCATTACTATTTATACATCCCATACAACTGTCCTCCAGCTAACCAATTACTAAGATTGTTTCAATAGCACTAAATAGTCTTCATAATTGCTCATTTTTTCGCATTAGATTAGCAGTGTTCCAAGAAATATTGGAGGAATGAAACTTTAATGGAGGTATGTCTGGTTTATATCCTCGAGCACATCCTCTCACACCTTGCCTTTTCTCTTGGCAGATCTTATGCCATAGTCGAAGGTCGTTGCGATTTCTAGCAATTCCCTGTTTCAGTGACGCATACCAGTTCTTCAAAAAAGATTTTCTTAAAACTAGCGTAAGGCACCGACAATGGCTGAGACCCCAGGTCTGGGTAGTCTTACACATATCGTTGGCTTGTTGGTAAAACTGACCAAGTCCACCGTTCCATTCTAAAATCATTAAGGATTAATGGAAGCAATTACTTTCTAAGTTTCTACAACAATTATTGAACACCTTTTTTGTGTGACGGTATACAGAACCTGGTCCAATGTTGGAATATATCATTGTAACTGTATTAAGGGTCCATTTTCGTGTAATCCCTTAAAAAAATGTATGATTTTTTTAAAGAAAATTAACACAGAGTGAAAAGTCTTTCGGGTATAGTGTAGGGTTTATACAAAAACCGACTTTTGAAAAAAGCACGGTTTTCGAATTTCACTGTCCTCCACAAACCGGTTAAACCGGTTTTCGAATTTTCACAAAAGGATAAAATAGAGAATAAATATTTGTACTAATTTTTCAGTTTTTTTAATATTAATGGAATTGCAAAAATATAACAAAATAAAATATACTCTATCTATACAAAAGAAAATAAATAGAAAAAAATTAAAATAACTAAAATCCGTACAATTTTTGAGTTCATTTAATATTTATGGACTACAAAAATATAATACAATAAATTATAATACATACAAAACCAAACAAAAAGAAACTAAAATACCTAAAATCCGTACAAAATATAAAGTATAAATCTTTATTTCATTTAGTATTTTTCTTCTGAAAATATGAACTCATGAAGATTAGTTTTACAGTAAACTGTTACCTATTACAATATGCTTGTGCCCGAGGCGATTTCAAGTCAAATATTAATCCAAAATATAAAAATGTTTTTAATTAAATAATTAATTCATTTTTACATATTAATTCTAGTATACAAACCGTTTTTTTTTAATTTGAAAACCGGTTTTCGAATTTTACAAATTTCTAAAAAAAAAACGATTTTTAAAAACCGGCAAACCCTAATATATTGATTTATACATATTTAATGCTGATAAAAAATTTATTTCATTTTTTTGTCCGATGTAATCTTGAATAAATAACTATAACTCTGATGGTGATAAAAACACGGTGCACACGATATTTCATATTTCAAGATAAGCTCATCTAAAATGAAAAATCGATAGCGGTCAAGTCGACAGTTTTTCTTAAAATATATGAGTATGGTTATCGTATTACCAATCGTTACTGCAAAATGTTACACGGTTTAATAAAAGTGACCCGAAACCTGCAATTTTTTGCTAAGAAAAAGTTGAATAAAATTAAATTGAGTGGTCCAAAACTTATGAAAGTTGGTAATATGATAACGAGTTCATTTACGAAAAGAATACCAAAAGATTTTTTATTTGGCAATTTATTCAAAATTACATCGCAAAAAACAATATTTTTTTTATGATTTTAAAATATGTATAAAATAAATCCATACCAAACAATTTTTTACTCTGTGTATGTACAGATTTCTTTTAAAAAATCCTAAATTTTTTAGGGATTACACGAGAATATACCCTTAAGCATCTAGAAGAGTATGTTGAGAAATAATGATCGAAGGAACTCTAAATTGTTTTTTATTAATTTTTGTAAATATATTGCTAGTACTCTTTGACTGGCTCTCGTGTAGGTATTGAGTGACGGGTCTGCTTTGCATTTCCTATTCATTTACGTAAGCTGCGTTTTCATTTTCCAACACCAACATTGTATAATATAATATTTCAGCGCGGCTGATGTTTCGTACGGCCATTGTGGCCAGGACGGCTCGACCGCACGCGCGAAATACAAAAAACATTGGCTAAAACGTGGGAAGCACAAACGCGGTAACAATCGTTGGCGAACTCGCGTTGAGCATCATAATTCCTCTGGGCAATTTTAATCTCGCTTGTGTCCGCTAATTTATAATTGATTTGTTATCGGATGAATGGGACGCGAATGGCACAATTTTCTATAAATGTTGTATAATTTGTTATCATATTATTTACTAAATCGCGTCTAATAAAAAGGGAGTCGAGAAAAGAGAACAGAATGCAGTTCTAATGATGGTAAAAATGATACTGGTCCATAAAACAATTTGTAATTGTCACTACCGGGACTTGCAGGATTTGAATTGGATGTCACTTTTACTCACGCGTGCAAATCGCGAAACAAACAATAAACTGGCCGGACTGGCCTGACAAATGCTTTAAGACGTTCATTAGAATAAAACCACGATCGATACCACGCCCGCGGGGAAGTTGGAAGACAGATTTTCATGTTGAAGTAACTGGAAGGCAATATGAAAAACTGCGGCACGAGGGTGTACGTTCGTTGGAGTTGGTATTACATTGCGACCCCCGTTTCATTTATTTGCTCTCTGAATAGTGAACAGTTATACACAGGCGGATACGTTATATGAGCGCGTTTCTATGTGTTCACGTATAGGTACACATATATATATTGTATTACACATTGTCTTTTTCCGGGATAAACATTCAACTGACGCAAACATGTGTCTGTAAATGTCAGTGGGTATTTTCGCGTGCGGTTTAATTCAAACTCATTGCTAGTTCAGGATAGCCTGTGGCGTTAACAGATTTTTTACGATGCACCACGAAATATTTAGGCATGACACAATAAAATTCTAATCACTAGTAACTGGTACGTCATCTACATATTGCAGAGAATATTGCAGAATATTGCAGAATAATTGCACGATGATGTATATGAAATTGCCGTTTTGCCTACGGAAATTTAAATAAAATATTTTGTGCTTTTAGCTATTTTATGAATTTTATTTTTGTCAGTTTCTGTGACATTTCACGAGTTGTAAGCCAGCGTTAGTAATTCTTATTGCAGCCTCGCCATAAACAAAGAACTTAATGCACTATCAGCGATCGGCAATTTTATATGCACCATCGCAATACAGCGTTCCTCGGATTAACGAAGACTCTGACCCCGGATTTTTGAAAAAGACTAAAATGTTAATGTTTTTGATAAATGTTCGTGAAAGTATTACCAATGGGTTGTTGAGGTTTTCCCAATGAAAATGAGTCCAAACACGAAGCAATTCCGTCGATTTTTATATAATTTTATTGCAAGGTAAAATTTTTAAATAAATCTTTTAATTAAATCATTTTTCGATACAAGCACCTTCTACAATAATTTTGTGAAACTTTGTATAAAGATAAAAAATACGAAACGAATTGAAATAAACCCTTTAAATTTAAAGTAATAGAGAAATTACTACTACAGTAAACACTCGTATTAAACCCGACAAACGGGGCTGGCGGCAGGCGTACGACGCGTTGCGGACACTATACCGTGCGGCCAATGCCGTGAGTGAGAGAACCCAAGAGCGAGCGAGAGATAATGAAACAGTTCTCGGATTCTCTCTCTCTCTCTCTCTCTCTCTCTCTCTCTCTCACTCTCTCTTTCTCGACCCAAGGATTCCAAGAAATGGTGGAGATAGTCACCGGGTGTACTGCGCATGGTAAAAACGGGGCTATAACGAGGATTTACTGTACTCTTGTTTGCTTCATAAGTTGCATAATAAACTGAAAAAAAATAGATTTTGCCTTACGCTGTTAATCGCTGTTTAGTACTACAGTAGACAGATTAACATAATAATCTTTCTCACTGCAGTACAAAACAATTACTGAAATTGAATAACACCTGCAATTAGGCAGATTGGCTAATGGTAGAATCTTCTCACAATATAATCCCAATCTTGTGAAACATACTTATCATAATTAAGGTACATCGAGCATGTTTGTCTTTTCAATCGATTCTTAATGGCACCTGTTCAATTACGCTAATAAGGAGTCGCACATTGGTCAACACCATATTTCTAACGCGAGAAAAGTCTGAAAGAAAAGTCATCGTTCGTTACTCTTGGGTATTTATTATGGTTATAAACAGTACTGGGAAATGACAAAACATTTCATGACAAAAAATTTCCGAATGGCAGTCGGAAAGCACGTGCCATCCAGATATACAGGGTGTCCCTAAATTGCGGACAATTCGGAACGTGCAAAATCTTGATGCAAAAAGACATCGAAAAGTCCTTTACCGTTTTGGGGTCCGAGGCTTTGTTCTCGAGATATTAACAGTTGAATATTAGGGGTAGAACTTTAAGTCCGCGCAGTTTAACCCTTTGGTGGGCGCGTTCTTCAGACTTGCATGAGTGGGCGCGTTACGGCTCTTACACCACAATCGGAGTTCTCGTTGTTTTACTTTTAAATTTAGACAATTTTAGGTGTCACAGAAGAAAATCGAAATTACATTAGTGGCTTAATAATATTTTATTCAATGAACGCAGAACATAACTGACGGCAGCTTCGTGTCGACTCTTTCGTTTCCTCTTACTCGTTTTCGGGTTCTCTCACTAGCCATCGAATGATTTCAAGAAATTGTGGGGATAGTCGCCGGGCGTACAACGCATGGTAGAAACGGGGCTGTAACGAGTGCGTACTGTACCCAATTCTATATTTAATAACTAATAGCGTGGAAAGTAACATTATTCTCAAACACATAAGGGCCTAGTTGCCTAATGCCACAGAGACAAAAGAAATGAAAAGCAATTGGAGACGAACACCTGAAAACCGTATATCTTTGAGGGGTGGTTTCACCCCTAAATATGAAAACGGGCCGTTATAAAAAAACACGCGTATCTTAGTTTTCGGTGCTATAAAACGTATCCAAAAATCAAAGCAATCGGAGGCGGACACCTGAGAAACTCTTTCTGAGTACAGGGGCGCTCGCCGGCAGGTATCCTTTCGTTTTCATTCAATTAGAAATACTTCCGAACTGAATTTGAACCTGACAAGTACGTAGCATGATGCAAAAATGTCCGTTGGAAGAATCCTTAACTGGACATGGATCCAGTTTGATCACTACGTACGTTTCACAATATGAAATATAAAATTTGCGGCTAACTGCCGCGGGCGCGACCACCGAAGGGTTAAAGCCGAGTCAGTTGAGCGCGTGGCAGCAAGCACGCGCATGCAGGGGGTAGGCGCAGATAGAGACCCCCCCCCCCCCCCACACACAGACGAGCCGACCACGGTCACCTATTTTCACGGTTTGCACCAGTGAGGTCAACTGTACTCTGTTTGGATCTGTATCTACGCGAGCCTTCTGCGCGTGCGTGCGAGCGGCCACAGCTCCGGGCTCAGCTGTTTCGGCTTTAAACTGCGCGGCCTGAAAGTTACGCCGCTAATACAGGGTCAGCGTTTTATCCTGCAACCCGCACTCGCGCGAACTTGTAAAATGGCAACAGCGCCTCACGGACGCATTCCACTATAACCATGCACCGGCCCGGCGGAGAACTGCCAGCGACCGCTGGACAGCAGTGATACCCAAGCTTCGAGAATTTTAGGATGGTCTCTTTCAAATTAAAGTCGCAAAGAGCTATTGGGAATTATTTGCCACAGATAAATTTGTTGAAGTTTCTCTCATATTTTCGTTTATCAGATATTCTAACTTTATCCAAATGTACAAAAAAATGTATATGGTTGCAAATGTTATACTTTTCGTATAAAATAACACAGATATTTGAAAACTTATTAGTATAAAGTACACAAGCAATTTGCATATCTGTGCAATTTCTTGAGTTATAAAACTTTTTATTTCACGAGAGAACAGAGATTCCTACAGATATGCTCGACTTATTATATTTACCAGAAAGCTGTACAACAACGGGGGATGATAAGGAATCATCAGAAACTGATAATTCTTGTACTTATACGTAATAAATAAAATAAAATTCAAGTTCAATGCATTTATTGCAAATGAACAAAATTACAAATTTATATTTTTGTTATTTTGTCCTTCTAATATCATATGTCTACATATCATTCAAACACAATGCATTACTCAACCAATAAGACTGCTAGAGAAGTAATAATAATTTTTTCGCGTTAGAAACATGATTCAGACCACTTTTGCAGCACATATGAAACTGAAGTTATATTTTCCTTATTATCGGACTATGTCGTTTCACCAGGAAGTCCATTTCACCTTAAGACGACTATGAAAACATTTTATTGCTAAAATGGAGGCAGTACAGGAGTAAAAGTATTCGTTCTGACTCTCATTTGTTTTACGTACGCATTTAAAATCTCATCCTCGCTAATGTGCTAGACAATAATCGCACCCCTCTCATCCGAACACATTGTTCGAGAATATTTAACGTCACATATTAGTTTCTAATTCGAAAATAAAGATTTTTCTTAAGAATGTAATCGCGTTGTGGCAACTGAAGCTTTAA
This sequence comes from Andrena hattorfiana, assembly GCA_944738655.2. Taxonomy (NCBI): domain Eukaryota; kingdom Metazoa; phylum Arthropoda; class Insecta; order Hymenoptera; family Andrenidae; genus Andrena; species Andrena hattorfiana. The sequence continues at coordinate 10,340,271 of OX122895.1, forward strand.
TTGTTTTACAAATGCTGTTGAAATCATGACTGAGGAATATTTATTTTCATTCGATCGGAAAGTTGTAATTTAACCTGAAAAGGCGTAACACCTTAAAAAATAATACCGTTAAGATTATTTGCTAGGGCTAACAAGGGAAGATCCCGAACCCGGAAATTCAAAAAATTCTGAAATTTTGTGAATACGTAGGGGATTTCCTCCTGATTACAACGCAATTTTTGTATGCTGCCCAAATTCACTCGAAGCGAGTGAAATTAACCCCTGAAAATTCGTCTATTTTCCGATTTTGTATTATTACTCGCGAAATGTAAGGGATACAAAAAAAGTTTCAAAACAAAAGTTAATTCTTTTAATTAGATCTATCATTCGGTAAAACAATTAGTTTACAGTTCACAAGTTATAATACAAAATCGGAAAATAACTGGGTTTTCAGGTGTCAATTACACCTCCTTAGAGTGAATTTGGGCAGCAAACAAAAATTACGATGTAATAAAGAGGAAATCTCCTACATATTTACAAAGTTTCAGAATTTTTTAAATTTCCGGGTTTGAGATCTTCCCTTGTAAGTCGATACTGTTGAGATCTGTAATCCTATCGATGCTCTACAAAATTCTCGACAGGATAAAACTTTAATGAAAGAGGTTTAAAGAGTAAAGTGCAATGGTTTCTGGAATAGCGACATTAGACGCCTCGATATTCTTCTACTTAACAGTTTTTGCGCGCTCGTAGATTTATTCTTGCAGATTTGTCGATATCGAATTCGATATCCTATCGATATTCTAATTAGAAGAACAGTAAATTTTGTTCAGATCAAAGAGTTTATTTTCTAGTTTCTATATTCCTCTGAATAAGGAGTAATGTATGCAACACACAGTGATACACTAATAATTACATTTTAATAATTTGCACTTACAGTTGGTATGTCTGTTAGGCAGGCCAAAGTTTAAATGGACGACGTATGCTTATATCATTAAATTTTGTAAAAGTGAAAAAAATTATGTTTCAAAGAATTAAGGGCATCCGCTGGTCAACAAAAACGAACAATTTTTGTTTGCATATTTTCATTCAGCAACATCTCAAAAATGTTCAGGTCAAATTTTGGATCGAAATTCCTAACGGTACAAATTTTACAGGTGTTCTTTCAAGATGGATTGTGACGCAGGTATAATAGACAGAAACGTGATTTCTCTTTTAATTAATAATACATTTATTGATCTAAAAAAAGAATCAATTTGTTTTAATCCAATAAACGCATGGAAAATAAGGGGCTCACGGTCAAGTCCCCGTCACTATAGACGAATGCGCTCGGCATCAAACTTTAAGTACGTTTTCTTCAAAACAATTTTTCACACACTGTCGCCACGATAAAAAATGCAATTCTTGACCGAATCTAAAAATTCAAACGGAATTCTACTCGTATTTACACTGGCTTCCGCGCTACCCTCTATTGCGAATTTTCATACATTCAATTTCTTTTATGAAACATTTTTGTGCGAAAAAACCCATGTTTCGGGGACCTTATCGTTTAACCATTTGGCAATCATCGTCCAGTTGTTTCTTAACACCAGAGTTGGGCATTATTCGACTAAATTTTCATTTGAATACGTATTCGTATAAATTCCCAAGATTTATTCGCGAAAAACGAATAACAATTTTATTCGACGAAAAATTATTCGTTATTCATGAATAAATCTGTACCGTTATTCGAGCCAGATTTATTCGAATAGGAATTTATTCGGTATTCGACCTGATTGAACAGCGAATTGTGGCGGTCTCGAGTGACGGCTCCTCTCCACCAGAGGGCCAACTCAGCGCTCGCTCGCGAGTGGTCATACACCACTCGCTTTTGTATATAAGGAGCGTCCGTCCCAGTCCTGATACCCCAGCGTTTAAGGTAGGGTCCCGCCAGGTCGTCTTACTGATGAGTCCTCTGGCGGGCCCGGGACGAACGCACATTTTTCTTGGGCGAACACCGACGTCCAAAGAATAAATGTTGATACCCGACATCTATCGATGGAAGGAAGTCTGCTTTGGTACTATGTCCAACACACGTTTGGACGCGTGTGTCTGAACGATACTTGGAATAAAGAATTATCAGATTATGTGATTGTGTATTATGTGTGCATTGTCAGGGCACAACATACATAAAGTCTCTAATTGGGGAAGTAACATTAAGCCACGTTATTATTTTTCAAGCAATGAGATATACAGTATTGTCTCCCTGAGGGCGCTCGCTGGTCGGGACGGCGTTGAGCCCGTTATCGTGAGCAGAGCCCTAATTCCGAGTGTTCGGTTCTCTCTTTTTTCGATAGAACGCTTTGCATGCGCGGCGGACTTGCGCGACCGTGTCTCGCTCGCTTTCGTTCGATCTCGCTCTCGCCTTCGCCGGACAATAGTGAGATAGAAATGGTGGGGATAGCGAAAAGCCCCCATGCGTTTCGAGGAAAATTCAATAACCGTATGCACCTTTTCTCAACTGGTTTTCGAGATATTGCGCTACAAATTTACTGATTTTCATTGAGAGACAATGTGTAACACGCAAACAAGACCACCCTCAATGCTTCCTATTCGGGCGAGTGTTTTTCCAGTAAAAATCAGTAAATTGGTATGCCCACTATGTCTTGAATTTGTCTTAAAACGCACTATCAAGTGACTTTACCAAAAGATATGTATATAATAATGGCCATAATAAACATGTTTCAAGAACTGTCGATAAGGTGCCAGTTTTTTCAATCTGTTTTCTCATGAACACACTATTTAATACTTGAGATACTAAAAAGAACTGGCATATGAACTGAAAAAATCAGTTTGCATCGCTGGCGAGCTATGACAAGAGTTACTTAACCTAAAACATTAGGTCTTACGGGTGTCAGTCAGTGGTGTCACCATACATCGCCGAAATCACGTGATCATTTTATTCATCTGTTGAGTAGACTAAATGTTTATTCGAATAAATTTTCAGTCAAATAAAAAATCATTCGTCATTGTTGAGGAATTTCATTCTATTTCAATTTTTTATTCGAAGATTATTCGAATAAAAATTTATTCGCACAAATTTATTTGAATACTTTATTCGAATGAAAATTTAGTCGAATAATGCCCAACTCTGCTTAACACTGCCCGAGGGTAGCGCGATAACGACACATGTGTAATTAAGGAATATCTTTGGTTTTTTGATTTTGGATAATCGTGTCTAAAGATATCGTGACGCCAGTGCAGGCCAGTTTTTTTACAACGATGTAGCACGCAATACATATCAGAGGCAGGGGTGGGAAAAAAATGAAATAAAAAAATTATTTTACATTCTACATTTGTAGCAGAATAAAGTGCAAAAATTTTAGATCCATACATTGTATACTATTTTTCTAGCAAAAATCATAAGAGTAACCTATGTTTTCGCGCGATTTGACCGGTGGATGCTCTTAAATGGATTATTAATTTTAAGTCAGTCGACTATATTTTTGTTCATTCCAAAATTCTGTAATACAAGTAATAAATGCTGCATTGAGCAAAAGATCTATGATCGAACGAGCGAATAAGATGGAGTGCAAAGGGTAAATACTTTTTAAATTATAAAACAAATACAATTTTTAGAGGAATTTTTGTGCTAACAATTTTTATTTTCTTTTCTGGTACTATACGTGGGGATGCGCAGTATTCTGAATAACGTTCCATTTTTCACAAATGTCATTAATGAATGAAAAAGCGTATCAGTGTGTGAATAATATAGGTGATACAATTATGAATAATATGCGGTATTCGATGAATTTGCTTATGCATATTTTATGGTACGTAATGGACAGATGAAAATACAAAATATAAAAATTCCGTCAAAAGTTAGTGGAATTGTTATAACATATTGAAATATTATTGTAATTAGATCTCTGTTATGTATTTTACGCGTATTTATGCATAGATGTGTATAATATGCAACAGAAAATTAAGCTTGAAGTGTGAAATATATTATTTTTTGTGGTTATTTTCTACCTTCATTTAGAAGAAGACTTTAGTGACCAACTAATTGTATTGTTTTTCACTAATGAAAAATCATATTTCAGAAAATACTTTTTTTATTTCCATTAATACTTTAATATTAATTCTCTTGTATTAGTATTAATACTAGTATTACTAATATTAGTATTAGTATTAATGTTTTAGTTAATGTAAGAAATATGAAGAATATGTGACACATATACAAAATCACAAAAATATATAATTGCAAATACAGAAAACGTAAATACATTATACATTGGTGCCTTTTTTATAATAGTTACATATAATTCTTATTATAAGTTTTGTAAATCGTCAAGTTCCAAATGCAATAGTTTGAGTTTCATCATATTCCCAAAGTGTCAAATAGTGATAAAGAAAAAATAAACTTTATATTTCAGGATATGATTTCTTTTAAGACTTGAAAATTAGCTGAGAATAAAAATACTGAGATTTCTACAAATTTACAAACCTGAAGGAAGTTAGAGTTTATGGACCATCAAAATTTTCATATAACGAAGACGTTAGATACGTATAAATCGTAATTTTATGTTAACATGAAAATTGCATGTTAATATACACTAAAGTGTTATTCATTCGTTTGGAAATAATCACTTCGAAGGCAGTTTCAACAAGAAAGCACAAAATTGATTTCCAACAGCTTCTTGAAATGTTGAAATGGAATATCTATATACCGAAATTAATCGACGCAATAAGTCCATGAATAAAATTTTCATGAGTATAATTTGTATTTTAAGAAACGTCTACTTTGTACACTATCCTTATCGGGAAACGATCGTTAACAACCAGGAATCGTCGAGAAAACACATTACCGTCCGATTTGCCGATCGGCATTTGTATCTAAGATGGTTAGGTCCTTAAAACTTTACTTATACTACACGTCTGCGCCTCTTATCCTAGAGGACAAATTGGATAGTCCAGCGAAAGGCTACAAAACGAGAGAATTCCATCCAATTTGCAATGCACAGAAGCTACCGTAGCTGCCCCATTCCATGGCTTCCGTATAACCCACTCGAGCTAGCTTCGTTTTACAGAAATTAGCGATATATTTCATTTAAAGACATCCGTTATTACATTTTCTGTATGAATTTCAGAAAATAGCAGTTAAGTATTGTGTGCTGGTAATAATTTAATGTATCCATCAATCTATAGTTTCCTCAAAATCGTTAAGCTAATTTAAGTGAATTACTTTCAACAGATAGTTTTTGCGAACCTGAATGAAAGTAAGAAAATGCGTTATTTATAGGGAATGATGAACAAGATACTCAAATAAAGAACGACCACGTATTATTGCGTAATATTACATAATTTATAAATCAGAAATTGCATACAAATTTAAGAAATTTTTCAAATAATTTTCTGGACATCCAGAATATCGAGGAAAATCGCATAATCATCTCATTACTGTTGTCTTCGTCAGGTTAGGTTCATTCTTTTCGAACTTCCTAAACTAAATACCTAAGTATCCTAAAACTTTTTCACAAGCTATCATGTTTTAGGTCGCTTAAGAATATTATTCTTAGAAATACAATTTCTTCATTATCATTCATCACATTTCTATTCTATCTAATTAGTTCTTTTAACTGTTAATATTTTTATTATTTGCCAATTAAATTACTATTTCATGTTATAATACGAATAGTCATGGAATCTATCTCACACTGCTGACCAAACGTTTGGAATTATTTCGTGACTTATAAAAAATTTAAAAAAAATTAAAACCGACTTAAAAAAAAAATAAAATTGCACTAAAAAGTAAAAAATAATTTTCTCCCTTATTTAATCTATGACACTCATATTTTTTAAGTCGGCGCCTCACCATTTGCACTGTGTAAATCTGAGAGTCGTAGATTAAATAAGGGAAAAAATTATTTTCTACTTTTTAGTTGAATTTTATTTTTTTGAAGTTGGTTTTAATTTTTTAAAATTTTTTTATTTTTAACTTTTTAGTTTTATATATATATTAGGTATATATATATTAGGTATATATATTAGGTATATATTAGGTATATATATATTAGGTATATATATATATATATATATATATTAATAAAAATTAGGTGACAATAATCTTTATTATTAACCAGAACTGGCAAAATATTGGGCCAATGTTGATGCAGTGTAGGATGGGACCACCGGGACATCGCCCTCTATCGAATAAAAAAAATCATCAAAATCAGCCCATGTGCTGAGGAGTTATGCGGGGACAAACATAAAAAAATACAAATTTTTGATGTAGGTTAAAAAGAAGAACAAATTTTACTTTAACAAACACATTTAAGTATTCCCTGGCTTACTAATGTTCATTGAATAAGAAATAGTGCAATCATCGTTTCAACGTATTAAATTTAAACCTTTTAAGTCGCTATTGCTGCCCTTTATCTGTTCTTTTTTTAATATTTAAAAATATTTAAAAATATTATCTGAGAAGGTCTTTTTACTTGAGAACACTATTTGGCTTATTAAACATTTAACTAAATTATATTTGGATAAATGAACATTCGATTAAAGGATGTTCATATAATTAATGTTTTACTATATTGCGTTGTACAGACATAAATACTCATATGGAGGTGATTAGGAATTTTTTTCTTATTTTCGAAGAGGAAAGTTTCCAAATATGTAATACCATTTTGTTTTTCGAATGTCATTCTTACAAAATCAATCGCACCAAATAAAAGATTTTTGTAGGAATGCAGTCATGTATTTACGCTCAATTAAAGAGCAGTCTTACATTTCTAACGTTATGAACAATTTTATTTATAATATTGAACTAACATTAAAGAAAACTAACATTAATATGGCACTATTCCATATTAGATATACTATTCCGTATTTGGCTACTTCCCTGTATTACTTTATCGCCCTTAATTACATAGGTACTACATAGCATCAATGACAACAATTTAAAAAGTATTGAAATGAAAATTGAATGGTCTTGTATATTTTACATATAAAACTATCCAATCAAATTGTTTAAAACTTGTAGTTTAAATAAAAAAACGTTCCCCACGACAAATTTTAATCAATTCGATGACATAGTTTTATACAGCATAAAAACTATTATATTTTCATTGCAACATTTTTGTTATATCTACTATAGTTTTCAAGATATACAGGAAAATTCAAAAACACACATTCGCTCTTAAGAGGTGTATGCACCCTAAGAACCAAGAAGTATCAGGGAAAAAATTGTTTGATACTTCTATCAAGGTCGTGTACAAACCTGTAAAGTTTAAAAAGAATCGGAATTTTGGGGTTGTCGAAATTCCTGTCAGTAGACCTCCGAGTCCGGGATGTTTGGGGTTGCAGGCGTGTTAAATATTTAGCCATGTGGTAAAGGTCATGTAGGTACACTTACTGTATATATTTTTATTCTAAAGTACCCCGTACACAATAGAGTTATATAAAAATAAGAAATGATCAAATAACACTTTTTATAATTTGGATTTTATTTGTGTAGATCTCCGAGTTCCAGAGTTTAGTCTTGCATCGATGATAAGATAAATTAGTCTGAGGCGTTCCTAACAACCTAACAACGTACGCATCGCCTTCATGCATACATACAACAGCGAATGACGCAACGCACACGCGTGCTTTTGGAAACATATGCAAGAAACTGCATCCCCGCGTGTAGTCCTATCTCTGGCTGCGCGAATATTCGCGGAAAGGCCGAACAGCTGACCTGGATACGTACAAAATGATTCATTACCAGTCACAGCGAGCATGTTATGAATTTTCCGCTTTTATTACAACGTGCTACGCGCATTTCCAGCGAGCCTTACACCGTGATAGAATAACGGCGGCGACATTTAATCCATTTTGGATATTGTGCTGTTCTGCCCCTGAATCATTTCAGCGGTAACAGTCGGTTCTTTTGTTTCTTCGACATATACATACGTAGCGTGCGCTATTTCCGCCTAAAAAGGTTGACCAGGCAGGCGAATCAATATTCATCGTTTTCTACAAATAGTTGCAGAGTTCTTGAACAGTGTGTGGCGAAAGTACCTATTTTTTTTAATTCAAATTTGAATTGAAATATTTCATTCTATCTTTGTATGATATTGTTTTATACTGTGAAGTTTGTTTTTAAATATATTGCTTTTCATTTTTAGTGTAAAACTAGCTGAACCGTTGCCCGGTTTCACCCAGGAATTATTTATGATGTTTGAAATATGAAAAAACTGAAACAAAAAAAATAAATAGCCAATAATCTAATCTAGGGCGTATGTAATGTATATTCACAATTTCCTGGAAATCCGTTCAGCCGTTTAGGCGTGAAAGAAGAACAAACAAACAGACACCGTTTCACTTTTATATATTATTAAGGATTAAGGATGTGAATGGTAAGAGTTTCTTTAAAACATTCAATATAAGACTTCGAAACCGTGACCATCAATTATGAATTTCAAGAACTAAAATATTTTAAAAATTGTGGTTGAATACAGTTTTGTTAAAGGATTTCTGAAAATTAATTTATTTAAAAGCGAAGGAAAATCATTATTTGAATTTGTAGCGTAGTTTATTTAATTCTTGACCCCAGCACAATTAACTAAGTAAATATGTATTTTACTTAATTGAATTATTACTGCGAAAATGGTGTCAATATATTACGAGATAATCATGTTAAACGTATTATTTTTCTTGTTAAAAGTATACAGCGCGGAACATACTTGCGGTACAAACGAAACATAGGTGTTTCTGCATTTAAAAATTAATCGAAAATGTGGAGCAAAATTTAATTTTATGTGACTTTGGCTTCGAGAAAATTGGTTTCGAAGATGCGGCACATCTGTATGGTTCGGCTAGTTATTGTTTTTTTTCGAGCCGTTTACACCCTTAAAACTTGTATGGTATAACTTGTAATATTTCATTTAAACCTTCATTTTAAAAAATGCCAACAATGAATAGACCATTTTGCGCCCCTTGTTAACTTTACGCCCTAGGAAACTACCTAATTTTGCCTATAGGAAAGAGAAAGGCCTGCAGCCACCATAGTCAAATCGTATGAAGAACCTTCAAAATCAATTGTATCGAAAACTAAGCTCCGTACGATTTACTTATTTACTTCATTTTTCCAACTTATATGTACCTGAATCACTCCTTTTTCGTTTGTTCTAGTAATTACGCCCCATCCTGTACAAGCTAATTTATATAATTTGAAGAATTTCAGAGTGCTGCAAGTGGCAAGTGAAATTTCCTGGGTAACCTTATCTATTTTGTTATGATCTAATTTTTTGCTGTATTTTGGCTTTCCTGTTCACATACCTATTAATTCTCTAGGGTGTTTCTCAAATAGTGTCAAGCCTATGAGTATACTCTAAACCTCAAAGTTAAGGGTCCTAATAAGCTAGGATGCGCAAACTTATTGTTCTCGTGATAGAGGTGATATATGTAAATATGAAGTTAGTCATTATTTATTAAATGTCAATGTGAATATTTTCTAAGCATTGTATGAAATATTTGTGAAGGTGTAAGGAAAGACTTGTGAAGTGTAAACAGCATGATCATATTATTATGCTGTTTTTTGTTTTGGGCTCACGATTTTGTCTCATTTTAGCAGCACAGTACATAGATATGTATGAACGTGCACAGTAGGGTGGACCATATTTTTCGGCTTTCAAATTTTTTTTCGAGACACCCCCCAGGATTGTGTCATTGGGGGAAAAAATAACGTGTGCAAAATTTGTAATCGATCGGAGGACGGGAAATCGTGCCTCATCGCATTTGAAATTATTTTATTTTTGTAACTCGTTTTTCCCCATTGTAGTATATCGTTAATATATATTTTTATATATCTTTGAATTTTTCTTTTTACGCTCTGTAACAATATAGAATCAAAGTGTAAGATTACTTAAAAAAGAAAAATCATGACCTTGAAATCTCATAAATTTACCTTCAGGAAAAACTTTTTCATTGGCATTATTTTGACCTTACCAAACGGTACAACTTTTGTCTAAGAAATTTTTTCACATATATATAAATAACAGATTTCAAAACTTTAATGAAATAACCGATACTTTCATTAAGAGTACACTGTTCCAACAGATTTTATATATATGGATTCTCTAGAATGGGAAAATGGCCCCAATTATAATATTGGAATAAATATTGTAAATAATTTAGCAGTAAACTATTCAGCTGAACGAGCAGTCAAACTCATGCGAGAGTTTAATTGTAACTATTCAACAGCCATCTTGACTTGTAACATTCAATACCCGTTTCTTATAGATTTTTGTGCGCTGAATTCGAATTCCCAAACCGTTTTTCGCCATCACCTTCAGTTTCCGAAAAATTTTTTTTAAAAAAAAATGCAAATTTTCAACTTTGAACATCTTTCGTGTTCAAACAGTAATAGTCATTCGGTTGCTTGTACTGTCAAAGTATTGTATCAACCCTCCAGAATACAATGATACAAGTTATTATTGCATTATTACCATTTAAATATATTTAAACAACGATCAAAGGGAAAATGCACCCGAAATACACCAATTTTTGCAGATATCTTTCAATTTATTTTAAAAACTAAGCGTCTAGACGAAAATCTGACTACTCCACGTGATGTCGCATACATTTTTCTTTCGGAAAACATCATCAAAAGTGGTATGTCACGTTTCGTTTTCAATATCGGAGCGAAGTAGTTTGACAAAACGTACGGTGCCGACGGTGGTAGTCACGCGCGTTTAAGCGATTCTGTCACTGAGCGGCAATGAATACGCTCGCAACTGTGGTCTTCTGTATTGAAAACAAAACGTGACTTACCACTTTTCTTAATGTTTTCCGGAGGAAACGTCTGGGGAGGGGAAATGTCTGCTGCATCGCGTGGAGTAGTTAGATTTTCTTCTACGCCCCTAGTTTTTAAAATAAATTGAAAAATATCTGCAAAAATTGGTGCATTTCGGTTGTACTTTTCCCTTTAATCTGTTATTTATAATAATATGAAAAAAATTTTTAGACGAAAGTTGTACTGTTTGACAACGCAAATGTAATGCCAACGAAAAAAGTATTTTCTGATGGTTAATTTTGTAGATTTCAAGGTCATGATTTTTTTTTTAAGTGATCTTATACTTTGATTCTATATTATTACAGAGCGTCAAAAAAGACAAATCCAACGATATATAAAAATGTGTATTAACGATATATTACAATGGAGAAAAACGAGTTACAAGAATAAAAAAATTTCGATCGATTTTAAATTTTGCACACATTATTTTATCACCCAATAGCACAATCCTGGAGGTGTCCGCGCCAAAAATCTCAAAATTATTTTTCGCCAAGAATAACTAAGGTCCACCCAAGTGCACAGCTTGTGCTCCCCTGCATACAAATTATCCAACGCTAAATGGCATTGTAAGTGGATAGAAAATTTGATAAACAAAACTTCCCGTTTCTTTACCATTATATTTTCATTTTACTATAATTTCGAAATATGTTAATATTATAAAAGTGATCTTAGAATATTGTATTCTAAGATTATAGAGTGTATTCTGCAATATATTTTTTTATAGTATAATTCAAAAGTAAAATATAGATCAAGGTGCAAATAGCTATTGCCACGTTCAGAAAATGTGTTTTACTCTGCGCTCTTCTTATTGAATGTGCAAGACTTGACACGCGCACGTCAAGAAATAAGTTTTGTTGCGGCAACAGTTTAACATACCTTTATCTCTTACTTTCGCTACGACGTTGAAGAATGTTAAGTACTCAGTATGTTAGCCTTACCTGCAACATATGTATAAACATTGAATTTAAAAACGATGAATTTCTGTTACATGCAGAGTGAGGCATCTGACGTTATAACCTCAAAAATCAGGGTTGCATTTGATAATGCAAAAGATGTGTGGGACAGAAATTGTTTACTTTGGAGGAAAAATATTGCGAATTGGCAGATCAATCTTTTCAAGGTTACATTTTTAGAGATGTGGAAAACATAAACATCTTTGTAAATTACAATACATGTTTTGTTGTACATGCTGCAATAATTGACGCCGATACAAAGTCAAAAACTTGCAGGATTATGCCCTTCGAATGACATTCTCTGAGAATACGTAGCTTTGGGAAACTGTTCTGGTCTACCTGGACCTAGGTTAACATCGACACTTAGGTTTCCTCGGTCACGAATGGCCACGCATCAATGACATACGATGACGAAAGAAGCTTATGCAGTTAAGTCTACCGCGCCCGAGAGGTTATGCCCGACGGTATACACATACGTAGTACCATATTCGAAGTTAGGAAACAAATGGCAATCTCGGTGATAATCAGGGATGCCAGAAGTCGGAACCAACAGGGACGTGTTATGACGTATATTGTCCCTACTTCTGGCAACCCTGGTGACGGTGCACTCCAGATGAATGCCTGGCGTGTGTCCTGGGCCCAATGACGTCCGCACACCTTTCTCACTGGTGTGTGTGTGTGTGGGGGGGGGGGGGGTAACTTTGAGAAACAGTGAAGTTGGCAAACGACGATTGGTTGCTTGTTTGAATACATTTTGTACCGCCTATTTAATTAAAATTTTAAATGTGAAATTTAAGAATATTCACTTTTTTAGTATCAACTTAATAAAGATTAGTTTATAAAAATAAGCGATTTTCCTCAAGCCGGGAGAGGGGGGGCAACTGCCCTCTTGCTCTCCCTGTGAACGCCCATGCCCAGGCCCATAAAAAGTTGGGGGGGCATTCTGAAAGCAGGGATGGTTCAAGACGGATCGTGCGGATGTCTCTGTCTTCAGAGAGGTGACAACAGCGGTCCCTTCTCCCTAGTCAACGCATTAAATAAATAATAAATAATAGTGAAGAAGATAGAAGGTTATCAATGTTGTTAATCTTGATTTAAAATTTGAACGCCAAGTACCGAATTACGATACAGTAAACACTCGTATTAAACCCGACGAACGGGGCTATTGGGCATTATTCGACTAAATTGTTCTTCGACTAACCTTCGAATAAAAATTTCGAATAAAATGAAGTTATTCGTCACTAACGAATAAATTTTTAGTCGACTAAATGTTTAGTCGTTATTCGTTCCTCGTTATTCGTTATTCGTTATTCGAAGGACCTCCGTAGCAACTAAGGCGTCACGAAGAAGCCGCTTCGGCTCGAGTGTCTCATGAGTCATGATACCCCCCTCGGCCCGGCCAGAGGCCGGGGTAGTACTGCGTATGGTAAAAACGAGGCTACAACGAGGATTTACTGTATGTGGATTTAGAATATTCCAAGAATGTTTAGGTAGCATCAACGAATTTTTTAATTGCAACGTGTGTTTTCAATTATTTACGTATATATGTAGTCTATTTCTTTTCAAGTAATATGCCTATATATAATTGAGATCATACTAGCTGTACTTAAAATATGGCGAATGAAAAGTGGAAGACAGTTTTGTTTCCGATACTACCCCTAGTAGCATTTCTGGTTGGCCAACGGTAGCCAACAATTGGGAATTAGTTGGGATATAGTTAGTGTTTTTGCCTACAAATTCCCAACATAGAGCCTACGGCAAAAAAATTACGACAATGTACCAACGAATATTCAATGTTGGGCCTACAATTATTATGGTTGGTTAATTAACAAAAAATTTTCAACGATGATTAAATGACATCTTATAAACGTCAGAAAATTTTATTATATTCCCTGTTATTATATTTCAAGTTGTGATTTTTCTTTTCTTATTTATAAATACGTAATGTATTTATGTATGTGAATACATAAATAATTGAGACGAATGTGAAATTTTAAGGAATGAGTCTAAAGGTCGAATGATGATATTTTGTAGAATATTTCGCGTCACTGCACAGTTTTTATAAACTACTAATACTAGTTATGTAACTAGAAATTAGAAGTGTTTTCAAGGAAATGTGTTGGGTAAGTGTGAACAGCGGTTGCTTCGTAAGCGGGAAGTTTGGGTTCGATTCTCCTCACCCGCGATTTTTTTTTCTTAAACCAGGCCTGAAAAAGACGTGTTTACAACTTCTTTTGAAGATCTTTAAGACACCTTCTGGACGTCTTTAAGACGTATGTTGCAAAGAATATAAATAATTGGGCAACAGTAGGAAAGCCTACTTTGGCCATCTGTTGTTGGCCCAACCTGAAAAAAAAGTGCCAAATCTAACTGTTGGCCAACGAATATTATGTGCGTGGCCCAACTGTATGCCAACAACAAATGCTACTAGGAACTTGTCAGTCGATTTCGTACCAGCCTGAGGCAGGTAAGTAGAAATGCCCAGTATGTTATCAGGCGCAGTACATACGATGTGAATGCGTCTAACATTAAGGGATCTTTCACTGTGACGCCTTAATAAAGTATCGCTGTTTGGAACTTCTTTTTTGTCACAAAATGAATGTATTTACTAAATTGAAGTTTTGGTAATTATTTACTTTAGCGATTCCTCACCGATTTTGATGAAATTTGGATATGTTGTCGGGGACACGATTCTGAACAACTTTTTCAATACATGTTACCGTCGCTCGGGTTTAGTTTCCAAGATATTCGCAAAAATATTTTTTAAATTTATTGCTTTGGTGTTATAATTTGGGGTAGTATTGGGTTAGGTTTAGTATAAATAAATATAAGTGCACTTCACATTAAACACTATTTTCAATTATTATTGATAGGGTATTAGGATTGGTTGGGGCCAGATTAGTGCAGGGGGCGCGCGCCCGCTAGCGGGCGCGCACAGCATGGTGGCGAACCGATGTAAGTCGGGGTGTTGACGGGAACCCCCACACATCCAATAGGTGCTCTCCAAAGCACCCTCTTCCTAGCAAAAGAATTATGTTTTAGAACCAGAGACATCCTAATATCCGGCGGCGCTGGCGCCGCCGAACAGAGTCGGGGTTGACTGATATCCGCAAGTTTCTGGTTGAAATCTCTAAACTTACATCGATTTACTATCACGCTTTTAACCCCAACCTATACTAATATCTGGGACAAGTTGGAAAGTGGAATACGTTGTGTCGGAATAAATCAAAAGTAGTTTTTCGCAAATATCTCGGAAACTAAAGCCGAGCGACGGTAACATGAATAGGAAAAAGTTGTTCAAACTGTGGAGTTTTACAATATATCCAAATTTCATAAAAATCGGTGAGGAATCGCTAAAGTAAATAAAATATCGAAGTTTTTTCTCTTTGCTAATGTGTTTTAAGAATACAATAATTTTTTTTTATATCTTTTTAATACATACTTGCCCGAAAATAAGGGGGTGTAATATGTGCGGTGAAAAAAGACGCTTCGAGTGCGTGGTCGATTTTGGAGCAACCATGTATCTGAGCCAATAGTATCAGGAAGGCTTGTAATCAGTATGTCTGTTGCTATGGCCCGAACTAGAATCACACATTTTCGTTGTTCTTTTCCCATCTTTTGCGTGGCAGAATGATTAAAAAATGTAGCTAATTTCGATAGTTCAACTTTGGAGGTCCGCCATTTTGTTAAATATTTTTGATTTCCTTACTTCAGACGCACGGTTCCTCCAAAATCGACCATGCAGTTCGTCTATTATTTTACAGCGCATATTACACCCACTTATTTTGGCGCAAGCAAGCATTGAAAAATATGAAAAAGGTGTATTCTCAAAGCACGCATTAATAAATAGAAAAAAAACTTCAATTCGGTAAACACATTCTTTTTGTGACAAAAAAGTTCAAAACAGCGGTATTTTATCAGGGCGTTACAATGGAAAGACCTTTTAAAAAGTTGGATTCCAACTTATACTATTAATAAATAGATCATTATCATATTGGACTTATTATTTTAAATGTATTATATTAAAAAGTCGTTGATGTCTTTTTGCCGTCAGAGTTAAATACATTTCGCTTTCTCTCAGTTTTCTTATTACAAGAACGATTATTACGTCGAAACGATTTTATTTCATATAATATCGATCATATAATATCTCATTTTAAATCCTAAAATACGTCAAACAAATGAAAAAAGAAAATTTTCATATCTAACTTATTGTTACTGTCAATGATAATAAAGGTAATAATTATATTTCACAGCCCCTACATTATAAATTCGGTTTTCGTTTTGCCCTTAATAAATATGGTAAAGAAAATAATTTGTTATGGAAAGTTTTTTTTATACAAGATAATGAAAGCAACGACAAATTATGGTTTTAAAAAATGTCGTATTACTTCAGAACCCTTTCATGAAGTCTCATGAAATTACATTTAGTCAAATGTAAGTTGAACGGCAAAGATTCATTATCACTAGTAGGATAAATCTTCGTTTACTCCCGACATTAGTTGCAATTAGTTATTAATTCGCAGTTCAAGCATACCAGTATGAAATGCGCTGTCAGGGCATAATAAACTAATCATTACATGTCTGTACAATCAGTAATTAAGGTAAGCCAACACGTAACCAGTGATGGTAATAGTTATGGTTTGTTGACGCGAAGCTCGTGACGACATATAGTACCTACATAACATCATAAAGTACCGAGGCTAGGAAATTCAGTTGTGTCTAGCAACTAATTATAATAATCGATATTTGACGAGTATTTGATAGTATTCCTGCTAAATTAGAATTAATAGAATGAAAGGTATGTTATATTGTTCCACTGTATTTTCTAATTTTGGAATATATTGACGGTATTTTTAAAAAATATATTTTATATATTATCTAGCATTTTTTCATTTGTTGAGATAGGTTGAAACGTTTGAACTTCCACACGTCTTTTACCTTTTACGTAATGTTAGAAAATTCCAGGGATCGAAAAAGTTCTCGAACCCTCGTTTTTAAAAAATTCTGTTAGAACTTATTTGCTTCGATTAAGAAAATATCTGTTCCTGTGGAATTTTTATTGAAACAAATGCTACCTTCAGGAACTTCTTTAAAAAGTGTTCTCATGGAACAGATATTTTAGAACCTATATAATAAAAGTTCCATGGAAACAAGTTACATTAGAACATTTATTAAAAAAGTTTTCAAAAGATAAAGAAAAGTACTCAAATATTAGGTACTAGTTTTATTTAACAATATACTATAATATTCTTCATGTGTTTATTTAATAAAGGGTATGAAAATCATAACATAAGTAATTAATGGTTTCATAAGAAGTATTGAACGGAAAAGAGAACTTGTCAAGAATAATACCTAAATAACATTTTTTTTATAACTTACATGAACCGAAATACATAGAAAATCTCTAATATAATATATAATATTTATATTTCAGTAATAGAATATATGAATATACATCTACGTATTATTATACTATTTATGTTTTGCAATTCAGCGTGATAGTATGATAGTCATAATAGTATTTAAACACTTTGAAATCCGTGGATCTAAAAATATTGCAGTTGTAGAATTCCATCGTATTGGAACGTCAATAATAGGTTTAATAAATCCCATATTTGAAACGAGATGCCTAAAAGTGTACAAATAAATAATCAGGAGTACTTGGAAAAAGTTCTCTTTTCTGTTCAATACTTGTTATGAAACCATTAATTATATTATGACTTTTATACCTTTTATTAAATAAACATTTGAAGAATATGATATTATATTGTTAAATAAAACTCGTACCTAATATTTAGTACTTTTCTTTATCTTATGAAAACTTTTTTAGTAAACGTTCTAATATAACTTGTTTTCATGGAACTTTTATTATAACGATTCTAAAACATCTACGTAGGTAAGTATTTCATATAAATAACACATTCAGAATATCAATTTAACTGTATGAATTATTTAATATTCTTGTAGTACTATCCATTGAATAGTATTTAGTATTTGTTACAACGATTGAGAACTTTTTTAATATCGGTGAACAAAATATCTGTTCCTGTTATAGAGAAATTTTTATTCTTATATTTTAAAAGTTCCATTCCAACTAGAACTTTTATTTTCAAGAACTTTTATTTTATCGGTTCTTCTGAGAACTTATATTGTGAGAACATTTTTAAAAAAGTTCCGTGGTCATTGTTTTAAATGGAACCTATTGAAAAGTTCCAGAACTTTTTCGATCCCTGGAAAATTCAACGTGTTTCGTAAAGATTTATAAACAGTCTAATGTATTTAACCTAACTTCTTTCAAAATGGTTAAAATATCTTATCGAAAACATTTAATTAATTGGTACGTTAATAATATATTCCCTATCGGTACACCTATTACAAAAAATTATATTAAGCTATTAAGAAATAATGACAACATGTTTTAATTTGAATGAAGGAAAATAAGGATGGTACAAAGTAAATAATAAAACTTCAGTTTTCTCGGTTGTTTCAAAATGCTAGATAGGACATTTTAATTAAAGAGGGCAGTATGAAAGAAAGATCATTGCCAGCATCAGGGAATCAAACTGCGCGCTTCGTCTGAATTCTGCGCAACGAATGTGGTCGAGTAACGTTATTTCGCGAGTGTTTTTTTTATGTTTGTTGCTGTATCCATAGTGATGCCTTTTGTTCTGTACTCACGTCCCATGACTTAATATTGGTGACAGGCACGTGCTCTCCATGATTAGTTTCACTGTTTAATTATAATTATATTTTTCGTATATTTAAAGTTAATAGTAGTGTAGTTAAACTTAAGGTTTGTAATGATGAGTCATAAATAAAATATTCTATCACTGCATATATCTTGTAGTAGCACCATAGTATAATATCATATATCTCATACATTCTTTTGTTAAAAACTAATCTTACCCAGACATTCGTTTTTATATTTTATATGGCAAATGGTTATTTTCATAAAATTCAATTAACATAAGATTTCTTTAATTCTAAACTCTGTCTGTTTTGATTTAAGAAATGAGAGACTGTGAGTGTGTGAGTGTGAGTAATATATGCTAAAAAAATGAGTTTCTGGTCAAAAAAGTGTCGTGAAAGTAAAATCTTATTCTAGAATATGTACAAATAAAATTGTATTAAGGGTCAAAATAGACCTTGTATCCGTCACGCAATCGATTTGGCGCCAAAGATTAAAATTCAATTTATTTATTACACAAATATTTATCGGAACGTTTGCAAATATTACCTATGTATATCACGAATTTCTGCTAGAATTAATAAATCAAGTTTCACACTTTTAGAAATGTAATCTAAATAACTTTTCTTGGCGAATACTGGGTAACCATTGCTTCGAAGCTACCAAAAGGAAAGATCAAAGGTGCTTTGACGTTTGATAAGGATCGCGTCGATATTCTCCAGGGCCGTAAAAATGCATAAAAGTTTCGATGGCTACTCTGTACATCCCGCCGCAGGCAAAAGTTTGTTGTGAACCATTGGAACGGAGTCGGTACGAAGGATTTATCGCTGGCGAATGCTTATTGGCTGAACGTTGTGAAATGATACAAGGTGTACTCACTTTACACGGCAAACATTGAAGATACACGGAGAGTTTGAAAAGAGTTATGCCGCGGGGGAAGAAACGAACGCAGATATTGGGAGTGGCAGACCGAGAAAATATCGCTAAACAAGAAAATTCGTTCTTGTAGATTCTCTGAGAAAGAGCGATCTATTCATGGAAGTGCACTGACCTATTTATATGTATAAATGCTTAAAGGTGATCTGCTTCTTTTGTCATTCAGAAAAATTAAGTTTTACTGAATATGCAATGAACTTACTCGACGCTGAGTAAAAAAATTAGCTAAATAATGGTTCGGTCTATATTACCATTTTTCATAAGAATTTTGAGAAAAAAAATATCTGCTGAAATTTAACCTATACTACTCTTAAGTATGGTGAAAATTTAATCTTTATGACACTGTTCTTTTGTTTAATTATAATGTTCTAACTTGTGACAATCGACTCATTAACTAATAGAACACTAAGAAAATTTGTTACAAATACTCAGAAATCTCTATGACGTGAGTTGTTGAGATAATTTTGAAAATTCTCCTTCAGTACATAAGCACAGCCATGTCTATGTCTAGTAACAGGCGGGAGCATAGTAAATTTGGCAACGCTGACATCGGTCTTATTTGAATTTTTATGAAGCCTTTCGCGCGCACGCGCGTATTTTTATGGCCGTCTCTGGTACCGACCGGAACGTAGTCATCGGACTGATGGTTGTTCAAATTGCGGTGTTGCAACATTGACGTTGCAATTGACGAGCGAAGCTAAGAGTAACCTCACTGCATCAACTTGTTAGTATTCGCAAATGGCGCGAACACGACGTTGTGCATTGGTTGATCGTAGTGCGGCGACACTCGCGACTTCATCTGCAGTTTCCTTTCTTCCTTTATTAACACTCTGTCACGCATTCGTTTTTTTAACGGACTTCAAAAGGAGGAGGTTACTCAATTCGTATGTTCATGCATAACTTCCGCAATGGTGCACCGATTTCGATGATTCTTTTTTTATTTAAAAGAGTATGAAGAGCCGGTTTTACAATGTTAAGTTTTTTGTATTATTATCTAGATATTCTAGAATTATCTAGAATTCCAGTTTTAATGTATGTTCGCGCATAAGTTTGTAACGCGTACACCGATTTGAACGATTCTATGGTTGTTATATGGAGTATGTTCCCCAATTGGTACCATGATAATTTTTTTTAACCGACTTCAAACAAAGGTACCTAAAAATTAAAAACTAATAAATTTTTTTTAAAAAAAGAGTAAAAAACCGACTTCAAAGGTGTGCTAAAAAGGATGAAATAACTTTTATAAAATCGGTGCCAAAATAGAAACAAATTTAAACCGGCTGGACGCGTGACATCCCACTAAATTTTTGCACGCTCTAATTCGGGCGTTAGTGTGCTAGTGGACTATAATTGATAAAGGTTTAGAAATTGATTGAATTCTGTTTTTATTTTTGCCACCGATTTAAAAAAAATTATTCTTTTTAGCGCACTTTTGAAGTCGGTTTTTACTTCTTTTTAACCTTGTTCAGCACATGTTTTACTCTACTATTACTGTCGCATATGTATTTTAGCATTTATCAACAAAACGATTCGAATCCATTCCATCACGGCCACCAACACAAATATATCTCCATAATACAGTTTTACATTCAATGAAACCTCTCGCTTTTGACGAAATCCTAAATACAAACGCCTGCCTGAACGGTCAGAGCGAAGAGAAGTTATTTCGGGGCCTAACCTTCGAGTCAGAACATCGAGATAAAACATAAAACATCTGAAGAGTAAGGGGAAAATCTGTGAATGTCGCAAAACAGCGTTATCGAGAAAATTACGTTTTAATACTTTAGTTCATCAGTAAAGAAACAAGGTTCGATGAATTTTCTTCTTAAATAATTTCTTGTTCTATCCTGACGACAGAAGCTTATGCCTAAGCACAGAGTGGAGACATTCCATATTTTGTTCCAATGCAGAATGGACATTTTCTGCTTTTAATCAGTATACTGCAACTTTAACATTATTTTACGGAGGTATTTGAACTTTATAACCCTTTGTGATTCGACAGTTCTGTAGCCCCAGTTGCCACCAACAAAATGTGCCATAAATCGCAACATCGCGAAAAATGAACATTCCCGGTTTTTCCCCCTTACACTTCATTTATTTTGCAAGCTTGACGTTCCTTCGGTTTCGAGGAGAGAAAGCGTCTCGCTCATTTCGTTCGGTGTTTTGCACGTTTTGGAATTGGTGAGTAGGAGTGGTCTGAGACCTCCGCGCAAAGAGGCTGTGTTTCGTTCGCAACCTACCCTGGCATAAAGACCGCACATCTTGTGTCGTCCCTTGTAACGCTCAAAAAAAAGTTACATACCAAATTTTAACAAATTTTAATAAACTCGTGTTAAGTGTACTTACGGAGTTATTTTATTCTCAGACCACCGTCATTTCCTACATTACAATTAGCATTTCCAGTAAAAGCCGTGGCGTTGTTCAAATAAAAATAAGAATGCTTAATCGTAAATGATGTACTTGAAATATCTGAAGTAAATAAATCATCGAAATAGAACTTATAGTGTGGCATTGCCCCAAACCATGTTCACGAAATAGGTACTGCAGAACTGTTCGCGAAGAAAAAGGCCAACCATTTGAAGTGAGTTATACTAATCGAATGCACATGGTCACAATCGAATCAGCTGATTCTAATAATAAGCAAAAAAATGTTCCATTCGTACGTGCTCACAGTTTCTAAACATCTGCAATTAAGTTTCCCATTTTCAGGCGCCTTTTTGACCAATTCAGTGACACTTCTTAAACAATAAATACTTTGTTTACTTTGTTCATCGCAAAACAGATTCATACAGAAATTCCAATTTCATTGTATTCTTAATACAGAAGTCGCAGCCAGCAGTCATCACCATGCTAACAGCCCTCCATTAAAGGAATAATTTACCGCCACGATTTCACGGTGGCATCGCAAACGGTGTTGTTGTTGCAGCATAGTTTGGCAAGAAAAGCCTGGAGCAACAGTATTAGCCCGGAGGACTTGACGGGCAGCCTGGTACTAATGAATAAATTTCTCAGGCAGAGTTCAGAAATTACGCCGTCATTATTCACCGATTCGGCTCTATTATGCCTCGATCCAGCGGTGTCTCAAGCAATTAATCGAAACATCTGTAATTGTCACGTCCAAGGGCGTACGTCTGAAGTCGCTATTATTACATGTACACTGTGTGCATGCCGCGGACGTCACCGTCGGAACAAAAGCCCTCCGCAGTTAGACCCAGACAACGACTACTCGCTGCTACAGAAGAGGCTGCAATCAGAATCTCTTCTCGGACGCGTACACGGTGTCCCGTATTCACGGTTCGAGTGCACCTAGGACTCCTAACGAACACATGTAGGCCTGCAAACATAAACGCACACGCAGGCTCAGGCATACGTACGCGCGTGCAGACGCGAAGGCAGTGAAGTGCGTAGGAGTGAAAGGACTGGATGCGAGGAGACAGTCTGCTAGGCGGTGCAACAGTAAGCAGGGTAGCGGAGTGGAGACACTTAGGAGAAGTTGGCTAGTCGTAACGGCAGGAGGGAGACAGGTGGCATCAAATTATTGCAAACAATTACGTTTAATGAGAAGGTTAACACCGGCAGTTGAGGGGGAGGAGGCTGGTGCGAACGTGGATGCAAATGTGCCGACGCCGAGTAATTAGCAAACAGAGTAGACCTCGGCCTCCACCCTTCTTCGTCCTTCTCCCCTTCCCTTTCAACGATGCCTTCCCTGACGCTTCAGAACGCGCAAGGAGAATCGAGCGCCTCAGCTTCCTTTCGCGTACATGGATGTTTATGTGTACACATGAGAGGATGCATGCGACATCTATGTCAGATGCATCCTCGTACGGCCCCCATCTTGCGTGTGTGGCGTATCTCTGATGCGTTACGTTCCCTCGGTGCGTCAAGCCTCTTCAACACGTTTAATTCCCTAAAACGCTCGATTGATAATGTGTGCCAATCTGTTTTGGAAATTTCAAGCAGTAGCGATGAGAAAGTGTCACTCATGGAACACTGATTTCGAGGATGCTGGAGGAGAGTGCAACCGATATCTGTCATTTTTACTGGGAAGCACTTCTGCACGATCAGTATTGCTAGGGGAAATGCGCTTGACATTGCAGAAAAAGCAACAAGCATTCTACAACGTCGCGACTTCAAGATGAATCTTTTAGTGTGCAAATGCGACTGCGCGAAAGCTTTGCTGTAGTATGGCTGCGCTATGCGGTAATATTATAAAGTCGAAAATATAGAATTAAATTCTTTCATATAAAGCTCCATTTTCAGGAACATCGAATTTGAAACCTCGTTTAGTGCAAATACCTATACTTGGCTGAAAATTAGGCAGAATGCAGGAGAATAGATGCTTGTCCAAAAAATAGGCGAAGTTATTGAATAACTTTTTTTCGAACGTGGTTCTGTTTTTGAAAAACTCGATTTGAAAATGGAACCCATTTTTAATCCAGTACTTTAATGGATTGCAGAAATCCCGATGAAAGAAAGTTATTCCATAATTTCGAACTATTTTTAGACGAGGATTCTTTTCATTTACCTACAATCGCAGCATATTTACTTAGGTATCAATTCTGCTGATTGTTAGTCAGGTGCGCACGTTTCGGACGTGTTTTCAAAATCAATTTTCTCAAAAACCAATGCCGTGTGTGAAAAAATTTCATTCTATATTTTCAACTTACTTTTGCATGAGGAATTGCCTTCTATCTAGTGTCACCACGATTTCGAAAACATCTAGTATACATTGTGAATTAAGAAATTCGAGTGATTTGTGATAGAGGAAGATTATAAAGAATAGAATTGAACGATTTGATAATAATTCAGATTTTATAGTAGTAATATACAGGTTGAGTATTCTGAAAAAATTTAGCCCCTCAAACCCGTTCTTAATTTTGAATATTAGAAAAAAATGTCGATAAAGTTAGGCAAGCCAGAAATTCAGAAAATTATGTATCTTTATGTGCAAGTAGAGTAGTTCATCCGTAACGGAAACCTATTTTTTTGTTGGTGTCATAGTGCGGTTTTAGGAGGTGAAATCACCCCTTAAAAATTCAGAATTTTCTTTTTCCTAAAATATCTCGAGAATGGCGAGAGATATTGAAAATAAGTTTAAACAAAAGTTGCATCTGTTTATTATATCTACAAATCTGAGTAAAAGTGATTATAGAAAAATTCGTACTTTTCAAGTTACCCCCATCATCAACCCTTAAAATTAAGTTTTTGTATTTTGTAAATATATGCAGAAATACCTCTGGATAATCTCTTTTCATACATATAAATAGTTTATGTATTGTATTTTTTGTAAACAAGTAGTTTTAGCAGCTTTTAATCAGAAAGTTGGATAATTAAAAGTTACGTATTCTTCATATATCTCATGGATTTAAATGTTGTAGGATCACCTTGACTTTTTGAAATTGAACGTAATGGAATCCAGAAGGACATTATACGATCAGTGAAACGTTTATAAATGAAAATATTTTAAATATTTGACGGTCACCGTTTTCCCATAGCATTATTAATTTTGACGATATTCAGGGGGTTGCATAAAATGAGACACTTCACAAACAGAGATCACCATGTTCGCCAGTGCAGTGCTAACAACAAGTGAGATCTATAGCATGACAATCGGTTATATCTGTATCTTGCCAAGTCCCTAGGCTAAAAACCCTGAAGAAAGATTCCGGTTGAAGAGCACATTGGTATCTACGACGGAAAGTGTTCTAGTTTATCACATACCTAATTATGACCTTTCATAAAGGTGTTGATATTATATTGGTACCTAAGTTGATCCATCTAACGTAAGGATTAGAACAATAGGTGGCGCAGGTGTTATCTGATTTTAATTTCTGAAATTACGGATGATTAAGTTATTCTGATTTGGTATACTTCTGTTGAACAACGTTTGCTTTACTTATCGACTGTACTATCAGAATGCAAGTCACTCAATAATCCCACATTCTCAACAGCCATTATTGGATTTTATCTGTGGTGCACATAACCGTTGGATAGCAGAGAAGCGTCGTTTCATACACTCGACTCAATTGAAACACACGCACGCTATTGGAAACCGCAGAGTTATTACTTTGACAATAGATATCGAAGTTCCGTTAAGTTTTCGCGAAACATTGAATTTATTCTACAATTTGATAAACTTCATACGCGTGTGCAAATACGGATACAAATAAACATTGTGCATCAAACCATTATTTATTGTAGACACTTATTCCAATCGATATCATTTAATTTTCTTGAATCTGTCATCGTGTCAATACATGACGTGAAAATCCGTTCTATGCAATTTTTACAGTAGAAATGTATCACGAGGCAAGGAATCTGTTTCACTGCATTTTAGTGTTCGTGAAGTGAATTTTTCTGACTACATTCAACTACAAGAATACGAAAGTGGCAATACTTCATAAACAATAATTTCAATTTCAAATATGTCCTGTAGACATTATGTACTTTCAAGTAAAACTTCAGACACAAGGTATTTCATAGCTATACATTTTATAGGATATTCAATACTGGTCAAGCATTTATTTACAATTGGTGCTTTTGGGATGAAATACTCGAAAGTGCACTTACATAAAATTGTATCGTTTTGGATCACCACGATCCTTACTGACAATGACTGCTTCTTATCTTACTTACAATTTTCGGGAATGGAATCCGAGACGGTTGATGACTTTTTAAATTTTCGTCTACACTAGAAAAAAAGGAGAAAAATGTTTGCAATCATTGCTTTCAACACGCAAGGAAATGTTCCCAAACCGAACATACATAAGAAAATGTCGCACGATGTATAATGAGTAACAGCAGGTGCTCCACAGACTGAACATGAAAATATACACTAATCCAGGGCTGCACAAGGAGCTGTTTTCGGCGCCTAGCGGCGTGCAACCCGCCTGTCCCGTTGCTAACGTTAGAATCGGTGAGGAGAACTGCATTAGTGTACGTGCATTTGGTATGACTTGAACCCAGCTATACAGGGTCATCCGTTAAAACTGCAACCTACGCGCGCGCGAACAGACGAAAATGGCAACACCGCATCACGGACACATTCCACTACAACCATTCACCGGCCCAGCGTTCGGAGGGTTGCCAGCGACCTTGCCTGGACAGCGGTGATGTCCGAGCTTCGAAAATTTTAGGATGGTCTCTTTCAAATTAACGTCGCAAAGAGCTATTTGAAATTTTCCGGCCCGGGTTGAAGAATCTGGGGCCTTTTTTTTATAACTTTTGAACTATAAAAGATATCGGAATGCAATTTGCGCCGCAAAATGAGGAAAAATTATTCCCTCTTAATGATGGATAATTTAACATATTTTACGTTTAATTAATTTTTCTTTTATCAATTTTTTAACCATAATTGTTGTGAAAAGCTTTTGCGAACTGTTTATTTCATACTGTATTTAATGTTCTTTTTAAAATTCATGGTGCTGATAAACAATAGGCTAGTTGTTTCTGTATCATTACTTTCATAAATTGAGAAATTAAATTTTTGTTCAATTATGTGTTAGTTCTGCAAACCTCAGAATCTATTGTTCTGTTTTTCTTTTTTATAATTTTATCCTTAATGCAGTGCATGCATAGATCGGACGTAACGGGTAACTAATGGGACGTGTCCCATTATGTCCAATTTTTTTCTACAATTTTAGTGTCTGATTAATACATTTTTTGGAACGATGCGTCAATATTGTGGCTTTTATACGCAGATGGCGAAAAATCTCTCCGTACAGAGGTATAACGCCACGGTCCACCCTGTCGTAGCTAAAATTTTTTAAATAAAGACGGGTACAAGACTAGTCGACATTGTTTTCAAACCTCATCGCAGTAATCTGGGGTGCGATGGTAAACCGATCATAAAAGCGGAGCGCGTAGCTCGCTTACCTAAGCCGGGAAATACCGCACGGCTCTTTGCAACGTTGATTTGAAGGAGACCATCCTAAAATTTTCGAAGCTTGGGCATCACTGCCGTCCAGCGATCGCTGACCTCCCTCCGACCGCCGGGCCGGTGAATGGTTGTAGTGGAATGCGTCCATGAGGCCGTGTTGCCAATTTTGTCTGTTCGCGGGCGCGTAGGTTGCAGTTTTAACGGATGACCCTGTATATACTTACGCTACGAGCCTACGAGCACGCACATACACTACTGTGGTTCTCCTCACCGATTCTAACCTTAGCAACGGGACAGGCGGGTTGCTCGCCGCTAGGCGCCGAAAACAGCCCCTTGTGCAGCCCTGCACTAATAAAAAAAAAAATTATATAAAGAAACTGTCTTTATCTTGTATAACAAAAGTATTCTGGAAGTTGCAAAATATGAATGAAATGAGATATCACTATAAGGATAGGAATATAAACACAAAAATGGAAAATTGTTTCTTGCAAATATAAGATTTAAAAAAAATTATATTTTCTCATATTTCAATAAATCATTGAGAATTGTAAACTTTTCGCATAAAATCATTGTCTCCACATCTTACGGTTAAGAGTTTATATATAAAGTAACAGAAATATTATTTTCTTTGTAAATTACACGTCGTGGAAATTTTTTTCGGTTATGTAATAGAGTATAAAAAACTGAGCAATTCTTGTATTTAAAATTTTATTCTATCTCGCACCATTACAAAGTTATATTAAAAAAGCTAAACAACGCGGTAACTTTAAGGCCTGATTTCACCCCTTCAGTGTGAATTTCCGCAGACAAAAAAGTTACTCCATGCATACTCCAATATGCTCTACATTACTCTACATTCACGCAAAGTTGTATTAAAATAGAATTTTCGGTTTGGGAACATTTCGCTGTCAGATATATGTACATGTAATTGTATTGATATTCGAAAACATGACTATTTTTTTAAACAATATAAATATTATAAAAGAAAACGAAAATTGTGTGGGACCCAACGTGTTTTAGATTAAATCTGTGTTATATTAATAAAATGAACGCCGGCGGAAGATACGGGTGAAGCGGGCGATAGCCTGAGGCGCCAATTCGCGAATCAAAAAATCGTTTTTCATTTCGTTATCTAATTTGAGGGGTATTCCTGTTATTATTTAAATAAAAGACGGTGACTTACTTCTATAAAGTAAAACAGATTTTTTTTCATTAAAAAGTACACAATAGTTTGGGAACACAACGTCTATACAGATACACACATCTGAAGATATCAATATAAAATCCTCACTGGAATAAACACTCACTACATTTAAAAATCCAGCATACCTTCGTTACATTTTTAAAACTTACAATTAGAGTCATCTTACAGTAGAAATTTATGAAATTATCAACAAATATAAAGAAACCCCGAATAAAATATTTCACTGAATTTGACAGTGCTGAATGAAAAACCAATCATACAGAAGTAAACATCGCGCATGTTTGCTCGCATTGAAAATAAACTCTATTGTAGTTTTAGAGTTTGCCGAATAGTTTTTGCGGATGTCGTGGATGCGAATTCGAAATGCGTCGTTAGGGGTTAACATAGCATCACCGTGGCCAACCTGTCGAGCATTTTCGAGAGAAATGTTTTGACGTGACAGTTGTCACAGGCAATCGGCGGCCTTCGGTGTACGGGATCCCAGTACAGGCGAATAGTTGCAGAGGTGGTCCGTCAACAGGATGCCTGTACTAGAATAGTTGCTGTTACAGTGACAGCTCGTGACGCGACGGTTATGGTGGATCAGGAATCACGTGCAAGTATGCTGTTTCAAACATATCTCTCTGGCATGTGTAACCGTACCGTTTAAGCAGTATCGATTTGCAAGTACCCTACTAGATGTACACACGGCTCATTCGATTGTGCCCGCGTGCCTTCGATTAGTGGCCGACTTCGCATGGTTGGCCTTTTTTAGTCGTACATTTTTACAATATCGCACGAACATGGTTTGGAGCATTACCACGCTAATTCCCGTCTAGAATACTCCATAAACATGACTCATGTATGAATGAAGCTAATTCCCTATAATTCACGAAAAAAATTAAAAAGTTCACATGCAAAGATTTTGAAATCAACTTTGCTAATTCCAATTGTATTCTCGTTCTCCGCTCGAACACTGATTCCTCTGTCACTTTTTATACTTGACATTCCTTTATTGGCCACAAATCAATTCGGAGCGCAGAATTTCAGCTTCGGTTTTAAGGAATTAGCGGGCGAGAGGCCTGTAGTTGACACAAAAACTTTTACAAGAGGGACATCTGTTAAAAACGTCGTATGAAGATCATTTTACGATGGAAGATAATAAAAACTTGGTAGAGACTAATTTAAACGAATCAAAGTCGGTAATAGATTAAGAGAGATGCGGAGAATGCGAAACTTTTTTTTAAGTCGACAACGTAGCTGTATTATTTAAAGTGGTTATCTGCAAGTGATAAAATCATACATGAAAATATGCTTGCTGCATTTGTTCGTGCAGCAGGCTTATTTTCTCTTCCTCTTCTGCTTTGATTATCTGTAAATATATAAAAGCCACCTTTTAGTTACAACTTAACGTAGAACTTATAGAAAAAGAGTGGCCTTTTACTAAGTGTAGAGACTATATAATGTGTCCATAGGAGGTGACAGCATATGGCAGAAGATCTTGTTGCAGGAAATTTAAATGCTAATGGTAATTTAGCGAAAATAAACGAAAAGTTACAATATATTTTAAACTCACAATAGCTATAATAAAATTAATAAAATTAATAAAATTAATTTAGTATGTTTATTGGTGTATTAAACTAAATATATTGTTCATGGAAAACTATAATTTTAAAGTATTACGAATGTCTTTCACAAAAAATTGAAAAGTTTCAAGGGAGATGTGTTTTCAGCGTACTTTCGTCACTAATGTGACTTGCTCTACATTGCAAGCAATACGCCATAATTTTCTTAATTCTTAATGCTATGTCTTTTGACAAATTTTGTCGATTTACCTTATTTGACAAATGTCCAGAAACTTGCGCGTAAGAAGATGCTTCTCTGTCGAGCCTTCTCCGGACAAGTTCCAAATCTGTGCGTTCCCTTGGTTTCTACATATAAGCTCTACATAAAAAGTCAATTAAAAAAGGCGCTCATTGGTGCCGAAACAAGATACTATTGGCTATACCCCAATCAACGCTCCCTCAGAGCCAATGAGCTCATTCTACATGCGTGAAACAGGTTCTTTCTTAAATGACAAGGAGAATACAGTATTGTCTCCGTATGTGCTCGGTTTGGTGTACACGATAGGTGTTCGTCGCTACCCCCACAACTTCTGTCTCACTCTTGTCCGGCGAAGGCAAGAGCGAGATGGAACGAGAGCGAGCGAGAGCCACTGAAAGCGAGCGAGGACGGTACGAGACAGACGACGCGTTGATGTTTTGTCTCCCTCCGTCTTTCGGGCACCGTGACACTCCGTCCTTTGCGTGCGCGATGGTCGCAAGCACTTAGGTGAGCACGGGAACCGCATCGCAAAATCGTGACGCAGGCCCGGCTCAAGCCTTTTTTGCGCCTTAAGCGAACTTGTCAAATTGCGCCCTTTATTATAATATATTTATTTGAGATTATTTATGACTTTACTCTGCAAAATTAGGCAACTGCTTAGGGCGGAAAGTCGACAAGAGGTGCAAAATGATATTTTCATTACTGGTATTGTGGAAAATAAACTTTAAAATTAAATATTACAAGTTGTACTATAAGTGGATTAAACTACGAATACAAATTCAGAGTAAGCTTATCAATAATCTCAAATAAATGTATTATAATAAAAGGCGTAATTTGGCAAGCTCGCCTAGGGCGCAAAAAAGACTCGTGTCGTGCCTGGCTATCTGACCGTGGCGCGCATGCGTCGAGCAGTCACGATTCCATCTGAGCGCTCGCACCCGTCGCGCACGCTCGCCGCGCACGCAAAGCGTTCCATCTCACTCCCCCCTTCGGCCAGAAAGGAGCGAGAAACGAACACTCGGAATTAGGGATCTGTTCACGATAGGAGTTCAACGCCGGTCCCGACCAGCGAGCACATACGGAGACAATACTGTATATGGTGGAAAAACTCGTGACATTTCAAAAATTTTTACAACTGACACTTAGCAGGTTATGATTGACTGACAGCTAGGTGACATTTACTAGCGACCCGAACGCAGCGGCTTTTGGACTTTTTCGTCAACTGCGCAACCGCATTTATATCAAAACCATTCCTGATTGGATAAATTCTGCTTTCAATGGCGACATCTACTGGCGTCAAGTGTAGGAGGAAAACGTGACGTCACGAAAACTCTGACTGAACTCTTAAAAAAAAAGTCTCATTTTGATAACTATTAATTCAGAATAATTATTTTATCTTTTAGAAAAACAGCTTGATACATTAAGTAAAACGACAAATGGGTTAAAAAAAAAAATTATTCGCTTGATCATGTCAAAACACCGGAACTATGTCTAAGATAAGATAAAAAGGCCAAAATAGCTGCGGGGTCGTACCCATTTCGATAGCATTCGTGTATAGTGATATGGTCGTTCAGTGTGTCTATGGGAAGAGGGGGGAGGGGAATTAGCTTCCAGACGCGACCGCGTCTGTTGATTGCGATGAATATACTTTAGGACGGCCCTTATTTTCAACCTTCGATATCTTTTGTTCTCACCCCCTAATATAGTTCCTTTTCATAAAAAAAATAATCCCTGAGAGAGATTACACAGTACAAAAAATTTTGATTTTTTTTCGGACTTGTAACATTCAATAGCCGTTTCTTATAGGTTTTCGTGCCCTGAAAACGAATCCGCAAACCGTTTGTCGCCATCACCCTCAGTTTTTAAGAAAATCGATTTTGAAAAAAAATGCAAATTTTCAACTTTGAACCTCTTTTATGTCGAAACAGTAATAGTTATTCGATTGTTCGTTGCGTCAAATTATTCTATGAACCCTTCCGAATACAACGATATAAGTTATTATTGCATTATGAACATATAAATATGTTTAAACAACGATTAAAGGGAAAAGGACACCCGAAATGCACCAATTTTTGCAGATATATTTCAAGTTATTTCCAAAACTAAGGGTCTGGGAGAAAATCTAACCATTCCACACGATACAGCAAACAGTTTTCCTTCGGAAAGCGTCAACAGAAGTGGTAAATCTAGTTTTGTTTTCAATGCAGAAGCGAAATAGTTTGGCAAAACGTGCGGTGTCGACACGACAGTGGTAGTCAACAGCGGCGCGCGATCCACTGCCGCTCAGCGTAACACAATCGCTTAACGCGCGTGACTACCACTGTTGGCTACACGCGTTTTGCCAAACTATTTCGCTTCTGTATTGAAAACAAAATGAGATTTACCACTTCTGTTGACGCTTTTCGAAGGAAAACTGTCTGTTGCATCGCGTGAAATTGCCAGATTTTCTCCCAGACCCTTAGTTTTGGAAATAAATTGAAAGATATCTGCAAAAATTGGTGCATTTCGGGTGTCCTTTTCCCTTTGATTGTAGATTAAATATATTTATATGTTCATAATGGAATAGTAACTTATATCGTTGTATTCGGAAGGGTTCATAGAATAATTTGACGCAACGAACAATCGAATAACTATTACCGTTTCGACACAAAAGATGTTCAAAGTTGAAAATTTGCAGTTTTTTTCAAAATCGATTTTCTTAAAAACTGAGGGTGATGGCGACAAACGGTTTGCGGATTCGTTTTCAGGGCACGAAAACCTATAAGAAACAGCCATTGAATGCTACAAGTCCAGATGGCTGTTAAACTGTGTTATTGTAATTGGACAACAGGAAAGGGTGCCGACCAGTCCTTAAAGTTTAGAATTCATCAATAGTTTGGATTTAAAGAATTTGGTAAGTATTGTGGTAAATGGTAAGTCTTATCGAAATTTTGTTTAAATAATATTAAAAGAGGATTCAATTTTCTACTATTACTGTATATATAATTTGTTCGTGGCCCAAGCATTGTTTAGACAATAGCGTTTGAATATAGAGAGGTCCGCACTACTTGTGTATACATAGACAATACGTCATGCCGTACAGGTGGGACGCGCGAAGTGCACACCTCTTTATATTCAAACGCTATTATCTAAAAAATGGTTTGAAGCACGAGAAACTTATATGTACGGTAATTGTAGAAAATGGAATGCTCTTTTAATATTATATTAACAAAATTTCGATAGGTCTTACCATTTTTAAGAACTTCTTAAAATTCAAACCATTGATGAATTCTAAACTTTAAGGCCTGGTCGGCACCCTTTCCTGTTGTCCGATTGCAATAAACTTTTTCAGGGACTATTTTTTTATGAAATGGAACCATATTACGGGGTGAGAGCAAAAGAAATCGCAGGTTGAAAATAAGGGCCATCCTAATGTAACATGATAATGCACTTGATAATGAGGAATTACAATATAGTAGCAGAGCGTGGTTTAACAATTTCTTGCATTTAACAATTTCGATGTTGTTGCATACTGGCACTCTTTGTGTCTCTCTCTCTTATGCTCAGCTTACAATACAAACAGTTCTAGAGAGATCTAAAACATCAAAATTAGGTTAGCTACAACAATGCCAAAAAAGTTAGCGATATTAACGTTGCAGTCGGTCATTCGATAAATCAGTTATACAGTAATTGGCATATCGATCGGTAGCCTAAGAACTATTATAATTATTAACACAAAAAATCTTTTTAATTTTTTTCTGTATAATATAAGAGTAGCTTAATAAATTCCAAAAAAATATATTTCATTATGTTATATTTATTCAGAAAAAATCATTAAAAATAGCTAAGATTTTCGGCCGATCAAAGTAGAATGAGCCCTTAATAGTTTCTGTAGCACCGACGTATTTTCACGCCAAGGCAACTTCACCTGGCTTTGACGTATTTTAACCTCGAAATTTGAAAAATAACTCCAGTAAGTACCGAAAGTATGGTCTGGGAGTCACCGAAACATTGTTTTGAAAATAAAGCGAATTTGGTGTTTTGTGCTTCATCGCCGCAACGACCCTGCTCCCACATAATGGCAATATACGAAAGTATTACATCTCCTAGCATTCTTGAAAATAATAGCTCTATATTGAAGATTAAATGAGTGAGAATTTCGTGAGCATGGAGTTAGAGAGAGAATGTTAATGGAATGTGAGCGTGGTGAGTTAACGAGTATTAACTTCTTTTGTACTTATACTATATTCATCTATATTATATTAAATCAGTATTCCTAGTTGTAAATGTGTCTCAGTTATTACAACAAATTTAAATTAAATTAACATTTCAGGAAAATAAATCTTGCGGTATTTTTAGTTTGATGAATCTAGATCTAATTTATGACGAGCTGAACTGCAAACGCGCTTTTAAATAAAATTTTCCATTGCAATTACATGCCAGATGTGATGGAGAAACTCGTTAAAAATTTACATAAGAATTTCATCATTAAAATTAAATTCCGCGTGTAATAGCAGTACAGTATATGACAATATTCAACGAACATCCCAAAATACTGAACGATGTATTTGCAATTTCATACATTAAAAACAGTGACGTATGAAATAATTTAAGTTAAATGTTCTGCCATCGTCCCTCAATGTATTTTAAAAATTGTCTTTTTGTAGTAGAGATGTACAAGTTGAGCCCATAAGGACAATTTGAAAACTTGTTTTCAGATGCTCCAAATGAGCTTTTTGTTCTCAAGCTTTCGTTGAATTTACAAGTAAGCTCAGGAAGGAATGCAACTTTTCTGATCGATCTTGTAAATTTTGTAAAACACTGTCTATATCTTTCCTGTATTTTCCAACATATTTTCGATAATAATGTACACATAAAGCATAATTGCATTACATCAACTTTTTAAATAAAGTGGATAGAACATGAAACATCGTAATAGATGTATACTAATTTATTAAATTGCTGTTCCATCCTTCTGCTCCTCGTTATATTTATGTAATTGGAGTATGAATAAAATTCTACTTCAGATAATTCAGCGACTAAAAATATTTAAATAAAGCGATCCACACACAAACAAATGAATTACAGCAAGAAAACAAATTTCTAAGAGCGTTGAATATCAAGTTTAGAGTGACTAACATGAACAGAAACTGTTCAGAAAAATTACAATAAATTATAGTTTATTATATAAAGTGACGCCCCAAAAAATAATACCTTGTTAAAAGTATGGCCTTGATTTGATTTCGAATTGTAGAATTTAATGCGAAAGAATTGTAATTTTTCGTAATAAATGCTCAAAACGATGATACACAATTTAAAAGGATCAATTTTAGAGGTTGCTGTTTTTCAGAAGTCACTGAATAGCATCCAAAGTTCTAATTAATCATTCTTTCATGCTTCCTAGTATTGTCAGTTGTGCGTCGTGAACAACTTTTTCAGGCTTTCCAAAAAAAAACTCCGCTGCTGTGGGATCTGATGAACGAGGTGGCCACATTGTGTGCCATTTTGTCGAATCCAGCGATTTGGAAATTTATCATTTAATAACTGTATTGCAGCACGTGAGAAATGGCCTAGACGATCATCGCGCTGATACCATATCTCTCGGCGATTTTCCAACTCAAGGTCACACTGCGGTACATGGTTGAAATCAGAGTTGGGCATTATTCGAATAAAAGGTGATTGAAATAACATTTCAAATAAAGATACTTCATATTTTTCCTTAATCAACTAAAAGTCACCCAAGTTAGCTTTATTCAAGGCGCCAGAGCCTTTGCGGCCCGACCCGCGCGCGGTCGCCGGTTAGTCGACCATCTAGAATAAGAATTGAATGAAAGCTGAAACAATGTTATTCACAACCCAAGAGGGAAGACCTTTGAATAACTAGCTTCATCTCTGGCGCCTTGAATAAAGCTAAAGCTTTATCCTTATTCAAGCTTTGAATAACGGATAACCGTAAGTACCATTTATCTAGATATTATCTTTGCTCATCTCTGGTTGAATTCATCTAGATGTGATATACGTACAGGATAAGTCACCTAAGACAAGTCTGAATAACTTCTACAGTTTTTGAGATAGGGAGAAATGTTTAAGACAAATGTTGTTTGGTTCCGAGGGGCTCATTACGGGGTGGGCAGAACTTTTTCTCAGGTAGAGGTACTTAGAGGATTTGAAAATCAACTTCATTTTTTTAAATTCAACTATGTATTTTGAAATATCTACAGACGTCCAAAATACATGGTTTATTTTAGAGAAATTAAATTAACCATCAAATCTCCTAAGCACCTCCACCAGAGGAAAAGTTCTGTCCACTACGTCCACTAGGCCCTCGGAACTAAACATTTTTTGTTTCAAACATTAACAAAAACTGTAGTAATTATCCAGGTGGCTTGTTTTAGATAACACCCTGTATAACATGCATGGGACAGAAATACATATATGGTTCTGCTAAAGAAGAACATTACCGAGCTCGCGAACTCTGCTGATCCCTGTACGTTCTCAAGAGAGTAGGGTAGGGTGGGGCTAAAAGTCTGGCGGGTAAAAAGTCCCGAATTCAAAATCTCTATTCCTAAACAATGTATTGAGTTTCGCAATATACTATGTAAAAGGCGAAAAGAAACGAAGGTGACCACAGAGTCGCCAGTAGGGTTTACACAAAAACCGACTTTTGAAAAAAAAGAATGGTTTTCTAATTCCACTATTCCCAAAAAATCGCTTAAACCTTTTTTTCACAAAAAATAAAGTATAAATAAAGTTTTATACAAATAAAGTAGTAAATAATATTTTTACTTATATTATGATTTTTCAGTTTCCTTCATATTTATGGAATTACAAAAATGTAACAAAATAAAATATATTTTATCTATACAAAACCAAATAAATAAAACAAATGAAATTAACTAAAACCTACACAAATCCGTACAATTTTGGAGTTCATTTAATATTTATGGATCTACAAAAATATAACACAAAAAAATAGACTGCATACAAAACCAAATGAAAAAAAAATAACTAAAATCCGCACAAAATATAAATCTTTTACAGTGGTACCAAATTATAAGCCTTTATTCGATTTAGTATTTGTCTTCAGAAAATATGAACTCATGAAGATTAGTTGTACAGTAAACTGTTACCTACTACGATATGCTTGAGTCCGAGGCGACTTCAACTCAAAATGTTTTTAATTAAATAATTAATTCATTTCTGCATATTAATTCTGGTATATAAAATCGGTCTTTAAATTTTAAAAACCGATTTTCGAATTTTACGAATTTATAAATAAAAACCGATTTTTAAACCCGGTTTTTAAAAATCGACAAACCCAGTCGCCAGTCGCTCCTGGACGTTCGTGCGAATTACACGCCGCCTTCGTTATTTTATGTGTTACGAGCCGAGGCTGAGGGCAATGAGAGTGGCGGCTGCGAGGCCGAGGATTGAATTTTGGTTGTTTGAGTTTGTTAGTAGCGGACGAACCGGGGTCTGGTATCCCCGGGAGCCGCTATAAGGAGGTTGGATGTCGTGGACGAACCGGGGTCTGGTATCCCCGGGAGCCGCTAGGAAGGTGGAACTCGTGGACGAACCGGGGTCTGGTATCCCCGGGAGCCACTAGGAATTCGGAAATCGTGGACGAACCGGGGTCTGGTATCCCCGGGAGCCACTAGGAATTCGGAAATCGTGGACGAACCGGGGTCTGGTATCCCCGGGAGCCACTAGGAATGTTAGTTTAGCCTCGTAACTTTATAATGTGATACACCTTGAGCGGTAAAGGAGTATCTATTGTGGGTTTATCTCAAAGAGGAAATTCAGACAATGATTGTTTTAAATAAAAGAACTCTGAATTAGAAATAATTGATTATATTCTATAAGCTCAGTCTTTTACAATTGTTTTCGTGTTTTTTGTCGCGGTACCTAAGTCCACCTCTCGGTTTTGACGCACTGAGAAATGCGGGGGTCTCAAAGATTTTAATAGTAACAACACCTATCAGCAACTCTACGTACTGTCTGGTTTAAGTTGAAATAATACTGGATCTTGCAAGCCTCTTTCGTCTAAACGTACTAGACTTGAAATGAGCCCCCGAGTGTGGAATCATGGCCCTTTTTATACAATGAAATTCGGCTAGAAAGTAGTGGGGACATGAGTGCCTTCATTGAATATTGGGTTTTCGGGGAAAACTTGGTTGCATCACACCACTGCAGGAAACGGTGACCTCGTCGGGTCACGCGCACTCCGGACACACGAAAGAGTTAAAAAGTCGAAGATGAATCTGCGTACGTAACATCTCCCCCTTTAGATAAAACATCGTTTATTATGATGCTTTTCCACCTTTCAGTGTTGGAAATGCACGTGACTAAACAGAATACTACTCACTCGTGCAAGGTGTGATGAAACCAAACCTGCTGCGGTGTGTGTAATTATAGTGTTCTGTGGGGCGATGTCGTGGGTGATGGGTGGCCTCAGTCTTTGCTCCTCTGGAAGGAGTCCTCTTTGTAGTTCCTCGTGTTGAACTGCACCTTCAGCGAGTCACCAGGGGTCCAATCCTCGATGTTTTCGTCTGTTAAGTAGGCCAGCAGTAGGCCGTTTTCCCAATAGTATGGGACTATGGCCCGGCTGCTTTTCGCCATCTGGTCCATGAAGTCTTCTTCAGTCGTCTGACACCCGTGGTCCGTGCCCCAAGCAATCTTTGTTTGGCTGCCCCTTGCTCGAGCTGCCTTTCCTTGGCCCGAAACGAATTTTCCGGTGGGTGAGATCACCTTTCCGACTTGGGTTTCTTTGAGCCAGGCGCCTTGCTCCCCGGTTTGCACGGAGATGGTGCGCGTACCTTCGTCGGTTTCAGTTTGTATACTTTTATCGAGGCGCATTTCGATGTTCCTTAGAGAGATGGCTGCTTCCGTCCTGCTCCATTCTTTGCCTTGCTGATTCTTAGTGTTTATATGAGTTAATTCTTCCAGGATGTTTAGATGAGGTTCACCAAACTCCGGTGAAAGTTGCGTTAGATTTATTGAGATTTCCGGTGCGTATAGGTGTTCTTCGATGGTGGTCAAGGTGTTCAATGATTGCACCTGTGTGGAATCTGTGATTGCTGCACATCCGGGTTTTATGCGGATTATTTCAGCATTGTGAATATAATCCGTGCCTACTGATCGCCCCTTGCAAAAAAACTGAATCCGTTTTTCCGCCTTTGCGTAATACAACCAAGCTTGCTTGGATTCTAGTGGTTCCCAGATCTCACCAGCAAGTAATGATACTGGAACGTCGCACTTTTTCCAAGTATCCTGGTTTGGTTTTTGGAGTAATTCCACCTCACAAATTGGTTGAGCTTCTGTCCTGTACATCGGCAAGGAGGCTTGGCAGATGACTTGCTTGTGGTGATGGAAACAATTTCGTATAAATTGTATATTTGGCGTAGCGTAGGTATGTTCGTCAATTGACATTGCCATGTACGGGGCAGTAGCTTTCACATAAAGTGTTAATTGTTTCGATCCATATGGTTGTGTTGATGGGTTCGAATGAATTCTGTACAGATTGAAAAATTCCGAATCTAACAGCGGCACTGTCAGCTGGAATAACGCTCTACCCTCAGTACATACGATTTTGAGTTCTGTAATACCGTTAATTTGTTCGGAGAGTAATTCGGCAGGAGTCAACGGAAACTCGTAGGTTGTGGCATTCTTGATCTTCTGTGCGGCAGTCCAGAGTTGTTTGGGAGACCAAATGGCAGGATGTAATATTCCTTGTTTTGCAAATAGGATAGCGTCCACCATTATTATAAGATGAGAACGGAATTCGTCAGTTGCTGAATCCAATACATGCATCCAGTTCCGTAGGAAATTTTCGAGTCTCGTCCTCCGAATGGCATATTGAGTTTTTTGTAGCGTCTCAATTATTGTAGTGGATTTTTGAAGCAAAGCATGAACCTGTGCAGAGACATTCTGAATTTGTGAATTAAAATTGTCAAATTCAGAACGTACTATATGGGTTTGGTTTATTATTATTTCGGCCATATCCCTTTGTTGAGAGTAT
This sequence comes from Andrena hattorfiana, assembly GCA_944738655.2. Lineage (NCBI taxonomy): Eukaryota > Metazoa > Arthropoda > Insecta > Hymenoptera > Andrenidae > Andrena > Andrena hattorfiana. The sequence continues at coordinate 10,380,529 of OX122895.1, forward strand.
AACTGATCAAGTGCTTGATTGTAATGGACTTCGTCATTTTCCGATAAAGTGCCGAATAGGACTTTACTGATTGTGCCGATGAACGATAAGGGTGCCCCCCTTGTCACACGAGTTCCTCGGGACCGCCTACGCTGGCCCCCTCCTAAGGTTGCTCCTAGCATGTCGCTGTATCTGCGGCTGTCTTCTAGTTTTTTAATTATGGCCGGGCCAAGCTCGTCCGCGGGGCACGCGTCGAGTCCCCTTCTGATACAAATGTCCTTAGCACGCTTGATATGCTCCTCTACGGCTGGCCTGTTCTTTAAATAATCTGTTATCTCCAGAGACGTAACTAGTTTCCATTGTGTTCGGTAAAATCTCAGGGGTTGTAGCTTTTCGAAGTACAACCCAGTGTTATATTTCAATGGAGTGATGGTGTAATCTTCTCCAACCTTCTCCCCGATGCCATAGGTAGCAGATAGAATGAGAATGAAGATCCAAATCATGTTGTTCCCGTCTGTTATCGCTCCTGCGAACAGAACGTTGTGTTATACTGGGTCCTACCGTTTCCAGCCTATTGCCTCCCCTGGGTTGGTTTTCATTTATTTCCGATATATCTATTATTATTTGTACTACCCTTTTTTTTTTTTTTTTTTTTTTTTTTTTTAGAAATAATTGTTATTGACGCGAATCTACCATCGCGTTATCACGTCGACGGTTTTTCCTGCCTTTACTTGGGTCCAGGTCTCGCGGTCCATCTCGAAATATTCCTCGATGCACTCCGGACATTCTGTTGCGGGCTTGTATACTGCGATTCTGCTGTCGCAAGCTTCGCAAATGCAGTTTTTTCGCAACGACTGATTTACGCAGACAGAATGCCATCCTCCTTCGGTGAAGACTGCTTGCTCGTATCGTTGCAATTTTCCCCAGCAGCTTCCGCAAATTCGGTGACCTTCTGCTTCATAAATGTGCACAATGCATGGTTGAACGCAGAACAACGTTGAGAGCTTCCTGTATGTTTCTGGATAATCCGCAGGTCTAACTCCATCCCAGGGCCCATAGAATTCTTCTCCCTCGTCTTCTTCGGATCGGAAAAGATTGTGTGGCACTGGCATAATGACTAGAATGGAGTATAATGTTTTTCATTCTGATTCCGAAGAATCGTCGGGAGGAAATGCGTGCTTTAGTTTATCCTGATGTTTAGTAATTAATTTGTGATTATCAGTACTCAGGACTACGTTATGTAAATCTGATACGTCAATTATTTTATATGGTCCAATATAATGAGGATCGAATTTGCTTAATCGAGGTTCCTTTATAACATAGGCGTATTCTCCTTCCTTGAATTGTTGCGAGCGTGCTCGTCTGTCGTAGTACCGTTTTGATCGTTCCTTCGCTTTGCTGAGGTGATCCGCTGCGGTGTTGCGGATATTTGTCATCCGAGTGATTAGTTCAGTAAGATAACTCCCGTAGGTTTCTGTCTTTTGGTCCACATCAAAAGCGCTGGGAAAACGAGCCATTTTTCCAAATACCAGCTCGTATGGTGTGAAGTTAGTGGCTTCGTGCACAGATGTGTTATAGGAGAACATGGCATATGGAATGAAGAGATCCCATTCTTCATGTGACTCCATGTAATGTTTTAAATATTCTGTAAGGACGATATGGCTTCTCTCCAAAGATCCGTTTGTTGGAGGCCTGTATCCGGAAGTAGTTAGTTGTTTTATCTTGAAGATTTCAGCGAGGTGTGTCATTATCTTCCCCACAAAACTGGTTCCTTTATCTGTTAATATTGAACGAGGTGTCCCAAAGATTGAAATAAAATGGCGTGCAAAAGCATCTGCGATTGTAGTGGCTCGAATATTCGGTATTGCAACTGCGATGCAATATTTTGTAAGGTTGTCTTGCATTGTTAGAATATAACGGTTCCCAGCAGGAGTCTCTGGAAGAGGTCCCACGGTGTCCAAAGCGAGTTTATCGAAGGGCTCCAAAGGCGTATCGGTGATGATCATAGGTTGCCGTGTTTTTGCTCTAACTAATTTTTGTTCCTGACAACTCTTACATTTCCTGATGAGATCCTGTACGTCTTTTCGCATACCCGGCCAGTGGTATTTTGTTTGTAGTCGGTTGAATGTTTTGGTAACACCTTTGTGTCCTCCAATGAGGCTGCTATGTGCTTCCTTAATCAGTTCTTTCCTGGTGTCTTCTGGCGGATTTTGAAGATTCCTGCTTGCTATAGTTGACTGTGGTATGGTTGGGATGTTGGGTGGTTCCTCTTTGTCCGAACTGCTATCTTCAGGTGGTGAAGATTCACAATCTATTGGAGCGGTATCTATACTCCTGGGGGCATTTGTTCTGAGGGATAAATTTTGTAAAGGGATGGATATATTTTGTACAGGAGTCGTTATGTTTCGTAGGGGAATGGGTGTGGATGCGATAATTGGATTACTGAAAGTGCTTGATATTGGAGATATAGGGAGACTTGATCCGTTTGGTCCTTTCATGATTGTTTGTGAAAATAATTGACTTTGATCTGCGGGTATTAATGTGGCGTCCAAAGGATTTGAGTCATTGAAAGGATTTGAATCTGCAGTTAATGTTCCGTCTTCTTCAATAGGTTCCTCTTCTTCTTGATTTACCGGTGCAGGTTGTACGGTTGGTAACGAAGGAGGTAGTATTTTCTTTTTTAGCACGGTTTGTGGTGGTTTAGTTTTTCGTTGTGTTCGGCGAGCAACCGGTGTAGCGGCTTCATCAGAGTCTTCAGAACTGGGTTCTTTGTAGTTTGGTTTTGCCTGTTGGTTTCGGCATAATGTCCTGATGCGATGTCCTATGGTATTGGTGTCAGGGTTCGTTTTCCCCTTAGGGGTGAGAGGTAAGCAAACTGCTGTAGGGTTTCGTGATAATGCATCAGCATTTTTGTTGATTTTTCCAGCATTGTGCACGACCTTGTATTCGTACTCAAGAAGTTTCAATTTCCATTTAACCAGTCGTGAAGTTGGATCTTTGACCGAATGCAACCAAACCAAAGGTCGATGGTCAGTAAGGTAAACTCCTGACCAAAAATGTATGATCTAAAATATTGAACTGCGTATACCATGGCTAAGCATTCTTTCTCCGTGGCGGAATAATTTTTCTCGGCTTGATTTAAGCTTCGGGAAGCATAAGCTATTGGTAAATCAGAACCTATGTCTCCTTGGCTTAGAACTGCTCCGATTGCAAAATCTGAAGCGTCTGTAGTGATGACGAATGGTTGATTGAAGTTTGGGTACTGCAGAATTGGAGCTTCACAAAGTTCGTCTCGTAGTTTTTCAAAGCTTCGTTGTTGTTCTTCAGTCCATTTGAATCTAATTCCTTTTCCCAAAAGTTGAATTAACGGTTTCGCTTTCAATGAATAGTCTTGAATAAAACGGCGATAATATCCTGTTAAACCCAAGAATTGCTGGATATTTCTTTGTGTCTTGGGCATAGGGAAGTTCTTCACTGCCTGCAATTTCCCAGGATGCGGTTTTACCCCATCTGCCGATACTATGTGCCCCAAGTATGCAACTTCTTTGCGGAGAAATTCGCATTTGTTGGTTTGGAGTGTAAGTCCGTGTTCTCGGAGGCGGTTTAATAATTTCCTAACTTTGATTTCGTGTTCCCGGAGCGACGAGGAGTAAACTACGATGTCGTCTAGATATACGAATAATTCACTTCCCTGCATACCTGTTAACACCTGGTCCATGAGGCGTTGGAATGTTGGTGGCGCGTTCTTCAATCCAAAAGGCATACGCGCAAACTCGTAATGCCCGTACGGAGTGGTAAAAGCCGTTTTTGCTTGGTCCTTCGGATCCATTTCGATTTGATGGAAACCATTGGCTAAATCAAAAACTGAAAAATATTTAGCACTCCCCAGTTTGTCCAAAATTTCTGTGATCTGGGGAAGTGGATATTTATCACTGATGGTTTTTTCATTTAACGCTCGAAAATCGATGACCATACGCCAGCGTTTGTTGCCATCAAAATCGGCCTTTTTTGGTACGATCCACAGGGGTGAATTGTATGGTGATGTAGACGGTTTAATGATGCCCTGTGATAACAGTGCTCCTACTTGACGTTGAATCTCCTCTTGATGTAGAAGTGGGTATCTGTACTGTCTTGTATTAATAGGAATTTCGTCAGTTACATGGATAGAGTGATGGAAATTTGGAACTTTATCAAGGTTATCTCCTGGCAGGAAAAACCTATCGGAGAATTCTTGAATAATATCCTGAATGTGTCTTTTTTCTTCAGGATTAAGGTGATCAGTTTTTAGGGTGTTCCATATACTCTGACTTCTGTTTTGTTCGTTGATGGGCTGTGCTAAGTACGACGAGATTGGGTCTTCGTCGGAGGTGTCCATGGTATCGTAAGGTTGTAAATATTGAGGCTCCAAATCTATTTCTTCTTCCTCGTCTCCGGTGTTGGTGGCCAAGACGTAACATTTTCCATCTTGATTAGATACCACAGCTTCGCCAATGAAGACGTTCCTTGGTGTCTGGAGACGTGGGAGATAACCTTCCTTGACTTCCGGGTTGGCCACTAATAACGCTATCTGCTGCGTTGTCCTTCCAGGAATTCGGTGCTTTGTTTTGGAAGAGTTAAATCGTGCCTCCATTTCTGGGAAATTAATAAATCTGATAGGCCTAACGGGTTGACTGTGAGTGACGAGTGTTTTGTGGTGGTAGGAAATCTCTGCTTGTTCTTGTAGCAAAAAGGGGCTTCCTATGAGACCATCTGCTGATACGGGGAGGTCTTTAATTACATAGAAATAGACCGGAATGCTGTTGATATGCAACGTAGTGGTTCCTAAAGTGTGAATGGGCGAAGGAGACAGACTCGTTATCTCTATCTTTTCTCTGGAAGTGATCTCGGCCTTGTCTCCCAATACATTGAGGGCGACCAGGTTAACGGAGGCTCCTCCGTCTATGAGGAACTCCCCTTGTCCGTTTTCCAGTTCTGGGACGTCGACTCTGATTCTCGGTATTGGCGCCTCTTTGAATAATCTTCGTTCTTCTCGTCGGTGAACCTGATTGTTTTTGGGCGATCCGTTTTTAAAACACTCACCGGATCGCCATTGCGATGAGCGTCTTGGTAGTTTAAAGGTTTACTTGGTATGGCGGACGAAGTTATCGGTGATCTAGTTCTACGCTGAAATCTGTTTCCTTCCCTACAAGTTTTTCCGTCGTGTCCCTTCACACCGCAATTCCAGCAATATAATTCTTGCCTATCACTACTTTTCCCGGCGTATTTCCTATCGCGGTAATTACCCTCTTCTGACACGTCAGAATTATAGGATGGGGAACGTGAATCGCTCCTACGTAAGGGCATAGCCGTCACGCGTTTTGGTCGATCTTCGTATTCATTTTCCGAACCAGATGGGCTCTTGTCCCTAAAGTATTGCCTGCGATAACGCGAAGGAGAGGGTGACTGAGGATACAGAGGTCGCGGCCCGTGATCCCGGTCACGGCTCCGTCTTCTTCCGCGATACTCGTCGTCGTAATCGGTTGATCGGTCGTCGTAGATTTCACGGCGATTCCTGAGGCGACGATCTATTAGGAGGACGGCCTCAATCGCCTCGTCTAAATCCTTGCGTTTTTCGCCCAATGCCGCCATTCGCCACGCAACGCGTTCTGGCAATCCCTCGATGAAGTTTTCCAGAATGTCTTTCTCCATTTCTTTAGTTATTTCGTCGGCGTTTGCACCATACCGATCCCGAATTGCTGCGCGAGAGCGATGAGCAAGGTGACTAACCCGGTCGATATATCTTATTAAAGACTCGTCACTACGAATTTTGAGTCGAGCAATTTCCCCTTGGAAATGCGCCAGATTACGTCCCGGAGAGTATCGTTTTTTAAGATATTTTAATAACTCGGACGTATCAGAAAATGACTTATCCCGAATACTAATTCTCGCAGAACCCGTGAGTTTTGTTAATACGATTGTTAGATATTCAGGCTCCGTATTTGGCGGTATCAATGCCAACCCGTTTTCTACATTCTGCGCGAAAACCGAGAGGGATGGAGTCTCACCGTCGAAAACCGGAATTGAAGCTGCAGCGTACTGTATGCAGTTACGCTGTGTAAGTAAAGCCATTGAGTTGGCCATTGACAAAGTCAGATTAGCTATATCCTCAGGAGAGGCCGAGGCTTCTGTCCCGGGCATAATTAATTAAGAAAGTAACAACCCGAACAGGCGTTAAAAATAAATCGAAAGATTTTCTTTTCTTTTACAGATAATTTGATTGCTTCAAATTATCCGCACCGTTCACGGACCGTGCGTGAAATAATTTAGTATGCAACGAGGGCAATACAAAATTGGTTGAGTCTCGTACAAGAACTCGTTACAAGACTCGCAAAGAACTATAGGCGGATCACGCTGAAACCGATGTTCTAATGCGGTACTTGATATTTCTTTAGGCGTGGTTAAAGCACACTGCGAGCAGATTATGCTACCATTAACCAAGGTTGTAGTACAACCTTTAATACAAATATTCCCGCGGTATTCCGACCTAACTTTAATAGGCCTTCTCGGACGCGGGGCCGTAAGTTTTGAATCGTGCTGAAAGCACATCAAAATCTGAATAACCAGCTAAGAGAATGGATCCCACCGCTGTCACCAATTTGTTACGAGCCGAGGCTGAGGGCAATGAGAGTGGCGGCTGCGAGGCCGAGGATTGAATTTTGGTTGTTTGAGTTTGTTAGTAGCGGACGAACCGGGGTCTGGTATCCCCGGGAGCCGCTATAAGGAGGTTGGATGTCGTGGACGAACCGGGGTCTGGTATTCCCGGGAGCCACTAGGAAGGTGAGTTTCACGGACGAACCGGGGTCTGGTATCCCCGGGAGCCGCTAGGAAGGTGGAACTCGTGGACGAACCGGGGTCTGGTATCCCCGGGAGCCACTAGGAAGGTGGAACTCGTGGACGAACCGGGGTCTGGTATCCCCGGGAGCCACTAGGAATTCGGAAATCGTGGACGAACCGGGGTCTGGTATCCCCGGGAGCCGCTATAAGGAGGTTGGATGTCGTGGACGAACCGGGGTCTGGTATTCCCGGGAGCCACTAGGAAGGTGAGTTTCACGGACGAACCGGGGTCTGGTATCCCCGGGAGCCGCTAGGAAGGTGGAACTCGTGGACGAACCGGGGTCTGGTATCCCCGGGAGCCACTAGGAATGTTAGTTTAGCCTCGTAACTTTATAATGTGATACACCTTGAGCGGTAAAGGAGTATCTATTGTGGGTTTATCTCAAAGAGGAAATTCAGACAATGATTGTTTTAAATAAAAGAACTCTGAATTAGAAATAATTGATTATATTCTATAAGCTCAGTCTTTTACAATTGTTTTCGTGTTTTTTGTCGCGGTACCTAAGTCCACCTCTCGGTTTTGACGCACTGAGAAATGCGGGGGTCTCAAAGATTTTAATAGTAACAACACCTATCAGCAACTCTACGTACTGTCTGGTTTAAGTTGAAATAATACTGGCTCTTGCAAGCCTCTTTCGTCTAAACGTACTAGACTTGAAATGAGCCCCCGAGTGTGGAATCATGGCCCTTTTTATACAATGAAATTCGGCTAGAAAGTAGTGGGGACATGAGTGCCTTCATTGAATATTGGGTTTTCGGGGAAAACTTGGTTGCATCACACCACTGCAGGAAACGGTGACCTCGTCGGGTCACGCGCACTCCGGACACACGAAAGAGTTAAAAAGTCGAAGATGAATCTGCGTACGTAACATATGTATCGGAAACTATAAGAAATACATCGTTTTTATTGTTTTATACAAAGTAAACCTCAGTTTAAAAGTACGTCAGCCAAGTACGTTAAGATTGTATGTTCCTTTAGTAATGTGTGTATGATATTGTTTATTCCTGAATGACAATACTAGAGGTACCATTGGGGCAAAAAGTCCCTCACACTGAAAATATATACATATTTTATTATTTGTTTTTATAATAAGATGTCCAAAGTATAAAGGAATGATGTCAAAGTCATTAAATAGTGTTTTTGTTTTAGTTGAGCGATTTTTTTTAGTTTTTATTTCAATGTTAGCCTCTGACATATATTTTTATTTTTTGTTAAAGAAGTCATGCTTTCCTTTCAATATTGTATACCAAAAAGAATTGGTTTTAGCGATACCTCCGCCACCAGAGGACCACGCGACCGCGCGGCTCTGTCGCAAGTTCTCCCTCATCCCAGCATCTAAGGCAGGGCTTTCTGGATAGGTCTTTCCCCTTAGTTAAGTTTCCACAGCCTACTGTGGCGCTTTAGTCTACTTTAGTCTAATTAGTCTACTAATATAAAAAAAAAAGAAAATGTATGGCAATTTTTCAAATGTTTGTTAACGCCTGTTACTTATGTTGAGTGTACAATTCTTCTTGTTAATAAACATTTTATAAAAAAAAGGCTTTCTAGATACTCCTTACCGATGAGTATTTTAAAAAATACTGGTGGTTTGAGCCCACCGACGTACACATCTGAGAACTAAGTGAGCGAAAAAGCTGGAGAATCCCTAAGATTCCCTCGATAGTTGGTTTTGTAACCGATATCTTGAAGTTCTTACTTATCGTAAGAACCCAGGATGCAGCTGTAAATATTGTATATATTGTCTATGTATAGTCCGTAAGTTTTTAGTTGTTAAGCCCTAATCTTTAAGCATTTGCCATAAGAGCAACATATAGGTTCTGGTTTTTTTTTTATAGTAAACTTTGCCCCAGTTCCTATCCTGTGCACCTAGGTGACAACTGAGTAACAGTACCTGTTAGATACTAAGAATAGAATTTAAGACCTAGTCAGTAAGGACATTGTAGTTTCTCTATGAGATTCGTTGGCAAACGAACCAGTGGAGATGCATATTATAACGAATGGCTTTTTTTGTATGTTTTATTGTCGCCAATCAGTATTATTATATGTTTCTGGACAATAAACATCTGTTAAAAAAAAAGGCTTACCGATGAGTCCACTAGCAGGCCCGGAACGAAACGCAACTTCCTTTTTCTTCCTTCCGTCTTACCTTCCACACACATCACGCATTTCCTACAGGTTTAATAAATATTTGTTGATTTGAAAAAAGTTTTTTTTACTTATTTAGTTTAATATTACACGAAAACACATTAGGGACTTACTACCGTATGACTTCTTGCCCCGTGCGTGAGGCCAGAAGTCCATTTTGCATTGACAAACATTTTGTGATATAACTCAAAAGAAAATAACAGTATCAAGAAATGAATTTCGTGAATGTAAAACATAATAGTTATAGTTTATACAAAATAACATCAGATATCTCTAGATTGTTAGTACTAAATTTTACATAGGTTTATACCAAAAACGGGACTTTTAGCCCCACCCTACCCTATAAGAGCAAAAACTTGTTCTCAAAAAAGTGAAATAGCAGAAACTTGTTTTGATCACATTGAAATCGCTTCAACCTTCAACATTTACATAGTAGATATTGAATTTACTATAAAAATTATCTTCATACTCTTTGTTACTATTTAATTAATATTGATTTTATGAATAACTTTACTGGATTCTTAACAGAGGTCCGCATCTTACCATCCCCCCAATCTTCTATAAGCTCTTATTTCTCTAAGCTTTTCCCAAAACAGCCATGAGTACCATGGCCTCTGAGGGGAACGTAAATGCGTGGATGGCTCACGTGCGAAGATTATTAACAGCGATACGACACGTTTACGGAACAACGAATAGGCAGAGATTAAGTCTGTGACTTTGGTCTTGCAGTCAGACCACAAATGTCTATCTTCACTGAAGGTTGCATCAAACGAAGCAGGGTATACAGTATCAGATTGATAATTTGCTTGTGTTACAGGCTAGAAACTAAACAATAAAATTGTTCTGTGTTCAAAGCTAGGGTTAAGTGTAGCATTATCAAACATTCGTTGTGTATTTTGGAGGTTCTTGCAAATTAAACAGTTTATGATGACGAAACAGCACTTTAGAGTTAAAAAAATAATCTTTCTATGAGTAATCTCAAACTATATGTCGGATTAAAGAACTTTTAGAGGCAGGTTACATTCCTCTGACCCTTTCCTGATTTAGGAAATGATATCTACACATTTTTGTGGTAGAGGTCGTCAGTACTGAAATTTCGAACGTATAGGGAAAGCATTGGAAATTAGAGCTCTTACTTTTTGACCCGTCGGGTACCCATCTACCCGAAACAACTTCAAGCTATTGAATATGGTACTGTTCGATCATTTTTGGCTTACATCAAACAATGCCACAGACAATATAATATTAAATTGCTTGAAGTTGTTCCGGGTAGATGGGTACCCGACGGGTCGAAAAGTAAGAGCTCTATTGGAAATTAGTAATCCTTGGACTTAAATTAGAAATTACACACACTCAAACATTTTATATTCTCCTTCAATGGTAGTATATGAGGGAAATGTTTACTCAACATACGTCGTAATCCAGCGGATTGCTTTTTTTTAAAACTAATCTTCCTTCAATACCATTATATGCAATTTCTTATTATTGGAGCATAAATAGATGCATCCATGAATCCCACATGTCAGACGATTCATAAATAATTAAAGAGTGGTTGTATGTGTCCCTATTTCTGAATTGCAAAATATTAAAGGATATGCCTGCAGAGTTTGATTTTTATTTCAATATTTGTTCCAAATACATTGAATTATTTTCTTAAATGTTTAACCCTTCCATGGCGGATAGCCTGAGAGTCAACGACACGCGGGGGTCCACGTTGATCCATAATATAATTTTTACACATTTTTTAGATGAAGTTTTCATATTGCATTTTAATTTTGTTGCGATCTAAAATTCTTATTCTCTTAAAGCAGTGATTAAAGAAAATAATAAGGAACAAGTAATTTCAGTTGGATCTCAAAGGATCCTGCATCCGCCAGGCCTGAGTGAACTATCTATTGTATCCATTCCATAAATTAATAATTTTAATGAACTCCAGAAACAGATACAGCATAGATTCCAAATTATTTGAACGATATTTTTCAAAGTTTGAGACTCGTTGTTACGAAGTAGATATTTTAAAAAGCCCCATGAATTCTCTATAAATCAAAAACTATGGCCCAGGTGACCTGTTATACAATATTTATTACTAAGTTTAGTGAGAATTTATGAATCACCTCGTAATTAACGATATTTAAAACTTTTGTTAAGTTTTAGCGAGTTAAAACAGCTTCTGCGCGTTATGGTTATCTGCCAAGTTTGTTATGAAATGTTTGCTTCACCTATAACACCTCGTACTTTCGTCTTTAAAAATAGCAAAGGAATATCGAAACAAACCAATTAGAAAAATTAATATCGATTGACAGATGCAACAATGAATAATGCAAGAGACTTCATTGTGGAGAGTTTCTCACAAGGGAACACCGCGAACCCGGACTCACCGATTGGAACGCAACTTCGTGGGTTTTTGAGTGACTCAAAACAAGAACAACGGTGTGTTTCATTTGGACCCTATCGCCCTTTAAGGGGGTGAAAACTAACCTCAAAGTCAAATTGGCACTTCCACTTTTTCGCGTATATCTCTCAAAGTACGAGAGACAGAAAAAATGTTTCAAACAAAAGTTTAATGGTGCAATAAGCGCTGCAAACTTGCGTTAACAAAATTTTAAAAATGTAGTTTTTTTCGATAGGTTCTTTTTTTTAAAACTATTTTCAAAAATTTTTTAACGCAAGTTTGTAGCGTTTATTGTACCATCAAACTTTTGTTTGAAACATTTTTTTCTGTCTGTTATACTTTGAGAGCTATACGCGAAAAAGTGAAAGTGCCAATTTGACTTTGAGGTTAGTTTTCACCCCTTTAAAGGGCGATAGGGCCCAAATGAAATACACGGTTGTTCTTGTTTTGAGTCACTCTAAAAACCCACAAAGTTGCGTTCCAATCGGTGAGTCCGGGTTCGCGGTGTTCCCTTGTCAGTTGTTTTATTGTTTGTAACCAATAGCGTTTATGAATTAATTTTAGCCTCCAAACTACTTCAACAGAAATGATTCTAGAAGTATTGACAATTGGTTTGAATAGTTGTTCGCTAGTAATTTCAATAGCTGTGCCTAACTAACACAGGTTTCTTTATTTATGTATTCTAGTGTAAGACCCGCTTTTACTTACGCAATATTTAGTATTTTTTTTATAAAGCATCTGTTCAAACCTTTCCCGCCACAATTTTGTTCATATATTTATCCATACTTGTATAATATTTAAAAATTGTATTGTACAGAAATAATTAAAATCTGTGGCAGTGCAAGCGTTTGAACCAGGGGTAGAATGATACCTACTGTTAACTTTTACGAATAAAACTTATTTATCGAACTTTTAATTTCCAAATCATTTCTCTTCTGTTTTAAGTTAACTTTGTGCATTAACACTTTAACTCTGTTATAAGAGTTCAATTTTAACAGTTATTTTATGTTCGATTAATACAAGTTCTCGAGGATCATATACTTTTGAACAGATATTTGAGTGTAAAATATAAAAGTTAGGTATATTTTTTTAATTAGTATTATTTAAGGAATTGAAAGCAGGATAAATCTAGAAGTGAAAGCACATTGTGATTATATTTTCACAGAACGGTTTAAGGTTTCAGTTTAAATCTACCTACTCCACAACATTTCCAGAAAACTTGCTTATCTCAACTTTAACTTTTTCAGAGTAGAATAAAAATGTTCCTGTTTAACTAGAACTTTCTTCTACTTTGAAGAAAATAAAAGTTTGCGATTTACACAAAAATGTATGGAATAAAAGTTTTAGTTAATATACTGCATTTTATAACAGTGTTCTCGGAACAGAAAAGATAATAGTTATAAAATTACAGTTTCTTCATAATTAATTAAAAATTTTAACAATTTTATTCAACCCCTGATTTGAACGCGTTCGCTAAAAAAAAGTCTTCCCATGGTTGCCGTGATTCCGAGTATCTTGCTCATCGGAAATAAAAAACCAAAATGGTACTTAATTAGGACGAGTTTGGCTATAGCCGGTAGAAGAATAAATTCAAAATCATGTTTTTTTACTCACTTTTTTAATCCGCGGAAGGAACGACAATCAATAGTCAAACTTCAAGGAGCCTCTGTTTTTTTAATTGCCGATCTTTTTCTTTCATCCCACTACCGGCTGTAGCCAAACGTCTTTTTTATTTCAGATAAGCAAAATAACCTGAATCACGGCACCCATGAGGAGACTTTTTTTAACGAATGCGTTCAAACGCTTGCATTGTCACAAATTTGAAATATATCTCTATACTAAAATTGGTAAGCATTACTGAAATGTGAATAAATATATGAACCGAATTGATGCTTTATAAAAAAAATACCAAATATTGTGTAAGAAAAAACGCGTCCTACAATAAAATACCCCCTTAATCAACTTCCGCAGAGATCTCTAAAAAATATATTCACCTCAGCAAAATGGTTGCACATCAACAACCGCTATCGTACACTACAAACTCAGTTCAGAAGTGTGCAGAAAAAATACTAGCACATTCGACACAAAAGCGAAGGAATGCTAAACGAATCCCAACGAATCGAACTCAAGTACCGCAAAAGCTGTATATCAGATCGGTAATTGCACGATCAGCATGGAGCACGAATCGTTTCCCGTATCACGCGCGCAGATTTTTACGCCCACCCGTGATGGCGACACATTAGCGGCACATTAGCGCAATAAAAAGCCATTTACTGGAACGGTGAAATGGAAAGAAACTTCTGATCGAAGCATTCGCGCGAGCTGAACTATTACGTTTCGGCAGAATCGGCGATAATACAAGCCAGCCTTAATGTAGACATTACCGCTTGATTCTGTACCCGATTGGAAGAATCGATGTGGCCGTTACCGACGCCTATTTAACAGAGTATATTGCCGGGCGCAATATTCCTGGTGGCGATGGACCGTGCCCAGAGATAAAGGCAGAGAGAAAAGGACGTCTGGGGCGGAATAAAGGGAGAAGGGTGAGAAAAAAAGGAAGGATAGTAGCGGGGAAGTTGGGGGATCTGAGCAACACTCGTATAAGACCAGAGCTAAGCAGCTTATCTGTTGATGATGCACTGTATTTTCCGCTGCTACTCAGCCCACCGTGGGCTGCCGCTAGACAGCAGAGTGTTCCCGCTTGATAGCGTGTCGTTTTCTACCGCATAACCCACCCTTTATCCTTTCTTCCTTCTTACTAGCCGCCTCGGCTACGTTTTCTCTTCCAACGATGAGCGCCGGTATCACGGCTCAGCCACTGTTTCCTACGTCCGTAGGAACACAACGTTGCTCCTTCTACCATCCCGACCAACCACCGCCCACCGATTCCTGTCCAGACGTCACTTTTCCAACTGCGCTAGTCTCACGTCCGACGCGTGGCGGCCAATTTAGGGTATCTTCATCGTTCCAACCTTCCTTGAAGGCGACTTATATATTTTTTTTTTAATTTCGCAGTGGCGGGTACAGGAAGAGGTATATGGTTCTGGATTTACTTGGAGTCTATTTGGTTTTGGATATTGGTGAGAAAGGGTGTCATGAGTTGGTTTGTTTGAGGATGGGAAGTGCAATAATGGCGTGACTTAATCATATTTAATTCTTTATATTCGAAAATGATTTCTTGAAATTCTTTTAATGATATTGGAATAAAATGGTAATAAGCTAATCGCACTCCAGGCATTCTTTTTTCTTTGCCAATATTTCTGTAAATTTTTAGACCTTAATATTGAAATTTAAAAATTGGTGAATTTTAAGAAAAAGAATCGTTTGTTTCCACAACTATTCTTTCAACTACCATCATATCGAAATTTACATTTCTAGAAAAAGATTGTTAGAGCATGATTGTATGAGTATTATGAATGTACAATTATCACTCAAAAGTTAAAAGATTAAAAAATACGAAAATGGTAGCTCAAAAATGACACTGCTATGCAGAGAACCTCATGTAACCAATTTGTGGTTATAAGGTTTGGTCACGCAGGGTTAATTAATTTGGAATTAACAATTTGCAAATTATTAGTAGTTAAATGGATGAATAGAACACAGGACATTAGTGATGGTAGGAGCGTGGTATAAATTTAATGATACGTGTTTAGTACAATGTAGAGAAAGTTAAATGACTGTTCAGGCGTAAGGACAGGCGATTGCGAAAAAACGAGAAAACTTTAGGCACAAGATTCATGGTTAGCTTCTAAGAATTTTGAGCATAAGAACGGTGTTGAATTTGTAAGAATTTTGGGCACGAGATGTGTGGCAGAAACGTAGTATTATTATTGATACAATTGCAGTTGTGGAGAATTTTCCGTTATACACAACTGATAAACATTTACAACAAAAGAATAATTAAATATAAAACATTAATAACACACTTCATTTATTCCATAAATTACAAAACGTCTAAACTAAACGCCACAGCTACTCCCCCTTAAAAGAGAACAATACTTTTGCGAAAGAAACTTTCTTCTTCGCACCGCGAAAAACACCCAACGGAACACTTGGTTTAACAATAGTTTGTAACGGTAACGCATAATCTAAAGTGGAAATAAAAGCAGGTTTAAGTCTGTCAACCGAAACCTTAATCTTTTTACCATCAATCAAAACAGTATATATATATACACGTCAGTGTCATTACAATATTATTTCACGTTATTTGTTGACCATGCTGCAATATCAACGTCAACTATAACTTATAAAAAGGTACTTTCGTAAACGTAAAAATGTTGTGTTCTTTTAATGTTTAAAATCTAAATAGTTTCTAATGAAAACTGCTCAGAAACCAAAGTAACTAATGATTATCATTTATCATTTTAACACCAATCAAACAGAGAGTTATTCTTAATATTATTATTATTATCCTACGTTGAGTAGTACATAAGCGTATTCTTTGTCGAAAGGGAAACAGTTGGAGATTTTTAACCGTTTTGGGGGTAACTCCAGTGAAAACGACATACAGTACAGCGTCAATTATTCGAACCTCGATTAACCGAACCGTTGTTTATCCGAACCAGTGCCGTATCATCGCTATTTCCACCACTTCTTCGAACCAGTGTAGCGGTGCAGATTGATTGATTGACTTTTGCGTAATATAAATTAACGCGGTAGTACCTACTATTGTATTTAATAAGTAATTTTAGGTGTAATTCCAATAGTTATAAACTGTGTAAAGTACATTCATGCTTCATTATCCGAACAATTCGAATTTCCGAACCACTTCGGTCCCAATCTACTGTATCCTTGTTGACATGAATGTGGATCCTGCCCGTAAGTATTCATTTAAAAACATTTAGTATTTAACATTTAAAAGCAATTTGGTTTTTAATTAAAAATTACGTTTTCGAACAATCAATTCGAAGTTCATCTCATAATTCATATAGACATACGTACTATATTGCTTAATTTTTTAGTGATACACTGTTTCGTTTCAGTATCATAAGTAAAATAATGGGAAGCTTATCCCGCATATGTGTGTATAACTAATTTTCATTCCTTTCACACGTGAAATAAATCGTGGTAAAGTGGTTCACACTCTTCCGCTTAATTAATGTGTTATAGATTCAATATATTTCCCATTTAAAGCTTTTTTATCACATGTATCAATAATATTATCGTCACTCCAAAAGTAAATATCATTTTTGAGATACACATAATTCAAAATCTACACAAATTTTTCATTTATTTATAAGGTGTGCTGAAAATTGTGTAGTAAAAGGGAAACAATGTTGAATATGTTTTTAATTTATTTCACTGACGCGTTGATAAGAACTGCGGTTTTCTTGCATTTACGAAAATTTTAAGGTACAGTATCATTTTGAATTCAATGTGCATTATGCTACACGTTAACGATGCTGTTACCGCCCTAGGAGAATTAGGGCGGAATTTATTCACAATGGCTGTGAATTGTGCTAACGCTATTTTAGCTACTGCGCTGTATTACAATATACTACTGTTCGTTTGTTGCATAACGAATTCATTAATCTACCATGTTCTCGCAGAATAAATTCTTTGTATTGTAGTTATTGTTTTGTGTTTTATGTTGAAAAAAATATGAATATCTTTTATTGAAAAATTCCTTTAGCAACAGAATACTCGAAAAATACTCATAATGCAGTATCAAATTATAAAAAGATTAAAAGTGAATTAAACGTTTACAAATAGTATACTACTCCATGCCAGATTTAATATGTAGAAATTAAAATTCCGAATGAGTTAAAATCGAAAAAAATGATACGTAGACATAGTAAAATATAAATATTGTCTAATTTCTGGAATGTTACGAATATTGTATTGTATCTTAATACATAAAGTAGAAAGTGTTGGTGTGTTTGTCTGTCGCCTAAAAACTTTCGAACGGTAAACGCTGGGATCACGAAATGTGTCCCAGCTCATATGTATAGTTAATCCAGAGGAATGTGACTATTTTCACCCAACAATATAAAGAAATAAATTTTTTTTATAAAATCAGGATCTAAATGTCGGGCGGAGCCGAGTAGTAAAGCTAGTCAGCCACATCAGTTCAGAGACTCGGGAACTTAAGGGACTTTTTTTAACAGTGAAGGTAATTGAAACGATTTTCACCTCACAAAATTGTTCAGCAGTACAGTGGATGTTTAAGCAGCGCAATGAGGGTAGAGGAGGTTCTAATGTGAATAAATAAGAATACACGATTTTAGGTTAATTAAATATAAATAATGCTTACAGCCAGGGCTGGATTTCTCTATAAAAGGACCCGGGTGCAAGAAATATTTTGGGACCCCAAACAATTTCACAACGATAATAAAAAAATTTTAAAAAATTAAAACCGACTTCAAAAGGATAAAAATGCGTTAAAAAGTGACAAATAATTTTTTTTTTGTCGGCGCCAGATTTACACAGTGCAAATGATGAGCCGCCGACTTAAAAAATATGAGAGTCGAAGATTAAACGTGGGAAAAATTGTTTTTCACCTTTTAGTGCATTTTAATTTTGTTTAAGTCGGTTTTAATTTTTAATTTTTTTTATTTTTAACATTTTATTTGTATATATATTGGCACAATATGTTCAGGAGATATGCGCGTACGTACATAAAATAGTAATAATTAGGTGACAATAGTCTTATTATTAACAGAACTGGCCAATATTGGGCCAATATTAATGCAGTGTAGGACGGGACCACCGGGGCATCACCTTCTTTCCATTAAAAAAAAAAAGATTATCAAAATCGGTCCATATGCTGAGGAGTTATGCGGGAACAAACAAAAAAAATACATACGGGTCGAATCTATAACCTCCTCCTTTTTGAAGTCGTTTAAAAAAGCATTACATTCTTTCACGAAAAAAGGATAATAATAACAATAATAAAGAAATAAAATAAAAAATAGAAGAAATAAACAAATAAACATAAACATATTTAAAAATATAACTTTTTTATTGCCATATGATTAATAATATTATATTATTTTATTAGAAACTATATTTTAATTTCTTTTTTTTCTTAATTTTATTCAAATAAAAAAATTTCGTTCTCACTTTTATCTTTTTTATTTTCTCTTTTCTTCAGTTTTTCTTTGCACCCGCTACACCGACCCCTCCCCCTCCCGTGGCCGACCCTGCTTACAGCAGCGAAGTAAATAATGCAGCTGTTAAAACTACAAAGATATATCGCTCCCAAAGAATAAAATAATAAATCTCTTTTCTGGATTTGCTTTTGGTTTATCAAAAGCAAAATTATCAATTTATATTAATAATTTTGGATGCTACTAACTTTGTCTCCCTAGAAAAAGGACCTATCGTGTGTTCTCCGTTTCAACTCCTAAACTTACAAGTGCGTGCCACCTTGTGCCCACCTATCATTGCGACAGCTTTTAGCTCTTAAACGATCCGTACAGCTATGCTGCCGCATGTCGCGCTATATTCTGGCTCGAATCTCGTTCGAGTTGGACCAAAGCCCAATCAAACATTTCGAGCGGATATTCAGTGCGCAAAGGCGCGATTCTCAAAATGTCAAACTTGCCTTTTGAAACGCGATAGCGAAAAAAGCAAAAAAATGACGAACACTCCGCAGTCCCGTCGCCCCAACCGATCATTTTGTGTAACTTTCCGCCGAAAACCCGTGTCCAAGCGTTACTCGAGATAGAAGAATTTAATCGGCGCGAACATGAGACGCTTCCCCTCGATACATGACCATTATCTCCTTTTTCCCGCGTGAAATACTCGAAACGGCTTTTAATACCGTTCCCCGGGTTCAAATCAATCCGATCACGGGCCACTGTAATGGTAACGAGCGACGGGCAGGTCGCGGCGGCCGGTGTGCAGACTCAGCTGCGCGGCGCGTCTCGATTTCCCTGCATTTTCGCTCTTTTGATGGCTCGCATCGATCGTGCCGAAACGATAGCGCGTGCCAGTCCGTGTCCCCACCTTTTTTTTTCTACCGTCGAACTCGCAACCCACTTTCGTTCCGGACAATTTCGACAGCTGCTTTTGATGTCCCGCGGCGGTGACCGAAATGAGACAGGGCCAAGCTCGTCGCTCGTCTTTCCAGCCGCTGCCGTCCTTTATCTACCTTCTTTTTTAATTGGGTATACACCGCTCTTCGCCAGCGCCAGTTGGATCTCGTTTATTGTCGCTATCATGAATATGTTTTGAAGTTTAAACGTTACCTATGCGCGTTTGTCATTCGTCACTTCTATAATAAGGATTGGGAAGCGAAGCCGCAATGAGATTTTGCATGTGACTTATCTATCATGGGAGAAAAATCTCAGCAATAAGTAAATGTAAATAATGGAAACCGTCGCGAGAGATGATATTCTTGAAAATATACCATGAAACTTGGCTCATGTGAGTCTAGTTTCATCAAACTGATGACTCGCCGTGTAAACGGAATAAATGACTATCATATGAAACATTCAGCTCACCAACAGCACGTTAGACAAAACTGTCAAATGAGACGTGAGGTGATGAGAGGTAACGTTAAAATTTGCGCACTAGTGTAAATACATCGTGAGATACTTGTCTCATGAGATTAAAGTCTCACGTGAAACACGATATTTTTTTTTCATCGTGGATTTGCACCTTAAAGGTGTCGTCTCTCACATGAGACTTTGATGTCGTGAGGCAATTATTTCCTTATCTTATTAATTTTTAATTATTTTGTCATTAGTTTTATAAAATTATATTTTCAAAAATCTCATCTTTCGCGACTGTTTCAATTATTTACATTTAGTTGTTGCTGAGATTTTTGTCTCGTGATAGAAAAGTCTCATGGTAAATCGCATCGTGGATTTGCACCTTCAGAGGAAATGTAATGCCATTACGAGCCGAGATAGAAGAAGTGGAGTGACGTTTCCCATCGTGAATCAGTGCAGAGGTATTTCTGAAAAAGATGCGTCCTTAAGGCTTGTGTGCTCGATCCAAACAATCGAGTTTTTTGAGTTTAATCAATAGTATGTCATGTGGAAAACATGTTCATAAAGCGTCCGGCCAAAATTCCAGCTGTGAAGGCCCATACAGACCATTATTGTGCGCGCGACTACACGCGCGTGCGGGAAGGGCGAAAACTTTGAACGCGTTTTTCTCGGAAATACATTTTTCACATTTACAAAACACGGTGTAGACCAACCGGTGGGTCGCGACCCCCAAGTGGGTTGCGATGTGTTTTTGGAGGATGATCACGGTTTTTTAGGTTTATTTTTTAAATATTATTAAGTTAGAATTATATTCAGAAATACATATTTTTTATGTGTTTTTTACTTAATTAAATTTACCTTACCTTATATATGGGGAGGGGGTCGTTGGTTATTTGAATATTATAACAGGGGATCGTGACTTACAAAAGTTTGGGAAATACTGGTGTAGACTATAGCTTAAGAGCTGTTCAACCAATTAAAATAGATTTTTTAAAAAACGACGCCAACAATTACTAGATTATACCTAGTCTTAAGAATATTCGTAAAAAAAATTGTCCAGGAATCTCTGACATATTTTTGGTAACGAAAATGCTGTAACTATGAAGCGGCCTTGCGAGGAGCTGCTATGGCATCATTTCTTAAGACACCCTTTTTGAAAAGTATATATGTTAATTTATACACAAAAAGGTGTATGTCTTGATTTTTAAATATAGCCTTTCCTTAAATGAAAAAAAATCATAAAGATAACCCTACTTTTCGACCTGTCAGGTGTATGTAACCCCTAAAAGAAGGATAAAAGTTACAACAAATTTTTTAATAAGACCATTTTCAATTTGGTGCAACAGTGGTCGCTGCATCAGTTGTAATACATCTGTAGTACTCGTTTCACTTACAGCTACACTGGAATTCCGAAATCCATTTTATTAAATCATAGTGGGGATATTTTTCTGTATCATTCATGCCCATGATATCTGTGAAGCTTACCAGACTTCAAATAACACTACCATTACCAAATATTGAAGCGTTTGTAGCTTTCTGAACCAAATTCATCTGAGTAAATATGCCTTTTTGACACTGTATCGACGCGACATTTATTTCTTCACTTTGCGTCTCCTATCATCTCCCTCAAGAGGACCATCTTTCTCAGGAACATCTTGTGTTACACATTGCGCCTCCAATTTATCTAATGAAACTTGACCAGCATAGTACACGAATGATATTGGTAAAACAATCTCATGGAGCATAGGTCCACAAGTGCTTTGTTTGCGACTTGTAGGTTTTTAAAGTTGCAAGTTAGAGGAAGTGTCTGAAGTAGGTTCGAGGACGGAGACATGCTTCATAGCGTAGTCTCATTAATTCTTCAACACGTTCGGGAATTCCTGGTGTATCCCGAGTCGTGAGAAAACGCCCGCAATCCATTCGCGGTGAGCTCGTACTGGTCTTGGATTCTTTCTAACTCGTCTTCGTGATGGTTCTTCTTTCTTGCCTTGTAAATAGATAAATGTAGGATTCTTTTTGATCTACTAACGCATAAAATCGCAAATACAAAAACTTTATTGATAAACAGAAACAAATATAACGATACAAGGAAGGATAAGAATAATACGCACTGAGGTCACAGTCCAACTGAGGCGCGCATCGGCATCGACACCGATCGCCTGTTCTCCCCTCTCCCGTCATCGTATCTCGTTTTTCCTCCGCTCGGAGCTGTCTCGCGCGCCTCAACCCAATATAACATAATCTTAAACATGTTGGTAAACTATCAGCACCTTTCATAAATATGTATGATTCAGCGTGTATTATTATTCTTCTTTTTATTATTATCGTAGTTTGCAAGACGCCTACGAATTGTTGTAAATATGGCTTTAATTATATAACGTTCGTGTGGAAAGGTTTATTGGTACGCGCGCTGAGCTTCCCTACTATTCCCATTCGCTCGCCCCTACATGAAGAGTAAATTTATAATTCACGACTTCAATATTGATTGTCTATTACATTAAAATGTTAAGTCTATGACATTAAATGTATAACATATTTACTGTCGCAAGTGTTGTTACTATGTTAACACGTTTATTTGCGATCAAAAACTACAGATGAAGGTTTTTAAAAAATTATTTTAACAAATGAAAATCAATACAGTCTTGTCTCCCTGCGGGCTCTCTGGTCGGGACCAGCGTTGAGCCCGTATCGTGAGCAGAGCCCTAATTCCGAGTGTTCGTTACTCTCTTCTTTCTGGCCGAAGGGGAGAGTGAGATAGAACGCTTTGCGTGCGTGGCGGGCGTGCGCGACCGTGTCTCGCTCGCTTTTGTTCCAACCCGCTCTCGCCTTCACCGAACAAGAGTGAGATAGAAATGGTGGGGATAGCGAAAAGCCCACATCGTGCGCACCGACACGGTTTTCATTTTCATGTTTTGTTTATGTGGTTCTGTTTTTGTATACATATAGGTAAGTAGGATTTTGAAAATAAACGTTCACACAGAAAGACTACGTAGGAGCAATTTTTTTCCGTAGCAACAAGTTTTTGTATACTCAACGGCGCACTGCGGCAATACTTATGTATGCTGATTGTGAGAATCGTCGGTGTGACGGATTGTAAATCCGTCCAACTCTCAAACAGCTGTAATTCAAATTAATAACGGTCGTGTTATTATAATGAAGTAATACTCAAAACTTCGTCCAACTGGTTTATTGTACAATAATACAGGAAGTGGCTATCCAAGTTGGTAACTTGATAAAAAATTTTCTCCTGAATAAAATAATATATATATGTACATTGCTTAGATATTGTTCTTAATTGGTCATGTCCCATTCTGCACAATGCTGTTCAAGTCAGTCCGCAGTAACGTAAGTCCACCAAAATTGAGTGAAATTTGAGTTCTTATATGCAACAAATAGTTTTTAATTGTTTCATTATGCTGTATAAAAATCACATTTATATTAACATCGTAAATTTGTCAAAAATAATATTTTTGTTCATTGTATATCCCCGAATCTTATGTACCATTGCATGTTTAAATCTGTTTTTCACAAAAACGCGAAAAATGGACATGCAATATCTGTGTACTAATTATAAACCATCAATATGTATTTTGCTGTCGAAATGGTGGCAATGTACTTACACAACAGACTTTACAAATATCGAGTAAATATACCACATTTTATCTATCTTTCCTTTTCGGACCTTACCTTTTCTTACCTTACTTGAAGAAGAAAATACTGTAGCGATACATCAGCATTCTGTACTTGCTACAAGAAGACATTTCAATCGATCCTGCTCTTCCGTAAGTTCTCACTCAACCACCGATTCGAATACATACCTGTTTCGTCCTACACCTAATATCCCTGCATGTATTGTACGACAGGATCTGCTAGGTAATGCCTGACTGATAAGTCCACGAGCAAGCCCAGAACAAAACATACAACTCCTTCATTTTTTTCCTTTTCTCCGTTCCTTCTTATCCTTTCAACTCTAAACACCTACATCTTCCTCCTCAATGCCAAATCTTACAATATTCAGAAAAATAACGTAACGTAAAAATATACAACAAAAAATAAAGAAAGGAATTGTTACTGATTTTCATTTTCCCCCAAAGTAATTCATGTCTAACAAGGAACATCACTCAATTAACTCGGCATACAGGTAGAGTACCTAAAAATATTAGACGCTTTTTGCTTAGTGGCGGAAATTCATGTTTGGGGGTGAAATTACTCTTCAAAGTTGGGGGTTCGAAAAGTATTTACTCGAGTAACTCGAAAATGACTAAGGATAGGGATGGATACCTGCAATAATGGTGTTAGACCGGCACTATTAGATAGATAATTATGATTAAACATTGGGTAAAGCCGAATATACCGTATTTGCATTGCAAATTCATTCTTCAAACTCCAGAAGTGATCATACAACCGTTTAGTTTTATAATTCTGAAAATTTCGAGATCTTTATTCCTTGCAATATATTCTATATTAAATTTCAGGAGTTGCCAATATCGTACTGGTCACCTAAATCGTACCTCATCAATTTCTCAGTAATTAATAAATGTAAACGACATCTGATAATAAAAATATCAAGTACATGCGAAATAAGAAATAGAAACAAAACCTTTTGAGCTTACACCCTATTTTGTGCGTGCTATAAACATTTAAAAAAATCAGTATGATTGATGTAACTTTTTACTAGTTTATTTTAGCTGGTAATAATCAAAAATGCAATTTCGCCCTGTATTTTTGTATTTTTCTAAAAGCGGGTGTAATGTAGAATATTTTATATACATTTTAAGTACATATTACATTGATTATAAAGTTTAAATTGATATTTATAAATAAATTGATCATGTTTCCTAAATCGTACCACTACAATCGTACCAGTAGGATTTGACAACTCGTATGTTATATATGTAGGTTATGTACATATATTATATACATAGGTTATTGCAGCCTGTGTGTGATCCATATACATTTGTATATGTAACTATATAATAATCATTACTTTATGTTGAATATTTTCTTCATTATTTGTTATTGATATTATTTTTTTTGGAGGTACAATTTTAGAAACCGAGGGGTACGATTTAGGAGACCGGTTGCCTAAATCATACCTTGTACAGTATGTGACAAAAAGATTAATAACAAATTAATTCATTCTAAACAAAAGGCTAAACATATAATAGTAGGTGCCTAAAAGATCAAGCTACAATATTCAATAGTCATTTGCGTTCAAATTAGTACCAAATATGAACTATAACGTAAAATGTCTTAAGTGGTACGATATAGGCAACCCTCCCCTATTTCTGTTTTCTTTTTTCTTGTCATTATTCTCAATGTCTACTGGTGTAATAAAGAATTATTATTATAACCTATTATTATACAATGGTAAAAGCAAGAGCTTGGCGTGAAATAGTCGAGAAATTGAAATTAAATTATTCTCCAACTGTGAAGTCTCGCATTTCGCTACAAACTGCACGCACAAAATCATTAATGCGGAATGCACCGATGGTCAAATTACACGCAGTTGTGCGACCTAACGCTTTGTCGATATCGTACTGAAGCTGATACCTACGTTATACCTATGCATCTGTGCGTTTACAATTCGCCGTTGCCGTTCGAATGTTGTGTTGTTAGGTAAGCGACGACGTTAAGTTGTTGCGCTAAGGGTTACATCCTTAGAGCACACAGAGCTCTCGTAAACAGACGAAATCCTCCAGTTAAAATCGCTTTGCAAACCAGTATCCCAGACGGGCACGAATTCCCTCGTTTCTTCCACTAACAGGCTCCATCGCAATTATCTTGTCCACAGATAGCCTACGGCTCTAGGAGCTGCCTTGGTCGATCACTTTCGTCCTTTTACCGGCGACCTCTTTTTTATCCGTGCCGACACGTTGTCGGTTGCATATCGTTTCGCAGTACACCCGGTCCCATCCGATGCAGCCGGCGCAACATGCCATTCTTTATTCGTTAACACGCAGTGTTACGCTCTCGTCCTATGTATATGTCCATGCTGGGCTCGCATCATTTCATCCCCTTGCCACTCCCCCTTCACTCCAGCCGTCGCTCTGTCCGATCTCATCACGGCCTCCTTCGTTTGCGAAAAATTGTTACGCGACTGGCGTTTAATCGCTACCTGCTATTAGGATTCCACTACGGTTGCCTGCCAACGGTGACTATCTACGATTTGTTGTTTTCGCGTGATAATTTGGAGAAATTATTGACAGATTGGCGGATCTGTCTTGCCTTAAATCATTAACTATTTGTTATTATTATTACACTGTTGAGCGAACACTGATTTCGAGAGAAATACTGAACTTCTTTCGTGTTCCTCACACACTGAATGAAGCCTAGCATAAATGATTTGATGAAACTGTAAACTTCGTCATATTTGTTGTAGAAAGGTAAATTTATTAAATAGAAAAGTGACGGAGAAATGGGAATTATATGTAGTAGGGTTGTACACTGTTGCACTATTTGTATGGAATCTTGCAGAGATATACAGTGACTCGTAGGTTTATTCCAGGGGTTGGCACCTCAGGACTCAAGAAGGGCCAAAAAGTCGGAAAATACACATTCTTTATTTTTAGAAAAGCCATAGAAATTTAATATGCCATTTAATATGTTATTTTAATACGCCATTGTGATTACAAAACAGTATTTTAATTCATATTAAGTGGCGGAAACTTTGCAAATTTTTCCATTCCTTCGTGTACACCCAAAGGGCCATATGTTGCCGGCGGCTAATTTATTCACATAAATTCAGAAGAATAATTAATGGTGAAAGCCACTACTTAGCTTTTGCTTTTTGATACCTAGGCTGATATCACCTTATCCTCAAGTTTAATCAAATAAACAAGAATACACGTGTGATATAGTTCAACGAACGTTACAGTCTTTCGTGAACAAATTCGTGAGTGATTGAAGTGATATTACAATAGCAGAGGGCATATACGACAGAGGGCATACAATGCCCTGGAGTGTCTTGTCGTCAAGAATTTAGGGACATCTCGGCACATTGTTTGGACACTAGTACCGTAAGACCCTGGGTTGTGTAGAAGTGTGACCAAGTAAGTGCAGTCCTGTAACGATTGACGAAGAACACGTTTGACGTTTGGTACCCTGGGAGACATCTTTTTACACACCACAGTGAAGGCGGGAACATACTATTGACACGCCACGCCACCCGACGCGTCCACACACGATGCGAACTGTGCATATATGAAACGCATATTACCCATGCATAGGTATGGGTATATGTGCATATGTGCACAGTTCACATCGTGTGTGGACGCGTCGGATGGCATGGCGTGTCAATAGTATGTTCCCGCCTTGAGTCTTTGGTTAGTTACTATGTCTCTGTAAGAAGCACTACTAGACACGTCCTTGCGAACAAAACTGAAGGGTCTTGCTGATGGAGTCTAGCACATCTTAACTGACCAGGAAATCCTTTTTCCTCTTTCATGAGCGTCTAACCCAGTCTATTTAACGCAAACGAATACAGAGTGGACACACTCTACCTTATTCCAAGGAGT
This sequence comes from Andrena hattorfiana, assembly GCA_944738655.2. Classification (NCBI taxonomy): domain Eukaryota; kingdom Metazoa; phylum Arthropoda; class Insecta; order Hymenoptera; family Andrenidae; genus Andrena; species Andrena hattorfiana. Next base: position 10,407,874 of record OX122895.1, read on the forward strand.
TCCTCATAATTGGGAGGGTAGCTACCGAATACTATTGGCTAACTGGCAGCGGAAGGTAGCCCACGAATTTCTTTCTTTCCCAGATACTTTTGATTTGTTGGTTTATACCGTGTTTCACACTATTTCGAGTTTTAATAGTAACGTCAGTGTCAAACAGCTGAACCACATTTACAACTCTGCGCAATAAATTGTTAAAATCAGTTGCGAGGATCATGAAGTAGCAGTAAAATCTTGAGGTAGTAAACAGTATGGTTGTGAAATCAAGAAATCCATAAAATAAGTTACAAACACGGTATAAAGATTCATATCATGTTACAAAGGAATATTGTATAGTGAGATATCTGCTCCTTCTATACATTTTGTAAATAAAAGATGCATTATTAGTAGGTAAAATGTTTCCACAAGAACGCTAGTTTCGTAATAGGGGAACCTATGAAATGGAATTAGGTATAGCATTGTTCCCATATTGAATAATGTTTCTATGTATACTAATTCAAACGTCTGTGAGAGTTAAAGCAAATGGGAACACAATTAAAATAAGAGTGTTGTCATAAAAGTTACCTGAATTAATGATTATTATACACAAAAATACGAGTTACTTAAAAAGGGCAAACATGTATTAAAACATTGTTTAAAGTTGAACTTTTCAGAATTATGTTGTAAAACTAATTTACACCCCTAAGAAAATTCACGTAAAAATTTTTGTTTTGGCCATGCTATTGCTCATGAAGTACCAAGTGTTTTTCAGAAATTTAACTAAACTGCTTCCATTTAACTACTGCTTCCATCCTAAATTATGGGTGTTGATTCTACCACCTTAAGGTATTAATACTTCTAAAGGCTTCGTCAGCGTGTTTTCACGTCGAGGGATTTGCATCCTGTGCACGGTTTTGACGTGTTTTCACGTTTCACGGCGATATGTTCTGGAAGGCTTCGAAAGTACCTATCGTCCGAGTGTCCCCAAATGTTTGCTCGAGGCGAGTTATGTAAAACCTTCTAGGCAGAAGCGATCGATCGCAACGGTATGACCGACTGGGGGCTGGGGGTAATTCTCAAAATCATGCGCCACTCAAAGTGTTAATATGAATTTCAGCCCATAAAGAAATACATTCCTAATAATTTCTAATGCCACACCCATGTACCAAGTTTCATAAAAACCAAGAATTGAAGAGTCTTTGTAGAAAACACTGTAAATGCTAAAAAAAGAAATTTTTTACTGCATTATTACCATTGGCACGTAGAACAATTTCCGATTCAATTTTTTTTTAATTTTGACCGTTACAGTTTTTTCTACAGGGACTCTTCAATTATTAATTGCGTGATGATTCTTGTGCCTATGTTAAAATCTAGAATGCGAAACATTTGTCGGGTGTCACGTGGGTACTACATTTTTGCCTACAGAGTCTGAAAATATTCCTGGACTTGTGACACAATAAATTAATTTTAATGATACACATATACATTTATTTGTATTCTCTTAATTTAATGTATTTAGGACGCGGTACTCGTCTCCTCCATGTAGTTTATAGCTATTGGAACGATATTTTTATGCCGATTCTACTACCCTGGCGCAGTCGCCTGGAACGTATGACAGCATAGTCAGTTCTCCTCAATCGCCGCAGAAACGACCAATTTTGAAAATGCATGGGAACTGGGGGGGTGACTACTGTATGCCAACCTAACGAGAAACTGAAACTACTACCAAGAAAAAGAATTATTCGAATTCATTGCAAAACAAACGTAGTACATACTCATAGATTTTTTTATTGTTTATTTGGTGGGGTTACCGAGGAATAATATATTTGGAATTACTACAAGCGGACTAAGCACTAAATTCAAATAAATACTACTTGCAACTACACAAATTGAAGGAAGCTTCTGTACAAAAACAGCCACCATTGGTGAACGGAAAGGGAGTTGTTCACCAACACGACAACGCTCCACCACTCGTTGCAAGAAACGTATAGAAAAAATTACACGACTTCGGCTGGGAAATTTTACGACGTCCACTTTTTTCACAGAACACCGCACCGCCGGTTAATCCGCCTAGATCGCTGCAGTATTCTTTGGCAAAAAGAACTTTGGAGAACATAGAGGCTTTCCAGAGATATATTAAAGAATTTTGAATAAAAAAATGATTAAATAAGTTTGGAAACAGTAGAATGAAAACATGAAAAAATCAAGGACGGAAAAGAGTATTATAAAATAAATCATGAAAAAATAGAAGATAATAATTACAATATAAAAAAAGATGTAAAACCAAAATGAGCTGCAAGTACATAAAGGTGCTTTGTAATAATCACGGACATTTTAATAATGTGAAGATAATCAAATTTAACATCTAGGCATTTGCCTAGATGTCCGCGGCCTGGAAGTCAAATACTTTGCGTGGCCAGGCAAGATATTATCAGAGCGTCAATACCCATACCTTCCCTTTCCCAGGCTTTCAGATAATTTGTCAATTTAAAACTCTGATAGTTTTAAAATAATTCCAATATCATTCATCGACACCAATACCTTTCCTCTCACAAGCGTTCAGATAATTTGTCAATTTAAAACTGACAATATGAGTACACTTTCATTATTTTACGTTTTTAAATAATTCTTATTCATCGACACCTTGACCTTGCCTGGCCACGCCAAGTATTTGACTTCCAGGCCGCGGACATCTAGGCAAATGTCTAGATGTTAAATTTTATTATCCTCACATTATTAAAATGTCCGTGATTATTGCAAAGAAGCACCTTTATGTACTTGCAGTTCATTTTGATATCGCATCTTTTTTTATATTGTAATTATTATCTTCTATTTTTTTATGATTTATTTTATAATACTCTTTTCCGTCCTTGATTTTTTCATGTACTTGGCGTAATTTTTTTACTTTTTTGAAGTTTTTTATGGGGATCTCACTTCTATTTACAAAGATAATTTGCAGACGGAATGACTTCAGATAATTTTTAATATTATAAATTAGAAAGGTTCACCATGAACAGCCATGAACAGCCTTATCACAGGACAGAATTAAGGCTAAATTCTACACAAGTGTAACAACTATGAAACAAACCATGTGCACTGCATTGCCGATCTATATGTATTATGTATATGTATAGTACCTTGTGTAGGATAGAGTAGGGTAAAATGGAATGCTTAATTTTGGAGTTCAACAGGAGTCTTCAGTGGATCTTGGACTATAAGAAAATCAAAGCCTTTGTTAAGAAAAATATTGGGCAACAAAGGAAAATGAGATTTACCGGAGGTATTGAAATCTTCGCTTCGCTCAAGTGGTAGGGTAAAGTGGAACACCTACTTGAAGACCATGTAAACGTACAAAATCTTTATTTTCATGATTTAAAAAGTATTCATTTATGTAAAAAAAACTGTAAATATATGTTTTAGATATAACTACTACAAATAAAATATAACAAAAATATATTATACACATAAGAAAAAATATTTTACCAGATAACATCAAATTTACTGAAAATAATCAAATACAGATAGATTTTTACATGAATAATGAATATCAACACGTGCATGGAGAAATTTTTAGTTTTTAGTGTATTTTAAATAAAATCGTGTAACTTAAAAAATATGTTTTTGAATATTCTTTTATTATTTACTTTTTAGTGTCTAAATGTTTATTTGCGATTACAGGTGATTTCAAGTCGTTTGAATCTGTGGTTATGGGTTATATTTATTGATGACGGGGTAATTTTTTCACCTCTCCCGTTTTTTTGTCATAATTTTATATTGTCATCATAACTATGCAGGCCTGCAAAGTTTCAAGACAACTGGATTGGTGAAAGTGGGTTACATAAGTGTTCCGTTTTACACATGTAGTAATTTAGTAAACATTTAATATTTACACTTCAGCGTGAGGTAAAGAACTGGGCAAACTGTCAAAATGTAGCGCAATGACTATAGAATCCAAAGGTGTTCTTGCCGTTATAAATTTTCTAAATCCAAGTGAATAAATGTGGTTGAAACCGAAACTACAACACAATATCGAAACTTCGATACCGGAAATGTTATCAACACTGTTAATCGAAAAGTAACGTGTACACGGGTCTGTGGTCTTTCACGAAATGCTGTGAGGACTGTTTGGTCTCATGTCACGTGATACCAACTCATTCGCAGCTATCATCTAACAAGGAGAGGTTCCCAGGTGTCCGCCTCCGATTGCTTTGAATTTTGGATATGTTTTAGAGGACCGAAAAATAAGATATACGTGTTTTTTTATAGCGGCCCGTTTTCATATTTAGGGGGTGAAACCACCCCCCAAAGTTATAAGATTTTTAGGTGTTCATCTCCGATTGCTTTGGTTTTTGGATATGTTTTAGAGGACCGAAAGATAAGAAATACGTGTCTTTTTATTTTGGCCTGCTTGAATGTTTAGGGGGTGAAACCCACCCCCGAAGTTCATAAGAATAGTTGGTGCCCGCCTCCGATTGCTTTGGTTTTTGGATATGTTTTAGAGGACCGGAAAATAAGATATACGTGTTTTTTTTATAGCGGCCCGTTTTCATATTTAGGGGGTGAAACCAACCTCCAAAGTTATAAGATTTTCAGGTGTTCATCTCCGATTGCTTTGGTTTTTGGATATGTTTTAGAGGACCGAAAAATAAGAAACACGTGTCTTTTTATTTTGGCCTGCTTGAATGTTTAGGGGGTGAAGCCACCCCTCTAATGTTCATACGGGGTACAAAATTGTGTTGAGTAAAACTGCATATAGATTTCATTTGCGTCATAATTTACTGTATGGACGATGTTCTTGTCGTCAGTCACCCTTATTGGAGGATAAACTACCCGCAATCGTTTCAATACGTATTTAAGAGACTTGAAAAGTGTCAAAAATGTCATAAAAAAACTTAAAAAACCATAAACACAAATTATTTTATGGTGACACATCAGTGGTTTTATGCCCTCCCATTGCTACCGACAACCCCCTGTGAACAACCCCTAGTTAGTCAGCTACATCGGTCTTTCAGAATTCAAGCAGACCATTTTGTGAAAATTGACTACAAAATGATGGAGGTAATTTCAATCTTGCTTAATGAGAAAATAGCCCCCAAATGCAAAGTTACATTATTGTAAACAATGAAGATATTTACTTATTGCATTAATTCTTTTTAACTTAAATTTTTAATCTGAATTTCTTACAAGATATATACAGTTTACGAAACGATCACTTAAAGTATTTGTATATATACTATCGGAGACCTTACGGTTCATATTTGTCACAAAAGTGGTATTCATGAAAAAAATGCTTTAAACAATATGCTTTTTTATACCAGGAGCATCTAACTATCGGTGTTTCATCGCAGAGTGCACATTTCATTTCCGTATTCTGTTCAAAAGCAAAGTCTACAAGATTCACAAAATCTCCTAACTTTTGTTCTGTGTATCCACTTTTATACCAAGGATACTGGAATAGATTTATATATCTGGGTGAAGACAATTGGTTGTGTACAAGTGATTGTAATTTAATTACATTATTTCTTAAATGAAGATTAACGTCATAGTTATGCAAAAGTACATCGTCGGAGAAATGCCTAACATAATTCTTTCACACCCTAAATCCATAAACATCTAGACGTTGGATTTGTCCAGTGGTACCTTTTGGTATCATCTTAATTATAATTTCTTTGCCCACTGGTGTCGCATTACGTACATCTTGTTCACAGTGCCCACTCCAAGAGTCTAGCAACAACACACTTGTTTGTTTGGTTTTAGGAAAAAAGACTTCTTCCAACCAGGTTTTGAAATGAGCTGCAATATTAAATTAAAATCCGTCGTAACTACACATATATGTATAGTTAATTTTCAATTATCAATAAGAATTATCTTTAATTAAGATAATTTCAAAATATACATTACCAGATGTGAGTTTTCCAGATTTTGATGCCGTCACGTACACGTTCGTTGCCTTAAATAATGTTTTTTGAACTATTGGTCCAAATTCTCCATTTGCTTCTTGCAAAACCATAAAGAGGGGTGACAACAATCTTCCATCCGCAGTTATTGTTGGTTGTATTGTATAACTATGTGTCGTTGAAAATACAGATTGTACAACATATTCTACTTTTTTTGTGCCTTGCACTGCTAAGGTTCGTCCAGAATGTATTTCTAATTGAAATCCAATCTGGTCTGAATTATATATATTGTCAGGTCCGATTGTGGCACTCAAAGGCTTTACTTCCTTAACAAAGTCTGTAGCTCTGACTTTTAATACTTCATTGTCTTCTATTATTATTCGTGTAACAAATTTGGTTATTTTCCGTGAAACAATGCGATGAACTTTTTTAAAATTATTTACCCATTTTCTAGAAGCTTTAAAAACCATGTTATCATTACCCTGCTCCTTATATGCCTTCAAAGCCCATCGTCGAATATCTCTGTCATGTAAAATATAACCAGCATCAATAGCTTCCCTCAAATTTTGTATTACATACTCGGAAATTTGTGCTAATCTTTCTCGTTTGGTTCCTCCTACTTCAATTTGATGAGCCCATCGCCGTAATTGCCGTTCAGAAGAAACATATTTAAAATTATGTTGAACTGTATTAAGCTTACGCTTTTTTCTTCCGCCATTCCAAAATACAACTGCTCTCCGCTTATAGTCAACATCAACATCTTTATCACGTTGAGAACAAACATATGTTTACGTATATGTTTCTTCAGACCAATTTTCATCATTATCATCTTCATCAACAGCTTCAACTTCACACTCTTCAAACGGGTCCAGAAAGTCCAATGAAAACTCTTCCGAAACTTCGACTACATTAAATTCAAATATGCTATCAAGCAACATCTTTTGTATAGATTCTTTTAATTGTACTTCCTCCCTTGTTATAGGAGTTTCCATCAAGTACATACTTTGAAATGTTACTAATAATAAATTGATCACGTTCAGCGGATTAATAATCATTTTTAATCGCGAGAACTGTAGTTGCAAATTCTGTGAACACGTGAAGCACTCGGATGTGACTGAAGAACAAACCAGTTTTCGAGAAACAACATACCGCAATCTTGCAGAAAATATCGCGTAACTCGATATAAGTGCTATTTTTAGCGTCATAACAATAGCGTGGGGAAAAAGATTCAAGTCAAATGCAGCTGACCACACATGTTCCGTATAAAAAAAAATCCGCTGCCAATTCATTGGCACTTGGCTTCCTCAATTTTTTTTTATTTTTCTAATATTTTAATTTTAGGTTATTGAACTCCCATTGATGGTATTTGTAATTATAATGACAATTTAGAGCTCCATCTTTATAAAGTACTATTTACCTGAATTTCCTTTATATTCGTTCAAAGCTTACGCTCCTTTTAAATATCTTATATAAGCCCGACGTAGCTGACTAACTAGGGGTTGTTCACAGGGGGTTGTCGGTAGCAATGGGAGGGCATAAAACCACTGATGTGTCACCATAAAATAATTTGTATTTATTTGTTTTTTAAGTTTTTTTATGACATTTTTGACACTTTTCAAGTCTCTTAAATACGTATTGAAACGATTGCGGGTAGTTTACCCTCCAATAAGGGTGACTGACGACAAGAACATCGTCCATACAGTAAATTATGACGCAAATGAAATCTATATGAAGTTTTACTCAACACAATTTTGTACCCCGTATGAACATTAGAGGGGTGGCTTCACCCCCTAAACATTCAAGCAGGCCAAAATAAAAAGACACGTGTTTCTTATTTTTCGGTCCTCTAAAACATATCCAAAAACCAAAGCAATCGGAGATGAACACCTGAAAATCTTATAACTTTGGGGGTTGGTTTCACCCCCTAAATATGAAAACGGGCCGCTATAAAAAAAACACGTATATCTTATTTTCCGGTCCTCTAAAACATATCCAAAAACCAAAGCAATCGGAGACGGGCACCAACTATTCTTATGAACTTCGGGGGTGGGTTTCACCCCCTAAATATTCAAGCAGGCTAAAATAAAGACACGTATTTCTTATCTTTCGGTCCTCTAAAACATATCAAAAACCAAAGCAATCGGAGATGAACACCTGAAAATCTTATAACTTTGGGGGGTGGTTTCACCCCCTAAATATGAAAACGGGCCGCTATAAAAAAACACGTATATCTTATTTTTCGGTCCTCTAAAACATATTCAAAATTCAAAGCAATCGGAGGCGGACACCTGGGAACCTCTGCTTGTAAGAGAAACATTAATGTTCCGTTTTACCCACCCGTTCCGTTTTACCCTATTCTCCCCTGTAGTACAAAGAAACTGATTAAATTCATGCATTATCGAAGGTGTCCATGTATCAAAATAACTGAATAAGTATGTATACGAAATCCTTCTTGCAAAATTATGCGTACATACATAGCCTGGCATAGGACACAGTATCATTCTACGCTTCCATTATCTACAAATACATAAAATACTCAGTTTAGTTCCAAATAAAAAACAGTTCGATGATATACAAACATGGCGCAATTCAAACTTGGCCAACTTACCTTGTGTTTGAGACTGCATTTTGGTTGCAATTAAAAACACGTGGCATCTCAAATTTCGACAACTTAACTTTTTCGACACCCGTCAGGTTATAACCTGATTGTAAGCTGTCAAAATTTGGAGTAGATTGCATAGTTCATGTATTAGTTCGTTTTGGCTACAACACGTATTAGTTCGTGTGCGTGTAACGTATATACAAAGAAGAAAATTACCGTTTCCGACTGATCCATGAGACGATATTACGATATCGCTGTCATGCGTGGACCGATTTTATTGAGTTTGGTCTTATTCAGAAGCTTATATGCGGTTTACATAAGAAAAATGCCTTTAAATTTAGAATATATTGCAGGCGTGATGAGATATTAATGAAATAAGTTTCAGGTAAAGTTGGAATTGCCGCGTTTCGAGTAAAAGATACATGGCAGCGACAGTCGACATATACAGGGTGTCGAAACATGTACTTGGCGTCGAGACACAACCGCGTCACTAGATTCGTTTTGAAGTTAAAGAAGGCTGATAAAAGAGCAGGAAGTTATGTGTGTACATAAAATAAAATATTAGCGCAAAATTCGATTCGATTTTTGACCATAAAAATGATACGAATTTTCTGGAAGATCTAGCACACAAAAATACGTTCTTCTGGAAACAACTAATATAGCTGTGATGTTGTAGAGTATTTCACAAGATTGAATTAGTGTAATGTGCCATGCTTTGTTTAATAATACCGTGCAAACATGTTGCAGTTATTAATGTATTAATTTCAATTAATACATTATAATATTGACACATTTCCATGAAAATATTTTATTAAATTGATTTGTGTTGAAGTTTGAATTCTCGCACTTCTAAATTACATGGTTTCGCCATGTTGCGATCAGCACGCATCCGGACGAATCTCTAATCGATCGTTCACTCAACCATTTTTAATAGTCTATCATCTATCGGAGGCAGGTGAACAAATCGGACTTCCAAAAGTACCTTTGTGAACAATAAACATGAGTTGTGTACGTCCAGAACATTCTCTTTGAATATACAGACTATCCCACACACCATACGGTTTTTATCTAACAAATGCCTCATAAATTTTCAGGGAAAGTACAGTTTTAACTCTACAAACTGAAAAATGATGAAGTAGCTAAAACAATTGATGAAATTATTAAAATTGAGATAGTTAACATATTCGGTACAAGTCTCTAAGGAGTAAATTCTTAACTACCTGTACATCTTATGACAGTAATCGTATTTATCACTTGTAAATCTTCACGTTTTCTCTCGTCTAAACGCCTTCCTGTTTACAACAGCACATCATATATCAGTTCGCTTCGGTGTTAGCGTTGTAGAAGCACGATAATTTACACTTTCGCGTGAAAATACATTACATGTTTACATAAATGTATGAAGAAAATACATAGTATCAAGTCGGCAATATTAAACATAGTATCTTCTTGTTTATAATATAAAGTTTTCGGATATGTAACCTCTAATATATGGTAAAATCCTTTACAATATTATGTGTGTTAAACAATTGGTAATCTATTAAATATTATAGGTTTAGTCAAAATAATTAATATCTAGTATTAATAATTAATGAATTAAATATCTAAAATTAATAATTGAATATTCATCTAAACACTCTTGCATATGGGGAATCGTGAAGGTATTTAACATATCCTGCTTTAAGACGAATATTAATTTTTTTAACGTATCACCAACTGATATCAGCAATTTTGCGTTCGATTTTTCGTGCAATTGTAGGCTCTAAAACTAATAATCATGATATATTCCGAATCGAACGATGACTCATTGAATTAATCATAACAAGATATAAGACGGGGAGTGGCAACATGCTCGTAGTAAAATTAATAGCCTTATTTACAACCACGTATTCTTTATCAACTATTTGTACCTACTTTCCCAATAAAACTGACAAATAAGTATGTGTATTGTACAAAACGAATTTAAATTGAGAATAAAAATATTTCATTTTATTCCTTCGTAACTCGATTTATTATACATAATGTATATAATAGTTTAATAAACTTAAAATGATATTAGCAATTTAATGACTAATGTAAGAGAAGAGTAGCCAGATTGTAAACAGGTATAAATATGTTATTTAAATCATTGTATTTTTCATTATAAATGTAAAAAACTACAAAATAACTTATTATAATTTATAAGACAAATCCGTTTAAAGATTGATGGGGACATACGACAGTCGATAATAAAGATAAATAAATATACTGTAAGTCAATAAAAGGGGCATAAGATGAAATGTACTTTTTAACATAGTTTTATTGTATAAATTTAAACCATTTTTAAAAAAAAACCTCATTTGGACACGAAAGAAGTGAATATTCTGGATAATTTGTCGATTTGTGGAAATTTCTTTTATCTATGAATAGAAAATATTTGTCTTTAAATAATTGTATTTTCAAGTGTGTGATTGTGGAGCCATATATTCTTATTTGTCGAAAGGTCACTCGTGAATTTTTAGGCGTGGCGAAGGAAGGCAATTGGTTAATTTTTCCCAGTGAAAGAAGGCAGTATTTCCTTCAGAACGAAACTGGTGCAAAAGTTTTTGGGTAAAAAGGTAGATTTACGACCATGTTATTCCACGAGCAGAAGGTAAATAACGGTACATGGAACTTTAGCTCACGTACCGTTCTAACTGCGGACTAACATACGGATTTCTCAAATTTTCACGCAAACTGCTTAAAATTATAAAAATCCTACTAAAGAAAACAAATCGAAGTGAAAAATATTCCCTTAATAACTAGATTTCCTGATAAGAATCTTAAGTAATTTGTAGCTAAATAGATAATAAAATTGTGATATTGCAACGACGAAAATTATATCTGGATTCAGATACATAACCGTTCGAATAATTTGTACTTTGTAGCACTGTAAATTTGTTCAAAGAAGAAATGTGTCAAGGAAATTGATCTAATTGCAAATATAAAAATATATTGCCTATATTTCCTTAAGAAATCGACGATTTAAATGCTGAAATATATTCCTCTAAAATCCATAATGGCAGACGCTAGAAAATGTCCAATCAGATAAAAGTTTGCTTACCTGACTACTAATGTATCTTCCTATCGATAATTATCTACTGTATTTAAACATTGCGTTGCATGTGAAAGCATATATGATTTCTACGTAGGAAATATTTTCTATTGGTAGCAATTTATTACAATATTAAGTTATGTGACTTTGCTGAATATAAAATTTGAAATGTGTTTCTGCTTCTGCGTATAAGAATCGATTTCCTAACAAAATATACCATAGTTACACGAAAACATTGATTCTGTATCTGATCATCGTCAATCAGCAAATTTTATTTAGAAATAATTAAGACGTAATTATAAAAGCTTTATTTGGTTTTTTACACAATTTTTTTTCTTGGCGTAACGTCTCGGAGCGGCCGAGTTCCACAGCGGCTGCGCGGCGACAGCCGAGCCGAGCCGACCTGTTCTCGCGATGCGCTTATTGTTAGTTACGACTAATTATTTCGCACCCCACCACTAGACTTCGCACGTTTCTCGCTGACGCGGAAGAGCGAGCCGTGTCACATAAGCCCCAACGCGACCAAATACATCAATCGTTCCTGGTGCGGGGATCCACATCTGTATAGAAAGGCATCCGGGTGCTAACCGGGTTTTCACTATGAACACCGTTGGTGTACCTCCCTGCTTTCCACGTTTTCGGCGAGATGGCCTGATGCGGCTCTGATCTCGTCCGATAACACAACCGTACCGTACCGTACCATGACAGTGGAGTGGCTGGGTGCTGACCGGGCTCCACTGTTTCTCCTATCTTCTGTGCTTTGGCGAGATGCCAAGGTTGGTTCCCCCTCCACTGACAATCTTGTATTCCAGGCCAATCCATAGCATCCCTGCGTCCGATAAATAGTATGGTATTTACGTACTGTTCTCAGTGGAGTGGCTGGATGTTACCCGGGTGCGACTGATTTTCCTGCCTTCCCAGGGTTGCCAGGCGTACTGGATAAATGGCGGCGCGCTGGCCTGTATGACGTCATACGGTGTAGGAGAAGGGGAATACTTATATTTGGTTGCTGGCGCCATAACGTCATGCCAACGCCAAGCCAATCCAAGCTAAGTGACGTCATATATGTCACTACGTGTATTGGACCGCCTGGCAACCCTGTGCCTTTTGTACTTCGGTGAGGCGGTTAGACGCTGCCTGGGTCTCATCCGATAGTACTTCCGTACCGTTATAGTAGAGTGGCTGGGTAGTGACTGGGCTCTAATGGTCCAGGCACTTCCTGTAGTTGCGGACACTGTCAAGTGGCTGAATGTGGGCCAGGCTGACGGTGTCGCGACACACGCCTACCGCCTCCCGCGCATCCGTTAGATCAGTACGAGAATCTAATCTTAAGCTTGTATATATCCTTCTACAAATTAGAAGTACAAATGAAGCAACTAGTCCTGTCCATACGACGACAACACCACAAATTGGCGCCTGAACAGGGTCCCAGACGTCGAAACGACCCGCGGATTTAATGAGTAAAAGATTGAGCCCGATCTCCCGTTTGAGTAAGGTAGAAATCTTTATGGCCATAGAGGAAGTCAACGAAGACACTGAGAGCAATTTCAAATGAGTGCGTGCATGCCTTCGACAATATCTCCTCCATTCCGACGATGAAATGATGAGGACAAAGAGGAAGCTGAAGGTGCAGATTTTCTAGATTAAAAATGCTGAAGTAAGTGGGAAAAGTGAGATAAGCACTTGAGTACGGAGCAAGACTGGCTTTCCGTTTTTACCCCAAATTGATGATAAGTACCTTTTACACTTTATTTTTTTCCGAATTATTAAAAAAATATCATATTACATTTTCTATTGTTGATATTTATACTGTTATGAAGTTGTTTACAACCAAGGGTGCAGTTAACACTAGATGGCAGGAAGCCAATGAAGAAGAAACAACAAATAAAAATGTATTCAAAGAAGGCGGCTTGTAATATTTCTTAAAATTAATTAAAATAGGTTTGTTAAGTACTTTCGAAGTACCATAAATAAAGATTTTATAACAATTAAATTTTATATGATTTCAAATATTCCCCAAAATTCATTTACGAATACAGTTACAAAAACAAGTTCTATTGAGTATTCTGTATCAACATCCCCACAAGTATACGTCCTAATTGAATAAAATGTTAAAATAAGGGATAAATATATGATTTCAGTCAGAAAATGTTTTATGGCACTTTTGGACCCGCCAGGCAGTGCGGTCTGGAAGAAGCGATAATCCTCCGGAAACAGAAGCCCGGAGAGTGTGCCCGCAAGTACATCACCGAACTCCAGACAATTGCGAAGAATTTACCGCAACCTCCAGCCGGAGTATCGGCTATACATGGGACCTGCCGAACGCGCCACTCTTCCAGCTTTAATTGAAGCAGCTGACACGTTCGAAGCTCTATTAGAAGAAGAGAAAGCATGGCCACCAGCCTCGATGTCCACACCAGTGCCCAAGATACGTGCCCCACGCACCCACGACTGGGAGAACTGCTGCTGGCGTTGCGGACAGTGAGGACACCAACGCAAAGAATGTAGGCAAGTCGTCCGACTATTCTGCTCGCGCTGTGTGCAAGAGGGCCGAATCTCGCGGGACTGCCCCTGTCTGCCACCTGGACCGCTACCGGCCACCAGGCAGCCGTCGGCAGCGAAGAGAACACCGCCAGCAGCCAGGAGGACACCGCCTCTACCCGGGAAGATGCGCGCCGTCTGTCAGGAGGACACCTCTTCCATCCCGGAAGTCGGCAACAACCAAGAGGTCGACATCGCCGCCAGCCCTGAGGTCAGTATCCCCATTGGAAAGCCTACAGATAGGGCAACGGTTCCGCATCCGTAACACCGACCGCACCATCCTGCTGCGGCGCCTTCAAAGCGGTGACATTCGAATTAAGCTAGTTTAAGGTAGGTTACGTTAGACTAAAGGTCTGGGCACTAGAGGATCTCTTCTTCTTACCAATGGCACGCCCATACTGTGCCGTTACGGAACTGATAAGTGTGCCCAAACATTTAGTATTTCCAATGGGTTATTCCACACCAACCCGATCACTTTTTTCCCTCGATGTCTCGGATTTTGTTTAAACTTGAATATGTTGTAGTTCTCGTGGAATTAGGGGGGGGGGTTAAGTCATCATTTTCTCGATTTCGAGTTTGTTTAAAAAATGCAGGGCCTTGAATGTTGCGATTTTTGTCCATATTCGTGAAAATGGGTTATACTTATGAATTTTTATCTCGGAAATTATTTGTCGGATTTAGTTGATTCTTACGGCATTGTAATGAGGAAGGATCGGCCTTCTTGAATAATTTTTTTCCAAATCGAACAATTAATTTTGCAATATTGAAAATTATAAACAAATTTTTATTTTGCAAATTCGGGCTCGATGTCGCGATTTTAAAAATCCGAAAAAATACTACCATATTCTTTTAAGCTTTTTCTACAAAATAAGCCTATCACCAGGGTGGTGGGGCTCCTATTAACGTCGCAGTGGAGTGGTAAATACGGCGGTTCGCGCCGAATCAGGTTAGCAAACCGGGCGTCGCGCGGACGCTCTGCTATTACAGTCGACCGACCGTACCGCTACCATGCCATATTACTTCAATGACGTCTAAAAGCAATATCGATGGATCCCGTACTCATCTGAATGGTGTCATTTATGCCTGCAGAAGAACTTTACTAACCCACTCTTGGCCAATGACTTTTTTTTATAATAATCAGATTTCTAAGTATCAACTTGTCCTATCGTTGATTATTTTTTAAAAAATTGTCATTGCTCGATGGAAACTACGGGAAGGTGGTGGGCTGCTTCCATCAGGGAGGGGGATAAGGATGGGTCAGAAAGGATGGCATGGATAAGGATCATTTCGAAGGGGATGGGCTGGGAGATTAAGGGTAGCGAATAAGAAATCGGCCGAAACTATTTCATTATGCTGAACACAGTACCAAAAAGTTTTACATAAAATTTTGTTTTGTGACATTGGCGTAAAGCTATGGAAGAGCTTCCATAAAATTTTATGTAAAACTTTTTCGTTCGATCAAAATGGTACAGTACGCACTCGTTATAGCCCCATTTCTACCATGCGTTGTACGCCCGGCGACTATCCCCACCATTTCTTGTAATCATTCGGTCGCGAGTGCGAGAACCCGAGAACGAGTGAGAGGAAACGAAAGAATCGACACGAAGTTGTCCTCGGCTATGTTCTATGTTCATAGAATAAAATATTATTAAGCAACTAATGTAATTTCGATTTTCTTCAGTGAGACCTAAAATTGTCTAAATTTAGAGATAAAACAACGAGAACTCCAATTGCGGCGTAAAAGCCGCAACGCGCCCACTCATGCAAGTTTGAAGAGCGCGCCCACCGAAGGGTTAAATATGTAAAATCACGTACACATTTATGAGATGCCTAAAAATTTGTAAAAATACGAATGTCGAGCCGCCATTTTAAATTTTACAATTTGATCTACAGTATTAGATTTGTGGTACAAATTAAAATTTTTATCTTTATAATAATTACCTCATATACGTACTCAGCGTCTTCGAAAATCTATACGCACTATGTTTCTTCCGAATAAGCCCATTTTCTGAAATTTCGCTTCAACATATTTAGATTCGCAATCTTCAATTTCGAAAATCTAACTTTAAATTCGGAACCGGCGGCCAAAAAAGCCCACAGATACTGATCTCCTAAAAGTGTTGTATATTTCGCTAAATTTAAAAAATGGAGCAACGTAATTTAACATTCTGGCCGGACAGATCGATAGAGAATTTAATTGTGAAGAATTTAAACAACAAATTGTTAACTTTACTAAAAAATTACGACCTGTAGGGTGATTTGAACAAAAAATGTCATTATATACCTGTTAAGGAGTAGAAAGGCCATGGGGTTTATGATACGGACGTGCTCTCTTCGCTATTTTTGAGCTTAAAATTTCCATTAGCGCGATTATTGTGGCTGTTAAGCATCTGGCAC
The DNA here is from genome assembly GCA_944738655.2 of Andrena hattorfiana. Taxonomy (NCBI): domain Eukaryota; kingdom Metazoa; phylum Arthropoda; class Insecta; order Hymenoptera; family Andrenidae; genus Andrena; species Andrena hattorfiana. The sequence goes on from OX122895.1 coordinate 10,424,360, forward strand.
CATAAACAGGGGAAAACTCCAAATCCCAGTTATGACGGGTACCCTTGGAGTCTTTCCTGGCGCTCAATAGCGATTGACGCATCGTAAACCCCCTGGACAGGTCGCACACGTGAGGGTCGTTTCTGTCCGCGGGACCTTGGGGCCTGTCTCGGGGTCTCGGTACGGTGTCTCCCCACTGCATTTTGTTTATGCGAAGAGGTGGGCGGAGTGGACAGAAGTCAGGAAAACGCCCAACGTGTCACCTTAAGGACTGATTGGCAAACGAATATTTCCACCCTGCACGGACTTCCGTAGCAGACCAGGTGGTGGGAGAAAACCGAGGTCTCCTTAGAGGGTGCGCGGAGGAGGAGACCAGAACTCAAATTAGAACGGATAGAACAAGGTTCTCGGCTCCTGTCGGCCTTGGAAACGGCCATACACCTTTAAATACACATACGTTTTACTATATTTACACACTCTCGACTATACTAACGGTCATTATAATAAATGTTGTGGTTTTAAAATCAAGCGTTGTTACTGAACCAGCAGTTTATCCATGTAACAATTACGCTAAAAACATTGGTCCTTCGAGCCGGATTAGCGTGTTCAGTGTATCGCTTTCAAGTGACATCTCGGACTTTGTGAGAAGTTGATACACGTGCATCCACGGACTTGGATGCATTCGGGTGTGATCGACAACCTCGATCAGTACCACGGACTCACCGGTCAGCACCCTGCAACTTGGGTCTGCTGACGGGCATCGCCATTGGGACACCAGGAGCAGTTCTTGCTGGCGTCTTCTGGACTGGAGATTTTGTTGGCGTTTTGTGGACTTTCGTCGCAAAGGTGACGGTGTCAACATCCTGCACGAGATTCCGTAGCTGCACCTCTATTCCGAAGACTGGGGCAGTGGAGGCAGGAGATCAACGCACCGATTCCTTAAGTATCCTTAATTTCCATAAGGTTTTTTTTATTTTCTTGCACGATTTGAACTGTGATCATCTTGCGTGTTCAATATAGAACCATTGTTGAAAAGGTTAGTTATGGAGCGCGGTCAGGTCAAGGCCGGTCTCACTCGTTTCAGAACGTATTTTGAATCGCTGGACAGTTCTGCACCCGTGCGAGAACTCCACGAACGAACGGGAAAATTTTCGTTGTTATTCGATAAATTCGACGGAATTCAATCGCAAATCGAGATTAATGTAAGTGGCACCGAATTAGAAGCATCACATGCTGAGGAACGTGAATCATTCGAGAATCTGTACTATAAATATATCTCGGCTGCTAAAGAACGCATTGAACAGGCATCACATCCAGGGCTAGGTACATCGCGTACACCGACGACGGATGTTTTATCACACGGTGTGGTGGATCACGAGTTTACTGTGCCACTTCCTGAGCTGAAGTTACCGACGTTCGATGGCGCGTGTAGCGACTGGATTCGATTTCGGGATACGTTTGAGTCGGTTATTAACACGAGTAATAAGCTATCGGGAATCCAGAAATTTCACTATTTAGATTCCGCGTTAAAGGGTGAGGCTGCACGAACCATCCAAACCTTGGGTGTTTCGGAGGCAAACTATGTCCGGGCATGGGCAGCCTTAAGAGCACGGTACGATGACTCGCAAGCATTAACTCTGCATCACGTCAAAGCATTGTTTGATATTCAGGTGATGGCAAAGGCGTCATATTCAAGTCTAAGACAACTTTACGATGATTACAATAATCATTTGCAAGCTTTAAAATCATTAAATGAACCCGTCGACTCATGGGATTCTGTGATTGTCCATCTCATTGCAACAAAATTTGATGCCGTAACTAAACGTGAGTGGGATAAGCGGGTAATGAAGATTGCTGATAGGCTAACGTGGAAACAAATGGCAGAGTTTTTAGAATACCAATGCAAGTATCTACAAAGATCTGCCATCGATAAACCAGTTTCATCGCACGCGCCATCGAAATCGTCGTCTAAGTCAGTTTCGGATGTTAAACGTGGGCAACCGGCGAGTATTGCATCATATGTAGCAAGAACGTCGGAGAAATGTCCTTTGTGCACTGAGGAACATGCACTGTATGGGTGTGGCCAATTCCAGAGACTGACACCCGTAGAACGTAGTAGCAAGGTTCGACAAATGAACCTTTGTTTTAATTGCCTGCAACCAGGGCATCGGAATAAGTTTTGTGCACGCGGTTCATGTAGGAAATGTGGCAAAAAGCACCACACGGCGTTACATTTTGAAACTCCTGCGTCGCCCCGCGAAACCGAGGCAGTGACCCACGACCTCGGGGTAGATACGACAACAACGCCTGCGGTACCTGTGGCTCGTGTTTCCTTGGCAGGTACACCCTTTTTCTCGGACGGGTTATACGTGCTATTAGCAACCGCGGTCGTCGATTTGGAGGATAGTCAGGGTAGGAAACACAAATGTAGAGCACTTTTAGATCCGGGTTCACAATCCCATTTCTTGACAGAGGAATTATCCACTAAATTAGGACTATCTTGTTATCCATTTACTGGAACGTTTTCGGGAGTAGCACGCCAATTATGTACTATCGATAATTGGACTCAAACGAAATTGCATTCACGGTTCACTTCTTTTGAAACATCCCTGCGGTGTTTAATACTTCCGAAAATAACAGACGACCTCCCTAACGTGTCATTAAAACGAAATGCAATACCTATTCCGTCAAATTTAAAGTTAGCAGATCCGCACTTTTATGAAACGGGAAAGATTGACGTATTGCTCGGTGGAGGTTTGTTCTGGAAATTATTATGCGTGGGCCAACAGGATCTCGGATCTAATTATCCGGTAGTACAAAAAACGCAGTTAGGCTGGATAGTTGCGGGAGGTATGTGTCTGTGTCCGCGATACGAACGGCCGAAAATTGCGTGTCATATGATTACAAATGAGGATCTGCAAGCTCAATTGCAGAGGTTCTGGACAGTGGAAGAAGGGGCTACGTGCCACGATAAGACTGCGAATAGCGAGTGCAAGCAATATTTTCGAGACACGACTACGCGAGACGCAAGTGGACGATTTGTTGTTAGAATTCCGTTTAAACCAGAGGTTAGAACCCTTGGAGAGTCGCGTAAGATGGCGGAGAAACGTTTGTATTCGATTGAACGTAAACTCAGTAAAAATGTCAGATTAAGAAGGGAATACGTTGCATTCATGCAAGAGTACGAGGATTTAGGACATATGACACGAATTGCTGGTAGTCGGGAAACTACGTCGGGATATTATCTTCCACATCATGCGGTGTTCAAACAAACCAGCACAACGACTAAGCTCCGCGTTGTCTTCGATGGTTCGGCGAAAACCACAGCGGGGTTATCGGTAAATGAAGTACAAAGAATAGGGCCGACGGTACAGGATACGTTGTTGGCTATCGCACTACGTTTTCGAAGGCATAGGTACGTCCTGTCGGCAGACGTGGAAAAAATGTATCGACAGATACTTATTGCACCAGACGAACGATGTTATCAAAGAATCTTATGGCGACCCGACGATAGTCTTCCAATCCAAACGTACGAACTTAACACGGTCACATACGGGACAGCTTACGCGCCGTTTTTGGCAACGAAGGTTCTTACACAACTAGGCGAGGATAATGCAGTGACCTTTCCAGCGGCAAGTCAGGCGATAATGAAAGATTTTTACGTTGACGACTTATTGACGGGCGCGAATACAATTGGTGAAGTTAGGATATTGCGGCAACAAATTTCACAGATTTTGAGTACCGCGGGGTTCACGTTGCGAAAATGGGCGTCAAACGATCCGCGTACTTTAGATAAACACGACGAATGTCTACAGCAGGTGGAGATCAAGGCCGACAAGGATCCAAAAACTTTGGGTCTTTTATGGGTAGTACAGGACGATTCGTTACGGTATTCGGTTGCAACTTCGTCTCCGCAACGCATATCCAAACGGAGCATCTTGTCGGAAATATCAAAGATTTTTGATCCTCTCGGTTTGGTAGGTCCAGCGACAATTCGGGCAAAAATGATTTTACAAAGGTTGTGGCAACTTAGAGTGTCGTGGGATGAATCGCTACCGCAAGATGTGCACACGGAATGGGAAGGGTTTCAACGACAATTAGCTTCGCTCAATGAAATAAATATTCCCAGGCGCGCAATGATCGGGGTGACAAACAAGGTCGAGCTTCATGGATTTTGTGATGCCTCCGAGAAGGCATATGGGGCGTGCGTCTACCTAAGATCCGTGGATGAAAAGGGTCAAGGGATTGTCCGTTTGCTATGCGCGAAGAGTCGGGTAGCTCCACTCAAGGTAATTACACTACCGCGGCTGGAGTTATGTGGAGCGTTGTTATTGGCACAATTAGCTAGTAAGGTAAAGACCGCGTTAGCCATCGCATCAATCCGGGAATATTATTGGTGCGATTCGACTATTGTTCTCGCGTGGATTAGGGCTCCATCAGACAGATGGAAAACGTTTGTTGCGAATCGAACGACAGAGATTCAGCGACTAACCACGGTGAACTGGTTTCATGTTAAGTCGGAAGAGAATCCGGCCGATATCATATCTCGGGGTATTCAACCAACGGCATTGCAGGGCACTGGATTGTGGTGGCACGGTCCATCCTGGTTATCCAAGGATGCTGGCTGCTGGCCCGCTCCAGTTGAGTTTTGTGAAGACGCTCCAGAGTGCAAGGAGCCATGCGTGTTGGCCGGAACTGCCAGCAACGGGTGCGAATTGTTCGACAGATACTCGTCGTATATGCGATTGGTACGAGTTACAGCGTATTGTCTGCGTTTCATCCGTAATGCACGTGCGACAAAGGGGTCTGCGTCCACGAGTCCGAGAAAAGGGGGTGCAACTGTTCGGGATAAACTTCTAACGGTTCAGGAGTTAGAAGACGTACGAATTAGATTACTGAAACTCGCTCAACGAGACGCGTTTTCTGTGGAATTGCATGATTTACGAAAGGCAGGAACCATATCGAAGTTAAGTAAATTACGGGCATTGAGCCCTTTTCTTGACACAAACGATGTTATTAGGCTAGGCGGTAGATTAGCGAACGCGAGAATCTCGTATGATGAAAGACATCCAATAATTTTACCATCAAAGCATCCGTTCACGGACTTGATCGTTCTGCACGAACATTCGCGATTGCTTCACGCGGGGTGTCAGTCGGTAACTGCGTCTCTTCGTAGGAAGTATTGGCCACTTTCATGCAGGAGCGTTGTAAGGAACCTCTTACGGAAATGTATAAGGTGTTTTCGTGTCAAACCACACACCGAAGGTTATATGATGGGAGACTTGCCGGCGTCACGAGTGACTCCGTCGAGGGCGTTCTCTACCTGCGGGGTTGACTATGCAGGTCCGTTTTCGATACGGGAGAAATCACGCTGTCGGGTGATAATCAAGGCATATTTATGTGTGTTTGTTTGCTTTGCAACTAAAGCGGTTCATCTTGAATTAGCTTCTGATCTTACTACCGAAGCTTTCCTCAATTCTCTACGCCGATTCATAGCACGCCGAGGTCGATGTAGTCACATTTTTTCGGATAATGGCACTAATTTCATCGGAGCTCGTAACGAGTTGAGGGATCTCGGGATTTTATTGTCAGATAATGAGCACCGATCGCGGACTTCCGACTTCTGTAGTACGGAAGGTATTCAATGGCACTTTATACCTCCTCACGCACCCCATTTTGGCGGTCTGTGGGAAGGTGCAGTAAAATCGGCAAAGTACCATTTGAGGCGAGTGGTCGGACAAACAACTTTAACGTTTGAAGAGTTCTACACGGTTTTAACGCAGGTCGAATCGTGCATGAATTCTAGACCTTTGTGTCCATTGACCGACGATCCGTCCGACCTCACTCCTCTCACACCTAGTCATTTCCTTATCGGTGGTTTAATGACGTCTTTGCCAGACCCTGATCTCTGAGATGTTAAACCAGCTCGGTTGATTAGATACCAGCATCTGCAGTACATGTTACAGCATTTTTGGACGAGGTGGCAGAAGGAGTATTTGCATCAACTTCACCAGCGGACCAAATGGCGGACAAGAACGCCAGCTAAATTCGGTCCAGGGACACTAGTGGTCGTCAAGGACGACAACACCCCACCACTCAAATGGCACATGGGGAGGATCGTTGAAGTTCATCCTGGCAAGGATGATGTCACACGCGTTGTCAGCATCAGGTTATCTGACAGCACTGTCAAGCGACCAGTGACAAAGATTTGTATCTTGCCAATAGATGACGACGCAGAAGAACGATCTGAAGAAACCCAGCCAGCCATGTAGGCTTGGGATCTAGCCGATGAACGAGTTGTGTTGTGATATGGACACTTGTAGAACTTTAACAATTAATGGATTACTTTACTACGCATCTTATGTTAACGACGTGTAATGTCCAAAGACATTTAGGCTAATTTTTTTTGTGTGTGTCTCTTATGTATGACTCGACATTGGTGATGTTTTAATATTACTAATGTATATTAGCATTCTACGACGTCTGTTGAACGCGATGCGTTCAAGGTGGGCGGCATGTTAAGGAGTAGAAAGGCCATGGGGTTTATGATACGGACGTGCTCTCTTCGCTATTCTTGAGCTTAAAATTTCCATTAGCGCGATTATTGTGGCTGTTAAGCATCTGGCATCATAAACAGGGGAAAACTCCAAATCCCAGTTATGACGGGTACCCTTGGAGTCTTTCCTGGCGCTCAATAGCGATTGACGCATCGTAAACCCCCTGGACAGGTCGCACACGTGAGGGTCGTTTCTGTCCGCGGGACCTTGGGGCCTGTCTCGGGGTCTCGGTACGGTGTCTCCCCACTGCATTTTGTTTATGCGAAGAGGTGGGCGGAGTGGACAGAAGTCAGGAAAACGCCCAACGTGTCACCTTAAGGACTGATTGGCAAACGAATATTTCCACCCTGCACGGACTTCCGTAGCAGACCAGGTGGTGGGAGAAAACCGAGGTCTCCTTAGAGGGTGCGCGGAGGAGGAGACCAGAACTCAAATTAGAACGGATAGAACAAGGTTCTCGGCTCCTGTCGGCCTTGGAAACGGCCATACACCTTTAAATACACATACGTTTTACTATATTTACACACTCTCGACTATACTAACGGTCATTATAATAAATGTTGTGGTTTTAAAATCAAGCGTTGTTACTGAACCAGCAGTTTATCCATGTAACAATTACGCTAAAAACAATACCACTGTGCGACGCCCGGTCCGCTTACCTGATTCAGCGCGAACCGCCGTATTTACCATTCCACTGCGACGTTAATAGGAGCCGCACCAGCCTGGGGATAGGCTTATTTTGTAGAAAAAACTTCAAGGAATATGGTAGTATTTTTTTTGCAAAGCCCGAATTTGCAAAATAAAAATTTGTTTATAATTTTCAATATTACAAAATTTATTTTTAGATCTGAAAAAAGTTTATTCAGGAAGGCCGATCCTTCTACATTAAAATACCGTAAGGATCAACTAAATCCAACAAATAGTTTCTGAGATAAAAATTCATAAGTACAACCCATTTTCACAAATCTAGGCAAAAATCGCAAAATTCAAGGCCCTGTATTTTTTAAACAAACTCGAAATCGACAAAATGGTGACTTAACCCCCCCCCCCCCCCAATTCCACGAGAACTACAACATATTTAAGTTTAAACAAAATCCAAGACATCGAGGGAAAAAGTAATCGAGTTGGCGTGGAATGACCATAATGTAACGGAAAAAAGAAGAAAAAAGAATAAAATACGAGATAGTACGTGCGCATCCTGCGAAGAAAGAAGGAGATGTGACATAGCGTCCCGGAGCGAACGAGTCGCCGAGCGATCGCGCGGCGGCAGCCGAGTCGAGATGCTCTCGCGGCACCTAATTATTGCTAGTTAGTTTGCGCCCGCAATAAAATGGTACAATTCGTATGTATTAAAGTAAAAATTAACTACTTTTGCAAATCGATATAGACGAAATAGAAATATCTGCATTCGATAATTCTATACAATTAGATATTATTAAAATGCACTACATTTAGTTTCAGTAGTATTATTTAAACTGCGTTCCACATTAGAGCATGTTCAGTTCGTGCAGGGATACACTGTTGACTGGTAGTAAACCGGCAGGGAAAGTGCTACGACCAATCGCGAAAGTGCTATGACCAATCGCGTGTGTCAAATCCGTAGGACCTGCGCAGACCGGTCGCAAATGGATAGGGGCGTCAGTATGCTCTTGTATGGAACGCAGTTTAGATATCTAGATTAATAGCTGTAGTCTTCAAAATATAGTAATTACTACAGTACTATATAGTGCTTCCAGGATACTGAGTAATTGACGAACTCACCTATTATTACCATAAGACAAAATATAAATAGTATCTGCAGCTTGAATGCATTATTATTCTTTATTTGTACATGCTCTCACGTAAAAGTTAATCAGTAGTAATCGTGGAGAATTAATATTTTCGTTGTATCGGGGCAGTAGTATAGAAAATACGGTTATCAAAGCATTCCTTTTAAATATCAAATGTCTTTGCCAACCTATGTGCATTAAAACTCCACGGAATTTTCGGCATAAAACCGTCAGCATTCCAAAAGTTTGCTTCTCTGGAACTTCCTTTGAAGAAATTCCTTTCGTCGAATAAAATGAGTCGTATGTTTCTTTGCTGTGGTGCTAAAGGCACGGTTAAACATGTGCAATGCGCGCTACAGAACACCATAAGAAGGGTCGATTTTTATGGTTCGGCGCGCAACGTAGGACTTTTAACCGTAGGAAATTTTGAGTGTTCGGCGCGCAATGCGCATGACAAAATTAAAACAACGTAAGAAAATAATCCAATATAGCGTCTACATTTGGATCTTAAAAGACAGAATGAATACCTGTAAAGCAGTATCAGAGAAATGAGGAGTTTCTTTTTCAAAACTCACTTCTAAGTTACATGAAAATGGCATTTTAGGAGAATCGCGAAAATGGGCACAAAAGTGTAATTTAACAAATTTCAACATTGCTAAACTCTTATTATTGGAGCAATTTTTTTTTAAAAATATTTTTTAAATGATGCATACATGGAAACTTAATAGGATATGAATGGTGGTAGATTGTTTATAAGTAAACATATTTTGTTCTCAATATTATAGTCATTTTCAGGTTGAAAAGGGACTAACTTTCACGGTATCGAAATATAGCCATCGATAAACGAATTGATGTACATAAATGTAATTTGGAAACGTTCGTGAACAGCAGAATATAGACATAGTCACATAAGAATTAAAAGTGGTGCTTATTGGATAATCAATCAGTTTTGGAGCAGAATTTTATGCTTTCAAGGATTCTGTTATTTTTTATTATTACATATATTACTAAGAACTGAGACGTTCTTTAAGTAAAGAAATGGAAAATTACGGAATTTCAGTTGTTAAAGGAACAATATTGAATTTCAATCAGAGACACGTGCAATTAATTAAAGACTTTTTGAAATCATCAAATATATCTGAAGATCTCTGTACGTTTGGTTTAATACATCATTAAGAAGTATCTTTCAGAAAGGCATGACAAAATGAAAAAATGTACAAACTTGAAATCTTTAACTTTTACAACTAAAGCTGCTTTTTCTCCTAACATTACTTTAAATCGTTATTATTGAGTGCTCCAATAAAGCTCATTGCACTGAACCAAATCTACATAGGTATATCCATGTTATTTTCAACGTTCTTTCATTTTATGTCATACTATTAAAAGTTTAATAAATAAGTCGTTTTCAACAACTAATATTCTTTGTCGGTAACGTCCCTTAGTATGCATAGCTTAAGTTACATATAAAATAACATTTAATTACTTAAACCTTTGCACTAAAAAAAGTTAATTCTGTTACATAACCAAATATTTTGAATAACATTTATATTTGGATGTAGTTTGGTGTTTAATTTAAATAAATGGTTTTAATACTGTTCTGTGAAATTTAATACGAATTCGTGTTATGCGTTTACAATACATAACCTAGAACAGTGATGAGCAACCCGCGGCCCGCCTGAATATTTGCATATATCTTTTAAACTGTAAAAGATACCGGAATGAATTTTGCACCAAAAAATAGGATAAAATTATCCCTTTCTAATGTTGTATAATTTTATATTATACTTCGAATCTCGCCCTCGAGATTACAAGTGTAGAAGCATGTATTCTACCTACTAACAGTCACGGTTTCGGAATTTTAAACCTAAAAATCTGGACTCGCGCCCACACGGGCCTGGCACCCTCCGGCGCCTCGACTCGTTATAACGTTTTTTCGTACCGAAGCAGTCACGTCGTGAGTTTCTTCGATCAAGTTTTTTCTTTCGATTATGAAGATTATTTAAGGATAAAATATTGGTGTGTATACCAGAAAAAATGGGTAAACACAAGGAAAAGTCCACGAGGGGCGATAAGGATGATAGGCTGTTGAGGAGATTAAAAAAGCTGGAAAGAAAGTTAAAAGGAGGACAGATCGCATGGCGTCTACGCGCTCTTTTGGTCCTGATAATGAAGGCACAATTTCAGGTAGCGAAATAATGACAGACGAAAATATGTCGAGGCCGCTGGATTTATCGAGCTATACAGGTGAGTTTTGGTGGGTAATTACTACATTTTTCCTGTAAACGCTGAGGTTCTGCGAGATATAACACGATAGCGTAAGGATATTGCGATCGATCTTATACGTGAGATAAGTCTATGATCAACAAAAAATTTACGGTTGAGCTTACACGAGAGGTAAGACACAGCCGAAGTATATCTATAACAGCGGATCCTTACTAAGGTCCCTTTTGCGTCCTACAGAGCCTCGGATTCAGGGGAAGGTAAATACAGCACCCGCCTCAAACAGAACTCGTGCGCTCCCAGTAGTAAGATCTGTTATCGTGGTGGGGAGACAGAATGAGGTACTTCGAACACCACAACTTTTGCCCATATTTGCCTCTTTTTAAGAAAATCCATTTTATGTTGCAGTGGTCCTAAATCCCCAAAACGTGACTAAAAGATACAAATGATATTGATTTGTACAAAAATGAGTATATTAAGGTTTTCGGGGTCACTGATTACGAATCTGAGGTCAAAATAATTGCAAAGAACAAAATGGCGGTCTCAATATGGCAGATGCATGTATCAAAAAACATCAGATTTGGTCTAAACTTAGTATCCCGGAGTTTTCGAGGTCACTAATTACGAATCTGAAGTCAAAATTGCAAAAACCAAAATGGCGGAACCAATATGGGAGACACGCATATCAGAAAAACATCAGATTTGGTCTCAATTTGGCATCCAATCAATTTGTGTTCTGTTTCTCAGCAAGTCTCTCCTTCACATGTTTAATTTCGTTTTTGTTTCATACGTATTATAGCAACCAAACCATGTTTGGTGGCCTACTGATTCTGCTTGTGACGAAATAGTACTTCTGCAAGTGTGGTCTAATTATATGTTACATTTTATAATTATGGAACACAATGTAAATTCGGGATCTATTACTTTAAGTAGAAGACAGCTAGTCGAAGTGACGCTGTCGTCTAGTTTACGTTTTGAAGACAAATTTAAAATATACATATATACATATATTATTACTTCATTTCATATAAAGAGTGACCCAAGAAATAGCCCCTTTTTGGGCCCACGATTTTGGAACTGAATTTTGTGCCAAATGATATCTTATGATGAGATATCAATCACACAAAATTGTCAAGTTGAAGTGACAATTAGTTTCTGAGATATGGGTGGTCAAAGAAATGAAAATTCGTTAACGCGTCAGCCCATACGCTTCGATGTACGGACTTTTATGTCAGTCCAATAATTTAAATAATTATTTCCAGGGGGTTTTGATGATTGCTAACCCCGAATTTGAAATTAGATTTTCAAAATCTTGTTGTGCTTTTATGACAATTTGATGAAAAACTAATATTTAAATGATTTTATTTAGCACCGTTAGTAACATATCGAGGTAGTAAATCATTATACTTAGAAAAATCGAAAAAATTAATTTCCACATTTTGGTATTTCATAATGGATGTGTGTGCTTCGATGAGGAAGTGCTCGATGAGGTCGTAGGAGGAAGGATAACGTCTGTGATAAATACAATAACTACGTTTATTGAATGAATTAAGAACGGGTATTGAAAACTATGTATAAGAAAAATAAATGGTGTTCGCGCTGGCGACTCGCGACGATCTCTGTGGCGGGCAACGTGTCGCCTGGTCACTTTCCAGAAACGTGGCAACGCAAGGCTACGTCGAGCGTCGATTGTCGATTGTCGATTGCTGGCGAAAATAATGTCCTGCCGCGCATTATTGGGTCTGCTTTGACCTTGACACGCGCGCCCGCGTAACTATTGGACTTCGCGGCCCTACACTAGTATCAACATATCAGGTCTATTTTTCAACATAATTGCTTTGCCTGTTGAAGCGCCAGTCACAGTGCCAAAGGAATTAAATGGGGGACCTATTTGTATGATTTCCTCTTGCACCATCACTGCAATTTCGTCGTAAAGATTCTCGTTGTACTTAAAAATTGACCTAATTATAAAATTAAAAAGACCAATGTCCTTGCTAATCTTTATTACACAATAATATCTGTATGTCTCAAGCATCATTTTCCGGAATGACGATTTAGCATGTGCGAAACAGCTTCATTACGCGGTACAAATTGATTATGTAATTTCATTCTTCCGCCTACATGCTACATATTACTGCAGTAATTAAAATTAATGAGGGAAGAATTTCTTGCATTATCCGTGATGGACCACGTGCGAACGCAATTTGAAGAGTAAAAATGCTACAGACTTTGGAAAGTCAAACAGTTGAGTATGAGTTGGCAACAGAATAGGCTTTACTTATAAAAACGTATGCAGCTTCATGAAGCAAACACAAGTTAATTTAATAGCAAGCCGCGGAAATGTTTATTTCAGTCAAAAAAATTTTATTATAGCTTGCGCAGCACTCCTTTGTGTATATGCCATTTCAATTGTTCGGAAACTCTTCACCGAATCTAATTATTAAGGGTATATTACAGTACTTTATGTTTTATAATGTACTCTAGTGATTCATGTTAATAACTTTGACCAATGCTCATTGCTAGTCAATATTTCTTATATTATACTGTTTCTTTTCTGTTAATTTAATACTATAAACAGTTTATCCCGATTACACAGTCCAACAAAATGAAACTTTTTTTTTGTTCCGCAATATCCATTGGGTGATTCTTGTAGAGTTTTTCGCCCTGAACACGAATCCGCAAGCAGAATTGCTCTATCACCCTCAGTTTTTGAGAAAATCGATTTTGAAAAAAATTGCAAATTTTCAACTTTGAACACCTTTTGTGTCGAAATGGTAATAGTTACTCGGTTGCTCGTTGCGTCAAATTATTCTATGAACCCTCCCGAATACAACGATGTAAGTTATTATTGCATTGTGAACATTTAAATAGGTTTAGACAACGATCAAAGGGAAAAGGACACCCGAAATGCACCCATTTTTGCAGATATCTTTTAATTTATTTCCAAAACTAAGGGTCTAGAAGAAAATCTGACCATCCCACAGGATGCAGTAGACATTTTTCCTTGGGAAATTATCAACAAAAGTGGTAAGTCACGTTTTTTTTTCAATACAGAAGCGAAATAGTTTGGCAAAACGTGCGCCATCGACAGGGGTAGTCAACGGCGGCGCGCGAATCACTGCCGCCCAGCTTAACACAATCGCTTAACGCGCGTGACTACCACTGCCGGCGCCGCACGTTTTGCCAAACTATTTTGCTTCTGTATTGAAAACAAAACGTGACTTACCACTTTTGTTGATAATTTCCGAAGGAAAACTATCTGCTGCATCGCGTGGAATGGTCAGATTTTCTCCCAGACCCTTAGTTTTGGAAATAAATTGAAAGATATCTTCAAAAATGGGTGCTTTTCGGGTGTCATTTTCACTTTGATCGTTGTTTAAACATATTTAAATGATCATAATGCAATAATAACTTACATCGTTGTATTCGGGAGGGTTCATAGAATAATTTGACGCAACGAGCAACCGAAAAACTATTACCATTTTGACAGAAAAGATGTTCAAAGTTGAAAATTTGCAATTTTTTTCAAAATCGAATTTCTCAAAAACTGAGGGTGATAGAGCAATTCTGCTTGCGGATTCGCGTTCAGGGCGAAAAACTCCACAAGAATCACCCAGCTGATATTGCGGACCAAAAATCGTGTTGGACAGTGTTATTTACTCATAATAAGTGCAGAATAATGCGATGAGTGATAACCTTACAACGTAAAATAATATATTCATAGACAACAACTGTTAGACTTAACGTATGCAACTATTCGCGCTTCAGAAATCAGAATTTTCGCACGTGCCGTGATGGATCCTGGCTAGATAGTACTACTTCTGTCACATGGTCTGCATTTCTGTGTTTCGTTTCTTTTAAATTTATAACTTGTCAGACTATTTGCAAGGAATACGTGTTTTAATGCACATCCCCTGAAATTGATGTTATTGCTCTTCCAATCAGTTAATACGAAAAGAGCTGGTTGAAGGTCTACAAATGTTGATGTATGTTAAAATAATTAAAATCTGAGGCACAGTGCTTAATAACTGTGTGTTCTGTATAATAGTTGGAGAGGTTTTCTTCGTGTAGCATGTTTGAATTCTTAATGTAAACTTTGCTTATTTTCAGTTGGAGGTGTTACAAAGTGGAGGTTGTTATTCCTTGTGTATAATTGGTAGAGACATGTTTAAGGGTGTGTGACAATATCTTATAAGAAGAACAAGGTTTGTATACAGGGTGTCCCAAAATTCAGGGAATTCCCGTAACATGCAATATCCTGATGCAAAAAGACATGGAATAGTCCTTTACCGGTTTAGGATCCGATGTTTCGTTCTCGAGATATTAACAGTTGAATATTACTAGTCCAGGCTTCGCGGCGCGCAGTTTAAAGCCGAAACAGCTGAGCGCGCAGCAGTGACCGCTCGCACGCAACGCAGGAGGCACGCGTAGATACAGATCCACGCACACAGTAGAGCCGACCGCGCTGGTTCAAACCGTGAAAATGGATTCCACGCTCAGCTGTTCCGGCTTTAAACTGCGCGCCCCGGAATTTGAACTGCTAATATTCAACTGTTAATATCTCGAGAATGAAGCCTCGGATCCAAAAACGATACAGGACTTTTGGATGTCTTTTGGCATCAAGATATTGGATGCTCCAGGAACTCCCTGAATTTTGGGACATCCTGTATACTATCTCTGTTACCTAATGACTTGTAACGTGACCGATTTTGATGTATTATTTCTTGGACATCAACTTGCAAATCTAATTGCTTGACTGACTAGAAACTGTAGCGTACGTAGCATCGAATTTCGAGTGGAGCAGAAGGCGACCAGGTAGGGTAATAAAGTTCAACCGAAGGTTTCGTGGCCGTTGGACTTTGCCAAGCGACGAAACCTCCCCTGTCTCAAGACTCGGGGGTTTTCCCAATTTTTGCACGCGGTACGCGTTTCCTTCGGTTTCGGAAGGAACGCGACCGTTGACCAGGCATTCGGCTACAAGTAAGCGTCTTGAGCGGTTGTGCTTTTCGTCCGTTCGATTTAGTACTCCATAGAAATTTTTGTGTGTTACCTTCGCAAATAAATATTGTTCTTTGTTGAGTCTTTAATAAGAAACGTAATACATTACTTTCCTCACGTCTCCCACCTCAAAATCAAGGATCAGTGCACATGGTGTACGACTGTGCAGAAATTCCAGTGTTCATGGTGAGTCGGAGAAAGTTTGGGGAGTAAGGGACCTCTCTGGCTTATGTTGCGCTGCAATACATACTCCACTATATTATTAATGATTGGTAGACATCCATTAATTTCGTGCAAAAATAAACGTCAAGATTCGTGTCTATAAATCAGGATAACATATCTTATTTTCGAATTAGCCATTACTAAATAAGAAAGACCTGGGGGTGCATAGTACACGACGAGGTGATTGGAATTTCGTGTTGGAGGTGAAGGTGAGAAATGGTTACGGAAACGGAACTGGGGGTAGAAAAGGTTCGCAGAAATAGACAGCGGTACGGTCGACCGGAGGATCTGATGTGGTTAAGGAACGAGAGTATGTTCCATTCCTTGGGAAATTCGGGTTCGTTGCTTTATTTTATAGCGTTTATTTCCAAATCTTAAGTCTTCACCTTTTGATCGTATCGTATATCTATTATTATCTGTTTCAACATTTTATTTAATTATATTTAATCCTTTCCACTGAAACAGGTGACTCTGTTATACAACAGAATATTTTAAATAAAATTTACATGTAAATATAGTTTAGGTATTTAAATGCGTTGAATAATTTTAAGAGTGGCCTGTTAATCTGGACGGAAACATACCCAAATTTATGTCAACCAATATCGGGTAATAAACGGTTAAAATATATATTAAACCTTGCACATGGTTAACAAATTAATATTTTTACCAAATTCTGTCGAATACATCTGTCCATATTAGGCAAATATATTCATTTTAGAAAGATAAATTCGAAAGTTGGTTTAAGCGTCAACCATTATAAGGGTCATTAATCAATTATTGTGATACTTTATGACGTTAAAACTGGTAAATCCTATATTTGAAGCGTTAAACAGCTGTCTTTTGAGTTTATCACATAAAGGTTATTGTTTACTAAGAAAAAATCTGCATGATTATCTAAGGGCCGCCATACACGTTCCTTCTTGCCGTTCGATTTGCTTGTCCAGTCAAAAGTTGTAATGTAAGATGGAGCGTGTGCGTCCATAAATCGGCCGACTTAGTATGTGCATACTGTCAATTGCCTGGCATGAACGCAATTACAACTTTTGACTGTACACACGGCTCAAACGATTGTGGCCGATCGAGATTCGATTGTGGGATAGCTTATCATGGTTGGCCTTTTTTCGTCGCTAACATTCTACTGTATTTCATGAGTATGGTTTAGGGCACTGTAAAGTCACCGATTTCCAAATAGACCACTTCTAGGTATTTCGTGAGGGAAACATCACTGTGACGACATCTGCATTATCATAATTATATTATAAATCTTCACGGTCTGCTCTGTTCAATGCTGTAGCGTAAATGATGCCAAGAATAAATGTAAACTAATTTTTATTGCAATGAACTTCAAGAAAAATGATATAATTTTACGCTTCTCGCTAATAGGTATCACTCATCAAATTTCCGTAGAAGCACCATATCTCGTTCATACATATATTGGCGACCTTGTTTGAAATGAAAATGAAATCGATGAATCGCAAACGATAAACTTGTAATGTGCAAAGTAAATAAATCAACCGATTTATAATGGAAGACACAAATAAATAAAGCGGTAAAGTAGAGTAATAATGAAAAGAATGGAAACGAATGTTATGTATTTGTAGGGCTAGTAGGGGGTTAGGAAACCTGAATACTGTGATGAATAAGGTCGTCTTGTATTTTATTTGTAGCAGTCTTTATAGATTAAAATGTAAGACGCTCATTGTTAGTGGAAATCTGTAGGGCAAAAAAATATGCAACGGGAAAGTAAACATAACCGGAGTAATGTAAATTAAATTTTGTGACAGGACCACGCGAACGTGTCTCATATTAGATGGCGTCACAGTGATGTTTCCTCACGAAATAGAAGTGTTCTACACGGGAATCAGTGACTTTGCAGTGCCCTAAACCATGCCCATGAAATACAGTAGAATGTTAGCAATGATAAAAGGCCAACCATCATAAGCTATCCCGCAATCGAATCTTGATCAGCCACAATCGTTTGAGCCATGTGTACAAGCAAATCGAACGGCAAGAATGAGCGTGTATGGCGGCCTTTAAGGAGAAATGAAGAATCAGCTGACATGTTTTTTGCCAGCGATTAAAGTTTCAAACGGAAAGCTTAATTAATTTTTGACAGATTGTTTCAGTAAACATGGGAAATGTTCTTTCAAAACAAATGATAATATAACGGAAATTTCTGAAATTCTTAAATGACTAATCCCATCTAAAAATAATTTACGTGGTAAACTTAGATGACACTGTTTACTTTTTTTAATAGCGCCATTGCTATCCATCTCGCTTATACGAGACATTAAATCGGATTCTGTAACTTATATGTACTTACGACATATTGATTTAGACTGACTCTAATTTCAGTGAAATGTATAGTTCATGTATTGTTCATAGTATGTATAGTCTTGCATACTATTAAGTTAAACGTGAATCTAAATTGTACAGGTAACAGGAAATTGGATAAATATTAGGGCCCACGACTTTAGAAAATTTCTACAACATATGTAAATAGAAAAACACATTTACAACATCTAACAAATAATTTCAAATTACGCTCCGATTAACGTGTTTTCGTAAAATTAATCGTCATGATAACAATGAATTCTGACTTGAACCCTCGCCTGTCGCCTAAGTAGCCAAGAGCTTCCCAAGGAATGTTATCCTCTTATTGACGGAGCGTTACCATTTGCACGGGGTGGATCAAATAATTTCAGAGATACGACGCGGTTTTCGAAACGTTAAAGCGAACTACCCGAGAGAATCGCTGGCATCCAAACGCAAGCCGTCGATTTTCGATATGGCGCGAGGTTGTCGCGCGGAACACCCCATTACGTATGCCGAGATAACGTTAGTCTAGCCAACGTTTACGAGCCGGAAGATAACCATCATAGCCTGTAATCTTTTCGGTTTCGCGAATAGGCGTTGCAGAAAGTCACCTGCAATGCTCTGACAAGGGAACTTTACGAAGTTTCGATCAACCATTTGGCTGAATTCTTGTGTATAATCAGTACCTATTATGTGTAACAATATGTAAATGCATGGGGTGCACTACAAGGTGATTCTCTCGCTAGAGTCCTCAAAGGCAATGCCGCTGGCAAAAATGCGGCTCGCTGAGTTTTGGGGGCCTTCGACGTTCCAGACCAGGGGGCCATACAATGTTGCGCACTAAGAAGTGACGAATCTTCTGTATTTCTCATCAGATCTTTGCGAAAGTGATGTCAACCGATTCCTCATGTTTTCCCGATGAAAATGGTCCCAAAACGACATAATTCGGACCATAATTAAGGAAATTACATTGATGCAGAAACAAGTGACAGGCATCGAAATATGTAAAAATCTTTAGGTTTATTATAGTTATAGGCAGGGTTGCCACCTTATCACCATATAAATCCCGGAGTGCCACACATTCCAATCCGGAGATTCAAATATAAACCCGGAGATGGAAAAAGCAAAACAAGTTTTGTTCTAGAATATCCAGAAAGTAAATGTGCAATTCTTTTAAGATCAAACAATTCCGAATTTAAAAATATCCGTTTTTTTAATTAATAACTTTTATTGTATATCAAATTGATACCATTGTGTAATACCACAATTTCTTATTATCTTATTTTTTCTACAACCCGGAGATTTTTCCAGTAAAACAGGAGCCCGGAGATTTGCTTCAAAACCCGAAGTCCCCGGGCGAAACCGGAGAGGTGGCAACCTTGGTTATAGGCCGAAAGCTGTGATTTTCACCACTATTAACTGCTCGTACCTCGTAGCTTCGTTAACCGATTTCGATGAAATTGTCAGCACGTATACAACTTACTTAAATCTACAAACAGGCTTTTTAAACTTTAATTACAGGCTCAGATAGAATAGTTGAAAAAGCGACCTTCACTAATTTATTTGCTATTCCGACCAATTGCAATTATTTTTCAAAACGCTGAAACACGTCAAGTAGTAAACTAATCCTTCTAGCTTCACAAAAAAACTCAAGTCGTTTGGCCAACTTTAAAAAAGTTATTCTGTTTTAAAGTTTATCCGAATACTTTCGGGGGCACTGTATATGTATATCGAGGGTCTGGAAAAGACAGAAATTCAAATTCGATTTGCTAAAAAAATTTTGGACAATACACCCTGGTCGTTTAATACATTATTGTTCATGCCGTGTACTAATTATATGCAGAATTTTAACTAGGTAGGTGACCTGAACTTCGTGCACTCCCTTTGTCAGGTCTTGTTCTTGAATAGAAAGTGAGGACGAGCGTACTTGTGAACGACTTCCATCGTAAGTGCAATGCATCCATCAGTTTTTTTCTTCCACTCCGTCGTGCCTGCCGAGGGAACGGATTGCGGTCAGTGCACTAGTATCGGTGCTGAATGTCAAACGAGAGTTTTAGCGAAACAATCGAACGCTTCAGTGGAGGAAGTTACTTCTGACACTGGGGTGGTTCAAGCTTAAAGATGTTCTTGCGATCTTGAGGACAAAAGTAGGAATATTTTAAATAACGGATGTCAAAATGTATGTAAGTGAACTACTATTTCAAAAATAAGAAATAAAATAACGATATTTTCACAGGTAAATAACGATATAAGACTGTTCTGATTTATACTTTCAAATAGCTGAATAACATATTTTAATTTTAATTTTGAACTACATTTGAAAACGTTTTTTACGGTGATGACAACGAGGCAAGGAAGATAATACAAAACATATCATTGTTATATAACGAAGTAGAATATAATTGCTTGTAGTAGTAACTTGTGTGTAACTATTCACCGTGTATATGTATAAGTCAAGTGTATTATAATTAGTTACGTTCATTAGTTTTTTTTTATTGGGTTTCATCTGATAAACGCAGCAAGTCTATCAGATCAAAACATAAGGTACTCATAAACAAATTACACATCTTGACTTTCTATAAAACTTAAGTGTATACCTACTCGAAACTTAAATCATTTAGTAATCACACGAAAATAAAATTAATAAAAATTAAAGGTGATAGGGTGTCCAACTAGTCAGAGTGTGTATTTTAAATATCTTTGTCAAAAGAAGTATTGCTCCTTTCAGAAAAGCAAATAGGGGAAGGTGGGGCAAGACGGGGGGCGGGCAAGATGGGGTATCTTGTGATACAAACGCAGTAATCAAAATTGAGCATACGCGTTAGACGCGTCGCTATCGGTGCCACCAGTGAGCAGCAAATCAGTGAAACATGTGAACGCGTGACGAAGTTAGATCAGAATTTATAATTTATTGGGACTTCCTTATTTTTTCCTTATTATTACCACCCGTGACAGTGATATAATAATATAGAAGATCTCCGGTACATGTAGGGTAAATCCGGGAGACGCGGTCGACCTAATATAAAATGGCTATTAAAACTAATACAGATATTATTTATTTTATGAGAACAAACCTAATATGTTCAGAATTTTATGCTGATTCAGAAAAACTGGTCGATATTTGCTTTAAGACAATATTTACTGTAAATCGGCTTGAAAACTGAAGTCATGACATCTGACCACCTCTCCCGAGGTGCCGGGAGAAATGGTTTTCGTCGTTGGCAGAGACCACTTACATAATTATTCATGGAAAATTAACAAGGGATAAAGCAAAATTATTTATGAGTGAATACAACTACAGATTCATTGATATTTAATTTGTTTACGCTAAACAAGTAAAGAACACATAAAAAATAAAGCGAACTACCTATCGGCGATTAGCAAGGTAAATGAATACAAAAGTGAATAAATAAAATAAATAAACAATAATAATAATAAAATAATGATCAAAAATAAAAATATAAATAAAAATAATAAAAAAATCATAACTCGACCATCTCTCCTTTCTGCAGCGAGAGACGGTCTTCTCGTTAGTTTTGAGAGGAAGAGTTAATATCGCTAAATACTTTGGCTGCATTGTCCCTCGATATCTCTACTATCTTATTATTCCCAAACATTAAACGAAAATAAACTTAGAACTATATTTTAAATACGATTCTGTACACCGTTGTTTGACAAAAGAGGTTAAATGTAACCTCAGTTTAACTTTTATAGCCTGTAAATCTAGAAAAACACAGAAGGAACCGAAGTGACGCTATTCATTCAATTGTTTGGCTTCTAGAGAAGTAATTGGGCTGCACTTTAACGCGTTTTTACGTATAGAGTCTGAAATATAGCGACTCGACCAACAATCCGGCCCGACCGCGTCTCCCGGATTTACCCTATGTGTTTCTGAGGCAGAATTTAGCTGGCTATAAGGTACGTATGTTATTTTATACTTTTGTAAATAATGTTTCGGGCAGTGTTCATATGATTGTAGTGAGACGAGAAAGGGCATGATGGGGTAATGAAAATGAGAGTTACCCCATCATGCCCCTCACAAACCTGGAAATAAAAATCAAAGTTTCTCATTGTTCTAGGATGGTTAGAAACTACAGACGGAAGACGGACTGAGAAAAATAGTACTTCTTTTCTATTAATTAGTCCAAAAGAACTGATTCCCTTGTGGAAAGGTGGATAAGCTGCCAAATATGTGGCAAATTGGCTCATTTCTACGGTGTTGATGCAGGAGATGAGGACGACGAAGCCATACGTATGTGCCTCCTCTGTCGACCCAATAAATAATTACTTTATATATATGTACTTTATTTATATTGTTTTTTACTTGGTATTCCACCTTACCCCACCCGTGGGGCGAGATGGGGAGAAACGACTTTTTTTGAATTTTTTTATTTATTCTATTGAAACCTGCAAAACTTAGGTTAATTCACAGTTAAACTGAAAGACTTATTGCCAAAGAATGATTCAGACATAAAATTGATTAGTTGATTGTGAAAATCTGTGTTTTATTCATCATCAAACCTTAACTACCCCGTCTTTCCCCACCTTCCCCTATTGTTATGAAGGATTGATTATTCTGAATGTCATGTTTATCGAATTTCAAGATCGTCTGCCATTTTTTTTAAATGGAGTAACATATTCCCTCTACCATATTATTGTAGCTGACAAAAAGAAACAAGTTCAACTATGTACCGTTGCTTGATATTGATAGCAGCATAACTAAAAAAATGTAAATTTTACAGGACAAGCAGTTTAAATTTTGGAGTTGAATACTATCATATAATTTGTTTAAATTGACTCCACTTTTGCATCTGTTCAGATTAATGATCACAGATAGCATATTCACCAAGGAATTCAACAGAATATCAAATCAACCCTAATCAACTGAGTTGTGTCGTTCGAGAAAATGTAATTCTACCTTTTCAAGTTGTATCCCATGTTGAAATAAAATAAAACATACCTACAATTTATCTGCAGCAAAGTATTGCAGTGTGAAGAAAATAATAGAAAATCTCACAAATTACAATATTATTGAAGACACTGGATGCATACAACAAAAAATTGTTGTTGAAAAATTAATGAAGTTAGAAATGTGCTATTTTGCATGGTAAAAATACTGTACTTACGAATTATATTTGTGCAAAAAGAAATCAATATTCACATTGAGTTATTTGAGTTATGCCAAGCAACGTTGTAATAGCTTGCCCTTCAGATAAGCTTCAGCTTCCGTTTTTTAATTGCTGTAACGATTACACAAGGCTGGCGGAAACTACAGGCGATATCACGAGGTATCAATTCATGAAGGCGGGTGCCGGAATAAAAAAAATCATCTTTTATTTCGTTATTTTTTGTTTTGTTTTTTTAGTTTTTATCTTATTATTTAAATAGAAAACGACGAATTACCTATATAAAATAAAACAGATTGTTTTTTTATTAACCTTCATCCGTTCCTCATTTCACGAATTGAATCTGTCCCTCGTAAAATTGACATAGTGGTATGTACCTATAAGATCGATGAAATGACAAGGTAAACTTTTATTTTTCGATATTTTTTTATTCAAATTCATGACTTAACATTTAAATCTTAGATTTTTCACAACATTCGCATAAAATAAAACGATGTGCAGGACATACTGCTTGTTTACAAAAATCACAAATAATAGAACAGTATAACTTATTACCGAAAAACTGTGTCAAATTGACACGAGGGTTAAAAATTAATTAGAAAAGGGTCGCAAAACACTGGTTTCGCCCAGTATCATATGTAGGTACTGTCACGCGGGCCCTGCGACTACCTATCAATGGTTGAAAAAATCTCACGTGTTACAAAGAATCTATGTAACGCAAAAGATTTTATTGCGTGTGGGTCACTGCTAATTGAACAACGTTTGCGTCACTAACCGATTAGTGAGGCATTATTCACGGCAATTTCGGGTACAAGTCAAAGTCTATTCTTTCTCAAAGAGGTGAACAGTAGCAAGCCGCGGTACTATTTGCGAGTAAGCCTGATTAATCGGAACAACGGTAAACACGACGCGATTGCCATTAACACGCGTATACGTTTGATCTGTTCACGGGTCTCGCACCTCCAGGCACTGGCTTTGGTGGGTAAACACATTTACATGGCATGCTACGAAGGGGTTAATGATAATGTAAGTTCGCGTCTAGCGACCGCAAACCCAGCGCCCCCACGCCCATAAGTGCTGGGCAGGGAATCACGTTACTTGTGTTTGTATCTGCGGCAACAACTCAAAAGCCGGTCAATTTATGAAAATTACATAATACGCCGCTACAATCGGGCTGCACGTGATTCTGCTGATGTTTTATTCAGAACGTTGACACGATTAAACCGGCGTACAATTCCGATTCAAATCCTTGCGCGATAGAGGCATGGTAATTGAATACCACTGCTCAGATATTTTGGAGCCGCCAATGTCTTGTATATTTCGTGGTACAGTGTTAAACCAAAATGTTGATTATTATATAAATCCTTTATTGCAATGTATTCGTTAGAAAAAGTTGTTGCATGATAGTATTACTCTTTTACGAATCATCTTCTATTATTGCATCATTATAAATGTGTTATAAATTCAGTATTCAATCAGATTCTCATATAGGTACTTATCTACTTCTATACATGTATGTTACATCTTGGGTGGCCACCCGTACTTTAAAATAAAGTATCTTACGTTATTGAGATATTTAAAATAATAATAAAAGCAATAGAAAATATGTTTGAAAGAAATAAAAACTAATAAGATTAAAATGTACTTTTAATTGGTTGAGCGTACTTTTTTTTATACGCCACGAAAGCAAATATACGTTATTTTTCTGTAAAAAGGTGGCGTCCCTAGTTACATCTATATATTCACTAACTTAGGAAATATCCTCAACCCGGAAAATACTTATTATGAAACTTTAGGGATATGTAGGGGATATATAGATATACTAGTTTTTAGCCTGCTTCGTCAGGCATTACTATTCTGTACATATAATAAGACGCCTAAGGAAAGCACATATTTTTCAAACTCCCCCAGAAATAATTTTCCCTGCGAAATATAAAATTTTACAACTTTTGGGTATCAGATGGGTGCCTGTCTAATTGGTCACCTGAAGGGCATTTCGAAGAGTCTAAGTCACATAAGTGCCCGTACTCACTGCCTGGCAGCATTTGAACGCCCCCCCCCCCCAGAAACGAATTAATTCCCGATGTTATTACAACAACTAATGTGTGACAAAGACCTCGAATCAAATAAATTTATGGAGCACACCCGCTCTTACAACACTCTTTTTCGCTTGCCTCCATGAGAGTCCAAATAAAGGGCGCATTTCAACTGTGTGTTGAGCGCAGGTTTGTATCTCCACTACTTTTGGAATCCTTGGGTCGGGAGAGAAAGAACTCGTGAGCGAGCGAGAGAGGGCGAAAGAGTCGACACGAAGTCACCGTCGGCTACGAAAGAGAGAAAGCATGATACTTTGTCTTGCTCGTCTTTCAGCTCCAGCTCGACCCACGTGCGGGCCTACATACAATGCAGTAGCGGCTACTACATTGTACATAATACCCGTTTTAACCCACAGGTACTACTCATTATCGAATTTTCCAGGTTTTGGATTTTTTACGGCATCTTTGGGTGCGAAAAAAGCCTCTGGACAGATTTTGCTAACAAACGAACATCCACCTTATGCAATTTTTTTCTGGCGAAATTCACTCGAAGGGATGAAATTTTTTTCATCTTTAATATTAATGAATGACTGAGGTAGGCACGACAAAAGCAAGTTTACTGAATAGAATAAAAGTAGGTTTTTTATTTCAGACCGTGGCCGCACATGAACAACTCTAGCATAGTACATATTTGTCACGTTTTAATGTAACGGCGTGAAAGTGTTAGTAAAATATTAGTAAACATATGCACAAAACCCGAATTATGTAAGGGGAGTTGGGCCACTTTAGTGCAAGGGGCACAATGAATTAATATTCTCTTAATATCTAGGAACAGTTAGAAGTTGAAAACATGACCGAAGACACCCTATAAGCTATCATCTTGATAGAGATATTGTTGGATATTTCGCGTCTGCCATGAGTATGCGAAGGACAAAATTGAATCAACACTCTAACAGCAGATACTGTGTTGCGGTTTATTGTTTATTAAACTTGAGAAGTTCCTTTTGCTCATTAGGCCGAGTGGGCACCGGTATTCTTTCTCTTGGCTCTCGTTGGAGTCATTCGTTCTTTGCAACTCGAGTGTAAAAGACATATTCCAACACCTCTCTTAATAAAAGTTTTTAATAGTACTTATAAAAGGATTGGCTTTATTAAATTCACCTACCCAACAACCAATAGGTTATGGGCCCAGGTTACGTTTAATTAATTATTCCTTATTCTTTCGTGTTAATTTTAAGTGCTTAAACTATAAAAACTACAACGTGGCTAAACTGTGAAGTGCGTTCGTATAAATAAAACAATGGAAAACTTAAAAGTGAAAAGAAACATTAAACCATTTGATGGTGATAGATATAGTGTGTGGAAGTTAAGGATACGCGCCTTATTGAATGAACTCGATGTAATCAAAGTCATTGATAGTGCGGTTCCTGAAAAATTAACTAATGAGTGGATGAAGGCTGAAAGAGTTGCAAAAGGTGTAATAGTAGAGTATTTATCTGACTCTTTTCTCGGGTTCGCGAAACCTGAGAATACTGCATATGAAATATTAAAGAGTTTGGACACAATATATGAAAGAAAGAGTCTAGCTACTCAATTGGCTCTCCGAAAAAGACTATTAAGCATAAAACTACAGGGTGATACACCATTAATAAAACATTTCACGACTTTTGACGATCTGATCACTGAACAGTTAGCAGCTGGAGCAAAATTGGAAGAAACGGATAAAGTGTCACATCTGTTGTTAACTCTTCCTACGTCTTATGATGGGGTTATAACCGCGATTGAGACTCTGTCAGAGGACAATATAACATTAGCCTTCGTTAAAACTAGACTATTGGATCATGAGGTAAAATTAACAACTGAAAGCAGTTCAACAAGTGGAAAAGTGCTTCAAGCTCAGCAAATGAATGCACGAAGTTTGAGAGGAAACAATAATGAAAATCCAAAAACATTTAAGAAACAATGGTATCAAAAGAAAAATAAGAAACAATTTCCAAAAACCAACAAGGATGCATCGGCAATGAAATGTCATCACTGTGGAAGAAAGGGCCACAAAATAAAAGATTGCTTTTATTACAAAAGGAGCCTTCAGTATAACACGGAAAAGAAGAGAACTGTCCAGACGGTTCAAATGACTGATCCGATGGCAACAGAAACCAGCACATCTGGGTTTGCCTTTATGGCTGGGGATCACCGCTTCGAAGATAATGAAAAGCTAACTTTCCTTTTGGACTCTGGAGCGTCAGACCACCTTGTCAATAAGGAC
Source organism: Andrena hattorfiana (assembly GCA_944738655.2). Taxonomy (NCBI): domain Eukaryota; kingdom Metazoa; phylum Arthropoda; class Insecta; order Hymenoptera; family Andrenidae; genus Andrena; species Andrena hattorfiana. The sequence continues at coordinate 10,451,849 of OX122895.1, forward strand.
AACTTTTTCACCAGTTTTGTTGAATTGCAGCCACCTATAAAAATTTCGATAGCGAAAGCTGGAACATATATAACGGCAACAAAGAAAGGAAAAATTCACGTCACCAGTAACATGGGAATACAAGGAGTACTGGAAAATGTTCTTTACTGTTCGGAAGTCCCATACAATCTATTGTCGGTACGAAGGATGCAAGAGGCAGGAATGAATATTACATTCGATGAGAAAGGAGTTAAGATAGGTAAAGATGGAAAAATTATAATGGAAGGTAAGACCTTAAATAATTTAACTGCAATCGATTTTGTAATTAATATAAAAAGGTCAGGCTCTAGTAATTTTCAGATACATAGTGTCATGAATAATAATTATGAATTGTGGCATCAGCGTTTAGGCCACATAGGAAAATCAAAGTTTTTGGAATTGAAAAATAAACAAATGGTCAATGATATAGAAAATATCGATAAAGTCATACCTAATGATAATTTATGCGAGGCTTGTATAAATGGTAAGCAAGCGCGGTTACCGTTTGAAAAAGCAAAAGATAAAAGCTACATAAAACGACCATTGTTTATTATCCATTCTGATGTCTGTGGTCCTATCACTCCTTCAACTATTAATAATAAAAATTATTTTGTATTATTTGTCGATGAATATACTCATTATTGTGTCACATACTTGATTACGTATAAGTCAAATGTATTTTCGGTTTTTCAAGACTTCATTGCTAAAAGTGAGGCTCATTTCAATTTAAAGATTGTTAATTTGTATTGCGATAATGGAAGAGAATATTTGTCAAATGAGATGAAAGATTATTGTGTCCAAAGAGGCATCAGCTATCATTTGACTGTTCCACGAACCCCTCAATTAAACGGTGTTTCTGAACGTATGGTCAGAACGATAACGGAAAAAGCACGTACAATGTTAGGTGGTGCTGGTTTGGATAAAGCGTTTTGGGGGGAGGCAGTTCTTACTGCTACATATTTAATTAATCTTACTCCAACTAAAGCTTTAAAACAAGATAAAACGCCGTATGAATTGTGGCATGGTAAAAGGCCGCAAGTAAAATATTTAAAGATTTTCGGTTCTACTGTTTATATACACGATAAGACTAGGAAAACTAAATTTGATGAAAAATCATGGAAGGGTATATTAGTAGGATATGAACCGAATGGATATAAAGTATGGGATGTGAAAACAGAAAAATTTGTAACTGTCAGAGATGTAATAGTAGACGAAACAATTTACCTAAAATCTCGGCCGGTAATGAGACTAGATGGGATTAATTCTGAAAATGCCTATAATAAAACTGATGCATCTGACATAAGGTCAAAATCAGTGGAAAAGTCTCATAAATCTGATAATGATAAATCAGATATGTTAAAACGTTATAAATCTGATAATAATAGATCAGATATCGTGAATCCGAGTCTAAAGGTAAGGGATGAAACAAATAAATCTGTAGCTGAAACAGATATTCGTAATATATCTTCATCTCAAGATAATAGAGTTGAAATACAAGAAAAATCTAACCTTAGGAGAAGTGATAGAATTAAACAGCTTCCCATTATATCATATGATGAAGATGATATAAATAGTAATTACTTAATGTGTGCTGAATCTTTTATTTATAAAACTCCCAATTCAATGGAGGATATTAAAACTAGTAGTGATAGAGTTCAATGGGAACAAGCAATCGATGATGAAATAGATTCTCTTTTAATAAATAAAACCTGGACCTTGGTACAAAGGCCTGATAATAGAAATATTGTTGATTGTAAATGGGTATTTACCATTAAAAATGATGAATTTGGAAATCCGGTACAATACAAGGCCCGTCTTGTTGCTCGTGGTTTTAGTCAAGAATATTTAGTTGATTACTGTGAAACGTTCGCACCAGTTGCACGAATTGCAAGTTTTAGGTTTATAATTGCTTTTGCGAATCAATTTAATTTATTAGTACACCATATGGACGTTAAAACTGCATTTTTAAATGGCGAATTAAAGGAAGAAATTTATATGAAGGTTCCTGAAGGAATAAAAAGCAACGAATGTCAAGTTTGTAAACTGAATAGAGCTTTGTATGGCCTAAAACAGGCAGCAAGATGCTGGTTTCAAGTATTTGAAAAAAGCCTAATAGAGAAAGGGTTTCGAAATTCATCTGTAGACCGTTGCATATACATCTTAGATAAAGGAAATATATCTGAAAATATATATGTGGTTTTGTATGTGGATGATCTTGTGATTGCTACTGCTAATATTAAAACCCTGAATAATTTTAAAACTTATCTAATGAATAAATTTCGAATGATAGATTTAAAAGATATTAAGTTTTTCTTAGGAATCAAAGTTGAAAGAGGTAACGAGAAAATAAGCCTAGATCAGAGTGCATATATAAAAAGAGTTTTAGAAAAATTTAATATGCACGATTGTAAAGCAGTTAGTACACCTCTCCCAAGTAAATTGGATTATTTAGCCTTAAATTCTGATAAGAAGTATGAAGCACCATGTCGAAATTTAATCGGATGTTTAATGTATATAATGGTGTGTACAAGGCCTGACTTAAGTATAGCTGTGAATATTTTGAGTAGATATACGAATAAAAGCAATAAAGAACTATGGCAAAATTTAAAACGGGTACTGCGATATCTAAAGGGTTCAAAAGATGTTAAATTAATCTATGTAAAGGGCAATTAATTATAATAACCTTTTCAGCGGATATGTGGATTCCGATTGGGGAGGTAATGATATAAATGATAGAAAAAGTACAACGGGATATTTGTTTAAATTATTTGAAAGGTGTACAATATGCTGGAATACAAAAAGGCAAGCATCAGTAGCAGCTTCATCTACGGAAGCGGAGTATATGGCTCTTTTTGAAGCTGTTAAAGAAGCACTTTGGTTAAAATCATTAGCTGTTAGTATAAACATAAATGTTTTGCAGCCAATTGTAATTTATGAAGATAATAACGGTTGCATTAGTATAGCAAACAATCCAAGCAGTCACAAAAGATCGAAACATATTGATATAAAATATCATTTTTCCAGAGAACAAATTGAGAAAAGGGTAATACAACTTGAATTTGTTCCTACAGGTAACCAATTAGCGGATGTATTAACGAAACCGTTGTCAGCAGTTAAATTCTTGGAGTTTAGAACAAGAATGGGTTTGCAGTAATCACATCTATTAATATAATCGTAAACTTAATTTTATAAACAGTTTAAATGGTCTGATTAGGTTTTTCTGGGTTTTCCTAATCCTTCGCAACAAATGTTGGGCCATATGTAATTTTCCCAGGGAGAGACACAGTGTGAGGAATGATGTCTTATATCATCTTAATATTGTGTATCGGTTGCCCAAAAGTTATGTAATATCATGTTAATATGTATGTAGTAATAATTAATTTGTGTATGTGAGGTTGATTCATTTTTGAGGGGGCGTGTTGGATATTTCGCGTCTGCCATGAGTATGCGAAGGACAAAATTGAATCAACACTCTAACAGCAGATACTGCGTTGCGGTTTATTATTTATTAAACTTGAGAAGTTCCTTTTGCTCATTAGGCCGAGTGAGCACCGGTATTCTTTCTCTTGGCTCTCGTTGGAGTCATTCGTTCTTTGCAACTCGAGTGTAAAAGACATATTCCAACACCTCTCTTAATAAAAGTTTTTAATAGTACTTATAAAAGGATTGGGTTTATTAAATTCACCTACCCAACAACCAACAGATATCAAGATAATATTAATGTTTCATTGTGCCCCTTGCAACGAAGTGCCTTAAGTCCTCCTAGAACGTTTATTTTGAGAAGAAAAAATTCATAAAAACTGCCCAGTTTTCTTACACTTTTGAGGAAATACCGCCTTAAATAATAATCTTCGCTGTGAAATACAAACGAGACGAAATAGCGATGCTAAAATACAAATCGTGCTCGGTATATTTTCATAGACTTACCTGAAGCAAAGACGTTTGATGAAAACGATTCAGAAGATGATGAGGCACTGGTACGAAAAGGAGCTGTTAAAGCTAGAACGATTTTCTTCTCGAAAGAACGATACTCTCGACGTGTATACGTGTAAAACGGAATGAAGAAATCCTATAGAGTTTTCCGTGCAGTTACTTCAGCGCTGTTCCTTGGCTGGCGAGGAGTAATAAAGTGCCACTGTCCAAGCTAGCGGGAATTAATCGGCGTGGAGAAAACTGCACTGCACTCGACGGTTCTCTTTCAGCAGAAACACTAGCAACCTCTTACTTCCTCGTTAAGAAGTTATTGGATGGCAGCGAAATGCGCGTAATTTCGCAGGAATCGAACGTTTAATTTCGAGATCTGTCAAATTGCTGAACAAACCGGTGTTTTCTTTATTATCATCGTGACACGGGGGCCTATTAATCCCGCGAGATTTATTAAAACAGTACTCATTGTCGGTTGCTGGTAATACCTACTACGAAATCTGTCGACGATTCGTGTGAATCATTTGATTGCACACGGCGGCGAATTCTTTGTCTTCCTATCTTCCCATCTGAATTGATTTAAAGCAGGGCCCTATAAAAGGATAGAGAACATTGACACAGACACATGTTGCACCTTTTAGTCACTCCAGTCTTCTTAAGGGGGTATACCCGTTTAAACGCTAGGAAAATGTGTATATTTTGTGGATTTTTTTACAAGTCAACAGCTTGATGAAAATTTCCCGTTTTTGTACTATGTTTACATAGTATTATGAACTACTTAAAAAAAGTTTTAATTAAAATACTATTGTTTTCCGGAAGTTATGGATACATATCCGAAACTCTTTCGATTTTATACGGCTGCACGGTGGCTCTGAAAAAACTTCATGTCGTGTCTAAAATCATAAACAGTCAATTTTTTTCATAAAATATGTTAATAGCTATCGACTTACAGCGCCGATTTTGAAAATTTTGAAAAGTAAAGAAATAGTGATATCAAAGATAAAGTTAGATTTTTCTAAGAGAAATGTACACTTTTCTCTTTATAAATAATAAACGAGGAATCGGAATAAAAAAGGCGTCGTTGATCGATGTGAAATCTTAGTACACTTCTGCATGCAAAATTGGAAGTAAATAGGTTGAAAGTAACGCGAGTTTTTAGGGCCACTGCACCGTAATGAAAAATATAGTTCCGCTGCGATCGGTTAAGCCATCACGCCGCGTTGCCACATATTTTCCAAAGCAATTATTCTGTATAATACGATTTTCCATAATTAATATTAAGAAATATGTCCTGTCCTTTACGGAAGGCATAAGATTTAATTACACATAACTTATCCAAAAATTGTACAGTGTCCGTTGTACGCAATATGGAGTGACATTGCATCGACAAAGTATAAAATGTTTATTACTCGGGTTATCTGAGAACCGAATGGACTTGAGAATTTTAAATTCTTGCTTCATCTTCGAGTAGGTAGGAAGGATATTCGCGTTTACTGTTCGAACGCCCCAGGAGAGGACACAACCGTTCTTATACATACAGAAGAGATTGACGGCTTGGACACAAAAACCTGAGGTTTTGTGTAATTATGAGCGATTCCGAAAGAAGAACGAGCAAATTTTATATGAAAGTTTAGATTTTTAACGACGAAGTCTCAGATTGGGGAGGGTCCTCGAATGCTTTCACATTATTGAGGCACAGCCCGGTCGACATTTTATAAAAACAAAAAAAGTAAATTTTATAATAAATACGTTTGGTATGTAACAGCACAATTGCCAACAGTTAAAACAGTGCGATTAAATCCAGATTATGGGACTGACATTGCAACAATTAAATCATGATTTTTGTCCATCCCTCTGGTAAAGATTAAATGCCGTTACCCTACATCTACTGTCACTTTCGAAAATTATCAATAAACTCATTTTAAGAAGGAAAAATCCCTAATTCTAAATTTTATTCCTTCACAACTAATGTTTTCTTTTACACGCTATTTCGCCCCTTTAAAAGTAATAGATGTATAAAGATTGTTAAGGTAAATGAAACAATCTATGCCCCAATGTCATTATAAAAGTTATAATTCATTTTGGTCGACAAATGAAAATTAAACAAGCGTTAAATATTATTCATGAAATTATTTCTCGTTGTTTATAGAAACTTGCTCTCAAGCAAATCAGCGTACCAAATATTCGTTGCGTGAATTGTAGCTGTCATTCGGTACCTGAAAAATTCTACGCGCACATTTAAAATGCACTGAAAACTTTCCTCGGATAGTTTCTGCTCCGCAAGATATTTTATGAATATCGTCTATATATGCTGAACTTTCTTCGAGGCAATAAATCTTCTCAACTCCATTGGTACTTAATCGTCGCCTCGTGCAGGGATTTGAAAGAAGCGATTTATCGTCTTGCGTTCACTTAAACTTCCTCGTAAACAGGAAATTAAAGAAAGAAATGAGTGATAGGGGTGGCATTGACCATTGCGGTACAAAATGACTTCCGAACGTTAAATAATTGAATCGTAAAGGAACACGGTAACGTTGCAGCAGATATACAGTTCCCATCTCAAATTAATATTCCGAAAATGTTGCTGAACTTAAGGGGTTAGGCCACCTTGGACGGAGCAAAAATTGCAGTAATTTTCGGCATTTTTTTTAGGAAGATAATGAAATAAACAGAAAATTTAATATGAAGCCTGTTATTATACAACTCTCGCCAGAAAAAAATCGTATTTTTTTCGTATATTCAATCTCATGGCTATACCGTTTGATCTACAACACAAAACCAAAATGATTTATTTTCTGCATGCCTAAAACTAGAGATGTACGTAGGGAAATCCAAAAAAATTAATTTGTCTCGAAATGGTGAACATGGGGAGAAAAAGTACATTTTTTTTAATAGGAGTGCCCATTGCAAAGAATATGTTCAAGATATCGCAAAACCTCTATGTACTTCTCTAGTTTTAGGCATGTAGAAAATAAAACTTGTTGGTTTTTTGTACAATGTCAAACGGTATAGCCGTGAGATTGAACACCGTGGAAAATGTCGCTCGTCCAGATCTTGCGTATCACGGCTCTACCGTCGCCATTTTGTAGGAAAAAAAATCGTATTTTTTCCGGCGAAAGTTGTACAATAACAGACTTCATATTGAAATTTCTGTTTAATTCATTATCTTCCTAAAAAAAATGCCGAAAATGACTCCAATTTTGCTCCGACCAAGGTGGCCTAACTCCTTAATACCCCTACTTATTGCTCTGTCAAATCTCTAGGATGTGCTCGCATTTCCCGTGTTTTATTTCCACGTGTGCTTGCACCTTAGGAGGGGTTTGCGCCTTGTTGGGCCAAAAAATAGATAATTCTTTGTGAATTTTTTCTACAGAAACGGTTCGACAAATTAATTTGAGGTTTGACAGGCTGTTTTATTGTATCTTGAACTATTGTTCTGAATTTTTATGTAACAGTAAAGAAAACATGGCAGATACAAAAAGAGGGTTGAAAAATAATCGCGTGGTTCTGGCGTTGACGAAAAGTACTGTAAGTTTTATCCGAAACACAAAAAAGAAAAGACATTCTTAATCTATATGAATGTGGCTATCGGTGGACATTTTTTGAGAAAATAACGACACTTGAAATTTGAAATCACTTCTTCCCTAAGTTTTTTGTCCTTTTAAGAGCTTTAAAAATTTAAATTTTGAAAATTTTTACCATGCTAGAGATTTCACTACCGCACAGAAGTAGGGTGACCTGTCCAGTGAATGAACACTTAAGCTGCATGTCTGTTAAAATTAGTATTCAAAAGTCGTTATTTAATTCCCTGAATATTATTTCTGCAAGCAAGCTGTTTTATTACGAAAGTCAGACATCCCGGAACACAATTCTAGCAATGTTTGATAGTTGTAACTTTCATTAAAAGTCTGGCAGAGGATGATATAAAAAATGGGCCAATGACCAGTGAATGAACATAAATTTCTAATGAATGAACAGGGGTACCCCAGTGAATGAACGGGATAATAACAGAGATTAGGTTTCCAATGTATTTAGACGATTTTTTGGGTAAATAATTTTTTATTCTCTAATTGCAATAATATTATTGATTTGATACTTTACTAGTCTTATAAGATCATAATCATGCATAGCTGAAATTTATTTCCTGGGGTGGGTTAACTTAATCTTCACACTGGCGGCGAAAGTGTCAACAGAAAAAAAGACAGGTTAAGTTGTTCATTCATTGGTAAAGTAAGAAATGTCCGCGTTTGCCAGTGAATGAACGGCCGTGGGGTCAACTGTTGAATAAACGGAATTAATGCCGTGTAAGTTAGAAGTAAAAAGAAAAACGCCTTTGCGAGACGTCTGTGGGTGTCCACTCTAAATTTCGGTGCAAGTTTCAACGTGAAATGCACGCGATAGGCGTTAATTTTTCGTAGTACATAAGCAACGTTCATTCAGTGGGGGGTGTTCGTTCATTGGACAGGTCACCCTATATTCTTCAAAATAAAAAAGTTTCTATCAGATCGGATAATAACTTTTCGAGATATTTGTCCCGCCAATTTTAAGAACACTGTTTCGATTTTTGCGTGAGAGTTGAGTGGCCGGGTTTTACCCACGCATTTCCTGCTACTCAAATGCCTATAACTTCAGGAATTTTTCGAATTTCAAAAAATCCTTTAAATACGTATTCTTAAATGGTTGAATATTCGAAAAATAAAATAAAAAAATCTATTTTCGACATTGTTAGACTGAAGTCTCCCCTTAAGCATCGAAAATTTTTGGGGGGTGAATGATCAGTTAGCTGTATCTAAGTTTCTGGAAAATGTCCTTATAAGTACATTCGTAGACTAGAGCTCGACTACGTGGCGTAAATACAAAGGTAGTGGTTTATTGCACTGCTTATTGTAAAACTGTGATCTTTTTGAAGGACACTTGGTGCATACTTGCATCTGAAAATTGGAAGTCTCGTTTTTTCGGAACTACATGCACGATTTGTAAAGCAACATTGCCATTTACACACATTAGATTTTTTTCTGTTAAATGTATTTTATTCTGCTCTCTTAAAGTATCTAATAAGAACGTTATTATCATTCTTATTATTGTGACCTACTGGTGTAGGTCCTACTACTGTAGGATGAAAGAGAAGGTGTTGAGTTTGCCAAGACAATGCTCGGTCATTCCTCGATCGCTTGCAGCACAATGGAGCCGCGTTTAATAGATTCACAGGTAATGGTTATAAAGAGGATATTTGGTGTAATACTGAGATTTATTGTATAAATCTGTATTGGTCCATATCGCTCGAGTATCAATGACAATCTGCCACCGTATCCAACCGATCGCGCAGCGCTGCCGATCCGTGCAGCGTCGTGTTCCGTCAGTTGCCTGCGCGCACTGTTACCACGAAAGTGGCGAATTTCTGTCGGCTACGCTTACAAGAAGCGGACAATGTTGTTGGGACGCAACAGAAGGCGTTGTAGTTAGAGTTGCCATAATTGCCAAGCATTGATACGGAACGTTTAAGTTCTAAATAAATAAAACATGAAAAAAGTAGGTAATGGTTCATTTTACTCTGTGAGTACTAGTAAAATACGGGACAGTTCCCCCGTATATACGGGACGTATGACACCCCTAGTTATAGTATGCAGCTATTAAGTCAAGGAACTCGCGAGTAACCAGAAAGCGCAAAAGCGTTATAATTATTAAAAGAATAATAAAATGTAGTTATGAGTTGCCTAAATACATAATAAATAATAGAATTTATGTGAAAGCCGTAATTCTTACTTTTCTTAACTTTCAATAGCCTGTTTTAAAATGAATTGGTTGGTGTCTTGATAGCGCTTCTGTGTCAGTGGTGAATGTAACAAAACTGTCGAATTATACATAAAGTCACAACTTTAATTGTTTTTTCTTAATAATACTACATCGTTCTTTCTGTATAACAGTGATATTTTGGTAAACTGATTTATAAGTATTCTATTATCCATAGGGTTATCGTGTTTCGATAAATGTAGCTTGTGTGATTTATAAAATTTATACAAACTAATATTAATAGAACTTTTTAATATTTTAATATATCAATGTAGTACGTTGTTTACAGAAATATGCTTCAGGGGATATCAACCGAATTTTAGTAAATTCTGTATCAATAAAGTCATGTCACGATAATTTTACTCCCAATAAATTGTAGCTTCATGTGCAGCCACGCTCGCGAAATGTACCTATATTTATTTTGAACGGTTGAGTGACGCTTCGAAGGAAAATGAGAAACAACTTGAAATGACATGATTAAATATATAAGAGAAATGTGAAATGCCAAACCGCAATGAAAATATTGACACTCTTGTTGTGAATAAAAATTATGACACGTTTATTAATATAAACCCGACTTACTAGTTGTTACGTGCGGATGTACCCTTTAGAAACTTCTTTAAAATTATTTAGTAATTAAAAGTAAATATCTTTTTCTAAGTCTAATTTAGAAAAGAGAATAAAATGTAGCTATTCAGTCATCAAAAGTTATATTACAATATTTTGGAATACTATTAATATTAATAATTATACAATGTTTGAATAATTCGAATAAAATGGAAAAGTATCCGGTAAGGGAGATATTCTACAGTCAAACGTGACTACTGGAGTTTACTATTGCCATTATTATATCTATTATAAACATGAAGAAATTAAGAAGATGAATGCGAGAATATTAACTCTCCGAAGACATTTTATTAAATCAACTTAAACTTTTGTTTTTGCATTAATGAGAAAAGTATAATTACCAACTATAAATGATGAAGGGCAAAACAAATTTTAAGTAAGTACAAAATATGGGCTACGCAAAGATAAGTCCTTTTGCCGAAATTCAACAAACTCTGTCTTAAATCACTTCACAAATCCTCAATCCCGCACCTCGCAATTATACGACAAAGAGTGTCGCAGCTTCGCACCTTCGGAAGCGTCCAGAGTTGGTTCGCTCCGATAAGGCTTACTCTGAGTTGTTGTTTCTCATTGGCTAATGAGAACCAGATTTTGGCACGAGGTGATGCATGATTGGTTGGGCCGCTAGAGACAAAGGCGTGTGAGCACTGAACACGCATGTGTGTAAGGTGACACAAACATTTTTTTCTTGGAGTTTCCGGAGACATGAGATACTTGGTTTTTTAGGGATCAACTCTACTTCTCGTGGACCCGGTTACACTGTTACCAAATTAGTAGAATTTTAATACCTAACTCGTGGCTTCGGTTTCATATTGAATATTTTATAACTTTAAAGAAGAAATACAAAATTGGGGACTATTACCAAAAATCGGGGACAAATGATTAGGTACCTTAAGGGGAAACTTCGTGTAAATGACTCAAATAAAGCCTGAATTTTGGAATTTTTTTCAATGAACTTATTTATTCTAACTTGTTGAAATTTTCAGGTTGACTTAGGACATACTTAAAAAGGTAAAAAAATCAAGGTCGCCCTAGCGGCAGCGAAGCCAAATGAATAAATTGGCATGCAGCATAACTAAAAAAATATTTGACCAATCGACTTCTCCTAGTGCATAAATGTAGACAATAAAATTTTCGTCTAGATACTCCTATAAGTTTAACTATATTATTACATTATATAATGTGTATTGCACAGTAAAGTCGTAAGAATCGCTACCTTTTAGTTACATGTCCAATCATTATTTTAATAAAGCACTTTTTATTATTCTAATAGGTTCATCCATAGAGAAATATTATTTAAAAAACAAAATTTTCGTGGTTTCTGACTTGATTCGACTACAGTGAATTGTACGCTGCACGCCAATTTATACTTTTGACGCCGTGGCCGCTGGGAACTGCTTCTTTGAATCGACATATAATGACTATTTTGTATCAGAGAACAATTTTTTTTACTTTTTTAAATATGTACTAAGTTATCTTGGAAGTTTCAACAAGTTAGAATAAATAAGTTCTGTGAAAAAAATTTCCAAAAATCAGGCATTGTTTTAGTCGTCTATACGGAGTTCCCCCTTAAGGTTCGATACCGGAACAAAAATGATGAGAAACCTTTGAAAAGTATTTTATTGTAATGTTCAAAGTATAGTCCGTATTGTGTCAAAATTTCAAGTCGATTGACCGCACGGTTTTTGAAAAAATTGATATTAAAGTTACGCTCTTATAGGCTGTTATGGAAGAAGCGATACAATTTCAAAAATGTTACACAGAGTCCATAAAAATGATGAGAAAGTTCTAAAAAATGCAGCAATGAAACGCTTAAATATTCCTGTGAAATCCTAAAAAAGAAAATCGGACGTGAACCGTACCGATTTATTAGATAATTGAATAAATAGACAGCAATGTGCTCGTATTTTTTAAACTGGCTGAAGGAACTGTTTGAAACGTGGTAACGCTGTACGCCGGTTAGTCATCTATACAATGTATACTTATACAAAGCACGCAGTAAAAATTGGTAAAAACACTACCAAGCTGTAAACATGTATTTAGTAATTTATTGCGAACCGATACGAACGCGCAAAAGGACGCCACAAGTGTAAGATGGAAAGAGAAAAAAAGATGGACGCAAAGTGACGCTGCCGCATTTCACTCACATATTTTGCGCTACTTTTAATGAAAATATTGTGTTTCTAGCTGCATTAAACATGTTTAACTAAATTCCAAATCAAACTGTATAGTAATAATTTTATTAGGAATAGACAGGTAAATAACATTTTTGTCCACATAATCTTTTTTTATCTAAGATTGGTATCACTGCACAGCTCCCATGTATAAACGTAGGCTTATCCCTCTCGCCGCCTGCCCCGCAAGTGAGGTATCGAATCTCCTTAAATTCAGAATTGAGGACAAAATTCGTGTTCCGAGGATTGTCCTCGGAAATCGAGGGCAAATGGTCACCTTGATGTGTGTCCATCGAAACTCTAGACTCCAAGATCGCCACACAAAGAATGTGCATCCCACGCCAATTATAATTACTAATTTTTCGTTTCTACATTATCTGATGAATATTAAAATGTATGGTTTGTACAGTGCACAAAAATTATGAATCCAAGTGTAATACCCTGGCGCATGCAACACACATATTGCTACATATATTTCTACAACCTTCGTACATACATACGTAATTTCACATTTATTTTTCCAAAGCTACATTTTTAATCGAATTTTAGTCAGAATATTAAACAATGCCATGCTGGTCGCATTCGCATTCTGATACTTTACTATGGAAATTATTATGTGGGCAGACTGGCGTGCAATAATTTTAAGTTAGTGATTCATCTCTGGTGGGCGGGTGAACGAGGATAAGTCTTTTACCTCTAACTTAAAAATTTTCTCCTTTTTGTGTATAAAAGTTAAAAATAAAAGTTTCTTTTAACATATATGTTATCAACTTTCACATCCAAAATTTAACACCTGATCTGACACAACACTTTAAATATTTTAAGTGTCTTACTGCGAAGCTAATACATAATTCGGAATTATACTCGTTTGCCTGCTCATCGACAAATATACAGTATTGTGTCGTTACGGGCTCGGTTTGGTGTAGACGATGTGGATTTTTCGCTATGCCCACCACGTCTCTCTCACTTTTGACCGGCGAAGGCGAGAGCAGAGTTCACAGCGATTAAGCGCTGTGAACTCTGGGCGTGATGCACAGAAAGGGAACGAGGACGGTAGGACACAGACGACGCGTTGATGTTTTGTCTCGCTCCGTCTTTCGGACGCCTGACACTCCGTCCTTTGTGTGCGCGCCCGCCGCGCACGCTCGCCACGCAATCAAAGCGTTCCATCTCGCTCTCCCCTTTGGCCAGAAAGAAGCGAGAAACGAACACTCGGAATTAGAGCTCCGTTCACGATATGGGCTCAACGCCGATACCGACCAGCGAGCCGCTAACGAGGAAATGCTGTATTATTTGTATACTATAAATTATCGAGACACGTTGCCAATAAAAGTTAAAAAATTATGTTCAGAGCGTAACATAGTCATACTGTGTAGGAAGAGTTGCCAATATCGTACTGGTCGCCTAAATCCTACCTCCTCAATTTCGCAATAATTAATAAATATAACCGGCATGTACCTAATGGAAAAAATGTCAAGTAAATGCGAAATGAGAAATATAAACAAAACCTTTCGACCTTACACCCTTCTGCGTGCTATAAACATTTAAAACAATCAAGGTTCATTGATGTAACTTTTTACCAGTTTATTTTAGCTGATAATAATCTAACAATGCAGATTTAGGTAATTATGCAGAACAGGTGTTTCCTCACCGATTTCAACGATTTTTGGATATGTTGTCGGGGACATGATTCTGAACAACTTTTTCCTATAGATGTTACCGCCGCTCGACCTTCGTTTCCAAGATATTTGCGAAAAACTTCTGTTGATTTATACCGACGCAACGCATTCCACTTTCCAACTTGTCCCGGGTATTAGTATTGATTGAGGCTAGATAAGTGCGGGAGGGGGGGGGGGGGCTCGCGGGCGCGTAAAGCATGGTAGGGAACTGATGTGAGTTTAGAGATTTGAACCAGATTCTTGCGGATGCCCGTCAACACCCTGACTCTGTTCGGCGGTGCCGACGCCGCCGGTTATTAAGATGGCTCTGGTTCTAAAACATAATTTTTTTGCAAGAAAGAGGGTGGCTTCAAAAGCGCCTGTTGGGTGTGGGGGGACTTCCGTCAACATCCCAAGTCACATCGGTTCGCTACCATGCTTTACGCGCCCCCCGCACTAATCTAGCCCTAACCAATACTAATACCCGGGACAAGTTGGAAAGTGGAATGCGTTGCGTCGGAATAAGTCAAATGAAGTTTTTCGCAAATATCTCGGAAACAAAGGTCAGCTTCGTCAGTAGTTTTGTCCCATGCTGCCGCGGACGCGTACTGTAGGTAGGTTTACGGCAGAATACATTGTAGCAGTAGCAGCAGTTATTCGCGAATATCGTGGAAACAAATTCGAGCGGCGGTAACATGTATAGGAAAAAGTTGTTCAAAATCATGTCCCCGACAACAAATCCAAAAATCATTGAAATCGGTGAGGAAACACCTGTTCTACATAATTACCCATATTATATTTATTATAAAGTTTAAATCTATATTTATAAATAATTTGGTCATGTTTCCTAAATTATATCACTACAGTCGTACCAATACGATTTGAAAACTCATAAGGTAATTGCGAGTAATAAGGCCCACCTGTTATATATCCTTGAGAGGCCAATCTACATTACTGGTAGTGCCATTTATTGCTTTTGTTACATACGAAATGTCATTCGAAGAGTTTCCGCGCGATTAATATAACATTTGATAAATGCTTCACCGGCAACTAATGTTGCTGCAATTACATATAAGAATTACGTCGGTTTCTTAGCTTTGTATTGGGAGTACTCATTATCCAATTACTGTACAACTATAGGTATGTATAAGTACATACATTAGCAACATATTCCCAGAAAATTGATGATTTTGTAAAGTGCACGCTTAACACATAACCTCGGCAATGAGGAAGTGACAAAACAGATAATAAGGTCCACCAAAAGGTTAAGTGGGCTTTAAGGCTCAGGAAGTAACCAGAGACCTCATCCAAAGCAGGAACGATATTGAGAAGAGCTTCAAAGCACGTGTCACTTCAATCGGAAGAAAAAAGACAAGAGTGTGTGGACAAGAGCCCATGCCATACACCTTCAGAGAAAACGTGGATGGGAACTCTGCAGACAATTGGTTTTGCAAATTATGCAGAACTGCATTCAAGAGTGATATGCGACAGTGTGTCATGCGTCTCACCTGGATACACAAGGATTAGGTTGGGCTCACACCTGAGGACGAAGATGTCTTTGTTTACCCGAATTGTACATACTAAATAGGTGAGCCGTATTACTTGCTCTACACGGAACAAAGCTCGTTTACAAGATTTTTAAAAACCTCTTAATTTTCGTATTTGTTGTGTTCATATATTGTTAGAAATACTACAGTTTATAGATTAATGTCCATAGATTTCTATAAAAAAAAGTTTTCAAAAATATGTACAATTCTTTTTTATTACTTATATTTTGCAAGAGATGCGATTTTCGAAATCGAGAGGTACGATTTAGGAGACTGGTTGCCTATATCGTGCCTTTTACAGTATGCCACGAAAATATTAATAACAAATCAATCTGTTCTGAACAAAAGCTTAAATATCTAATAGTAGGTGCCTAAAATATCAAGCTGCGATATCCAATGTTAACTTGTGTTCAAATTAGCACCAAATACGAAATGTAAAGTAAAATAGCTTAAGTAGTACGATATACGCAACCCTCCCCTATGTATCATTGTATTAGATCTATTTCGGTTTATCATTTCAATCAGACAAATGTCAACGTTAAATGCTATTTGTAACCTATTGAAACCTATATTCTACTCGAGAGAAGATCATTAAGCACATTAATTATAATTTAAGTAACAGCGGCATTTCAGTGAATCCTTGGGATTTGATATCTTCTCGTCGACGAGGACATGAATAAACTTATAGGACCGTTAATGCCTTCCACAGAAACACCTTCAGAAACTTGAGTATTTCTATTGCATCAAAATATCGTAGATCGACGCCAATAAAACTGAACCGAATAGGTGGACTATGAAAATTTTATTACTTCCGACGACAATGCACGGTCTGTCTGTGCGAGGGAGCGCATAACTTATATTGCAAAATTTATGATTAGTCTCGTGCAGCGTTATGAAAAATTCAAGCGGAAGTGTCTCCGCGTAAAAATTCCTTCACCGCGACCTCCACATTATCTTGACACCTCAGAGAAAATATCCGCATGTATTTTTTCTCAAACGTATACGACTCAATCTCTCTGCATATAATGAAGTCTCGTGACGATGGTTAGGGCAAATAACAATTGTTTTATACAGCGCGTAGCAGGAGTCATAGGTACACAATAAAAACTGTAA
This sequence comes from Andrena hattorfiana, assembly GCA_944738655.2. Lineage (NCBI taxonomy): Eukaryota > Metazoa > Arthropoda > Insecta > Hymenoptera > Andrenidae > Andrena > Andrena hattorfiana. The sequence goes on from OX122895.1 coordinate 10,468,700, forward strand.
CTGCTTCTCACGATAGATGTTGATTAATTCATTTTCTGGCATGAATGGCATTAAATGCATATAATAATATAATTACCTACTACAAACACTTTATGCAATATACATTTATTATCGTAGCATGAGGGTTAAATCTTTATTTTATGCCACGTTCTACAATACCAATATTTTTTTTGTTCATAGTAGAGTGTGTATCCGAAAGTGATGGCTACCTCGACGAAGGTGGTTAGAAAGGAAAAGCGAAGTACAAGAGGTCCAATAAAAATGACTCCATAAACGTATGTATATACCAATACATTAAAGTCTTCCCAGGCCTAATAATTTTAATTACTAGAGTTATCAGGGACATGAAAATATAAATAATCATAATAATTTTTTAAACGACTACCTTGAAATTTTGGCTTTAGAGTTTTATTTTTGAGGTTCGATGAAACAATCGGTCTACAGGAACATATTCGAAAATTATAAAGAATTATGGAACATAGTGCAAGAAAAATATTGCACCAATTATGTTCTAACAAATGCGACAGTTGTTTTTGCAACCTATCGACCTTACGTAAAAAAATGATGACTATTTCGGGCAAGTATAGATTTGGGTATAAACTTTGTAGGTATTTCTTTCATCACGTGTGGGCCATTCCAAGTTAAATCGATTATTTTTTACAGTCTGAAATATAATGTAGTCCACCTGAAATTGGGAGAGGTTTGTCATCACATTGCTGGTTTTGAATTTGTTTATAAAATGCAAGTCAAAGTCTAATTTTTACTAATAGTCACGCCATAAATTATATCCCTAATAAAAATGATTTTATGTATCGTAGATAAATTCAAGCAGAGGATACATTCTTTATAGGTTTTATTTATAAGGTATATTACAATATAAAAGTCCTATTAATTATTCGAAACCATCAGCTGTTGCACGAATACACTTCTTTAAAGGGGTATTCTAGCATAAGACGAGCTTTTTCTTACGCAATCTTTGATACTTTTTTATAAATCATTTATACAACTTTTCCGCCACAATTCGGTCCATATATTTATCTCCGTTTCAGTAATGTTTACAAATTTTATTAGAGAGATATAATTACAATTTGTAACAGTGCAAGCGTTTTATTTGTAAGGTTACTGGTAAGGTTTACTTAAGCCAAGTTAGAATTTGTAATAATGATCGTAGATTTTATTTAATGCCCTAAAGCGTTGATTTAATTATCGATAATTTTCTGGAATGTGTGACATTTACGAAATTAGATGTTATGCTATATTTGACTTGCCTATTATTTCAATGATCGAAATACTCTAGCGATTTTATTTCTGCCATATCAGATACCATTGACGTTACAGAACATTATGAAACGAACTTTAGTACGTTTATGTTAGTATAATTCGAACATATCAGTGATATACTGTGTCGTATTGGTAATGGAATTACTGGATCATCCACGGCTGAGCTGCTAACGTTGCATTAAAGAAGAAATACGCTAAATTTCCATAAACGTGGAAGTTTCCAACACATATTTTCTAGAATTGCTCATATACTGTATCGCATTTTTTGAATTCAGTATATTTCTGATATTAATTCAAATACACAGTCCATAACAGTGAATAATAATAGCAGTAAATTCTCTTACAGGCACTGAACATTTATCTGTAATATTATGTATCGTGTATTTAAGATAATGTGAAATATTATATTGTTATTAGGGAATTGAAAAAAGAATATACGATACCATTTAAACAAAACGTGAATAATCCAGAAATCTAAAAAAAAATATACTCAAATATTTTCTTTTTATTACTTTATTAAATAGGAGATTCAAAAAATACGTTGGAAACGAACATCAACTGAAAAAGTAATATAGAGGATAAATAATTATATTCATCTGTTTTGCATTTACATTTAGCACGTTTTCATTTTGGAAGTATGAAGTATTAAGTCTTTAACCCTACACTGTGCATTGTCGACAATCTGATACTCCACCTTTAAGTTCAAAATAAAAGAGGACCAGAGACATTTTTTTCTGCATTGACTCTTTTAATCATATTACTACTTCCCTTGTGTACCCTCTAGGTACCCTTGTTTTGTGCAGTTTGACATTCAATCGATTTTGTAGTTAGTTGTAAAAGCAATGTGACGAAACTAACCAAAGCTGCAAAGTTCCAGGTTGCAAATCATTTTCGTTTAAAAAATATTTAAAATGTTGCTTGCACTTTTTTCTGAACAAAAATAATAATTCTTCTGTAAAATTTCATAATCAATAAAGCACTTACATTAAACGTACTCCCACTGCACGATGTAGCAGATATGATACATGTACATTAATTTCAATAAAAAAATACTCACATAACCCAATTTTTTTTCATTATTTTTCCCAGATTCACAGACAAAATTTACGTTAGAAACTACCTTTCTGCGCAAAAAACATGCACAGTGTAGGATTAATAACACCACATTTAATTTACTGTTTCTTTTTATACATCTTGCGGTGCTCACAATAAATGAAGCTGTTACTTTGAAATTGTTTTGAGTGTATGTGTTATTTTAACACAAGCACCTTGACGGAGACTTAATAAATACTAATTGAAGGCGAGAAGATTAATAAATACCGTCCAATCGGTTAAGGTGACACTGAAAAAAAGGTTTCCTGAATTTGGCAATGTTCCACCCATCTTGCTGCATGAGAAATACAGTGGGAGAACGAAGCGCATGCAAGTGTTAATTTGGGACCGACACACCAGGGCTCCGTGAATCGTCAAGGGCCTCACGTACTACGCGTCTTTTCCAGGTGATTTATGACGCCTCAATGGCTACTGAGCGTCAGGACGAGACTCCGAGGTTTCTATGACTTAAGTGGAATTTGGAATTTTTCTCCTGTTTATGGTGACCAAATATTACCGTCGTAGCAATTAAAAATTTCTTTAGTTAAAAAATAACGAGGATGTCACGTCCGCATCATAAACCTAATTACCTTTGAAAACCTTAACACAAATAAAAACTAAACTATTTACGGGGTACTCTAGTTTGACTACCCGTTTTCAGCGCAATTTTTAGGAATTTATTTAACGAAAATTATAAGTTTATACTGTATGACGTGTTGCCTGCATATGCCTGCGTTTTTATTAAAAATTTATAGAGGTATAGTTAATGACGGAAGCCTGTATAAAAAATATGTTTGTCGGGCCCACCCGTCCCGGCGGTCGTCCAAAATTAAAAAATCAATGCTTATTTTCATCCTTAAAAATTAACGCAATGACTGCTCTTGAAACAAAAACGATTGATTTTTACAGAAAATCTTTGACTGTTTTGGCCTGAAGACATTGTTTGTTTTTAACAAAATCCACGCTGGATGCACCGATCATAGCCAGTCATATGCTGAACATGTAATTTCTGAGAAATCACTACACCCAGTCCTGATTTTTAAATCAAATTTTTTCGCGCAAAAATCAGGACTTCAACTTTAAATAGCCGCCATTATGTTTTAAATTAATATTTCGGAAATTCCCTCCGCGAATCAGAGAATTACATTAATATACTACTAACGGAATCTTTTTTGTTTTTTTTTATTTTAAATAATCTAATTCCGAATGGCAGTGCTCACCTCAAAACAACTTGTTAAAAAGGCTACTTTGGATGCGGGTTACAATTTTATTATAAACGTAAGTAAATATTTTTCTACAAAAAAGTTACCAAATGTTCTTTAGATGTTGCTCTTTTAAGTGCAAAAAGTTCTGTAAAAATATATGCTTCCCCTTTCTCAAAAAAATTCACAAACATTCGCCTCCTTTCGGCTGCCTTATTAGGTATAACCCCTTAAGCAATCTCGTTTTGAGGAAAACGCGTTTAAAGTTTCTACAGACTGTAACTATGGCAATTTTACGAATTCCGCTGCAGTATTTTGCAGATACATTTTGGGATCAAAAACTACAAAAAAGTGCAAAAAAATCGATTTTCTTGACCCCTTAAACTAGGGTACTAAGGGTACTACCCTTTAATTAATTATTCTGCATATGTCGAAGTATCGACTCATTTGTAAATAAAACCATCACGTGTGTTACTATTTACCACATATCCTATTAGCCAAAATACAGTGACATTTGTCGCTCCGTGACTATCTCATTTACTATTTCGCAACATCCACATTTATTTCCCGCCGTTGTTCTCTAGGAAACCGGAAAATACAGTTGAAAAACCACAGTCGCTCCAGCAATCGACGCCTAGCTCAATGTATATCCACGCGGCAGCAATCGCCACCACTTCCCCTCCCCCTAACCACCCCACTGCAGCGCCATCCTGTCGCCGTCCTTTTTCTTTTTCCATTGCGGCGAAGTGTGAATCGTGCGTGAAAATGCTTTACGCCGCAGGGAGAGGGTGGCGCCCTGGTTCTTACGTGCCATTTTCCATTCTGTGGCCCGAGGAGTCGTCTCCCGAGATCCTTCGTCTTCGCGAGGACGAGCTCGTCTCGAGGATCCCGCATTTCCGGCGGCAGTAATTCGTGGCCTCCATTCCGGGCGTTTGGACGTCTCGTTTTCATATGTCTGCGACTGGAGTCACGTAGATGAACGGCAATCCCGATAACGTAATCGTCGAAAATATAGTAGAATTGCGAGCATTATCATTTCCACGTTGAACGTTTCGAATTTGGGGACGAGACAGGCATACAGAGATCGCAGAAATTGCATCACCTCTGACGGGTGTATGTGCCATTGCATTGTTTGACGCGCGGGAGATTCAATTTCTATGTATGTAAGTACTGCTATTTGCTGAAAAGATGACAAGTGGAGGGAATGCGGGTCCAATTGGGTATAATCTAAAAGTCCCCATAGTGTTGGCCGTTATTGGTCGACGCGACAACATCGACGAGTCGGAACACAACACCACGTGATGAAGAGTACCTCTGTGCCGCCCCACTAGACATCTTCTCAGCAAAGCACTGCTTACTGGTGAGGTTGTAGGCTGAGTATTTGACTAGCGCGATGACACACATTCAACTGGGCCCAGTTATGCAGAAAGCTACCAACCTTCCAGGACCGGCGTGAGTTGTGTGGAATGTATGGAGTACACCGTACTTGAGATTTTGCTGCGCGTGGATTGTGGAATTCCACATTCGAGAATTTAGAAAGCATTTTACCATTTTTTATTTTTTGTTTCCGTACTACTGCTTTTTAGGCGGTTAAAATTTCAACTTTTATTTTGTACTGCCCCCAACTCCACACTCGGGGAAAATTTGCCCCGCCGACTCTGCAACTCTCAATGATATGGAACTCAGTGAATTTAGTTTGAGGATTTTAATGGTTAACCAAAAGTAGCTGTATTTCTATTGGGTATATTTTATTTCTTGTTGTTGTTTTACAATGCTTTTAATGGCTTATTTAATAGCAAGTGGCATATTATTTTAAATTTCCTGTAGTTTTTGTGGATCGGTATTATTCAGCAATTTCAATTTCAGTTTCATCTACATAAAAGTCAAGACGTTCTACACTGAAGTCGTTTATATATTCGGTAATCCCATTGTCACTGTTTAAATTGTCAAAAAAATTTAAACATTCTGCTGGAATGAGGTGCATCATTTCTTGTAAATTAAATTTGCTAAATTTTTAAGTTTCGCATCTGATATAGGTTTGCCATTTGGCCATAATATTGGTGATTTGGATGTTTTCTGCAAAATAAGTATAAACGTAAAATGGAACTATGGCTTGGCAGTATTAATAATTGTATAAAGTTAGAGTTCTTCTATGAGTTGGTAATTTTTTGCAAATTAAAGATCACAAAATACTGTGTTTAACTAATTTTTTGTCATTTTGAGGATTGGTTGCTTTCTGCATAACTAGGCCCAGTTGAGACATATAGAAGATAGGTACGAAGCGATAGAGAATATTAGCGAATATATTAATAAGTTGCTTTAATATTATATACTATTGTACCACAGCGTATAAAAAGTTAGAAGTTTAATTAGATTTTAGTATTAATACATTTATGAGCATACTATTTGTATGTGTTTCAGTGCAGCAAGCCTGTATAGGTCACATAAAATACGGGAGACAGGGGCAAGTTGATACGTTTTTCAGTTTTCAATTTTATTCATTTCTGTTTGACATAATTACTTAATAACAAACATGCTAAAATATACTTTGGTTCTTCCTCTTTAATATATTGTAAATGAAAAGTTGAGAAAATACATACAAATGAATGAAAAAATGTTATTTGGACGCAGGTCAAATGTATCAACTTACCCCGCTGCGGGGCAAGTTGATAGTGCTCTGGGGCATGTTGATACATCTGTCAAATATCCGTTTAATGAGTAAAGGATGCATGTCTAGAATATCCCACTTTAACATGAGGTGCTTGCTTCTTTTTATTAGTGTATCTTAATAAAGCCATTTTATCTATTCCGTATATTCTCGCGCTTTTACGTAACGACATTGACTCCTTTTCTACACCGACACACGCTTTTTGAAAAATATTTTGTGGTATTTTGCCGCGATTTGTTTTTCTGACATAATTTCGTACCATTTTTGTAGAAATAAAAGGAAAAATCCAATTAAAAGTAGTCGGAGAAAATTGATACACTGTATCAACATGCCCCAGAAAAAATGTATCAACTTACCCCACAGGAAGTCATTATGTACAAACATCTCCATAAAAAAATGTAGAACATATAAACAAAATAACAAAACATAATTACCTTACCTTCAAAGGACTCAATGTGATGCCCAATTAATTTGCGTGATAAAATTCTCTATCCCGTCTCAAAACGGATTGGAAAGTGAACACAACTATTTACTTTTTCTCTATAGAAACGAAAAAAGTTAAAAATGGATTGTTAACGTTAAGGTACACAAACGTACGCTAGATCGTAGTAAAGAATTGAATAACAAGCTTCACATATCTCGCACACAAGGAGCTACATATATACAGTGTCGAGATAATTCGTCTGTATCAACCTGCCCCTGTAAGGTAAAAGGCTGTATTGTGGTACAGACAGTGATGGGTACGTAAAATACGCAACGTATAATACAACGTATAATACGCACGTATTATACACCATGTATTATACACATAAATTACTGTAATTTACGTAGCAGGCCCCCGAACCAATCAACGGGGAGAACAGCGACACCACGCTAGCGTCGCGCGAGATTTAAGCTTAAGGGATTGGCGGAGTTTAAGATTCGAAACTTTTCTTTGTTATATAAAAGAGACTTATATTGTTACCATTGTTACCCTGATTACCCAAATAGTAGGGAAGTACCCCATTGTACCTCACATATTTTGGAAGCTTTATTTATTAAAAAGAAAAATGACAAGGCCTAAACACAATAATTGGAGTAAAGGTTTCATACGAAAACATGTTAAAGATTCAAATAATATGGAAAAATTTGTAGCGCACTGCCTCCAATGTGATCAATATTTATCAAATACTGCCAGCAACCGTTTGAAAATGCACAGGTTTTACATATATACTATTTTGTACAAACTCCTTTTTGATTATTGGTATATACATTTAATTTGATTGTTTTATATTTTTTATATTATATTGTATTTTAGAAACGTGTGTAAGTTTGATATGGAAGAGGATTCAATGTCAAGCACCGATAATAGTCAGACTACAGAACATTTTTCAAACAATAACGAAGTTACACAAGCTGATTTAATGCTAGTTTTAGATAATCAAAGAATCCGAAGTAAAGATGGGACTGATATGGAATCCAATTACAATCTTAGCGAAGAAGTTGAAATTGCTGAAACAGAAAAGAGTATAAATATTTCAAAAGTAATAATCTATTTCTTTGCATATTTTTTAATCAGTATTCAATCTATTGTATATCCAGTGGTATGATGTTATTTAACTTTTTAAACTTGTACTTATTTTCAATTAGCAGATGTCTTTTGAGGTCTGTACAACTAGCACAAAAACCAGTACTACAGAAGAAGCAGTAAATAAACAAGGCGTACAAATGAAATCCTATATTGATTGTACTAATTCATATGAATATTCGAAAATTAATGAAAATTTGATTAGTTATTTAATAACTAATAATTTAAACTTTGAAACAGTTCACTCAAATTATTTTCTTAAATTTATTCAATATTTAAAGCCTGGTTATAAACCACCCACTGCTGAAATGTTACTAAATAATATTCTGGATGAATTTCACTATAATTATGTTACAAAGAACATACCATTAGATTGCTATGGCGTTTTATTAGTTAGTGCTCAGGCACATCAAGATTTAGTCAGCATGGTTTTTAATAAGCAAGCTCATTACTTTTTCATTAAAATGAGTAAATACCGTGAATGGTTGAAACAGTTTACTTTTGATTATATTGTGATAGTGAAATCAAAATTTAATCAGGACATACATACAGTAATTTGTGATTCAGAATTTCCTTTGACTTCTATTGTTTCAGATAATTGCATTAAGTACTGGTATTTTGAATGTATGTCTTTAACATTAAAAAAGTTAACTAAATCAATCTTTGATTCGATATTTTTAGAAAAGATAAAGGAAATACATAAAGAAATTGAAATACAAATTTTGAGAAAGACAACAAGTGAAATTAAAACTATAAGTGATATTGACATTAATCACTATAATGATTGTTACAAGTTTTTGGAACATTGCTTAAATAATATGAAAAATATGCGTCAACTTGCTGTTGATGAACCAAGTAAAGTTAAGCAGAACATTTGTTTAATACTGTTCGATAATGATTTCGAAGTTCTGTTAAATGACGTGGCAAAAGTTGTACAGTATATATGTAAAATTAACGATAAAATTGGATTTGAATACACACTGGCAGATGCTGTAGAAAATTATTTTGATATAGCAATTATCATACAAAATGATTTATTTAAAACTTTAATTGCCGATAATTTGAAAGGGATCCTTACTCCAGTAGCTCTGAGAAGCAATTATTTTCATCCTGTGTACCAAGGAAAAAAATTTATGCATTTACATGAATATGAATTGTTAGTAAATGACTTTTTAGTCGATGAATTAACTGAAACAGATATAACTGATTTTTTACAATACCAAGATAAGAGTGGAATATTTTCTAAAATACTTGAGAAAAACATTAAATCACCACAAACATTTTGGAGAACTATTGCGAGATATCACCCAGGTTTAGCGAATTTTTGTCTCAAAATTTGTACGATTCCAGCTTTCACCAACCAAAATAAATTTCAGTTTTGTCAAGACGAACATTTAAATAGTGATCAACAAAGTAAACTTTGCGAACTATATTATCTATTAAAGATAAATGAAAGTTCTTAATATAAGTTTTCTTTATGAAAGATAATTTTAAATAAAAATTTCGTTTATTCGTTTGAAAAAATTATTTCAAGGTTGTTTTGTATACAATGCATACTTCTGATTGTTTTTTAATCTAAAAGCTGTAAAATAAAATTATATTTCTTTTCACAAGGTTATATATTAAAGGAGATGTAAAATTGATATTGTACACTTCGTCTGAACCAGACTCGGCGCCCTTACATATGCAATAATTTGGAAAGTAGATCCTCCTAAGCATCTTTTCTTCTGTCTTCTGTCTCTGAATTAAATTCATTATTTCCTTCATTGTCCAAGATTATCGTATAATTCTTCCAATAATTGATTATCGTGTAATCTCAATTCATAATATAAAGCCACTAATTTTTCAGACCTTGCTGCTGTTAACCGATTTCTTTTAGGAGAGTGTATATGTGCCCATTCAGAGAATAATCTCTCCAACTGTCCAGTTGATGCACATAAATTATTTAATTTTATAGCTATAGCACTAAGGTTCGGATAATATAATCTAGCTACTTTCCAAAAAGTCTTGCTTGATTGATAATTTTTCTGAAATAACTTTTGAAAAGAACCAGACATATCTTTTTATTGCTGAAGTTCTATTAAATTTTCTTCTCCAAGTATTTTAATAAAAAAATTATTCATAATATTAATATATTCCTCATTACTTGAAAAACATTTACCCCGATAGATTGGATGCAGGAAATTTGCAGCAAGACCAAAAGGATTGATTACTTTTTTTATTCGTTCTGAAATCAATCGCTTATTTTCATCATTAATGTCTGGAGTATCTAATTTTAACCAAAGTTCAGTGGCTGTGGCTATACTACAATCTGATTTTTGACAATTATTTATAAATTTACAAATTGGATCAAGAATTAATATTTGATCTAATAGCTGCATTTCAAACACTGGATTTAGTAATAAAATGTAATTTTCCTCTGATATTCGATTACGATCTTGATTTGTCGCTATTTGACGCATTAAATTTAAATTTCTTAAACATCTTCTAAATGCATCACGATGACTACTCCAACGAGTATCTCCAATTAGCACCATTCGATTACCATGTTCTGATACAAGTTGGCTTTCTAAAGCTGGAGATTTAAACTCTTTTAGGAGTTTGTTTACAGAATTTGCCAACGAATGGTTAACCACTGATTTGCATAATAAATTTGCACTATGGCTGTTACAAGTCACATGCCATATGTCTACTAATCTCCCCATACAAATCATATTAGCAGCATTATCCGTAATTAGTGCATAAATATGTAAATTATATCTTTCTCTTGAGATAATAACACATTCATTTACTACATCAGTTAATGCATGAGCTGTTTCCCTGAGACTACTGAAGTTCCAAGATTTTAGATAAACATATCAAGATTTTAGATAAACATATGCTACAACATTCTTAGTCTTTGCTGCTGAATTCTTCCATCCATCTAATAAAAGAATGGCATCCCTGGATTTAATGCTAGCAATAGATTGTTCAAATTCTTTGTAGCGATCATCAAGTATGGTTGTTGAAAGAGTTTTTCTGGTAGGAATTTTATATGCTGGATTCAGTTTGTGAACAAAATTTTTAAAATGTACCGACTCCACAGTAGTAAATGGTATGTTGCAACCAAAAAAAAAACTTGCTTAATAATTTGTCAATCTCTTCAGGATTAAACCCACCTTGTTCTAGATTTTCTAAAAACTATAAAATAATTATATTTTTCATATTTTGTATACAGAATATAAAAAATCTTTATATCGTTATAGGTTACATGAAATTTTTATACTCCTTGTCAATAATATAATTATAAATTGAAATGTTTACCTTCCATTATTTGTTATTAGAGTTTCAACGTAAAAATGCAATAATAATAGTAAAATATTAACGCCTAACAGTAAAGGACACCTCAAAACTATAAAAAATTTCAATTTAAATTTTTTTACGATGTTGATGATTTTCTATGCCAGCGATGCCCCGATGGGCGGCCCGAGATAAACGAACATTCATAGCGTTTTCCAAAGCTCGCATGGAAGGGGGTGCTCGAAACCAATGACGTTGCGGGCCTGTCACGGATGGGGAAAGCTCTAGTAGTGTGCGTGTAGGCTCGTACCCATAGGCTTTTTTACAACTGGGGCTCTTGGAGCCCTAGTGTTCTACATTTTAGGAATTGGGAAAATAAACAGGAATTGACTAATGATTAAACAATAATATTATATAATTGGACGGAATAGACTTGAACAGTCCCATTTACACATCTGATTAACAAACAGTTTCTTATTAAACGATTTTTATTCAAGTTCAATCCTCTGTTTGTTTGTATGTATGTTTGTTTAGTTCAAATCTAGAAACTCAATTTTAACCCACTTCCAAATATCCAGTAGACTTGAAACTTTGCAGGCATGCGTATTTTGGATGACAATACAAAATTATGAAGAAAAAGAAACCGCTCCATTTAAGCGTTTAAAAAATTACCCAGTCATCAATAAATATAATCCTTAACCACAAATCGAAACGACTTGGAATCAGCCTATAACCACAAATCAAATCAATTTAATCGACATGAAATCAGCATGTAACCACAAATCAAAACTAGACAATAAAAAGTAAATAAAGGAAAGAATTATTTTTCAGTATGTAATCTTACTTATAAGATATAAAACAAAGTTTAAGTTAAACTGTTAAACGATTTTATTTAAAATGCACTAAAAACTAAAAAATAATTATTTTCTTTATTTACTTTCTATTACCTAGTTTTGATTTGTGGTTACATGCTGATTTCATGTCGATAAAATTGATTTGATTTGTGGTTATAGGCTGATTTCAAGTCGTTTGGATTTGTGATTAAGGGTTATATTTATTGATGACTGGGTAATTTTTTAAACCCCTGGGGCGGTTTCTTTTTCTTCATAATTTTGTATTGTCATCCAAAATACGTATGCCTGCAAAGTTTCAAGTCTATTGGATATTTGGAAGTGGGTTAAAATTGAGTTTCTAGATTTGAACTAAACAAACATACATACAAACAAACAGAGGATTGAACTTGAATAAAAATCGTTTAATAAGAAACTGTTTGTTAATCAGATGTGTAAATGGGACTGTTCAAGTCTATTCCGTCCAATTATATAATATTATTGTTTAATCATTAGTCAATTCCTGTTTATTTTCCCAATTCCTAAAATGTAGAACACTAGGGTTCCAAGAGCCCCAGTTGTAAAAAAGCCTATGGGTACGAGCCTACACGCACACTACTAGAGTTTTCCCCATCCGTGACAGGCCCGCAACGTCATTGGTTTCGGGCACCCCCTTCCATGCGAGCATTGGAAAACGCGATGAATGTTCGTTTATCTCGGGCCGCCCATCGGGGCATCGCTGTTCTATGCTATGTGGGTACTGAGTATTCCCATATAAATAGGATTCACATCTGTATGGTATCTGGGTACTTTGTTTAGGCTGTGATAAAATAAATTTATTTTATGACTTTGGTTATATTAAAATTACGTTATAAACGTAATTTACACGTAACGTAAATTACGTGGTTTTCTAGTGATTTACCCATCACTGGGTACAGATGCTAGAGAGGGATATGATATTTTCAATGATTTTAAATAATTAAGAACTTAAATGTTGCGAATTGATGCATTATTCAATTATTTCGTGTTTCCTGAAGTAGAAATAATCGTTGTTCTGTAAGTATAACGTTAGAACATAATTATATGATTGAAAAATAGGAGTGATGTACGTGTACGTATTGTGGTACAGCTTTGAAGCACCGTGTCCCTACTGTTTCATGCTGTATGTCCCTATCTATGGAACAGATAAAAACGTATAAAAACCGCTATCTTTTCTCATATTTCAGTTTTTTTTTATATAGTAATATATATATACATTAGTTTTTAAAAAGAACGGGGTTGACAAAATAATAAACAAACATAAAAAAATATTTTTTAGAAATGAAACTATATTTATTTTGTTACATTAATTTTTTTTGTATTTCGTTCATTTTCTGTTGTAATTTTTTTCTGCAGCTTTTTGTTTTTTTTCCTCCTGCAGATTTTTCTTTTTGAAAATTTTTTCATTCTTTATTTTGTCTTTCTGTTACTTCTAGAGCTGTTCTTGCCACCAGGCATCTGAGGTTGCAGCCGCTGGCCGTTTCGGCTTCCCCGAACCTTCGACCTTCATCCTTTTCTTCTGCGGTAAATACCTATTTTGTGGGCAACGTAAATGCCTCTGCAAAATTGTTTGAATGTGCAATGTTGCTATCTTCTATGGATGAAAAATGTTGTATTGGTGCGTATATCGTAATCTATATTTTTTTTAACAGCATTCGACATACCTAGATTAGCAATCATCGCAGTATTCTCCTTCTCCAATGTATTATCCATTATAATATTGTTATTTAAATTGATACTATTATTTATATATTCAAATGTAACATTTTCTTGAATTTGTTGTGGTATATTAATTATGTCTAAAACCCTTTCTGGTATAATATTAACTAAGTGGTTTTCTAAAATCAAATCGTTTCCCTTATTTTCGCTCGCTTCTGGAGCTACTACTTTAAATTTAAAATCTATTAAATTTTCCACGCTCTTGACGATAGATTTCCCTTTCAGACTATCATCTAAATTGTATAAAAAAAACACGCCTCATAATTTCATTTAAATAGATCGCCATTATATTAAAAAATAAATTGTTAATTGATTGAAACTAAGATAAATTGATTGAAAGTAAAAAATTAATTAAAAGAAATAAATTGATTAGAAGTAAAAAATTGATTAAAAGTAAAAGGATTATTTAGTGACTATAAAAGTATATTTAAAAAGGGAATTAATGATTTCTGATTTTGAAAACGTCATAAGTATTTATACCAAAAGGTGTTCCTCTAACCTCAAGCCAATACTCAAAACGTGCTTTCTTCTCAATGTTACCAGTCCATGATCCAATTGATACAGCATTCTTGAATTCCAATAATAGTTCGGGAGGTATTTTTTTCCAAAAGTTCTTAAATGCCGTTCATCATCTTCAATTCCATTATCGGGAACTTGGTTCTCTTTTATTGGTTCCTCATTATGAGTAGAAATATTTATACTCTTTTTTTTTCAAAACATCATAATCGACAGCATTAGGGTTAAAGGGCACTAGTCCAGATGCTTCGAATCATGTGTCATTTTCAACACTGTTGGAAAATCTTCTTTCTTCAACCGCGTTAAATTCTTCTGAATTTTCCATTTTGGTACAATTTTTCCACATTTCTTTAAAAGGGTGAAAAAAAGGCTATGTCCAAAAGTTGCATTATGTTGCGTAGAATTGGGATGAAGTGCGATAATCTCAATCTGCTTGTTTCGACAGAAGGAGACTAATGGTATAGTTACGTGTGAAGCATGATTGTCTAAATATATTATTACTGGGAACTGTATATTTTCTATTAATAGCCATGCGTAAAACACATTTGTTACATATTCATAGAATGTTTTTGTTGTCATCCACCCACTCTCCGATATGCCGATGCCCCAGCCCTTTGGTGTATTTTCAATAATTTTTTGGGATACACTTTCTATGTAAGGAAACATTAGCATTGGCGAGACACGAGTACCTGCTGCACGGTACATGAAAAGAACAGTGAGACTTTCTGTCCCAGCATCTGCGATTTTGTACGCTGCGCGACATCCTTTTTGTGTTAAAACTTTTTCCGAATCAGGACACAATAAAATGTTCGTTTCGTTGCAATTAAAAATCCTATTTGGAGAAATGTCCAGCACAGTTTTACTATTCAAATAGTTTCTTTGCACGTTGAACCACTCTCTTAAATCTTCTCTTGTAACAGCAGCTCTATTTAAACTTAAGTGTTGTACGGTTCTAATGGACAAATTTGGATGACGTTTTCTAAATCCTTCATACCAATGACGGCCTGGACTGTTTTCAATAAAAGGAGTATCCCCCTTTAACGATTTTATGTATTTTTGTACAGAATCTAAAAGCTTTGTTTTGGTAACTGGATAACCTCTTTGTGCTTTATATAATATCCAATTAATAATTTCCTGTTCTTCAGCATCTGAGAAAATAGTTGCTGGTCCAGTTCTCCTTTTTATTGTACCAGGATTCTTTTTCATTCCAGCTAGAGTGGTAACTGGAATGCCAAATGCATTGGCAGCTTTTCTTAGGGAAATGCGTGTATCCAGTAGCTTAATAGCATTCTGGAGATGTTCAGGAGAATACTTCTATCTGCTATCTGCTTTGGTTTTATTACTGTTCCTAGTATCTACCATGTTCGACTATTAAGAAGTTTTGCCTAAAACAACTTATTCTATAAATAAATGTAAATTTCAATCTACTCTATTCAGGCATGCAATATTTTATAGATTAGTTCTACAATTTTTAAGGCAAATTTGGTAATACACTTACTTATACGTATGTTTGATAAAAATAAAGGTTAAATATGATGATTATTTGAGGCTACAACCAAAAAAAACTTAGAATTAAGACCTTTTTAAACTAAATATCGTACTATTTAGACTTCGACTTTGCTGTACCATAAACCGGGACTAGGCGGGAATCAACAGGTTCATGGCACATGAATCAAGCGAATTATCGTCCCATAAATTCGGACTTCTAAAAAGTCAATGTACATATTGTGAAACAGCTTTATAATTAATAAAATCACCACCGGAATTCGATTTTTTTAAATTAATTACAATCTACGACTTTTCAGCTTTCGAATAAGCTATTAAACATCTTTTAAAATCATTGAAATTTGTTAATATGCTTGAAACAAAGAAGTAAGTGTACCTGTACTTCAACTCAAATAGCAGCTAATTTTGTACCATCTCAATATAAATGTTGCGTCAATACATTTAACATAAAAAAATGTTGAAGTGTCCATGTCTTTAAGATGGTACAAAATTAGCTGCTATTTGAGTTGAAGTACAGGTATATATAATATTATTCAGTTTTTCGTGTAATGTTTCATAAATGGGGACATTGTACCACAATACGGCCTATTACCTTATCAACTTTCCCCGGTCTCCTCTACTGGAAATATTTATTATGTATTCAATTTTATCTGTTTCTTATACCGATTTTAATGCTTACTTATTATCTTTATTTTAATAGAGTCAGTTCCGATACCTGGATCTTAAAACTGTTATCTAACCATCTCCAATTAGATTTCGTAATTACAAAAGCATGTAAAAATTAAAAACTTTTATAAACCTTGTATGAATCAAATAGTGATTTAACAAATTATTAATCCAAGTAACTATTATAATTTACCTACTACATTTGTAGAAAAATAATTTGATACAAAAAAATTAAGGGAAGATTCTTGTGTACCTAATAGCCCCAAAATTAAGAGATATTTATGAATTCTTTTCAGCCCTTTAAGGCCCAGACACTTTTCTCGGCGGAAAAAAATGATTTCTTGTGATTAGTTAACTGAAAAATGTTCCCAATACCTACATGCACTTCATCGTTGTTCCCCCCCCCCCCCCCAAAAAAACAGTCGAAATATGAGTTTCTCGATGTGACGTATACGTCAAACTGGGCGTGTACGGATTAAAAAAACCATTTTTTTCATAAATCAAACTTTACAAGCATTATTCTTTTAGTATAACAATTAATTTTCACGTATCTACCAAATAAAATGTAAAAATAAATAATTTTACTCTCAACTGTTTAAAGAAAACAAGAGCAACATTTCAGGTTAACGAAAAATGTCTGTAAACATTATTTACAGCAGTAAACGCATCACTGGCTTGCATCTCGGAGCCATTTAAAGAACTGAACCGTTTTGGGACGTAAAATGATGAACTATTGATTTTTTTAATACGTCTGAAAATGATGTGACGAATACGTCACATTGGGCGTTAAAGGGTTAAAGATACTATTATTAAACCCCCCCCCCCCTCCATAAGCATGACTCATGTATGAAAGAAACTAATTCCCTTTAATTCACGAAAAAAGTTCTCACGCAAAGATTGTGAAATCAACTTTGCTAATTCCAATTGTACCTTTAATTCACGAAAACAATTAAAAAAGTTCTCACGCAAAGATTGTGAAATTAACTTTGCTAATTCCAATTGTATTCTCGTTCTCCGCTCGAACACTGATTTCTCTGTCACTTTTTATACTTGACATTCCTTCGTTGGCCACAAATCAATTCAGTGCTCAGATTTTCAGCTTATGTTTTAAGGAATTAGCGGGCGAGAGGCCTGTAGTTGACACAAAAACTTTTATAAGAGGGAAATCTTCTGTTAAAAATGTCGTATGAACATCGTTTTACCATGGAAGATAATAAAAACTTGGTAGAGACCAATTTAAACGAATCAAAGTTGGTAATAGATTAATTACTAGCACATTCGGCAACCTGCACTAGTGCGCACTGAATGCGAACTTTTTCGCATCCAATTGGCGAAAATTCGCACCCAGTGCGACTGTCCGAATACGCTGTAAGAGAGATGCGGATAATATGAAACATTTTCTTTTAAGTCGACTTCATAGTTTTTTTTTCTTACACAACGCCCGCTAATTCCTTAAACCCGAAGCTGAAAATCTGAGCACTGAATTGATTTGTGGTCAATGAAGGAATATCAAGTATAAAAAGTGGCAGAGAAATCAGTGTTCGAGCGGAGAACGAGAATACAATTGGAATTAGCAAAGTTAATTTCACAATCTTTGCGTGAGAACTTTTTTAATTGTTTTCGTGAATTAAAGGTACAATTGGAATTAGCAAAGTTGATTTCACAATCTTTGCGTGAGAACTTTTTTCGTGAATTAAAGGGAATTAGCTTCTTTCATACATGCGTCATGTTTATGAGGGGGAGGGGGTGGGGGGATTTCATCACTTTTTTCATAATTTATTATAAATTACTAAGTGCCCTATTTCATAACGGTCTTCATCCTCAAAGCGGTTCATATTCATGCAAGATACGTGATGCTACATCAGCATAGAAATGTATTGACAACGACAAAATTAATCAAACGAAATGGCCCAAAAACGCTAGAAATGTGTATATTCTTTTTTTTGTAACGTCAAAAATGAAAATAAATCGTATTTTTTAAACGAATTTATTCAGCTTCGATACCTCTGTTTGTTTCTGGTACGTCTGCTACATATCTGAAAACTCAAATTTAAACCAATTCCACCAATTCAATTCTTTTGAAACTTTGGAGGCGTGCGTAGTTCGGATGACAATACGATATTTTAAAAACCAAATTACCCCGAGGGGGTGAAAATTGTACCCAATTAGCAATACCCAATAAATATAACCCATAACCACAAATCCAAACGACTTGAAATCAGTCACTGCGTTCGGGTAGCTAGTCGCATCACGAGTTCCGTAAATACACAATTTATATAGAGAAATGATTCGTTAATGTACCACCGATCACGTCCCGCCGCTATCGCGCGAGATCTTCTTTACCATCGTGACATTTCAAAAATGTTAACAACTAACACTTGGCAGGTTATGATTGAGTGACAGCCAAGTGACATTTATAAATTCTGTTTTCGAATGGCGACACCTACTGGCGTCAAGTGGAGGAGGAAAACGTGACGTCACGAAAACTCTTAATCCCAATAGTATCATTTTGATAACTATTAATTCAGAATAATTCTTTTATCTTTTAGACAAACAGCTTGATACATTAAGTAAAACGACAAATGGGTTCGAAAAAAAATATTCGCTTAATTATGTTAAAACACCGGGACTATGTCATAAAATGAGATAATAAGGCCAAAATAGCTGCGGGGACCTGTCAATTTTGCTATCATTCGTGTATAGAGACATGGTCGCTCAGTGTGCCTATGGGTAGAGGGGGAAGGGGAATTAGTTTCCAGACGCGACCGCGTCTGTTGATATCGGCTTAAACTTTTTTGGGATATAAGGATCCATCCTTTAAAGTTGCAACATTTTTTTTTATTTCGATTCTTCTTATTATTTATTATTTCTGGTGGAATCTTGTTAACCTCTTCTGATATGTACTTTTTTTATTAACAGAATTGCGGGTTTTACAGTTTTCAA
The DNA here is from genome assembly GCA_944738655.2 of Andrena hattorfiana. Taxonomy (NCBI): domain Eukaryota; kingdom Metazoa; phylum Arthropoda; class Insecta; order Hymenoptera; family Andrenidae; genus Andrena; species Andrena hattorfiana. The sequence continues at coordinate 10,488,008 of OX122895.1, forward strand.
AGACTTATTTCACTATCACAAGTGAGTATTTTAAATGCATGTAGAATGTATTGCAAATTGATCGTATAAAAATACATGGCGGACATGTCACATGCAAGTGGAAGAAATGGGAGTCAAATATAACACGTCCCGGAGGATCTTGTTAGTCGTAACAAAGCTGTGTGACCATTCTTCCCACCGACAAAACTTAAACCTAGCATGAAGAATGTCAGTACCCTGGATCATCCCCATTTAAATGGCAAAGTAGTCAGTAAGGCAGGGACTTGTAATAATTGTCTACTGTTTTCGGTATGGAACGATAGGAGGTGTATCAGAAATTGTTGCACAATGGAAAATGAAATGGCCCCTCATCCAAAAATATCGTATAAAATATTTTTATGTGATTATTCTTCGTTTTCGAGAATATCAGTTTTTTAAAACTCGTTTAGAACACATACGCGCTGATAGGAATTACCTGAATACAAAAGTAAATTTATATTTAATAATTTCTTTTGAGTACTTTATTTTCGTGGACATCAATTTCAAGATAAAACTGATTCTTAATTCAGTGGGCACATAATCAAAGAGTAAGTCGAAAATGTAGATTGATATTTTTTCATACGCGGCTTTCGTTTCGTGAAAATCGATCTCAAATCCTCATTTCGTTTTGAATCCTTCACATCTTCAAAATAGATTTTTTTGAAAACAAAGTGGATCGAAAAAATTATTCAGCAATTTGGTCTCATCTTCGGATAAAAATCCATTTTGCTCGAAGTACCTAATTGTGCCATATAAATTCTTGTCTTCTGTCAATTTTTAGTCAAGTGCATGTGTACTATGAACGAAACGGGGTTACAAAATCGATTTTCTCTGAGATAAAGCCTTATATGAAAAATTTCCATTCTACAATATTCTACATTTTCAACTTATTCTTGCATAAAGAATCGCCTCTTTTTTTGTTGTACCGTGACTTTAGGTACTTTTTCTATAGTAATTGTATAACAACTGTACTCAATTATCGTATTTTAATTACTGTGGTAGAGGAAGACTGTGTGTAAAATCGATGTGAGATCGATGATCACAGCTGGAGGGGCGTAACAATTGGTGACGCAACGGTCGCTCACAATAAATTGTTAGTCACAGATATACAAAACAAGCGCAAATTGACTCTCTTTGTAAACCTATAAAAAGGAGGTGTTTCACTTTAAGTGCAAACATAATTTAACTCTTTTACTCAATGTGGGCAGGCACTCGTTATGTGCGGAAAAGTATTGTCCAGTTAAGTTATTAACTATTTGCACACCCGTACGAATTTAATGGCCCATCCGTTGACCAGAGTTCTTTTACTGTATATACCGTATATGTACTGATTTCGAAAACGATAATGCACGTAATTCATGTGAACGAAAAATTTTTGCACCTTTATAATGTTTAATTTAAACTTTGGTACGCTCAGAGGCGTCCTGGGAGTAGAAAAGATTAACATTATTTAATCGTAAGTGTTGCAAAAGCACAGATTTCATTTCCTGTAATTCATGTTTAACATTTAATTTATTTCCAGAAATTTATATACATCAATCTTAATGAGATTTATGTGGTAATTAAAATGATTCAAATGCTTCTGGATGGAACACAATAGATATCTAATACTTTCCTACTGCATGCAGAACTTTTACTCCAGAAAAATCACTGCCAGATAGAGTTCACGTAAACAAACTCATTTTTATAATTTACTAAATACTCAAGTTCTTCCATTAAATTTTGAATGAGATGAAGTGTATTTTCATTCAATTAATAATATTGAGCAACGTGTTCTATTAAAAATACCAAAAATTACAGAAATAGCGTTAACTCATGAGCTGGAAAATGCGAAGAAATTTTCATCATGCATACAACTTACCTAGTTAAATCTACAAACGGGATTTTTAAATTTTCATTACAGACTCTTGACAGATAAAAAAGTTGAAAAAGCAACTTTCATTATTTTCTTCGCTATTCGGACCAATAATTGCATTTTTATTTCAAAACTCTGAAACACGTCAACTAGTAAACTAACTTCTAGCTTGTCAAAAAAACTGAAGTCGTTTGTATCAATTTTAAAAAAGTTATTCTGTTTTAAAAGTGTCCCAATACTTTTATCCGGCACTGTAATTCAGCAATTTTCAAATTGAAATAAGTTTTAAACTAATACTTTAAAGACATAAGTATCTTAATACTTTCTTGTAGATGGTGAAAAACTGGATTGATTAGTGTACCCAAAAGAATGAAATTCAATTTAAAAAAAAAGGAGCAGTTACATTTTTCAAATGCACCAATACATGAAAGTGTATGTAAGCAATATAGAAATATGCAACTTCCCATATCATTTAATTTTGTTTTATGACATTTTTTCTATTTTTAACCGTTTTAAGGATACAGTTTGTCCTAGTTACGTGAGGCACCCTGTACATTCAGTTCCAATTTAAATGAAGAGAATTATTTGTGTGATGATAGATCTAATTCACACTATGAGTATTGACATATGTACGTTACAAGGTGCAACTTGATATCTTGTTTCTGAATATTTTAGATAGCTTCATCTGGGTGCAGCTTCGATCGGTATCCTCTTATATTTAGAATTCAAAGGGATACCAGTAGCAAAGAGACCTTACATCAAAGTGTGTAATTACTAAATGGCAACAAAAATCTGATGTGTTTTATTTGATGACCCAAATGAAATTCTGATGCGAACTGAGCAACAACTCGCGACTCAACCTATGTACTTCGTAATCAGAATCTGTTGAGCTACAAGTACAGACCACTTTAACGAGTGAAATGGGAATTTACTGCTTAAGGGGCTGTTCCGGTCTAGAGCCCATAAAAATAGGTGATCTTTAGAAATTAATTAAAGGAAAGCTACTACATCTAATTTAATGGAACTTCTTGCATTGTATTAAGGATGTCTCAAACTATAGAAATGAGTTTTCTGTTTTATAATTAAACATTGCAGACGGCACTGGGGAGTCAGTAATGGTCGAGGCGTCAAAAAATTCATTCCAAATCTGTGGAACCTGTATCTCCAAAAGTTATTATCCGATTCGACTGAAACTTCTTTATTTTGAAGAATATACTTCTGGCTAGAGGGGAAACAATAGAAAATTGCAAAAAGTGAAAATTTTTTCGAAAATAACGACATCTGAAGTTTGAAATCACTTTTCCTTATACTTTTCGTCCTTTCAACGCCTTTAAAAATTACAAATTTTCAACTTTTTAAAATTTTACTAGTTTGTCCACGAGCCAAAAGTATATTCTTCAAAATAAAAAAGTGTCAATCGGATCGGATAATAACTTTTCGAGATACAGGTTCCACCGATTTTAAGAACATGGTTTCTAGAAAAACGCGTTTAAAGTTTTACGTGAGTGCCGAGTGGCCGGGTGTTACCCATGCATTTGCCGCTATTCAAATGCTTATAACGTCGGGAATTTGTTCGAATTTCAAAAAATTCTTTCAAACACGTATTCCTAAAAGGTTGAACATACGAAAAATTAAATAAAAAAAATCGATTTTTAGACTGGAACCTCCCTATAAGGGGTCATTCTACTTTGAACGGGCAAAAATTTAAGTTATTTTTAAAGATTTTTTCTGAATAATATATAATAATCTTTTGGGGTTTTATTAAACTACTCTTATATTATACGAAAAAAGTTTTTTTAAATTTGTTTTAATTGTTTTTTTACGGCGTCAATATTGCTCCTAAAAAAAAGGTATGTTCGTGGCGCAGGTGATTTGCCGGCTCATGCTAATCCGAAATAAAAAAATCGGAGAGCTTCTTAATCTGTATGAGTGTCGATATCACCCGTAGCTCAATCAACAATTTTTGTTGAAAAATAACCAAGATTTCTCTTGAGGAAGACCCGAGAAGACATCCTTTTGGGTATTTTGTCAAACGTTTTCTTTTTCAAACCGGCACCATTTTGTTAATTTTCAACAATAATTTTGAATTAAACCACAGACGATAGCGACACACATACAGATTCAAATTTCTTTCGAATTTTTTGTTTCAGATAATCTTGAGCCGGGAAATCACCTGCGCCACGAACATACCTCTTTTTTTAGGTGCTATATTGATGCTGTAAAAAAACATTAAAACAAATTAAAAAAATCTTTTTAATTTTTTTTGTATAATGTAAGAGTAGCGTAAAAATACCAAAAAGATTTATTTCATTATCTTTAAAAAAGAAAAGAAAATCTCATGAAAAAATCTTTAAAAATAGCTTAATTTTTCAATCGATCAAAGCGGAACGACCCCCTAAAGTTTAGAGTGATTGCTTATCCCCATTTTAATGACAAGTAAAGGTATTATAACTCCAAAAGCATATAAAAGACAAAATAATAAGTAGCTTTAACAATGTTTCGTAATCAATGTATACTAGATAAAGGATCCAGAGCATGAAGTAACTTCTTCGGCGTTTCCAAAATTCTGCATACTACTGAACAGGGGATAGACATCGTTATAACCCTCAAGCAGGGAAAGCGCGCCAAAGGTGACAAAGGGGAGGCCGGGGTGGGGTCGTACAAACTTGAGAGTCAGTTAATTGGCACTCATCAATCAATTAGGAATCACTTAGTACCAACCAGTAACAATTATCAGGAGCAATTAGATGGTGCCAGTAGTCAGTCATCGATAGGAGGATACGTACTTAGGGTCTCAATAGTAATGGAAGTCAGCCAGTTAGACTTAGAAGCAAGTAGGCTTTCCAGCCACTCAGATATCTTACAAGGAGAGGTCATAGTTGTAGAGTCACCAATTCTAAGGAAACTTTTTTTTATTAATCTACAGTACGAAAATGAGCAGACACATATTATTCGTTAACGATATTTAACGTTAAAGCTTTATACATTGGAGATGTTATTTATTACTCTAAGTGAAGGATAAAATGCTATATGCTGAGTAGGTAGCGGTCTAGAGTGGCGATACAAGGTCACGTATTCAGCTTTCTACTAACAAGGAATGATAAGTCAGTAAAACTAGAGTTTGAGAAAAAACGATTTTTGTGTTCCACAAGAAATGTAAAATCTAGTGATGGTAAAATAATTTAGTGGATTTTCCTTGTACGCCCACGATACGTATACTCATTCTGTTGCATCCTGAGATTCATTTAACATTCATTTGTAATTTTATCTTATATTATTTTATTATATTCTTATGATATATTTCTTGCAACAATATTCATTTGTAATTTTTATTACTGGATGTATAAAAATTTATTTAATTTACATTGAGTAAATCATAGTGTGTAAGTGAAGCATTACTTTGTTACAACATTGATCTCCACTTTTAGAACTGATTTATCTTGTAGTTTGAAGAAAAAGCAGAAAAATGACCAGTTCCATCTAGCTTCGCTATGAATTTTCTCAGAGTTAAGGTAATAAGAGACGACCAAAGATCAAGTTTCTTCACATCGCTTTATCCAAGACTGGTTCATGTAACCGCCGTTTCTGATAAATGCGGGTATCTGGCAAACTGGCAATCGATTAGAGCAAAAAGAGCTGGCAAGAACATTTTTCCACCGCTCAAACTTTTCACATTACGGGGAAATAAGTTTACTTTTGTTCTTCCCTTTATCACTGATCGCCAAATTGGAGTACCTGTTACTCGTACGTTTATTTATTTATTGTCATATGAACCTGCGAGATATTATAAATACGGTAGCAGAGCCATTTCCTTGCGGAAAGACTTCTATAATACGTAATAATATGAGATGTTTGGATAGGTACAAGTCGACGCAAATTGAGTAACAGTAAGTCTCGAAAATTAGTGGGCCAATTGCACATTGAGTTTGAAATATTAGTGTGACAACTGCACACTGGGAAGTTAGCATTACCTCTCACGAGAATTTAATATTCTGTATTTGTTTCTATCGCGAATATCAGCAAGTTCATGAAATTATAACTCACAACAATAACCATTTTGAAAGCACTTTAAGGCTGATTCAGACACATCCAGTAATTTAGTAGAGTACCGAGTAATTTAGTAATTTACCGTGTGTGGACACTAAAATTTAGTCGAGTCGTTTAGTAAAACAATGGTAAATTACTAAATTACTCGCTACTCGACTAAATTACTCGACGGGTCTGAATCAGCCTGTAGACTTAATTGTGTGGATAATTTAGCATTATGTTATTACATTGAAAATATATGTAATAAATATAATAAAAGAATATTTAAAAATAAGCAAAGCCAAACTGACATTAAGTCGTTTTGATGACAGCAAATGTTACATATGGTGTAATACTATATTTCCTTCTTGTACAGAAATTATTGCGGAAAGTTTGATTGTTTCGCTTTCAGCGGGTACATTTTCAAATGACGCATTAACTCGCCTTACCCAGTTAACATGTTAACTTATCGTATTCAACCGTGTTGCATTAGCCTCAAATCCCTTATTTTAGCAAAAGGAACGAATATTTTTCTTAACAAGTAATCAAAAAATCAGTTTAAATTCAAGAAAAATAACTGATGAACACTATTTTATGTACGAATTTAAACGAAATGTAACACAAAGCTGACATACCTGCGACAGTATAGAAACCTGGATTTCATAATTACGAGACTTCCGACTATAAACATTAAGCCTTCGTTGACACAACTAATTTTTCGATCAACTTTGACATCAGAGATGGGCAAAAAATTATTTGAAATAAAAATTTCGTACACAAATTTTGATCTCAAATAATTTTTTGCCCATCTCTGTTTGACATACCTGGTGGCTCACACCCAGAACAATTTTTGAACGACTACCATTCTCATCTAAAGAATCCAATGGTTATGAAAAAAATCATGGGTCATTTTCAAGGTCCCTAGAATGTATTCCAATAGTTTTTTATTGAAATTTTATTACAGATTTTTTGGAAAAATTCTAGATTACCATATGTCGAGTAAAAACGAAGGAAATCTTTTTAAAAAATGGTAACTTTTACAAATTTCACTATTAGAAGCTAAAAATCTAGAGAATTGTTATTCAGATACAATATTTTGAAAAAAAAGAGTTTATAAGTCGGCTTTGGGAAAGAGGTATTTATTTTGCATATAGAAGGTACACACTATCAAAATCAGCTTATGGATGGCTCACACCCAGAGGGTTAACGATGAGTTAATCTATTGAAATAGGTATGAAGTCAGATACATTTTTAGGATTAAACGTTTTTGGCATATTAAATATTTTTTGCTTCTCTGTTTACAAGTGAAACCTTGTATGTCAAATAACAGACCATATTTATAAATGACTTTAAACAGTATCGTTTTCGTAAAATAAGACGCTTCCTTTGGGAATAATGGCCACGTTTATGGATTCAATGTAATTTAGTAAAGCGATGGTAGGGAGAATATGAAATAGAGTTGATAGTACAAGCATACAGTAGGTAGTTTTAAACTCAGAAGAACCAGAACGCAGGCTGCGCAGGTGAGTAAAATCGGCTGGGATTGTTATTGGATGCACAAGTGTTCTACATGGCTGCAGCAAAGCTGTTCATATTTGTATACGCGCACTCATGTTCTGCAGAGATGTAGAATCACTAGTACTTATTATAGAAATTCTCTTAGCGCAACTAAACCTTATATATATTCGCGTTACGTGCCGATGACAGATATTTTCCTAATTTAATTGTGAAGACAAAAGTTTATAATGGAGCTGTACTTAAGTAAAAAAGTTGCAATTTTTTCATATCATTTACGGTTTCGCAGATATTCACGATAAAGACTTACAATTTCTTTGAAGTGGTGTTTTCACTCTTAATTTATTGTAGGGGAGACCGGGGCTAGTTGATACGTTATTTTGTTTTCAATTTTCTCCATTTTTTATTTGAATTAATTACTTAATAACAAATATGCCAAAATATAGTTTGGTCCTTCATCTTTAATATATAGTAAGCGAACTTGAAAAAATAAATACCTACAAAATAAATGAAAAAATGTTATTTGGACGATCAATTTAGATACGCTGGATCGTAGTAAAGAATTGAACAACAAACTTCACATATCTCGCTCAAATGGAGGTACATATATACGGTGTCGAGATAATTTGTCTGTATGTACCTGCCCCTGTATCAACTAGCCCCGGTCTCCCCCTATGCGTCTTCTATGTGGAATCCCTTGCATAAAAAATATATCACATTATTCAAACGTGTTCAACATAAGTTTTTGCGACTGCTGGCTGTTAAATTTGGCACTCCGATGTCTCGATCGCGTCATGACTGCAGTAAACAGTTTATATTCTCAAATCCCGCGACCTCCTCACAGTAGATTCATTAGAACATCGCCATATATTCATTAGAATATCGACTCGGCTGAACTTTCAGCTTTTGTGAATCTTTATATGCTTACCGTTTCTCTTAGATGTCCTTCTCTTTTCTCTTTATCGAGACACAACACATCGCTTGGTAGGACTCTACCAATAAAATAGGTCAATTAGGGAATCTTTGTAGCGGACATGTTGATTTCCTAATGGTACACTGGCCTCTTTACGGTCGTCCTTAATTTACGTAAGGCTTTTTGGGGGTGGGAGGGGGTCGCGAATTTCCTACGTCTTCTTACAGGGGGGGGGGGGGGGAGGGCAGTCAGGTAGCATCTAGTTTACGTAACTAAAATATTACGTACTGTGCCCCGATGAAAAGAAGTCTGTCGAAATGTCACAGGGGCAAGAGGGGTTCTTCGCTCGCATTGGCGTTCACCGCCCGCGTCCCGTTTGCTTGCTTTGTATTCGTCTACATTGTCGCACCGGCCAATAGGAATGTAGGTACTATTCGGACCCCGATTCGGACCCTCGAGTTTCTCAACCGACTTCTTTTCATCGAACCACAGTATTCATAGAACCACTAAGGTACGTAATATTTTTAACCTAATTTTCAATAAATACAAATTTTATCATTAATGTTCCAAAAAAGTAATTATACCCGAACTGTACCTTGCTTAAAAATGGATCACTGTTATAGGGTTCCGTTGCGAACTGAACACTCACGGATTTGTTTGCAACAAAAGACTGCTATAGTCATGCAAACGATGAATATTAGTTAGCCGAATCAACAGGGGGAATCCTATTTTATGGGCTAAAAATATAGCAAAGTTTAGAAATTTTGTTTAAGAAACTAGCATTTCGATTCATCTGAAATTTGGATCATGTTTTCATGCATCCTTGAAGAAGCTGTAGTTGTTTTTTTATTCATTTTTAATAATAAATGTAGGAGTTATGCATCACGCCGCGCAAAACTCGTCGTCCGCTGGTGTGCATATTTACCTTCCAGGTAATCTGAAACTGAAAAATGAAACGGTGTTTTACTTTGTACATATGCAGCTTCATTTTGATGAACCAGAATACCGCTAAGTTCTATATTTTTTTTTTACACAAGAAAATTGGCGCAAAATTGGATCGCAAAAATTAAAGGTTCAGACCTTTCAGTTTGAAAACTCTCCACACCGCTCAATATTTCTTTTTGTTTTTTGCTGGTCCATCAATTTCATGCTACACGTGTATAAAATGAAACGCCGTTTCATTTTTCTGTTTCAGATTATCTGGTAGATAAATATCATGCACACCAACGGATGACGAATTTTGCGCGGCATGATGGTTGATTATGCATAACTACTATATTTATGGTTAAAAATTAATAAAAAAAACTGTAGCTTCTCCAAAGATGCATCAAAACATGGTCCAAATTTCAAATGAATCGAATCGCTGGATTCTGAAAAAAGTCCCAAATTTTGCTATATTTTTAGCTCGAAGATTAGGATTCTCTCCTTAACAAGTGATAATACCATAGAGAGTCAAGTCATACGTTTTTGGTTTCAAGAAATAAAAATGGCCGGAATTACCCACTGGCCGAAATTACTCCGTTTTCCCCTACACAGGTGAGCTAAGATTACTATAATATTCTTGTATTAACGCGTGTTTATTATAATTTTTCCAACACTTCTACACTAAATAATCGATCATTTCAAATGCCTTACAACCTATAGAATCACGCTATAAAACACAATTTTTCTTTTCCGCAGACTCGCAAAATTCCCCATTTTCTCTCACTGTCACCCGCATTCCGTTTATCTTTAAGAATTTTTCTATTTATAAAACCCAAATCTCCAATCTTATAACAGTAACACCAGATTGCTTGCGGCGGAGTTGCCTTGCGTCAAACGACTCACGAATATGTACATTCGTGTTCTCAATGACCAATCTTCCAGCGCTGAGTTAAAAAGTGGGAATATCTGGTAGGTTGATGTGAGGGAAATTAACCGGGGGCTGGCGCGAGTAATTGAGAATACAGGTGTACTTTGCCAGTCATGAGAGTTCACGAGTAATATCGGCTGATCTGAAATATGGATTCAGAACACGCGAAACAATCGTAGCATGCGGTGCGTGGCTGATCTTCCGAGGGTTATAAATCCGCGGCTGGCAGCCATGATAAACGCCCTGGATCACCATACCATCGCTGTCTAGCTGCCATCTTTCAAACAAGACATTAGATTTAATAGGACGACCGATGTATGACAGTTTTATAAGATCGTAGGTATTCCTTTTGATCCACCGTCACAATTCATCCTGAACGATTCGTTGTTCAATGTCGCATCGAATAGCGCGAGATATCGGGATGGAAATCAAAACCGTGGATAAAGTTACGGGACGCGCTGAAAGTTCAGACGCCATAAAATCGAAATAAAATGGCAACGTCGGGGGATGTAAAGGATATTTGGATATCACGACGCATGTGTTCACTGTGCTAGATGCGAATAAGATAACTGTTATTTCCTCGGAGTCCAGGGAAATCTGTTTCCATGTTGACAATCTGTTTCCTTATTGCAGTTTCCTTTTTCCTTTGGTAGTTCAGCCGGCAATCGTTACTCCCAACATTTTTTTGGAGGTGGGAGCTGAATAGTTCTGTCGTTATTAAAACGGAGTAAATAATATTTTTCTTCTTTTTGTAAAAAAATGAATAGGTACGTAATATTAGGTATATTTAGCACAACTACCCTGTGCATAAATCGGAATTCGTTGTACAAATATAACTGATGGAGTGATTGACTATTTATCTCGTGGAAGAGTAACTTCCTCGTTGTGATTCCGCAAATCATTCTTATGAAGCATAATACACTTTGGAAGAAGAATCTGTCTATGAAATTAAGAATAAAGAATTTGAATTCGAAATAATAACTTTTTTAGAATTAAGGAGAATTGCCCATAACACAAACGGAATATTTACAAAAATTAGTAAGAACTTATCAATCTTTTTAAATGCTAAATAAACTTTGCACAGTATGCTGTATGCAGATAGGCACCTGATAATGATTAATACCAGGGTTCGAAAGAGTTCTGGAACTTTTCATTAGGTTCTATTTGAAACATGGACCATGGGACTTTATTATTGGCTACAACACGCCATTAAAAAAATTCAGTGCCATTTCGAAAACACAGGGTCACACTGATATATCGGAACATACAAAAAATTATAAAAAATGCCTATGTTCGATGAGCCCTATCCTATACAACATGTTCGATATAAAGACATTTTTCCTGAAGTCAATAAACGACGAGTTATTTCATATAGCACTTGTTATTGACTCAGCCTGTATACTTCCTGGACTTTATCAAGAAGCAACACTGCTGTTAATATTGAAGTTATTCAAACTTATATCCTTCCGGAAAAGTAATGCAATTGATTTGACATTAGATATTATTACTGTAATGTATATCTATTGAAATTAACATGAAAAAATCTGTGGCATAATTATGAATTAGAATTAATATGTAATTAATTATGCAATAATAGAATCTTCCAAGCTATTTTTTTGCATATTCTATTCTGTAATGCAAAATATTACATCATTTGAAAAATCTTTTACGTTATAAATGTACTTTCAAAAAACAAGTTTGTCTTAGTAGTATACATTTTTAAAGCATTAACTTACAATTAGATTTACACAGAGAGACGATCTAAATTGTTATTGAAAAGTTTCAAAACCATTTTTCTAAAATGTGCTTCTAGTATAAAAAGCCCAAATTCGTATTCCACTGTTTAGTTTTCCTCGGAAATATCTCTCTCCACTGTTAACACGTTGAATGCCGTGGGGGGCACCGGTGACCGGCACTCAATTTGGCAACAGCGCCGTGGAGGCCACCGGTGACCAGCGACACCAAGATTTATAAAAACACATTATTAGAGTAAATGTCAATACTTATGAATTGTTCAATACTATCACCATTACGGGAGCCATCTCAACTTATCTGTTGTAGATATTTCAACATAATATGTATCACAGAGTAAGAAATTCACGTTGGCGCCACAAGCAATCCATGTAAAATTAGCGTGGCATTCAACGTGTTAATGCCAGAAAGTACAGACAAACGTCGTTTTAAGCAGACAGTTTTGAAAAAGGTATGCACATACAGAGGAAAACAGAGGATTAACAATAGCGATTTCATCAAAGTTAATCCACTGGACACATTGCCAACTACACTTTTGATACTCCTACTTTTGTGACGTTTGTTTCAAACTCTATCTCTAAAGTGATCGTCGTTACTTCTCTGTTGTTGTAACATTTCCAACTAAATGAATATTACTCGACGATTAGAGCAAGTCGTTTTTAAGTGACGTAATTCTGGCCGCCTGCACAGTTGCGATGCTGAGAACGGTGCACGTGAAAAGGGACCAGAGCCAGAATCGTCGAACTATTAGCCTAAATTGCATTTAATCAAGATTACCGAAACAATTCTACTAATGAGTTTCGACTTACTTGTTTCTCGACGTCGATACACGCGCTTAGTTCCTAATGAACCATTCGCCTACAGGAATGAAATAGATGTTTTATAAGATTGATTACAATCGAGTCACGGATAATTGAATCCCGACTAAGGTAATCTGAGAAGGAAGCAAGACTCCTGAAACAGTGTTAATTCTTTGTAAAATAGGGGAGATCGCAAAAAGGATACTAGAGTCAAATAAGTGCTTTATAAAATGTTGGAATTCACATTTAGAGAGAGTATTCCATTTTTTATTGACAAACACGACTGTTGGCTAAACTTGTTTAGGGCAAATGTTATTCAATGCAGTACGAATTTTTTAAAATTCGGTTAACGAATTTAATGACAAAAATATGGATAACGAATAAGTTATTAGTTTCCAGGAAATAAATATGATGATTACCGACTGTTTCCTTTCAAACTTGTTCGTTTTTCGACAATTCGAAATAGTTAATATTTGTTTATTGTTGTAATACTTTAATACTTACAAGGGAAGTTTGGCAACTAGAAAGTTAAAAAAAATCTGAATGTTGCAGAAATGTAGCTCAAATGATGCCAAAACGTAACTATTTTTTGACTTGGCAATAAAACGGTTCTGAGGGTGAAGAAAACGTCCCCTGAAAAAAACGATGAGTTTTCATATTCTCGTTATTATGTACAAAACCATAAAAGATATCGAAAACAGTTCAATTCAAAGTTCCATGGCTTTCGACGTCTTACAATATGGTGATAAAGAATTATCGAAAAAAGGGGTGGTGGGAATAAATTTTAAAGAAAGCAATGTTTTTTGCATATTCTTTATGGCCACTTTATAGGTAAAAAAACATAGAACTTTGAATTTAACATTTTTTTGATATCTTTTACAGTTTCGTAGATACTCGCGATAATCTAAAAACTCATCATTCTTTCGAGGGTGTGTGGTCACTCTTAAGACCATTTTATTGCTGAATCAAAAAATAGTTATGTTATTAAAATGACTTGAGCTACATTTCTATGAACTTCCCTTGTCAGTATGTTTAAACATAACTATTTCCTTACACATTCGCTCATGCCCTTAAAACACCTTGCATACCTATTTTTTTTCTAATTATCAGTTCTGTTCAGTATTTCTTCTATTCTAATTATAAGATTCAAAAAATTAAATCATATATGACCCTAACTATCCTTCTCTAATTCCAACAAAAGGGAAAATGTTAAAACAAAAAGCGCAAAATTTAAATTTGTATTTATAAAAACAGGTTACCTTAATAAACGAATAATTACCGTTATGATTAATACTAACTTTTGGTAATTAGTAGGTAAGTTACATGGAGAATCGTATTAACAGTGTCTATTTACATTATATTTCAAAGATGTATGCTGGTCATTTTCGTCTTCATATGCAACTGTGAGCAAAAGTTTGTGGGCATACGATTTGGGCACAACCGTAGGGGGTAATTAAGAACAAAATATATACTTGCTTTTAAAAAAATAAAGGGCGGCTTGAAATCTCGAAGGCAGTTTCACCTAGATAAGATTTGTCACCATCACAAGATATCCCCTTCGAAACAAAATATGTTTTACTTGAAACCCTTTTTTCATTAACGAATTAGTTTCCGAGATAATCGCATGCGAATCTTCAAATGAGACACCCTGTATAAGATTTTGTGCCGGTTTCTACTACATAAGTTCAGTAAATACAATCTCACAAATCGTAAATTCTTAAAGCACGCTATAAAGAAATGACTTACAAACATTGTTAAATAATAAAGTATGTTCGTGCTGTACCTGAAGGTTACAAAAATTGCTTAAGGGGGAACAACAGGTATCTTTGGAAATTTATTGAAAGCAAACTAATTAATGAATCTCTTTGGAAATTTCAGGACTTTTTATTGCATATTTAAGTTATACAAATATTTTTTTTTTAATTTATTTAAAGCAGATTTATAAGCTGTAGGAAATCAGTAAAATTCCATCGAAAAAATTTTCGCTCCAAAAAAATTTCCGCTGACATGGTTGACAGTCTTCTGAAATCAAAAGACCAAAAAGTTTAGAAACTATAAGCGGGTGGCTATGGCACGACGGGTTCGATTTTGAACATTTTGCAAAATGACAAAATGACGGACCTCTGAAGAAAATTGAGACTTTGTTGTAGAAAATTAACTTCTTTCATTGAAAGAAGAAAACGGCCAATCAAAAAAATCTCCCGTCGTGCCACAACTATCAGCATATGGTTCCTAAAACGTTTTGGTTTTTTGATCTTAGAAGAACCGTTTCGTCGGAAAACTGTCAACCGTGTCAGCGGAAATTTTTTGGAACGCAAACTTACTGATCCTTTATAGTTTATAAATCTGTTATAAATAAATTTTAAAAGAGATATTCGTATAACTTAAATATTCAATAAAAAGCGCTACAAGTTGCAAAAAGATTCATCAAGTAGTTTGCTTTTTATAAATTTCCAAAGAGCCCTATAATTTTCGAGCAATTGCCCTGTTGCCTCCCTTAAAAGTATTAAAAGTTTTAAAATATAACGCGTCTACTAGCTTTATGACTTCTTTATTCTCTTCCAAAATATACACAAATATATGTGTATAGTTACACACAGATTTAAAAAAATGAGTAATATCTACATTTCAGAAACACGGAATACAGATTACCTACAGACTA
The DNA here is from genome assembly GCA_944738655.2 of Andrena hattorfiana. Lineage (NCBI taxonomy): Eukaryota > Metazoa > Arthropoda > Insecta > Hymenoptera > Andrenidae > Andrena > Andrena hattorfiana. The sequence goes on from OX122895.1 coordinate 10,503,401, forward strand.
GTCTATGCAACAGAAATCAGAGTATAATTAAACTCCGCTAGGAATTCATGATTATCATATTACTGTTTGCGAGAATGATTGAAATTTCTGCTAAGCACCCGGTACAACCTCATATACCCGGGATATAATTTGATACGCGTATTTTGGTGGCGTGTAGTTAACAAAGTTCATCAATTAATTGATCCACAGTCGTAACCCCGACTTGCCTACGAGGCAAGTGCGCGCTTTACTATTCAGCTAAATTAGGGAACCCAGCCGGTATAACTTGGTGTAATTGAATGCTGACTACACCAGTCTGAAATTAAATTTCCCCCTCTTTGGTATGTCAATCGTACTTGGGAACTGTGGACAACGAAACTATTGAAATTAAAGTGGCAGCACTCGTGGCACACTCAAGTTACACTTTGCCAGCCTATATGAAGGCGCCTATGCATCGGTATATCGCCGATTGTTTGCGAATGTAAATTGACTTCCGTGAATTTACGGCCCCGTTATGTTTGCGCGTAATTGTAATACGCTTTGAGGTTGTTCCAACCGTTTCATTGAAACTGTGACGCGAAGGGTTGTATTGATCTTGTTTACAACAGAACACTCTGCATCACCGGTAATTTGCACCTACACTCAAACGATCACACTTTTAACTCAAGTACATATGTAATTATGAATCAAGATACGAGGTATCAGATGCATTTACAAGTACTACATTCATCAATTTCATAGTGGATTTCGAGTGCCAAATTTTAATCAAATTTTAATATACCTATAAAATGGAAAGTTTATATGTTTGTGTGTCTGTCGCCTAAACACTTTCGAACGGTAAACTCTGGGGTCACGAAATGTGTCTCATTGTTAGCTCTTTATGCCTGGCTATTCCAGATGAATGTGACTATTTTCAAAATAAATAATTTTTTTTACAAAATCAGAATCTAAATTTCGGGTAAAGTCGGCTAGTAAAGCTAGTGTAAAATAAATAGTACATTTTTTCTCGCACAATCACGATGGTATTTCAACGAAAACACAGGAAATGATGGCGGAAATGATTCTGTATCAGTTTCCAATTATTATAAATACTGCAAGTATCTTTGTCTCGTATTATTTAGAAACCAGTCACTGGGATTTACGACAATGAAAACAGTTAGTAAAGGTATGAGTTTATCACTAGTTTGTACATAATTTTCCAGACTTGGTAAATTTTCCTCATTTTTAACAGCGTCAAACTAGGGAGACCTCTTAATAATATTCTTCACGTTTAGAACAATAATAATTACTCAGAGTTGCGTGCTCCAACTTCCAACAGTCGTAACAGATAATGCTTATAGGAATCGAAATATTTTACGAACCGAACAAAAAATTCGAATGCTCAAACTACGTGGTCCTCTTATAATTTATTATATAGTGATCAATACTATTCCCCACGTTCTCAGCGGATACCTGTAACGGCCCTTCCAAGCGACAGACCAAGTCCAAAGCAGTCTTTAAGTTGGCGTGCCGTGTCGTTAACGTGGCAATCAAGCGGTCCTTTTATTCGATCGTAACACCGTTCACGGTCAGTCGCTTCCAGAAAGGTTAACGAAGTGTTTTATGTTCCCTTTCGGGCGCTGCACGAGTTGGTGGTCGCGCGAGCATTGCATCGAATGCATTCATGCGTACTCGTTTATAGGGAAACAAGGAAACGGTCCCTTTATTGAGAGGTGTATGGATAAAAGGATAAAATCGAAAACATCGTTCTTGTTTCACACGAACAAAGGGCTCTGCCATGGAAAAATGTTGACGGTTACATTCAGCGTAACATGCGCTGTATCCTCCTGTAAAAGAAGCAACTACCAGTTTTTCCTGAAAAAACAGGAGTCACCATCAAAGCTACGAAATGACTCTATTGGATTTATTTGTGAACTAACAAGGAGAGTATTTTAGGTGTCCGCCTCCGATCATTTTGATTTTTGGATATGTTATAGAGGACCGAAAAATAAGAAATACGTGTTTTTTTATTTTCCCCATTTTCATATTTGGGGGGTGAAAACTGCGTTCAAAGTTAGGTTTGAAAAATCATATTTGTGGAATATCTCGAGAACTATTAGAGATAGGGGAATAGTGTCAATGGACGAATTTTGTGTCTTTGAATGCGAAATATGACTGACTCACCAGATTTTCCCCTATCTCTAATAGTTCTCGAGATATTCCACAAAAATGATTTTTCAACCCTAACTTTGAACGCAGTTTTCATCCCCCAAATATGAAAACGGGGAAAAATAAAAAAACACGTATTTCTTGTTTGTCGGTCCTCTATAACATATCCAAAAATCAAAATGATCGGAGGCGGACACCTAAAATACTCTCCTTGTAAGTAGCAGCATATTATGTTTGTTTATATTCTCATTGGGTTGTAACTATTAGGTTAATGAATAGATACCTTCATAGCAGGCCCGGATTAAAGGGGTGCTACTGCAGCCCCGGGCCCCACTTTCCACAGGGGCCTCGTTCTAAGCCTTCAATTCTAATTGTAAGCGATTTCCTCACTCTGTCTTCATTGGAAATGTTGTATCAAATAAATTGTCTATGAGTTCCACAACTTCCAATTTTATATTTTTATTTTAAATTTTCACTGTTTAAACCTCCTTTATGATATCTATTTAAATTTTTACATTTTTTGAGAATTATATATTTTGAGACATATCTACATATTTTTCGGCATCCCATTTGAAATTTCACACGCAATTACAGTGAATTCTCATTATACGAGAATTTAAACTCGTTATTGTTTAAATTTTTTACATTCCCCTGCCCCCTTTCCAACCACGGGACCGTCAAAGTTTGATAGCCCCGGAAGCCAAAAATCTTAATCTGGGCTTGCTTCATCGTATACTCTTATCTCGACGTTTACCTAATAAATTAATATTATCAGCATATTTTGAACATGGTGCAGATATTGTGACAAAAAAAGTGACCCAAAAATCGTCTGTTTTTGGTCCAACGATTTTGGAACCAAATTTTGTGCCAAATGACACATTATGATGAGACATCAATCACAAAAAATTTTCAAGGTGAACCGACAATTAGTTTCTGAGATATGGAAGGTCAAAGTGAATAAGCACCTAGGACACTGATATTTATTTTTCTTGATTTTGATTTTTGGAAATGTTGGTGGATACATTACATATCTATATAAGGCATTGAGAGCAAAAACGTACTAACCCACATTAAAAAAAATTATATTATCCATTTTTGCTCTCAATACCTCATATGAGGATTGGATATATGCAGCCTATGATATTGACCATATCCGAAGAACCTCTCATAATGTGATTGTAACAGCCAACAGTTCGAGCACCACGTTCACATGTGCAGTAGGGTAGGGTGAGGCTGAAAGTGCCGTTTTTCATATAAACCTATGTAAAATTTAGTAATAACAATCTAGAGATATACAGTGTTATTTGGTATAAACTACAACTATTATGCTTTACTTTTACAAAGTTGTTGGCTAATAGTGTTATTTTTTGTTGAGTTACATCACAAAATTTGTGTCAATTCAAAATAGACCTTCTGCCCCATGCCCGGAGCAAAATGTCCATTACTTGGGGTACAAAGTCCTTAATACTTCCTACCAGCTTTTCGTGTAACATAAAACAAAATAAATAAAAAACTCTTTTCAAATCAACAAATATTTATTAAACCAATTTTTTTTATATACAATATTGGCAGGAAATACTACGGCATCATTTTTTAAACAAAAAAATGAAAAGACAGGACACAGATTCAGCTTGAACAAAAAATTTCACAATAATCTTGGCTCGACATAAAGATATAACTCTCTTTTAAGCATTTTGCCCCTATTTCTTAAACTCAAATTATCTTATAATAAAAAAACAGGAAAAATGGTAGATAAAATGTATGACTATACTAATTGGTTTGCTTCAACAAAGACAACCACTCTTTTTGGTATATTAACATGACTTCTTTAACAAACAATAAAAATATAAGTCGATTATAGATTCGCCGATATATAGGTTCAAAAATATTATCATTCAGAAATAAACAATGTCATGTACGCATTACTACAGGAACATACAATGTTAACGTATTCTGTAACATAACTGTAATTTACTTCGAATAACACAACTAAAACGACGTACTTCTTTCGCTTCTTGATATAAATAATGACAAAGGCGTCATATGACATGCGCAATAGCTCAAAACCGACTGGCGACTCTACGGTCTTCCTCGTTATCCTTGCCATCAACATAGTTATGCTGCAATATTCCATAGATTGTTTACGAATGGAGATTTTGCATTCGGGACTTTTTACCCGCCTCACTCTTAGCCTCACTCTACCCTAACATTCTCTGATTGATTCCCGTCCGGTTTTAATTTTATCAATAAGTATGAAAATGTGGTGATGCTTTCCTTACGTTTTATGAAAATTGGAATATTTTTTTACATACGGCCCGCTATATTGAATCGACCATCGTGAATATTGAAATGAATTTTGACTTCTTCGACCTCCCTTTGACAACTTGAAAATTTGTTGTGATTGATGTCTCGTCGTAATGTATCATTTGGCACAAAATTCAGTTCCAAAATCGTGGGACCACAAACAGACAAAAAGTCCCCACATTTTTGGGTCACTCTATATTACAACCTCCTTTACTACTCACGGCAGAACGAAGAAGGTACATGCGTTTAGGGTAAGAAGTTGTATATGTGTGGTGGTGTCTGTTAACATTTTCCTCCAAAACTACTGGACCGATCTTCAGGCGGTTCCTTTGCATTATTTAGGTGCCGTTTAACGGCTGGTTCTTAAACATATTTTTAGGCATTTAGTCGCCAGGGAGCGCTGCAGTAGAATCGCAATAAAAGAAACAGGACTACAAGGCTGTATATTCTATAGAAATTAAATCTTCGTAAGCCGTTCCGTATGCCATTATGTATTAGGCATACGTGAGCAAAACTTAACAATAAAAATATAGAACACAGTCCTCTAAAAAATGTGAAATAAAAATGAAATTAAAAATTTAAAAAAATCCACGACAATGTAAGCAAAACTTAACAATAAAAAATAAAACACAGTCCTGTAAAAAGAGAGAAATAATAAAGGCAACAATACTATTTAATTATCAGCTGTCGTGTCGTACCTCTTTACCCAAACAACCTTACCTAGTTCTTACCTAAACGTGAGGTCACGCATGACAGTTGATAATTCATGAATATTGCTGCCTTTATTATTTAACTCTTTTTAGAGAGCTGTCTTTTATTTTTTATTCTTAAATTTTGCATACATCGTCGTGGATTTTTTAAATTTTTAATTTTTTTTTAAGTTTTGTCTTTTTAAAATTCTTTAATGAACGAATCTTGTGTTGTATTCGTGTTGTAGTCTACTGTGACGTGGAGAAATATTTTCAAAAACTTTTCACACTGCCGTGTAACAGAGAAATCAGCTGAGTGGCCATACACTTATGAGTGTTACGGCATTTCTGGCACTCCGCTATATAGCAAAGAAACGCCACCTATAAATCGAAGGCGTCCGTCGTCCTTCCAGCCATTAATTCCCAAAACACATCGTTGGAAACAGACCTCGTTCTGGACATTTCGAACGGTTCCGAGGAACTTGTTATTAAAATACTGGCCGGGTTTCATGTGACGACGGAAAAACGCGATTAGTTTTACACGAGAACTTCGCTTCGGCCCGCTAGCAACTTTGCTCGTTGTGCAGTTTTAATTAACGCTCTCGAGCTGCTCGTGCGCTCACCGATTCGGAAGAACATCGGAAAATTGGAATTTTTAGGACGCCAACCGAAACTCGGCGAGTAATTCCGTGACAGGTGGAGCCTCAAACACTACACGTAGAAATGTCACATAAAACCAGCAATATTGTATGTCACGTTATAACTTTATTTAGGGTAACCTGGTTTCGCGCGCGTAGTGAAACAGTGCTGTTTATCGTGACTAACAGTGACCATGCTGTAGATCATCCCACTTTGTAATGACTAAAGACAATATCTAATGGAGGGAAAAATAAACGTGGTAATTAATAAATATTTTTGCTGAGAGCTGTGTAGGTACTTTTCTTCAATTTGCATTGTAATTAATGTTAAAAAGTATCTCATGATTTATAAGTTTCATATGGCATTTAAGTAATGTTAAATGCTGTGCGCTGATAGTTTACATAATTTTGAGCTTTAGTACATCAGAGATTCTCTGCGCGACGTTACAACAAGGTACAACTGCGGATTTTTAAAATAAATTAAAATCGTAAAATTAATTTCTTTCGGACAAAACTTTCTTTTCGGAAAAGAATTCAGTATAGATGAACTTGATTAGGAAGTACTACTTTTCCATTAAAAATATAATATACGGTTATTATTGTCCATTTTCACCCAATGTGGGTACATTACATTACTTATGAGATGACCTGTATAGAATGTGAGTCAAGGTCACGAGCCCATGATTCGGTAAAATAATTTATATTAAACAGAAATTGCACAGATTATTAAACAGTAATAGGGTTCCATAATGAACGGAGTCGAACTGCATTAACGAAAATCGAAGAGACCATAGTGTACGACGTAAAGGTGATAACAGTTTTCAAATAAAGTGTAAGCTGGTAATTTCGCTTCCATGACTCACCCACCGCCGTATTTTCTTCCTGAAGCCTGTTTCAATCCATCAGCAAGCGGGAAGCGCAGTTGTGGCAAGTGCTTAAAGAGACAAACCACAAAGACTTAATCAGAGACTGTCTGTTGGCTCGATCTGAAAGTGGGAGAGTAGGAAATCGCTGGCCGTCGACTGCACTTACGATCGATCGCTCATTGTACCGAACTTTTCTCTTGCGCACCATAGCGTTCATTCCGTGTGAAACTTTATTACAACCTTCTCGCGTAATGAAACCCGACGGGTACCTGTAGAACGGGAGCTAAGTTTTGTAACACGCCACATATTGTTCACGAGCCCTTGATATTTCGCGTTTCTCGGAAATCTGCAGCGAAGTAAGATTACTTCTAGATTGATGTCGAACAATGAGGTGTTTGCTAGACATATTGCTGGCAGTTAAATAGCTGTTCCTGCGGTTGATTACCGGTTCTATTGGTCTTCTCCCACTCTGTAAAAAGAGTGGTCCCATGGAATGACAGTAAAATAGTTTCCCACAAAATAAGCATGACTGTAATATATTCAGAAGCTTCTGTCGTTCGGACCTGATGTAGTCTATGGTATGGGAGACCGGGGTAAAGTGAGCCTCGGTGTAAAGTGAGCTTTCTTAATTTGTTATTTAAAAATAGAATAGATATATTTACAAATTTTGGTGACATAATAAACGTATGTAATACAACAATGACAATTATGCAAAAAAATTAAAAATTAATTTTAAGATACTTCCGTTTATTTTTCTTTTCAATTTAGCTTTTCGGATAAATGAGCCATAAATGTGTTATTTTAACTCAAAATTTTTTTCTGCGTGTTCAAAACAAGCTTATAAACATACATGTAAACGCATTTGAGAAAGCATTAATCCCAACATTATTAAATAATTCATTTTCCACTGAGTACATATTCGGGGTAAAGTGACCGAGGTAAACTCATCTTCAATGGCTGCTAAGAACCGATGCGCAAGTGATGTGCGCAATAATCTAACCTGTCAGCTGGCTAGAAAACCACGCGGCGTGATGGAACCGAAACTAACTTCAAACAAATGAAAAATCTGCCACAGTTTTTGACAACCACGGTGCAAAAAAGCCAGAAGCTAACGCGCTACACACGTCATCCCAGCGCAAGGAGTATAAATTACCTATATTCTTAATTAAAGTTCTTATTTTATTTCAGCTCACTTTACCCCGGATAGGAGCTCACCTCTTGCATAATTTTTTTCAAGTTGAATTTTAATATGCTCTAAGTTTATTTTAAGTATTGCTATTCATCATTTACCAGTAGTAATGTTTAAACTATATTATAAATATATGTCCACACATTTTTATTGAAAGGGAAAAATTTGATTCTACTTCAAACATTTTTAGGCTCACTTTATCCCGGTCTCCCCTAACCAATATTTTAATGTTATTTAATAACTGTCACTGTATACCATATAAAAGAGTGTTATGCAGGAACTTTTATTTTTATTTTATAAGATAGGGAAAACTGCCTAATTCTTAAGAATTATTTAGTAATAGCTCATATTATGCAACAATATGCATAAGCTTTGTATCAAGGAACATCCTCAGACATGCATTGAAATAATTATTTCTATTAATCTGTAGTTAATGACGTCGTAAGTTATTCATGTGACAGGACATTCTCATTTCTCATTTTAATACCTTAAACACGTTATGAGTATTACACGTATTACATGTATTACTTCGATGTAAATCATTTTAATTATCTTCTCATTAAAATGATTTACACGATAATATTGTAATGCATTATAATTGAAACAATAAAAGGTAACGATAATTTTACAATTTAAAGTCAATTTTAGTACCCACACATAATTGAGAGTTAATAGACCTTAAAACAAAATTCAATTAAGACAAATAATATTCTCCTTTAAATAACAATAATGAAAATTGTGTTGGATGATTAAGTCGAACCTTGAGTTCTATTTTTTGCTATTGTGTTGATTTTAGAAACGGAATCGTGAGAAAAATATCTTACATCCTTAAGCTTTTTATTTTCCTAAGTATATTGTAAAAAATGAATTGAAAATAATTTTGAAGAATATTGTCAATTATTAAATGAAACAAGTACAGTACTTAATGTATTTCATATTATTCGTATTTTTGGTCACAAAACTGAAGTACCAATATAACTGTATCAAGCTTCGGAAGCAACCATTAAAATGGCATTATTAAAATGAACAATCTTCTTTGTCAAAACGAATAAACCCAATAGTTCATTGACTTTAAGATCCTCCATATACAAATACACTAACAAATGTAATATCTCACACCAAAATTGCCGATTTTTAAAATTCCTAAACGCGCTATGAAAGGTACAGAAACTCCCATTGAAAACATTTCTCACTATTTAAAATCATTCATCGCCAAACCCTAATTCCCTTCCACATTTCAAAAACACCCTAAAGTAAAAAATATCTGAAGCAACCATATATACTTTACAACAATGCCGCATCCAGAGGGGAGGGGGGGGGGGGGGGGGTCCTGGCATCGCCAAAGAAGGGGCTTTGTAAAAAAAAGAAAACTGTGTTTTATTCTTTAAATAAATTTTTGAATTTGCATTAAAAATATTTTCATCCGTTCAACTCGGCTAGAGACTTGAGTAGATTAGTCACACAAGTCTCCCCTAATTGCGACAACAGAACGAACAAGACACACATCTCCCATAATTTTCTTATGAAAGTAGTGGTTTTAATATTCTCCACGCTACTCGGGGGTCGGGGAGGGGTGGCTCTCAAACAGTTACCACTTCATGCTGTGCTGCAGAAAAGGATAAGGGTGATCTTAACCATCCAGCAGGAGGTCGGCCTTTGACAAGGATATTTATGAACTGCCGCGAGGAACTTTCAGAAGTTTCGTTTACCATCGTACGTTTTTCTGAGCCGACACTAAACGGAGGCACATAAGCAGCCCAGCACTTTTCTAGTGACAGGTGAACGTGTGCATTCGCTTTTACTTCAACCGGCCACGTAATAACCTGTGCAATATCGGGCAGGTAATATCAGGTCGCTTGTTTCACCGCTTGGATCCACCCTTTCTCCAACGTAAGTGTCTTTTTAAAAGCCCCGACGGTCTCGTTCAAACCCAGCAAGTGTATTTCGGCGGCGTAGTTCAGAAGGATTCACGCTGGACTCGTGTATTTTTATTGGACAGTTTTGTTACGACACGGGATTGGAATGAAAAACTCATTTTTGAAGGGCGAGGTCAATCTAGCGTGACTTGCAGTGTGTATAATATGACATTTTCGAGTTTCATCGCAAAGGTAAAGCTAATCATGAGGTACTACATGAAACTGGTAATCGAGAGGGGAGCAACATTTGGCAATGATGACCAGGATTGTTGTAACGTTTATACGGGGTGTTAAAAAAGGGTCTAAGACTTTAGGGGTTTATTTTTATTATTATTTATTATTGCCGTATCAACTGCTACAGGTTATTAACGACGTACGTATAAATAAGGCATTCATTTATTATTATAATACAATAACAAATACAATTACAAATTTTGCATACATACATATTATAGGTAGGTATAGTATAAACTCATAAAGATGTTGAGATACTGATTCAGAACTAGTTATATGTTACTTAGTTAGATTTTGGAGTATAATGAGTTTTTTCTCAGATAGTTAATTAACTATTTCATGTGCGTTGGCTTGGTTAGCATTTCATCTGTATTGGTATCAACTGTATTCCTAGAGTAGTCAAATTTGGTACAATTATGTAATAGCTGTTTAACTGTGATCGGAATATTACATTCACGACACATTTTCAGAGGTGATTTATTTTAGGGGTTTATATATAGGAATAGTATTCAAGTGGTTAAGTGAAAACTTGCGAAAAAAGCAGGATCGGTTAAAATGCCTTCTTGTGGCGAGTGCGGTCACTACACCATATTTTATGAAATCCATGTGTAACATATTTCAGAAATCTATTGATATACAGTAACGGATAAAAAAGTTACCACTTTTTCGATTCGCTTTATTTTTGTTATTTTTTAACATCAACTTGGAATTGTGGTATGTGTCCCTAGTAGCATTTCTGGTTGGCCAACGGTAGCCAACAAGTTGGGAATTAGTTGGGATATAGTTAGTGTTTTTGCCTACAAATTCCCAACATAGAGCCTACGGCAAAAAAATTACGACAATGTACCAACGAATATTCAATGTTGGGCCTACAATTACTATGGTTGGTTAATTAACAAAAAATTTTCAACGATGATTAAATGACATCTTATAAACGTCAGAAAATTTTATTATATTCCCTGTTATTATATTCCAAGTTGTGATTTTTCTTTTCTTATTTATAAATACGTAATGTATTTATGTATGTGAATACATAAATAATTGAGACGAATGTGAAATTTTAAGGAATGAGTCTAAAGGTCGAATGATGATATTTTCTAGAATATTTCGCGTCACTGCACAGTTTTTATAAAATATTAATACTAGTTATGTAACTAGAAATTAGAAGTGTTTACAAGGAAATGTGTTCGGTAAGTGCGAACAGCGGTTGCTTCGTAAGCGGAAAGTTTGGGTTCGATTCTCCTCACCCGCCATTTTTTTTTCTTAAACCAGGCCTGAAAAAGACATGTTTACAACGTCTTTTGAAGATCTTTAAGACGCCTTCTGGACGTCTTTAATACGTCTTTTGGAAAGAATATAAATAATTGAGCAACAGTAGGAAAACCTACTTTGGCCATCTGTTGTTGGCCCAACCTGAAAAAAAAGTGCCAAATCTAACTGTTGGCCAACCAGTAGCATTTGTTGTTGGCATACAGTTGGGCCACGCACATAATATTCGTTGGCCAACAGTTAGATTTGGCACTTTTTTTTCAGGTTGGGCCAACAACAGATGGCCAAAGTAGGCTTTCCTACTGTTGCCCAATTATTTATATTCTTTGCAACAGACGTCTTAAAGACGTCCAGAAGGTGTCTTAAAGATCTTCAAAAGAAGTTGTAAACACGTCTTTTTCAGGCCTGGTTTAAGAAAAAAAAAATCGCAGGTGAGGAGAATCGAACCCAAACTTCCCGCTTACGAAGCAACCGCTGTTCGCACTTACCCAACACATTTCCTTGTAGACACTTCTAATTTCTAGTTACATAACTAGTATTAATATTTTATAAAAACTGTGCAGTGACGCGAAATATTCTACAAAATATCATCATTCGACCTTTAGACTCATTCCTTAAAATTTCACATTCGTCTCAATTATTTATGTATTCACATACATAAATACATTACGTATTTATAAATAAGAAAAGAAAAATCACAACTTGGAATATAATAACAGGGAATATAATAAAATTTTCTGACGTTTATAAGATGTCATTTAATCATCGTTGAAAATTTTTTGTTAATTAACCAACCATAGTAATTGTAGGCCCGACATTGAATATTCGTAGGCACACTGTTGTAACTTTTTGTTAATTAACCAACCATAATAATTGTAGGCCCAACATTGAATATTCGTTGGTACATTGTCGTAATTTTTTTGCCGTAGGCTCTATGTTGGGAATTTGTAGGCAAAAACACTAACTATATCCCAACTAATTCCCAACTGTTGGCTACCGTTGGCCAACCAGAAATGCTACTAGGGATACAGTTTTCAATTTTCTATCAGAGTAGGACATATTGGGCACATGCTGCAGTTTTGAGTTGATATTAATAAATAATAGAGGTAGAGTGGATCGAAAAAATGGTAATTTTTTTGTCTGCTACTGTAAATATTTATGGCTACCTTAGGTAAATAATTGTTACTATGAAAACAATGCTGCTTGTTAATCTTGATATTTATAGTAGTTATAGTATCTTTGAAAGTATATTCCATTATGCTCGAAACCTTTGTTTTCACAAAAATTGCCTATTTTTTTCTTTAATAGTAAATTGTTTAAATAACCTGTATAAATGATCTTAGGATGAAAATTCCGCCCTCTTCCTATTGTTTTAATTTGTTTCTAAGTCATTGAAAAGTGGAAGCCACGAAAGGTGGAATTCCCAGGGACATAACAACTTTATTAAATACATTCAGTATATTCTTATAGTATGTACTTCTTAAACAGCAGAAATATTTACGTAGGGGGCTTTTAACTTGCTCCATATTTAGCAAGGCATTCGCATCTGCATAAAGCGATTAAATTTCATTTAACGCAGTGCTTCCACTTTAACGATCGTTTTTAGTCAAAACAGAAAATCGCATTCCACATAGCTATATCGAATCCCTCTATAAACTACTTAGTAAAAGCTCGTTAAACTTCAACTTTTGAATTATCGGTATTCCCTTGAAAGGAGAACTAATTAAACGATTAATAAACGACCTAGTGGAATTTTTGTATTATATGCTACTTGAGCTACGAACCCTTGTACTAAATTCATTAAACTCTCTACTCTCAACTATTTATAGTTTCATATTACTCATTGTATATTTAACCCTTTCGCAATGTTATAAAAGCATAAGGAAAAACCTAGAAATGTGTATTTCTTTTACCGCCAAAATTATTTGCATTCCCGATAACAGATACAAAAAAACAGCCTTCTCGAATTTTTCTCGTACTCCACTGTGAATGTGTTAGAATCAGCCTTTGTTAATACTTGCTTTAATATTACATACACCCAATCACTATAAACATCAATATTTAATTTAATTTTTAACCGACTTCAAAAGGAGGATATTTCATTATGTATGTACTGTCGTTTGCAAAAATGTTGCCGACATAAACTTGGTGGTCCAATCGTGTGTATCCTCATAGGCCCAAGTTCTGTAACACAGTGGTAGATGTAAGGCACACGTATTGTCGCTATTGGCCGACGCGTCACGTCAACGAATCGGTCAGCAGCACCCCGCAACGAAGAGAGCGAGCGGGGGAATTAGGGAGTTCCGCAGCAGAGAGTGGGGCGGCACCAGCGAGGTAGCCCCCTTGCTCCGCTCAGCATTCGGACGCCAACATTTTTGCAAACTACTGTATGTTCGCGCATAAGTTTGTAACGCGTGAACTGATTTGGACGATTCTTTCATTGTTGTATAGCAGGCCTGTCCAGGGATTTACTCGCACGAGCAGCCGCGAGTTGCTCTTCGCTCTCGGAGGCACCGAGCCAGGCCCAAGAGCGAAAGATCTTCTTGGTGGGGGAATCTGTAAACGCCACTATGTATCTCCACTCTTTTACGGCTGCCGCTCTTGCCGTCGCTCTTGCGTTCGCTCGCAACCACCCGCGGCTGCTCTTCGCGGGCAAGAGCAAAAGTGGACAGGCCTGTTGTATAGAGTATGTACCCAAATTGGTACCATCATAAATGTTTTCTAACCGAATTCAATCGTAAGTAACTAAAAATTAAAAAAAGAATAAACTTTTTAAAAAAATGTAAGAAACCAACTTCACAGGCGCGCTAAAAAGAATAAAATATTTTTTTAGTCAGTGCCAAAATGGAAACAAAATTAAATCAATTTCTAAACCTTTATAAATTATAGCCCATTAGAATACTAACGCCCGTGCATTCGGGCGCCCAAAAATTTAGTGGGACGCCACGCGTCCAGCCGATTTAATTTTGTTTTTATTTTGGCACCGACTTAAAAAAAATTATTTTTTTCTTTTTAGCGCACCTTTGAAGTTGGTTTTTTAATTTTTTTTAAAATATACGAACGAATCTGGAGTCTGGATACAAGATATTACAACACCCCTCATCCTAGTGGTCGAAAGTCAATAATACTGGTCGAATTTTGAATTCTATTATGATTTCCGGATGGTCCCGCGTTCGCTATTCCATAGGGGCTTCTTAAAACCTTTCTAACCAGAAATCAGTGGCGAACGTCTTTAGTTAAGAAGCATCAGCTACAGAATCTAAATACACAATCTATTATGATAATAGTGGCTTCCGCGAATCACGTGTCTCAAATCGATGGACACGGTATTTCGACTTTTTCCGATAGGTGCTTTACTTTTATGAAATTGAAAGAATGATAAAAAATATGAAAATCAATGCTTACGATTTTAAGGTCTGCTATTTTACGGTAAGTAAAAAATTGAAACTATTGCATATGTAGTTTGCTAATTACGTTGCTATGCTCTACATTTCCGTTTGGTTGTTTTTCACTTTTTATAAATCGGTTGGGTGATATTGCGTGTATTGCAAAATACTAGAGATGAAAATAGGTTGGGCAGTGATAAATATATCTACAACATTTTAATGACTTCATAAAATTTTACACACATTATTATATATATTTTCACATTTTACTTTTACTTTTTACTTTTTCACTTAAAAAGTGAATCTTTAATCAAACTACTTGACTAGTTTTCTTCGTGATCCGAATGTATACATATAACTGAGTCCAAACCAACGGACATAAATAAGTTAAATGAAAAGAAGTTGAGTAGAAAACAATTCCATTATTCACGCTCATTTTTAAACACACACACACGCACACACGCACGCACGCACGCACGCACGCACGCACGCACGCACGCACACACACATAACTGCTCAATTCATTCTTGAACCATTAACTGCAATTCTATTTACCATAACTGTATTTAGAATAGCGCCGTCCAACTTGCCTCTTGAGAGGCAAAAGGCGTCCCCCACCAGTGTACGCCGTTGCCATGGCGCACAGACGCGGCCGATTCAAAGTAACAGTGAACGTCGGTGTCGCGCGTGTCGTCGGAGCTTCCTTGTCTACGGAAAGGCCGCGGTCTCCTTTTCAGCTTCGCGCGGTTTCCTTGACGACAAGTCACGCTGCTCGAAAGAAAGGTTGGACGGGGAAGTAGACGCGTGAGGGGCCCCTAGACGCTGGACAGCACTGATTTAGAACATTGTAGGATATCATCAGAATTTTACATATCGCTGGGATCTAACGATCTATTCGCAGAAAATATTTAAAATAATTCTCGTTAATATCATACGTGTTTCAATAAAAAATAAAATAACACTAATAAAATCTGCTATACAAAAAAAAATGATAAAGTTTTAGCACAGATGAAGTGATCCATATATTTGATGAAACCATTTTCACGTTTTTGAGGAAATGGTGCGTATGGGACATATGATTCTGATTAAACTTTTTCTCCTTTCAGCGAGCAGAATATGTTAAAGTAAAAAATTAATATTAAATTTCAATTTTAATCAATTTTGCGGCAATTATTTTTTCTCTCCACCGACCCAGAGGTGTATATTCACCCCTGAAAGCAGTGTCCATTAGTTTTTTAACACCCTGTACATATGCATATAAGCAATAAATGATAAATATCTATTATAAATATTTGTTTGGGCCTTCATGGTATGAGTTCGGGAATTTAATTATTATACTATGTGCGTTACAATTAATTTTCAATTAAGTATTAGATGAATATTATGATTTTATACAATTTCAACAAGAACAGGGATCGATTGTTCTATTTGATTGGATTCGTTGCTGTGCACAAGCGTTTCGCTACTGGCAATGCGTTGGTACCGGACCTGACAAACACAATAACTGCAATTAAAACTTTTTTCTATTTTCAGTGATTCTCGCCAGGTGCGTTCTTCAGTTGCACGAGAAATACGTTCTTTCAATTACAAACTTTATGAAACTGGAGAATCGCTATTGCACAAAAAAGGGCAAAAATTCTGTGCTAACTGTCCAGACTAACAACGATTGGCTTTTCTAGTTGCACATGCGACGCACTACAATTAAATATAAATGGGTAATTTTGTCGTCGTGCATTCATACAGCAATATGGAATAAAAAAGGTCATAAAATTTGGCGTATGGTAATAATATCGAATAAAAGTACAATAAGCAACGGCGGGAACCAATTTTTGGCCATATGGGACCAATTTTTATTCTGCTTGTTAAGGGCACGTGCTGGATTAACGCTGCGATCGCAGCGGACAATGTCATTTTTTAAAGAAGTCATTATATTAGCGGACCAGAGGATTATGTTTTCCAAGAGACTTTGGCCGGGCTGGAATATGATACCGAGTTTAGAGAGGACATTTTCCAGTCATGCCATTGACGTGTCGTAGACATTCACGACAAAACTGATTAAACTAATTATCAGCGGGTCGGTTTTTTCAGGACAGGGGGCTTGTGTGATGCTCTTGCCGGCCTGTAGGAAATTTCATTAGGCTCCGGGACGGTGCATAAAGGCGGATTCACACATATCAGTTTCGTGACAGTTCAGTGCGGTCAGTGTCAGCGGTAACAAATATCGTTTCCCTGTTTTGGAGTAGTTCAGACTTGTCCGTATCAGGTACTGACACTGACACAAAGACACCATTGGCACTGACGACACTGGACCGTCACGGAACTGATATGTGTGAATCCGCCTTAATTGAAAATCCGATTTGCAATGTCATTGGACGGTCCTATGTCCCACCTAATTGCACGGCCCTAAACCATTTGACAGTTTTATAAAATTTCAAGTTCCGGTTCGAAAAATGTATATTCATTTTGTTCTAAAATATTAACATTTCTGATAAAAAGTGTATATTTTTGTTTATTTTCTGTCAATGAGTTAAAGACCGTCTTGATGGGATTAAGCTTTGGCGGGTTAGGCAGTTTTTAGTTGGTAGATCAGAATATCATTCTGGTCCCCCGAACCTGTCTGGACTTTTGAACGGATTTTGTACTCATCATCCATTTTTAAATGATTTGACTTAGCTTCGATCCTCTGCATGTTTGGTGTTTGTTTATTTGTTTGGTGTATGGTTCAAATCTGGTAACTCATGTGATAACTGATATGATATCACTATCGAAATTGTAGTACGAGAAAATAATTATCTTTTAGTTTTTAGTGCATTTTTAGCAATTTATTATTAAGGCTATATTATATTGCTAATAAGGTATTATCAGTGCTTGTAAATACGTATTTTCATTTGCTACATACTCGACCCACGAGCTGTTTTTCGAGCTAATACAGCTATTACAGTTTTTCACTTTTTCCAAACTTTCAATGGTATTTAGGGCGTTCAGTTTTATTAGAAAAGAGTATAGGTACCATTCGATAAAAGTATCTTAAACACGTAACATTAAACTGCGGAAATATTTTCTAGGTAAGGAAAGAACGCGTTAGGGTAGGTACTCTCATGGATACGTATCTACAGTTAATTAATGAATATCTATTGCATAACTGTTACTGCAAAGACTTTTCGTAGTTCTTGATAAAATAAACGATCACTTATAATATTCAGGTTTACTACTAATAGGGTAGACCGGGGGCGATTGTAAATCGTTAAATATCTCAAAACATATAATAGATACTGGCCCAAATTTTGGATATATGATGAAGAATGACATTTGGAATACACACATTCATGTTCTAGCAGTATAGATACACAATTGACATGCATAGCGAAGAAAATAACTTTTCGATACCCTAATGTCACTTTTTCTTACTGATTTAAAATTGTAATATAAATACTTCCTTTGCAAGTACGTGTTTTTTCTTTTCTTTTTTTAATACTTAATTTGGGCCATTTTTAAAGTAATACTGATCGTTACTTACCATTTTTGCGCGTCTCATTAATTAAAGTTATAATTTAAGTTGAAAAGTCTAGTCGGGAGCGATTGTAACATCCGCGGTAGGGATCGGTTGTACCGTGACAGAACCGAATAGTGACAAAGATGATGAATAATATTGTCGTGTTTGCATGGCGTCCTATAACACAAGCAAACCAAATAAAAAATGGGTGCAATGTACCTACTAAATGTAAGAATTGATCACATGGAGAATGCACCAGCCAAAACGTTTTCTATTTCTGCCACAATTGCGATACCGCATAATTGGTTATAAATTTTACTTTTTTATTTATTATTATGATTAAAATAAAAAAATGTTTCAATTTTGTTTAATTAAATTTGTGTTACAATCGATTCCATGTAGTGTTACAACCGACCCGGGATCAAGGACGGTTGTAACACTTTCTCTGCTTCTCATTTTTTATTAATAACCTGGATATTATTTGACATACAGTGAAAATGTTGTGTCTCAATAATGTTAGATAAGTAACATTTTCATATAAAGCTTTTGTTCTAACTGTGATAGTTTTTGCGTAATCGTATTACAAAGTCAGTGTTACTACCGTCCCCGGTTTACCCTACTAATTCAAGAAATTTTTATTAATGATTAATCGCTTCAATTAATACTTGAACCAATCAAGAAAACACTTCAATTAAAAAGTGAATATTTCAATTTTGATAATAAAAAAACTGAATTCACTTACGAGGGGATCGTGCATATAAAGTCCTGCGTACCAATTTTGTTTACTTGAAACTAACGGAACTGAAGTAGTGTTACTTCTGTATTCGCCACAAGAGAGCACTTGAACCGATTCTGTTCTCGCAAGCAGCATATCCTTAGCGACTCCTATATACACCTGTTTCGTCCTATTCAAAAACCAATATCCTGCGCCTAAAGCAGAATAAGCTAAGTAAACTTATAGCCTCGTTCTCATTAATCAAGTTACTTGACTTCAAGTCGCTTGGATTCAAGTAACTTGACTTCAAGTCGCTTCGATTCAAGTAACTTGACTTCAAGTCGCTTGGATTCAAGTAACTTGACTTCAAGTCGCTTCGATTCAAGTAACTTGACTTCAAGTTTGTGTTCAGTAGCATCGGTTGCCTTCAAGTTACTTTTAAGATTCCTTGCAGCAAGTAGATATCTAAAATGGCGTCAAATGAGGTAGACTCCTTTTTTATTCCACAAAATATCATATTTCTCATACATTTATAAGAATTTAGACACCCTGTCATTACGCCACCTATTTTTAGTCATTGCTTTATGATTATAACCTCAATTTACAAAAACAATATTCAGGCACCAACTTCAAGTGACTTCACGTTCACACTTGTACGTATGTTCACACTATTCAAGCTGTATTTCAAGGCAAGTAAAAGTTGAAAGACTCCCTACTTCGCTTGAAACTTGAAAGGATATTTCAAGTCAAATGAATAACAGGTTCACATTGGTAAAGTGGTTCCAAGTTACTTGAATTCAAGCGACTTGAAGTCAAGTAACTTGACTAATCTGAACGAAGCTTAAATGACGAGTTCACTAGCAGGCCTAGGTAGGACCAAACGCAGACCTCCTTCATTTTTTCCTTTTCGTTATTTCCTTCTACAACCCTCGACAGCTACCCCTTTCTCCTCCACATAAAAGTTTGCGTGTAGCCATCTTCACATCACTGCGGTAATCTATCGGATTCCTGAAATTGTTTCACCCTTTAGCGGACGCATTCAATCCCCGTGCCTGGCTTGGCCATTAACGGTATCTCGGTTCAATTATAAATTGCACCTGATGTCGAAGCACGAGGCGCCGTCAAAACGAATGTCGAGGAGATCGGGTAGCCGTGAAACCGAGCCGCTTGCTGTTACAGCGTCATGTTGTCCATGTGTTAATGAAATTCAGCCTGTCAAAACCATCATTTCCCTGCTGCACGGCTTGATGCGGGAATAAACTGTGGCTGAAAGCGAAACGGAGAGCGAAACGGTTACGAGCGCGCTTACGCTACAGGGGACCGCGTCGGTGGATGGCTATGATTGATAGATAATCTCCCTACCCCTGGCTTCTAGCTGACTAGCCGGAGAATCTAGTGCAACGTGTGCTTACATACATGCATCACGTACGACATCGGGTTAACGTCGATAGCGGAGCCGATTGTTATTTACGATCATAATCAACGCCGCGCGCGACCTCCTGTCTCTAATCGCATTTTCAAGATAACGCTTCCGCTCTGGACGACGTGATTGGCCTTCTGTATATGCGTTAACAAAAATACAGTACACTCTTGAAGCCTGGAATTAATCGTTTTGAGATGCAGAAGTGTATGCAATACACTGTATGCAATAAGAGAAGAATTTCAGTTATATGTACAGGGTGTATAAAAAGTGATGGACACGGCTTGCAGGGGTGGATCTATACCTCTGGATCGGTGGACATTTGTAAAAAAAACTTGCCTAAAACATTTTATAATATTGAAAATTAATGTTAAAGTTTTTTTTTACATGAACGTGTTTAGCTCAATGAGCAGAAAAAAGATTTAAAAACTAGGCGTCCCAAACGCACCGTTTCAATTAAAAAAATTGTATAAATTGCCACAAAATTAGAGTGCTTATGGAGCCTCTCAAGAATCAGCAGCTCCTATTTCCTCTTACTAACACTAACCCCTTCCTTTCTCGCCGATAACAAAGTTCCCGGACTGTTGCTAGAGTTTGTGTATGCTGGCAACATCTTATACATCTCCGTAAGTGGCCTGAACAATTGATTTTATTCAGCTGTTGTATAGTGAAAGTAACAACAGATTTCATAAACTAACAGGAAAGCTGGAGTTTGCTGCATGACAAGTTGCGCGCAGGGGAATCATCGTGAAGCAGTTTTTGACTGAGAAAGGGGTTGATCGGACTTGCCACCCAGGTTATTCGCCAGATCAGGCCACCTCAAATTTCATGCTGTCCCAAAAGTTGAGGAACATTATGCAAAGTAAATATTTTCAAGGCGTCGAAGACATTCGGAAGAATGTGACAAGTGCACTGAACAACATTCAACCTACGGACTTGAAAACAGTTTTATACTTTAACAACAGACTACTTCAAAAGATAAAATATAACAGTTTGTTATTACAGATGACTTTGTTTTTCTATTGCCGCAGTCCGGTAAGATGCACACAGACGTGCGCATAAACAGGCGTTGTGGTGTGTAGTATAGCAGTGATAATACCTATCCTCCGCAAAGCTAATGTGCACAAATGAGGGAACATTCTGTTTAACCGCATGTACATACTGCCATGCTGTATGCCACACCACTTGCCATTCCGCTTTTGTGTACATCTTGCATTATATGAGTAGCTTTCTGTTGTTCCTAAGTCATTGAAAAACCTCTGGTGATATGTTAAAGCAAACAGCGTGCAATTGGTGCAACAGCGTGCCGCGCACGGGTCATTTTTACGAGTTTCGACCACTTTGAAACACTTGAAAGGGTCGACTTTTACGACGAGGCGCACATCGAGAACGCTTGTGGGTGCACTATGCCAAGGTTTGGCTGCCATTCCGCGCACGCAAATGCAGACGCACATCTTCGAAAATACTGAGAAAAATTTGTATTTTTCCACACAAATGTACTCGTTAATTCTACATATCACTTGCATATGTGTATTTATTGTCTATTATTATTAGTTTATATATTAAAGCACGCAATAACATAATAATTATTGCTGTAAATACTAATAATTATACTACTGCTTATACATATCCTTGTTTGTAGATATTGCATAATTGTAATACACTATATATACAGAGGGGAGTCACTGAATTATAGTTCTATATCTGTATCAGTTTCAAATTATTCTATTTCTCAAAAACAATTAAGATTGCGAGTCATATGCGATGCTGGACTTTTTAATCTTTTTTTGTTCACGTTAGACGTTATTCATACATCCCAAAGAAATATATAAAAAAATTTATGTTAAACGATTTTATTAAAAATGCACAAATAACTAAATTAAAACGCACTAAAAACTAAAAAATAATTCTTTTCTTGTACTACAATTTCGATGGTATTTTTTACATGAAACCTGTTCTGGTGTTATTACTTGTTATTTCTGAAGATTGTTTTTGTAATAATTAAGTTCAATGTTTTAACTTCATTATGGTTTGATTATAATACATAATTGATTCATATATCGATATTTCCTTTCTTATCTGCCCCCCACCCCACCCCTCTAACCAACTCCTTCCTTTTACTTCGCTGTCTAAAAATCTATTTTTTAACAAGTATCTTACTTGAACTCTTTGATGGTATAACTCAAAAATAGTAGAAAAGCTTAAAAAAAAACAAATTGTCAACTTAAGCGAATTTTCACATTTTTTTAAAAAGTTAATTTTCCAGATCCGCAACAGCACCGGTCCTCGAAAAAGCCAAATATTTTCCGATCTGTACGTTTGTCAAAGAAGTTGTAGGAGTCAAAATTGAAGCCAGGAACATCCTCTACAAAGCTGAATAAATACATTCCTAGCATAATCCGTTCCAATTTTACAGCGGAAAAAAACTGTTTTTTTTAGCAAGATAGCTGTTTTTAATACTTTAGGGCTAATAAGGCATGTCTTAACGTTATCCGATCAAGAAATCACGAGATATGCCTGATTTTGACATTTCTAATTTTTGCCAACCAACACACTTGATTTTGGTATCTGTAATCCTTGCCAACCAGCACACTTTTTCTACCAAAAACTTTTTTCCCCTGAGAACCTTCATAAATAAAAAATAGTGTATGAGAGATGCACATACATCCACTCTTACTTTACTACGAATAACAAGAAAGGACTGTGGCTGTAAACACTCAAGAAAAATTCAGTGATTACACAGCGTCAGGATATTTATGCTTCTGCACTCACAGAACGACACACTTCAACACGTCCTGCATGCACACTACATTCAGATAACAAAAATCTATATCAAAAGTTATCGAACAGTTAAGTACGTTGGTTTTTACGTTTCTTGTTCCGGATTCTGGCAATTTCACACACTTCATAAATCCCCCCTTGAACAGAGAATGAAGTACAGGTTACAAAGAAAACTGAACGATTACCAGTGGACTGTGAAAGCTAAAACTATCTCTCGAAATCCTAGCGGATGATTTGTTCTGCGACGCTGTATACATTTCCGCAAGGCACTCGACGATATAAAATGTCACCACAGTGTCGTCTTCTTCGGCAGTGTGCGTGACCTGGACGCAGAATTGCGAATTAATGCGGAACCATCGTGACGCTCGAGTGGAAAAAGATAAGAAGCTGCAGGAGCCCGAATCTTTCTCGCATTAGAAAGCATCGTCTTGCTAACGAGTGTACTTAATTTCGCGTTGTGAGAACTGCCGCTGACACGAGATTAAAAACGTTCAGGGGCGTGTAAACCACGGCACAATTTCTTCCCCCGTTTATAACTTAGCATGTGCAATGCTTTTACGAACGATTACTTTATTTCGCGATTACTGGCGTAGTTCGTTACTCTAATTACACCGAAAATTCTCGCACCTTCCCTGCCGCGAATACAATTGAAAGGGATATTTCGAAAATTGATCTGCGTTACCATATTATTCCAACAACTATCACCAGAATCACGCACCTATTACTTTCACGTGTTTGTCCACAATTTCTGTGGTCAGTGTCTGAACGAATGGTTGGGCAAACACAGGGAGAACAGTTTTGACGGGAGCGTGAAAAGGCAATTACTCTTTGATTTCCCATTTGCTGCATGAACATCCAAACGGATGCTGATAAAATAACAAAGTCGCTTCGAAAATTCAACGCGAAACGCGTGGCAATCGTTGCGCTAATGGCTACTGAGTTTGTTTGAACAATTCACATCCTGTGTGTAACTCCTTCTTTACATCAATAATAATGAGGGAAGGGGGAAAAAGGAAACGCTACAAACCATCGTTTAGGGCTATTCGAAAATGGTAAACATCTAATCAACACTTAATTGTAATTTGCAATCTTAAACCTCTCATACTTCTGCAATTTAAATAAATTTGCCTAAGCAGCTATTGCCACATCCAACGCGCGCCACGCAGTAACGCAAATTATTTTATTACGCTTATCTGCACGGCTAATTTTTAACGGCCAGTCGCTTTTAATGGGCTGTTAGGTGGCGTTTACTGGTTTATCGTGGACAGGTGGGAGAGCCCTTGGAGAAACATGTCGCGTTTTAACCCCACGATGTATACACCATAAAATATTTCATACCTCGTTATACCATTAATTGTGTTTTTAATATCAATGGGAAATAAATCTAAGGGACTGTAAAATTTAGCGTTCACAATTTGTACTTTTATAGTTTCCTGGCATTTGTGATAACTTTATATTAAGATTTTTATTATACTTGTTTTGTGAAATTTGTGGTATTGTATTGTTACGTGTCGTAGTTCTTTCCTCATCCATTCTAGTAAATAAATAAATCAGTGACATTTTAGTAACTCTTTAAAAAGTATTAAATCCACTACAACTCTGCTTAATATCGAAATTGTTTAGTATCAATATCAAATTATATCTGTTTTCGCTTTGAATTCAAATTCGGTTTTGAATAGTTCATGGTTAATCAATGTTGGCTGCAATTGTAAAGTGTAAGTTCGCCATATTTGCAACAGTATCTATGATTTTCACGAATGTTTATTTAATATTGTATGTAATATTTAATATTGAAGTTACAGGTTTTACCTTGAATACTGGTACTTTACAGATTTAAGTTAATATCATAAAGAAGTGGGTTTTTATGTGGTCTTCATTTGTCTGCCTGGATTACTTTGATGCTGAAAGGATAAAGTGAACTAAAAAGATACATTATCTACCTCGAGAAAAAAAGTGGGAATGTTTTGACCTTCTGTAACCTTCTAATTTTACTTGTTTGGTACCTGCAGAAGAATTCAAATACATGGACCTTGATTAATATGTGATATAATTTAAAAACACACAATTGTCCAATAACGAGAGTTTTTCTACTATTCTCGTATTCCGTTCAGCAAAATGAATTTGTATGTTTCGTAACTAGTGTCATAGTCAAGAAGATAAAATCATGAAATAAAACTTTTTCACACAAGTTCCTACTTCCAAAAAAGTGTATTCTGAAAATTGATAACACTTGAAGAAGTAGGTACCCTACATATGCGTATTTAATTTAAGTAAATACTGATTGATATGGACATTCGATAGTAATTAATTATATCCAGCCATATTGAATATAAAATATGGAATATAAAATATGAAATATAACGTATGAAATATAAACTATGAAATACGAAATATGAAATACGAAATATGAAATACGAAATATGAGATACGAAATATGAAATACGAAATATAAAATACGAGATACGAAATATGAAATACTAAATATGGAATACGAAATATGAAATAATAAATATAAAAATAAATACAAATAAAAAATACATTATAATAAACAAAAATATACTAAATATAAAATGCAAATTATGTGCTGTGAAATTATATTTTGATTTACTTGTTTGAGAGAAGTATAAAAAAATATGTTGTTAAATTTACAAATTTGGTGCCTAGGACATTATTATTGGGATCCTTAAGTACGACGAATTATTCTAACGTTGAACTCAATTGTTATACTTCAAAATAGTTATGAGGCACACTTATTTAATCTTTCAATAAAATACTTTTTTGTGTTACGGACTATTTTACAACTGAAAAATATGTGTTTTAATATTGCAAACAATATAAGAGAACGCTACTAATAAATCTGCTAGTGTGTTCTATACTTGACAATACTTGATAATATTATAAAATAATATTTATTTTACTTTTCTACATAAAAGACAATTTGTTAATTCGTTGGTAGGATTACTAAACTCCGGAATCGGATAAAGCATAAATACAATAAGACGTGATGAAGCTACATCTGAAGGATTAGCACAAAGTTACTCACGAACTTTGTAACACTTGCTCTCGAAGGGTTTGAAAGAACAGAAATTAATTTCACATTTATCCAATTTTATTCATTCTCTCGCTGTGAATAAAGATCGTACTATGGTAGCCTCTAAATTCTAAAGGATAGAAATTAGTTTGCTTATCCTTATACGTTTTCGAATTTAAAGACTTCGAACTCAACTTCCACTTTACTGTCAAGACGTTCCACAAAAAGCCGCCAGTTCTTAACAGAGATGACACTTTCTATCAATGTAGACGAATTTTTTCATAAAAGATACAGCTATGTTGTTAAATATAAATTTATCTAAATACTTTCAAATTCAAATAGGCATCTACTTGTTTATATAGGGTATCCGGTAAGTCGTGGTTCGTGGTAAAACTGAGCAGAAAATGGATCCTGATACAAAAGCAAGTAGAAAATATGGAATAACTTTTTTTATTTAACGTTTACTTTTCGAGGATAATGACTTTGAGCATGAAAGTATGATACTACTTAGGTGTAGAATTATTATGGATCAGTTTGCCATAATGTAGGAAAATTTGTAAATGTTTTGTAAATACCATAATGCGATAAATGTTAATTTGTTAATTTGAGTGAGTGAGAGTTGTCGCGTGTGATAGTGTGTTTTGTTTGGTAACTCTACAACGTAAAATAATACAAAAAAAAGGAGTTGGAAGAGTAACGAGTACTGTAAAGACATGAAGACGTGATTAATTTAAAATTCTTATTATGTATTTGTAATTTTCTGAGCTGTTAATTTGTTTAATCATTATATACAATTTTCTGTGAAAACTTATAGTAATCGTAGAGTAAAGTAAACTTGGATGTACGTTCACCTGACAATATAACAATACTATACTACTGCACCATACAGTTTGTGATGATCTTACTGGAAACCTTTTTTTAGAAAAGGTATGGTTCATATCGTTCATGTTGTTGCAACAAAAGTTGCATCCTAAGTATTAACTTCTTAAGAGCTACTACACCGACCATACTTCTAATGAAATTCTATTATGTTTTAGTTCTTCAAAATTCATCTCGTCAGTATAAATATAAGCAAAAATCGATAAGTAACGAGTATCAAATTCGCTGATGACATGTGTGGTAAACATGTCTACCACACAGCGAAGTAGGCAGAAAGTAATTTTATACTCAGAATTATTTTTCGTGAAGACCAAGCCACCAATCAAAAAAATTTACCTTACATTTTTTACTTATTTTTTTATTACGATTGGTATCCTGATCGTTTGTACCCCGATTTACTGGACACCCTGCACATTTTCATTTCTATGGATAACAGCGAGTTACTAAATTATGGAGAAGCCATACAGCTTATCTTTGTAAATAATCGCATTTGAAAAATCAAAGTTCTTGCACATTAAAATCAACGTTTTTTATCCACTCGTAATAATGATTCTTAACACCGCAGCAGAAACATTTCTCCTCGTAATAATAAGATTCTTCCACTAGCATTAAGGAACAGAAAAATGAAGAGCAACTGAAACATTGCATTGCTCTATTTACTATCCATCCCAATATTTGCTCTATACATAGATTAACTTGTCAAAGTACGAGAATGCTAGTTGTACGTAAGTTATGCTTCCCAGGTACCCCAAACAATAATAGATTTCAAATTGAACCCCCAAATAGTCGTGTGTTAACGCGGTGGAACAAACTTCACCGCTGGACTTCTATCGGTCACGATTTACAACCCGCCCCTTGTCGTCATTCTTCACCCGTCACTAAAATCCCAATTATTTACGGCGATTCTATAATATACAATTCAATTTAAATTTATTGCCGTTTACACTTCGCGGTGATATAAAGCCATTAAACTGGCAGTCGACCGCATCAGAGCAACAGTGCAATAACATCCAATTCGTTATGATGTGACTGTGAATTTGCGACGTGGGCGCCGCCTATATTTACTTAACATTACGCTGGCTGGCGTTGTTTCAACGGCACGTATTAGATGGCTGTTTCCGTATGCTGTCATCGCTAATTCGACTGGCGATGGAAACATCAATATCAGCATTGTCACACGGAGACGACGGAGCAGAGGTTGAAAAGAGTGGCTATTGCTGTAATATCCATACCGTGTCAAACAAAAGCGATCACCGAAGATGTGTCACGAAGATTTGTCTAATTTCGTTGCCCCAGTGATTTCAAGCTATAACTGACTGAAAGGACAGCGCTTCTGTGTCGAACATGATACGAACTGGAACTTCTCTCTGGCTAACGAATGTCGAACTTTTTAAGTATTGGAGAAGCATTTATTTGAGGATGTAAGAATACACATAGTAACCTCTGCTCCGAAGATCAGTTGATTTTTAACTCATAATAATACAGTGCAAGATCTATAACTCAATGGCTTTCTAGTGAACCTTCTGCATGTGCTTTAAAAATAAATGTTTTTAACAACGTCAAAGTAAGAGAATATTTGTTATACGATGTGATTTTAATACATATTGACAAACAATTTTAAACTGTAGACTTATATTATACATATATGTGAATTGTGAGATGTAGTAGGAGAAGGATAATTATACGATCAAACGAACTTACTTGTACGTGAAGTTCGATCGTAATTATATTGAGCGCCTCGTTCGAAGATAATTACACGTAGTACTGTCAGTTATCGGGAACCTCACAACGTTTAGAGTTATTTAAAAATTTTACATATATCGCGCGCTCGCACTTTCTCCTAGTGACCACTCGCCACACACACTTTTGTTTTGGGTTACATTTTTGGGTTTAAATCGGGTGGGATGTAATCATCTTCGAACGAGGCGCTCAATATAATTACAATCGAACTTCACGTACACGTAAGTTCGTTTGATCGTATAATTATATACAGCGCCTCGTTCTCGAGATTACACGTAGATGTTTAGAGCCTGTGTAATGCTCGATTCCTTTCTCTTACTCAGTATCAGGTCCTAAAACAGCTAAGGCAAAAGATTCGTGTGACTGGCGAATCGGTTTATTATAGAATTTTGCAAAAGTCTGCGAGTGATCAGACCAACCTGCAGTGCGTCTAATAGTACTTATGTCTATTCCTTTCCTAGTAGCTGCGGATACGGCCGCGTGTGTAGTGCTGTATGCCGTGAACGTATTTGTGTCCACGCCTGCCTTTTTCTTAGCAATGATTTTACCCATTTGCTCAAGGTTTGTGTGCCCACTAGTTGAAAAGGCCTCCAGACCGACAAGAAAAGTGTACCGTTTTTTGTACGTTTGTCCTTAGTAAAGTCTAAGTAATCAAAAAGTGCCTTTACCGCACAGACATTTGGTCTTTCTTTGAAAAAAGGTAGCACCAGGTTCGGCTGCACCCTCCCTGGCTTTGAGGTTTTAATCAAGTCTGGTATTTTAATTTCTATACCTGACGCCGTTAAAGTAATATTACTAATATCTATAAGAGTGAGCGTTTGCAAACGATGCGCTGTGGCCAGTGCCAGCAGCGTCGCTGTTTTTTCTCATATCTTCTGACCCTTGTACTTATGCGAAAGCTGACGGTTTTCAATAAACTTTAGTACAGGCTCAGTGTTCCAGGTACTGGAATAATAGGCTTCGCGGGTCTTTGTTTAAATATTCCCCTAAAGAATCTGGATTTTATGGGATCTTTCGAGATGTTATTGGATGTTATTAGTGATATGGCAGCCATAGCAGAATTGAGGGTTCCATATTCCACACCTTCCTTGAATTTTTTGGTCAAAAATTCTATTAGTGTCACGTTGCTCGGTTGGAGGACATGACACCCTCTTGTTCTCGCAAAGATTGTCCACTCCATTAGGCATCCATTATATTATTTTAAGGTGGCTTCCGACAAGGATGCTACTATGATATCCAGTGATCCCCCCGGGACTCCCTGGTTCAGAAAGGCTTGGCGGACAATCTTCCTGCTACTAGCTATAGCTTTGTCGCCAACGGATGGTGTTTCTTCCTGCTCGGAGACATTGGTAGGTTTAGTGATGGTTGAAAGTTTAACGCTAGTTTTGTGAGCAGCAATGTGAATACTGGATACCACGGCTATGTCGGCCAGTACGGGACAACCCATGTTCCCGTGGCTCTGTTATGTATTATTTTTTGCAATGATATTAAGATCAGTGAGAATGGGGGAAATGCATAGAAATTTTCATTCTCCCAAGAGATTGTGAAGGCATCTATGATTGTAGCTTCTGGGTCTTGGTATCTTGAACAGAATCTTCTACACTTTGTGTTGATTCTAGACGCAAACAAATCAATCTCGTATGCGCCAAAGGTCTTTACTATCCTTTCATATGCTTGCGTGGATAGCTCCCAATTCGGTATTTATATTCGTAACTCGAGATGCATCTGCCTCCACATTCTCCTTAGATGGTATGTATGACGCCACTATCCATACACTCCTCACCTAGCACCATTGCCAGATTTTGCGAGCTAACTCACTTAGACGTGGGAATTCTACGCCACCTACCCTATTTATGTACGATATTGCAGCTGTATTATCCATGCGTAATAGAACTTCACAGGTGGAAAGCTGCGATACAAAGCTCTTAAGAGCAAATAAGGCTGCTAAGAGTTCTAGAAAATTTATGTGACAACCTCTTTCTGATTCATGCCAAAACCCATACGTGCTAGCACCATTACAATGAGCTCCCCATACTGTCAGGGATGCGTGAGAGCTTATTTCGGGTTCGAACTGGTTTACTCTTATCGGGTTAACACGTCTATGTTCACATTATTTTTCCACCACGCGAGATCCTCACCGAGCTTGTCTTGGATAACCATTATTGCCTCATAATTGTCATTAGGTAAAAGTGCTAAATACTTTTGTCGTTCTGCTCTTTTGCAGTAAGTCCAGATATACGCCACTGCTGGACAAGCCGCGGATAAGACTCCTAGGACATGAGTGAAGTCTCTAATTTTACATTGGCTATGTACCTTAAATCGCTCCAGGAGTGCCAAGATCTGACATTTTTTCTTGTCTGTTAACTGTATTGAGTATGTTTCTGAATCGAAGACGAAGCCTAAGTACTTGTATCTTGGTCTAGGTGTGATTGAACTTTTTTCATAGTTTATGACAAAACCTAGATATCCTAGCAGCTGTATTGTTTGGTTTAAATTATAACTACAAGACTCGCTTGTAGTACCAGGTCATCCAGGTAAATGACAGATAGTAGACCTCTTCCCCGCAACACACTCATTACAGGTTTCATTACCTTTGTGAAAATGTAAGGGCTTGTGCACAGCTCAAAGGGTAAGTAAGTGAACTGGTATAGCTTCCCTTCGAGGCGGAATCTTAGAAATTTTCTACTCGTTCTACATACTGGAATGAGGAAATATGCGCCCTTTAAATCTAGTGAACCCATGAAAGCGCCTGGCGTAAACAACTGTTTGGCAAATTTAATGTCTTCCATTTTAAAGTGCACCGGTTCCATATATTTGTTTAATTTCTTTAGGTTGAGAATAAACCTATTTGAGCCATTCGGCTTTTAGACTACTAGAACTAGAAAATAGGAAGACAAGAATTGCCCCTCACAGTCTTCGCACTGCTCGATGGCTCATTTTTTTACGAGCTGTCTAACCTCTTTCTTAAGTCTGAGATTTTGGTCTCTGGCCTTCCGGACAACTGACAGTACTACGTGTAATCTCGAGAACTAGGCGCTCTATATAATTTATCACATTATTTACATTTTTAAAATAATTCGTCTCATCATCCACATCTATCAATTAAAAAACGTGGAAGCAAAAGTGCCATTTATAGAAGTAAAGTACCCATTTCATTTTTTGTATACACGGCATAAAGATTAAAGACAATTTACATTCTGTTATGAATTTTTGCTAAACTTTGCAAATCGCGTGTTGTGTTATACCGACTACAGTAGTAAAGGTTGTCAAATGAAACAAGTATGTCAGTGTCGCGATATAGCTGTTGTGATTAAAATATGCTTTTGTGATTAAAACATGTATTATCCTGATGCAAAAAGACATCAAAAAGTCCTTTCCAGTTTTCGGATCCGATGCTTCCGACTCGAGATATTAACAGTTGAATATTAGTGGTGCATATTCCGGAGCGCGCAGTTTAAAGCCGAGTTAGCTGAGCGTGTGGGAGAGTACGCTCGCACGCGCACGCAGGAGACGCGCGTAGATAGAAACCCATCCACACAGTAGAGCCGACCGTGCTGGTTCAAACCATGAAAATGGGATAGCGCGGCCGGGTCTATTGTGTATGTGGGTGTGTATCTACGCGTTCCTCCTGCGCGTGCGTGCGAGGGATCATTGCTCCGCGCTCAGCTGACTCGGCTTTAAACTGCACGCCCCGGAATTTGCACCGTTAATATTCAACTGTTAATATCTCGAGAACGAAGCCTCGGATTCCGAAACGGTAAAGGACTTTCCGATATCTTTTCGCATCAAGATATTGTATGTTCCAAGATATTGTATATTCGGGAAGTTCCGCAATTTTGAGATACCCTGTATATACTGAATGTAATATAGTCTTGACCTGCTAGAAATTGTACTTTTGCCTTGGAAGTTCCTCGCGACTAAAAACGTAGTAGAGATCTAATAGAAACAATTTGTTTTAAGAATAAAGACAGTTAAAGTAATGATAATAATTAACTTATTGTTAGTAAGTGACCTATTCTCCCCAGTATCTTATAGAAGCTGGATGTGCTACCATTCTCTTCACATATCATATTTTTGTTACAAAATTCTACGAACACACTATGAGCTTGTGTTTACCACAACTTTGTTTATTATATTTTTACTCAAAAAGCATACTATCATAAGTTGACAATATGTGGCATTACCTATTTTGGAACTGCCTTCTAAAACAGAAGTGAAATCCTTGTTTCGCCCTATGCTCTATAGACATCTGGCGAATCCGCACTCAGTTCCCACTTATAAGCATCACAGATGTCATTGATGACACAAGAAGCCCCGACGCAAGATGCTCCATGAATTTTTTCCGTAACCACGATAGTCGCGACGGTCCCGTGAGTGGAAGAAAACAGAGTCAGTGCTGACTAGGGAATACAATCCCGGCCATTATTTACTATCCTGGAATTGCGGGATTTTTTAAAGTCTATCTCGGGATTCCGGAACTAATCCCGGGATTGGGTACCAGAAAATTTCAGTAATTAAAATGATTTATTATGTGCTAAAATTCTAAATCTTTATTTAATGTAAACAAATTTACTTCCTATCAGTAGTCTGAAACAGAAACTAAAATCATTTTTTAGAATAAAAACAGTAATGAAGAATAATAAAGTCTCAATAAGTACGAACGAAGAAACAACAAAGCACTTAAAGTACGTACATATCTAAGTACAATGTTTTGACTTTACGTGTTCAGACAAGTTGCGATCTGTAACTCGCGCGATTTCGAAATAGCGGAAAGTGAGAATAGCATTGTAAAAATAAATATAATTTAGTTAGTTGTATACGACTTAATATTATTATTTAAATAAATCATTATTATTGTCCTTATTATTATGAAATGACTATGTTTATTTATTCTGTTTATTTTTATATTTTTCGGGTGTTCCTAAACTGATTCACATTTTTAAATAACCCCGAAATTCTCGGGATTAGTTATATCAAATCCCGGGATTTTCGGAATCCAACAAACAGCCCGGTTCGCGGGATCCCGGGATTCTGTATCCCAGGATTGAATTCCTTAGTGCTGACATAACTCAAGTTTAAAAAAGCTCATTCACTTCTGTTCTTCTGAACGATCTAGACCTAGTCGCTCCCTAAGACCCTCATCATTGGTCAAGACAGCAGTTTAGATGCCCGCAATGGAGCGTCGATGTGAGATGTTACTCCAGTTGCGACACAAGTGTTGTAGATTTTTTTTGCCTCCAGCGGTTGCGAATTTTGTACCAAGGAACTTCAGTGAAATCTCGACATCTCCCATTTTCGCCGCAAGGTTGATAGACATAGGGAAAAGCCGCACCAGCCCTCCTGGCCAAGAAGGCGGCTGCCGAAGTGTGAAATAATGTATCAAGCGTGGGTGAATAATGACTTGTTCGTAATCCAACGCAGCTTCAACGCTACTCGTGTCACTTCCTTAAAATCTGTTCGCGTTAATGTAGCTTAAAATCTTTGATATATCATTTTGCGATACGGTACCATGAAAATGTTGATTGCATGAAAAAGAATTTGCATAAAGAGCAATGGACTACGCGTATTTAAATTATTGAGGATGAACGTCAGGAATAAATTGACGATACAAATCTAATTCGTTTCAGACTTTAATGTCATATAAAATATGGAAGATTGCGGTAAAGTAGTCACTCTTTATTTTAGTACGGGCATAGCAAGAAATAACAGCTTCCAACAAATTGAATTGTCGATTACCATTCTCAGGTAGTCGTTCACTCGATTACAATCGCTTTTTATAGCTGGAGCACTAACAGCAGTTCAAACAGCAGCATTTGATTTCACGTTGCGACGTCGATAGACAAAAAACGGAACAAGACATAGGTATTATGCGATAATTGGCGCCACTTCTGCCTGACGGATATAACGTGCTGCTCACAGTATTGCAAACATATTACGTCCAGCTATGTTAATGAGTCATTAACCCGGTCGCGACCCACTTCACGGTGCCAGAGTGAATAGGGTGAGGAGTATGGATTGAGCGTCAGAGGGCATGGACACACGATACAACTAAACTTTACCGACGAAGTTGGCAATCGATTGACAAACGACCTAGGGACAAATATCACGTATCAGTGTTTTTAACCGACTTCAAAAGGAGGAGGTTACTCAATTCGTCACGTATATTTCATTATGCATGCATATATGTATATTCACGCATAACTTCCGCATAGGTGCACTGATTTCGATGATTCTTTTTTTAGTTGAAAGAGTTCCAAGAGCCGGTGGTATCATGTTAATTTTTTTTTAATATTATCTAGATACTCTAGAATTATCAACAATTCCAGTTTTAATGATGTTCGCGCATAACTTTGTAACGCGTGGACCGATTTGAATGATTCTTTCATTGTTATATGGAGTCATTTCTCAATTGTACAATAATAAATATTTTTTAGCCGACTTCAAACGAAGGTAACTAAAAATTAAAAAAGAAAAAACTTTTTAAGAAAGTAAAAAACAGACTTCACAGGCGCGATAAAAAGTAAAAAATAATTTTTTTCTTAATTTAATCTACGACTCTCAATTTTTTGAAGTTAGGGCCAGATTTAATTAAAAAATTAAATTATTAACTTCGCAAGAAAATTTAAGAAAAACCGGTACAAATATTAACACACAAACTGCATTTGTATTTACTGTCTATAATTATATTTTATGTAATTAGTAAAAAACAAACCGCGATAGTGGAAAATACTCTGAATATCATCTCTCATCAATTAAATCCTCATTCTGTATATTTAAATTTATATCCGCTAGATGGCGAATGTAAAGTAGCTTCGTTTTACATGCGACCCTTTTCCTGCAAGTAAAGTTAGAGAGTTGTAGTGTTAAGTATGGCTGGCTAAGATCGTTTATGTTACATGCAAATATTGAGAAATTGTTTTCGTTTCAGTTTTCTTTATGTCTCAGTTATTAGTGTAGATCAATCATTTTTTTTTTTAAATAAAACTTGCAGGGAAGAGCTTCATAAGAAAAAAACTATTTTGAACTTTTTAGCGTGCCTTTGAAGTCGGTTCTTTCACTTTTTTTAAAAAGTTTTTATCACAATCGATAGCGAAGGTAGCTTTGGAAAAACTGTTTGTTGAGAATCTATACTTAATTTAAAAATTTTAGATCTCTGAATATTAGGTAAAGGACAAATTTATTTGTTATGATGAAACGTTTTCAATTTTCTGCCGTGTATACAGAGAGATAGCTGTGTAATGTTGTGTTGTGATAAAATGCATACCTATTCAATTTTACTGGTAAAAGCAACAATATAATTTATTCTTCCTGTACCTACAACTTATTACATGTTATCTTCTGACTTTCCTTATTGCTCCAATGCTTGTGGGTTACGCAAGAATGAAGTAAGCAGTAGTGATATTCATAGAAGGAGCTGAAAAGAGGGAGTGGAAAATAAAGGAGTCCGTAGTAGATTCTTTGTTGCCAGCTACCAAATATTGATAGATCACCGCTAGATACAGCGTGTAATGATAGCTACCTCTACAGAATTCACGATATATGTACCATTCTTCTGTATAACCAAACATATGTGAAGACTCAATATAATAACATTATTGAAATCCTTAGTGCGCAAGCTCAAACAGAATATGATGAAGTTGGTGGAGTCACCGTCCCCCTCTACTTCATAGTGTGAACTTCATAGCAACCAGATTCTAGAATTGGTAGGTAATGTTACTACATTAGGGCAGTACTATTGTGTAACTGGCAATAAAATATGTCCTATGGAATACTTTATTCCCAAGGTTACCATATTTCTTCACCAGCAAACCGGAACATGTAAAAACAAGGACAAAATGATTTTTTTTTAAAAAGAGTACTCCTGTTGTAGTGTAAAAAATTACATACAATGAAAAACACAGTACCTAGTAATTACAAGTCCGGCAAAATCTATTTGTTAGCCAATACATATTTTTCTACAATAAAACTTTCTTCAGAAATATTTCATCGTTCTTAGTTTCTTTGTACAATTCTGTCAAAAATTAAGAAATAAGAAAACCGGAACGTATGGTTACCCTATTTATTTCACACCTTTTCAGATCTCAGAAACAGCAATCAATGATTAAATTATATAAAATGCTAATACTAATGATAACTCGGTAATGCAAAACTAATTTCTAAAGTTCAGATTTTAACATTTCTATTCTGATGAATTTACTGGTAAGATTAGTTCTAGCACCATAATTTAATGTTAAACTAGTGTAGATATTGTATCTATAAAATAAACGACGTATTAAGGTAGCGACAGATCGAATATGGGAAGCTTTGAGTCAAACAACGGTGCTCCAGATTTCTATCGTTTTCAATAACCCAACCTTTTATTTATTCTGTGCGATGAAACACTACATTTATCGATTTATTTAGTATGATTCGACAGCTCGGTTGTTTGATTACCCTTTGTTAAAGTAAAAGAAAGGGAAAAGGAAATGAAATGAGACGTGAATAAATTAATTCTTTTTGGATGGCATTAAAGCAACGGAACGAAAAACCTACATGCGTATAAATATTAAACAAATTTGTCAAAAGAGAATGAGTTAACATAAAAGTTTCATTAGTTGCAATGAATATCCCTGTATATTTGATGCGAATATATATAAAATTGAACGAGAGGAACTGAAAATAAAAAATTCTGTGGAAATATAAAATAGTACGCGATCGTGATCTATGGAATAATTTAGAATGATTTAAGATCTTACTTGAACAATATGTATCGATTTTATCTTTATCGTTTTAAATTAAAGGGTGAAATTTTATAAATCAGAAACCTTAATTGTACTGAAGTATACTTTTTTGAGAATTAAATTCTTTTTATTCCTATAAAGAACAGTACCTAAGTAATTAATTAAGGAATAAGTTTGTCTAATTAATACTAAAAACTATTAGTTGATATGATTAGTATGAGTCTTATTTCTTCGTGTTAATAATTCCATTTACATGTCTGGTGCCCTAAGCTGCAAAGATAAGGGGAAATGGTTTTTCTAAAAATTTATAATAAAAATATAAATAATGAAGCAAACTATGATACATACATCAGAATGTAAGAGTAGATTGATAATATGTTTTTACGTAATAAAAGGCTGACGTCACTGAAGAATTGAATTAATCCTCCGCAAATTTTGTGTCAACCTTACTCCATTTCAGAGGAAACTACATTAACTTTATTACTTCGTGTCGCGTATCGATTAGTCTGACACTTTTTCATCCGGAGTTCCCCGCAGGGAAAATCGTACGGTATTTTGGAACGAAAGAATTTAATTTAACTTTATAACAATCGAACTTTAAATATGACTGTTGCTCTGAATACACAATGAGAGCTTATGGCGATATTCCAAGCACAACAGCGATAGGAAGTTCATTGACTTATGAGCGCTGGGAATTGGAAAGTATTTGAAGACTTGCGTTTTGGGATGTGCCCGCTGTTACGAATTCATTTTAAAACGTTCGATATTCGTCGGAAGCAAAATGGGAGAGAAAAATTTTACTGAATAAAATCGATAGACTTCTGCCAGCTCGCCTGAAGTATTTAACAGCCTGAAACTGGTTCAACTAGTCGCTCTATAAAAGAAATAACTCCAACTGCGCGAGTAACAATGATTCACCACAAAAACCATTTAATTTTCAACGAGCGAGGAACAGGTCAAAACTGAAAAAGAATTGTGACACACAGTGGCGCACGTAGGATTTAATCTTGGGGGCAGCCGAGTTAAATGGATAAAAATATTTTTAATGCAAATTCAGTAAAATTCATTAGGTGATTATGAATTTTTTTTAAAGAATAAAATCGAGTTTTCTTTTCTTTTTACAAAGCTTTTGAATTACTACAGTCGTGATTACATTAATCTCCTTTTTCCTTTCACCCTCTCTGGGTGCGCCACTGGCGACACAATTATTTTCAGTAGAATATTTTCGTAACGAGTAATGCAATAAGTTGATCTTCGTATACCTACAATATGAAACAAAATTCGAGATATCGTCGCGAAGCTATTTGCACTACGATGTTCTATTTATATCACTGAAAAAATGCCATCAATCATCCAGGTCCTTTTCTACTAAAATGATCTGGATCTCCAGAATTTTTTTCGAACGTTTTTTATCATGTAGAGCGAAGCTACTCTACGAGTAACGCGATGAGTTATCGAACGATATTACACGATGTGTGCACGTGTGCATATCGGCGTGAACAGGTTGGTTCGTTAGTGCATCTGCTTTAAACAACGCTTCGTTCATACGTTGTTTCGGCCCGCAACAATGCTCCAGCTCGAAATAGGTCGAAAGCTTGAAGCACTGAAATGGCTTACAATTTCGTTGCACAGAAACGCAAAATACAATGTTCCTCTTCAGACAGGGTGGTAATTGGCAAGATAACCGCAACAATTAGATAACTCGCTGCTTCAATCTTGCAGCTATGAAGGCAATGTTTAGAAAAGCTTCTCTCATCGCTTGCACGATGAATACGAAATTATTCTGCGAGGTTGCACGCTTGAGTAAGATGTTTCCATCTTTGCACAGGACAGTGGCTTGCACTGACAATGAGTTTACAATAGAAACGAATCAGCTTCAATTGCTTTGAGATTGTCAGTTTTGTCCCCCAGCTGTAGTAATCACTTTTAAATCGTCAGTTTTGTCTACTATCTGTAGTAGTAAATCCTTATTTGGCGTTATAGTGGCGGGAAGTCGTGGAGTTGTATATTTGAAGAAGGGGAAAAACCAAGGAATGTCGCACAACAGCTTCATTGAGAAAATCAAGTTTTAATATTTTAGTCCATCAGTAAAGAAACAAAGTTCAATGAACTTAACTGTATTGTTTATAAGATGAACAATTTATACTCTAATTAGGCGACAGAAAAGAACGGAGCAAAAAGATAATTGTTTTAAATTGTTTTAAGGGGTCTCTCTAGTGTGACGGCCTGAAAAGAAGGCGATATTTAGGGATTTTCTTTTTTAAGAAAAAGCATTAAATTATAATAATTTAAATCTTTATGTCCGTATTTGTACATATTTGAAAAATATTTTAAAAAAAAATTCAAAATGCAGCTCTAGCTCCGAAAAAAGTCTGCTATCAGGGATTGCGGTTATTGCTGTTCGCTGATAAACAAAAATCAAGAATAAACAAGAATAAATATTCTTAATCTAAATTTGTGTGGTTATCATTGGGCATACGGCAAACGAAAGATAACAATAAATAACCAAATGGCAGCGTTTTTAAAAAAAAGATCCTGATTTCTGCGAAAAATAAACGGTAGTTCTTTTAGTGCTAAAAGTTTATTTTAGCAAATATTGACTTGGTTATAGGCCGGACGAAAATAATGTATTCCACACACATATCCTATTAATCTCAAGTAGATTGGTCCATGAGTTATTTAGAAATCGTGCGCGCCAGCTTTGAAAATACAGTTTTGAGATAAACGCGGTTTAAAGTTTTAGGTAGCGTCTTTTTTAATTATTTTTTTTTAATGCTGTCTAAACATGTACAAATATAGGCACAAAGTTTTCAATTAATATAATTTGAGGGTTTCTCTTAAAAAAAATCCCAAATATCGCACTCCTTTTTAGACCGTCACACTAGGGAAACTCGTTAATATCTTTCAGGTGGAAGACTGCAGAATACTGTAACAAAATAAATGCCTTGTTTTGTTTCAATGGGGGATGGACATTCGCTGTTTTTAACCAAATAGGTACACCAAATTTCTAACGTTGTCTTATGTGGACATTTCTACTTTATAACCCTTTGCAATTCGACATTTCTGTGACACTAGTTGCCATCAACAAAATACGATATACATCGTAGAATTAATAAAAATGGTCATTCCCTGTTTTCTCCCTGTACCCTTTATTTGGAATTCATTTTTATAAAAACCTTTCAACAATAACAACTTGTACTGCTAATTGGATTTTAGTAGAATTATGAATTATGATTTCGTCTATTATGAAATGTGAAGGCTACCACCTTGGAAATTGTGGTGATCCTTTGAGCCTGTCGACAGGTTTTGATGCTGGCAGTCGAGCCAGAGCTATCGATAGGGGGGTACGACGCGCACGGGCTCCAGAAAAGGTAAAAGAAAGAAAAGAAAAAATAAAAAAGGAAAAAATGAGAACGAAAAGTTTTTATTTGTTTCAAATTCATATAATTTTATAAACCGATTTGAATTTCACCCTCTAAACACAGAACTAGCAATATTACGGACACCCCACAATCGTGGTGTGGTAACCATGCCATGGAAGACGAAGACTGTCACAAAAGAAATTAATAACTTCTAATATAATAATACTAGCTTTACTAGATGGCTTTGCCCGAAATTTAGATTCTGATTTTATAAAAAAATTTTTATTTTTTTGTGAAAATAGTTACACTCATCTGTATTGGTC
This sequence comes from Andrena hattorfiana, assembly GCA_944738655.2. Taxonomy (NCBI): domain Eukaryota; kingdom Metazoa; phylum Arthropoda; class Insecta; order Hymenoptera; family Andrenidae; genus Andrena; species Andrena hattorfiana. The sequence goes on from OX122895.1 coordinate 10,544,483, forward strand.
AGACATAATAAGCTGAGGCATATTTCGTGATCACAAAGTTTATCGTTCGAAAGTTTTTAAGCGACAGACAAACACATAATCATATAGAAGCCTTCTGTTTTATGTATTAAGATAATAATATACTATAATTAATGATAGGACAATAAAAGAGTCATAATGTTAATTTGTTTATTTATTTTATTTTTTATTTTCTTTTCTTTATTAATGTTATTATTATCCTCCATTAATTATTTTACCGTTACGAAATTGTTTTGGGGCCCCAAAATGTTTCTTGCATCTTTATAAAGAAGGCCGACCCTCATTTGAGCACACACATCAAACTTGCCGGAATGGTTGACGTTAACATGTATTTAATATAATTTCATTGTACATAATCATTGAGTGATGAAGATATAAAATTATATAGGCATTCGCAAACGAAACAATTTTATGACTCACGACAGGTATTTTCGACATATTTAACTCTTCGTTGACACACCTATTTTTGCGATCAACTTTCACATACCTGGGTGGCTCACACCCACAGCAATTTTTGAACAACTGCGATTCTTATCTAAAGAATTCAATCGTTATGAAAGAAATCATGGGCCAATATTAAGGTCTCTAGAGTGTATTCCAATAGTTTTTTTACTGAAATTCCACCACCGTTTTTGTAATAAAATTCTAGATTACTATAGGTCAAGAAAAAACGAAGAAAATCTTCTCAAAATTGGACCTTTTACAAATTTCAATATTAGAAGATAAAAATTTACAGCGTTATTGTTTAGATATAATATTTTGAGAAAAAAAATAGTTTGTAAGTCGGCTTTGGAAAAAAGTCATTTAGTTTGCATATAGAAGGAACAAAGCGTCAGCTTCTGGGTGGCTCACATCTAGAGTGCCAACGAAGGGTTAAACATTTTCTGTGTTTCTTTATGCTGTTTGAATCAGCACCGACTCGGTTAGGTCATTACCGCCAAAATACGAATTGGGGAAAGAGGCTTGTAAAGTTGAAATTTTAAAACTACGGACTCATGGAATGTGGGGCATTTAAAATGACACATCTAAAAATTTCCATTTCGTTTTGACTTTCAAACGTGACACGCACAGAAGTTGCTCTGTTTAAAGCACGAAACGTTACAATTAAGGACGGGTGCAGACGAGTGGCACGCGTCATTTTGCAGCCGCGTCAATATTACTCCGCGTTCTAGCAGGGTGTACGTGTATGTAGGAGACACCGGGGCTAGTTGACTAATTTTTTACATTTCTAATTTTTATAAATAGACCATTGGTATTTTGTTGACTTGCTGCATACCAAAAGTTTACAAATTTCATTAGGTATACAATCTTAATTTTGAAAATCGTTTTAATTGACTCTAGGTTGTAGTTTTTATTGTATTTAGAGTAGTGAGACGACTGCGGGATTAGTTTACAAATATGATGGGATTTGTTCCGTATTTAGCAGGCCCGCGACATCGGACCAGCGCGTCACAGCGGTGGGCTTGCGCGCACCGCTCACGGCGATTTCGTTTCTTGTGATAGACTCTTAGAAGAGACGAAAGGTGAGGCCTTCTACTTGCTCTCTTGCCGTCGGAATTTTCGCGAGTACACTTCTCCGTTCACATTGAGCCGTTAGAATAGTCAATACGTCTACATTGTTCGCCAGGCGTTGAGCCAATAAACTTTATAGTATTTTGCAAGTTTCTTTAATACACAATAGTTAACACAACATCGAGTATCTCTGTTAAAATAAAAACCTATCGCAATTAGTACGCACCATCGTACGCAGTGTCTCGCGGTAGAGTGAGTCCCGCGTCCACGCCAGAGGTCAGAGCTCATATTCTGTACAGGGTTAGTTGATTTAACATTTACTTTTCAGTTTTAACCCTTTGCCTGCGAAATACGTATATATACGCTGTCAAAGTTCCAACAATATATATGAAAACCGTATATATACGCTGCCAATTCCATCAATATAGTATACGAAATGCGTACATATGTATACTAAAACCAATAAATTTTTTTATTCTTTTTCCACTGCTTCACAGTGTTATTTTTTTTTTATTAATTATTATGGTGCCAGATACTGTAATTATTTTGTACTTGTTTGTTACGGTCTATTTGGAAGGCCTGAGAGTTTGAAGGGAGGATAGGGTGTAAAACTGGTAGGGGTGAGTTTGGAAGGATTTATGGTGGGGGAAGTGGACTTGAGTAGCTAAACTTTTTGCCTCGACTGCATCTTGAGAATAAAAAATGCAATTATTAGTGGTATTCCCATGCTTAGTCAAGTAACCCCGTCCGACATTGTTAACATGTTAAGGGCCGTACATACAAAACGTCCACGTACCGGATAAAATAAAATACCGTAAATTATAGTCAATGTATCACGTTTCCAGAAAATATTCATGAAAAAACATCAAGCAGTACTTAGTGGACAAAAATTCATAAATAGTCGAAACAAAAATATTTACTTCCCGTCGACCTTTTTAGATTTTTCATTCTCACTGACAGAACACGCAAGTTTTTGTTACGGCGACACATTAAATGGAAAGCTGGTCATTCATATGCTTGAATATCGCGAATCGCAGCATAATTTATTCCATAATACAACAATTACATGGAATTAGTCAACTAACCTCGTTAGTCAACTAGCCCCGGACTTCCCTACATATATTTATATAGAGAGATTCATACGCGAGGCAATTTTTAGCGGCAGTACTGCCATATTGACGCGACTGCAAGATGATGCGTGCCGCTCGTGTGCACTGTCCTGAAGCATCACTTTTGTTTTAAAGTCTTTATTCGTTAGACTAAAGGTATCTGTATTTTTAAGCACGATGGAACTATAAAATATTGCAAAACCACGTGGTTCTCTAATATTTCAATTAAATCAGTCAAGCCTTTCCGAGCAATCGCTCCCACTAGATTTTGTTCAAAGCGAATTCGGAGCTTGGTTTGTTTTTAAAGGAAACACTCGGGGGCTCTTGGAGAATACTTTCAATGCTTTCCAGAAAATATCCATGTGAAAACATACCAGAACCGCCCGCTGGATGCAAATTTTTCGGCGTGAAAACACATCAGCATCACTCAAAGCGTTAATATGTAATTTTATCTAATAATATCTGATATTATTCTATTTTCAAAGCAGAAAGACTTTCTTTGAAAGATGAAAAATTTTAAATTCCAGTCATTCACAGCTCCTTGTGGTCATGTAAGAACCAATAATGCAGAACAGTAGTAACATTTTGTTTGTGTGATAAGGGATGTTGTAATGTTGACATTATTTTAAAAAGCATTATGTTCACGCAATCAAGTTTATCAGAGTCATTTCTCAGCATTCAAGATTTTATAAAGGCTGAACTAAGATTCACTCTACTAACTAAAATATTTGTTGTGATGTATTTATGAGTTGTTATTATATTTACATCAATCTTTTGTCCATCCCTATTAAAAGAAAAGAAGAACGAACTTCGTGCGATGGATATTTTGTAGTTTTTATAGCCCGTGTTTTTGCGGCAACGGACACAAATTGCATGTACTTGAATAATAACTATAACTCTCTCCAAATGTCATACAAATCCCAAACATTGCCCGCAAAATGATCGATTTGGCGTGGAACGGCGTTTACATTGCATTGAATTAAATTTAAGTATTATAATCAACTGGTATAAACCAAATGGCGTAATTAAATTCCTCTACAGAGTTAAAATGAAACATCGCGTATTCCACAATTATGATAATAGAGCCTTTTTTGAGGTAATAGAACCGTTTTGATCTGTTTTCTGTAGATCAATTGAGAATACCGTATTCTGCATTATTTTTGGGCGAATTTTAATTGAATCGTAAAGGGACTTAGAATTAGAGGGGCACCCTGACCAAGAAATTTTGTCGATCGATTGATGTGTCATAATGGCCACACTGATATCTCGACACGCCGCTGAGGCAAGCAATAATGACCAGCAGCAGCTCATATTAGAGATTTCGCATTATGCACGTGCTACGTGTATGTATATGCCTACGTGATTATCAAGCTAAATGATGTGCTCTTTAACGCACGAAAATTCCATTACTTTGGCCAGCGCGCCGTAGGAACCATTACGCTCCCACCGAAGTAATTTCTATTATGCAGTCTTTTAGACACGATTTTACTCCATTGTAACCGACATACACTCTAAAAAATTTCATTACGTTTTATCAGAGTGTATTCAAATTGTAGTTACAAAGACTGTTAAGATAACATTAAAGGTAACTGTGATACTTAATACCGTCGAGAGGGGTAACATAGAATTAAAACCAAATTGTAAGGAAAATTTTTATGTGTAATAATGTGACCATGAGAAATGTCATATAAAATTTAATAAGACATAATATTCTTGAGGATATTAGGGGAGGAATAGAAGATGAATAGAATAACAAAATAATCGATAGAATGTTATTTTCAAGTATGCCTGCAGATATTTCATTATTCGAAATGCTGTAGTCGCTGTAATTAAGATAATGTAAAAAGTAATATTATAATTAATGATTTTAAATAAATGGAGCAGGGAGGTACATAATTATTTGTCAGTAGTACTGGAAGTAAAACAGCTTAGTACAGTAAGAATATTTGTACTAAAATACTGCCAAAGGTGGTGGAAACTCTTACTAAAAGTTCACAAAATATCAGAGAACAAAAGGTATGTTTGTTAATATTCACCTGCTATGCTACTATTCTAGATACAGTAGTGTTGTCACGTCTCGGGTGGCGGTGTCTAGGACAATGACAATGTGGGGTTAGGAATTCAGGCACGAAGGCCAGCTTCGTAGCACTGAGGGTGAGTAATTCAAGCGCGAAGGCCAGCTTCGTAGCACTGAGCGACCAGGGAAGATTTAAACAGTAATCGCGCACCTGGGTGACACCAGTTAGAGCACTTGTGATTTGTATTTAGGCTTGGTAATTAGATTTACCGCTGCATTAATACAAGAAACTACATGTAATATTTCCACGAAATATGTCTAGCTATATGGTCGTACAAGACCCATACGAAAGTAAGCCTTGTAAACACTATAAGAAATCCTGGCGTTCGCGAACCGAGCTCAGCTGTTGCAGTAGCCCGTTATGATTTCTATTTCCGTAACCAAATGGGCAAGAAAATAATTTGAAGCGTTATTTAGAATAAGAGCGATTATTCAGTTTAAAGCACGCGAATATGCCATGCACTATTAATGCGATAGTGGTTGGTTAATATAATAATGCGTTGCACATTAAGCATTAGCATATGAACATTTATATAAACGATAATCATTAGCAATATATATATGAACATGAAATACGTGAGTGTATGCCACGGACAATATTATGAAAAGCACTAAGCCTTAGCAACGATAACAATGAACAGCAATGAGTAAAGATAGTAATATAAATCAATAACCATTAGGAAAACTAGTAATATAAATCAATAAGCATTAGCAAAAATAATAATATAAATCAATAAGCAATAATTTGAAATATAAAAGCGTAAGCAATACGAAATAATATAATTGAAGATGATATGCACTGGTATGTTAATTAATTGTAATCGCTTACAGTAGATGCCGTAGATAATAATCCTTTTGAGAAGAGTAGCACTGATATAAGTATAACACTTTGTTTACTGAGATTATCAGTTTAGGATACTTGTACAACAAGTTGTTTCCGTAGAAGAGAGCTCCGGCCTTTGGGGCCCTTGTATTTATACGATTCGCCGGAATGTCAAGTACGCGGGGTATGCGCGGTATACACCATGACTCATGTGCAAAGTATGCTTTACGTAATTGGAATGTACTGATGACTCATGCGCGAAATATGCGTCGCAATAGAATATTAGGGGTTCTTATTTGGGGCTTCCGAAAAGGGGTACTCAACCCATTAGATTGATTTTGGGTGTTTTGATTGGAAAGGGTTGAGCGTGGCTTTAATTTGATGGGTCGTAGAGAGGGGGTGAGGCGTGGTCTCGAGTTTAGAGGGTTTTTGGGACGTGGGACTTGTTTAAATTTAAATGCGAAAGAGGAGATTGTGCCTCGTAGGGTGAAGAGGGGAAGGGGATTTCGTACTTGACCATCTCGAGATGTGGACCGCTGGGGTACATCGTCTAGATGGCCCGATGGTTGGGAAAAGGCATAAGAGTTGAGTTTTTAGGGATTTCGGCGAAGTTGTGGAGTGATTATGGGGAAGAGTCTAATTAGGATCGCGCGAAAAATAGTGGGACGTCACAGTGTCTCGATTTATTTTTATTTATCGCAACTAACGAAGGATGTTACTCAAACCTTTCAATCCAATGTATCAAAACTCCATTCTTTCGAGTTTAATACTCGAGTACCTCGTCATTCGACAATTCTGTTATCCGGAAACCAATTTTTGTTCCACAACGCTCAATTTGATTCATATCGGCATATCATCAACGTAACGACGTGTGTAACGCCCCAGCCCCACTATGGCACAGTGGGCCGGATTCACTTATTTAGCGCCATTTGGGTCTTTTTTTAACATATCGGAATGAAATTTACGCCAAAAAATAGGAAAAAATTATTCCTTTTTAATGATGTATAATTTAATTTTTATTTATTTATTTATTTTTCAATATTTTTAACTTATTTGTGATAAAGAAATTTAAGTTCGTTTATTTGGTACCTTATTTAATGCCCTTTTCAGTGGTTTAAATGGAATGTTCGGGAAACTTTCCGTTTCCAAGGAAAAGTTGAATAATAAATGAATGGAACCAAATATCGTTTTGTTGAAATTAAAGACCAATATTTTGCGCTAAACATCATCTTCTATTAGTAATTAATGTAAATAATGTATTGAAAAATAATTCTGAATATAGTGAGGAAATTCGAAATATTTTTTTAAAATTGACAATGAAATATCTTTCAAGTCCCAACGAGTCCCAACTTCTAATCAATTGGAATATTTTCAGTACACCTTCCTCTACATGATTATGTAAATGATTATGTCCTACTTTACAAATTATTACTGTTTAAAGCGCGTCCCATGTCGGGACCCCGCGAGACACTCAGACACTCTTCTAAGGATTTGTTTAGATTATAGGCACATGAAATTGTTTATGCTATGGTGCAGATAAGCCTTCGACTAAAATTGTATTCTCACTCTCAATAGGTACTATTAAACATAAAAAGTAATTTAACTAATCTTACTATTTCGTGTTGTAAGTAACAGGCTGATAGTTGAGTTTCTTGATTCCATTTCAGTATCAGCTCTGCAGCTTCAGGATCTAGTGGTTTAACTTTCTTCGTATGATTTTATTCTTAAGGTGTGTCTCGCAGAGTCCCGATGTCGGACGCGACGCGCTTTAAACAGTAATAATTTGTAAAGTAGCACGAAGTAGGATGTGGTTTTTACATAATCATGTAGAGGAGGGTGTACTGAAAATATTCCATTTGGTTAGAAGTTGAGACTCGTTGGGACTTGAAAGATATTCCTTCTTAATTTTAAAAAATATCGCAAATTTCCTCATTATAATCAGAATTATTTTTCAATACATTATTTACATTAATTACTAATAGAAGATGATGTTTAGCGCAAAAGATTGGTCTTTAATTTCAATAAAACGATATTTGGTTGCATTAATTTATTACTCGACTTTTCTTTAAAACTTGGAAACGAAAAGTTTCCCGAACATTCCATTTAAACCACTGAAAAGGGCATTAAATAAGGTACCAAATAAACGAACTTAAATTTCTTTATCACAAATAAGTTAAAAATATTGAAAAATAAATAAATAAATAAAAATTAAATTATACATCATTAAAAAGGAATAATTTTTTCCTATTTTTTGGCGTAAATTCATTCCGATATGTTAAAAAAAGACCCAAATGGCGCTAAATAAGTGAATCCGGTCCACTGTGCATAGGGTCGCGACTGTTAGGGCCACCAGATCTTCCAAATTCCTTTCTCACAAGTCCTACATTCCAGTCTCTTTCGTGTATATATATATAAATTACAAGTTTATTCCTGTGAGTCCCCAGGCGTCTAGCACAGAGTCCGCACCCCATATGGTTCAATATCCGCAACTACAAACTGGACAAACTACGACTATTCGAAAGATACGTCATTTACGTGCTTGCATAGATATCAATGTACAGAACGAAACATTCAAATTATATATAACATTATAAAAAGCAAATATTATTAAATAGAGAACAGCCATCTCCAGGATAGTCTCTCACATATTAAAGGTAGACAGAAACTATTTTGCAAAAGTCACAAAAAACACCAGCATGTTGTACTTTAATAAGACACTAAAGATAGGACACACCTCCCGAGATATATTTCCATACCTCGACAGAGAAGGATTCATATTAGACAACATACGTATATTATACCATATAGATCGGAGTCCCATCACGAAACCCATTACCTACCCCCCTCGCCATAACTGCGAAAAATAAAATAACTCAGAGCCACACATCTTAAATATTGTACCAATCTACCAAATAAAGATTTATTAATAAATCTTATTGTTTAAACAAACCAAAGTCCAACCAGAAATACTGGTGGATCGACCCTCCTTAAAACTAATAATTAATACTAATACGAAAATTATATCGTAAGTACCCCATCTATTTAAAATACAAACTGATCACGTTAATCTAACACTGAATATATTGTATATAGTGTATATACTGTACATAAAAAAGGGAGGAAACCTCAACCCCTCCCCCCCTTTACCCGTCCGTCGGCTGCAGACCTACTGATGAGTCTGGCTTGACGGTCCCAAGACGAAACGGCATCTCTTCCTTTCCTCCTCGATCCTTAACACGTCAATCCACCTGTCCCCCACACAGTACTACTCCATTGCGCGTAACCGGCCTTAGGGATTATAGTTACGCCGAAGGCAACGGGGGCAAGATCCCTTCTCGTACACGTATGGCGCGGTTCCGGACGTTACATGTGTATACATAAAACGTCTTAACTTCTATCAATATCAAAAATCGGCAGCATCATATTGCAAATTATTTATGATACCAGGATTATTACACCCATTATACGCTCTAAAAGTAGCACTTTTATCGAATAATCCAACAAAAGTATGAGTAAGCTTGTGAAAGGCCTTCTCACTCAAAGAATCAATATGCTACTATATTTCCTTTACAAGGTGATTTACGAGGTGCTAGGTATACATTTCCTGCGGAACACGAGGTATATCGACGTATGTCGTTTCTAATCTTTAGTTTGCGTGGAGGTGCGAAGCCAAAAGGTCCAATAGGACTAACGTGTCAAGTCTTGTCCTTTGCGCATAGTGTGGGATATTGGAGTGGCCCTGACTCAGGGGTAGCGGTGTACTAGCCCCTGATACGCTAATAGGTCCCCAGATGCACCGTTTAAAGTCGTCCGTCAGCTGTCTTTGTTGGACACTGTACTTCCTTTCTTTTTATATTTTTTTTACATAGTTGCTTCCTGTGTGACTTGCTGAGGAGTCACTGGGATCAGAGTCCTTATAATCTGCACTCATCTCTAGACTATTTCAGGGCGAAGGTATAAACCATTAGAGTTTCGTCTCTTCTATCTATGATTTGTATTACAGCAAAAAGCTTTTAAGTACGTATTCATGTGGTTTTTAAATGGATGACCTTATGGTAGATTTACGTAGTTTCATTCTGACAAGGGAACATCCCAAAGTGGCAACCACCGATTTTGAAGAGGCTTTGACAGTTCTCACAAAAATATTTGACACGTATTTTTATTTAGGTTCCACCATCCATGTTAACACGATGGAAACAGTCCTCAAAGTAGGGGTAAAGAATATTTTGCTCGAGCTAGAAAAACGGTTTGAATAGCAAAGTTGTGTATTTTTAATACATGAAAAAATAGCACACTTTTGTTAATTTTTCTGATCAAATGTTAATCCATTTTCCTACAAATAAATTTATGTATGACAACTGTATTTATCTTTCGTATTTTTAAATTTTCTTCTAAAATTCCGTCATACTGATTAATTTGAAATGTTTTACATTTGAAGAAGTTGAAATGCGTTTCATTAAAATTCGTTGAAAGCATTTTCCTTTATAATTTATCCAATGATTCATAAAGTAAAAAGATGTCGAATTGCAAAATGTTCACGGCTTCTAACTCTCAACCAAAATTCCCATTAACTCAGGGTAGTGTCCATAAAACTGGGAAAGGAACATTCGCAACCAAGCAGTGAAAATAAAACAGCTAAATTCGCTCCAAGATATTCCCTCGACAAAGTCCCAGCTGTTAACTACGCGCACAAAGTAACAGAAATATCTGCGCTTTTCCAATCTCCTTTTTCCAAGTATCACGTATATGTGATCAATAACGAGATCGTAACAAAATTGTCTCTAGAATCAGAGTTGGATACTAATTGGCAGAGTTTTTATACGAATAGTCGTTATTAAGTGTACTGTACTATTTTCCCTCCAATATATTTCTCATAGATAAAAGATTGACAAATGTAAATAGTTTAATATAATATTTCCTTCTACTATGTATAATAATGTTTCAGGTTTCAGTATCTCAGCTTTTCAATATTTCAGCTTTTCAGTATTTCAGCTTTTCAGCTTTTCAGTATGTCAGCTTTTCAGTATTTCAGCGTTTCAGTTTCTCAGTATTTCAGCCTCTCAGTATTTCAGCTTTTCAGTATTTCAGCCTCTCAGTATTTCAGCTTTTCAGTATTTAAGCTTTTCAGCTTTTCAGTAGTTCAGCTGTTCAGTATTTCAGCTGTTCAGTATTTTAGCTGTTCAGTATTTCAGCTGTTCGGTGTTTCAGCTGTTCAGAATTTCAGGTGTGCAGTTTTAGTTTGTCATCATCACCTGTTATGTACACTCGAGCGCCAGTGCTAGTATTAAATTTAAGCCTAAGTAGGTTAAGTCTTAGTTCTAAGTATAGGAGGTTAGGTTGTAAGACAGTCTGACGACTGAACCTCGCCTGTGCGACAGTATTGTTCTTTCTCTTTATATTCTCTTCCTTACTTTGTTTCTTTATGCAATAAAGACGATTAATAATAATAATAATAATAATTAGGAGCAACTTTATAAATTCATACATGATTTCTTTATTATTTATAAAATCTAGAATTTCTGTATTATTCCTGCATTAACTTTAGTTTATACGTTTATAATTTAAATATGTCAAGAACGGTCCTTAGATGTTAAAGAACATGCAGCCTGTTTTTGTTTTTTAATAGCAATTAACATATCGTGAAGACACGCGAACATCATGTTTCATACGTATTTAAACCAGGCGTACATATAAACTGCTGCCTCAAAGTATAAGCGTATATAACGTCTTTGTGTACCTGTATGCTTCATGAAGCAAACTCATGCGGGACAAATCCGAAATTCTGGAAGTTACCCAAATCGTACACTTTGATAACTGTACGTTCCATTCTTGTTATATATAGTGTGGCTATTTTAAGGTAGCCATGGTGTTTGAACCTGAACCATATGAACCAATTTAACATAGAAAGATGTAAGTAATACACTATCAATATTAGATTGCAAGCGAGGGACTTACAATTTCATTATGTGCGTGTTTACCATACTCGCTAATAGAAATTTTGAGGACATAATTTTGAGGACATTGGTAGACATTAAACGATTGTATGTATTATGTAATATGACAGGTACATTTCATAAAAACTTTATTGTAAAATAATGGTATCTAATTCCCATGTTAAAATAATTGAATATGAAACTTTTGTGAAGTAACAACTGCAATATAAAACACAGCTAAGTAGTACGGTATGCATATTGCTTCAAAGTGTCACATTATAGACGGTTATACAGGATGAGTCACCTAATAAGTACACCTAAAATATCTCCCTTGTTTTTAAGGATACGAGAAAATGTCTTGGGAAAAATATATTTATTTCAGAGGGACAATTAGTGTGATGGACAAGATTTTTTCTCAAGGTTATATTTTCCGAAATTTCAAGTTCATGGACTGTTTTTAAATGGGATGACGCATTTTCATTAGTGTAACGCTATAGCCAATAAAAAGACAAATTCAACCATGTATAATATGTTGACCTTCAAACGACCTTCGGACAAATAAATCAAGACACGTGTTAGACGAAAGTCTCCTCTATTCCCCGTATAACTAGATCTGTTAGCTTTATAAAATTACTGAAATAATAATTGAGTAACTTTAGAACAATCATCAACAATAAGAATGAAATACTTCACAGTAATTTAATACAGTATTTATCAATACTGAAAAGAATTATCAAACAATCTAGTTTTATTGTTAATAACAAAAAGCCATACCATTAACAAAAAAATAGTACTCAAATATTTTCATTAATGCACACCCTTGAAGCACAAATGTCACAAGACTATGGTATACAGTGCTTTAGGTTTAAAATTAATATATATATATTAATTTTGTATATATAATATATATATATAATGGGTACCTTTGAACTTCGAACCAATTAATTACAAATATTGCTTTCCTTTGGGTCATTTGCTTAACTTCGTTGACGTTTACAACTTGTCCAACATTTTTAAAGTGCTTAAATGATCTTGGCACATTTTTCAAAGGTTCGAACGTTGTCGCATGACCCCAGCCAGATGGCCTTTTGAAAGCTTGCTTCGTTAAAAAACGTGCTTGGGAAAATGAAAGCGGAGTCTTTTCGTGTCGTGGAGCTCTTTGAGAAGAAAAGACAGCTGCACACGAGGGAAGCATGTTTAACATAGGGAGAGGTACCGACAAAGAAAAGGTAGTAAGTAGATGCGAAAGGAAAATAGGGACGATATTCTCGTTCGTGAGGTTTTTATAAAATTTTTCACATGCACTTTTCGTAACATTTAACAAAGTAATGTGTACAAAACTTGGAAAAAATTTATCACAGGGGATGTTAGGGATTTGAAACTTCATGGTTGAACTATTTTTAATACTACTCTACATAATACACCACTAAGGTTATTCAGTAAGCTGCAAACATAATTTAGTTATTTATTAAAGTACTTAAATTGTAAATGTAATATAATTTATTCAAAAAAGGAAGGAAACTGAAAATTTGAAATTTCATTGGTCCCTGGTATGTGGCTTACCTTTTTGCACTCCACAAATGAGGTTGTGGTTACAACGGATGCGTGTTCAAAAATGCTTACTCTGTCAAAATGTTACTCATAATCAATACGTTGTAATACCTAACCCGTTGTGAAAAATTCTACTCGTGACTAGAGGAAGTCACCACCTAAATATTGTGTTTACTTGGAAAGACAAAAATACAGAATACGACGCATTATTTTAAAATCTAATGACGTGAGTCCACCGAAAATGTTTTCTGAGTATATAAAAATGTCACCAAAAATATTTTGCTGTACTCTTAGTGGAATTGAAGAATGTCCAAGCTCGCAAATTTTACGTCTAAATTTCACTTCTTACAAGATATATCTTACAAGGGAAGGTCCCTAATCCGGAAATTAAAAAAATATGAAACATTGGGGATATGTAGAGGATATACAGTATTGTCTCCGTATGTGCTCGCTGGTCGGGACCGGCGTTGAACTCCTATCGTGAACAGATCCCTAATTCCGAGTGTTCGTTTCTCGCTCCTTTCTGGCCGAAGGGGGGAGTGAGATGGAACGCTTTGCATGCGCGGCGAGCGTGCGCGACGGGTGCGAGCACTCAGATGGAATCGTGACTGCTCGACGCATGCGCGCCACGGTCAGATAGCCAGGCACGACACGAGTCTTTTTTGCGCCCTAGGCGAACTTTTCAAATTACGCCCTTTATTATAATACATTTATTTGAGATTATTGATAACCTTTCTCTGAATTTTTATTCGTAGTTTAATCCACTTATAGTACAACTTGTAATATTTAATTTTAAAGTTTATTTTTAACAATACCAGTAATGAAAATATCATTTTGCCCCTCTTGTCGACTTTCCGCCATAGGCAGCCGCCTAATTTTGCAGAGTAAAGTCATAAATAATCTCAAAGAAATGTATTATAATAAAGGGCGCAATTTGACAAGTTCGCCTAGGGCGCAAAAAAGACTTGAGCCGGGCCTGCGTCAAGATTTTGCGAAGCGGTTCCCGTGCTCACCGTAAGTGCTTGCGACCATCGCGCACGTTCGTCGCGCACGCAAAGGACGGAGTGTCACGGCGCCCGAAAGACGGAGGGAGACAAAACATCAACGCGTCGTCTGTCTCGTACCGTCCTCGCTCGCTTTCAGTGGCTCTCGCTCGCTCTCGTTCCATCTCGCTCTTGCCTTCGCCGGACAAGAGTGAGACAGAAGTGGTGGGGATAGCGACAAGCACGTATCGTGTGCACCAAACCGAGCACATACGGAGACAATACTGTATAGATATGTATTACGCAATTTTTTTACTGCCCGAATTCACTCGGGGGTGAAATTGAACCCTGAAAATACGGCTAGTTTCCGATTTTATGTTATAACTCACTATAATACAATTAAATTTTCGGATGCATATAATAATTAGTTTTCGAAAAGATACATTTCACAGAATTTATACGGGTTCTATTTACAATCGTATTATAGATATTTCTACATGGACTGACTGGCGCGCAATAATTTAAAATTATTAATGTATCATTCCCGTTGCGCCGCGCCGTCGCTGTCGCGCTCGATAAGGGAAGTTTCCAGAATGCTACGCATTATCGAGCTCTGTATCCCGTGAAGAAATTTATAAACGATTTTTATCGCAGCACTCATACTACGGCATTGATTTTGACTACGGATTATCTTCGTAACAATGATGCAGAGGAAGTAGGTTTATCTTGTTTAAAGTTCAAAGTAATCGAATATCTCATGAACCTCAACGGTGCTCGACTACGTAATGCCCACAATGCTATGCATTACTGAGACACGTCGAAATACAAATTTCATTTTCGAAAAAAAAAACATCCGGAACGTAACACAGTTAATGTAATTTTTTGTATATAATAATACCACAGACATCGATTTTCGAACTCCAAACTTATTAATTCGTCAATATCCGGTGCAGTAATCCACAGGAATTCAGCAAGGGAATCAAACACGTTTAATGAGGTAACTCTCGTCTAGACAGGCAAATTCAAAGTCATTTTGGGAAATTATTTTTAAGAGACGAACAATGCTAAAATATTGGTTCTTTTACACATGGTTATTAACACTTCAGTTATTTGTAGAATTCTTTTTAATTAAAAAGAATAGCCAATTGGCTATGGACAATATTTTGAAGTTATTATCGTTCGTACTTTTCGTGTTTTAGAAATTTTGCCTCATCGGCGCTTTCTGGTCGCCTGAAATAAAAAACTCATAGCTCATTTTAAACATAATGAATGTGGTTATCGCCCTACCACATTCAAGTCAATACTACAAATACTTTTTTCGTAGCACTCGGAAGTTGCAAAATTGATGTTAAGTTTCAAATATGACTCTTTACACGGCCGCCGTTTTTTAAAAATATTTTCGTATCTTATTCGTTCTAGTAGGGATGATAATCACATTCATTTCGTTTAAAAATAGCTATGAATTTTGTATTTCAAGCGACCAGAAGATGTCCAATCAACACCACCCGTGAACTAACGTTTCTGAAACGCGAAATGCGTGAACGATAATAACTTCTAAAATATTATCAATAGTCAGTGAAAAAAATCTACAAATAGCTAAAGTGTCGATAAGTATGTGCACGATGCGCCAATTTTGTAACACTATTCGTTTCTTCAAAATAAATTTCCAAAAATGACCTTAAAATTACCTGTGTAGACGTGTACAAACCAATATCATAATAATTCTCATGTTCAATTGTTCTAAGAGGTTGGTGAGAACAGGCATCCACAGTAACCGCAATCTTAGATTTGATTCCACTAAATAGTAAGACAAAAGCTCATTCCTAAAATCGCAATGAATTCCAATAAGGACAACACAATAACTTCTACTATATAATACTTACAAGGAAAGACTCCCAGCGTTCCGCCTCCGATTGCTTTGAATTTTGGATATGTTTTAGATTTAGAGGACCGAAAAATAAGATATACGTGTTTTTTTATAGCGGCCCGTTTTCATATTTAGAGGGTGCAGCCACGCCTTAATGTTATGAGATTTTCAGGTATTCGTCTCCGATTGCTTTAGTATTTTAGAATTCGATTCGTAATTGGACTCGCTATCGCAGCATCGTATGACATAACTTTTTAAAACACAAGATTTTTTTTATCTGCATATTTGTGCGGAAATTTTTTTTTGCACTACTTCGTTCAAATGTGCACAAACACCGTGGTTTTGGTCTTTTTTACCTCAACAAGCCATTGAAATAAATTTTAAGAAATTTTTTGAATTTTTTATTTTGGACGATCCTGCGAATAAATTTCGTGGGTACCGTTTAGGTATCTCTTTTTGGCAGCGCCTGCACTAAGAACCACCTAGAAAATGCATCATGACCGAACACATGAACCCAACAATTTTTTTGCACCCTAACGAGTGTATCAGTAATCTCTTCTTGTAAAAAATTCATAAAGATCACCCATTTTTTAAGGGAATTGACCGGAGGCTCCCCTTAAGTGCACGTATTAAGTACATGCCTACTCAAACACGTAGGTACTCAAAGAATATTCGAAGTCGATTTTCGCGATAACAAATCCTCAAATGAAAAAGATTTATTCTATACTTTCGATTTATCTTTCCATGTAATATCACCCCTTGCTCGGTTGTACCATCAATATTGGGACACTCTATATACATCATTAATAAAAATTTAATTATTTTACTCATGTTAGTTTATATTCTGCTTTCTTCATCTTTCTCACTCGTCAGTTGGCATACATATATATAGGTATGCATTTCCTAACACCTACTTTCTCTCAATGCTTCATACCGCTTGAGAATTGTCTGTGAAGTAGTGAATGCTTCAAAATCAGACAGAATGTTACTGCCACCTACAATATCCATTAAATATGTACCTACAATGTATACGTTCCGTTATGTACTGATTATTTGCTTTTCACTCAAATTTTAAGTGATTCAGATAATATAATCGAACGTTCGGTAGAATGGTATTCGGATAATCCAGATTCCCCAGAAGATATAGTATATACATATAGGCCAAATGTGCAATGGAACGGAGCCCGCAATGCCTTCGAGTAATCTTAGCCAGTCATTAAGTGGTCAGTAATCAATCAATCACCATTCTAGAACGCTGGACGTGGGCTTCTTCCAAATCAAGCCTCCAACCACCAGTCAGGTAGAGAAGCAATCCGAGCTTTCTAACAGTCAGTTTTAAGTTGAATCCGCTAACGCTCAACGTTTGAGTCACTTTAACGGAGTAATCAAATTTCCATCAGTCTTGAGTTAATCCGCGAGCGAGAGACGGTTCTCGCGATTGCTTTCGCAATATCGTCCGGATCTATTCTAGGCTATACCGCCTTCATTCATATGTACATTTCAAAGTAAGCTTACTCTGCTAGATATGGACTTCTTCAATTTCTAGATGCACGAAGTTCATAATATTTACTACATGTATCTTTCTTCCAGGGAATAAGGAAAATGCTGATTTATATTCGTTGTACAAGGTGTCTCGTAAGGTATTCAACAAACTTTTCTGAAGTGTTCAGCAGGATATTTCGCATAAAAAATATCATACATACTATAGGTCTATTTACTTTCGTTAACATATTGTATAAAAAATAACAGAACAGACATTACAGTGGAGCATCAATCCAGATCAATTTCTCGTTTCATTTTCTTGATTTTACATAAAAGTTAAATATAGTTGAAAAGAACCTGTCTCTCTTAAAATTCTGTGTTGATTTTGAAAAGTAAAATGATATGGAAACCTGCAATCAGGGTTGATACTCATTGTCAGTTATCTCTCTTCCACTGTTCTCGTTGCAGAAATTGCATATAAATACCACATCTGCATACTTTCTGCATGTGAAAAAATACGAGGCGTTGTGCACCAGTGTGAGACATTGATAAAGAAGTAACTTAATCAAATCATAACTGTTAGAGGTTAGAGACGCAATTAAACAGTTGTAGTTTAGGATTATTTTTTATAATTTCCTTTATTATTTGTATCTATTTACAAGGATATTTATAAATAGTTATACAATAATTACTAGCGTTTGGCTTCCGATTCTTTAAACGGCAGGTACTATAGCTAGCATGAATTGTAAATTCTTAAGGCTCTATGTTTCTAATAAGTCTACAGGGTATTTACAGGGTGCGAAGAATTTTTGCTTGTACCCTTTGTATTTTTTGAATATGTGATTTGGCTGCCATTTTTCAAAGTTGGATTCCATAACTCCATATTGGTTTTATTACACATTTCTTATTGAGTTTGCTCTTTCAAGACCTTAACCTGTACATAGATTTGTTAAATAATTTTATGTGTTTTATTTTTTGTTTTTTTTTTGTGTTGGTTCCATGTAAGTTTATTATTTGAATGTAATCCTAGATATTTTACCGATGTTATTAGTGATATGGTATTATTGTTTAGTTTCATATTGCTTGTTTGTTCGGTTTTTCGTAGGGTAAAGATAATGTATGCACATTTAGTAATCATAATCTTTAATTCTATTGCATTTTAACCAGTTTTCGAATTGAGTGGTATGATTCTGAAGGTAGGAAATAGTCGTTAGTTTAGGATTGGAGTTTAATACTCGACACAAATGACATACATAATACTCGTTACTTCTTAGATACTCGAGAAAACAATATAATACTGTATTACTTTTGAAGAGTGAAATAAGGAAAATAACGTGTGCACATTGTCTCACATTGCCCGAAAAGAAAAGGACACATGAAGTGCGAAGACGCGCACGCCTCACTTCCGCCCTCGGTCAAGATGGAGCAAAGCACCAATATTTAAAAAACCAATACTAACCGTAGAATGAATGCGATGCTTTGTATTTATCATAGGGAAGCACTTATTACTGCACATGATCATTTTTTTTCTCAGAACAACTTGCTAAACACGTGAAAAAAGTTTATTGTATATCTCACGAAATACCCGGCATATACGTTCCTAGCAGTTGACTTATGTGGTTTTGTAACTGATGTGCATTTACAAAACGATTACAATTTTTGCTGCAACTTTATTGCCTGTCCAGTATTAAATATATAGCGTGTTTGACTACAAGAGGGGGTGATAGGGGGTGATTCTACAGGCCAGAAAAAGTCGAAAATCAAGAATGACGGAATTGCGTTTAAGGCTTCGTTTCCGAGTTATTAATTATTGAAAATACGCTAAGAACCGGCTGACGCGAGGGACTTATTGTTGGACTACTGCTTTCGCTGTGCCTGACCGCGCTATCTTGATACTACTGCGCGTCGGTAGTAGTCAGGATGATTCCATTAGCGCTCACGGGACATGACACAAAGTGGGCTAAAGCATTGATGAGCAACCCGCGGCCCGCGGGCCGCATTTGGTCCGCCAGTCGCTGACCTGCAGCCCGCCTGAACATTAGCATATATCTTTTGAACTGTAAAATATATAGGATTAGTTATATTTATGTATTTAATATTGCGGCCCGCGTACAGTAGTAGGTTTCCACTTGTGGCCCACTTCGGACAAAACGTTGCTCACCACTGGGCTAAAGCATGCTCCAAGCGCGAAAAAATATTGTCTCTAGCAGTACTATTGATTAAGTAATGAAATGTATTTGAATGATGGATATATACATGATATTAGGAGGACAAGAAAACAAAAATATAAAGTTGTAATTTTGTTTATTTACAAAAAATAGTTTTAACTTATAATAGTTTTACTTTTGTTGATATTCTATTGTTGTATAACTGTTTAGTAAGTTTAATAAATCGAGCATATCTGCAGGAATCTCTTCTTTGTCACGAAATAAAATGTTTCGTAACTCCAGAAAATGCGCAGATATGCAAATTCTTTTTATACCAATAATTTCTTAAATATATGTGTTATTATATACAAAAAGCACAATATATGCGAACATGTGCAATTTTTTGTACACCTCGATAAAATTAGAATATCTGTTGATAGAAAGTATGAGAAGAACTTCAACAAATTTATCTATGCAATGTGTAAAAAACGAATACAAAAACATGTTACATACCTGGAGGAACACAAGCCATCACAGAAAAAAAAAATAAAAAATGCTTGCAATTCACGCCTGTACACCACTAAAGACTGAAGACGTTTGATGATTACATGTAGCTGAAGTTGAGGGCGTACGGTAATATACGTGGTTCCCACGTGTTTCCCGATTGCCATTTCTTAAAATGTTTTATGATTTCCAGTACTCTAAGGTCTATACAGCCCTTATAAATCAACTCAAAAGTAATATACGAAGACCTTTTTTTTTACTTTTTTCGCGTTCGAAGCATGGTTTAGCCTACTGTGCGACGTTCAAGAGACGATCACGCTCACCGAAAAATCGATTTCATTGTTTTAAGAGATCTTCCTAGTGTGATAGCTGAAAAAACTTAATTTTTCGGGAATTAAAAAAAGAAACTAGTATTGCACGTATCATTTTGCACTTTTGTAGCTTGATTCTATCACCTTTTAAGACTATAAAAAATGATTTGTAAGTAAAAATATCAATTTGTAACGAAATAGGAGCAGTGGAGAGAACAATATTCTTCCGGATGCCAGAATTATAGTGATAACACTCACAAAATAGAAGTATGGGATGAAATTGCAAAAACATGAAATAAAACAGGAAAATTCAATATTTTTATTTTTTAAATCATGCTGAAGTATCATGGAACAGGTCGCACTTCAAATTAAAAGAGTTTTGTACATTTCTCGTACTTGGAAGTCCGATTAGATGAATTTCCTCCTTGTCTTGCAATTAGTAAATTGTGTAAATTCTGACTACCTGCTTTGATGCTTTCGGCAAAGGTAATAATGCTTTCTGAACGATTAAAATTTTCTCTGAGCTCAAGGAGAGTGCAAGCATATATTCACCTGTTACTTTGGTTTACTATTTTTTCTTCATCTTCATCAAACAATAGCGCTATCATTGATAAACCCACATGGAGAAGTTTTTAGACATGGTTATACGTTTTAATATAAGGCGAGAAGTATTCGTCAAATAATCTTTCATTTTCTCTAGGAAATCTCTTGTATTTATGGTATGTTTACTTCCTACACAGCACCAAAGAAGAGAAAAATTTATCTGCGAAGGGCTAATAATAATTATTGATCCGAATTTCTCCCATCAAGTTATTTCCTACTTCAGATGTAAATATAGTTATTATAAGCTAAAGTCTTTCAGCTCAAAAATGGCACTTCTGTTACGGTATCATAAATGCTTGGTCGCAGCGGGTGTTAAGGTAAAGGTTGAGCACTTTAATTTAATCATAAATCTGCGCAAATAGTGGATTGCGACAGTGATGAATTTGAATTTAAGGTCCAGATTTCTTGACATTTTTAGCTCACATGACTAATTTTTTTTTTATATACAAGCACAAATTATGTACATATTTCATTAATATGACTTTTTAAAGTTCTTCTTTCATATCCCTAGTGGCACTTATTATCATATTAATTAGAGTAAGGAAACACGTAAAAAGTGCAAGGTATGAATAAGTTTTTCTATAAAGCAGCCAGTGGGAAATTGCTTCAAGTGCTATGCAGAAAAAAGGGTAGCATTTACGAGTTGTTTGAAAACTTGAAATTACTAGTTTTGTAAATTCGCGAGAAACTTTCTCATCCTCATTATACCATTTAGCCTCTTTTCCCTGTCTCCGTTCCACGCGATGATACAACAGCCAATTACGCCGTGAAGGGAAATGAGTTTAAAGGAATGCCTTCTACTATTCGTCGAAATTGGCTCTCCTCAAACTGTAGGTTTCCTAAACGATACGAGCGACTATGGTAGTAGGAGCTTAAGTGATACTTGCTGGAAACCTTTGAAACGTACGTTCTGTAACAAAAGGGAAATACTGTTGCTCAAACGAGGAAAATCCCCAGTTTGTTTGAGACCGGCTTTCGCAGATGTCTAGTGTTTGCCATAGCATTCGTTTTTGAAATTCTGCATGGATGTAACACTTTTACAGTGAGATTCATCTTACTCCCCGTTCAAGGATACAAAATAACAGCTTACCTACTGTAAAATCCATTATTCTAATTTCTTTGAAAATTATTGTCGCTGGAATGTTTAGCAGTGTAGATTTACTGCTTAATTAACCCCTAAATGATGAACAGTTCTGACGATTATGCAGGCTTCTGAGCGCGATATCGCTTTGCCGCATAATTCTACCACATATCTCTATAAGCTTTCTCTCTCTTTTTAAAATCAAGTTTTATTTACAGCTTTTAAGGGAATGATTCTTTGGTGTCCACTGCATTTCACTAGAAAACAGTAAGAGATACAAAAGAAGGGTTAAATATCTTTTGTTAAAGACAAGAAGAGACTGATCTGCAATGACCTTGAAATTTATCCGTTGACAAGATATTGGTAATAACTTTGTTTAATTAAATGTAAATGTATGTATTTCATCCAGTCATTCGGTAGGACAAAATAGGTATATGCAATAAATTTAATGATAGGATACGCCGCCCCAAACTTAATAGTTTCCAAAATAAAAAAACTCTCCTGCTTCAGGTAGTCTATTATCTCTCCAGGAAAAGTTAAATGAAGATAATTGTATTAAAAGTACAAAAGTTGCACTAGTTGTTAGATCTCTTAAGATGTGTTTCTGCTTTATACGTTGTACCTTCCGTCTGCATTTCAATAATACAAATTTCGTCGGGCATTTTAAATTTGTGACTGTCATTGAGTACCACTAACAAGGAAAGATCCCGAACCCGGAAATTCAGAAATTTCTGAAACTGAATATATAGGGAATTTCCTCCTGATTACAACGCAATTTTTTTGCTGTCCAAAATCACTCTAAGGAAGTGAAATTAAACCCTGAAGGTTCGGGTATCTTCCGATTTTATTTTGTAACTCGCAATTTGTAAAAGACAGGAAAATAGTTTCAAGACAAAAGTTACTTCTTTTAATTAAATCTATCAAATGGTAGAAGTTGTATAAATTGTTTAAACAATTAGAAAAAGTTATAAACAAAAATATTAATAAAGTTTTCTAAAATTCGTTGTTTCACGTGAAATATTAATTGATGATTTAAATAATTATGAAACACTATAATCTATTATTTTTTCATACAAATTCAACCTTTGTTGTATTGTTGAACCGTGTTCAAATTTGTTAAAACTTGTTTAGCCTTTTACTATAAAAATATATATTTGCATAACTTTCCGCTTACAGTTATGTGTCTTTGAAATTAGGTTTAAGCGTACCCTGTTGTAACTAACATTTATGTTAGAAAATTTTGTATTTACATGTGCTGTATATTCCAAAAACCCTCAAAATTAAAACATGTCAAAATAATACTAAATATTGGAAAGTGATTTGTTTATGCAAGGTAGAGTTATTTATTTTAAGGAGAAGAGAGGAAGTGAACATAAATTTTATGAACTATGCGAAAATATCCATTAATTATAAACAAATAATTAAGTTACTTCCCTTCGTATTTAATTAATGGTGCGGAACGATGTTATTGTTTGCATCGCGTGCAATTAAGTATTCTGCGACTTGCTTGGGGTTCGACTTTGATTGGCTTCCTGTTGAAACATAATGAAAGTAAAAGTGCTCCACTGAAATCAACAAATTTAATTGATGAAAAAGATGTGTATATTAACGTACCAAGATTTTATCAACCTGCTGTTTCCTGAAGAAATATATTGCCTTAAGGACAATAGTTCCAAAATTCTCTCTGCTAGTTTTTGAAAATCCGCAATGACAGAGTTACCATAATTCTCCAATTTTTTATAATGACTAGCGTGTGAGTATTAATATTGAGTGCGAGTAAACCTCTGCATATATTAGAGAGGGCGTTAGTAAACATGTGGAATAGTTATTCAGGACCAGTTCTAGTCACCAGAATAATAAAAGAAGTTGGTATACGCGTATATCCAATAATGCTTAGTTATACAAATATGAGCATTTTTATATTTCGAAAAACACGGGCCCGAAACGCCTATCAAAGTGGCATTTAACAACGCCCAGCGGTGCTTCCGCGGATCGATATATTGATTATTATTTCGCCTTTGTTTTTTAAAGGCGAGAAGGAAAGGATATGAATGAAAATAACTGGCGAACACACATGTCAGCCGCCTGCCCATTAAGGGGGTATTCCACTGTGAACGGTCGAAAAGTTAAGCTATTTTTAAAGATTTTTTCTCGGTAAATACAACATATAATGAAATAAATCTTTTTGGTATTGATTAAGCTACTCTTATATTATTCCAAAAAAATTAAAAAGAATATTTTTAATTTATGTTACTTGTTATTTTTACAGCGTCAATATGGCACCTAAACAAAAACGGTATGTTCGTGGTGCAGGTGATTTCCCGGCTTTGGCTTATCTGAAACTATAAACTCGAAAAAATTCTTACTCTGTATGATTTTCATTATCGTAGCTCGATTATCAATTTTTGCCGAAAAGTAACTGAGATTTTTCTCGCGAAACATTTGAGAAAACACCATTTTGGGAAACTTTTTCTTTCCAACCGGTGCCATTTTGTTATTTCTCAACAAAAATTGTTAATTGAACTACGAGTGATAGCGACACTCATACAGATTAAGAATCTTTCTGGATTTTTTATTTCAGATAAGCCTAAGCCGGGGAATCACCTGCATCACGAACGTACCGTTTTTGATTAGGTGCCACATTGACGCTGTAAAAAAACAAGTAAAACAAATTAAAAATATTCTTTTTAATTTTTTTAATATTAATATAAGAGTAGCTAAATAAATATCAAAAAGATTTATTTCATTATATGTTGTATTTACTGAGAAAAAATCTCTAAAAGTAGCTTAATTTTTCGACCGTTCACAGTGGAATACACCTTTAATCAGTATTCCGGGCTGGTGTTTTATGAGATATATAAATGCACGAGTCAACTATAAAAATTCTTTCAGTCAAGTATTCTATTGTTTTAAGTAAAAAAACTGTACCTACTCTATTTTGACTTACTATTTGACATGGCACAAGGATTCGTTTCACCCTCAGTTATACCATATTTACTATTATATTTTGTCAATTTTTAGCTACTGTTCTTGAAAATTATGCCCCGTACGACAAAAATTTATGGCACATTTTCGACTTCTTTTGAAATGTAGAATCACGCCGTTCTTGGTTATACCACGAATTTTGGCCCACCATGTATAATATATTTAAATTAAAGACTACTTATATCGTATAGTTAAACACTGCAGCACTGAAGAGTCTAAGAATGAGAATCTTTGTTTTGATTCGCAGGCTAATGGTAGAAATTAAATTACTTCTTCGCCACTACAAGTTTTTCAATTTCAATCCCTCGTGGTACCAAGCAATCGCAGCACATTTTGTACCTTCGTGATCGACTACGAAATATCTACTTTCAAGGTAGTTTTATCGCCGATTTAGATATTACCTTGCACTGGTGGCTATAGGTACGTGATTTCAAATCTCTGCCAGTCGTCTAACTTCCATTTGCAATTTGTGTTCAGATTGATCATATCGGGGGGAAAAGAAATCTAAGAAAATTACGTGTTGATGTAAGGCTTCGATGAAAGCGATTGAGTTTTGGATAACTTCACTTCAAAATATGAACAAAGAACATGACTACATATATGAATATTAAATATAACCGAACTAAGGCCCTGTCACCCATAAAGCGGATAATATTATTATTACCGATACTTAAATAATGCATCTTTAATAACTTAATTAATAATAATAGTGGTGATGATATTAAAATGTCATTAAGTCCTTGACAATGTACATACGTAAAGCTTTGACTTATACTTTCCAATACTTACAATTAGTAGCATTTATACATATACATACTTTATGTTCATTTGTAATGGAGTCTTTCCTTACGAAACTCGAATTTACTTTCTAGAAAATTCTAACTTGTTCCTTATACAATTGTGATCCGTTCTATCATCGAATATAATTTAAGCAATTGAGAGATACACTCAACAAGTTATGCTTATATTACAGTTGAAGTGGATTTTTTAGGACATCTCTTAATAACTTAATTTTTGTCATTACATACGTATTTAATTATAATTTTATTTTAATTTGAATAGACGAGATCGAATCTAATGGTTACATGTATTCAAAACACGTTGGTAGTGATTAAAAAAATAAGAATGTTCTTGGAGATACGATTAGGATTTGCGGGTTTTCTGATTGTAAGTATGATCGCGAATATATGAATGGATCAATAATGGCAACGTTGTGTAGGTAAGTCAATGTTTCCCAACCTTTTTTGAGTCGCGACCGCCTTTTATAATATTCAAATAACCTGACTCCCCCCCCCCCCCTTTATATAAGGTAAGGTAAATTTAATAAGACAAAGAAAACACATTAAAAATAGACATTTCAGAGTATAATTCTAACTTAATAATATTTAAAAAATAAACCCAAAAAACCGTGGCGACCGCCCAGAAAACACTTCGCGACCCAGAGGTGGAAATCACTGTCCTAGGTGACTTCCATCTGAGCTGCTCTATAATTTTCACTAAAAATATTACAGATAAGTTGTTGAACCCTGGAGTAGGCGCTAGGGTTGCCAGCCTTACTATACTATATACTATATAGTATTGTACTATATTTTTGTCTAGTGTACTATATACTGTTTGAAAAATATATAGTGCGTAAAAATACTATATTTCCGATACATCAATAAATTTCTACAATTTTTACTTATTTTTATATTCTATGGCAACATCAAAATTTGAATTTGCGAGTTTAAACTTTAACAGAGAGGATTTTTTCTATAATGAATATAAAGTGGCGGGAAGAGAGAAACAGAGCCATGTATCTCATAAAAAATGAGCTCCTCATATATGTTAATTTAGACTATCAGTGCTATTCAACCTTTGACATATTTGTTACAGACAATAAATTAATTAACTTTAGGTTTTGTGCGTTGTATTTTGTAAACCCTCGTACTATTAAGGGGGTATTCTGGACCAGCGTGCGAATTTCATGACCATTTTACAGAAATTTGTATGGGCAATGAAAGTAAATGCACTACACAGTTTTCCCTAAAATCTTAATCGTGCTTTTAACTATATTTACGAATTTGTTTGATGTGAAAAAATTAGTATGTCATGTCTGTATGAAGACATGAAGATTTTGCGTTTCGCCATGTGGCTGCCATCATTCTGTTCTTCGTAGGCATCCGAAAAAAATGATTAATGAAAAATTTTATTCAGTCAGAATATGGCTATCGTCTGAATTGAGACTTTTCACTGAAATTAATTTTTCACAAAATTGCGCCATTTTGAACAAATAAGTAGGTTTTTTCTGGCGGATTTATCTGTTCAACATGGCGCAATTTTGTGAAAAATTAATTTCAACGAATAATCTCAATCAGACGATAGTCATATTCTGACTGAATAAAATCTTTCCATTAATCATTTGTTTCAAATGCCTACGAAGGACAGAATCATGGCAGGCACATGGTGAAACGCTAAATCTTCATGTCTTCATACAGACATGTCATACTAATTTTTTCATGATAAAAAAATTTGTAAATATAGTTAAAAAGACGATTAAGATTTTAGGAAAAACTTTGTGCAGTACACTTACTTTCATTGCCCATAAAAGATTCTGAAAAATGGTCATGAAACTCGCGCGCTAGACCAGAACACTCCCTTAAGTTACTATACTGCTCACTTGTTAGGCCGCGTTTGGAGTATGCGTCCGTAATTTGATCCCCAAATCAAACCAAATATAGGCAACTCATTGAGGGGGTACAACATCGATTTCTTAGGTTTGCTGCCTTTAAGCTGGGTAAAAAAAATGTTTTTTATGTATCACGACTATAACCCAATCATGAGTAAACTCTTGAGCCCCAATATGAAGTCTCTTGAAGCGTGCCGTACTGATTTGCTATTTCTTTTCAAGATAATTAATAGTGATATCGATTGCCCTCAACTTTTACAATCTACAAATTTTTGCGCACCAACGAGATCTTACACACTCGTTCGTACTTTTCTTCCGAATCGCTATACATCTTGTTTTGCCGACACGGATCCCGTAAATCGTATATGTACGGTTGCGAACACATTTTGCCCGGCTTTAGATTTTATCGTTGGTAAGTCGCGACACGTCTAAAATGAGAATAGGCAGAAAACGGCAACAGTGGAAGATTTTGGAGTATAGTTTAAAACATGCGAAATCGTCGGCCGGAAAGACCGATGTGCGCCTACTTCCGGATTAAATTACATTCTGGCAGGATAAGTCGGAATTATTTGTCCTACTTCTGACAGCTTTTGAGAGCTATTTTTTAATTGCTGAATTCTTGAAGAGAATTGACAACTATTCATTAATAAATCAAGGAAGATTTCTGTAGGTGAAATGAAGTTGAAATGATAGATTTTTCATAGGTTTCCATTTGAAATTTTAAAGTCGACGCCTATTTTATCCCCTATTCAGAGCACTTAATACAGGTCTATGGCCCCAAGGAACTATAAAATTGATCATGCAGTTTTCGAGATATCAAGTTATTAAGAGTTACTTGGGCCACCTTGTATATTGCAAGTAAAACTTTTGTTATCGACGCATGACTACTTAAAAATTTGACTGATGTTTACAGCTTAATTAGACTTACTTAGAGGGCTGCCTCATTACTGTTATAAAGTAACAATACGGTTAGAGAAGGAATAATTACACATTTTGGCACCTTCGTCAAGGAGAAAAACGAACTAAAAAATCAAATACTGTCGCAGGAATCATTCCAAATCGGTAAAGTTCATAATATAAAAAGTATCTTCGAGATGGAATGAATGTATCGAAAGAATGAAGGGATTGTACACTTACAATCTACGTTCGTAGATCTGATTACATGTCCATAGTACAATTCCAACATTGAGGCCGTCCTTTATTTATGTTCAGGTAATTTTGACGATTTCTTAACCCCTCCCTTTCCAAGTAGAAGAATTCATAAGATTTTATATTCCCTCCCTTCTATATTTCCCTACATTGCATTTGTCCAGTCATTAAAATTCTTTTAAAGGTTGATATAATATTATAATTTATTTAACTTGGTTTCGTGTGTGCAATGAAACATCGTTTCTTAAGCTACACGTATTGAAAATTAAGTTAAAAAATATTACCTAACACGCTACCTGACTCCCCCCTTAAGAAAATATGTAATTTAAGGACGATCCCATTATTGAGTACAAAGTAACTTAATATTTAGCTTTACAGTACACACATCTACATTGAGTAACGAAAATATTCGGACATTTTTTAAAATCGCATAACTTGTTTAAAATTAATCCAAACGACTTAAATTTTTTGAGAAGCTAGAAGGATTAGTTTGCTAAGTGACGTGATTCGTCGTTTTGAAAAAAAATGCAATTGATCGGAATAACAAAAAAAAAATAGTAAATGTCGTTTTTCAAACTTTTTTGTGAGCCTGTAATGAAAATTTAAAAAATTCGTTTTTAGATAGAAGTAAGTTGTATACATGCCTAAAATTTCATGAAAATCGGTTAATGTTGCTCTGAGCTATAAACGCTTAAAGATCGTAGAATAAGGTCGAAAACGTGCAATTCCTAAAATCAGCATTTTTGCTATTACTATTTTTTTTTTGCAATTTTTTGCACTTAGCAAACTAATTCTTCTAGCTTCTCAAAAGCACTCAAGTCGTTTGCATTAATTTTTAAAAAGTTATGCGATTTTAAAGTGTCCGAATATTTTCGTTACTCACTGTAAGTAAGACTAAAAATAATTAGACTTTACAGTTCGTAAATAAGATAAATTGAAATGTCCTAAGAGAACAAAAATTTGTTGACAACTTTCAATTTCAATGTATGTGATTTGCTAAGAATAACATTTACATATAAAGTTAATAAATTTTTTAGAAGACTATTTTTCTGGATTCTGTTCGTAGACACTGCTAAAGAACGAGGTTCGGGTTTCCTACTGCTAAGTCACATTGGCAAACCAAATTATCAATCATATTTAATCTAAAGAGAAATACGTTTATATTTTAGTGATTTGACCTAACACGACAAATCCCAGAAGCTAAATTACTTGGCAAGGTTAGTTAAGGTATCTATCTTCGAGATTAAGGCTTACATATTTAAGGAGGAAACGTTAAGTGGCTTTCTCTATACAATAAAGAACAGTGCGATGTCAGTAGCTTTCTCGATTAGCTGTACACAGGAGCACCATCAACTGAATTAGGAGAACTTGGGTTAATGTTTTTTCCTCGTGGAACGCAATCTAATTGTAAGTTGGTTCGACTCGGGTTCCCTTTGCACATCGAACACCGTGACACGCGATAGTAGCTACTATCAACGAGACGGCCTTAAGCAGCTACTGCTTAGAGGACGTTAACAGACAGATTAGGAGCACGATAACGTTACTCGAGTAGCTTTTCGACTAATAGTGGTGAGGCGCAGGAAGGAGCCGACACACGCGATTCGTAGATTTTTAAGGAAAGCTCGTTGTGGAGAAGAGGGCAGAAAGTGCCAGTCAGAAGACGAGCTTTTGCCCACACCTTATGTTTGTGTCCTTGCATGCCAAGCAATTATAAGATATGTATCTTTTACTTAACACGTTGTCAGCCGTTGCGAGGTTCTTCGCTGCCAAAAACTACACGTGTACTAAGGTGTTGATAATGATATACAGCTACTAAAAAAAAGTATCCGCCCATCATATTTGAAACACATTTTACGTATTAAATAGACTTCAAAGTAAGAATTCTGAATTCTAATTCATTTTAATACCTATAAATCTTGATTAAATATACTTTCGCTTTGGGTGCATTCAACTACAAAATTGTAAACACTTTATTTAAAAAAGTACCTATTATTATCCGTGGAAGTAGCCAAAGATTGTCCAAAAATATTCTTCTAAATTTAATATTTAATTTATGCAAATGTAATTACAAGTTAATATACTTGTCATATTCCTCCGATTTTATTATAAGCTTTAATCCATTATACATAGATTCATTAATTCTCTGGGAAATTCGGGCTTATTTTGTTCCGTTTTTCAAGCAAACTTTCTTTCAGCTTTTCTTTGGCAGATAGTACTAATTAAAAATATATTTAAATTATAATGCGTAATTCTAAATTTAATATTACTGAAATAAGTAAAGATATGATACAGGGTAGGGTGGGGCTAAAAGTCCGGCGAGTAAAAAGTCCCGAATTCAAAATCTTTATTCCTAAACAATGTAAGTATTGAGTTTCGCAGTATACCATGTAAAAGGCGAGAAGAAACGGAGGTAATCACAAAGTCGCCAGTCGCTCCTGGACGTTCGTGCGAATTACCCGACCCCTTCGATATTTTATGTATCGAAAACTAAAAGATATATTTCGTCTTTATTGTTTTACACGAAGTAAACCACAGTTTAAAAGTGTATCAGCCACGTACGTTAAGATTGTATATTCCTTTAGTAATGTGTGCACGATATTGTTTATTGCTGAATGATAATATTTTCTAACTTATATATCGCAGAAACTATAGAGGTACCATTGGGGCAAAAAGTCCCTCAGATTGAATATAAATATTATATATTATTATTTGTTTTCATAATAAGATGGAGAAAAGTATAAAGAAGTGATGCCAAAGTCTTTAAATAGTGTTTTTGTTTTAGTTGAGCGATTTTTTTAGTTCTTAGTTCAAAGTGAACCCCTGACTTATATTTTTATTTTTTGTTAAAGAAGTCCTGCTTTCCTTTCAATATTCTATACCAAAAAGAATTGGTTTAATAAATATTCGTTGATTTGAAGAGTTTTTTTTATTCATTTAGTTTAATATTACACGAAAAGACATTAGGGACTTTTTGTCCCGTGCGTGGGGCAAGAAGTCCATTTTGCATTGACAAACATTTCGTGGTATAACTCAGCAGAAAATAACAGTATTAACAAACGAACTTCGTGAACGTAAAGCATAATAGTTATAGTTTATACAAAATAACACCAGATATCTCTAGATTGTTAGTACTAAATTTTACATAGGTTTATACCAAAAACGGGACTTTTAGCCTCACCCTACCCCACGTGTGTGGTGGGTAAGTTTTATGAGTGACTAATTTTACTTTAGATTTTCACATTATATTCTTAATAATTTGACAATTTATCGGGATCCGAAAACATATATAGGTACGTATGTTGAATAAGAAAATGAAAAGTAATTAAGTTAAATTACCAATTGAATTCTTAACATTTTTGACTGGAAAAGTAGGTTTATTGTCTATTGCATTGTTATATTTTACACTTCCCGAGTAAAGAGTGACCCAAGAAATCACCTCTTTTTGGCCCCACGAGTTTGGAACTGAATTTTATGTCAAACGATACCTAATGATGAAACATGAATTACACGAATTTTTCGAGTTGAGGTGACAATTAGTTTCTGAGATATAGGAGGTGAAAGAAGTGAAAATTCGTTAACGCGTCAGCACATGTGCTTCGATGTACGAACTTTTATGTCAGTCTGGTAATTTAAACAACTATTTCCAGGAGTTTTGCTGATTACCAACAACGAATTTGAACTTAGATTTTCAAAATTTACAAAAAAATAAAAATAAAAAAATCAAAATAAAAATTTTTAATATGTCGTCCACTATATTGAATCGGCCGTTGTGAGTTTTGCTGACTGCTAACAACGAATTTGAACTTAGATTTTCAAAATTCACAAAAAATGTCAAGAAATATAAATGTCTGTGTAGTGGGTGTTTTCTTAAATATATCGTTCGCCATATTGAATATTGAATTGGCCATTGTGAATTCTGAAAATCTAAGTTCAAATTCGTTGTTATCAGTGAGCAATACCACTGGAAATAATTGTTTAAATGACCGGACTGACATAAAAGTCGGTACATCGAAGCGTATGGGCTGACGCGGTAACGAATTTTCATTTCTTTGACCTCCCATATTTCAGAAACTAATTGACACCTCAACTTGAAAATTTCGTTTGAATGGTGTCTCATCATAAGGTATCATTTGGCATAAAGCTCAGTTCCAAAATCGTGGGACCAAAAAGGGGCAAAAAGGCCTCATTTTTAGGTCACTCTTTAGATATGAGTGAATACACATACTCGCGAAATGTGACAGTGATATTAAGTATGTATTATAAAGAACGGAACAATTATTCGAATCCAAATAAAATAAAGGAAGAGCCTAAGGAAAAGTAATCTATTCATTACTGTTGACGCCTAAAGGAACTTCGGAAATTTGCTTACCCATATTGCTCGAAGTGAACTGAAGGCGCGTATAGGCGCCCCGCGACCGGCAAATCTTATCAGCAATAATTGCAACGAACATCTCTTGTATGACTAAAGTAAGTGTATTCTGATTAAAGAAAAAGCGTGGCGCAAATATGTAGTGTGTACAAAGCATAATAGAAGAAGGAAAACGCATTATGTTTCAAAATCTGCCGTCGTAAAAGAGTTAAAAATGGCACCAAAAGAATACAGTTTAATATTTAGTAAGCTATCAAAATTTCAGGAACTGACTGCGACTGACAATATCGCACAAATTATTTTTCAAGCACTCTACAAATTCTTTGAGAAACACAATCATCAAAGAGTCAAGGATCGATCCTTTCTGCTGTTTATATTGTAGATATTAACTTACTGGTGTCGCAACAGATTAGATTTCGGCTTTTCCTTAGACTTATCTTAATAAGTTAATCAATTCACCAAATATTTTAGAGTAGAATTGTATATCTAGTTTGTACACTGTGCGTCATAGGTAGATAGAGTAACTGTACCGAAAATAATACATGTGTCTAATATGAGACTCCACAGTATTTCAACAAGGAACTGTGACAATGTTTAAAACTAATAAAACAAACGATTGTTTCAATAAGACGCCATGAAGTTTGTTTTTTCGCGACGCGAGTTTTTAATCATTTGCAAAGAACCTTTGTCTTACATTGAAGGCAAATTATTTAATCAGTTTCTTTATTAGTTTCGAGTCTTAGTATTATCAACTAAATTCTATTATCGTTTAAATGAAACATTAATAAACTGTTCTCAGTTAAAATTAATTTAACTTCTTTTCTTCGAACCTAGGATGTCCCTAATATGAAACCCTATTATTATTATAATTATTATTATTATTATGAATGGTTCAGAAGTGGAGCTACCTGGCAAGGAACATGGTTCCGAATCGGAATTGGATGACGACGCGGAATGTTTATTTTGTTCGTGCCTCTATTCTAGGGACCATGCTGATAAACAGTCGAGTCGGTTCAATGCAGTGCTACAATGAAGTGCTACAAATGGGAATATGAATATTTTGGTGCTACTGATGCTGCCCGTACATGCCCAAATTGTCTTCAAAAGGCAAAAATATGTGCCTTTTAATTTTAAATGACAATTGTACCTTTTAATTTTAATTTTAAGCAGGACAGTTTTTTAAAACCATTAATTCTGTACTCCATTATACCTTCCCTATTTTCATAATAAATAATGGTATCTATGAAACTAATATTGTTCTTAAGTATGTATAAATGAATGACGAATATAGTAGCACAAAAACTTCTAATTTTTTCCCTTTTTATTCCTCGCTATTTAAAAAAAAAAAACATAAATGGGGTTGTATATTCTATAAGCGGTGGTATAAAGTTTATTTAATATAATAATACCATCAGTTTCCAATGAAGCCGAAATGTAAGCGAAATGGATGATTTGTAACCTGTTGGTTATACCCCACACGGTCGTTTTCTATAGTACAGACTTTTTATTTTTGAAATTAACATCAACTTTCTTTTGTTGTGCTACAAAAATCATCTGAAAATAATCTAACTTAAATTGTTACTAATTCATTTTCCCAAACGACATTTAAAATGATTGCCAATTCTTAACGATAGTACCTATAGAGAATTTGTAATCAAGAGGCAATGATTAATGGTGTCGGCAAAGAAAAATTGTTTGAAGTAAATACTTCGAAGTCTGGTCTTGATATAAAGTTCCATATAAGTAATTTGATCACATCAGTTACAGAGACAAGAAACATTTAAAAAGCAATTCGTGTTTTCATTTTACAAAATACTATGAAATTTTTGTTACGATAACTATTTTCATCATCTGAGACTACGTATAGACATGCAGCATTGCTTTACGTTATTAACTTGTCGTCAAGTAATTTCAGGCTTCTGCTTACGTTAGTAGCGCACCTTATTTCTCTCTGACATGCAATTTTTATCAACATTAACGGTCGATTATGTACTCCTACTGAAATCTGGTCTCAACTTGAAAGCAGAGGGAATTGGCTATCAGCGTCGTTTCAATGACTATGATTGATCGACACCTATTTAAAAACTCGTTTAAACGCTGTCGATCATGCCGTTGCTTTTGCGAATTCTTAAATTTCAGGTGATTCGCGGTAGCACAGTAAGACAAAAAGAAATTTCACATCCTATGATTTTATGGAACAAACGGACAATACAGAACGAAGTGGTTAAGGTTGATACAACTTTCTAATATATTCGTAAAGTAATTTCACATAAAACATACGCATGTGTGTTAAGCATTATATACACATATAATGCTTAATAGTTTAACTAGAAATACGCGTATTAATTGAACTTAAAATTTACAGTGTTACATATGTCAGGAAAAGGACACATATTTAGTTTGTGTTTAGAAATCAAAGAAAATTGTTAAATACAAACAAAATATGTATAAGAAATCTATACTAAATTTTAGAGTGATTTTATTACATTTCAGTTTTAACTTGTACTTTTATTAACAATATTATGAATATTGTATGGATGTATGGACGAGCAATAATGGTTGTACAAAGATGTATTTCTTTTTCAAGATTTTATTATGAAATTTTTTACGAATCTTTGTTTTGCTAATACTTGTGTTGATACGAAATTAAAGATAAAATCAATTACATGGGTTTATGTGCTTTTTTCATGCATTAATCATCAGATGTTTTATACTATGGTAATTTTGCAGTTCTTTTATATTACTTTTACCAAAATATTAATTTTTTGGTAATTCGTATCAATATGCATATTTCATAATAATTATTTCACGATACAATTGAGTAGCACACTGATTTACCTCTCCAGTACTATAAACACTTGTGATGCAAGGTTGGATGAAATATCGTTTCAAGTTGGTCAGACCATTCCGAATGATTGCTACTGTTGAGAAAATTTTGCGTACCTTGCCCCCAGCAAACATTCAGGAAAGCCCACAATCAGATAATAGGGTAGACCAGGGCGAATCGGATCACAGGGCGAATCGGTTCAAAATAAGAATTTAGTCCATATTTCTTATATCGCGATAGAAATGATCATTCCAATCGTTCGTAGTATCTCAGCCCTCTCCCCCGCACCTACTGCAATAGTTCATCAATTGTTTTAAGTCATTGTTTAGAGCTGGCATACGTTTTCAGCGAGATGGTTACGTGCGAGCGTTAGAATTTTGGTCGTTTCTAACCTACGTAATCTGCAATTTCGTATTTAAAATAAAAAGTAAGCTTGAAAATTCAAATGTGCTTATTGTTATTAGTTTGCAAGGTGTCTAAGATTAGTATTTGTTGTATTTTAGAGTATTATATCGTGATATGTTTATGTAATCTACAATCTTTGAAATACTTATATATGGGGCTAATCGGGTCACGTTATGTGGGGCGAATCGGATCACTCTTTTTTTCATTTGAGTATTTTTATGATTATAAATATGATAATTGTTTATATACAGATGGTTCGTAGGTACATAAAAAAAGCGCAATCAGGGATCATGGTGTCCAAAAAAAAAAAAATAAAGGAAGCTGTGATAAAAATTAAATCTAAGAAAATGACAAAAAAATAAATAAATTAATGGTTTTAAGAAGATGAGATTGTATTTACTGCGGTGAAAAATTAATTCGTCCATTTTCAGAAGATTGTCTGAGAAGAGTGGTGCTACGAGAATTGTGCTGATAGAGGCGGCAAAAAACGGCAATATCCTTCCGATCAGTGTGCTAAGTAGTGTCACTTGACTTCACTGTCATTAAATTAGATTTATTTAAGTTGATTCTAAAGATTTTGTTATGAAAATTTCAGTTTTTTCAGAAATTTCTCAGAAATTTCCCCAAGTTTCGGGGCGAATCGGATATTTCTCATTTTTTCGTCTTTTGTTTATAAATGAAAGATTTTTATGTTTAGTTTCAATTTTTATATATTCAAGTTGAAGCCAAAGGAGTACTGGTTACGAATATATTATAAAAACTTAGTTTTTTAATGTTTAACTATTATTTTTTTACCGTCAAACACAAAGTGATCCGATTCGCCCTGGTCTACCCTACTTTCATTGCGTCCCAGAAAATAAAAACGTGAAGACACGCCGACGCGACGTCACTCACAGTGTTAAGAAAGCAGTACATACACTTAATATTTTTTTTACACAATGGGTAAGTTCCCGAAAAATCGGTATAAAAGAAGATACCACGCATATGAAGAAATGGAGCATTGT
Organism: Andrena hattorfiana; assembly: GCA_944738655.2. Classification (NCBI taxonomy): domain Eukaryota; kingdom Metazoa; phylum Arthropoda; class Insecta; order Hymenoptera; family Andrenidae; genus Andrena; species Andrena hattorfiana. Next base: position 10,581,891 of record OX122895.1, read on the forward strand.
ATCCAGACCGCATTCATGCACAATCATACAAATAAATTGTCACACCTTGAACACAAATTTTAATGACTGCGCCTCTTAAAGTCTGAATGGAAGACTGATTGTCGCTACACACGATCAAATACGTCGTAAAAGGCAGATAAATCAGATACTTGAGAGCGTGTAGGATCCTTATTGTAAGTTTTTTTTTTAATAGAGAACAATTTCCGATATAAATAAGTGGAAATAATTTTTCTTTGAATTGAAATTATGTGCAGATCTTTAAAAAGTCAAAATCGAATCGTCTTAGAAATGATATATCTTTATTTCATTTAGTATTCTTCTTCCGAAAATATGAACTTACGAAGATTACTTTTTCAGTAAACTGTTACCTACTACAATATGCATGTGTCCGAGGCGGTTTCAAGTAAAAATATTAACGTTTATAATGAAATAATTAATTAATTTTTACATATTTTACGTTTTTTAAATTTAAAAACGTGTTTTCAAATATTACAAAATTATAAAAAATAAATGGTTTTTAAACCCGGTTTTTAAAAACCGACAAACCCTACCTTAGACCAGGGCTTGGCAACTCGGGACTTAATAGGGGCAAAAAAGTCGTAAAATACACATTCTCTGCTTTTAAAAGAGCCATAGAAATTTAAAATTTAAATGTAATTTTTTTTTGGTGGGGATAAAGACAGCGAGTGCAAATGAACCAAATACACAACAAGCCTGCGGTACGCTAAATCCATTTTGATTACTCTACAGTATATTAATTCACGTTAGGTCACAAACTTTGCAAATTTTTCCATTCCTTCAGGTATCAAAAGAGTCATATTTAGATATCCAAAGAGCTATATCTGGCTCGCCAGCCATATGTTGCCGTTGTTATATGACATATGTTGTCAAGTGACTTGACTAATCTGAACGAGGCTTTAGACCCGTTTCATTTCCAGAATAAAAAATTGATAGGTACATATATCATTTTCTAATAACATCTTAAGCCTGGATCTTAAACAGTATCTATCAATTAAATTTACCAAAATTTAGCTCCTCCAACTATATATTTTGACGGAATCAATTAAAATCGAAGTTAATTTCAACTAAATTTACTAAAATTTAGCTCCTCCAACTAGAATTTTTGACGTGATCAAATAAAATAAAAGTTTATTTCAACTAAATTTACTAAGATTTAGCTGCTCCGACTAGAAATTTTAACGTAATCAATTAAAATCGAAGTTAATTTCAACAAAAATTACTGAAATGTAGCTCCTCCAACTAGAAATTTTAAGGATTTTAATCAATTAAAATAGAAGTTAATTTCAACTAAATTTTAACCCATACTCTTTCCTAAACACGTCCACAGTACCTACTGTATCTTGCGTAGAACAAAAGATTAATTAGTTTTTGAAATATAACAGAGTACAATGCAATTGCAACAATGTACATTGGAAGATGTCGTGGTCGAATGAACATGCACATAGGATATTGCAGTTGTTACGTTCAGAAAACTTCCCTGCTCGACTCACCGGTGGTTAATAAATACACCAGACCCTATTATTCAATGCCAGCTCCCTGCGCCCCGTGCAAACTGATGCTTCGTGAACGACTGCATTGTAAAGTAACAACAGCCCCGAACAGAGGATCGCGAGCTTAACCGTTCCCACCAATTTACTTAGCGATATTGGAAACATTACCAGCGACGGCCTGTGTAAGAATTCATTAAAACTTCAGTCACTTCGCGAGGGGTTGTTTTGTGCCGAAGTTGTACAATAACTGTTGGATGTGTAGAGGCAGACGAAGCTTCTTATGAAAGGCCGTATTGTCGATTACGAGGACGTTGTGATGCACTGGAACACGTAATTTAAGGTATCAGGATTTATGGTTAGCACGAGAATGCCCATTATTATTTATCGACGTTCGTTCAGTGGCTGGTCTGTTCAATGCGTAAAATATTGGCTATCGGAGCGCCATCACGTTATCGCTCTCATTGTCAGTATCGCTTATGAGCTTCTATTGTTTGAGCTTATATTATAATGATACATATCTTTCCGCAGCAAGGATTCCTCAAAAACTGAAAGATAGGCTTAAAAACTTTGTTCTGCTCTATAGGAAGCATACGTAACGGTGCATTTAATCAGCACACAATCATGTCAATTCCATGATGAAATACTGATCGGTATTGTTAAATTCATTTCAGAACATGGTGATCGACAGTTTTCTATATATTGTGTTATAAAATAAAAGTCTCTTTAGTGGACGATTAAATCGGAATGCTGATATAAATGTGAGGAATCTTGGTATCTACAGTAGCCGACAAAATAGCTACCACTTTTTCCATTTGCTTTATTTTTGTTACTTTTTAACATCAAGTTGGAGCTGTGGTATGTGTTTAATATACATATTCTGATAGATAATTGAAAGCTGTATAAAACCCTGTTAAAATTGAATTTATGTAACTAACAAAACAAATTTTATGACATTGAATGAGATAATATATTTTTGGGATCGACAAAGGACACTTTTGGTATTCTGTTAGGCCGTGCTAAAAGCAGAAGGTGCCCTCACGATATATCAGATTTTTTTATTACCTTTCAAAAGGGGTAACTTTTTAACAGCTTTAAAGGGGTGTTGTCGTGTTTAATGTTATGTAGGGATTTTGTTTATTAGTTAAATAAATTCAATTTAAACTGGGTTTTATACAGTTTCCAATTCTCTATGAGAATATGTATATTGGGCATAACTGCAGTTTTGAGTTGATGTTAAAAAGTAATAGAGGTAGAGTGGATCGAAAAAATGGTAACTTTCTTGTCCGCTATTGTAATTGTAAATAAAGTTGATGGCAATCATTTAATTGTTACACGTAAGAAATAAATAAAATTTTCAAAAAATACATAACTGGCAAAATAGTACAATTCAAATTTTTGTGAAATAAATTTATATTTTTTAGTAATTACAGTGTTTTAGGGGCGACAGGACCCACTTGCCATCAGGCAAACTGACACCCTTGCCAGTCCGCCACTGCTAGTAGGTATTCACAGGTATTGTAGAGGTTGAAATCTGGTAGGTATGAAGTAGATACGCCGGTTTCACGTGTTACAGGTATGTGGTAGTTGTAATACGAGAAATTGGTTAACAACGAATATTTCTATCACTAATTCGTTACTATCAAGTTGAAAAAGAAATCGAGTTCAGAGGTTTCTCACCAATTGTACAAGTTAGGGAAACTGTTTTGCTACTGATAATTTTGACACTCATCAGAGTTGGATATTATTTAGTGAAAGTAATAGTAGGTTAAAGCATACGTCTGGGTAAAATATGTCACTTAATATAATTAAGTAAAATGCGACAACAAGTTAAAAATAAATATTTTTACTTTTATGAAGATGACTTAATACTAACTATGTGGACCAAAGGACATGGTGAACCCATATTGAAAACTCAAATTGTAAGTGAATATATATTAATGATATATTATTTACTGTTTTTTATTTGATGCACTTATTATTTTCTGTATTTATTATGCAGTGATGCCGACGATGTAGCCACAAAAGTCGACTACCGACTTACGAGTTATGCGATTTTAAAAGTTGCAAACTTTCTTTCGTCCGCCACTATAGATCAGTTGCAGTAAATTGACTTCACACATGTCTGCTACAAATATTACATTCAACAAAACAGAAAACGTACACGTTCAATTCAGAGTGCAATTCCAGCCACATTTTAGACACATAGGCAAGGAACACACTAAACTGAAACACACATTCAACTTAAGTATTGCATTGAACCCCTACTCGACTGTTTAAGTTAACTTGTACTCCACATTTGTATAATATAACAGAACAGTGCTGGGCGAAAGTGTTGGCACAGCACGTAATTTACTACACAAACATTTTGTACCATTCGAAATATTGCTCCTGTGTCTTTTTGCTGCACGAATGTTCATTTACAATATTCCAAACAAAATTGGTAAAGTGAATCTAGTAAAAATGTATTTTTCATCCATTTTACGCCTGGAAAAAGTATTGATACATCCGGAAAGCTGTATTTACACATACTATTTAACAAAAATATTGATTTTTCTTTGTTAAAACAATTTTTTAAAGCAAGTGCTTCATGGGTATGTCGATACTTTTATTCCTTCGTAAAATGGTAGTAAAATATATTTTTACTATATAGTATTCTGTTACCTATTCTGTTTATGCCGGTTTGTTTTTGTATAAGGAACAGTGAGGTAATTGCGAACACCTAAGCAAAAAAGCAAGCAAAAAGAAAACTATATGAGAAATGATTTTGTTTATTATTTACAAATATACTTAAACTATTCATCTATAAAGTACTGTGGGGGATTTTTGAAAAATTATAATAAAAATAAACTTTGTATTGAAAAAGCAAAACCCTTGGTGTTCGTGATTACTCGACTGCCCTGGGGTAATCACGAACAGAGTGCTAAATATCGCAGAAGTCGCACAGAATGCGCGACTTCCATGGTCAACACATAAAAAATGATGCTACAACCTATACCTAATGTATTTTTCAAATTCCTCTTCTTGTGCGTTAGAAAAAAATTGCAATTGGTCGTAATATCGAAAAAATAGTAAAGGTCGCTTTTTAAACTTTTTTTCTGAGCCTGTAGTAAAAATTAAAAAATCCCTGTTGTAGATTTAAGTAAGTTTTATACATGCTGAAAATTTCATCAAAATCGGTTAACGTTGTTAATCTCGGAGGTTCGAGATTACCCCATCCGATTTGTTCGTCAATACCCCACGATATCAAAAAATAAAAAATAATTTATTTCAGAGGTTAGAATCATGATTCAAGCAACGCCTTGGTCACAAAATGTTGGTAAAAAAGTGCTTTATTTCAACTTAAAAAAAAAACAATTGTATCCTTAATTCAACAGTAATTACAAGCAATTGAAAATGGACAAAATATTACTTGAAACATAATGAAAATAATAAATTGTATTTATCTTGAATAGCATGAGCTTTCTGTATTTATTACTTTTTGCCCGACGTTGGATACGACCTAAACTATTAGCTAGTGGAGAGGGAACATCGTTTTTATTTATTAAAACGCCGTAACATCACATTCGCGATTACCTCGCGTTCGTGTTTACCCCACTCTCCCTTATAGTAAGTGAGATAGGTATCGCAAATGAAGATTCATACAGGAGAAATGAATTAAGAAAAATTTCTTCTAGAGTTAATAGTAGGTAATTATTTAGTAGCAAGGGGATAGCTATTTAATGGGAGTTGTGGGTTCCCACACAAGGAGTTTAGTGAAGCTTGTTAAAGGCACCCTTATGGTAGGTATACATGGTGGGGCAATAACTTTAATCACCTGGAATATCTCCGTTATTTTTAGAGATATGAAAGAACTTTATTTACGAACCTTGTACGATACCGAGGGGCGCATAATATGTCAGTAACCATTTTTTTGTAGGTGGAGGGTTTTCGGAGATTTTAAGGCCCCTATTTTCTTAAATGGCATGACATACTTTTTTTATCCCTAGTAGAATAACGGATGTTTAGACGATTTCATCAACTAGGGATAACAAATTATAGCATGCCATTTAAAAAAACAGATGTGACCTTGAAATCTGCGAGACGCCTCCACCTACAAAAAAATTATTACTGGCCTGTTATGGCACCCTCGGGACCGTACAACTTTTGTGAGTAAAGTTTCTGCATGTCTAAAAATAATGAAGATATTCCAGGGGATCAAAGTTATTGCACCACCCTGTGTGTGTACATAGTATACAGTGTCTACTTTTCAAAATAAAAAAATTGACATCATCTTAAAAAAGTTAATAAAATTAATGTGATCGTTACTTGATCGAATATAATAGTGAAAGTTATTTCTCATTAAGTTAATCACTCCATGCCTTTTTTTGTTTACTTTACATTTGAACCTTCTGATCGAAAATCGAAATACTTCCTCCTTCTGGATACTCACACCTTTTTAGCTAAATCACGACATATATGACAATCTAAAACAATTAGATAATTTAAAGTAATCGTAATATTAGGGGAAGGTTGCCTATATTGGACCGGCTCTTAGATTGGACCATTTGTATATCTCGATAAACAAATATATTTGCAGCGGTTTTTTTGGCTACATTGATTTAGGAAGTGGAAATGGAACTTGCGAGAACAGCGATACGGTTATTCATTAGTTTGTCGTTCACCGTCGTCGAAATATAGAAACACGTGGTGCACGATCATTATTTTTCGTGCTATTTCAAGTGAATTTCTTTCTACAACTTGTAAGTACTATAATTTTAATTCATACTAGTGTAAAGTGTGCTGTCTTAGCTACAACTTCATGTCCTTACTTTCCCATATTCGTATAAATATAACAATGAAAACATATCTGTTTGATGTAACCAACAAGTTGCCTAATATTGGACCATCACTAGTTGCTTGAATTGGACCGGATACAATCTATGTTATGGTAGCGAATAGTTAAAATCATACTAAAAAAATTTAAGAAACAATTAAAACCGACTTAAAAAAAATAAACTTGCACTAAAAAGTAAAAAATAATTTTTTCCCTTATTTAATCTACGACTCTCATATTTTTTAAGTCGGCGTCAGATTTACACAGTGGAAATGATGAGGCACCGACTTAAAAAGTATGAGAGTACCGCAGATTAAATAAGGGAAAAAATTATTTTTTACTTTTTAGTGCAATTTTATTTTTTTGAAGTCGGTTTTAATTTTTTTATTTTTAACTTTTTCGTTTTATATATATTGACACAACATGCTGAGGAGATATGTGCGTACGTACATGAAATAATAATAATTAGGTGACAATATTCTTTATTATTAACCAGAACTGGCAAAATATTGCGCCAATGTTGATGCAGTGTAGGATGGGACCACCGGGGTATCGTCCTCTTTCGAATAAAAAAAAGATCATCAAAATCGGCTCATATTCTAGGGAGTTATGCGGGGACAAATATAAAAAAAACATCAAAACAACGTACTATTGCACTACGTGCACCGTAAGACGCTTGTTGCTTCCTGTTTCTATTTTTTTTTCAATGCCCTGATCAATGTTTTTTAGATTGTATATTTAAATTCATTGATTTTTAGGAGCGGTCCAAAGTAGGAAACCGGTGGTCCAAATTACGAAACCCGTTGCCTGGAATGGACCGAAGTCATTAGTTTAGTTTTTTTGAGATATTATTTTAATCACATATTTTATCAACACACTAAATACATGATAAAATCTACATAAAATGTAGATGTTTTTCCCGTTTCTGTTTGCTTTTTTCAATGTGCTATGTCCGTGTAGGAGAGAAAAATAAAAAAGTGGTCCAACATAGGAAACCTTCCCCTAATTGTAAATTAAGGATGTAAGAGAAATAAAAAAGAATCATCTAAATATGTTTTCTGCTAAACTTGAGTATGATGTTTTAACAATTCCTGTGTTCCAGCGATTCTTTCGGTACAAGTTAATATCTAAGATGGTACATATATAACTGTCATGTTCACTTGTTCACAAGTAAGACATGACATCTCATACTACAACTTGTCATATATCGGCACTATGACCAGGAATCACTTCAGTGTGAAATAGGATGTGTGTTTATACGAAAATTTTCACCCCTCTATGGTAAGGCCGGCGCGAGGGTGGTTGGCGCTCTTATGCAAGAAAATTTTTTGGCACCCTCAATTTGGGGCCCCAAATTTTTGCTCTTGTTTCCTATTTAATATGTTTTGCCTTTAAGGAGTACAAAAAAAGAATTACATTTACATTTTGTTTATATGGAAGTTAGATTCCTTTATTATTAAGCGTGCGATATTTTGTTAGCGCCCCCTTCGGCTAGCGCCCGTATGCGGCGCATAACTTGTATAATGGGTTCCGCTGGACCTGTTCTTTGGTTTTGAATTCGCCCGTATAATTGTGTCTTTATAACAAACAATACCTTTTTTGTACTTTCGAGCAATTTTTATATTTCAAGGAACAATATCCAGCAAGACCTTTACATATTCCACAAACGGCATGTAGATCTGATCAATGCCCACGTATCACAGAATTCAACAATAGCCAGATCATGCTCCTCCATAATCATCTAAACCTTTCAGTCACAACATACATACATATGAATTAGAACACTGGTGCACTATAGCCGGATTGATTGTTGAATCTCCTTGATGTAGATCCGTCCAATCTGATCGGATAGGAATTATGAAAGCAATCCTTGAACTAATTTGAGGACATCTTATCTATTAATGTATCACCCATATAGGCTGTAAACGATGCAGGAGCCAGAATCGTGAATAGATTGCAGGTTTATTGTATGAGGTCTCTAACCCTTCCGTATACTTAGAATTAGACGTGATAATTTATTGGTATAATTTATACTGTACAGAGAACTCATCATTTAAAGTTAGATTAATGCGTTGCTAATAACCGAGGGTTATGACATGTGTCGCACGTGTATCTGAGGTATGTCAATGAGTGCACCCTCCGAAACTTTGCATTTTCTCTTAATAGGTATTTGCCCGAAGTCAAAGAGTCTTACGACTTTCATGTGTCTCCTGTTACAGCGATATGTACCAGATCTAAGGAATACATATCCCAGATTCTAAACAAATCTCAAGCTACGGTGAGACTTCAATTTCGACCATCCCCTTTCTCACCCCCATCGAAATTCATTAACCGGTAGGGGAAGATTTTCAAAATGTCTCAGATGCTGAAAAAATTTACCATATGGTCAAGTGTTCAGATATAAAAAGGCTGCAGAGTAGTACAGGCCTCTGTTCTTGTGAGACTTTGAAGACTAGTGTTAGGTTACTAAGAAGAAAAGATCCCCAACCAGGAAGTTCAAAAAATTATGAAACTTGTTACGCAATTTTTTTGCTGCTCATATTCACTCCAAGGGGGTGAAATTGACCCCTGAAAATCCGGTTATTTTCCGATTTTGTATTCTAACTCGCGAACTGTAAGAAATAGAAAAAAAGTTTTCCGACAAAAGTGACTTCTTTTGCTTAGAACTATCATTTGGTAAAAGTGATACGGGATTTATAACACAAATTCAGAAAATAGCCGGATTTTCTGGGGTCAACCCCGTTCATCAACCCCTTGAATGGGGGTACATGAATATTAGACTGCTAAAATTACCGGTTGCTTCTGGGCTAGATTGTAGAGCCAGTAATAGTTTAAACCATTTGTTCTTTTAACAATTCTTTCTTAGGGATTTTAGACGTATTTTTAAATAAGAATGTTTACAAAATATTAAAAATTAATTAATATATAACACGTCAAAGTGAGTGTTTGCGTAATGCGCGCCCCCATGTGGTGAACACGATTCCGTTTGACCGACTCATCGAAAAGCAAAAGCGCTGTATATGAGTATCCTTTAACTCAAAATCAACAATGTGAAACGTGGTCGCTAAATTTTAATAAAATTTGACGGAGTTATGCAACAAATATCAATTTTGAAGGATTTTACTGAAGTAATTCTGTAATAAATGTTGTCTTAAATGTTGTTAAAATTATGTGATCTTAGTGAGCGAGTTCCACATTGTGGAGAAAAGTGTTTTGTAGGTTGAGTTACAATTTCAAGAAAAAATATCGATCCGTTCTCGAGTTACGATGTTCACCGTCTTGAGAAACATAGTTTTGAGAAAATCGGCTTTAAACTCTGCCGCGGCACGTTTACCCGCATTAACCCGCCCGTTGCTTCTTACGCTCTTGCCATTTTTCGATTTTTTCAATGTGAATCTGTTTTAAAATACTTCTAAGACTGGTGGCTATCATAAACAATCGAAAGAAAATTTCGATTTTTTTACCTCGATATACCCATGTATCCCCTCAAAGTGAATTTGAACAGCAAAAAAATGCGTAATACATATCTACGTATGCCCTACATATCCCCAAAATTCCATAATTTTTTGAATTTCCGGGCTGGGAATCTTCCCTCATGAGATAGTAATATTCATTTCTTAGAAACAAAGAAAAATCCAATTGCTTTTATATATGTATATTTATTTAATCTGTGATATAATTTTCATTGCTATTTATGACTGTGTTTATCATTCTAAAACCTTATGCAGGGTGTTTAACAACAGGTGTCAGAAACTTTAAGGGCTACTGCATGCAAAAATAAAACGAAAATCAAGAATTACGAAATTGCATTTGAAGCTTCGCTTCCGAGTTATTAATTGTTAAAAATATGCGTAAAAAGTGTCTGACGCGAGGGATTTACAATTATATTGGACTACTGTCGGCGCGCGTTAGCCAGGTCAGGCAGAGTGAGGGTAGTGCTAATTTTAGTGCTTTCGAAACGGATCATTTTTTTCTACTAACAATATATTAAGAGTCTTACTCGTCCAATAATATTAATTCATCAATAGAAACGAATATGATATTTACAGAAAAAACACCAGGTCATCCTCCGTTCCTGTTTGCGCTCCTGTTACCCTGACTGTGTATAGTTTGTAGGAAATAGGGCATCGGTAACATTAATCGACGGATACACCGAAATGATTATATACACGGTTATGGTTGTCGCACGCCACGCCCTGCTCATAGAGAGATACTATATTGCCCATCGCGTACACGGAGCAATTAAGGCTTATATGCTTTTGTCTCGTTCCAGCTAGCAAACCCGCCAAGTTCAGAGAGAGGTGCTGACACTGCGCAACATGATGCAACGGGTGAAGGTTCGTTTGGACCAGCCTCAAGACCAGCGAAATTGGAAGATGATGCGAATATAATTGTGGTGCTCACGTGTTCAAGGGCCACGAAATTCGACCGCGTGAAATTGGCTGGCGTGTTGCTGGCACACAATCATTTCGCCTGACTTTGACGTACGTCAGGAAATAATAACATTTCGATAGTATGAAAATGTTGTTCACGATTCTTTTTCTGATTTATGTAACAATTCATGATAACATTATATACATATACGTATTTTCCGATATGAGAAATGAGAACATTAACAATTTGCAGATCAGTTCATAATTATTATCTGCCTAGTTCTTCCTTTGCGAAAAGTAGGTGCAGCAGGACTATTCCCCCGTCTCTCGCCCTGTCGGCAGCGAGGACGGTGTAAGGAGTAAGTCCGATGACGCAGAGTCGAAGCGGCGGGCCTGCGTCACCGAGGGAGGGGCGAAAGCCCCATTGCACCCCTCGGAAAAAGTTACAGCTGCCAGACCTGGCTCGTACAAGGACGACGACGATGATTCTCTTGATTGTGGCGTCTTCAAGATGAAGAAGGGCCATGATGGAGGCGGGGTAGAGTCCGTTAAGGACTCCCCCGATACCGGTGCGGGTGCGGGACCGCCGAGGACGGACAGGGACAAGAAGGGCCCACAGTTCTCCCCGGCCACCATCCGTCGAGATCCGAGGGGCGGTACGCTGTGGGAGTTTTTCGACCGTACCGTGAGCGAGGCTCTGGGCGAGAGCACCCCCCAGAGAGGGTCTGCCTCGACGGCCACGGGCGAGGCCCTCATCAACATCGTCATGGACCCCGACCCTGTGATCATTTTGGAGACCCCTCCTCCCCCCCCCCCCCCGAGCATCTTTAGGGGAGGACTCTGGTTAGGACCCCGCCGGAGACCCCGAATAGGTCTGTCGTTTGCAACGACCGTCATGACGGATCGGCAAACGAAGGAATGGGAGGCGGAAAAAGCTCTCCGAGCCGCGAGAGCCGAGGCCGCACGCCTGGCGGCAGCGCAGGAAGCGCTGGACCGGCGGCGCCTTGCGCGAAAGCGTAAGCGCCAGGGCGTCGGCTAGCGGCCCGTTGGGTCCCCCTTTTGTGGGACCCACGGGAATGTTTTTTTTTTTTTTTTTTTAGCGGTATGTGTTCGCGTTTTGTATAGTTTACTAACTTATTTATTTCTTCGTGTGCTTTGGTCTGTGTATTTACTTATTTATTTATTAATATTTATTTATTTATTCGGTCCTATACACCTTAGAGGTTTAAGTTTTAAACATCTTTTAGCGCGCAACACAGGGAGTTCCCACGTGGTTCTGCTCACCGGCCGGGGGTGCACGGTCGGTGGAGCGGGCGTGGGCTGTCCCCGTGGTGGACAGCTGCACGGTGGGGCCCCACCTTCCCAGGTAGCGGTGTCCCGAAGTACTACAACAGACGTTCCGGGCACCGCTATGGGGTCAACAAGACGGTGGGGTGCAAAAGAGGGGGTTTTTAGTGGGTATACCTGTATTATTATACAGGGAGTCCCACATAACCCCGGCAGACAACTGCCGGGGTATGCGTAATTACATTTTCCCCCTCTATAAAAAAAAAAAGGTGCAGCAGGACTAATATCAGACGATGGAACAATTACTTTGCAGGTGAGACTGCAATGCTACGATCGAAGTCATAGATATTGGCCAGTCTGAACAGTTTTGTGAACAGCGATCGAGGGGAAATCGACCCTCTCTGATGATGAGCCTTGCGCGTGTTCATGGATTTATCAAATCGAGATGCCTGGCTCCCGAAGTGTATAGTGAGGTGACGGATATGGCGTAGCCTGAGAGAGAGAGAGTGAGAACGTTAAGAAAAGGGGCAGGCAAGCGGCATAGTGGGAAATATCCTTCAATCGTTCTGACCGGCCAATATATCTCTGGTGGGCGGGAAAACGAGTATAAGTCAAATTTTGGTCAAAGCGGGATGAGTACCTACGCTAATATTATCTCTACATTGCTGTCCTTTGCTCATGGTTCCAGCATACCAGTCAATATCACTGTTTCCCCCTTTTTTCAACAGAGATCATAATACAGTATAATGGCGGGAAAACAGTATAAGTTAAGTTACATATGTCGATGAATAGGGTAAAGAAAATAATATCTCACCCGAAGTTAAAGAGTTTCTTCTTTGTTCGTTTTTGTGAATCGAAGTAAAAAATAAAAGTTTTTTGTTCAATTTTGTAATTTTTTGTTGCATATGAAGTATATTTCGAAAGTTTAATGAAACGAGATATATGTTATCAATTTCCATGTCGAAAATTTAACGTGTGATCTTACATAGCACTTTAAATATTCTAAGTGTCTTCCTGCAAAACTAAGAATTCTGACTTATCCTCGTTTGTAAGCCCACCAGAGATATGTGACCTCCACTACAGTACCTACACATTCAAAATTGTGTGGAATAAGTTAACAAAATGCAAGAATGGTTCGGAAAATAGAAAATTCGGGTTACTGAACATAAATCCAAATGCACAGGTCACATTAGTGCTACATATAAAAGCATATCTACCAGTAAAAATTAACAAAGTACCATACCACAAAGCGAAACTGTAAAGTTATAGTGAAACAAATTTGTACTGACGGAAGTCAAGTGTAGGGCCAAGTTAGCAACTCAAACATTGAAATCCCACAGAGAGTTTCAGTTAAAAACGCTTTGACTCATCTGTAGTACTTCCTGGTATATTACAAATGATGTTATACGCCACAATTTAAGAGCGCCCACAAAGCAAACAGCACTATGTATATCTGAAGTACCCCGAAAGACCATACTCAGGTGTTAGATATTAGTAATCATAGTCTAAAGAAATACAGCCCATTCGACCCATGTAAAAGATTCACCAACAGGAATTCAAAATCTTAAACGTACCTACTAGGCAGTCGTTTTTATAGAAAATGAAGCATTTCGTTTTTAATTAATTACAAAGCAATAAATTGAAACTTGTGTGACTTGTTCTTTGACATAATGTTTATTAACATCATAAGCTTTAAAAATCATATTCGTTTAGTCAGAAATGTGCATTATATATGACGCTACAGATGGATCAAGAGGCTTTTTAAAAAAGTTCCTTTTCGATAGCCTCATTGCCAGGCGCAAATATTACCTACCACTTTGTCTTAGTTTTTTTATATATGAACCCGATACCAAAGGTCTTAAATTTATCTATAATTTTCCTAAGTAATGTAATGTACAAATGTAACTACTGCCAAGTAAGATATAAATATTATATATTATAAATGTTGTTATGTAAACTTGCAGCTTGTAATTTGTAAATGGTATGCTATATAAACTACATGTATACTGTATTTGCTATATAAACCACATTTGGTTTAAATAAATAAATAAATAAATACTTCATTATTTTGCTAAAGGGGAGAAAGATACCGTTGGATGACTACAGTATAAGAGATCCTAGCCAGTCATCAATGTCATCACATTTACTCGTGATACTCATTGCACTATTCAATGAATGAAAAAGGAATGAATAAATCAGTCAAAATTAGGGAGAACTGAACTGCCCTCTATGGTGCACAAAAGGACTGATGAAATGTTAGTGCTGACAATTGTAATGTAAGCATCCTCTAGGAGATAATATAAGTTAGAATTCCTAGTTGAATACTCCAGGTCGATATTATGTAGGACGTTTGATAAGACACATATAGAGAATATGACCTATCACATAAGCAATAATTGTTAGTACCACGAGAATTTCGTACAAATCCTTTTGCGATATCAAAATTTATTCATAAACTATTATTATGTTACTCATTCTCTATACAATTTACTTCGTGCCTAATACGACACTGAAATTTATCTAAATTTCAATTTTCCATCCACTCTTATATCCTTTTTGTCTATATTCCTTATACTGCTTTGGCTATGAGAGCCAGATTCCTTTATACACTTGTACTCCTTGATCTACTTTCAATCTTGTCCTATTTTCACTTTTTTCTCTTTCATCACACCAAGCATTAGTCCCAAACTGTTACCTCTTTTTACGCCTCACTTTTCTATTTCCACTCCCTTCTAATTTCAAAGTTTACCCTCAAATCTTGACTCCTTCCTTCATCCCCACACGAATAACGTTTTCCCTCCGCTTCTCTGTATCTCCATTTCATGACGTCGATATTGATACAGATGCTTTCATTCTTTAATCCCCTGTGCCCCTATTTTCCTCCGTTTGCTTTCTCTGGAAGTTTTCTCATGTGACATCGAATTTCTCGTGATCGTATCACAGCAATAAGTCTTGGAATTACAGCTCGACCGTGTTACGAAAGGATAGGTCGTTCATAAGCGGCTGTTATTGGCAGGCCCGATATACGCGCGATAATACGACATACAGGACGCACATTCCGCCCACGTTCATTGCCTAATGGGTCATATGGTGAACATACAGCAGGTGTACTCTGTGTACCGCATGCTTCCTTCTTGGTGCGCGACACTGCATGTGTACATTAGTAAGTAAAAGTGTGAAACAATCTTATAATATTCAAACCTACATACCTGCAATTAGAAAAGCATTTTATATAATGCTTTACTATCTAGCGTGTACGACCTAAAACAGACGACCTAATTATATCGTTTACTTGCGATGTCGCGAAAAATGTTTCATGAGCATTTTCCACATCCCTTCACATTTTAAATTATAGGATAAACATGTTTATTTACTTTCATGTGTTGTCTTCTGTTGTCGTTGAAAGCTGGGGTCTTGCATAGAATAAGTTTTATATTTGATTTTATATTTTGGAATCGAAGGTCATTTTAAGGTCAATATATTGTACATGTTTGAATGGATATTAATGTGAGTTACAACAAGGAGGAAAGCATATGTGTTTCCTTGCAAAAAGCATAGGTGACTTTGAAAATTCTTACAAAAACTGGCAGTGACAAATAATTTTCCTTGTAGTATTCCTTCGGTCTTTGAAAGTATTCAACGTACTTATAAAATATTTCTTCCATCGCTGCAACTAAACAGGGAAGATAATTGGGTGGGACATCCTGTAATACGGGGGAAAGATTTTGGTCGCTTAAGGCCAGTGAGCGTCTATCTCCAGCAGCATCTTCCCCAATTCATGTCTCATCTATCTTGCTACACCAGAGGGGTGAAAGAGAACGACAGATAGCGAGGAGAAAAATCTCAAACATCGTATGAATAAATAAATATAATACTTCTGAAAGTTTCAAAACAATCATCCGTATCACTATGATGTGTGTAATTGTCGGGAGTATAACTGAAAGAGTTCAGAAAGAAGGGAAAGGCCCCCTAAAATAATATAATGGGTCATCCTATAAGTGTGTGGGGGGGGGGGGCGGGGTAAGATAACGAATGTCATTTTTTGCTTTTATTCGTAATACATATTGATTTTGTTTGTTCTACCAACTATGTGTATGAATTAGTGATATAGTTTACGACGCGAAAGTAGAGATTGGACGAAACAAAAGAGAATTATTTGGAATCTATTATATCAAGCACGTGGTTTATAAAAACTTGAAAACTGAGTTAGCGAATAAAAGGTTAATTAAAGATAAATTTTGATTAAAGGTTAATTAAAGATAAAGGTTTGCACAGTAAGCAAATTTTAGCGTTCATAAAACTGCTGATTTGAGTTCAAATCTCTGTTGATGCCTAAAGTTCATTTTGATGCTATTTGTGAACATGACCTACAGGAGGGCAAGATGGTGGTTTAGGTAACAAGAAGTTTGGATTAAAAGAGGAGCTTTTAAGACAGAAGGAAAAAAGAAAATGTCACTTGCGTGTAGAGAGTGGGATGTTATACGTTTGCTCTTTCTTTGATTTCGTCCAAAACGCCATATAAGGAAGGTAATATTCTACACTTTATAGTAATACAAATTTAGGTTATTTAACCCCATCCCCTGTAAACTGTAGCAGTTTATTTTCATCTAACGCGTGTACCGAAAAATTAAATTACGGATTATAGGATGATCTAATCCTACTTCGAATCCTACTATACTATCCTACTAATATAATAAATGCGAAAGTGTGTTTGGATATTTGGATGTTTGAAAATTTGGATGTTTGTTACTCAATCACGTTGCAACTACGTAACGGATCTTTTTGAAATTTTGTATATACGTAGTCTAGGGCCAGGAATAACGTATAGGATACATTTTATCCCGATTTTTTAACCGATCTGGACCAAATTTTGCATAATTACTCTCTAGAACCCTGCGGAAAATATAGGCTACCATGAGATCTGGATATCCCACCCCTTCCCTCTTATTTCACCCTCTTGACACTCCGTGATAATCGAAGTTTTACCCAGGCAACGCCGGGTACTTTAAGGTAGTACAGAAATTGCAAAATTAGAAAAAAGGTAGGGTTGTAAAAGCTAGAAAACAATTGGAAATGGGCCCTCTAACTTGGATGGAATGAAAATAACGAATACATAAAAAATTAGATTTTAAAAAGAGGTTCCTTTCTTCGTGGAATAGACCCCACGTTTAATCTTATTTATTTAATTGTTTTAATACTTATCCATTTCGTAATAATATTTATTTGGTTTAATACGGAAAAAATATTGAATGAATACACCAAAAATACTTAAAAATATTTTAAATAGGGATCTTTTCGTGGACTGGAATTCGTGAATATGTCGTAACGACTTATTTCAAGGCAGATGATGATGATACAATGACCCTTTCTCTGTTTTTGAGCGAAATGAATTCAACAATGATGTCATCGAAACATAAATTACCTAAAATGTCGCGTTCAATTGAAAATAATACTGTATTTTTCATTTTATTTAATTTAGAATAATTTAGAGGGCCACTTATGGAGCTCGCCTCAGGGTCCCCAAAAATGATAAGGCGGCACTGATACGTAAATATAAATATAAGTGAAGGTGTCTACAATCAGTTTAAATAATATAATCTGCTACCGAAAACCACTTTCCTTACCACGAATTGCATTAGATGTGGCCACTACTTTTAAGTCATGTCAGTTTATCTCCCTGTTTGAGAGATGGAGAGAGTGTACAGATATGTCCGCCTGAAGGGACGAGGAGTTGGGCAGAGAAGTAACCGGCCATTACCCTAGGCTTAATCCTTCAATGGCCATGAGCAGTCAATTGAATTTGGGTTTATGTGTATGTGTCTGTAGAGTGTCTCGTAATCGGAGCAATAACCTTCAGTGGCCTGTTGATTTTGTCATGGCGGTGTATATACAGGGGGTTCGGCAACAGGTGTCAGAAACTTTCAAGGATGATTCTATATGAAAAAATAAGTCGAAAATATAGAATAACGTTTTTTGATATCCCGCTTCGTTTTCGAGAAAATTGACTTTGAATTTTAGCCGAGTGCGCCTGCATCGAAGTACAGTTTTCAGCGCCTGAGGGGCACGCTGTGGTAAAGGGAACGCGTCAGGCTTTTCATAGACGCACATTTGATATCTGCCATAATTCGTTGAAGGTAAGTAGGTACAGTAGCGTGGCCAGGTTAAATTGTAATAAATTGTACGTGCTGTAAGAAAATCCGTTCTGAAGGCCTGCAACATAGGTTGGGACCGTCTGCGCGGGAGAACCTGGGAAAATCCAGACACGATGTGGCGCCATGGGAAGGGCTTTACGACCCCGCCGCCAGGGTGCGCTAGTCGCCATCGAGGAAGCTCTCCGCGTCATTTGTAAGATTCGATAATATCATTGTTAAATATAGTTTGAAATTATATTTACGCCCTATTCATCGCGGTTTTCCTGATCCCCTTTTAAAATATTTCTTACAGTGCAAAATGGATGCACCAGATTAAATTCTACAAACCTGATAATAAAATTAACACCTCTGATATCCATAAAAAAGTCATCACATCGGTTTACTGAAGTTCATTGAAGAACGAGAATCGAAGATCTTCGCTTTCTCGCCGAACTTCTCTTATCAGCGAGTTAGGCGAATCCTTGGTGCCTATCTTTGCCACCATCTATACATAGGAGATCTACTTCCCTCTGCCACAATAAATCTTACACCTTGTAGTTAAGATAAGAACAGTACGAATGTGCCTTGAAAGAATTTCTGTAGCTGGATAATTAATGAAAACGCGAAGTAACATCTGCGACGACATACAACGAATGTGTATGTATACATAGTAATATTTATTTGTAAATTGTAGATACCTATATTTAAATGGGCATTCGAATGTGTAATTAACGAGAATCAAAGATGATTACGAAAAGATATATAATAGAGAGCGGACAAATAAAGTAAAAGTAAAAATTAAAATTGAAATAACAAATACCAAAGAAAACAACAAAACGAGATGAAATAATTGGATTACCTATACTTGAATGTGATGAAACAAGAATCAAAATATTATATTAAATAAAAAATGCGTTTCATTAAGAGTAATCAATAATCATATCAAATAGAAAATATTTAGTATGTGATTTATTATGGAGCAAAACAAGCTTGCTTTGGTGTTTGTAAAATGAGCAGTTTTAAGATCATTTCTCGAAAGAACAGCTGTGAAAGAAGTCTGTGAAACAAATATATAGGTAAGCTTGGAAACTGTAGTTGCAGTAGTCAAAGGTTTTAACAAAGTTTGAGATAGTAAAATATAATTTGCCAAATCTGGGCACAAAAAGTGTGGAACACTGTCGTCACTTCTCTTCGAAATGTTAAACGTGCTTTGAGCCCTTGGTGAGTTTTTGAATTGATTGAGTTGTAGATTCAGTTGCGCCAAAAAAATTAATGTTATATATAGAACACAGATCACTTTCGACAGACTGAGTGGAGTATGTATACGTTCATACAAGTGCCCAATAATTGGTATCACAAACCTTGCCCCACAATTGTAATTATCTCATTAAACGGCGATTAAACTTATCCCTTTCAACATATCCCTTTGAACGATGAAGCTCTCTCTAAAGACTCAGTCCAACAAAATTTAACTTTTTTTCTGTTCTGTAATATTCGATAGCCGCTTCTTATAGATTCTTCTGCGCTGAAAACGAATCCGCAAACCGTTTGTCGCCATTATCCTCAGTTTTCAAGAAATACGATTTTGAAGAAAAAAGCAAATTTTTAAATTTGAATATCTTTTGCGTTCAAACAGTAATAGTTATCCGGTTGCCTTTTCTGTCAAATTATTCTATAAACCAGGGCTGCACAAAGAGCTGTTTTCGACGCCTAGCTGCGAGCAACCCGTCTGTCCCGTTGCTAATGTCAGAATCGGTGAAGAGAACTGCAGTAGTGTACGTGCATTTGGTATGACTTGAACTCAGCCATAGATACTTACGCTACGAGCCTACGAGCACGCACATGTACTACTGCACTTCTCCTCACCGATTCTAACTTTAGCAACGGGACAGGATGGTTGCTCGCCACTAGGCGCCGAAAACAGCTCCTTGTGTAGCCCTACTATAAACCCTCGGGAACACAACGATATAAGTTATTATTGAATTATAAACAATTAAATATGTTTAAACAACGGGCAAAGGGAAAGGGACCACCGAAATGCACCAATTTTTGCAGATATATTTCTATATATTTAAAAAACTAAGGGTCTAGGAGAAAATCTGACATCTCCACGCGATGCAGCAGACATTTTTCCTCCGGAAACCATCGACAGAAGTGGTAAAACACCTTTTGTTTACAATACAGAAACGAAAGAGTTTGGCAAAACGTGCGTCACCGACAGTGGTAGTCAATGGAGATGCGCGTCCACTGCCAATCACGTCACAGAATCGCGTAACGCGCGTGACTACTACTGTAGTAGTACTACGCGGCTCACGTTTTTCCAAACTCTTTCGTTTCTGTATTGAAAACAAAAGGTGTTTTACCACTTCTGTCGACTTTACCACTTCTGTTTACCACTCCTGTTCTCAAACATGTCCCCTTTTTAAAACAGCATCACGAATAACGAAATAAGATATAGTTATGGCATATATAAGCAACTGCAAACATTCTATCGATATTTATAAATTCTTTTCTGAACAAATTCACCAACATAAGTATTGTTATACAATACTCTATTCCAAAAAAAATGTTTTAAATGTAAGGTGTTTCTAAACTCGCAAATATTAACTTCTACTTGTGTAAAAACTGCGAACATCCACGACTAATTCTTTCGAAGATTTTCACGAATTTAAATTGTTTTCGAATATGTGCATTAGATTATACAATAGCCTGTAAATCCTAGATTTGATTTTTCTACAAATTTTTTGAATTTTGATAACTTTTCATTGATAAAAATAACTGTTTCATATTGTGTACTTCAATTTTTTGAATGTCCCGATTTATGGAACGGGTCGAAAGCGTGTTCCAAGACCATGGACCCGTGTTCATATGGTTGTACCAGTTTATAAAACACGTGCCTCAGCTTTGGTAATGAGATATTTTCATTGCAAAAGAGAAATATTTCATTATTTCAACTGCCCTAGAGCAATTCATATAATATATTAAATTCGAATTTCTCATCATAAATACGAGTAAATATGCGTAATTCAAACTTTTTAATAAATATCAAAAACCTAACCTATAAAATCTACTGTGCTGAAGTGAATACAATTTAAGGTAATATTTACTTACATTCAAAAGTTTTTTAAACAGACAAAGAATTTTATAATGTCTGGGAGAGTAAAAAAAGTGAAAACCATTGAAAAAAGTAAGAACACGAGATAAACGGGCAATAGTGTTTTGAAAAAAAGTGTAACAGAAACTAATGCGATCTACACAAAGGAAAACCTTACAGGAAACTTCCCATACAAGGAAAAATTACGCTCCTGACACATTAGAGTAAGCTGTGGAAGCAGTTGGCAAGGGCATCTCTTTAAGGAAAGCAACGAATATGTATGGGGTCCCTCTAACATCTGTTTGTAGAAGAGTGAAGGTGCCTGAAAAAGTAAAGTCCACATCTGATCCACCTTCTGTTTCAAGTAAAGAAGAAGAAGAGGAAATTGTTCAATGGATTTTATATAGAGCAGTGCGAGTAGCAAGGACAATATGATTGTTGAGAGTAGGAATAACAATGATGTAAATTCGAGTAATATAATATGTATAGAATTACAAAGTAATGTACAGGAGAATATGTTAGTAGCCCATATAGATGAAAATAGTGTGCCATGAACATATATTACAAAATGAAAATATTAGTGAATGGGATATATTATCATATAACACTTTTATAAATGATGGAAGTTTATTATCACCTACTGTTACCATGAAAAATGTAATCCCTATTCATTTGAATAATGAAATCAATCAAGCAGGTTTATATAAATTTATTTGAAATTTTTCAAGCTATTGCTATATATACACATTGTTTAGTTTGTAATCATTCTTTTTTTGGAAAATAAATGTAATACACATTTGGGTGAAATTGATAGTCACATTAACAGTGCTTGTCCAATTTTACAAGAAAAAATCATAGCACATTCTGTTACAAGTCAAAGTTTTACTGAAGCTTTCACTTTACCTCGCCAATATCTGTCAAAGAAGAAACAAAATAAATTAAAAGCAACTGGGAAACCGAAATTACCTGCAGTGGGGACTTTAGATGATTGGTGGAGAGTTCAAATGAAGAAAGAACAACAACAGAAGATGAAAGAAGAAAAAGCTGAGAAGAAAAGATTTTTACAGGATGAAAAAAAGTTAGTCGAGGAGAAAAAAATTACAAAAAAAATTAATGAAATCCAACAAAAAATTAAAAGTGAAAAAATGTAATTCAACAATTGTCCTATTAATCTTTTCATTTTATTTATAATATAGTCTTTGTTATATTTACAAACGTTTATTAATGTTTTTCATTTTTAAAGATTTTATATGATAATAAAAGATAATAAAAGAGGAAATTGATTATTTATTTTGACCTAGTCCTTACAACCATTTAATTTTCCATAGATATCAGGATACTTAGGTCGAATCATATTGCTTTAAAAAATTGCGTTTTTTCTTTTCTTTTTTATCTGTTTTTATGTTTCTCATACTTACAAAGTGTTTTTCCTGCTCATTTGAAACGAACAGATTTGGCTGACGGGGCGTTTCATAATAGGGACATTGAATATGAAACACCGGGTCATGGTACGAAAGCAGTGTTTCATAATACGTACAGGTCCTTCAGTTAGTTTTTTAGTCATATTATTTTTTATTTATAATAAATATATATTTTATGGCTCATTATATAATCACAAAACAATGGTCTGTCGAATGGTATGCAAATTTTCAAAGTTAACACACTAAATGTTATAAATTGGATGATAATTGCATAACCCCGTCGAAAAGCGTTTCATAATAGGTACGTTTACCTTATCTGCTGCGCCGCGTGGAGTAGTCAGATTTTCCCCTAGACCTTTAGCTCTTGAAATATATGGAAAGATATCTGCAAAAATTGATGCATTTTGGGTGTCCTTTTCCCTTTGATCGTTGTTTAAAGATATTTAAATGTTTATAATTCAATAATAACTTATATCGTTGTATTTGTGAGGGTTCATAGAATAATTTGGCCGAACAAGCAACCGAATAACTATTACTGTTTGAACATAAAAGGTATTTAAAGTTGAAAATTCGCATTTTTTTTCAAAATCGATTTACTCGAAAGCTGAGGGTGATGACGACAAACGGTTTGCGGATTTGTTTTCAGCGCACAAGAATCTATAAGAAACGGCTTTTGAATGTTACAGATCGAAATAGCTGTTGGACAGTGTGATAAGTAGTACTTTTATATATATTCATGAACGACGAGAATATTCCTGTATTCTGTTTTTAAATCCTTCCTAGTTACTACAGTCAACTTTACAACCAATCAGTACTTATTCTATAATAATAATAAGTTACAACAATACCGCTGGTACATTCTACTTATTAAGGGAATATGTTATTTGACTTTTAATAAAATACAAGGCTCCTTTCATTTTAATAGAAATGTACACCAATTGTGCAGAACGTACAGAACACTTGTTCCCAGAAAATCAGCAGAAAGTAATCGACGTTATTTCGAATTGCGAAATATGAAAACTTCCTGGAATCTAATCAGAGAACAAGAACCGCAAGTAGCTAAGCAACTGTGTTACAAGCCCAGCTACAAACGCCGGGATGCATTTGAAGCAACCAGGAAATTTAGCGGTGAATATCTAGGTTAGCAGCACGAATTGCATCTTGCTTCCTCCTCCGTACATACAGCATGGATTCGAATGGGAACCACAAATTTGAAGAAAATTTAGTCAAGCAGCATGTACCTGATAATTCCGAAAAGTCACTTCCTCTGACTTCTTCAATATACTCTGTAGAATAGGTACGTAAAAAAAGGTATATCGATTGTGCTCATTAAACTGTTAATGAGTAAAAAAATTCCTAATAAATATAACTGGAAATCGTAGGTAATACGTAGGTGATTTTCTGTTTTGGTAACATTAGTGTCTTGCTTAATTATTTTCATCATTTACAATCTGTAAAGAAATGTTTCTCTTATAAACTTGATTCAGTACGGAAATATTAGGTACTAATTCAGTTTGAAAAGTTCAATGTCAGCATGTCGTATACGAACGATGAAATGGTTTTGTTATTTAATATAATCCTCGTCTATTTGCCATCTGTTACAATTTACAATAAGCAAATGTTTGAACTGTAATTTTAACTTATTGTATAATAGTAAATTATAAATAATTTGCCCACCGGCTTATCTTCTGTACTTAATTATATATGTAAAATAGTACCATCATGGTGTTAAAATCTGATTATGTTGTCTGAGGGTTTAAAGCATTTGAGCCTATGAGTATCCAGGGATTCTTCAAGTAATCGTTTAGCTGGGATGTTCGGGCGATGTAGTAGTTCATTTGAATTTCTGCTTGTGCAGTACCTAATTTCCTTTTTTACGAAATCTTTCTTTAGTGTATTATTAGTCATAAACCATGGTGCGTTTGCTATTATCCGTAGACTTTCGGTCTTTCTAAATGACTACAGCACCACAGTGCCCGACCTGGCTAACGTGCGCCGGCAGTAGTCTAATTGGGCCAAGTTATGCAGAAAGCAACCAACGATGTGAAATTGAATTTTAGTTTAAAGATTTGAATTGTTAAAGTAGCTTTATTTCTATTGGGTATACTTTATTTCTTGTTATTGTTTTACCATTTTTTAAATTGGTTATTTAATATTGAGTAGTGTAATTAATATTATTTTAAATTTTCCGCAGTTTTTATTTTTTAAGCCTAGAATGGAACTATGACTTGGTAGTTTTAATAATTGAATAAGGTAAGAATTTAACTTATTTTTTGTAAATTTGAGAGTTGTTAGCTTTCTCCATATCTTGGCCCCCGCCAGTATTTTACGCGTAGTTCCAACAATTAATAATTCAGAAACGAAGTCACTATCACAATTTCGCCTCTCTTGATTTTCGTTTTATTTTGGCCTGCAAAACAAAAGAAACTGTTTTAAAAAGCCTCTTTAATGATCCATCTGTAGCATCATATATAATGCATATTTTTTACTAAACAAACATGTTTTTTTAAAGCTTATGATGCTAAAAAACTTTGTACCAAAGAACAAGTCTCAGCATCAGCTTATTTCTTTGTAATAAATTGAAAAAGAAATGCTTCATTTTCGACAAAAACGACTGCCTAGTACCCTTAATAGAGTTTATTCTGCAAAAAAACATCTAAAACGGGACGCACTGCAAGCCTTTGTCGTCGCGCTCTACCTACAGTTTTTGAGTGTCCGGCCAGTAGAAAGGCTGAATGCAAATCTGCAAAACAAAACTATTCATATTACTTCAATGATAGAAAAACCTTTTTTTGAAACACAAAGGAAACTTATTCGAAGAGATCCAAAGAAGACAGAAGACTGTATATTTAATAGTTTCGGAGATAAACATTTTATTTGTGAAGCTGGTTTTCGTAAAAATCGGCAAAAGTGTCAAGTTTGAGGGATTATATTCTTTAAAAAATTTTAAAACTAGAAAAAGGATGATTTAAACTCCGCCTGGTTTCATATGCACAATGTAATTTTTCAATATCATTAAAACCCCTGACGTCGACGTACGAAAGTGATCGGTTGGATTGGAATACCCGTATCCCCGAATGAAATTGGCAGGTGTCTTCGTTTTCCTCGCTTTTAATGGGAATTATAGCATGATAATGTTGTTCGAGATAAAGGCACAGGCGTCTTGTAATACAAATTAAGTTTCTGATTTTTAAGTGTGTTTACTATTTCCATCCAGAAAACTCCTTTCTTCTGTATTAATAAATTCTAAAGGTAATCTACTTCTTCAAAATTATAGTTGAATATTTTAATTGTTACTTTAATTTCGAATCTACCTGCTTTTAATTCCGTCCCTAGTAGCATTTCTGGTTGGCCAAAGGTAGCCAACAGTTGGGAATTAGTTGGGATATAGTTAGTGTTTTTGCCTACAAATTCCCAACATAGAGCCTACAGCAAAAAAGTTACGACAGTGTACCAACGAATATTCAATGTTGGACCTACAATTATTATGGTTGGTTAATTAACAAAAAGTTACAACAGTGTGCCTACGAATATTCAATGTTGGGCCTACAATTACTATGGTTGGTTAATTAACAAAAATTTACAACGGTGATTAAATGTCGTCTTATAAGTGTCAGAAAATTTGCTACATCCAAAAACCTGTTATTATATTCCAAGTTGTGATTTTTCTTTTCTTATTTATAAATACGTAATGAGGACGTCTGTCCTGAGGCGAATGTGAAATTTTAAGGAATGAATTTGAAGGTCGAATGATATTTTGTAGAATATTTCGCGTCACTGCACAGTTTTTATAAACAATTGATACTAGGTATGTAACTAGAAATTAGAAGTGTCTACAAGGAAATGTGTTGGGTAAGTGCGAACAGCGATTGCTTTGTAAGCGGAAAGTTTGGGTTCGATTCTCCTCACCCGCGATTTTTTTTTTCCTAAACCAGGCCTGAAAAAGACGTGTTTTCAACGTCTTTTGAAGTTCTTTAAGACACCTTCTGGACGTCTTTAAGACGTCATTTGAAAATAATATAAATAATAGGGCAACGGTAGTAAAGCCTACCTTGGCCATCTGTTGTTGGCCCAACCTGAAAAAAAGTGCCAAATCTAACTGTTGGCCAACTAATATTATGTGCGTGGCCCAACTGTATGCCAACAACAAATGCTACTAGGGGTAGTTTCATGTTACATACTCATTTTTTTCGATACCTGTGAAGGATTACAAAAGGAGAATGAACTGTTCTGTTTTTAAACGATTTTAGTCAGCTTCGATTCTCTGTTTGTTTATTTGTTTGTTTGGTTCAAATCTAGAAATTCAATTTTGACACATTTCTAACGATCCAATAGACTTGAAACTTTGCAGACGTGCATAGTTTGGATGACAATACAAAATTATGAAAAAAAATTCGGGGTTTAAAAAATTACCCAGTCATCAATAAATATAACCCATAACCACAAATCCAAACGAATTGAAATCAGCATCTCACGTTCATCCCTAAAAAGACAACAAGTCGTTGCATTCGAGTCGCTACCCTAGTAGCATTTCTGGTTGGCCAACGGTAGCCAACAGTTGGGAATTAGTTGGGATATAGTTAGTGTTTTTGCCTACAAATTCCCAACATAGAGCCTACGGCAAAAAAATTACGACAATGTACCAACGAATATTCAATGTTGGGCCTACAATTATTATGGTTGGTTAATTAACAAAAAGTTACAACAGTGTGCCTACGAATATTCAATGTCGGGCCTACAATTACTATGGTTGGTTAATTAACAAAAAATTTTCAACGATGATTAAATGACATCTTATAAACGTCAGAAAATTTTATTATATTCCCTGTTATTATATTCCAAGTTGTGATTTTTCTTTTCTTATTTATAAATACGTAATGTATTTATGTATGTGAATACATAAATAATTGAGACGAATGTGAAATTTTAAGGAATGAGTCTAAAGGTCGAATGATGATATTTTGTAGAATATTTCGCGTCACTGCACAGTTTTTATAAACTACTAATACTAGTTATGTACCTAGAAATTAGAAGTGTTTTCAAGGAAATGTGTTGGGTAAGTGTGAACAGCGGTTGCTTCGTAAGCGGGAAGTTTGGGTTCGATCCTCCTCACCCGCGATTTTTTTTTTCTTAAACCAGGCCTGAAAAAGACGTGTTTACAACTTCTTTTGAAGATCTTTAAGACACCTTCTGGACGTCTTTAAGACGTCTGTTGCAAAGAATATAAATAATTGGGCAACAGTAGGAAAGCCTACTTTGGCCATCTGTTGTTGGCCCAACCTGAAAAAAAAGTGCCAAATCTAACTGTTGGCCAACGAATATTATGTGCGTGGCCCAACTGTATGCCAACAACAAATGCTACTAGGGTAGGTGCATCAAGATTTCTGTAAATACAAAATTCATCGAGAAACGATCAGACACGTAAATAATTATGATAATTATGATAATAATAAGTAGAATATCCTTTATGTTGTATATAGAACTCGTCGATTCCAGTCTTGGGGCGAAATAGACACATGCACAATGTATTATAAGTAATTAATATAATTACTTAGCACTACAGAATTTAATCAAACTGTTAAACTGAATACACCACTAAAAGATATTTTTAAACAAATCCACAAACACTAAATATTGGAAAATAAAAATATATATTAAAAAAAATGTATGTTAAACGATTTTATTAAAAATATACTAAAATCTAAAAAATAATTCGTTTCTTGTACTACAATTTTTTTCACTTGAAATAATTCTCTTTAAATTTATTATTCCTTGCTGTATAGAATTGTATTATTTATATTTCCAAAATGTAATTACAAATCTGTGGCTTTAAGTCGTAATTGTGACCAATGTTTGCGATGTCAAAGTGGTTCTAAAATAACAAAAATAGAATAATCGTGTCGTATAGAGGTGTACGTATAAAGCGGACTAATGATTAATGATTTATCAACAGTGGTTACAAAATAGCTGCCTTATAAAGAAAAAGTTCTAGATTTCTGTCTATTTTTTAATGTTTTTTGTGCACGGTACAAAAACTATTTTTGATATGTGGATGATTCTAGTCCACTTTATGCGTACACCCCTGTAGGATATAATCATTCTATTTATATTTTTATCCTTTTAGGACCGCTTTAATCTTTTCGCTGCGGTATTTGACTATAGTCGAACGCTGCGACATTCCCGTTCGCTGCGGATTTCGACTTTAGGTAGTCCACGTATTAAAAAATGTATTCTCTTGTACTGTGATACTCAGCAATGTTCTCCGAAAAAAATGTAAAACTGAAAATTAAAAACTTTTTTTATTGATGTAAAATTGACACTTTTCAAGAATCGTTTGAAAATTTAAATACGCAGCGAAAGGGTTAAGGCCGAGGAGGACTACCGCAGAAGGCCTGTGTTCTCACTGAGGCACAAATATTGCGATTTAAATCCACACTTTTGTAATTATATTTTGGACATATGAAAAATACAGTTCTATACAGCAAGGAATAATAAACATTTGACAAAAAAAAAAACATTAAAATCCATACATTAGTTCTTGGAAGACATTCATGAAAATAGGTCTCTTTTTCGATCGGCAAAGTAGAATGGACCCTTAAACCATCTTTTACTGCTTTTTTTTTATATTTGGACCGGCATGTGTTAACTATTAACATCTTTATATTACAATTCGTCTTCATTCGTTGCTACCATTACATTTATATCACTTACACCACTGTAAATGTATCATTAATCTAATTTCTGTTTAAATTTTACATTTCAGTCACTGATTACAACGAATAATTTGGTACAAATAAAACACTTAAGGAATTAATATTCACTAATCCTTACGTTCCTCTTCTTTCCTCAGCACTACACAATCCGAAACAGAATTTTAAACAAATACAATCTCTTCCATGATCTGTATTAACATTTTATTAGCGACAGCTGCAAGAAATGGAATAGCACCTTAAAACGGCAGCATGTTTTTTCCATTTATATTCTTTATTAATAAGCTCGGCAGGTGGCCGGAAATGTTTCTTACAGAGCTTTCGGGAAAAGGTGGTTCAAGATTAGGAGCCATTTTCGGAGATAATCCGGGTCAGAAGGCTCTACACTCGACGAAATTATTTACTGCGAAGTTCCAGGGGATTATCTGAACGAGGAGCAATATCGAAATTAAGGAAATACTCGAACGGCTTCTACCAGGGAGACATGATGAATCGTCCAGGTCATCGATATACTCCAGGGAATATTTGTCAGACTTGCGAGTAATTGCCGAAACTCCAACATTCAGCGAAGCATTAATCACGACTCCCAAATGTATTCATGTTGGCTCACAAACTTATCGTTAAAGTAGAGTCAAGTAGTTTTATACTTTACATTATTTGGTTATTTTCAATTACCATCATAATCAAAATATTTAAAATCATGACCATATTGCTAATATTATGACTATATTATAATCATGACTATTAAGAATAATAGGCTACTAGGTTTTAAGGTCACGTTTAATGGGATCTTTGATAAATAATCCATCCGGCAAGCTCTAGACGTACGGCTAATTAATATTATATCAATAAATATTGACTTCGTTTTCGACAAATAGGACATGCAGTCAGCCTATAATTTACCTTTATCAATTGTACATCGATCGCTGACGCACAATTTGCTGTTTGGCATGTCGTTATTAACGTTGCCTCCGCTGCTATGTGTATAGTCTATGCAGATTTCCACACAAACGTGTTATAATTACAGTGATAATGACATAGAACTAAAGAAACCACATGCGTTATCACGCAACTACAAAGTGGAATGGTATTCTTGTTGGGTTGCATGTAAGAAATGAAGAATAGGTATCTGTGACAACAGTAGCTTAAAAGTTGTAACAAACAAAGTTATTGATATTCATAAAAATGTTATTCTAGAACTGTAGCATTTGACAAACCTTAAGAAGTTCGTTGTACGTGTTTCGCAAATTTGACATTCAAAATTAATTTGCAGATATATGTATTAAGCGATAATTATTTACGAATTATTAAGGTAAGACAGTGAGTCGTATTATGTAACGAAAATATTTTAATTGGTTTGATTACAGTGGTTCGGCAATCGTCTAAACAAAAAATTTTGCTGTTTTAAATAATGATATTAAAATGGCAAGTAAGTAGTAATTTGTGCATCTATATGTTGGGGGGTCTTTTTAAATTTCAAACGTAATCGTCAATTTTTACTTGTATCTTTTATATCAAAATCTTATAAAATTTGTATTCGAAGTTTTAAAAAATTGGTATAAATGACTACAACTTCTGCAGTCAATAAAAAGTACTAATACATAGAAAGCTACTACGATAAAATTAATTCTTAATATACACACTCCTCACGTTAATTAAGGCATCTCCTCTAGGAGCTCGAAAAATAGGGGCAAGTTCAAATGGTCATAACTTCCGCAAAAATAGTCGTACCAATATTTTGAAAATATCGTTTGAAAGTGTGGAATCTCTATTTTCGGTTGCATTTTTCAGATTTTAGCTGTATTGCTTTCCGGGAAGGGTTATAGCGATATAAAGAGCACTTTGTCAATTTTAAAAAAAAATCTGCAAATTTGCGATGTTCCACGGGGAGAATGAATATTTTTACACAGTTTCCATTTACACCAGTTGAAAGCGACCACTTTCCTGTGTAAAAACAGAGTAATAAATTTAATGTGCGATTTTTTTTCATCCCTCACGGAGATACAGCAAGTTGAAAAAAAAATTGAATGTATGCAATTTTTAAGCATATTTTCGAAAGGACATGGTAGACTGAAATGTTATCCGCATTGAAAAAGCAAACAATACGTCTTAAAGAGGAAAGACTGCCCTTTAAAAAAAAAACGATTTTTGCTTCAAAGTTGAACAACTCGGTCAAAAAAATCGCACAAGAAATTTATTACTTTGTTTTTACACAGGATGGTCGCTTTTGACTGGAGTAAATGAAATCTGTGTAAAAAATTTCGTTCTTCCTGTGGAACATCGCAATGTTGCAGAATTTTTTACCGAAATAACTATACCTTTCCCGAAAAGCAATACAGCTAAAATCTGAGAAAAGCAATTGAAAGTAGAGATTCCACACTTTCAAACGATATTTTCAAAATATCGATACAGCTATTTTTGCCGTAGTTATGACCATATGAACTTGTCCCTATTTTTCGGGTTCCTAGAAGTGATACCTTAATTAATGTGAGGAGAATAAATGCATCGGTATTATAACGAAATGATTTTAGTCAAATATCTATCCAGATTTATAAACTAATTCATAACGAATATAAATAATTCGTAAATTTTACTAGGTTGTGTGGATTTCATGATAATAACCAGTGATATGTAAGATTAACATAAATGAGCCACTTAATTTTTTCAGGTAATATCTATACCGATTTTATTTCATTTTATATATTCCTACTATTAGAGGAGATAAAAGGGAATACTTGTCCCTTGAAAATAAATGTTGTTAGAAAATCACACCCTGCTTTAAATAACGGTAAAATTCACTATAATTGGAAAAATAACAAATAATTTGATATATATATACTATCAAGTACTACTTATATTACCACTGCTACTTTTCGCATAGTATAATAAAGATTGGGAATTAAACGTTAAGTAATTGATAATACTTGCAGACAGTTACAATTACTAGCACTCTAACCATTGTAATTGCGGTGATCAAATTCAGCAATGCAAAATTATTAAAAATTTAATGATATGTCACATTTAGATAATTGAATGTCACAGGGGAAAAAACATGCCAGTGCTTTCAGAACCATTAGTCAACGAAATGCCAGAGTATATTTTTTAAAGTATAACTTTGAGCATTAGCGTCACGTATACTTAGAGATGTAATTTTCTTCCACGGAATGGAAACGTAAAGGAAATAAAGTTTTGTTTATTCGCTCCAAGCTTACCCCATCGGCTGCGTCTGACAGACAGCGGATTGTTGCCCAGACCAGCTATTACGTTTCGCTACATAACCAGATACCATTTCGTATATTTGCGTAATTAACATAAATTCAACATAAAATAAGGTGAACGTGCACCCTTCCAGTCTAATCTACCGTTAAATTGCAATCTTCTATTCCGTTAAGTAAACTTTAATTAATTTAATTCCTATGAGACACAACTTCATGGTCTGTGAATAAAGTTCCAACGAGGGGCGCTTCGCTTAAACCAGTCACACGTGCAGTAATCGCCTCTGAAGTGTTCCGTATGGTGAATTTACTAAAATTCTCCCTGACACTTTCTCTACAATAAATTTAAACTACAAAGTTTCAAGCTACTATCTTCCACTAGCGTATTTTTTATCATGTTCGAAGATAAAATAGCAAATAATGGATTAGTACTAATCATATACATGTAAAGGTTTAGGGAAGAGGAATGGTAGTAGGAAGGAAAATATTTTTAAGTTAAACGATTTTATTTAACTTGATCAATAATATAAAATAATTCTTTTCTTGTACTACAATATCGATGGTTATAAATATGTGACTTCAAATAAGTGGGGCAGAATATTTCATAACAGGATATGAATCAATTTAATACAGAATCAAGCGTCGAAATTAATTTTTTACGGGTAACCTTTTAATAATGCATTCGCAATAACGAAATAAAATATTTTAATTGTAACGTGAGAGAAAATCAATGGACTACTAGTGGATGATGTTTATTAAAGGTTTTCGTGGATCGTTTTGAATATTTCATTTATTTATGAAGGAATTCTGATAATGTACAATTCATGGCCGCCCCACGATTTTATTTAAAGTCACATATCACCATCGAAATTGTAGTACGAGAAATAATTATTTTTTTACTTTTTAGGGCATTATTGATCAAGCTAAATAAAATCGTTTCATTTAAAAATTCTTTTGTTTATATATTTTTTATTATCTACTTTTTGGTGATTGTTTTGCAAACAATTTTTTTCTTATGAATTCTCCATTCAAATATCCCTTAGTAAATAATGAGCACTGAATTTAATTAATTTTTAACAAATTAGAATTAATTTTTATTTTTAACAAATTACAATTAATTTTTGAAAACTATCAATTATTTTTATTTAGTTTGAAGTGGATTGGATCTGTGAAAGTGAGTTAAAATTGAGTTACAAGATTTGAACCAAAGAAACAAAAATATAGGGGAGTGAAGTTAAATAAAATCGTTTATTTATATAGTTGTCATATAGTATCAAACATATGAAATCAGTTACATGGTTATATTGAGTTTTCATTTAAAGCAGGGCTGCACAAGGTGCTGTTTTCGGCGCCTAGCAGCGAGCAACCTGCCTGTCCCGTTGCTAAGGTTAGAATCGGTGAGGAGAACTGCAGTAGTATGTGTGCGTGCTCGTAGGCTCGTAGCGTAAGTATATAATATATACAGGGTCATCCGTTAAAACTGCAACCTACACGCGCGCCAGCAGACGAAAATGGCAACACCGACTCACGGACACATTCCACTAGAACCATGCACCGGCCCAGCGTTCGGAGGGTTAACAGCGACCGCTGGGTAGCAGTGATGCCCGAGCTTTGAAAATTTTAGGATGGTCTCTTTCAAATTAACGCCGCAAAGAGTTGTGCAGAATTTCCCGGCCCAGGTAAGCGAGCCGCACGCTCCGCTTTTATGATCGGTTTATCACTCGCACCCCGGCTTACTGTAATGAGGTTTGAAAACAATGTCAACTGATCTCGTGCCCGTCTTAATTTCAAAAATTTTAGCTACGACAGGATTGACCGCGGCGCTATACCCTTGTACGTAGAGATTTTTCGCCACCTGCGTGTAAAAGCCACAATAATCACGCATCGTTCTAAAAAATGACATTAACGAAAGCGGGTATATGCGTGGCGTTGAGTAGCTAAAAGGTTAAATTGCAAACACAAAAATTCTAGAAAAAAGATTCAAACACCGCTACAATCAAAGACACGTCTCATTAGTTACTCCTTACGTCCGATCTATGCATGCACTGCATATAAGGATAAAATTATAAAAAAGAAAACCAGAACAATAGATTCTGAGGTCTGCAGAACTAACACATAATTGAATAAAAATTTAATTTCTCAATTTATGAAAGTAACGACACAGAAACAACTAGCGTATTGTTTATCAACATCATGATTTTTAAAAAGAGCATTAAATACGGTATTAAATAAACAGTTTGCAAAAGCTTTTCACAACAATTATGGTTAAAAAATTGATAAAAGAAAAATTAAGTAAACGTAAAATATTTTGAATTATCCACCATTAAGAAGGAATAATTTTTCCTCATTTTTCGGCGCAAATTGCATTCTGATATCTTTTATAATTCAAAAGTTATACGAAAAAAGCCCCAAATTCTTCAACCCCGGTCGGGAAATTTCAAATAGCTCCTTGTGACGTTAATTTGAAAGAGACCATCCTAAAATTTTCAAAGCTCGGGCATCACCACTGCCCAGCGGTCGCTGGCAACCCTCCGAACGCCGGGCCGATGCATGGCTGTAGTGGAATGCGTCCGTGAGGCGGTGTTGCCATTTTCGTCTTTTCGCGCGCGCATAGGTTGCAGTTTTAACGGATGACCCTGTATGGCTGGGGTCAAGTCATACCAAATGCACGTACACTAATGCAGTTCTCCTCATCGATTCTGACCTTAGCAACGGAACAGGCGGGTTGCTCGCCGCTAGGCGCCGATAACAGCTCCTTGTGCAGCCCTGGTTTAAAGAAATGTATCAAATGATGTTAGCGTAACTTGTCCATGTTGTCAATGTCTCATTTTATTAGTGCATCAGTTAAAAGTAAGTAACTTATCATTTTTTATCAATACGTGATTGTGTTTCTCTTGCAACTGGAAAACGCCTTGACAGTCATTTTCACAATTAATTTGTACATTCAATTTCACCATTTCTATTTTCACAGAATTATATGTATCAGCTTTAAAGGTAGCAATTAATAAAAGTTTAGTATTTCTTGGACTGTTTACAATCAGTCTATCCAATCTAAGAGGTTGAATTTCTTATAAATGAAATATTAATTAAAAACCATTCATTAATTTTTACGTACACAAACTTTCTTTTCTTACATTTTAAGAGTGCCTTAATCATTTAAACCACTCTTGTTCTATAAATATTTGCATTCTGGTAGGTACTTTCAAAAATCGCAAAGATTATTTAGATTCAACAGAATTTATAATTTCGTCAACAAAATAAGAACTTATGAAAGAGTAATAAGTCTTCTAAACATAATACGTAAAACTTTTCGTGATTAAGTCTGCATATCTGCAGTTACAAATTTTACTCAACCATTTTTGAGTCTACAAGTTACATCAACTACGGTACACATGGGCAAATCGTTGACTTGTTGGTAAAACTGACCAATTTCATTTCTTTTCAAAAATGAGATTTTGATCTATGCAAAGTGCATTATCTTTTATCTTTTAGTAAAGACCAAAATCTCATTTTTGAAAAAAGAGTGAACTTGGCCCGAGTTTTACCATGCCAACGAAATATTTAGTCTAATCGCTAAGCTTCATTTGTACTTAAATTTCCAAAACAACGACAACTTTCTGGGTTTAACTAGAAGTCTACTTAAGAAAAAAGAAATTTATAGGTGTGATATTGCAAAGGAGGACTTTATTTCGTCTAGTACTTCACATGTCTATAGAAAGCTCGAAAAGCATACATAATTACCATGCGATCACGTACTATGAACATGTTCACGCATTTCGATTGGTCACGTTCGATTCCTGATACTTAACCCTGCAACACGTGTGCGTGACCAAACTATTGGATTTTGGGTATTGCCATTGTATTATGCTAAAACAATATGGCCTTATGGGTGTGCCAATACTTATATTCAGGCGTAAAGTGGCTGTAAAACACATCTGTAATAGTGCTGTATTATCCACTTTGTTTATTTAGGTTCGCGTCTGTACATAGCCGCGTGAGATATTATACAGAAAAATGCATAGAATCAGTTGTTTCAATATTTACAAATATTTGTGTACTGAATCGCGGGGTGTCAATATTTTCGTCGAGTATAATCCGAGATTGCTTCGAAGGTAATCAGTTAGGGTTTTGTTTTTAATCATAAAAGAGTACATCTGTGTCGTAGTGTCACGTCTCAAGGGCGGTATTCTCAGTCGTTGCTTATTCTTAAGATCGTCTTAAGCATGCGGCATCCTCTACTAGTCTACGAGGTTAGTAAAGGATGCCACATGCTTAAGAC
This sequence comes from Andrena hattorfiana, assembly GCA_944738655.2. Classification (NCBI taxonomy): domain Eukaryota; kingdom Metazoa; phylum Arthropoda; class Insecta; order Hymenoptera; family Andrenidae; genus Andrena; species Andrena hattorfiana. The sequence goes on from OX122895.1 coordinate 10,618,725, forward strand.
GATCTTAAGAATAAGCAACGACTGAGAATACCGCCCTCAGCCTCACCATGAGATCGCGGACAATCGCCCGACAACGCCACCAGAGGTCTAATCTTCCAAACTCTTTCTCCCAAATGTCAGGTCTCAGTTGCGTTCTTATATATACAAGCTCCTGGAGCCATACTGATATGGCCGTATACTGTGTATATATACCGTGTGACTGACGGTCCCAAGATGAAACGCCGCGCATCCCTTCTTTTCTTCCTCGAAGCAAAGAAAACCCAGTTAAAAACACCCAACCCCCACCTGCCCTGTATGGTATTCCGTTGCGCGAACCCGGACTAAAGTCGTGTCCCCCCCCCCCCCCCTCCCAATTGCGTCTCGGCATTTGCCAATCGGCAAAGCCCGCTCCGGTAGTGCCAAACAAAGCGTATAGACGTGCCCGTTGTCGACTTGAGTCGCATGGCTTGAAAAGTCGAGAACGCATGCCGATCGATTTAGCAAGCGGCCTTGCTGATCGACAAATGCCGATGCAGTGGGGATGCGGCTTTAGGGATTATAGTTACGCCGGAGGCGATGGGGCAATATTCCTTTCTAGTCCAGGAACACCCGTTCCGGATGTTACACTAGGAGGAAGTAACACACCTACCATATGTTGTTGTTAAGGGGGTATTACCTTCTAGACACTCGTTTTTGAAGGTGATATTTGGAAATTAATTCTGAAAAACCTATCGCACCTACAAGGCAGGGGTTTTGTACACATATTTAGTAGTGTTTGAACTATCAACAGAAATTTATACAATGCATTGTATTAAAAATTGTACAAGTTACGCGTTATTACGGGCGATAACTACACTCATATAGATTAAAAAAATCTTGGGTACTTTCGTTTCAGATGACTAGGACGGCCGCAATTCGCGCGCCCGATGGAGGCCGGTGTTTGATGACGTGACCTGCGCTTCGGCGTTTAACTTGTACAATTTTCAATATAATGTATTGCAAAAATTTGTGTTGATAGTTTAGACTACTAAATATGTGTACAAAACCCCTGCCTTGTAGGTGCTATAGGTTTTTCAGAATTAATTTCCAAATATCACCTTCAAAAACGAGTGTCTAGACGGTAATATCCACTTAACTGTGACTTGTAGAGTGTAGACATATTAACCTGCTTCTAATTTGATCATGTTTACACCGTTCATACTTTCGATGAGTTCTTAGTCAGGATTAGACGAATTCTGTATCAGGCTTACAATTAGACGATTTCTGCATTGGTGTCGTAATAATCGGTTAAACGAAAATTATAGAGTCTCTTCTAGGGGTGGAGTTTCGAGTAGAAGTGTGAGGAATAATGATTCGCTGTTGGTCAGAGGTGTGTTTAATGATGAGTGTTTTCAGTGTTATAGGAAAAGGAAAAATTCAGGACCTTTCTCTTGAACTGGGGGCCGTTTATAGAATAGTCAATTTCGTAATTTATGGGCCGGTCATTGCGACTGGCGACAACGTGTACGGAACGGTAAAGAACTCCACTTGTTTATTGCTCTTACCCCCTGAGAGTCTTGGAGCTCATTTGAAGCTATATAATAACCGTAATTCTGTAGACTTAGAACTGTTTTTCCAAGAGACCCAGCCTTATAGACAAAGGTTGACAGACTGAGTGTTTGCTAGGTGAAGGTAATAATTTATTTGAAAAACCTTCCCAATATTCTATCGAAATTTTTTCTCTTCAACATTCCATATAAATCATATTTCTTAATACCACTCTTTCTTAATAAACTCTGCACACACGTAGAGCATCGAAAAATATTACATACATATTTTCTATAGCTGTCTAAATTTATGTTTACGGGGTGAAAAAAGCCCTCAAAGTTGAGGATGAAAAATGTAAATTATTTTTCGACGCTCTACATATGTGCAGAGCTTGATCAAAATCTGAGCGTATCAATTGGATGATGCTCCTTGTAATCCCATAGAAGGGCACAAGAAGCTTACAACTTTCCTTCTCGTATCGCACAATACGAGCCTCCGCTTTCGTTATATCTCTCCGCGTCACTGTGTATTCACGAGAAACAAATACATGATGGAAGACCCTTGAAACTAGCAAAAGCAGTACATTTCTCAGGCGTGCCCCTGCTGGGTTGCATAATAATACGTGTCTTATTAAGTCTGACCTCCGGTAAGAAAGAATGATAGATGGCGCCAAGTTACGTTTTCATCCGTGTGACGTTATTTGGCCACGATGGCCCCGAAACCAGGTGGACGTCAATGACAGCAACCAACAGGGAAACCAATAAAACACACGTGGCGATAAATCGCGCGTGGTCGCACGGGCGTCGTCGAGCGGGCAATAATGGGTGCCTCGTGGCCGGGCAAGCCGTCCTGTAGGCGGAAACCAGGAAGGGTTACTTTCAGGTCCCGCGTATAGCGAGACTCTAGTGCGGTTGCTCGTTCGTCCGGAAGCAGCGGTGTACTGGGCCACCGGTTGATCTATTGCACGTCGTTCTAACCTGCGCCACTCGTGCAGCTCTTGCAAAACTGGCCACTACGGATGAGAACCGTTTGACCAGCTTGCCATTATTAATGTATTAGGTCATCCAATAAGTAATACGGGTTTTCTGTGGAGCGAGCTTATAACAATACAGGGTGTCCGGTTAGTCATTGGTCTCCTTAAAGGAGATGATTAGGGAGGCAAAATGAAGAAGCAAATGTTCTATCGCTTCGCTATTCCCTTATCTACATCCAGCAACCCAGTTTGTGTATATTGCATTATTAATATCTATTCATTTTGTTTCATCTCTTTCTGTTATTTTTATTTGGTATTTGTTATTTTAATCTTTATTTTTAATTTTACCTCATTTGTCCGTCCTCTATATTATGTCTTTTCATGATATTATAATGTGCCAAAGGATTGCTGTCCCGTAATAAATAAAGAAATAAATAATCATGGTGTCTATTTAATACGCAAAAAATAGATTATTTTAATCTTGCATACTAAGAAGGCTACATAAAGAACACCCAAATGTCTTGACCACCAACTAATACAAAAGTAATTACCGTTAAATACGAACTTAGGTACGGACCACTGAAAAAATATCTACATGCTAACCAACAACTCGTTGAAATAATTTACCGACTGTTTTTAAAAAATAAGACAAATTGTAAATTTTGAACAGGTTAATAAAAAAAGGAACAAGAAGTGTCCCATATCACCTTGTTTCATTTCCACACTCACTTCACATCTGCGTTCCGCAGAATTGCGAACCATTTAAAAAAAAACGGTCTGGCCATTGACATGCATTTTCTACTTACCGAAGAGAAACGTGCAGCATTGTATTTTATTATATTACAAAATTACCATACAACGGTAGTTATGAACGGTCATATGAATTAAATACAATAGTTGATACAGTAAGATAATCTCTTTTTCATAGTCCTGGGCACAATAAACAGATGCAGGCAAATTGCGTTATTAAAATATGAAAAATTTTATCATTTTTCTATTAATGATAGTGGATTATTAGTCGAATGCTAAATGCATAACATTAAAAAGCAAATGTATTACAACTATTAAAATGTGATGCAACAAATGCACAAGAAACTGTTTGTACATTGCGTAAAATACCAGGATATTATAATTGTGACGCGATTGGCGTAGAAACGTGAAATGAAATGAATGTACCTAACTTTACCGAATTGGATGTGCTGAAAGATTTCTGTGATTTGAACGTAAAAATATTTGGGATTCATAAATGTTTAATTAAATCGTGTTTAAATTTATTATTCCTTATTTCTAATGATAATATTTGTATTCTCTATTCCCAAATGTATTTAGATTAAAATAAAAAAGTAAGGCTTTTGTTATTCGAAAATTCACGTATCTATTGTATAATGAAGCATAAAATTGATTTACGTGGTGCGCTGGTGTTAATACAAAATAAACTCCAATTAATTATCAAGTCACTGTATAAGTGTCTGATTTCTTACCCACTTCTAAGATAAATATTTCGCTTCCGCAAATTTGCACAGCTCATCCAACGTCCCTGGAATTTTCAATGTAACTCTTCCCTCTCGGAAACTTATTTCAGTTTTACTTTCCCAAGGCACAACCGAGTTTCTGCGTTTCCTTTCGGCGTTAGTTTTCCTTGATTGCAACTTAAACTGCCTAACCTTGCGTTCCAGTCGGGAAAAACTGTATTGTTGCTATTTGTTTAAAAGCCATTCCACGATACAGCTATGCATGCGATTTAAACGTGGTGTACATTCATCATCACTCGTCTGCGCGTTGAATTATTTGTTTTACTGAACTGACATTTTCGGATACAGTATTGCACGAAACAATTTTTTGTATTTTAATATAACACGAATAACTAAAAAAACATGAAGTAGGGAGAGCAGGGTAAAACGGTACGGGTGGGTAAAATGGAACATCAATGTCTCTCTTAGGTAAGAGCTGCGAATGAGTTGGTATCGCGTGACATGGGACCAAAGGGTCCTCACAGCATTACGTGACAGACCATGGACCCGTGCACACGTTACTTTTCCGTTAAGAGAGTTGGGAAAATTTCCGGTATCGACGTTTCAATATTGTGTTGTATTTCGACCACTTTTCGGCACTTGGATTTCGAAAATTAATAACGGCAAGTACATCGTTGGATTCTATAGTCCTTACGCTACATTTTGTTGTATTAAAAAGTTATTTACCTCACGTTGAAGTGTAAATATTAAATGTTTACTAAATGACTGCATGTGGGGCAAGCGGAACACTATTGCGTGGGGTAAAACTGAACGCCTATTTAACCCACTTTCACCAATCCAATTGTCTTGAAGCTTTGTAGGCATGCGTAGTTATGATGACAATACAAAATTATGGGGGAAAAAATGGGAAGAGTGAAAAAATTACCCAGTCATCAATAAATATAACCCATAAGCACAAATCCAAACGATTTGAAATCAGCCTATAACAACAAATCAAAGCAATTCAATCGATATGCAATCAGCATATAATCACAAATCAAAACTTAGACACTAAAAAGTAAATAATAAAAAAATATGCAAAAAAATTTTTTAAGTTAAACAATTTTATTTAAAATACACTAAAACTGAAAAATTCTCCAAAACCTAAAACATATATTTATAGTTTTTAACATAAATGAATACATTTTAAATCATAAAAATAAAGATTTTGTACGTTTACATGGTCTTCAAGTGGGTGTTCCGTTTTATCCTACCACTTGAGTGAGGCGAAGATTTCAATACCTCCGGTAAATCTCATTTTCTTTCGTTCTCAAAGATTTTTCTTAACAATGGCTTTAATTTTCTTATAGTCTAAGATCCACTGAAGTCTCCTGTTGAAGTCCCGTGTCTTTTTTTCCTTCCGATTTTATATTATCACCCTCCAAAGTTAAGCGTTCCATTTTACCCTCCTCTCCCCTACGTTTGTTTAGTGCCCGTGGTGGACTTTGATGTGGTTTTCATTTTTTAAGATTGTTCAAAGGTCTGCGAGTACTCAATTTACTCGAGTACTCGAATTTCGAGTCGAATAATTATCGATCAGTCGAGCCAAGTCGAGCGTTTGAATTTTCCGAGCTGCTTGAAATCGACGAACTGTTTGAAAAATAATGCGAATTACTTGAAACACATAAACGACTCGAATACTCAAGCCCTCGTAAGGCATCCAATTACTTGGAAATACATTTTCAGCTCGAAAATTTTCGAATTATTCGAATGTATTCGAACAAATCTCCAACTTTCGAGTTATTCGTAAATATTCGAATACATATATACATGGGTGAATTCTTAATTGTCCTACAACATAGTCCTACATGCGCTCTATGAGATTTAAATTTGGTGACTGACTCGGCCAGACAAAATAGCGTTAACGTTTTCTTCTGTTAAAAATGATTTTACTAATTTCGAAGCGTGTTTCAGGCCGTTGTCGCGTTGAAACAACCAATCTGTCAGCACTCTTTCTTTCGCGATGATTTATTTTCCATTCTTCATTGCAGCTTCCTGAAGATGGTACCAATGAATACGAACAGTTGCACTCAATTAGTGCACAGACATCCGAAGTTTATCGCAGCAGTTGTGAACCCAGACATTACTCAAGCAAAATGCTACTAATAGAATTTATTCCGATGTTCCAGACAGTGAAACATATTTACCATCGTTGGAATGTCGAGTAATTTCCGACTCCTCCGTCTTGATTAATATTATTTGACAAGCGGACGTGCAGCCGAATGGAAAAAGAACAGGATAGTCAATGTCGATGTTGATGTCCGTAATCGTGCAAGATGGTACATCAATGCGAAGCAAATTCAATATTTACTGGTTGGAGGGTCCCAGTAATTTAGTGACAGAAAACGAACGTCCAATGAGGAGAAATAGAGGAGATGATAAAATTCAATTACGCAAATTGAAGCAGCCTGGACGAAATGTTCTGCGAGATTTAATGTCGATAACTTCGATTCCATCGTAAAAGTCCCGTGGCGTCTAATAAGTTGAAGTATTGAGAATGAAAATTCTAAAAGAGAGAAGGCATACGGGTGAGCTCGAAAGGAAGTCCAATTTAGCAAGCGTTGGCTCAAGAGGTTTATATAGAAAGACTATGGAGGGACGCTCGTGTCTTATAAGATTCGCATAATATAACATTTTTTTCTGTATGACTTTATTTTAAAGTGGTCGTATTAACAATAGAGTCATTAGCGACCACTTACCTCCGCACCATGATTACATATTTGAAATTTGGTTATAAAATATTTACACAATACATAGAGTCACATAATGTTCAATTATGAGAGGTAAAGTATAGGGTCTAGCCGGGTAAAATTCTTGAATATTTTATTTTTTTATGTTACGATATTTTATTTTTTTATATATCCTATTATTTATCGCTATAGCTTACCATTTTTGAGAAATTCTTCAAATTCAAACCATTGATGAATTCTAAACTTTATGGGCTGATCGGCACTCTTTCCTGTTATCTGATTGCAATAATATTTTACATGTTTTTTTTTAAGAAATGAATATTAGGGGTGAGAGAAAAAGAAATCGCAGGTTGAAAATAAGGGCCACCCTAATGTACACCAATGGGTAGAATATCTCTAATTTTTTTTATAAGTTTCTATTCAGTGGAACAAAAGTAATGGAATTTAAACTGCAAATTACGTTTCACCCCGTAACTACCCTAGTAGTAGGGGTATCGGGTTGATACTTGGCAGAAATAGTTCAAAAAAGGTTTGAGGAACCTATCGATTGCTGTACACCAAGTTCAAGTTCGGTTAGACCCTTTGTGGATATTTTTAGATTCTTTCAAATTCAACTTCAAATTTTCTTTAATATTGAGTCGATTTCTTTCATGTGAGAACTTAGCGCAGTCTGGCAAAATATGTTCTATTCTTATTGTTGTTTCACAAGATTCACATTCGATTAGCCTGCTTTCTATGCACTTAGCACTGAAATAATACAACATTGACTAAACGATTGATCGCGTTTTTTGCAGAATCTCATCTTTAGTTTCGATTTGAAGCCATTTCAATATAGCTGTTCTCAAATGATACTGATTTAGGTATCTCGTATAATCAAAGATAATTACATGTTCTCTCACTATTACTCTCGCTGATTCGTGATTAGAAGTTGTACGGCGTGGGCAGGTGTAATGTAGAATTCGTGCTTGAAGCTTGCAAACAATGAACTTACTGGGAAAAAGCGATATTACAGGAGATAGACACTTATCATGGTGGCGTGGTGAAAGATGCTGATGAGGTATGCTGAAGTAAATTCACCGAAAGCATTATAATTGTGAAAAAAGAAGTAGAATCGTGCGAGAAACCGGAACTTTCATTGTAGTATTGAGTTTGAATAGGGACTTCTGTTTCGTGAAACTGGAAAAAATTGACGACATCATTATAGCAACATTGACGCGAGTTTGAAAGTCTAGCGATTTTTACTTACTTCTAGGAATAATTAATTGTTGGGTTTTATATGTGGCAGCATTAATAATGAAGCAGGTTGAACACTTCCAACGCATAACATTAACTTTATTCTACTGTTATAATAGGGGCTTCGCACGTGTTGCATACATATATACGCATATTGCATACTCTAAGGAAATAGCAAAAAATAAAGGCAGTAGATGGAAGAGCACGTATTGGACACTTGATTCAAATTATCTAACATTAATAAGGATGCATATAATTTCATAATTCAACTGACATTACGGTATATTCGGTGTATCTGTAAACAAACTAGTTAACCCATCGCTGACACTCTGGGTGTGAGCCACCCATAAGCTAATTTTTACGCTCTGTACATTCTATATGTAAAATGAATACCTTTTTTCCAAAGCCGACTTACTAACTATTTTTTCTTTCAAAATATTACATTCGAGCAACAACTCTCGGTAGATTTTTAGCTTCTAATATTGCAATTTGTAAAAGTTACAATTATTTAACGATTCTCTTCATTTTTTCTCGACATGTGGTAATCTAGAATTTTCTTACAGAAACTATGATTAAATTTCAATTAAAAAATTATTGGAATACTGTTGGTGTCACGTCCCGGGTGGAGGTCTTTAGGACGATGGCATAGTGGGGTTATATGGGAAGAAGGGGATTCAGGCGCGAATGCCAGATTCGTGGCACTGAGGGTTGGAGGAAATACAGGCGCGAATGCCAGATTCGTGGCACTGCGGGTGAATAGGAATACAGGCGCGAATGCCAGATTCGTGGCACTGCGGGTGAGTAGGAATACAGGCGCGAATGCCAGATTCGCGGCACTGCGAGTGAGTAGGAATACTGGCGCGAATGCCAGTTTCGTGGCACTGCGGGTGAGTAGGAATACAGGCGCGAATGCCAGATTCGTGGCACTGCAATGAGTAGGGATTCAGGCGCGAATGCCAGATTCGTAGCACTGAACGACCAGGGATGGTTTAAACAGTAATCGCGCTGGTGGAGACACCCGTTAGAGCACTTTTGTTTTGTTTAGGCTTGGTAATTGGATTTACCGTTGCATTATTGTAAAAAAGCCACACGTAATATTTCCGCGAAATATGTCCAGCTATATGGTCGTACACGGCCCATGCGAAAGTACGTCTTGTAAACACTGTAAGAACTCTCACGTTCGCGAACCGAGATCAGCTGTGGCAGTAGGCTGTTTTGTTTTGGAGTCTTCGTAACCGAAGGATAGACACAATAATTCGAAGCGTGATTTAAAGAAAAGCTGTTTATTCAATTTGCAGCACGAGAATATGCCATGCACTGATATAGTGTGCGTCACTATTTTTTGCCGATCGGCCACACGAAAAGTTAAAAGAGATTCATGTAAAGTAAATAGTGTATCATTTGACACATAGATGGCACTGTTGCAAAATATCAGTTATTAGTTAAAACAAGATGGCGTATTGTTTCAAATTTAAGAATCAGTAAATAAGTGCTTGTTCAAAGCGACACATTTTTTTGCCGGTAAGCTAATCGACTTCGTGCGAAGTATAAATGTAAGTTTTCAGAATCATTATAGCTTATTACTTTATTACAATATATTATTAACCGTATTATGATTTACTTTTGGGAATAAAGATGTATTCAAACGAGATAGTAAAGAAAGTTCGCGAACTTTATGAAATTCATAAAAATTATGGGAAAGTTGCAAAACTGATAAGAATACCTGCAAGCTCCGTCAGATATATGGTTCGAAATAACTATAAGAAAGAGAAATCCAAACGAGGAAGAAAATATTTATTGACTTCTCGAGAAAAAACAAGAATTAAACGACAAGTGAGGATACTGAATTTCAGAAATGAAAGAGTAACTGCCACAAAAATACGGAAAAATCTCAAACTTTCGTGCTCAATTAGAACTTTACAACGAATGTTAAAATCTCTAAAGTTTGAATTTAAAAAACTAGAAAACAAAATTTCGTTAACGAATCAACACAAAGCTAAACGTTTGGAACTAGCAGAGCAATGGCTAAAAATATCTCACAAATGGGAATCTACAGTCTTTTCGGACGAGAAAAAATTCAATTTTGATGGCCCAGATTCCTGGTCCTCATGGGTAGATTTAAATAGAACATTATATCGAAATAGGCGGCAAATGGGTGGTGGATCACTCATGGTTTGGGCAGGACTTTTGCCCGATGGAACCATTTTATTGGAAAGGCTACAGGGAAGAATAGATAGTATAAAATACATTAATTTTTTAGCAGAAAAAGTGAAACCATTTCTGGACAACAAATTAGGTATCAAGAATTACGTGTTTCAACAGGACAACGCATCGATACACGTGTCCAAATTATCAAAACAATGGCTCGAAAGAAATTTTTCTGCAGTTCTCGAATGGCCTGCCAAAAGTTCAGACTTAAATCCTGTGGAAAATGTTTGGAAAATGCTCGCCGACATTGTTTATGATGGTCCAGAGTACCATAACCAAAAAGAACTTTGGAATTCTATACGTGCAGCAGCTTCAAAATTAATGGCCGAGAAACGGGAAGTTTTAAGAAAATTAACCCTAGGTATGCCATCTCGTCTGCTAAAAGTAATTAAAAATAAAGGAAGAATAATCTAAATTACTATTTAGTACTTCATAAAATTATACAAACGTCAAAGTTAATTATTAAGCTAATAAAACTTTATCGTCAAAAAAATGTGTCGCAATGAATCACCCCTCATTAGGAGTTTTCCAAAATTTTATATAAATTTCGTGTATTCAAATTGTTTTCTCTGTCTTATTTACTTCATACATGTTTTATAAGAAGATTGTATATGTCATTTCTTGGGCATTTATTTTTTCAATCAATATACATGTAATTATATATTCGGCAAAAAATAGTGTCGCGCACTATAATGCGATAGCGGTTAGATTTTATAATAATGCGTTGGACGTTAAGCATTAGCACATAAACATTTATATAAATGGTAATAAATAGCAATATATGTGTATGAACATGATTTACATGTGTATAAGCCAAAGATAATAGTATGAAAAGTAATTGGAATTTGCTACGCTAACAATATAAGTCAATGAGCGTTAGCGAAATGATAATAAGAATCAATAACCGTTAGTTAAGATAACGATATGAATCCTTTAGCGAAATAATAAAATGAATCAATTAGCGTTAACAATATAAAATGATATAAACCAATGAGCGTTAGCGAAATGATAATAATATGAAAAGCAATAAGCGTTAACAATACAAAATAATATAAACCAATGATCGTTAGCAATGATAATAATATGAAAAGCAATAAGCGTTAACAATACAAAATAATATAAAGCAATGATCGTTAGCAATGATAATAATATGAAAAGCAATAAGCGTTAACAATACAAAGATATATATATATATATATATATGGAGATGATATGCCGTATAACAATAATTAGTCGTAATTGCTTACGGTAGTTGCAGTAGATGGATTATTCGTTGTTCACTGAATTTAGGTTAAAAGTGTAAACGTTTTTCTTCGCGGGGGTATTTCTGTAGAAGTGTTTCCGTAGAAGAGAGCTCCGGTCTCTCGGGCCCTCGTATTTATGCGATTTACAGGATTGTCAGGTATGAAGGGTACGCGCGGTTTGCACCTTGACCTATTTACGAAATATGCGTCGCAATAGGACTTCCGGGGTTTTTATGAAATATGCGTCTATAATTAGAACGTGTTTGGTGATATAGTAGGACTTCCGGGGTTTTTACTTGGGCTTCCGAGAAGGGGGTACTCAACCCATTGGGTGGATTTTGGGGTGTTTTGACTGGAGAGGGATGAGAGTGGCTTTGATTTGGAGGGTCGTAGAGAGGGGGTGAGACGTGGTCTCGAATTAAGAGGGTTTTTTGGGACGAGGGACTTGTTTAAAATTAGATATGAAGGAGGAGATCATGCCTCGTAGGGCGTAGAGGGGAAGGGGATATCGTTGTTGACCATCTCGAGATGGGGACCGCTAAGGTACATCGTCTAAATGATCAGTGATTGGGGAAAAGGGGTAAGAGTTGAAGTCTGCGGGATTTCGGTCGAGTTGTGGAGTGATTTATGAGGGAGACTTGAAATAATACCGCGCGAAAAATAGTGGGACGTCACATTGGTTATATTTTATTTTTTGGGTTGGTAACGCTTCATGTTACCTTGTCTTCTTTTATTACTTTTCACACAATGTGCCTTCGCTTCCGCCTTTTCTGTGACGCGTTTACACGCTATTGCTTTTCAACTTTACATTAAGCCATGTATATAGTTTACTAATAAATGTTTATACTATGTCCAAAGCAACTGCGCTAACAGGTTATAGGCCCAGAGTGCGTGATTGAAGTATAGTTGCGAATAGTATCTGGTGTCGCGTATATTGAGGTTAGGTGAACAGGTGCGTGCGAACACGTGCTACGATATATAGCTCACGGTATGAATATAACACGCATTGAGCCGCTAACACGGCATAACTATGACTCGTGGAGGATACAAGCCGAAGCTTTATCAATTAAAAATGACGGTTGGATGTATGTTAGTGGAGAATCTAAAAAGCCTAAAGCCCAAGATGCAGAAGTGCAACCTACCACTGCATAATTGGAATGGATACACAAGGACCAAAAAGCGAGGTCACATTTAATTCTATCCATTAGCTCGTCAGAATTGCAACATATTAAGTCGTGTACAACTGCACGAGAAGTATGGCTTAAGCTGGAAGAAGTATGCGTCAAAAGGTCCAGCTCGCAAAGCTACGTTGCTGAAGAGACTAATTATTCATAAAATGAAGGAATCTGAAGACATAAGAGAGCACATTATGAAGTTTTTTAATACTGTCGACAAATTGGCAGCTATGTCGGTGGACATACATCAGGACCTGTTGGCGGTCATGCTTTTATATAGTTTGCCCCCTTCATTTGAAAACTTCAGGTGTGCTATGGAGAGTTGAGACAGCTTGCCGAGTCCAGATACTTTAAGGGTTAAAATAATCGAAGAACATGAAGCACGGAAGCAAGATACAGAAAGTGTTGATACACCTGGGGCGCTTATGGTAAAACGCAAGTGGAAGAAAGGTTCAGCCAATCAAAAAACCACACAAGAAAACTACTGAAGGACGTGAAAAGGTTGAGAGTAATGAGAAATTTACCAAAAATAAGATTAAGTGCTATAGGTGTCAAAAGATTGGGCATATATCTAGTCGATGCAGGACATGATGGCTTACAAACGAATGATAAATCATTCCTAATTAATATCATGACGGAGCCAACTGCATTCTTTACTAAGGATGAAGCAAAATCAAGTTGGTGTCTAGACAGTGGCTGCACTACCCACTTGTGTAGAGATAAGAAGAGCTTTACAGAGATAACTAGTACCGATGTTAAAAGGGTAAATTTGGCTGATGATGCATCTACAAATGCGACAGCAACTGGCACGATAATGAACTAATTAATCTTAAGAATGTACTACACGTTCCTACCTTGCGCACAAATTTAATGTCAGTTGCGAAAATCACTGACAAGGGTAACAAAGTGACATTTTACAAGGATAAAGCTATTGTTTTTGGCAGTAATGGCAGAATAAGACTTGTCGTAGATCGCAAGGGAGATCTATACTTTGTTAGAAATTTGGAAGAACATATAAATAATGTGTCAGTAGTAAATAAGTCCTCTAGATTAAAATTATGGCATGATAGGTTAGGTCATTTAAATACCAAAGATGTCATTGAGATGGGTAATCGTAATATAATTCCTAAAGTTGAGAACATAGCATTGGATTGCAATATATGTTTACAAGGGAAATTAACTACATTATCATTTCCACAAAGGCTAAATGGGTCAACGCACAAGTTATAAATAATTCATAGTGATCTGTGTGGACCTATGAGAACAGAGTCACAGGGAAAATCAAAATACTTTGTGACATTCATAGACGATTACTCGCGGTGGTGCGAAGTAAGGTTTTTGTCAAAGAAAAGTGATTTATTGAATGCTTTCAAGGAATTTAAAAATTTGGTAGAGAAACAAACAGGAGCCAAAGTTAAATCCTTACAATCAGATAATGATAAGGAATATTGTAATAAGGAATTCGATGCCTATTTAAAGGAACATGGAATTAAAAGGCGTTTGACGGTTCCTCACACACCTCAGCAAAATGGTGTGGCGGAACGCAAGAACCGGACATTAGTTGAGATGGCTCGGTGTATGATGCTGTAATCAGGGGTAGCACCTTCGTTTTTGGCTGAGGCCATAGCGACTGCAAACTTGCTACGTAACAGGTACACCACTAAAGCACTAAACGGGAGCATACCCTATGAGGCCTGGACAGGTTCAAGGGTGCGTTTGAACTTTTTGCAAACTTTTGGATGCAAAGTATATGCTTTGGATAAGTTTCCCGCAAAGGATAAGTTTGCCCCAAGAGGCAAAGAAGGCATTTTTGTGGGATACGCAGATGAAGCAAAAGGTTTTAGAATATGGCTGATGAATAAAAAACGGGTTATCATTGCCAGAGATGTCAGATTTTTAAATGAATTCACTGGGGAAAGTGAGTCAGAAGCCATAATGTCTCACGAAAGGGATCTCAACAACAATAATGATATTATGTCGGAAGAGAAATATGAGACATGGATGGATGTAAATCAAGGGCCTCGGTTACTTGATGAAGAAGAGCTGCTTCCTCAGGATGAAGAAGAGTTGGCATCCACAACATGAGCCAATTAATGAGGTACTAGAGAAGTTGGAGTTGAGCAGAGACAACATTTCAGATTGAAATGAAGAGAGGTCCTGGTAGGCCAAGAAAGGTTCTTACTGGACAAAGGGGTCGTCCTAGGTTAATGTACAACTACGTTCCAAATACTGTTCAACCTAACTCCGATGAGATTGAAGCTGATAATGTCGGGGAGCATATGGATTCCTCGGACGATAATGAGATGTTTTATGACGCCAACTTTTGGTCTGTGCAAGCAAATGTGAGTGAAATCGATCCTAAACATGCATTAGAAGGCAGTGACAGCAACGAATGGCGAGATGCAATATATGCAGAAGTAAAGAGTTTGGTTGATAATGATACTTGGAAAATTGTCAAAAGGCCAGTAAGCAAAAATGTGATTGGCTGTCGTATGGTGCTAACAAATAAATTTGATGCAAATGGTGTTTTGGCATGAAGGAAGGCGAGATTGGTCGCAAAGGGTTATTCGCAAAAGCCATGATCTGACTTTAAGGGTTATTCGCTCCTATTGCAAGGCTTAGCTTCATGAGACTGATAACAGCGTTGGCTGTGAAGCATAATCTCAAGCTGTATCAATTAGGCATTGAGACTGCATTTTAAAATGGAGAGATTGAGGAAGAAATCTATATGGAGAAGCCTGATTTCTTGCATGAGATGCTGGTATTGATTGCCAAAACAGAATATAACAATAGTCCCATCGTACAAAAGGCCAATGAAATGCTCAACAAATTGAAGTGTAGGGACACAGTATGTTGCCTACAAAAGACGATCTATGGTTTACGCCAAGCTGGCCGACAGTGGCACTTAAAATTGGATAACACACTCCAAAAACTTGGACTATTGCCGACGAATGTTGATGCTTGTATATATAGAGCGAGAAAAGGTGGCACAGTAATGATCATCATGACCTACGTTGATGATATATTGACAGCATCTGATAATCAGAAATGGACTGAGAACATTAAAGGGGAATTGATGAGGGATTTTAACATTCGAGACTTGGGTCTCGCTAATTATTGTCTCGGTATACAGATAGAACAAAAACAGGGAGAAATTAAACTCTCCCAGGAGAAGTATATTAAGGATGTCCTGAATCAGTTTGGAATGAGTGAGGCCAATCCGGTCTCTACCCCTATGGACGTTGGAACTCAGTTGATCAAAGGGAAGAAAACTGAAGACGGTTCGTCTTCGAATTTGCCATATAGAGAATTAATAGGTTCCTTAATGTACATTGCAATCGGAACCAGGCCGGATATTGCTCACTCTGTGAGCGTCTTAAGCCAGTTTAATGACTGTTTTGATAACTCGCATTGGATCGCTGCAAAGAGAGTTCTGCGGTATTTAAAAGGTACTGCTGATATAGGTTTTGTTTTGGGCGTTCTTTTTCAGATTGCATAGAAGGATACGTAGATGCAAATTGGGGAAGCTGTCTGATTGATCGTAGATCATATACTGGATATATATTTTTGTTGGCTGGTTCTGCAATTAGTTGGGAGTCTCGAAAGCAACGAACCGTTGCCCTTTCGTCTACAGAGGCTGAATATATGGGCATTACCGAAGCAGTAAAGGAGTCTATTTACTTGCAGGGCTTTCTTTCAGAGTTGGGTTTTCTGGAGCCCGGTAGTATAAAGCTCTGAAATGATAATTAAGGGGCATGTATGCTCGCGAAGAATGCTGTGTATCATCAAAGGAGCAAACACATTGACATTCGTTATCATTTCATCAGAGAAGCCCTTAAGACTGATAAGCTGCTATTGGGGCATAAGAGTACCTCTGAGATGGCAGCTGATATATTGACCAAAGGACTACAGCGTGCGAAGCATAGTAGATGTACAAGCTTGATAGGAGTTACATAAGAGGTTTATATTGTATTCGTTTATTTCTGTAGTTTGTGCAACTAAGATGTTCGCGTTAAGGGGGTGTGTTGCTTATATTTTATTTTTTTGGGTTGGTAACGCTCCATGTTACCTTGTCTTCTGTTGTTACTTTTCACACAATGTGCCTTCGCTTCCGCCTTTTCTGTGACGCGTTCACACGCTATTGCTTTCCAACTTTACATTAAGCCATGTATATAATTTACTAATAAATGTTTATACTATCTTCAAAGTAACTGTGCTACTCTAACAAATACATTCTAGAGACCTTAAAACTGACCCATGATTTTTTATGACGATTGGATTCTTTAGATGAGAATGGCAGTCGTTCAAAAATTGTTCTGGGTGTGAGCCACCCAGGTATGTCAAAGCTGATCGAAAAAGGAGGTGTGTCAACGAAGGGTTAAAGATAAGGTTTTCGTATAAAAATTAATGAAAATGAAGAAGAGAAGCGAGAAGATCATTCTTCTCCATATTTCTCTTTCCTTAATCAAATTCGAGATAAAAAATTATCGTAGTGAATGTGCTGCAATGCACAGAAATTAAGACCACTTTATTTCTAATCCTAGCACACTTCCACAGTAGTAGAAGTAAAGCATTTACGAAGTTATAATACATTTCTCTCTTAATCATATTCTCGTATAAGTACGTAATGTAAAAATGGGAGACAAGTTCGATGATAGACAATCGAATTTTTACTGCTCTGTTAACAATAGTGTGTTGCACCTATTTAAAGTAGGTACAGTCGAAAGAAATTTCATTTGAATATTACGTGTAATAATTTCCTATATTTTACAGTTGCATTTTAACATGTTCTTATTTTGTTTCTCCTAAAGAATGTAGAAAATCCAATTTGCTGCATTTATATTGATTTATATTAAATCTGAAAATAAGTTCAGAAACCAGCATCTACTTTGATGTTGTCATTCACCAAATTATAATTCGTAAATAAAGAACAAGTTATTACTGCCCAGTTTAAGCACGAGAAAATAGTCATCTCTGAGGTGCTAATAATTGTAAATCATGCTTGTAATTTTATAAAACCTTAAATGCCTTTGGTCTTAATAAAAATCTCCTCGATCACATGGAATTTCTTTTTCATTACTATCAGAAGATAACTCTCCTAAAAAATATTTTAAGAAATTCTACATATAGATTCGTTCACAAAAGTTAAAACACAATTTTAACTTCGTCACATGCAATTTGAGAGTTGAATACTATTTCTCACCCAACGCCAATTTTTTCAAGTTGCACGCAGGAGACACTCATGGGTAATAAACAAAAAAATTCGCGCACCGATAATTCTTGGAAACGATGCTACATTCAATAAATTCACGGCTCACCGTCGGATTTGTTGGAAATCTCGCGCCGAAATGCAACTCGTCACGGTGCCGTGGGGAAAAATTAATCGCGATTCTGAAATAAGTCGGAAACGGTCCGCCCCGTTTCCACAATTTCTCAACGCGTCGAACACGACGGCTGCGCGGTTTATTTTCCCGGCCTCTTTGCGGTAGATTATATAGCCGCTGAATAAATTTACTAAAGATATTATATTTTCATATGCCAGCAAGACTGGCACCGCCTTCGCTCGCGTTTGTTTCGAGGCGACTTCATTCACCGGAAAATTTGCTGTTTACCTACTCCGTCCTTGGCGGGGAGCGAAAGAATATTAAAAAGCGACTTTCACCTTTATGCGCTACCTATATACCACGCAACAAGGTTATTGTAGATGTGCGTTATTTTACAACTTACAAACCGCATATATAAGTTAAAAGTGTAAAGTTACAGTTACACGGCATAAAATGGAACCCTTCTAATAGTTCGTTTTAAAATGCTTCGTTGATTTTAATCTCTTAACCGGGCTGTTTCCCGACTAGAAATGTTCCTTGTGTATTTTAGAACGGATATTGAAAAGTGCCCAAATTAACTGGGTTTAACAACAGTACCTAAATGTTGCATACGACATACAAGTATTTTTACAGTATTAAAATAATGAACTCGTTGTTATAAATTGTGGAGGAGTTATTAAAATTTCTCGAAGTACCCTCGTTTAACCATTAGAATCATGATTTTTTATTTTACCCAGAAAAATTCTTATCGTTGAATTTTTGTTCACACTACATCGTAAAAATAACCAAAAAATCCTAGTGTAATCATTTTTTATATAAATGAATAAATATGGATATAACACCAGTGTTAAACCATACATAAAGGTATTCGATATCAAATTTATTCAAAAAGGAAAACCGAAATAATTGCGAGAAATAATTAGCATTTGCCTGGTACTTTCAGTAGCCCTAGCGAAATTAAAAGTTGTAATCAACAATACGAGACAGTGTATCACTGTAGAATTTCTACGGATGTATTTGCGCCCTAAGGACACTTGTTACATATGGTAATAGTAAAGTAACGCTTTAAATTTCATGGAAAAAAAACCCTAATGTAGCGCACGATTTTTGCAATGCGTGTAACACGGGTGTTACACTATAATACTAAGGGTTAATGCTGTACTGACGTTATACATTGCCCAAAACAATTAGAGGATTGCTACATGGCACGCTATAAGCTTGACAGATTAACATGCAATTCTTATGACACTGTGAGAAAGATTTAGGCCGTCTGTCCACGGAGCGCCGCGTCATAGACGCGTACGCGCAGTGACCAATCGTACGACGCATCTGTCGATCATTGATGTGCATTTGTCAAGATGCCCGGCGCATAGTGGTACATAATGACATTTTTTGTTCAAATCACCCTACAGGTCGTAAATTTTCAGTAAACTTGACGATTTTTTTTAAATTCTTCGCAATTAAATTCTCTATCGATCTGTCCGGCCGAAATTTTAAATTTCGTTGCTAATTTTTTTATATTTAGCGAAATATGCAGCACTTTTAGAAGATCAGTATCTGGGGACTTTTTTGGCCGCCGATTCCGAATTTAAAGTCAGATTCTCGAAATTGAAGATGACAAATCCAATATGTCGAATATAGTTGAATTTTCTGATTCAATATTGATACGCAAGATTTTTAATGTTTTATATTTTTAGACACGTACACAAATATAAAATCGAAGATTTGCTTCCAGAAGCACAAATCTTGCTCCTCAAACATGATTACACATAATAAAATCGGATTTCTAAAGGCAACTAAATAGGATAAAACGTTAAGTAAATCAGGTCTTCTAAAGATATCAAACATTAAAAATTTTGCTGATCAATATTGAGTCAGAAAAGTCAACTCCAAAAACGGGTATGACACAGACAAACACCCTTAAATATGTAAAATCACGTACACATTTATGAGATGCCTAAAAATTTGTAAAAATACGAATGTCGACCCGCCATTTTAAATTTTGCAATTTGATCTACAGTATTAGATTTGTGGTACAAATTAAAATTTTGATCTTTATAATAATTAGGTCATATACGTACCCAGCTTCTCCGAAAATCTATGTGTACTAAGTTTCCTCCGAATAAGCCCATTTTCTGAAATTTCGCTTCAACATATTTGGATTCGCAATCTTCAATTTCGAAAATCTGACTTTAAATTCGGAACCGGCGGCGAAAAAAGCCCACAGATACTGATCTCCTAAAAATGCTGCATATTTCGCTAAATTTAAAAAAAAATGAGCAACAAAATTTAAAATTCCGGCCGCACAGATAAACAACAAATCATCAAGTTTACTGAAAAATTACGACCTATAGGGTGATTTGAACAAAAAATGTCATTATGTAAAACTGTCTATGACGCGACGCTCCATGGACAGACGGCCTTAGTTTTAGACAGTCATTAAACAAAAATGCGCGGAAACAGGGAGTGGATGTAAAAATCAAAGTAGAAAAAAACAAAAATCAGAACTACAGATTTTTATTGTTTTTTCGAGAATCGTAGTATGAACGATTCCATGTATTTTTACTTTTAGAGACCCTGGGCACATCATTATGAGGCCTCAAAAAAGAAGTCTATGTATTTCTAGGGTTGTGTGAAATATGTAGATTTGGGGAACAAAATAGCTATTACCCCAATAGTTTTTTGCTTCATTTTTGGTACGCTCACGTACACGAATTTTATGCAATACACCAGTCCCTGTTCGTTCTATATTCTGAGGAAAGAATGATGTACATACGTATTTCAAATGGAGGCGGGAAGTCTCACCAATTTTTCAGCTACTAGTTTTTATATTATGAATTTAAGATTTAAAAAGAAGTACTTTATTTTGCAACTATAACTAGAATGTTTTTTATATTGTAGTTTGAGGGAAGTATGGGTTTAAATTGTGTAAAATGTGTCCCCATAGAGAGTGAGGCCCCAGCTTGCGCCTTGTGCGTTTTGTGGTAAACGCGGTCCTGATTTGCTGGTGTGATGCTTGTTTGAGTCTCGTTCGGAGCTCGCGCAGGATTCCTTCACAGTCCTCATGAACACCGTTCCGAGAAGTGTCCGCATGAGCACCGATCTCAACGAGAAGAAAAATTACGAATAAAAATACTACACTCGGGGAAAGGTGTCGAAAAGGATCCCTGGGGGTAAAATGATTTCTGGCTGTTTTGCGGCTATTAGTGGTGTTATCTGCTAATATCGGTATGCGAATATCAGCGCTCTGTGCGTTATAAACAAGAAAAAAATCAAAATTATTGCCTTTTATCAAAAGTAAGGTCTTTTTCAAAGTCGAGTAACTTTTGTCATAAACAGTTTAACGTGACAGCTGCTTTTTCGCGGATTTAACAACAATTTCTACTCATTAATTATGTCGTAAAATTTATCTAAGATTTGATTTTCTTAGAAGATTGTTTTAATTTAATATGCTCGTATATTTCGTGATTGTGTTTAATTTTTGTTTTTCATTAAATAAAAGTTTATAAATCAAATGCTTTTTAATGTCCATCTTATTTAGGGTAAACTTGCCTAAATCATACCCCTTAAGAACAAATGCTTATAACATGAAAAATAACAGGGAAAATGAAATAAAATTAGTAGTAACCAACTCTTTATTAATAGAATAAACAGTTTTACAAACTCAAGAAGCAAAAAATAATCAACTTCTATTCATGAAAACAATTTATTTTTAGTATGGAAAAAGTACGATTTAGGATTAATGTTCCCAAATTGTACTATACTTATCCTAATTCGTAATTTAATATTTAATAACTACAATCATCACATACATATTCAAAAGTAACTCTATCTATTCCCGCACAAAGCTCGTGTACCCATATTTTGCACTGCGTGTATTGTATCATATTTTCATGTCTATTTTCTTGACACAATTTACAAAACCAGCTTTCATTTTCATCGCCTTTCTTCTTCTGCGTGTCTTTTTTTGTGTATTGGTTTTCTCGGTATTCTTCCTTTTACGAGTTTTCTTTGCTGTTTTGGTTTTCCTGGTTATGATTTTGTTTTTAGCTTCATCCATTTTTTTCTAGATTGGTTTTGTATATTTGTACCAGTACGATTTAAGCCTATACGCGGTGGTACGAAATAGATGTCAAAACAAGAAAGAAACTTCAAAATAGACGTAGTTTCACATTTGTTTTACTGATTCTTACAAATAGTAATAATTGTAGAAAATCCTTAAGAATCATGTCAAAATTTTAGTGAAAAGTACCCGAAAACTTACCTACTTTATATTTTTTTGTGGAGTGACGGCATGGTGACTCGATTTGTTAATGACGTACAGCTAACAGTTGTATACAGTTTTTACCGATGGGGGCGATTGTGACTGTCTTAGGTTAAAAGAAACAGCGGAGGTACGAATTAGGTAAGTTTACCCTACTATCAGTAGGTATAAAACGATCCTACTTAGAGATAGATCCACATAGGTGTACGAAATGATTCTCTAGTATGCCTTCACAAAAATGTGAATAAGAAATATAATTGATCAGGTAGCTAAATCTGATCTAGGGTAAATCCGGGAGACGCGGTCGGGCCGGAGAGTTGGTCGAGTCGCTATATTTCAGACTCTATACGTAAAAACGCGTTAAAGTGAAGACTAATTACTTCTCTAGAAGCCAAACAATTGAATGAATAGCGTCACTTCGGTTCCTTCTGTGTTTTTCTAGATTTACGAGCTATAAAAGGTAAACTTACATTTAACCTCTTTTGTCAAACAACGGTATACAGAATCGTATTTAAAATATACTTCTAAGTTTATTTTCGTTTAATGTTTGGGAATAATAAGATAGTAGAAATATTGAGGGCCAATGCAGCCAAAGTATTTAACCATATTAACTCTTCCTCTCAAAACTAACGAGAAGATCATCTCTCGCTGCAGAAAGGAGAGATGGTCGAGTTATGATTTTTTTATTATTTTTATTTATATTTTTATTTTTTATCATTATTTTATTATTATTATTGTTTATTTATTTTATTTATTCACTTTTGTATTCATTTGCCTTGCTAATCGCCGGTAGGTAGTTCGCTTTATCTTTGATGCGTTCTTTACTTGTTTAGCGTAAACAAATGAAATATCATTGAATCTGTAGTTGTGTTCACTCATAACTAATTTTGATTTCTTCTTTGTTATTTTTCCATGAATAATTATGTGAGTGGTCCCCGCCAACAACGAAAACTATTTCTCCCAGCACCTCGGGAGAGGTGGTCAGATGTCATGACTTCATTTTTCAACCCGATTTACAGTAAATATTGTCTTAAACCAAATATCGACCAGTTTTTCTGAATCAGCATAAATTTCTGAACATATTAGGTTTGTTCTGATAAAATAAGTAATATCTGTATTAGCGTTAATAGCCATTTTATATTAGGTCGACCGCGTCTCCCGGATTTACCCTAAGCCAATGATAAGATAGATAGACTAACTTACAAAAACTATTTTACTTTTATTTAAAAAACGTGCATTTGTATGTTTTATATGAATTACGCTTTAAGGGTATCGTTTTAGACACCTTTTCCCTACTATAAGGCTACGGTTATACTGGATGCGTAGTCGTACTGAATACGTTCGAATTCGGACGAATTCGGACGAACGAAATGGGTGGTTATACTGGATGCGTAGTCGTACTGAATACGTTCGTATTCGGACGAATTCGGACGATCGAAATGGGTGGCTATACTGGCTGCGTATTCTGACGATCAGTTCGCATTTTTGTGACACATATTGTACCAAATAGTCATGGATTTAACTGATTGTTATTATTTCTTGGACAATCCTTTATTAAGGATCTTATTGGAAAATAAAATGTTTTCTTCAAAAGAGGAGAATGGAAAATACCATACTTTATTTCAAGATCTGTTAAAATAGGCCAATTTTTATTTTTCATGTCCCACAAACTCTTGTACGGAAATACCATGGATATAGGTTTTTCACTATCCATTTGATAAAATTTGAAGCAGAAAGTTCGTGCAAAAGATTTGGATCAACCGTAATCTCAGTCGCAACAAATCGGACGAAAAATCTTACTGATTTGAACGCCGTGCGTCTACGTATAAACTCATGCGACATTGGACGACCAATACGCATGCAGTATAAGTAGGGTTGCCATACGTCCCGTAGATACGGGACTGTCCCGTATTTCACTAGTACTCACAGAGTAAAATAAACCATTACCTACCCACTTTTTCATGTTTTATTTATTTAACACTTAAACGTTCCGTATCAGTGCTTGACAATTATAGCAACTCTAAGTATAACCGCTTTCATTGTTTTTAGTGGCGTTGATTCGATCGTCCGAATGCGCACGCATTCGTAGCTAGTCGTACGACTACGCATCCAGTATAACCTTAGCCTAAAGGCATGTTTAAACATGTGTAATGCGCGCTACAGAACACTATTAAAAGGGTCGATTTTTATAGCTCAACGCGCAACGAGGGACCTCGTGCCGTATGAAAATTGGAGTGTTCGGCGCGCAATGCGCGCTATCGCACGTGTTTAACATGTTCCGTGCCGAGCCGGTTTTGTTTTCTTCTTTTCATTCAGGCCATTTGATGTTTTGACTTATGATTGTCACATAATATTTCATTACATCATCAACTCATAAATAATTAGCTTGTTTAGCGTAGTTATCACATGGTTAACACGTTGCTGCAATCAGTTTTAACTTTACGATCAGAAAAAAGGTCCTGCCGTGTTGGAATTTTTTGCGTAAAAAACGAGACAAATAAAATATTTAGCAAAAGATATATAGGCAGAGAACTGCGTGCTGGCGGTGCCCTTTGAAGGCAGAGGTATCTGGGCGCTGCACAGTGGTTCTAAATCGCGAAAAAGCGGCAAACCCCTTAAAACGTACTTCAATTTAGTCAGAAATCGGTCCCCCTGGGTTTTTGGGGTCGCTGATTACGAATTTGAAATTCAAAATTTTTAAAACAAAATAGCGAATCCAATATGGCGGACGCGTATATCAGAAACGTATCAAATTTGGTGTAAACTTGGTATCCTACAGTTTTCTAGGTCGCTGATTAAGAATCTGAAGTCAAAATTGCAAAAAACAAAATGGCGGATCTAATATCACAGGTATAAACGTTGTTTTCAAGTTAATGTTTGTGAAAATTGATTATTTTTCGATTTTTTACTAAAACGATATAATTAGAATGTCCAATTTAATATGACGACTTTAATTTCAAAACTTTTTTAAAAATTATTTTGAAAATTTTATTTTTTCCGATTCTAGTAAAAAAACTCAACATTTCTGCGTTTGGTAGGTCACGTAGTTCAAGTATATTGTCCAAAATAATAAAAGAAAACTATGGATTATAAGTGTTGTTTGAAATAACGAATGCTGTTTTATTCATATTGTGAGTCCGGGAGAGTTCGACCACTTTTTGGAAAAGAAATTGTAGCTTCGTTGTTTTTCATATTTTTGTCGTTTTGTGCAAATTAAAGCAACGCCCAAGCAATTTAGGGTTTATATAAATTATAGTGTGCGATAATTTCAAATATTTATTTTCATTCTCAACTAAAAACATTGGCACTGTAACTGGTCGGTCTCACCCGTATGTCGGGGTTAGACCGTCCACTCACTACGGGAGAGACCGACCTTGAAAAATAACAAAAAGTGTAGCTTACAAAAAGTATAATACACGAAAAAGGTAATTGATATGGTATTTCTTCTTCAGTTTTCCATGTAAATCGCAAACATTCTTGTACTTGGAGTATCTAGTATTATGAAACCAACGACTTCAGTGCACAGATTTAATCCAATCGTCGCTTTTTGAGATTTCGAAATAGATTTCTCCGCATCCCACGCATTCGCTTTCGTCCCAATCTTTTAACGACATATCACTATCTTGTACAATGGAATTTTCGCTCCCTGAATCTGAAGATGGGTCTACAGTAAGAAAAACACATGTAGGTAGTGTTTAGAAAACGTGTCGATGTCAATTACAAGAATAAGAAATAAAAAATACGAGCATGCTACCTATGTCCCCCTCGACATCCCACAACTTTCGTCTGAAATAATTTTTCGTACCATACATATTTTTCTAGATAGTTACATTTTTTCAGATATAATTGACACACTGTATATTTAATTAATGTGGTGGGACTGTCCCGCATTAATGTGGTCGGACTATCCCATAATTAAGTGAGTGATCGACCACCTTGTCAAAATAAATTAAAAACGAATACATACGTATTGTTGGGGTGACACTGTAGTTTTATGCATATTATATCCCCCAATTTTGGAATAGTGTAAATAAACTTACCTGTCCTTCAAATATCACTAGCACTGTAACTTGGTCTAAAAACTTTCAGACTCGCATAAAGACTTAAGTGTTTCCTATAATTTAAATATGGATTTGTGACAATGGTCAATGCAAGATCAACAACAAGCGCACTGATTTCTGTTGTGTCAATGACACACAGTGCCCTATCTTACGTCAGTCTTAAAATATCAACACTGGCCGGATTCTCCCGGTGATCGAACTATACCACACTTACCCTATACTATACTAAATACACTTGGCGCTTTAAATTTGAATATCTTAAAAAACCGCAAATTTTCGCAATTGGATATCATACTTGACATGTTACTTTATATCAAGAAACTTGTTACAGCGTGACACTCGGTGACACTCATCTTTGTTTTCCTTCCCTTTTATTAAAACATGATTTAGATTTATGACACATTGATAAGGGAATTACAAGGATAAATTCAAAGATATTTTACTTTGTTTCTGTGCAAAGTTTATGTCTATAGCACTTACTTTAAGGGTAAACTGTTTCACATATGGATCTTTTCAGATAAACTATTTCTGACATATTAAACATGCTCTTATTTTCAAGACATTAAGGAGCATGAAATTTCGTCAACTTTGACGGCCTATATCTCAATAAAAAAATATATATATATATCAGTGTATCAAATGCAGCTTGAATTTCTTAAATATATATCAATAAAAAATCAATATATTTAAGAAATTATTATTTAAGAATATATATATAAAAATCTATATTAAAAATCTGCTACAATAGCAAAAAGCTGCTATACATATACTTCGAAAATTGAATTTTGGCCAACTTCTGGCGATTTGGGACCACTGTGCGCTGCGTAGCGGCGGTGCTCTTGGTGGCCTGCCGGAGCTCCGCGAATTAAATAAATATGTTAACATGTACCATCGATGGTACACGTGGCACGGAACGTGTTAACTCTGCCTTAATGTATCCGCATGCATCGTATAGAATCGTCCGAACTAGAGCCGGCGCTAGGCTGCTTGGCGCCCTTATGCAAGAATTTATATGACGCTCTGGAATCAGGGATTCTCAAAAGACCCGTTTAATGAATGTTCAAAAAATTCTTCTTTTGCGCCTGATGATAGGGATGCCTCACACAAAAAGGCATAGAACATCACTGATGTAACTTAAGATGTTTATAAACAATATACGTCGGCTTCCGAATGAATCGTTTAATGATTATTAAAAAATTCTCATTTTGCGTCCGAGGTGTCCCTGTCATTAACGCCCTTGGTATCAAACGCGCCTATGGATCGCATAGGTTGTTTAGTACGTTCGGCCGGACCTGGTCCGGACACGTCTACACTGAGCGCGATCCGATCGTGGGCTCACTTTGATATGCCGACAACGAACGGATCGGCTCGAGCAGCTCGGCAAGTGCTCGGTTCCCCCTCGGTTCACCGTTCGCATCAATGAAACGTTCGATTGCGCGAGGCTCATGCGATGCACCTGCGAGACGAATGCTCAGACGAATATGCGAATATGCCATGCTGGCAGGCACAATGGCTGCAATATGCAATCCTCTAATTGTTTTGAGCAGTGTAATAAAACGCGACACAGTATTTTTTTCTTTTGCAAAAGTACGATTATTAAGCTTCGTGATTAACACGTTGAATGGGGGCACCGGTGACCGGCACTCAATTTGGCGGCAGCGCCGTGGGGGTCACCGATGACCGGCGACGCCAAGATTTGTTAAAACACATTATTAGTGATTTCAACCAGCAACAAAAATTTACCTAAAATCCTGAATTACAAATTACGTGCCTCAGAACATTCCAAAATCGTTTAATTTTTTAGGAAGTATGTATTTCATTATAGTTACAATATCACAATTATTTAAAATTTCTTATAAATGTGCCTATATCTAATTCAGGTACTAAATGGTGTCAGTAGGAAAAATATTATTGGGATAAGCAAATGAAAAACATACAAGAAGTAAGTTTCCCTGACTCTATTCTTTAACTTATAATTTTTTGTAACCAATCCTATAGATACATTTTCCCATTAGT
The DNA here is from genome assembly GCA_944738655.2 of Andrena hattorfiana. Taxonomy (NCBI): domain Eukaryota; kingdom Metazoa; phylum Arthropoda; class Insecta; order Hymenoptera; family Andrenidae; genus Andrena; species Andrena hattorfiana. The sequence goes on from OX122895.1 coordinate 10,646,930, forward strand.
TTTTACACTTTATTACAATATTTATTTTATATTTTGCAATGGGTTGTTAATTCCTAACAGCATAAGTTGATTGAAATTTAAAATTCTTTTTACAAAATTACTGTTAGTTCAACTCAAGTGGCTGCGATGTATAAAGTTCTTTCCTGTCACTCTATTTGAAACGAAACAAATATTTTTTTGGAAGGGTGAATGATGTACTTAATGTCTCACTGGACTTATGTATGATCACTTTTCCGATGTTTTAAGAAGGAGAGACAAAGGGTATTATCCAATCGATTTCGAATCCATTTCATGATTTTATTATAGTCTTTAAATTTCTATGATATGAACTCTTTATATTTGAAAAATATAAAAACTATTAGAATGTAATCTTCAAATGTACAGTACAATTTATAAGACTACATTATAATCTAACTTATGCAGATGAACTCTGCAAGATAGTACCAAATATATAAAATATACAAATCAATTTTTATATGCATTACTCAATCCCAATAATGTGATTACTAAGCCCTGAGTATATTCAGAAATATAAATTCAACTTCTTTTTTGCCACTAACATTGTGCCTTCTAGACGATAAAATGTTGAAACTTAGACATAAATTTGTTCTCCCCTGTTAGAGCAACACAAAGAAACGTCACAACCTGTTACTTTGAAGACCAAAGGAGTGGCTGACCGAACCTCTTTCCTACTACTGTTCCACGAATCACTACGACAGATGGAAAGAGGAAGAGAAGGAGAAAGAAAGTGAGAGGTACAGAATCTCTCAACTAGCCTTCCTTCTCACGAATTAAGGGGGAACATCCTCTCTCACTTTTAATCGTTCAATCTCTCTCTTTCAAGTCAAGGGCTTCCCACAGACTATCTTCTTCTTTGGAGGAAGAACTGTTTTCACTTTAAGAAATTTTTATCTGCCTTTTTCCTCTCTCTCTATCTCCTTCTCCCTCTTATGATGGTAGTGGTAGTAACAACACAATTTTTTCCTTTTTGATTTGAACATTCTCTCTCCTTTCTGTAGCCAGGAGCTTTCCTAAACAGCTTTCCTCTATTCCTCAGAGAGAAATCTCTTTTTCGTCTGAGAATTTTTTCTCTCTCCCTCTCTCCCCCCTCTCTCTCTCTTTCTCTCTCTCTCTCTCTCTCTCTCTCTCTCTCTCGTCCTCGCAATCTAAAGATTTTCCTCTATGTTTTCCTTCCCTTCCTTACAGGGCAAGTATCATAGTTGAGACACTTGTTCCGAACGAAAAATAGGAAACGCGAGTAACATCAGGAACAGGCCATTAGACCTACGCTCTGCTAGTGGCATAGGGCGTATCAAGGTGTATTCAAGTTACGTTGGAAAATATAGTCGCCATTAACACCGATACTTTCGCTAAGATGCTGGGCGTTCCAGATGTTCATTGGCTTGCAAGTAACAAAGAAACTAAAAATAAATTCACCTTCTCCTTGCTATGCACGTGCACTTCTATAGACCACCGGAAATCACTGGAAATTACATTTCTCCTTTACCTTTTAAAATAACCTTTATGTTTATGCTACTCCTGTTCACTTGAGATTTCCCAAATGCATTTGATATTCCGTTAGTCATCCTCAAATTCTAAATAATAAAATAGTTATGAACAGATAATTTTTGATCCGGTAGATATGTTGTGAGATTAGTAATAATAATTGAAAATAATTTTTTAGATAGTAGGTGAGGGCGTGAGGCACTCTGACACTTATAGTAATAAGTTCTCTCAATAAAATATTGCTAATTCTGATTTATTTATTTATATCATTTTATGATTACATCCAGTGAATTCCAAACAAGCTTACTTACAAATAGTGTTGTAAGTATCTGTATCTGAGTTTTCAAATTTATTTGTCTTGATTTTAGCATGTGATAAAATTAAATCATGAAACTGGTTCATGATAGGATTTATCTTAACATAATACAAATATAGTACACATGTCAGTTTTAAAAAGGACTTACAATCTATGTGTTTCTCTCATTTCAACTCCTCTGCACAAGTAACTATACTAACTCCTCAACTAACTTTCCACTGACACGCTGTGCTTTGAAATTTAAGAATGTACAGTGTCGATCTTTTTTGGATTATCAATCGACGAATACGCGAGCAGAATAAAGAGATCAATCCTAGCATTCAAACTTCTTACAACAAAAAAAAAAAACAACCGAACCTCATAGTTCCAAAGGCGAATCAATATTCTGATCTTAAGAAGAAGTAGCTGCACGTTACGTGAGAGAAAGTCGGATAAGGTTCTTCAGATGTTTCCTACACGTTCGTGTTACTTATATCAATTTCGAATATTTATTATAGTTTTATTATATTCAATTTTGACGCACGTGTAACTCACAAATATATGGTCCTAAGCCCTATGTTTATTAGTATTTAGTTGTTAACTTCAAGCTGTAGGTATACTACACCTGCAAATTTTGTGACAGGATTTGTAACTCATCTTGCATATTCGATTTGCTGGAGTCCTTTTGCATGTATTCGGGTACAGCGCCGATTCTTGGGGCAACGGCACGAAAATTCCGCGTACTCCTTGTAAACGATCCCATAATTTATAAACTCGTGAAGTATGAAACATGCAGACATAGTGAGAAATTACTGTTCAGGGATGTATCTTCATAGCGCGAGACTGTGAAGGAAAATTCTGACTTCTAAAACGTGAATGGTTACATCCTTTAGCTTCATGCATCCGTTATTACGTTGCAACAGTTACCTACAGTTGCTCATTTTAATATTCCAACATTTTATTATATCTCACCAGTTTATTGTTTATCTGAAATAAGAATGTAGAATATTAAAAAACTATATTGCATAATGTTGTAAAAGAATTTAAAACTAGTTTCTTTACGGTACACGATTTTTTTTAAATAACAAGATACAAACGAAGGATCGTGTGTGTTTTGTGTCATAAAAATATTCGGAATATTTGTACAAGTAAATGTTTAATATATTATGTACTGACAATAAATGTTACATTAATATATTATCACGGGACACATAAGCCGTTTTAAGCAGGTACATGGGTATTTCGGGGTCAAAAAATCGAAAAAAAATCGATTGTTTATGATAGTATTTTAAAAAAGATTTCATTGAAAAATTCGAAAAATTCCAAGAGTTACAGGGTAAAAAGTAACGGGTGGGCCAATGCAGGTAAACGCGCCGCGGCGAGCTTTAAAGCAGTTTTTCTTAAAACTATGTTTCTCAAGAAGGTGAACATCGTAACTCGAGAACCGATCGATATTTTTTGTTGAAATTGTAACTGAACTTACAAAACACTTTTCTCCACAATGTGGAACTCGCTCAATAAGATCGGATAACTTTAACAACATTTAAGACAACATTTATCACGGGATTACTTCAGTAAAATCTTTTAAAGTAAAATCCTTCAAAATTGATATTTGTTGTATAACTCCGTGAATTTTTATTAAAATTTTTCGACCGAGTTTCAGCTTGTAGATTTTGAGTTAAAGGATACTCATATACAGCAATTTTGCTTTTAGATGAGTTGGTCAATCGGAATCGTGTTCACCACATGAAAGCGCGCATTACACAAACACTCACTTTGATGTCTTGTATATTAATTATTTTTTCAAATTTTCTAAACATTCTTATTTGACAATACGTCTTATATCCCTAAGAAATAATTGTTGAAAAAGCAAATGGTTTGAGTTATCACTGGCTCTAAAATTTAGCCCAAAAGAAAGCGTTGATTTTAGCTGTCTAATACCTATGTATTCCCTTAAGACCAACCTCCGTAATGTTACGTTTCTTGCAAACATTCTCAAAATTCCACTTCTGTAATATTACGTTCGATAAAATCGTAACCGCTTTACAGTTTTTTCGAAAAAAGTGTTTCATCCAAGTTTATAAACATTTGTATAGTAAGATAGAAACATAAAAAAGGTTGCACTGTCTTAACGTGTTTCTAAAAATTAGGGTGTCGTTAACCCGCGAGAGGGCGCACACGGAGGATTCCTCCGGGTGCCAGACATTGCGTTAAATAACTATAGATTGTCAACCTGTAAGGCTATGAGGTACTTTCTACCTTCCTCTTTATTAATTTACTTTAGATTGAACCATGTTTCATTGTTCTCACTGTTGAATTGGTAATTTTGCAGAATGTTTTATCAGATCGCGCGCATCAAGTGTGTGTGACTTAGCCTGTGCGCTAGATTTATTTCCATTCTACGGCTAAAAATTTAAATAGTTTTCCAGACTAAATTGACTGGCACTATTTGAATTTCCAGGCAGTTTATGGCATAGCTTAGAGTAATAAAATTCTTGAGAAAGTTAGGAACGATTTGTTCCGTTCGACGAAGCAATCGTGTTTATTACTGCCAGATGTGGAAATCCGTTCGTTTTAGACACTTTGTCTATTCATTCGACTTTCCGAAAAATCCCACATCTGACAAATTCATAAAGTAATTTCACGCTTTCGTCGAGCGGCGTGTTCCTCCCTAGCAATAACCATCGAGGAACTTATTGCCCCGCAGTAGGTACCATTACGCCAAATCATCCTCCGTTCGGACCTTCGGAGGGTTGATGCCGACTCGTGGTACAATACGGCCATAAAACAGGGAAACACGTGCATGGGCCCGTTCGGGCCACGCTATTCCGGGGTCCGATCTTTCTCCCCAATTTTCGCGGCCTTCGACCGGAGGGAGGGATTTCCTTCACCACCGTCGCGGGGTGGTCGGGACCTTCCACCACCACCGCCGCTGAATGGCCAGGGAGGAGTCGTTCCACCCCTATCGAGGTGATTGGGGATCCTTCCTCAGGTCGATATACCAATCGATATCGATTTTCAAGAAGTTTCAAAATCGTCGACACCCCCGAACGTGCAAATTGGAGGGGGACGAAAGAGAGGAGGAAGCGGACTCCGGAAATCGAAAGCAGAGTTGCAAGAGTCGTCGTTCGGACTCCATCAAACCGAGAATTGCAAGAGACGTCGTTCGGACTCCATCAAACCGAGAATCGCAAGAGTCGTCGTTCGGACTGCATCAAAACAAGAATTCCACGAGTCATCGTTCAGACTCAGCTTTTTTAGTTTTCTTCGACTGAGCAGACAGAATTTGAGTATCGCATATCAAAAAAAAACCCGAAGAAGCCGAACGCCGAACGAAAAAACAACTGCGCGTCGTCCCATACCACTCGAGCGCTCGAGGAGGAATCAAAGCAAGCCGAATAGGCTACTCGTCTCTCAAATTGCGTGCGCCCGGTCCCGACGCTCGCGTATATAGAGAGACAGAACTGTACTACCCATTTTGGTCCCGACATTCGAACGAGCGTCTTGTAACGCGCGCATCTGTCGTATCATATAAATTGTGAGTGTTAAGTTTAATTAGGAATCAAAGATTTATTGTTTTCTATTCACACAACAGACAAAACAATTTGTACTGTAATTCCTTCTATATTTAGTTTTTAGTGTATTTATCTGTGTGTTGTTATTTGTGCGTTTAATACTTTGTAATTACTATATTTGCTTGTGTGAAATTGTGTTAAATAATATGGCATCTCAGGAAGTAGGTGCTGTTCAAAGACAACTATTTGCCGATGAAAGGCTTGAAGTTCCTATAGATTACGATGAAGACGCAGATGATACCGATGTTGTGTATGACAGTGACCATAATTCGTCAACGGAACTTTCTGCCGATGATGAAGAAATACCATCGCCATGTACATCAAATCCAATAGCATACACTGGAAAGGATGCAGTAACTATTTGGAATGCTCAACCTCCAACACAAAATAGGAGAACTGCCTCCCAAAATATAATAAGAACTCGTTTACCACAAGTAACGAGAAGTGCCAGTCATATCATTGATCCAATGGAAGTATGGAATTTATTTTTTACAGAAGAGATGCTCAATGATATTGTTTGTTTTACAAATATATGGATTGAAAGAAATCGTGCTAATTGCTCGCGTGCGAGAGATGCCAATGATACAAATCGAGCAGAAATAAAAGCTGTTCTCGGATTACTGTACATGGCAGGTGTTTTGAAAGCTTCTCATCTGAATTTAGAGGATTTATGGTTGAACGATGGTTTTGGAGTAGAATTTTTTCGTACTTGTATGTCGATACGCAGATTTAAATTTTTACTTAGAGCCGTAAGATTCGATGATATCCGTACTAGAGACGAACGAAAATCAATAGACAAATTGGCACCAATTAGAAATTTGTTTGTGCAGTTTGTAGAAAACTGCAAGAAAAACTATGCTATTAGCGCGTATGGAACAATAGATGAAATGCTTATACCCTTCCGAGGAAAATGCAGTTTTAGACAATATATGCCAAATAAACCAGCTAAATACGGCTTAAAAATTTTTGCCTTAGTATGTGCCAAAACATTTTATACAGCTAATTTAGAGGTTTATACGGGAATCCAACCACAAGGACCTTTTGTCGTTGATAAGTCAGCTAAGAGCGTGGTGGAAAGGTTAATTCGGCCCATAGAAGGTAGTGGTCGCAATGTGACTATAGACAATTGGTTTTGCTCTATGCCTCTTGCTGTTGAACTTCTCAAGAAAAAAATAACTATTGTAGGAACATTGAGGAAAAATAAGAAAGAATTAAATAATTACACACTTGTATCCTACATTCCAAAGAAAAACAAAGTCGTTTTATTATTATCATCCATGCACGCTAGGGGTACAATCGATGCTACATCGGGAGATGCAAGAAAGCCAGAGATGATAACTTTTTACAATTCAACAAAAGGGGGTGCAGATACCGTTGATGAGTACAAGGGAACTTATACCGTAGGAAGAATAAGCAATCGATGGCCCTTTACCATTTTCTGTGATATGCTAAACATTGCTGCTCTAAACAGTTTTATTATACTGAAAAGCAACTTAAACCAGCCCAACACGTTACGCAGACATTTTTTAAAATCCTTATCGCAACAGCTGTGTAGAGAATATATGCAAATCCGTTTGACCAAAATAAATTTACCTCGAGCAATACGAATAAGGATTAAACAAATAATTGGAGAATCAGACGAGCAACTACAGCAGCACCACCACCACCAACAACAATCAGCAGCCACAGGAACAGGTAGATGTTTCAAGTGTGATTGGCGCAAAAATCGTTCCTCAAAAACAAGATGTGCTTTCTGTAAGAATTTTATATGCAAAGAACATACTACCTCAATCTGCGTAAATTGCATTGGAACCGAAGAACTTGTGGATTCAGATGAATCAACCACTTCGTAAAGAAGTGGGCAGGTATTCCAACAATGTCATTACGTTCTTTAAATTTGGACAGTATTTATACATATCAACCCTATAAAGCTGTTATGTTGAATGAATATTCAATTTTGATTTTATAGTAATATGAATGTGATATCACATATTACACTATTCCTCTTCATATTATTATTGTTGTTGTTACTGTTGTTATTATTCGTATTATTATTATTAATAGTAGTAGTAGTAGGAGTAGCAGCGAAGAAGTAGTAATAGTAGTTGTAGCAGTAGTAATTCAGTACAAGTAAAATGTATACATTCATTTCCTTTTTTCAGGTTTACAACTCTATGAATGTATTCGAAGTTAAAAATTTTCGTAACACATCCTTTAAATCATCGAAGCAATGACAATTACAGATTATACTAATAATTTAGTTATTTAATTTTGGTTGAGATAATTTTGTATTGAAGCTCTGTAGTTATGTATGCAGTAATATTATATGTACACATATAGTATAGCTAAAAATGTTACTATTTCATGCAAATAGTTATTATTGTATTCCCTTAGCTTATTGTTTACATAAATGCGAATAGAGTTTATTTTTTGTGCTGTATTGTTAACATAATTAAAACCCGGAGGAAACCTCCGTGTGCACCCCTTCGCGTTCCAATTAGTCACGCGCCTTCTCGCGGGTTAAGGGGTTAATTTTCAATCCTACAACACGGCTACAACTTGACCAACGCGGCTCTATTGCATTAATTTGGAGTGAAGATATTCGGATGTTAGACGGACTTATAATCCATCCAACGACACTCAAAACTCCGTATTCTTTATTTGTGCAAAGCATTTGCAAGGCAGTGTTTTGAAATTCCACCACACGCCGTTATCAAGACAGCAAACGATGAAGACGTGGCGGTCAGTCGCGGATAAATCGGGAGATACATTAAATCGAAAGAGCGTTCCGTTTCGACGCGAGTGTAGGGAGGAATGGTCGAAAAACTGAAAAGGTCTGAGAATTTCATCGACTGCTATGTCATGAACGGCTCTACCAGAACATTTCGTCGCTCCTCATCCTTATCCTGGCTCGCCGGACGCGCTAGGAACGGTATGAAGGTATCGGTGATTCGAATCGAAGCGAGAAATGCTTCTCGCCAGGAGAAAAGGAACTTCACTGGCCATCAAAGTCACGTACGGGACCGTGTAGTCCGTGGGTTACTGTTACCGCTGCGCATCTTCGAAGAGAAACGGACAGGGGACAGGTCGAAGTACCATGCCGTAACGCGTTTTACTGTTACGTCGGCGCGGCATGTTCGGGTATATTAAATGTGACCATTTATGCAAAGGAAAACACATCCAGGTGTGGTTTATATAGCAAATACAGTAGGGTCAGGTGGGGTAGATTGTAACACGGGGCACAGTATAACAGTGAAAGTATTTCTGTTTCTTTGTAACATCATTATTGCGTCATTCTACGTTTTCGATAAACGCACCTGCCGTCATCTTGATTCAGTTGTCATTTAACGGCATCGTACCTTTCCCGTGATAATACCCACCAAAATAGGTTTTCTCATGTTTAAACGTGATGAATTCAAATCAAAGTTTTTTGTTTCTATTCCAACATGCAGTAGTTCTGGTAAATAATTATATTTTGTAAACAAACTACATATATTTGTTGCTTGATATAACAATAAAATTTGCCAGTATTCATATCCTATAAAATTCCAATTGATATTTTGTTATTTATACGGTAGGGGCACAGTGTAACGGGCTGCAGTGTAACATGAATATGACATCAGTTACTTGCGCAAAAATGGAAAGATAGATCATATCTTTTACTTTCCGCTGGAACTGGGTCTAGAACTGTTGCAGTGTATGATATAGAATTTATATTGCCATTTCCTAAAATGGCAAATAAGACAAAACGACGGGCATATTCTTATTCATTTCCAGATGATATTTCGGAAAGATATAACTTGAGTTAATGACTTCTTTTGTATTTTATTGGTATTTTGAAGGTTTTGTGCAATTGTTATAGTGTGTTCTATCCTGTTACATTGTACCCCTAAGGGAATTAAACTGTACCCCAGATCTGGAGCACACTGTAACAATTATGTGATCTCGGAAAAGTGTCAAATTGATTAACTTTTAAGGATAATTATTAACATCTGCTAATTCTGATTTGAAGGATCAAGACTGTTGATTGTCTAAGTCTAAAAGAAAAGTTTATGTATTGTATATTCTGTTGTCTACAATCATTATTAATTTTTTTATTACACTCTACCCCACCTAACCCTATGCTTACATGTAGTTTGGATCAGCGCCGTCTTAACCTGGATACGAAAGAGGAAGACGCATCAGGGCCCCGGAGGTCACAAGGGAAGGACCCCAAGTGGTTGGCTTGTATTTTAACGAGCATTTGTAAGATGATAGTATGCAGGTCCCTGATGATATATATGGAATACTAGCCGTAGTTACTTGACAGTTTTAAAGATATTAACAAATAAAGTTATGTACCTGTTTACATACTATGGATATAAACCTTATTACAGAAGTTGCGGCGGCGGAGTGGATTGGTGCGTAGATTATGAATCCGACAGTGCCCTTTCTGCAGTGTTTTTTTTTTTCATTTTTATGGTGCTAACATCGTGCACGATGCAGGGTGAAAATTATCATACATCTCGCTCTCGCCTTCGCAGAATAAGAATGAGCCAGAAGTGGTGGGGATAGTGCCAAGTTTCTGGCGTGTAGGCCAAACCGAGCTGTCAGTCTAGAAATACACACATCAGAATAGATGTGCGTTAGCTACGAAAAAATTCAGAAGCTTTATTGCTCAGAACATTGATTCTTTCTCGATAGCTTCATCTCGTATTGGTCTACGCATAGCTTCGTAACGCACACAACTATTACGTTAAGAAGAAATAACAGCCAAACGGCTCGGTTCACGCGGAACCGAGCAGCGTTCCTGTTACCCCACCATATCTTGCGATGGCCACGCAATTCCAACTGATAGTGGTGGCTGATTTCTCCTCGATCGCTGTTCGCGAAAACGAATTCACCGGCCAATATATCTGATACCGACCTTAGACAACAACATTTGCGCACTTACCTATGTACTTTGTAAATAGTGTGATACAATAACAAGTTACTGATTTCAATACTGTAACAATACATACATACTAAATAGTTTGTTCCTAGGTAGCGAATAGGAAGAGAGGGAGAGAGAAGAGAGAGAGAGAGAGAGAGAGAGAGAGAGAGAGAGAGAGAGAGAGAGAAGCAGCCATGGGTAGGAAGGAAAATATTCGAGGGAGATGAAAGTGTAATGGAGATAAAGGTAAACACATGAAGAAAAATTTAAAAGATGATATGGAGAAAGAGCAAGATGATTATCCAGTGGTATCGGCTAGGTCACCTTTACAATTTTACAACTGCTGGCAGGTTGCTAGATCGATCAGGTAACTGGGTCAGTACTACATCAGGAACGTTTGCAATTAATTTAAAATTTTATATTTAAAAATGATTCCCGAAGAGTTAACTAATTTTGCCCAAAAAAGGTTTCCCGTCCAATAGAAATATGATTTAAAATTCAATCTCTTAATCTATTAAATGCATTAAAGGTTTAACAAGCAAAAATTTGGGTTCTGTTTTATAAATAATTACTGAGAAAATACATTTTTAACAGCTTTTAAAAATCCTTCGACTCTAACAATAAGGTGAAATGTCAAAATTAGTACTTATTGTATCCACATATTAAAAATGTCATTCCCGCAAGCACTCGACTCTCACCATTAATTTTTCTTCAGAGGTGTTTTAATTTAATAAGATTATTCACTCAGTCCTACATATTGTCATTTCACTTGCTCATTAACTAGAAAGAGCACGCCACAAAGAGCAGCAGTAGAAGCATCAGTGAAATAATTCTTTACACTTCTTCGATTTCACTCTGTCATTTGTTATCTTTCAGCGTAACGAACTTCATTAGCCCGGACAAAGTAATTAAACCAACCAATGGCGGAAATTAATTAAAATGTGTTTGGTCAGCATTGTTATTTCAGCCTATCGTACTGAACACTACAGGAACATATGTACAGGATGTAAAAAAGTTATTTGTCACGGCAATTAGGTGTGATTCTACATATATATTTTCTACATGTATATACAGGGTGCAACCGAAATGATGGTACAAATAATGACCTTATGCAGAAATAAAACAAAATTATAGAATACAAATTTTTTAATCGATGCTTATTGCTAATTTTCGGAAAAATCGATTTTTAAAAGTGTCTTGAACCATTTAACTGAAACGACATTAATATAGATTTAAAAAATGTTAGTTTAGTTTCCCAGATGAACTAAACGTGAATAAAATGGGAAACGATAAGGCTTTGTTCGGCACACAGCATTCTACAGCGACTTCTCTATTGCGATTAAATATGTATAGTTAGTAATAAAAAAATTCTCAAATATTGCCCAATATATTGTGACGTCCCGGCCCCACCACGGTATCGCGACTTAGTGTCGACGAGCACCACCAGAGGTCTAATCTTCTCGCTAGTCTATTTCCCTTACTCATTTCATATATATACACAAGTTCCAAATCATATTCTCTGTGTCCCCGTGTGTGTCTAGGGCAGGGGCCGTCAGTTATAGCCCTACTGACGAGTCTGACTGACGGTCCCAAGACGGAAACGCACCTCTTCTTTTCCTCCACGATCCTTCAAAGTCAATCCACCCGCCCCGCACAGTACTCCATTGCGGCGTAACCGGCCGGCCTTAGGATTTTAGGTTACGTTGGAGGCGACGGGGCAAGAACTCTCTTCTCGTCCAGAATGTTCCGGCAATTCTGGACGTGACAATATATGCACATTTAAACTCCGAATCAATAACATTTCAAAGAAGTATTGTATGTCTCCAAAATAATTCACAAAGAATACGCTGTTTTTCTGTCTTCAAAGTGTTGTTCCCCCTTAAGCCATTATTTTATTAAAGCACATATAATTTACAGGCCTTGTATTTGATTAGTTTTTCTTACCTTAATATGATCCTTCAAATAGTAGCATATGGTGTCTAGCACTTCAGAAACAAAACAAGAGAAAGCTGGTCTAAACCACAGTTCGAGGCTAAGGCTCATTACGCACTTGCGACCAGTCGCCGGCAACTTGGTCGCCAAGGGACCAAAATTCGGGAAACCAAACGAAGCGACCAGACCGAGCAACTCGATACCTATCCGTTTCATAGAGAGTGTCAAACAGAATGGACGTCGAGGAGATTGTTCTAATTATGAAATGCATTGAAAAAAGAATAATGAAAGAAAAGGCAACATTCAGTGCATTCTTTATTGTAAGATCGCCGTAAGAAAAGAATGTTTACTAGCTTTCTCATTCTCAAATAAATGCACCATTTCTTCTTACTGTTTTTTGAATGCCGCGATTAGAGTATTCACTATATGACAAGTCCCAAATTGCCTTTCGAGATTCAATTTATAAAATAAATTTCTGCGTATCGAAACTCATTTCGTTGCTTGCAGGTGTCTGGTCACCGATAAAGTCGCTCGTCGTGTGAACGCGTGCATTGGAAACAGGGCACCTCGTTGCACAGTGGTACATAATGACATTTTTTGTTCAAATCACCCTACAGGTCGTAATTTTTCAGAAATATGTAGCACTTTTAGGAGATCAGTACCTGGGGGCTTTTTTAGCCGCCGGTTTCGAATTTAAAGTCAGATTTTCGAAATTGAAGATGGCAAATCCAATATATCGAATACAGTTGACTTTTCTCATTCAATATCGATACTCAAGATTTTTAATTTTTCACATTTTTAGACACGTGCACAAATATAAAATCGAAGATTTGCTTCCAGAAGCACAAATCTTGCTCCTCAAACAGGATTGCACATATTAAAATCAGATTTTTAAAGGCAACTAAATAGGATAAAACGTTAAGTAAATCAGGTCTTCTAAAGATATCAAACATTAAAAATCTTGTTCATCAATATTGAGTCAGAAAAGTTAACTCTAAGAACGGGTATGACACAGACAAACACCCTTAAATATGCAAAATCACGTACACATTTATGAGATGCCTAAAAATTTGTAAAAATACGAATGTCGACCCGCCTTTTAAATTTTGCAATTTGATCTACAGTATTAGATTTGTGGTACAAATTAAAATTTTGATCTTTCTGTTGCCAAAAATGGCAGAGTAATTTGTAATTTAATTCTGGCTGCTATGACATTTCTCAAAATAGTGTCTGATCTTTGAATTGTGCCGGCTACATTTTACAATAAACTGTAGAATTGTTCTATGTTCATTTTCATAAATAATCTATACTCTGTTAAATATTCGGTTTCTAATTCTCAGAAGTCCTACTGAAGCTCCATGACTATCCCTCCTTAGTAATCATTTTCTCGTCCAAATCCTCTCCTTCTTCTTCAACTCGTCGTTGAATTCATTTATCATTTCTGATATGATTATACTGGCGTATTTCTTAACAGTTTTCTTAAATAAAACGCGACGATCACCCATCGCTGTTGTACCTACGACAAGTAAAAATGGACTGATTTGTTTAAACCACTAAAGTGAATGCATGTAAATGGTCACTCAGCCGAGTAGCAGACCGATAACTCAGCCGAGTCACTCGTCAGCTGTAAACCCACCATCAGCTTCGGATGAAAAAATTTCATTTTACACTTTTGATTCATTTTTGCAAAAGGAATCACCTCCTGCTCGCTTGTACCATCCTTTCTATAAATCCATCTATTAACTAAGATAATATGTCACAAATCGGAAACAGACTTTGAAATTCAAGGCCAAATTTTTTATCACACTACTGAATGGTTAGATAAAAAGTGTCATAGGAAATCGTATATTTTCAATTGCTGCAACCTTATATCGCCGATGTACAACATATTTTACCAAATTAAATAATTAAGTCTATCCAATTCCAGAGTTAATCTTCACAAATACAAATAGAAATAGAAGCATAACAAATAAGCAATAAGATCTTTATAACAACACTATGACCACTAGCGTGCACGTTTAGCACAACACTAAAGTCACTTTCTACGTAACTTCAATGATAAGAATAATTTTTGTATGTAACAATCCTTTCTACCAAAATGAATCTCGCGAGATTTGGGGTGTGCGCGAGCACGCTAAGATTCTGCCACGTCCGGCATTAAAATGCAAATATAAAAATTAAATGTCGCTTTTAATCCCGCGTATTAAGGGTGGACTTAATCCCAACACAGATATATTCTGGAATGGAATAGTAAAAAGCGCGGTGGTTGCTGCGATTTTTTTTGTCGCTTGGCAACCGATTGCCGCGTTTCGTTAAATTAATTAAAACAGGTTACCGCTTGACGAAACTGACTAATGACTTACGCATCGTCTACGCTTCCCGTATTCGTTACCCGGCGAAACTTTTGCAAATATGTACAGCGCGTGCGCTCAGAATTTCCGCCGACGTCCCTGTATTGAATAATTTAATCGTGGGTCATAAGAGCCGGGCAAAAGTGGTCCCCAGCTTCGGGCCATTACAGACTAAAGGACAAACAGGTCGAGGCACTCGCCACAGCTGCAGTTATACAAATTTATGTAACTTTCAGACTAATGAGACAAAGGGACTCGACATGGCTGAGTCGCCCTTTTGGGTCATCTTACAACCAGGACATCTGCCTCTGATGGTAACTAGTTCAGTATCGTTACGACAAACGCACCCAGTGTTCTATAAATACATAAAGGCGAGCAAGTTAAGGTGTTGTATGCATAACGGGGAACAGAAGAAAAGCGGAAAGGAACCTTTGGTGCGTATATTGGATTACTTAGTGGACCAATGAAACGCAATCATGAAGAACTGCTTAACAATTTGCGTTTGTTATATTTTCAGCTTCCTGGAGAAGAAAAGTTAATCTTGAAAACTTGAATTTGAGGTAATATGGAAATAAAACGCGATAGGGAGGAAAAATAGAAGTACAGATAGGAGAGTTTTTTTCTAGTTAAAGAAATATATTGTGGGTACACTGGAGAAACACACTATCAATGAGTCAAAAAATGGTCGTTTTTACTTTATGGTGAAAAATTCTACATATTTACATTAATTTAAAATATCTGTTGGGTTAAAATTGTCTAGCTAGCATACTATAATAAAAAATACCTGAATAAAATTTATTTTTATATCCTGGTCGGTTTACAAAAATATCCCGGTTTACTTATTTCTTGATTGTTAACGGAATTCTACGGAGAAATTAAGAGTAATGAAACATTTCTAAGAGGGTTTTATGTACAGAAAAATATGATTTGGCTCCTAAATAGATTGTCGCCGTACTTGTAATTATTGTTGTGTTTTTCATTGCATGCCATTTTGCAACCACATTTTGTACATGTTCCCAAAAAAATTTCGTTCTGTCCCCACTTTTTACCTGTCCCGGTTTGCTGGTGAAGAAATATGATAACCCTATGCAAAGTTATATTTGTCATAAAAATTTCAATTTATATTTGAAGATTACGGTACAATTTTTCATAAAATAAATTTTTTTTTAGCAAAATAAAGATTGCTTTAAAACTATATAGAAAATCCCAGTCCTAAATTTTTATTTATACGAACAAAAAATTCCTAACATTGTCTTTCGTTAGTGGCTTCAGGGTGGGGTCCCCCTTAAATAGACAATTGACTGATTTGTAAAGACTTTTTAATTGAAGAAAACATTATCCATTGTATTTGATCATATAAGAATATGTGCATTCCATCTGCGGAAGTAAATGATACTAGCTACTAGCAATCAACAATCCCATGTTACGAGTCACTCTCAGCTATATTAGTAATCTTTTAAAGAGGGTGCATGTACAGGGTGAGTATTTTTAATCTGAGATTGCTTATATTTGAGAAGTTACACTGAATTGGAAAACCTGCTTTTGGGTAGTAAAAGAGTTGGATGAGGAATCTGAATGTGTAAGAGTAAGAGTACTGAGTGAAGGCATCAAGGTCATTTCAAGGTCAGGTGCATTTTTTATGTAACACATGTATACTTTCTCTGCAGAATAGTAGAGCGTAACGAGATAAGTTGAACAACCCCTTATATTGGATGATTCTCTTAAAAAATTTGATAATATAACAATGAAGTTTAGGTGAACTTATTATGAACATACCACTGAATAGAGTAGGGGTGGCAAACTTATGACACGCGCGCCAGAGGTGGTGGCACGTACGAAAATTTTTCTGGCACGACAATGATTTACAGGTGCTATTATTAATATCTGTATATTAATCTAAAATAATTATTATATGGTTAGATACACCTAAGAAAATACTTTTGGCCAGCTTTTACTATACGACAATGTGCATGTCAAATTATGAGTTAATTCCAGAGATGGGCAAAAAATTATTCGTCATGTGTTGAAAAAAATTGCTCCTGGTTAACTTTATTTGTCGAATAAAAAAATTAACTGTATTCGTCAAATAATCTGTAGTTGAAGTAACGTTTATTTGATCCGTTATTTAAATAACTTTTTATTTGCTTAATGTCCAACTTTGGTTAATTCCTATGAAAATCTATGTTAATTTTTAAACTTGTCTGAATAAAATTCTGCAATGATTAATTTTCTACTAATTTTTCTCCTATTGAAAACTGCCCGGCACGTCAGCAATTCGATAAATATTATTTACCAATTTTTGGCACGCGCAGATAAAAACCCTAGTAGCATTTGTTGTTGGCATACAGTTGGGCCACGCACATAATATTAGTTGGCCAACAGTTAGATTTGGCACTTTTTTTTCACGTTGGGCCAACAACAGATGGCCAAGGTAGGCTTTCCTACCGTTGCCCTATTATTTATATTCTTTTCAAAAGACGTCTTAAAGACGTCCAGAAGGTGTCTTAAAGAACTTCAAAAGACGTTGAAAACACGTCTTTTTCAGGCCTGGTTTAGGAAAAAAAAATCGCGGTTGAGGAGAATCGAACCCAAACTTTCCGCTTACAAAGCAATCGCTGTTCGCACTTACCCAACACATTTCCTTGTAGACACTTCTAATTTCTAGTTACATACCTAGTATCAATTGTTTATAAAAACTGTGCAGTGACGCGAAATATTCTACAAAATATCATTCGACCTTCAAATTCATTCCTTAAAATTTCATATTCGCCTCAAGACAGACGTCCTCATTACGTATTTATAAATAAGAAAAGAAAAATCACAACTTGGAATATAATAACAGGTTTTTGGATGTAGCAAATTTTCTGACACTTATAAGACGACATTTAATCACCGTTGTAAATTTTTGTTAATTAACCAACCATAGTAATTGTAGGCCCAACATTGAATATTCGTAGGCACACTGTTGTTACTTTTTGTTAATTAACCAACCATAATAATTGTAGGCCCAACATTGAATATTCGTTGGTACACTGTCGTAACTTTTTTGCCGTAGGCTCTATGTTGGGAATTTGTAGGCAAAAACACTAACTATATCCCAACTAATTCCCAACTGTTGGCTACCGTTGGCCAACCAGAAATGCTACTAGGGAAGGTTCGTCTCATGGTCATATCTTCAACACTTCTTGGCCCGCGAGTGCACTCTTTCCAAATTTCCAAATAAAATCATCCAACATAGGGTAAAGGACCCAATTACTGCCAGATATCCAATTACTGTCACCCTAAGCTATTTTACGTAAAATAACGAATACATGATGCATAAAAAAAATTAGCATACAATTCAAACTGTTATTTATACAATACAAAAAACAGTACTTAATTTTTTCTTTGTTAATTTGAATAAAACGATAAAAAACTTTAAGCGGATATTAGGAGAATGGAAACGATGACTTTCTTACTAGCGAAAGAGAAAGAAAGGCGTTACAGAAAATGCTGTAATTGTAATATTTAAGCTATTAACATAAAAAAATATAATATTTTAAATAATATAAGCATCATAGAAAGTAATAAAGATCCGAATTCAACGATTCATTAAGTCTTTTTACTTATTAATTGGGTGACAGTGATTGGTACAAGCGTTTCAAGCATTTTGGTATTACTGTCATAGCAGTAGTTGCTCATGTACATAACACGACGTAACCTTAAAATGACAGATAAACAGTATTAGGTTAGTTGGCAGTAATTGGGGTGTCAGTAATTCAGTCAAATACATTTGAAGGGTGTCAGTAATAGATCCCGTAATATATTTTTGAAATTGATGAATTTATACATAAAAATCGAAGTTTTAAGATCCACCAAATTTTTTTCATCAAGTAAACAATAAGAAATAACAAGAACAACATATATTTTTAGTCTATAAGTACAAAACTATAAGATAATGTCAGCGTCAACGCTTAATGTGTCAGTAATTTGGTCATTTACCCTAACTGCTGTTAAAGTCACATTATTACGCTCTATCACTCTGTAAAAAACAAGGATACATGGGCCATTTAAAAATATTCAACTCACCATGAAATAATCTGAATGCCTCCACTCAGCATACTTACTCCTACACATTCAGATGTCCCCACCCATCTCCTTTAACCACTCAGAAGCAGAGCTCCCAATTCAATGTAGTTTCTGAAATATAAGTACAGATTAAAGTGGGATACCCGGTATATTCCGTATGCATTTTAAAAAAGAATTTCGCATATTTATAAACTCATGAAGCTATCAAATGTAGATCTGAAATATATTTATACGGATATAGTGAAGGAACTGGTATCGAACGAAATGCCTTCGATGCATTAGGCTACAAATGAGAATTCAGATTTTTGCAGGAGGAATATCTACATCCATCGGTGTTACGAACTTTAGAAACATAACAATAGATAACGAAAACTCGTTTTTGAACGATTAATTCCACGCAAAGAGTAGCTGTACAGGGCGAAGGGAAAATCATTCGCAAACGAACTATGGAATACAGATTGGTTCTGGACCATTTTAACCTATCACAATGGATTGTACTCGTGACGTTGCTGTCGGTGCACAGTTAGCCTGTCAAGTAGAGGTCGAAATTATTCTGCATTATTGTGAGAGGAATCCGAAATGTGTGTTCGAAACCCTTCTCGTAGGGCTATTATAACGTGGGCAACAATACGGGCAAACGCTAACACGCATACTACCACTTAACGGCCGCTCCAATTCAATTGTCATTTTGAAATGCTCGATCAATCGATGCCCTAGTAACCATTCAACGTGTAGAGGGATTCGAAACAGGAAGTTGTTTGTCTGCCACAAAATAATGCGCGCGTAGCAATCAATACGTAAACAAATACAGATTGCAGGATACAAATATTCATGAAAAAGAAAGTCAAATGGTGTTTCCCAACATTTTCTGTCCTTACACTGTTGAACAGAACTTTTCTTAGAAGGGAAGATGCCCAAACCGGAAATTCAAAAAATTATGAAATGTGGGGGATACGTAGAGGATATATAGGTATGTATTACGCAATTTCTTCCTGCCAAAATTCACTCAAAGGGAGTGAAGTTGACCCCTGAATATTCGGCTATTTTCCGATTTTGTGGCATAACACGAGTATTACCTTTTCCAAATTATAGTCTTAATTAAAAGAAGTAACTTTTGTTTGAAATTTTCTTCCTATCTCTTACAGTTCGCGAGCTGTAACACAAAATCAGAACCTAAGTACCTAGGGTGACCGTATCTAATATCGTAATGAAAATAGCGTTCTTCTTTTAGAGCGACCAAAATAAACTTTAATTGTCCAATATGTAAAAAATAAAATATTTTAAAAATCCTATTTCTATATTTGTGTAATAAAAATAAAATCAAAGATAGATAAAAAATGCATTTATAGAGCCAGAAATAATAACTACACATGTGAAAATAACTTTAAAAACTCATATATACATGAATTAATCAATATTTCTTGAGTAGGCGATATTAGGTACACTTTTTTCAGTACCGACTTTTTGCATGTTTTACGTTTTTAAATTCCTAATTGAAAATTTGTAGGTTTCAACGATTCTAACTTATGCTACATTAAAGATGAATAATTTTTTTCTACTTTGAAACGAATTGAGGCATTTGATGGAAAAAGGGCGCATAAGCTTATGTGCCCTTTTTCCTTAAATCGTTTAAATCGACTCAGGTGTATATATATATAATATGTCAAGGGCACTACTTCTCTCGCGTTCAGATTAGCTAGATGCTGTTTTATTACGTAGCGTGATCGACAAGCAGCTATATAGTCGCTGAGCGGTCGCACTACCGTGATGTCGTGCAATAAGTACTTTTGTTTCATGGAGGATTTTGTGTAAGCGAGGAAATATGGAAAGTGGGTGCGAGTGTCGAATCCGCAAGGAAAGGAGCTAATTTAGAAAAGAAAAAATTGATTTGGAAGACAGCTTGCTGCAAAAAGTCGAAGAAACTAACAACTTACTTAAATCATTATATTTTTTGTTTATTTTGTGCTTCATTTTATATTTTTTATTTAAGCAATGTATAAAAAATGTGTAACGAAATAAGTAAACAAAATTATATTTAAATAACTAAACAAAGAAGCAATTTTGTTACGAATTTACCACATTTACCGAAAAAGGGTATATAAACCATTTGCTTGGAACGTATAAATAAAGAGATATATCATTTTAAAATCATGACTTCTGTTTTCTGAACGTTTGAAGGAAACGGTAAATACATCCCTAAAAAATTGGATTTAATTGCATTACTTTTTATTAAGATACACTATAATGAAAACTTTGAAATCGATTTTCTTGAAATGACATTTTGGCGTATATGCCCTTTTCCATCAAACGCCTCAACTGCATGCAAAAATATGAATTCTTATTCAATTGACAGCGATTTAACTTTTGCTAGGCGACATTAGGTACGATCACCCTAAATACATATATATCCCCATAAAAAACTTCAAAATAATAAAAAAATTACGTCAAGTATATGAAAAAATCGAGGACGGAAAAGAGTATTATCAAATAAATTACGAAAAAAGAAGATAATAATAATTACAATATAAAAAAGATGTGAAATCAAAATAAGCTGCAAGTACATAAAGGTGCTTTCCAGCAGCGTGCAAAGGCGACACTATGTAAGACAATGTTATATAATTATATATAAAAGAAGAAGTCCTGACTTATTGACATACTGACTGACTGACTGACTGACTGACTAACTGACTCATCAACGCCCAGCTCAAACCGTTTAACCTGGGAACCTGAAATTTGGAAGGTGCATGGTTTTCATGGCGTAGGCGCCCACTAAGGAAAGATTTTTGGAAATTCTGTCCCTAAAGGGGTGAAAAAAGGTAAAAATTCGTTTCTCGAACTTCTTAATGACTCTTAGGCCCGATTAGATATTAACTTGGTTTTTACATACAAAGGTTTCACACACAAATGCCAAAAAAACAATTTCACGATTTTGCCCTAATCAACCCCTAAGGGAGTGGAAAGGGGTGAAATGTATTTTTACGGATTCCTCAAAATCTTTTAGGCCCGATTAGATATCCTCTTTATTTTTTATTTCGAAATGTTACCCACATAAATACGTAAAAATCAATTTCAGGATTTTGCTCTAATTAACCTCCGGTGGGGTGGGGGTGATGAAAAGGGGTGAAATGTATTTTTACGGAGTCCTTAATATCTCTTAAGCCCGAAGCGAAACGCGGGTATATTTTGCTAGTATACAATATTTTTTTCAAGGGATGTCACCCAACTGTTACACGCCAATTTTGGTGAGCATTACACGGATTATAGTTCTCGAAAAAATATTTGACACGTATTTTTTTGTATCAGAAAACGTTCATATCTAGGGGATGAAATCAGCCTTCAAAGTTGGGGGTGAAAAACATGTGGGGGTGCCCCACTGTAGAGAAAAATGTTTTAGACGAAAAGGATGTATTTTTGTTTAACAAATTCAGCCACGTAATCAAATTCAGTGAGAAATGACTAATTTTTAGGAAATTGTTTATAAACTAATAAACTGACGGAATACCAATCTGATTCTATGAATAAACCATATTAGTATAATATCTACGATAATCTGACTAATTCCTTACTATATTCATTACTTTATTTATACATATCTTGATGATCGATAATCAAATATGGTATTTTTCAAGAATTTTTGGAAATATTTGACATTAAGTAATTTAACAAATAAGTACAATATTAATCTATGCATTTTCTCGATTAAACTTTAGTGAAACTCAAACTGATCCATTAAAAGCTAAGACTGAAAACGTCATGTGTTCAAAGCTGAAAGGAGATATACCGAGTTCCTTGAAATTATATTAAACATACTTAAAGGAGTACTTCGAAGGATAAATTCTAGCGTATACTATTACGGTATGTATACGAAACGCATATCGAGGTCACTAAAAGCAGGAGCAGAAAATTCATTCTATTCAGAAATGGAATTTTCTCTAGATTCTTGAGAGTTGAGGAACGGTCGATTGGAAGGCAACACAGAAAAAAGGCGCATGTAAATTTCTCTTAAACGCATCGTCCGAATCACCGTCAGCTACCACCACGACCCAGAATTTACATAGAAACTCAACGCTAAGTCAATTCTCGGGTGCACGATTCTCGCGATCGGGCGAAAAAACCTCTCGCGATCTTTTCTTTGAAAGCCAGCTATAAAGAAGAAAAAGTAAGAACGACTCGGAGGAGATCTTTGCAAGCATTGTGCGAAGCGCTTTTTTACGTGCGATTCATTTTTTCATTTCTGTCACACAATTTAAAAGTACCATGTATTTAAAAACAATTTCGCGATTCAGATTATGACGAGCATCGATAGGTATAGATGGGAAAAAATCGGAATTACACAGAGCCAATTTTAGTCAGCAGGAAACCTTTTGATTGTAAGCCGACGACAAAGGAACTTACATCGTCGGTAATATCCTCATTATCCTATTTCCTTTTCTGGCCCGAAGTACATACAATGTTTGGCACAGACTGTATAGTTCACTGTGAATCGTTACTTTACATTTATAGAGGTTACCGTTAAACTCTGTAGAATATTGTAATTTGTGACAAAATAGTGTGAAGCACTGGGTCTTCCTTAAAAAAAATTTCAGAAATTTTTTATGAAGACGTATATAAGTAGTCATGGGTGATCCAAATGTATAAAATAAATATCATTTTGTATTTTCTCAGATAATCTGAATATATATCAACAAAATTTAATTATTTTAGTAACAGAATTTATTTATCATAGAAGATATGTTAGATTAACTCTAGTCCTCAGCAACTTAAAATTGCCAACACAAACTTAAAATAAAATACCTCGATATTATAAAAAATTTGTTTAAATCCAGTTTTGGTTAGGAGGATTTGTGTTGAGAGAGTTGGAGATTTTATTGTTAGTAGGAACGTTTTAGGTAATACCTGAATAATTCCATTTTTATCCCAAAAATCAGGTGGGCAAATTTTAACTGGGGAATATTTTTTGAAAATAATTTACATAAATAGTATATAGAACTTTAAATTATGTATTAGAAGTGCTACTTAAATATTGTTCAACGTAAGTTCTCTTACTACAAAACTGCGACGTGAGAAAGAGGCCGTTTCATGCGCAGCAACTTAATATTTTGCATCGAAAGAGCCTTCTACTCGAGTGAACCCCACCCCTGTCTTCTTTTCATCCCTTGCCCGTGCATTCGCGATGATGAAATCTTCGGAGCCCATAAAAGTGAAATGAAACTAGCGGATATTTTTTACCCTTTCGGCAACTGCACGTTCGGAGAGATGCACCTGCTACCTGCAGTTCAATCTTATCCGACCTTATGAGCTTCGTTTCCTTCTACAAAATGGCACGGCTGCATGAATGCTCTTTGAACGTAGAGCGTTAAAGGCAAACCAACAAAATGTATCGGATATATTTACGGAATTAGATTTCTCCTTAATCTTTCAGTGTCTACCATTTATTGTTAGAAGGGTTGTGTATATGGACCTAAACAAAATGATTTCTTGCGCCACATTAATTTATACAGAAATTTTAATACATTTTTCTACCAGTATTCTTATATTTACTTTAAATTCCAAGGTAACACTGATATTGTAAAAA
Source organism: Andrena hattorfiana (assembly GCA_944738655.2). Classification (NCBI taxonomy): domain Eukaryota; kingdom Metazoa; phylum Arthropoda; class Insecta; order Hymenoptera; family Andrenidae; genus Andrena; species Andrena hattorfiana. The sequence continues at coordinate 10,671,144 of OX122895.1, forward strand.
GTATTGTAATTGGTTTTACTATAACGATGGCGCGATATATTCGAAAATATTGTTGGAAGGAATTAATTTTTTTCTTTTTTATATCAAGTTTATTTGTGATCAATCTTCCATTACAGGAGATTATATGCAAATATGGTGTTAGTACAGGTTTTTAGACGAGAGAAACACGCAGAGTGGTCATCTATACTTCTGGATTCAGATATGTAGAAGGAATTAATGATAAGGAAATGAGGTATGTACCTACACAACAAGAATTTGACAGTATATGCACACAAATATGTAATCTATACAAAATATACTTTGTACTGTGATAAAGGAAATATAGTCATAGAATTACTTGCACAGGTTAAAACTTGAAAATGGAATTTGAAATAAAAGAATAATGTAAATGCTTGTAATACGTTTTTCTTCAGAAATTTCGGTCTTTTGATCTCGCAAACTTATTACCATACATATGTAAAATTATTGGAAAACAAATAAGCGTAAAGTTTACATGCATACCCGGTACATTTTTAATGTTGTAGATATTTCTTAGTACCGTTCAGTACTGTGTTGTATAGTGACGAATAAATAATTTATGTTAAAATTCCTATAAAATTATGTTATGCAGTATCATGATAAACAAAGGCAAAAAACAAAAGTGAAAGTCAAAAATATATATAATTTCCTATTTAAAAAAAACGGTAAATCGTTTTGAAAAATGGAAGATACGATCTAGTAAATTTGTATTACTATAAGAAATACCAGAGATAAAAAATTTATTTGCTATTTTTGATTCAATATTACATATATTATCATATATTATTCGTATATTATATCATATTACACATTATTTTATTAGCTAATATATGATTTAATGTTATTTTTGATTTGTTACTTAAATTTAATACTCACACATTTTCCGAGAAAACCGGTTCTGATGAAACAATAGGAAGAATACATAGGTACATACTTTGAATACAAGTTCAAAATTCAGCAAAAGGTATGTATCAAATTATAAGTATTGTACTTTTCATTGAAAATGAAAACACCAGTGTGTGCCAATATTTTGTTATTGATAATAGCAATTTTATGTCACATATCTCCTCTCTGTGAAAAGTTCCTTATGAAATCTGTAAACACGTGCTGTGTTCAGTGTATTAAATATGCTTGTATAACCACGATGTAAACGGCTTCGAAAAGTTTTCAGTCGAAGGAATAATTCGCGCTGTCCTGTGATAGTTCTACATATAATAATGACCGACTTTCTTCATCGTATAATTCTTTATTTGTTCCAGCGTTAGAAGAAACTCATTGGAACTGTATACCTTCTTCGCAACTAGTTAATATTTGTTACGAATTGTAGGAAATTGGTTTCGTGGTGAGTTGATATCAGTCGGAATGTAGTAAGCAATGAAGAGATGGAGGAGGAGGTTCCTTGAAGTAGTAGGTAGGCAATGTCTATCTATTATGCATAAGAGTGCTAATGACGTACTATTACCGAAAATTTGAATAGGAACGTCTCTTTTAGGAGGTAAGTCGACGAGCTGGGATTCCTAATTACCTAGGTGTTTGCCATCGATATTACCGAGAATAGATTATCGACATTAGTACGTCGAGATGAATAATGGTCAGGAAATTTTGAGGGCGTTCATTTCTGAGAAGCACACAATTGAGAGCTCGGATGCAATAAGGGGACTAGCGCTCGAAAGTGGAAAAAATTATTGTCCAAACGCTAAGAAATATTGGAAAATTAAATGTTGTTAAACTATATTTTAAAAAATACAGTGTTGTAAAGTTCGTCACGATAAACATTTTTTCTATTTACAGTTTGTTTATCGAATTATTACTGTTCGAGCTAAAAATCATAAACAAAAAATTTATCATCGTCTAAAATGATTATTTCTTTAAACATAAACTGCGATAACTTGAGTAAATATTAAGGGATCGTTATGAGACTTAAAACATAACTTCAGAAAACTCTAGCGAAGCCGTAAAATGTATGCACAAAACCCTTATGTTAAAAAATGTAATAATATTTCATTAAAAAGAAATACTGGACATTAGCCATGTTTTTCAACGTTCGCCGTTAAGAAGTATCGAGGCAATTTTGAGGTACATATAACTTGCACCAACAAAGTTTTTCATTAAAATACAACGAAAATTTTCATCAATTTTCACACTGATTAATAAATAATTGTAGAAGATATGATGATATATATATATATATATATATATAAATCTCGCGCGCCACCAGCAGTCAACGCAAGTGCTAAAACTCCTAAATAGCGCATCATACGCGGCTGCTGACTGTTGGTGGCGCGCGAGATTTATACATATCATCATATCTTCTACAATTATTTATTAATCAGTGTGAAAATTGGTGAAAATCTTCCTTGTATATTAAGGAAAAACTTTCTTGCTGCAAGTTATATGTACCTCAAAATTGCCTCGATACTTTTTAACGGCGAACGTTGAAAAACATGGGTTATGTTCAGTATGTATTTTCAATTAAATATTATTACATTTTTTAACATAAGGGTTTTGTGCATACATTTTACGGCTTCCCTAGAGTTTTCTAAAGTTATGTTTTAAGTCTCATAACAATCCGTTAATATTTACTCAAGTTATCGCAATGTATGTTTAAAGAAATATTGATTTTAGATGATGAAAATTTTTTTATTTATAATTTTTAGCTCGAACAGTAATGATTCGATAAACAAACTGTAAATAGAAAAAATGTTTATCGTGACGAGCTTTACAACACTATATATTTTAAAATACAGTTTAACAATATTTAATTTTCCAATATTTCTTAGCGTTTGGACTATTATTTTTCCCATTTTCAAGCGCTAGTCCCCTTATTGCATCTAGCCGTCAATTATTCACGAAGTATCCACTTACCCCATACGTATATTATATTTCACATATTTAATCAATGTCGAAGCTCAAATTACCAATTAGAATTCACATTACTATAAATCGTGATTAATGTAATTTAGATTAAGTTGCGCACAATTTCAAAATGATGTAATGTTTATTTAAAATACTATTGTTATCTGTGAAATAGCAAAGATTATATACAAAAGTTAATTACAATAAATTAGTATTGATCCAACTGCCATGTTATTCTAAGTTTTTAGCTGTTATAGATTGAACTAGTTTCTCTGCGAAATTCATGTTCATCTTGTTCCATTCTTCTAATAAAATTTTCCAACTAAATATAGAAATATTAATTAAGGTTTATACTAATGTGGATTAGAATTGGCAATTCTACCTTTAACATTGATCAAATATGTTATGTGTTTGCAGTGGATGGATACTTTTTTAAGTAACAGTACCTTGAAAACATAAAAAGTAGGTAACTACAAAACGCGGCAAGAATAAATTAATTCGAAGCAGTGCAATTTTTTAATGTTCTATATCATTATTTAATAAGTTGAAGTTCGAAATTATAAGTTCAAGTGCAAAAATTGCGCAATTACTTTTATAATATTATCGTGTAATTATTCTCACGAACGAGTGTTAAACGTTTTGGAAACTTTCATGTCACGCTTCACGGGAAAAATTATACCTTCCCGTGTGAAGCTCCACCTCGAAGTTGGCCTCTCAGTCCGTCTAGGAAGAAATCGGATTCACATTTGAATTTTAAGCGATTCTTTAGAGAATCGGTAGCTTGGTTTTCGATGACCTCATTCGCATTTAAGATGAAAAGTTCTAAGATGGACTTACAATCATCCCTTTGGAACTACTTCAAGCAGTAATTTGAAATCTTCTTACTTTACATTACTTGATATTCTATGTCAGATAGTCAATGTTGAAAAATGAATATTATATTTTAGAAAATAAGTAACTTATTATAAATAACAAAGAATGTGTATAAATACAAGATTGCTGCTGACCTAAAAATGATTTGCCCAAGGACCTCACCACCATAATTTATAACTAATTTGGTATAAAAAAATATGTCCCTTTATATACATATGTAATAGTACCTGTTCATGTCAATTTTTTAACTTTCCGTGCCGAGGTTTCAGGAACATTACATTGTAAAGAAGATTAGTAAGTACACTACTTGTTTACTATTTGGAATGCTAGCCGTAATAAAACGAATCTAATTTACAATAAATATTTTCAGTAAAAAATTAGTAACTTCCTTTCATTTCATGAAAATGAAAATATCTGGATGGGATACAACATTGCAAATGGGAACTGTTCCTGTCACCGAGTTGTTGTTCTGGTAAAATATTGAAAGAGTAAATTGATGAAGCTTGAAGAACTGCTTCAGACAGTAAGTAGGTATGTTTGTCGTATTACTATAGTGCAGAAATTATTCTGTAACTATTTACAACTGTAGTTTACTTAACGTACCTGCTGAAGTGTGATTGTACTCTTGTATTTGAAGTTTAGCACTGTATTTAACCGGTTAACTGGCATGGCTTTTTTACTATTCGTGCCCAAACTGGCAACATCAAAAAATTTAGTGAATCACACAAAATTTGGTATCCAAGGGTATGGCGACCCCAAAAACCCCTATATACAATTTTTCTAAATCCTGATAATATTTTAATATTTGGCAGCCATTTTGGGTCGGCCACTTTGAGTCTGCCATATTAAATTTTACAATTCCAATGCCAAATTCAGATTCAGCGACCCCAAAAATCATTACATACCAAGTTTCATTCAAATCGTTTGAAAATCAAAAAAGTTATTCCATTTGATCATATATGATACATAAGCAGAATTGGCCAGATTTTTTTTTTGATCATATATGATACATTGCCAGTTAACCGGTTAAAGTTGTGCTCCGATCATGTTCGTTTTCATTTCCTGCACTAAGACAGGCGCGTAATAAATTACAAAAAAAGTAGAATTTTCTTTTTTTCTGGATTGAAATTACTAGGTATACATTTTAGTGAGACAAAAATTATGTTTGTCTGGAGTTATATCGAAAGATCTCATTTTCTTTTGAAAATACATTTCTTCAAACAACCAATACGACAAATACCGAAAATACAAATAAATAACGTCTGAATGAACAGATCGTTAAATTGTTATCATTTAATTCGTCCATTAATATGAAACCACTGGCCCGCAAAAAGGCAATTTAAATATTCTTTTAGACTTTACTTTATAACATACTCTCTTTAAGGTAAACGTAGAAGTGAAATTATTATTAAGCTAACTGTAGAAGTGAATTTATTATAAAGTAACTATACATTTTCATGCATTTAAGCGTAAGGAAAGTGCTTTATTTTTTTATTAGGAAGTCTGTCAAGTTGACACCCCCAAGTTCAAGTTTTTATAAAATAGAAACAGTTTTTCCAACCAAAATTTTCGTTTGTCCACCCTTCAATAAAAAGTTATAACCAAATTAAAAAATTTATAATCGGAATCCTCATGAACACTTTTCATTGATTCTTAAGTGAAATATGATTGTCCACGTTTGTCCACATTTGTAAAACCAAAAATTTCGTCTGTCCACCCCTCAAAAGAGAGTTACTTATAAAGAATCTAAAACAAATGAACACTAACCTTTATGAACAAACCAGACTGCATTACCTTCAAACTACATAAGTACTTGAATCACTTGGATGGGGAAAAACTTCGGAATGACCCTGAACTTTGACTCATTCTGTATATAAAATAAAAATTCGTCTTTTCAGTAAGTTCTCTATTATGTCTTATAAACCGTGTGACCAATCTGGATAAAATTTTACGTAGTTACTCGTCGGAGTGACTTCATGGCAAATTAGAAGTGCTCAGGGCAGTCAATGTTTGTTTGTGTTTTTTTGTTAATAACTCGATTCTACTAAGTAGGTGGACAAACGGAAATTGTAGGATGACAAATTGTGAACAATCATATCCCACTGAAAAATCAATAAAAAATATTCATGAGTGTGTTGATGAAAATTTTTTTAATTCTGTCATACTTTTGTAGGGTAGACAAACGAAAATTGTGGTTGGACAAATGTGGATAAATCGTAGAAAAACGAAGACTGTTTCTATTTTATAAAAATTTCTACTTGGAGATGACAACTTCACAGACCTAAAAGTAGGACAGAAAATTTAAGAAAGCGATATAATATCAATGAATTGTTGTGTGAATGAATTGGGTGAGCCTTCAAAAACTATTGTGGATAACAGAAAAAAAATTATTAGTGTTTTAGTGCTATTCACTCGAACCCTTTGTGCGGTAAATGAGGTTCTCCAACCGAGTCCCTGGCCAACGAAAGGGCCACACTAACTATTATTAAAAATGCAATAGGGTATAGTATTTGAAAATTTTAAAAATGTTTTATAAAACGTGTACCATTTATTTGAAACACTTCTTCGCATTTTGCATACCTGACAGTTATTTTTAAATTCAATGGAGCAATGTAGATAAATGGAAAGAGCTCATCTATGTACCGCGATTTATGTTACTCTTTGAACGCGTAGATTAATCGATATATCAAAGTAACGCGTACAGTTCGTTAACAAGCTTTCCATAATTTCAACGGTATATCGACCAGACCAATGGTTTCCGTATTAACCGAATATACGGTAGAAATGCGTCAAAAGCTGAAACTATCCTGTAATTACGCGGAAATATCGTATTCTGGCAGTCACGTAGATCCAAGTTACAAAGAGAGACACGAGATATTGGTCCTTATTCTCTTATGTCCAGTCATATCGAATCGATGACACGTCATGACACATTTCGCTTCTAAATATCTCGAAGACATCACGATGTTTGCTTGTTATTTAAAATTTTTCAGAAATCAAAAAATGAGTTGAACAAATTGCTTAAAATTCCAACAAGGTCCATTATTAAAAAATATGGTATGAAGGTAAAAAAATTGTTTAATTTTTAACATTCGGAAATTTTAACGTCGTCCATTATTAAAAGATATGGTATAAGGTTAAAAAAATTGTTTATTTTCTAATGGAGATTGTTCATGATAATATCAAACACTGATGTAAGTAAGAAAGGGAAAATTTAAATAATTCGAGAGAGGAATACTTACTTAATGAAATGAATGTTGTAGAGTCTTGTTACATAAAATGTATTGCATGCCACGATAATACTATACTGTCATAATGCATTTAGTGAGCAATTTCGAAACGACATTTTCAAAATGTGTTACTCTCTTGATATACAGTCTTATTAAAGCATTGGCACTGCCCCTACAGCACATTTGTTGCCGAAATGTCTCAGTTACATTACGGTTTGATATTGGAAACATTGCACGGAATATTGCCGAAAAGTTACAAGTACATTGCTATGTCCGCCCTGTGCAACATTGCAGGATATATTTCTGCAACATTTCTGAGATTTTACAGCAATGTTCGCGCAACATTTCTGAGATTCTACAGCAATGTTCGCGCAACATTTCTGAGATTTTACAGCAATGGTCAGGCAACATTTCTGAGATATTACAGCAATGTTCGCGCAACATTTCTGAGATTTTACAGCAATGGTAAGGCAACATTGCTGAGATTTTACAGAAATGGTCGCGCAACATTTCTGAGATTTTACAGCAATGGTCAGGCAACATTTCTGAGATTTTACAGCAATGGTCCCGCAACGTTTCGGGCAGTAGGGCCAAAAATAAAAATAACGGTATTTTTATATACACGAACATATATTGCATATACCGGACGTGTCTGTGAGGGGGACATGAAATATCATTGTGTATAAGGTCCGTGTACCTTTTATAAATAGAAAAATCCTTTTACCCCACGGAGATTCGAAACCTGCGACCTGTAGAACCGTAGATGAACACTTTACCGCTGCAGCTACAACTGTTGATTGAGAAGTTTACTTACGTATTCGAACTTACAGTCCTACCATGCAACACTTTAAACAGAAATTATTCAAAAACGAAGATTCGTTTTGACAAACCCCACATTACATCTCCCTAATCGCGGATCCGAATATTTCACAACAAATTCATTCCGACGCTTGATGTTGTATGAAGTTGATTCATATTCTGAAATGAAATATCCTGCGTAGTACAAGAAAATACTGTTGTTTTAATTCTTAGCGCATTTTTAATACAATCGTTTAACATAATTTTGTTTATATATTTTTTATTTTCTAGTCTGTAGTGTTAGTGGATATACATTTCACAGCTCAGACTTCTTTACAAATATAATTTATTGCTGTAAACAGTTTAACAGTTTGTTTAAACCTTATAGTGCTAATTAACTTACTTATAGGAGGTAGCCTGTGAAATGTAATACAGTATTCTATTTGTCGACATATGTGATATAAATAATTAATACAATTACTTAATTAACACATATGGTTTAAATAACATTATTAACTATATGCAGCAAGAAAAGATATTCGTAAACAAAGTGTTACACGTGCCAATTACTGCCAGTGTCCCTATCATTGACATTTAATTTATTATGCGTAATGAAAAAGTTCCGTATTGTCGAGTGAAAATTTCTAAGTCCGGATATGTTGCGGATTGATTGCCGAAATCTTGCCGTTAAGTTGCAAACCGTTAAGTTGCAAACCGTTAAGTTGCAACTTAACGGCAAGATTTCGGCAATCAATCCGCAACATATCTGGACTCAGAAATTTTCACTCGACAATACGGAACTTTTTCATTACGCATGATAAATTAAATGTCAATGATAGGGACACTGGCAGTAATTGGCACGTGTAACACCTTTTTTACGAATATCTTTTCTGGCTGCATATAGTTAATGAATTTGTTTAAACTCTATATTGTTAATCGAATAATTGTATTAATTATTTATATAAGATATTGTCCACGTTCGCATACATTCCCTCGGAGGTAGCCTGTGGAATCTTAGACTGTACTCTGCGTGTCGACAATTCGAGATCGCTCCGCGAAATTCCGGATATGTTGCGGATTAATTGCTGAAATCTTGCTCACAAGTTGCAAACTCGCAACTTATCAGCAAGATTTCGGCAATCAATCCGCAACATATCCGGACTTAGAAATTTTCACTCGACGATACGGAACTTGTTCATTACGCATAATAAATTAAATATGAATGGTAGGGACACTGTCAGTAATTGACACGTGTGACACTTATTTGCATATCTCTATTGTTGCTGTATATAGTTAATGAATTTGTTTAAACAATATGTGTTAATTGAATAATTGTATTAATTATTTATATAAAATATTGTCCACGTTCGCATGCATTCCCTCGGAGGTAGCCTGTGGAATCTTAGACTGTATTCTGCGTGTCCACAATTCGAGATCGCTCCGCGTAATTCCGGATTTATTGCGGATTCGTTGCTGAAACATTTCATGTGGATTGTACCTCAATATATGCGCAATATTTCACGTCAATATGTGCGCAATATTCCAGAAATATTGCACAAACTTAGCCATTGTATTATTGCACGGCAATATGTGCGCAATATTCCCGAAATATTGCACAAACTTTGCCATTGTATTATTGCACGGCAATATGTGCGCAATATTCCTGAAATATTGCACAAACTTGGCCATTGTAATATTGCACTTCAATATGTGCGCAATATTCCTGAAACATTGCATAAATCTGGCCATAGCAATATTACACGGCAATGTGTGCGCAATATTTTTGTAACATTGCACAAAGGTGGCCATTGAAATATTGCACGGCAATGTTTCTAGAATTTTGCAGTAATATTGCAATGCAACTCGCAACCAAACGGCAACATTGCAATGTACTGCAACTTTTGTGCAACGTTTCTGCAACAAAATGTGCTGTAGGGGTGTAGGCGATTGAGTACAGAAACATTCGAGTCCTTCAGTTGACAAGTTATACATACATATATGTACTTCATTTTGAGACACAAGAATCTTCGTGCATTATCTATTTATGCTAACATGGAAGCAACTCCAAATGTATTTTTGTGTTAAAATCTCGCTGAGCATTTCTATATAAATTACGTGGCAAACGTTTTCTCGAAGAGGAAGTGATAGAAGGGGAGAAGAAAGGACTGGTTCGTTTGGCTGTCTTTAACAAAGGATGAGCATTTCCAAAGCTTTCCGCAAATGCAGAATTGATCACTTGTTAGAGCACTGTTGGCGAGCTGAAATGGCAGTTCTATGGTCCGCGATGCGAAGAGGTGTTCGAGAATAATGATGATCAGAAAAAGATCTTTCTCCCTATTAATAGTCAGCCATTCTGTAGCTGATATTAATACAGAACGGTGAAAAGAATGTTGAAAAACATAGTATTCTCGAATTCCAATCGACATAGATTCACATATGGTAGTTACTCTACTCCTCATTAAATTCGGGCTCGTTTGATTTGAGGATTTACGATATGGAAGCACATTAATTAATATAGAATTCCACCCTGTTCCCTCATTGTAATTCTCGTACTGCTTTTAATGTCATTATTGGTTATGCTTCTGTAATAAAGATGACATCTACATATTCTATATGGCAAATTAGTTTAAGGTGATTACTGAGTTACAAAAACTTTAATAACCTATAATTTAGTCATATATGATATGACTGAAAAACTGCATATAAATTATAATTATGTAATAGTAACTGGCCATTTTAATTTGGAAGTAACTGGAACGCGTTGAGGTCGAAATAATGTATAGAGAAAATGCTTTGTAATAACACAGTGAAATTAACTTCACCTTAAAGTTTACATTTGGAAGTTACGAATTTTGAATTTTAAACAGCAAGTAGTTTCGCTTGAAATGTGTAATTTGGAGAGAATAAAGCTGAGGTACATAAATCCTGATCTCCATTCCGATAATCTTCTTCCTTGTTAGCTTTGTCAGAGAACTTTACAGAAAGATAAACAACGGAAGTTTTGTTGTTTCAAACTAATATAAAATGTGGTACGTTGGAATTTCTTTCTACCTTATCTAGAATTTACTGTATGACATATATCCAAAATTTAGAATATACATATTCAAAATAAATAAGAAACTTGTAAATTGAATACAGAAGTCTTGTCATTATTTTAATAAGCACGATTCTGGATTCACATAAATGTATAAAATGTTTCAAGTATTTGCTGTTCTAACGTGTATGCTAATACAGCTACTGAATCTTACTTTAATAACTTGTATACTTTGTTCTACTTTATAATAAATCATATTCAACATGTCACGTGTTCTTAGCACTAACAGGGGAACACCCCGAACCCGGAAATTAAAAAAATTCTGAACCTGTGTGCATAAGTAGGGGATTTCCTTCTGATTACAAAGCAATTTTTGTTTGCTGCCCAAATTCACTCGAAGGGGGCGAATTTAACCCCTAAAAATTCGGCTATTTTCCGATTTTGTGTTATAACTCGCAAACTGTAAGCGATAGAAAAAAGTTTCAAGACAAAAGTTACTTACTTTTTTTAATTAGACTTCTCATTTGGTAAACAAATTATTTTACAGTTCACGACTTCTTAGGATCTTGACTGGCCCGACGTATATTTGAATTTGTGTATTACTTAGTTTACTTTACTTTACTTAATTATTAACTACTTTCACTGCGTATAAATTATAATAAATTAAAATTAGAAAAAATAAGAAATGTAAATACAATTTAGCATCTAAATCGATAGGGAGATATAATCGCACAGTGGTCTGCGACATTTCGTGACCAATTTTTCAAGTTTAATTTTTTTTTCAAAAAACTCTTTTTTCTATAAATTGGCAACTCTTTAAAGCTTCGAAATCTAAATATAAATAGTCTAAAGTAAAAATCATGAATTTGAAAGCGAGACTAATTCTTTTAAATACCTATTCATTACAGAACATCTGAATACCGGTTTGTGTTATAGCTTTATGCATGGGAAGAGATGTATTTCAATTACTTCATTGTATCATACGCATTTTCATCCATGTATAAATAGTGCAATGTTTATAACAATTGGAATCCGCCATCCTGAATTTTGAATTTTTGGTGTCAGATTCGTTATCAGCTACCTCAAAACTTTCAATCATCAAGTTTCAGAAAGATCCGATGGAATCTTGAATTTTGGCCACGAAAATTCGCGTCTCCAGACCACTGCGGATAACAGATAACGAATAAGGGAATATTGGAATAGTGGAACACTCGCTTTCCTCGTACTGATTATTCTTGTACTAGCTTTACTAATCGGCTTCGCCCGAAATTAAGATTCTGATTTTATAAAAAAAGAATTTTTTTAGTATTTTTGTGAAAATGGTTACATTCATCTGGAGTAGTCAAGCATAATGAGCTGAGGTAAACTTCGTGATCCCAGAGTTTATCGTTCGAAAGTTTTTAGGCGACAGACAAACACACAAACTTATAGAAGCTTTCTGTTTTATATACTAATATATCAAAAAGAATAACACAAGTAACAATAATGCAAAAATGAAAAATAATATAAATATACTATTATAGATCCTCCAACTTTGTATATCCTTGGTCTGTTTTCTTTAGCTGCTGACGTATTTCCTGTTTCGTTCCAACAGTTGATACTGCACGTTGTATAATGGCATTACATATGTTAAAGTGTGTTTAGACCAAAGGAACAAATGCTCGTTTACCCCCCACTTCGACAAATTTCATGCTGATTCAGTGTAAACGGCAATCGAACAATGTTCGTGTAGATTATATGAAGGAAGTATTTTGAATAAAATATTTATTCGTATTAAAATATTTATTTGTATAAAAATATATCTGCTTAACATTATTTAATACATTTTTTTCTTTGTATAAATAGCCATTGTTATAATTGGCGCAATTTTTGTATATCATTAATTTTGTAAAGCTATTAATTTACGATAATGTTTTTAAATGGAATTCTTTTTGATTGGTTAATTAAAATGTCCGCGATATGAGTAATAGAATGTATGAACACAGCATTTTAGCTGTGTATATGTAGTTGTGTCATCTTAAGCGCAGTTGGAAAGCACCTTTATGTACTTGCAGCTCATTTTGATTTCACATCTTTTTTTATTTTGTCATTATTATTATTATCTTCTATTTTTGTGATATATATTTGATTTCATGTACTTGGCGTAATTTTTTTACTTTTTTGAAGTTTTTTATGGGGATCTCACTTCTTTTTACAAAGATAATTTGCATACTTCAGATAATTTTTAATATTATATTTATTATTATCTTCTATTTTTTGTGATTACGAATTACCGTGATTAAAATTACACGACGAATGTCTGCCTTATAGCTGACAAATTTATAAATTTCGTTAAATATATGTACAAATACTACTTAAATGTTTCCTACACGCGACAAGACTAAAAATAGTAGGAAATTAATATGAATATATAGGAATAAAATGTAAGCATTCATATTATACAGGGTCTTATTGTTTTTTAAACAAATATTACAACATATCCCATGCCAAAAAATAAAAAGTGCGTTATGTTAATATTCATCGAAAAATACTTTGTTTAAAAATTTATTAACAGTGTAGGATTTATAGAAAACAATAACCGGCTGGAGAATATTCACAAACCGTTCCTATGAACACGTTTTAATACATATTTATTAATAATTACTAGTTTTCTGATTCTTAATACTGTCATAAATTTTTTTCTCTGACGTAGATCACACTGAACATAAAATCCACATTTTAGTTATTTATTTAAGTTACAACTTACGAACTTACATAGAAATAGAGTGGCATTTTGCTATAGTAAGTATAGACTACAAAATGTGTCCGAACGAGGTGAGAGCGTATGGCAGAAAGTCTTGTTGCTGGAAATTTAAATGCTAATGGTAATAATTCAACAAACTTGAACAAAGAGATCCAATATTTTCAACACACAATTGATTGGTTTTGGTATAAAATTAGTTTAGTATATTTATTGGTGAATTAAAATATTGTTAATGAGTATCTAAAAAATTAATGAATTAATGAATGCGTGGCAACTACTGTGGATTTTATTAAATTATTACGAATGTCTTTCACAATAGATTGAAAAGCATCAAGGGAGATGTGTTTTCAGCGTACTTTCTTCACTAATGTGACTTGCTCTACATTGCAAGCAGTCCACCGTAAATAATCTATTTTCTTAATAATTCTTAATGCTATGTCTTTTGACAATTTTTGTAGATTTACCTTATTTGACAAATATTCAGAAACTTGTGTGAAAGAAGATGCTCTGTCTATCTATCTATCTATCTATCTAATCTTCTCCGGACAACCTCCAAGCCTGTGCATCCCCTTCATTTCTATCCATCCAAGCCTGTGCGTCCCCTTCATTTCTATCCAAGCCTGTGCGTCACCTTCATTTTTATCCAAGTCCTGTGCGTCCCCTTCATTTCTATAATATAAACGTTACATAAAAACTCTAAATTGCTGGTATAAAAATATCTGGCAATTTAAAAGCAATGCAATTTGTTACAATATATATATTATTTTGTACATGCATGGTACAAATTTCCAGAAACTTAAGAAGATGCTTCTCTGTCGAACCTTCTCCGGACAACTTCCAAGTCTGCGACTCTACATAAGAAATCTATTTAAAAAATTTTGGCGACTTACCTTGTTAATTGAGACAATAATTCAGTCTCCTATTTAGTGTAAAAACTCGTGACATTTCAAATTCGGACAACTTACTTTATTTGACACTTATCACTTGGTAGGTTATAAAATTCAAAATAATATATATAAGTATGTTTGTACAATGACGGATGACGATCCCTGCCGAATAATCCCGAGAGTCGACGGAAGAAGAACGAACATGTGTTGGCTGAAGGTGTGTGTGTAACGCGTGTATACGTATTATGTGGACGAAAATTTGGCTTGGAGAATCAGGAGAAGAATCATAAGAAAAATCTTACCGTTTCCGACTGATCCATGAGACGATATTACGATATCTCTGTCATACGTGGACCGATTTTATTGAAATTGGTCTTATTCGAAAACTTATATGCGGTTTACATAAGAAAAATGTCTTCAAATTTAGAAAATAATGCAGGCGTGATGAGATATTAATGAAATAAGTTTCAGGTTAGGTTGGAATAGCCGGGCGACGAGTAAATGATAGCGGTAGCGATAACCATAAATGTGTCGCGAATACAAATAAAATCATGTAGTAAAATGGCTTCGAAAAACTGATGAGAATCATCTGAATTTTGATCTACACTTTCTAGATTCTAGTTAGAAACAACTAAAAATTTGAGTCGATTTCATCCAGAAAGATGTGTGTTTGAACATGCATTTACGATATGCAAATCTGTGTAAGAACTGGTAGCAAAATAACTTGAAAAGACCAATAGATTCCATTTTGGTATGGATATGGATTTCCAGATAGAACCAGCTTAAAAAATGAACAAAGTTACTCAAGAAGTTTACTAGTAACATGCGAGTTACTTCGTGTAAATCCGATCAGAACCAATGACAAATCGTGTTAGGAAATACAGATAGATAACATCAAATTTTTACATGCATATCCGGTTTGAAACTGAGAGAAAATATTTCATCTGGTCCAATTTGCAATTTACGGGAAGAAAACCGCATTAATCCGGATTTAAAAATTTTTAATGCAGTTCTAAGTGGCAGTTCCAGCAGGGTGCATAAAAATGTTTTCCTTTTCCTTTTTAATAGATGTTAAGTAGATGCCAATGTTACACCGTACTGCCAATATTCCCCCAGTTTACGGTACTGCCCGGTTAAATATTCGCGTTGTCAGGACCGAACGCAAGTATTTAACCGAGGTATGGCAACAAACCTGTCCACCCTTGACTAGGTTTTATGGGCGAACCGGTCGACGAGGAAGCCGAGAGTCTTAAAATTTTCAAGGTCCCAATCTTTCATTGCATATTCATAAAAAGGATACCAATGCATTCCCGAGATTTTCCTGAGCACAATGAATCCAAACGCTACGCCATTTAGACTATTTGCAACGATATAGGATGCATACTTGATTTGCAAAATGTAGAAATTATTCTACATTTTGCAAATCAAGTATGCATCCCAAATTAAAAATAGTTCGAATAGCATCGCTCAGGTCTTCAAAAGATTCGATCTAAGAAATTCAAATTTAATCAAACGCACTTTGCGTAAAGTTTTACCCCAAATATTAACACTGATTAATTACACAAAATTCGGACAGTTAACGACTGAGGGCCCCAGTGGAAAACAGGCACATGTCACTGTTTCATGATTTTAGAAGAAAGCAATTTGAAGGAAAAACTGAGGCAGTGAGAACAACAACGTACTAACCCACATTGAAATCTTTTTTCCTGTTTTGTATGATTAGTAGAGCCTATTGGAATACATTATTACTACTAACTACTAATAATTGTTTTCATAGGAAATGCGACACGAAATTGTAATTATTTTAAACGGTACTTGAATTAGATGGTAAACGGCAACTATTGTCAAATTTTAGCTGAAAAATTATTTTCCTAGGAAATGCAGTATGAAATTGTAATTATTTTAAACGGTACATGAATTAGATAGTAAATGGCGACTATCATCAAATTTTAGCCGAAAAATTAATTGTATTCGGTCACGTGTCCCTATGGAGCCGAGTGGTATGGACCCCTTTTCATCTACACCTTGTTTTTTCTCAGCGTGAAAAAGATTTAATATGATGCTGCGCGGTGAAACGTAAGTACATGCTATTATATCAGGAGGTGGTAGAATTACACTACATTGCAGGAACGAATTAAGGGTACAAAGAAACGAAAATTTATACATATGTGGCAAGTGCCTGTTTTCCACTGGGCCCCTCAATTTTGTATATTAATATGATGTGTACATGAATTGCATCCATATCAGAATACACGTCAAAAAGTGCGATTAATTATCAGCCTTTGTTCGAAATATAAATCTACTTTAATTTCCTACGCACATATTGATCAAGGCCCTTACATAATTCGGTAAGCTGGTAATCGAACACGACTGCCCTCAGCATAATCCAGTGGTACAATTGATTGCAGAGCGCAGGCTAAATCCCTTAAGGTGCTGAATATGCTTGTCATTCTACGCGTCATTGACCACCCCTTTTGTTCCATACAGACTTCTAGAACGTTAATTGTAGCTGAACCGCAATACTCTTTATCATAAGAATAATGGCCCAATGAATCCCTTAATCCCTATCCATTTTCGTGTCGAGTCATTTTTCAAATACTTTCAAACTAATTACAATAAGTAAATCTTGTATAGTTTTAGTTGGACAACGAGTTGGAACTTACTAGAGTTATTAGGCACTGTACTTGGCTTTATTCATTTTCGTATTGCTCTAATTTCAATATACAAACCAGGGTTGGAGTTTTTTTATTTGAGTAACAAAGAGAAGGTAATAAATAATAATCAAAATCATCAATCAAAAGTAAAATAATAATTCATTTCAATTTCAACAACTAGCAAGTGTTTTTATTCATGTAGTTACAGACTAACTAAACATTCATTATTTAAAAGATATTCTTGTTTCTTGACTAAATTATATTGAATTAGTTTACAATTTAATATAAGGTAAAAAGTTTTTTGAAATGATTATTTGAAAAGTACCTATGATAATAAAATAATAGAAAATTATTTGTAAAATTAAATAAATTACATATACTTCGATAACGCCCAAATCTGTTATAAATTTATAAAGATGATATTGGAAATTGTGATAAAACGTCTAGTAACTTACAACTTTGTTCACAATGGACTATTACGTGTACATACTCGTCTGGATCATGTATCTAGTTTTACTCTCTGTATTGAAATAAGCGAAACTGGACAACGTTTGGGTATAGAATCTTAAGTTGACACAGATAAAATTGAGAAGCAATACATCAGTTTTAATAATTAAATATTCGTTTAACATTCCCGTGAACTACAAATGTCTACACAGAACTAACACTCATCATATAATACGCGAAAACGTGAAGTAGAGTAAGTCTCAAAGGATTAAAACCACTAGCCATATAATAATATACTTAGAACTCTTTTTTCACAATTAATTGTGTGTTACAAGGAACTTAGTCTCGTATTATTACTGTATTTATTTTATCTCGAGATCTATTTAAACGTGAAATGATGTGGAATATTTGCTACCTACGTAGATCGATTAGGAGTACTGGCGAAGTTTTACAGTGGTTATATATTCAACAACATAGCGAAATCTAAAATTTTAGGAAGCAACAGGGCAGTAGAGACGAACTATTGGAGGTGAAAATAAGAAATAGAAATAGTAGGAATGCAGAGCTGGAATTGAAACGAATTGGGACGAAAGAACAATTGTTCTCGAATTACAACCCCGGCGTAGC
This sequence comes from Andrena hattorfiana, assembly GCA_944738655.2. Taxonomy (NCBI): domain Eukaryota; kingdom Metazoa; phylum Arthropoda; class Insecta; order Hymenoptera; family Andrenidae; genus Andrena; species Andrena hattorfiana. The sequence goes on from OX122895.1 coordinate 10,689,311, forward strand.
CAACTTTTTTACACGTGTAGCTTCCTACCGCGTAACTATTACGCTGTGGTATCAAAACTACGTTCTACGTAGATAAACTACCCAACGCGAAACAGACTTCCTGTAGATTGATCAAATAGGAGGTAGGTACAGTTTCATTATCAACGATGTGTCACTTCCCTCATCGCTGCTATAATCGTTATTGATTTCTTCACGAGGCGAATTCGTCGCAAAAAACCTTCCGCTGAATCGTGGATTCGAACAAATTTGCGCAGTAAGCTTACCCAGAAAATAGCTCATTTCCAGAGTCCAAGAACAAGGAATAGTTTTTATTCCCTGTCTGCCAAAACGCAATATTCAAGGACCACCAAGTACCTACGCTAAACTACGAAAATAAAACAATGCATAGCCATTACTCACCGTTGTTGAGAGGACACGAGGGAACTGCAGCTTTAAAGATACAACACAAACAACAACAGGACTCCAGCACACTAATCACTCATCAAGCACACGTGTACTCGAAAGGGACTGCCCTCATTAAGGCTATCACTGAAGACGTACTTCCCAGCCAACCTTCAGTCGCTAATAAATGTCCTTTAAATCCCTCTAGGACGAAACACGTGAGCATAAACGCATTTAAGTCCCATAAACGTCGAAACTTGTTTTCTAATCTGATTGTCTTCTTCATCAGCCTCGGCTACTTTCGATCAATGAGCGACGATCGATGGAGGATCGATGGACCAGTCTTAAATGGAATCATTTAACAGTGCACAAAATAGAAAAATAGAAAAGTTCCCTTTACCGATTCACGGTGCAGGTATGAACAAAGACTGTCCGGATAGCGACCAGCCTCGATTCGATACAGGCTCGATAAGAGGTCGATAGATCAATGCGAGGATCTAACACGAATTCCCGATCGTTGATGCACTATCGGCGCACGAACACTGGAACTCGGTCCCTCGTCGACAGGGGGGAACACGAACGTTGCTCGATATTCGCGACGTTTATCGCGGCAATGAATAACACGGGGTTCGATCGGGGAGACTCAAAAAGACGATTTAGTGAAGCAAGATAAAGGCGCGCGCGGTACGGCAGCGGAACGTGAGTGCCGCTTCGAATGCCGACTGATCCAGCAGGCTCGCGAAGCGCGCAGGTCCCCTCGAACGTCCCACGTCGGACTCGACCGCTGCCACTGACTCTGACTTCGATTCCCGCGGACAAGCATTTGTCGTGCCAGCGGGAAACACGACGCTTTCTTACGTGCGAAGCACCCTTTCGGAGATTCCTCTCGCTCCGAAGATCGTGGCACTTCGAGCAGTCTTCCGTGAGATCTTTGTATTTATATGTAAACAGTTTTTTGTATAACTTCTATGAACCATGTTTCACGAAAGTGCGTTTCTGTATGTTTATGGTTAAGGGAATGTGTAACATATAGAGTGTGCAAATTGTATATTTTCTTTCACTTACTTCAAAATAAACAAGAATATTGATAAGTGTGCTATCAGTTCGTTCCGGACTGTAGGTGCTGATTACGCGGGAACTAGTTTTTAGGAATTTTATTCTACGTCAATCGTGCATAGTAAATGCGTAGAGTGTTCTGTTAAAAGTGAAGACTACTAATTGTTAATTTTAGAATGCTATCAACCAATCTCATATTACCAAAAGTGTGGTTTTATTGAGTTTTGGGATTAAATAGTATGGTCGTCTGCAATAAGGGGACTAGCGCTCGAAAATGGGAAAAATGATTGTCCAACCGCTAAGGAAGATTGGAAAATTAAATGTTGTTAAACTGTATTTGAAAAAATATAGTGTTGTAAAGCTCGTCGCAGCACACAGTTTTCTATTCATAGTTTGTTTATCCAGTCATTACAATTCGAGCTTAAAAATATAAATAAAAAATTTTTCAGCGTCTAAAGTCAATATTTCTTTAAGCATAAATTGCGATAACTTGAGTAAATATTAACGGATCGTTATGAGACTTAAAACATAACTTCAGAAAACTCTAGCGTAGCCGTAAAATGTATGCACAAACCCTTATGATGGAAAAAGGTAATAATATTTAATTAAAAAGAAATACTAGACATAATTTTGAGGTACATATAACTTACAGCGACAAAGTTTTTCCTTGTTATACAAGGATGATTTTCACAAATTTTCACACTGATTAATAAATAATTGTAGAAGATATGGCAATGTATATAAATCCCGTGCGGCACCAACAGTCAGCAGTCGCGTATAATGCGCTACTTAGCAGTTGCGCTACTCAGCATTCGCGTTGACTGTTGGTGCCGCACGAGATTTATATGTATTGCCATATTTTCTACAATTATTTATTGATCAGTGTGAAAATTGGTGAAAATCTGCCTCGTATATTAAGGAAAAACTTTGTCGCTGCAAATTATATGTACCTCAAAATTGCCTCGATACTAGTAAAACAATTTGAAACCTATTTATAATAACATATGTAGTTATAAATTTTCTGTGACACATATGCAGAGTGTTTCATTTTAACCTCCCCACGTTACCTTTCCAAAACTGATAGATGCTAGAAATTATATTTCAGATGAAAGTCCTGATATTCTATGATCAAAACCTTTTTGTTAAATTACATACCTCATAATTTCGAAGACAATTTTATTTTTTTTCATGGCACCAAGCGTTTCCTTTTACATAGACATATATCTTATAAAGAAAGTCATTTGTTGTCATCAAATTCTAGATATGTAGGGTAAGAAATGATCAAAATACTTTCTAAGCGTTTACTATTGTGCTTTCAACTACTTTAAGTGAATACTTTTGTCTCTAGTGAAGAAACGCAAATGCTCCGCCTTGGGTATTGATGAATTGGTTGATTCTATTACGGAACGAATATGTACAATGAGCTGTCTTATTTCTGTTGAGATTATTCTGTATCTTTTTCTAATCGTTCTTTTCATATTCTTCCATGTGATACGATGATCCCTGTAAGCTTCGTCCTTTAAGTGACCCCACAAGAAGAAATTGATATGTACATTGGGGTAGCAATAAAACTTTAAATTATCATGGCTCTGAGTGGAAAAAAGAGGCAAAACTAATGGTGACTATAAACTCAGATTAAGTTATTAAGCAATTGTAATTCAATATTAAAAATGGCCTTTGACAAAATCTCTGTCCCGTTAAGTACGTGTATTAACCTAAGTCGTACATCAGTCTGGATTTTCCAAATCTCGGCTAGCATATACATGGATAATTCTTGCTTAAAAGAATTAAAGAGTTGGAAACGATTCGTCGAATTTATCTCGATAAAACTCGAGGAGCTTATTACTGGCTAATACTGCCTCCTTTCATATTTATGACTGAATAGCATCAAGAAGGTGTAATATCTATGGCATGCGAATAACGATTAACCGTGCATGATATTATTACTACGATGTCATATTTCAACCGTGGATTATGGACAATGCGATCGGAATACAGAACGGGGATTACATACCCACGTATGTATGAAATCGACAATTAATTTATTAAAAAGTACCACCTACAATCCTAGGAAAGACTTGTACATAAGTGACATTTATTTACCTTTGAATGTAGCATTGTTAGACAAGCACTGAGGTTTTATCAATATATATTGTTTTATTTCTTATTCCATGTATTTATATTTTGTCACTTATGTGACAAAATTCGTCAGTGATTTATGGAATTGTAAGAAATTATAAATAATTATGTGTAACTAATTTCTATAAACTTAAATGTATGTAACAATTGTGTTAAGTGAATGAAAGTAATAATATATACTTACGCTGGTCTTTATTATAGGTATCATAAGTATTTTTATGCAAAAAAGGAAGAATAAAATAAAAATTTTCTAATAATTATTTATTTGCCAGAAATCGATGCTGAATATCAAGTCAACAAAACTTTTCATTTATAGTAATTGTGTCTTTATTTACTGTTTATTTACGTTATAATTTGTACTGTATAATTCTGAAGCAACACAAGATTCTTATAATTTTCATGTTAACGATATTGAAGAAAGGAATTAAGTTTCAGAAAATTTATTTTGAAATTGCGCTCTGATGAAGATTTAACGATTCCCTTTTGCTAGTGTTAAAACACGCTTCCTGTATTCCTTGTATTATTTTACATATTAAGTTAGTTATTTTTTCAACAGTATTTAATTAATTTTCAGTATAATCACCAAACATTAACGAAAAATATCTTCATTATATATGACTCTTGAAACAATTGAAGTGAATTTTCTTTCTTCAAACCATTATTTAAACAAGTATATTTTGTATATTTTTATGTTTTATTTATATATGTGTATATAATCTCCATCAATACCGATTTTATGAAATTCATTCATGTGTAGCAGTATGTATCTACTGTAAAAGAAACATTTTCATCTCGAATCAACATTGCATCACCTGATGCACTCTTCATTATATATGAAATAGACAGGTTTACCTTTTCCTTTAAAAAATTAATCTTTTAGTTTACATCATCTATTTGAAAATTACACAAATTTCTTGCCATGTGTTTCAATTAATATTCCAACGAATATTAATTAATATACGATACATTTAATACTCTGTCTTATAAGTTTCTTAAGTTTAAAGAAATGTGTCATATTCCATACTTCTAACTGTTTACATACTAGATACTTACGAATATGTTAAATATGTTGCAAACTATATTTCATTGAAATAAGAAACTCGCTATTGTTCCCTTGAAAGCTTCATTCAAAAAGAGTGTATTTTGCATTTTCTGCTCGAGGAAACACCCTGTTGCTGGTTTTGTCACAAATTATGCCGTGCTCTGTGTATTAGAATTCCAGTGGGAAAGTTACATAATTTACACCCTACATTGTTCTAACGGGAGATTTATAGGACACATTTTACATTACAAGTACATCTACCTCACAGACTTCTCGTACTAAACAGATGCGAGATTATAAAACTGATACATGAAAGATGCATAATAAGGGAAACAGTAATTCCTGAAATTATTAAAATTATTAATTTTAATGATCAGTAGAGTAAATTCGACAAAAGTTTATACTAAATAATTTAAATAAAATAACGAATTTCGTAAGAAAAATGAACGTAGATAGCATTTGTAAATTATATTCCCAGGAATAAGAATTATCATAATCAATAGAAAATTAGTATCAACGATAAAAAGAGTAAAAAAATAATAAATTTGAAAAGTCAAGAACATTTTACAGTAATGTTTTATAATGTAAAGCATTCAAGCAGTACAGTGTTTAATAATACGTCAAATGATTAATATGATTTTTAAATGGTTTATTAAATACGGTATATATTGAACATAGTTGACACGTTATTTTTATATTTAGAGTAAATTAAACTTCAATGTCTCCTTTGAAGATAAACTTAATTGAAATGTTACATACACTATTCTAAAAAATTAAGGGATCACCGCTATGAACTCGAAAAATGGGCGACTTCATAAGGTCATAACTCTGGTAAAAATGGTCGTATCCACATCTACGAAATATCGTTCGAAAGTCTGGAATTTCTACTTTCAGCTGTTTTTTTTTTTAAGATTTTAGCTATATTGCTTCTTAGCAAAGTTATAGCGACATAAAGAGCACATTAACAAATTTGTAACGTTACATGGGGCGAATGAAAATTTTTACATAGGTTACATTTATACCAGTCGAAATCGACTACTTTCCGGTGTAAAATCAATGTTCAGTGGTATAGCGCGATTTTTTTGGGCCGAGTTATTCAACTTTGAAGCAAAATCGGTCTTTTGAATTTAATTGCTTCTAGAAAGCGAAGGAATCATCATAGAATGTTTAACAAACAAACAGTAGAAAGATAAGTCTTTCCTCTTTAAGACGCATGTGTTGCTCTTTCGATTTGATTAACATTTCATAATATATATAGTATAAAATATGCTTAGAAATTGCACAAATTCCATTTTTCTTTAACTGGCTGTATCTCGGCAAGGGATGACCGTAACATCACGACCTTCAGCTCATTTTGAAGCGGAGGGTCTGTCGATTCAATTCAGTGTCAGGGGAAACCGCTGCGATAATTTTTTACTTTAAAAATTGTTGATGCGTAGGGCCGATAAGGAAGATAATAAATAATAGAAATGCATAACATACGTATATGTATATATTTAAATAAAATAAATGAACATACAACTAGAAAATCAGACGCTTGATGTGGTTTATCAATGATGCTAAAAAAATAGGTATGTGCTTTTTGAATTAGTCCATGTAAACGCTTATTGAATACGCTTTCCTTTCGAAAATTATTCCATAGTTTCATATATTAAGTTATACGCAAAAAAGTTCACTTTAGCTGATTGAAGTGCGTCGCACAAACAGTCACACACACTTTAAAATATTTGTTTTCTGTTACTGCGCGATATTGTTCGTATAATCAAACGTTCGGATATCCGGTCTTCGAATATAATCGAGGTCCTACTGTAATATGTTTCCTTTGCTAATGAAATATTATTAACGCACTACATTCATATGATAATTTAGTAATATTGTTGTGTTATTCATCATTTTCACAGCAGTAAAGTATCATAATATCATCAATTATGACTATACTATTCTGGAACTAATTTGGTATGCGCTCCACAAACGGTTCTCTTCCTGAGGCATGAAGGAATTATAGCTCATCATGTAAATTGGCTTCAACTGTTTCCACCTGTAATGTGCTTTATTGTTTCATTCACTGCACGTACGAATAGTAATATTAAGAACTTAAATAATAGATATTTCTCATATACTTATATTTATATTTATAAGTACGAAGCTCCGATAGAAAGTGCATCTGGCGAAATAATAACATTTAAAAGAATCGCTATTTGACCGCTGATAAAGATTGAGAAATACGAACAGAGACTGAAGAAAATTGACAAATTATTGTTCACACGTTTTTGTTTTTATTTTTATTTAATATTAATATTTATACGATACAAAATAAACGATCTTCCTTCTAGCGAAAGATATTCGATTATCCGAAAAATTTAGTTATCTGATCAGTGTGTGTCTTAATTAATGCGGATAATCAAGCTTCTGCTGTACCTCAAAATGTATGCAACACAATGAATGCTTTAAGATCAGACAGAATGTTATTATCATGAATAATATTCACTATATTTCCATACTGACTATGTACTTGTTTTTTTTTTTACTAATTGCAAGTGGTTACGGATAATGGAATGTTCGGTTCAATATTGTTCGGATAATCGACGTTCTACTGTAATGCAACTTTAGGAGTTTCACCGGAGTAGTTTCAAATCGTAAATATGTACGTTGTTAAAACCTTTCAATACTTTATTTGGGACTTGATTTCGATAAAAGCAGATTTGTTTCAATTTAATATTTTTTTCATAACATATATATATTTATAGCTGAAAATAGCTCCCCTTTAATTCGTTTCCAAAGCAATGAATTCCTCGGTGCGTGTAGGGATAGAATTGGAATTACATACTGCTGGATTTCTTATTCTCCTCTTTTTTCCTATTTCCTTCATCTTCGTCATAATATTCTATATATATTTGTTCCACAATTTCACTCTCACTGATATAAATTTTCTTACCATTATTTAGCCTTTCAATTGTATCACTTTTGCCAGAATTGTTGTAACCTGGCATGTGGCGTGAAGCTGTGCATTTCATCGAGTTCATCGTTCTTGGATTGTTCATGCAGTTCTGTTCTTGATAATAATTTATTCTACGCTTTCTCCAAACTAGTGTTTTTGTCACTACAGTCATTCATATCAATACTTCTGTAGCCTTTTTTGCAGTTTAACTTCACTATCATCAGTTTTTAATACAAATTTTCGCAGGGAATGTTTTTTCAATTTCGTTTAAAACATTCAATTACACATTGATCCATTGAGTGCATCAATGGAGTAACATCGGGCCGCAAAATCATTGCTTTAATAAATTTTCGGTAACCAATGTTTCCATTGATCGGTGTTCTGATATAATTGACGTTTCATTGTATGTAGTATGAAATATAGGAAGAAATGAATCCCGTCGAAACGTGATGTCAAAAAAGTATGCCAACTGAGGGTTCATAATTATGAGGAAAGCAGAACAAAAACAGTGTAAAATGATTAAATTTTTGTTAATCATGTGTATATTGTTGTATAGCCGCCAGTACACTATGAACTATGAGGGAGTGAAGTTTGAATCTAATATATGACATGGTTGACTATTGTAGGGAAAGGAACAGGGGTGAAATTAGCGGAGATTTAAATGTTTGAAATTAGTTAAAGGACAAACTTCAATATTGGGAATAAATCAATATTTGTTACTTGGTGATGTTTGTTGAATAATCTGAATTTTACACCTCATCTCCCCCCCCCCCCCCCCGTACGGATATGAATTCATTTCCGTGGCGTTAAACACTTGTTAATTAGGAAATCGATAATAGGAAATGAATGTAACAGCAAATGGGAATTTATTTATAATTGAATAATTATTTTAATTGGTTTGTGGTAACTAAGGAAGCATGTTATTAACAAAATATGTTTGAATGATCGGTTGAGCAATTTGGTTGCTGGTTGTAAAACTGAAAAGACGTGCTCTCGTGATTCGAAAAACACTCTTGATTGTATTTAAAGTTCGAATTATTGAGTTTAATTTTAAGTAATTTGTTCAAGTTCCTAGTTAAATGTTGTTGTTTATTTAAAGTTTTCTTTATAAAACACTCAATCTACCACGAGCAAAATGCTTCAGCATTCCACGGGCAGCAACTCTGCTCCACACGAAATTCACCAGATGGCCACACAACAATGTGAATATTGTATGATAATACTAGTTTTTGAAAAAACGTTGTCGTTTGATTCTACATTATTCGAACGTCGTGTCGTCCGACAAGTTCGGACAATCGAAGTGCTTCTGTATTTTGCATCGCAATTTTATTAATATTACCCTCGTAATACGTATGTTATATTAAATGGAAAATTGTGAGCACTTATACAGCTACTTACGAAAGTATCCGCCTACCCTATATGTACATAGTTTACATATTAAATACACTTCAAAGTGAGAATACACAATTCCATATAACTGAGAGCAATATAAAGCTTAATTCATATACTTTAGTTTTGGATGCATTCAATTGAAAAATTGTACACAGGTTACTTAACAACGTATTATTACCACTGGAAGTAGTAAAGATCATGCAAAAAAAATATTCGCCCAAATTAAATATTTAATTTATAGAAGCATAATATTGCAATAAGTTAACCCGTAAGTACTGTGGTTTGCAAAAATGTTGGCGTCCGGATGCTGAGCGGGGCAAGGGGGCTACCTCGCTCGCGCCGCCCCACTCTCTACCACGAACTCCCCAATTCCCCCGCTCGCTCTCTTCGTCCCGCGGTGCTGCTGACCGATTCGTTGACGTAACGCGTCGGCCAATACCGACAATACGTGTGCCTTACATCTACCACTGTGTTAGAGAACGTGGGCTCATGAGGATACACTCGATCAGACCACCAAGTTTCTGCCGGCAACATTTTTGCAAACGACAGTAGGCGCATGGGGTCAAAGCCACATTGATCGCTAAAAAAATACAGAACGCATAGGTTTGCGAACTTGCCGCTCCCTGTAGCTGCCTATCGTATAACGCAATTTTGTTTTCAGTAGTGATCACAACATTGTCACGTATACTTGTTTTTACTTTTCAAAACCTTTTGATATACCGTAAATATGAAAAAAAAAGTTGGGGTCCCTGCTGACCCCATGCGCCCACTTGTGTGATTTTACCAGTGCGCCTACTTAAGGGTTAATATTTTTCCAATATTCCTACGATTTTACTATAAGTTTTAATCTATTATGCATAGATTAAACTGATTCTCTTGAAATTCGGGCTTATCCCCTAGTAGCATTTCTGGTTGGCCAACGGCAGCCAACAGTTGGGAATTAGTTGGGATATAGTTAGTGTTTTTGCCTACAAATTCCCAACATAGAGCCTACGGTAAAAATATTACGACAATGTACCAACGAATATTCAATGTTGGGCCTATAATTATTATGGTTGGTTAATTAACAAAAAGTTACAACAGTGTGCCTACGAATATTCAATGTTGGGCCTACAATTACTATGGTTGGTTCATTAACAAAAAATTGTTAACGATGATTAAACGACATCTTATAAACGTCAGAAAATTTTATTATATTTCCTGTTATTATATTCCAAGTTGTGATTTTTCTTTTCTTATTTATAAATACGTAATAAATTTATGTATGTAAATACATAAATGTGAATACATAAATAATTGAGACGAATGTGAAATTTTAAAGAATGAGTTTAAAGGTCGAATGATGATATTTTGTAGAATATTTCGCGTCACTGCACAGTTTTTATAAACAATTAATACTAGTTATGTAATTAGAAATTAAAAATGTTTACAAAGAAATGTGTTGGGTAAGTGCGAACAGCGGTTGCTTCGTAAGCGGAAAGTTTGGGTTCGATTTCTCCTCCTCACCCACGATTTTTTTTTTTCTTAAACCAGGCCTGAGAAAGACGTGTTTACAACGTCTTTTGAAGTTCTTTAAGACGCCTTCGGGACGTCTTTAAGACGTCTTTTGGAAAGAATATAAATAATTGGGCAACAGTAGGAAAGCTTACCTTGACCATCTGTTGTTGGCCCAACCTGAAAAAAGTGCCAAATCTAACTGTTGCCCAACTAATATTATGTGCGTGGCCCAACTGTATGCTAACAACAAATGCTATTAAGGTCTTATCCCATGTTTCTAACAAATTTGTTTGAGCATTTCTTTGGTAGATCGAACACACTAAAAATATATTAATCAACGTTTATACTAATGTAAATTATAATGGGTACTTCTGAATTTAACATTACTTAAATATGTCAAATATATTGTATAACAGGGACGATGGATACTTTTGTAGGAGTAACTGTACATAGAACACCAAAACAGTACATAGAATACCTTCATTTCAATTAAGAGTATAGTCTTATTTCCAATGGGATCACACTACATAGAATACGATATAAACGCTTCCAAACAATTGCTTTTGTAGGGGTTAATGATAGAAGGGTAGGCGAAGAGGTGGTAATGTGAAACAAGTTTTTATTCCTGAAACTACGTTTGACATCCATCCGCAACAGTAGTGCCTATAATGCTGTGTCTTCATTGAAGCAACAACGCGGAACCTTTTATTGATGTTCCATGTTTTTGAAAAAGTCGCCGCCTGTTGCCGAATGTTTCGGTTTGCTTTGTTTTGTAATGCTTGATGTTTCGCCATGGTTCTGTTGCCAGTGTTGCCAGTAATAAAAAACGCCGCTTGTTGCCTATTTCCGTTCGGAGCGGTAAAGATCAAAGAAAAATTGGAAACACGCGGGAACACGTCGCAACAAGAACAAATATCTATCAGTTCTGTATGCTTTGTCGTGCGGTTCATAGGGCATTACCAAAACAAAACCCAAATGTTCCCCAGATTATGTTGCTTCAGTGTGTAGAAAATGTTCCTACAAGTTTTGGCGACAACGTCTTATTTTATCACCTAGAATCACCCATTTCATGTTCTACTATCTGTTGTCGAACATTTTGTATACGTATCGTCAGGGAAACAAGAACTTGCGAGAACGGTACCCTTGAGTGATTTTTTATTTAGTTCTACTTCAAACTGGAAATGTCTACGTACCAACAAAAATAACTATTGCATCAGCTTTCTACGAAGTTCGTGACATGGTAGGTACCTTTTTATTATGAAATAAACAAAATTTTTAAATCTGCAGAAGTTTTAACGGAGTAATAAATTAGTTCTTGGATAGTGTGATTCGAAAAAGAGTTGTTCTCCTTCATTTGCAATATATACAGCGCTGTCAGCTCCTCAGATATTGACTTACTTTTGGGGAATATAGAGTAACTGAACATTAATAAAAAAATAAATAATTGTACTGCTGGATGCAAGAAGGGCCACAGCGTCAAAAGTCAGTTTCGAGAAAAGTATCTGTATCCATTACGATGTAAAATATTTTTTATACATAGTGAAGTTATTGTAAAACTGTCTATAATATTTAAAATTTTGATATATCTACCATGTAATTGCATTATTACATTCAGAATTATGTAAAAAATTAATCAGTAAAATTAATTTTAATTATAGCCCTCTCAGGCTCTTCTTGCATAAAAAGGAGAAATATAGAAGAAAATGTTGGTATCTAACATTACTTTTTATTATTTACTTAATATTTGCGTAATATTTGAAAAAAATTCATCGAAATCGGTTGATGTAGAAACAAACGACTGGCATCGAAATAGGGTAAATGACTCGATTACTGACACATTAAGCGTTGACGCTGATATTATCTTATAGTTTTGTACTTATAGACTAAAAGTATATGTTGTTCTTGTTATTTATTATTGTTTAATATGTTGACTGAATGAAAAAAAATTGGTGGATCTTAAAACTTCGATTTTTATGTATAAATTCATCAATTTCAAAAATATATTACGGGATTTATTACTGACACTCTTCAAATGTATTTGACTGAATTGACACCCCAATTACTGCTAGCTAACCTATTACTGTTTATCTGTCATTTTAAGGTTACGTCGTGTCATGTACATGAGCAACTACTGCTATGACAGTAATACCAAAATGTTTGAAACGCTTGTACCAATCTCTGCCACTCAATTAATAAGTAAAAGGACTTAATGAATCGTTGAATTCGGATCTTTATTACTTTCTATGATGCTTATATTATTTAAAATATTATATTTTGTTATGTTAATAGCTTAAATATTACAATTGCAGCATTTTCTTTAACGCCTTGATTTCTCTTTCGCTAGTAAGAAAGTCATCATTTCCATTCTCCTAATATCCGCTTACAATTTTTTATCGTTTTATTCAAATTAACGAAGAAAAAATTAGGTACTGTTTTTTGTATCGTATAAATAACACTTTGAATTGTATGCTAAAATTTTTTTATGCATCATTTTATAAGATTTATTCGTTATTTTACGTAAAATAGCTTAGGGTGACAGTAATTGGGTCTTTTACCCAATGTGAGAATCTTTAGGTTTACTATAGTTATTGGCCGAAAAATGTGATTTTCACCACATTCAACTCTTTTTTTAAATTTTCATTACAGGCTCAGATAAAGAATTTGAAAAAGCTATTTTCACGTAGCTCTACACACTCTAATTTTTGTGTAAACTTTAACAATTTCTTGCGTCGAAACGGTGAGTTTGCAGATCAGGTTTCTTTTAAACTTGTTTCTTCTCATTGAGCAGAACACGTTGACGTGAAATAAAACCACCCCACCGATCGAGAAGTGTAGGCAGTGACCCCTGAAAGCAGCGACCATTACTTTTTATACACCCTGTACAGTAAGTCCATATGTCACCAAACACTTCCGTGTTTTGAGCAAACTGATCATTGGATATAAGTTTCCAAAATGTCTTTATTATTTTATTTTGATATATTTACTTATTTTACGTAAGTACTTCAATATAAAATTAATAACGCACATGTATAATTTAAATAAATATTTCAAGTGTAAACATTTATTCCGTATTGACTTTTCATGTGCTTTGGAAGTTAAAGACTGACTGAAAGATGCTTCTATTCATAAGTATTAAAAAAATGAATCGAAAGGAAGACACTAGCAACTCAAGAAGTCATATCCTAACGAGGCAGATACATAGGTGAGAAGAAAATCCTATAGCATTATTTACTAACTCCTTGGCAAGATCTTTGACATATAATTTGAAATATATATTCTCTATAAATAAACGATTAATAAGTGTTGACTTTATATCATTACGTAGGTCATTTCATGTCGTCCTCTTACCAACTTTACTAAGTGTCCGAGGACTTATGGGTGGGGGTGTAGAGGGTGATCCTGAAGCCACTGGACTCAAAGAGATGCCGCCTGGCACCCCGTGGCCGAGGTCAGCTCCCCGTGGCCGAGAATTCATACCTGTTTCAGAAAAACTGAATTATTTATTATTTACCATATCGATATGGAAGTGGTACCGATGGATTCCTTACGTTTCGCCGAAGAAAATTAAACCAAATTTCATGTAAATCGGACTATTTTTAACGAAGCGAGCGAGAAATTATATAAATTAAAATTTCATCTAATTACCTTGATTATGCTCCGAATTGCGTCGGTCTTGGTGTTAGTTTCATCGGCGAAACATAAGGAATCGATTGGCGTCGTTTTCGCAAAGATCTGATGAGAAATTGCGGAAATCCTGGACATTTCTCAAGTTCTTAATGTATTCCAACCCCTTCGAGGGTCGAAAGCTCTAAAATTCGGTTAGGCATTGCGGGGGGTTGTCCTCGCCACGGGGGGTTGACCTCGGCCACGGGGAGCTGACCTCGGCCACGGGGTGCCAGGCGGCATCTTTTTGAGTCCAGTGGCTCCAGGATCACCCTGTATATCAAATTGTAGGGCTCGGCGAGCCGTTCAAGAAACACCCCCTTTTGGGTGCAACTGGTTAAAAAATTGGTTATAATATTCGACACTCGAAATTAACATTTAACAAAACTAATCCACCTTCTCCCACTTCTGTTATTAACTTAAATTCGCTGAAAATCTTTGAATCGTTGTCTTATTACATGTTATAAAATTTAATGAATGATTGACGAAGCCGATCGGTTTTACGGAAGCTCGCAATAAAGCCACAAGAGTCGAAGTAACGTCTAACCCCTAGAGTATTGAGTTCGACCTTTTCAGCTAGGTCTGAAAGTCACGCTAATACACGTGCATGAATATTAGTAGTTGCAGGTAAGAGAGTGGAAGTATCAAATTTAACAACCCGTCGAATAATTGAGCACATTGAGTTCGCTCAAGCTGCGTTCACCGTACAACGTAGAAAAGTTCTAGTAATTAATATTTCATAGCAAGCCTCGAAGTCATCTCAGGTGCAAGAAGTCAATCTTGTGAACTCGCTGTAGCCACATACAGGGTTTCTGCAGCGAGGTTCTAAACCTAAGGAAGTAGGAAAAGTATCATATGGATTATTATACCATAAAATCTTCATCTTTAAAATCATTAATATGCGGCTAATATCGTTTATATGAAATAACATTAATAACCTGTTGTTAATTTATATGTACCAGCCATTGGGCGATTCCTCCTGCAAAAGTAAGTCAAAAGCGGAGAATAAAATTTTGTCGCAAGGTTTAGACTTGAAGAAAATGGAATTTGAAGAATTGCTGAATAAGCAAACACCTACATAGCTACAAACAAGTAGTAGAATTGATCAGTAAATGTGGTAGAACTGCGAATGAAAGTAATCCTCGTGTACAAATAAGTTGAAATTGCAAAACAAATCTCTTCGAATGTGGCTTTGTTGCGAGAAAATTCATTTGAAAGTGAAACCAATTTTCGTGAAGTGTACCTACGGGTACAGTACTTCCTCGCTGAGGGCTCGGTTTGACCTACACGATGAGTACTTGTCGCTATCCCCGCCACTTCTTTCTCACTCTTGTCCGGCGAAGGCGAGAGCGAGATGGAACGAAAGCGAGTGGGAGGCATTGAAAGCAAACAACGGCGGTACGAGACAGACGACGCGTTGATATTTTGTCTCGCTCCGTCATTCGGACGCCTGACACTGCGTCTTTTGCGTGCGCGATGGTCGTGAGCACTCATCGTAAAGACGAAAACGGTTTCCGCGAAAGCTTGACGCAGGCCCGGCTCAAGTCTTTTTTGCGCCCTAGGCGAACTTGTCAAATTGCGCACTTAATTATAATACATTTATTTCAGATTATTTATGCCTTTACTCTGCAAAATTAGGCAACTGCTAGGGCGTAAGGTTGACAAGAGGCGCAAAATGGTCTTTTCATTGTTAACATTATTGAAAATATATTTTTAAATGAAATACTACAAATTGTTTTAAACTACGAGTAAAAATTTAAGAGTAAGGATCTCAAGAAGCTCAATTGAATGTACTATAATAAATGGCGGAATTTGGCAAGCTCGCCTAGGACGCAAAAAAGGCTGGTGACGTGCAGTGTCCACGGGATAAGGTCTCCCGGGTGCGGACTACGCTCCGTAACGCATGCGCGATGATACGCGATGACGTCAACCAATCAACGCCAAGATGGTAAACGAAACGGCGCCACCGTCAAGTCAAGTCAAGCTAGCGAAGACAATGACGTCGCTCCCCTTCGGCAAATAAGAAACGAGAAATGATCGTTCGTAATTAGGGCTTCCTTAACCCTTTCGGTACAAGTGCCGGATATATCCGGCAGCCATCTGATGACCTGTGTGGCCGAGTGCCGGTTATATCCGGCGGCACGGAACGAGGCGTCGTTCTTACCGCCGACTTTAGTCGGCATCTCCGATAGTTTAAACAAAAAAAAATTAGTTAAAAACACTTTCGCAGTTTCGTCTTATTTGTGTCTAAAGATACATTTCATCGCCAGTTGTGCCGTATTTATTCTTGCATTCTGCCAATTCTTAATCAGGTGTACGCGTACTAAACAAATTTTCCAAATCAATTTTCTCGAAAACGAAGCCTCATACCAAAGAATTTCATTTTACTTGTTTGACCTACTTTTTATGAGGAATCATCACGCTGTGAACCTCCAATTATATTTGAGAAACATTATTTTGAGATAATCCTGTAAAGTGAAATAAAACTGTATTTGTGGTACATTTTACATGTTTTAGTCGAAATATTCTGTACAATCTTCTTGAACTTAAAATTATGACGCTTCATCGATTTATAAATTGATTCATCGCGTCTCGTGTCGCGAGACACACCAACAGTATATCAATACGGCGTATTGCACAGACGGTGGTAAAATTTGTACAAGTTAAACCACGGTAAAAATGCTGTTTGAGGGAGGCAGCTCCAATGACCTTGACCTTGACATATGTTGCCAAGATCGCCCTCCTGAGTGACCTTCAGAAGGTTTTAGTCGTCGCTGGTTGTTTGTTAAAAAGTTGGTGGAGGCCAAATTTGTTTAGCGACCCCATTGATAATTCTTATTATTGGAGTATTAGAATTTTTGAGTAACTCGAAATCGATCGAGTAGCTCGAAACGTTTCAAGTTGTTTATTTGAAATCAAGTAGCTTGTATGCAAGCAAACCACTTGAATCATTTAAAAAGATAGAACTTTGTCAAGCTCGTTCGAATATTCAACCTATTTGAAGTATTACTTGGATTATCGAATGCTTGGCTCGGTTCTAAAAAACGAGTTTACTCTGTTTAAATTTCAGGTACAATGCGGTAGCTCGAATCAATCTATCCAAGAAAGGCGGCAAAGAGCAAGATAAACATAGAAAAGTCCAAGTAGGAACATTAAAGAATTACCTCCTGGAGTCCGGGAGACACAACTGGGAGTACAAACTAATCTTCCGGAGGCAGTGGTTCATTGAAATTCCGTGGTCTTTTTAACCTCTCAACGTCTTCCTCCTTAAACGACCTCCTCTTTTGTTTTCGAAATATAGAGCGACGGCAGGGAGTTAATGTAATTTAATAAGTACCTTCTTTGTAATAGAATGAAAGCCCAAGAAGCAGCCTACTTCGAGGGTCGCGGCGCCGGCAAGAATAAAGCCCTCCGATGGCTTTTATTTCATCTCTTCCTTTCCCCCTTTTTTTATTCTTCAACAGGAAGGACGGAGACCGGTAGCTGGAAGAACGATAGCGTTCGTTAGACCGTGAAATACGAGCGCAGGGGAGTTCCTTCGTCTTAAACGCTACCTTGTACGGTATGGTCCATATGAAAATCTCAATAGTACCGTCTCACGCGGTAATTGGGCAACCAAGTGTTCCGCGCTCGAAAATTGCCTAGAAATCGCCGGAAATATAGAGTGATCTTCCGCTTCGGCGAATATAGCTCACCATTTTCCATGCCTTATTATGGAAGCTTGGGCGAACGCGGGTTTGACGTTAACCGTGCTGTTTTCGAAGCTGAAAACTTGGACCTGTTTCTAGATTGGCGTCGAACAGGAACTATTATTAGTTCCTGGTTTTTAGCGTGTTGTCCACGTTTCCGTTCTGGCTACCAAATGCTTAATTGGGAGAATTAGCGAGGGAGAGTATTACTTCCAGTTGGACTACTCCTTTAGGCGATTCTCAAATGCATTTTACAGGAATCTCGTTTCTGACAGTTTCTTAGTGGTATGAATTCAATTCGAGATAGTGGGAGTTTTAAGTGGAATGTGATTCAAGTGAAGACGTTATCATTTAAGAGGATTTAATGCAAGAACTTTGCTGTATAAGTAGGGAAACGATACCAACATTTCAAGACTTTTCTTTTTTTCTCTTATATCGCTGCAAATTATTATACCGCTCTTACAAGTAGTAGTTGACAGTTAGAATCTTATCTGTCATTTAAACACCAACACTTTTCTTAGCATGTGAGTTTTTGTTTGTTATTTATTTCCTTCCTGTCCTAGTTCATGTTGTAGTCGAGATCAATTATTCTTACCGTGTGCACTTCAACTGTGTGTCGGTTACTGAAGTTCATTTTATTTGTATTAGTTTTACTTTCATTCTGAGTTTTATGTATTTAATGGTTAGACTTATTAACAGTATCTACAATAGCCTCGCTTTTACTGTAATTATGTATTACTATCACTCATCTATATATATTATATCATTCAATCTGTAAATAATAAAGACGAAATAATAATAATAATAATAGTATATACGAAATATTTCGGTTTTCAAATATATCATCCTGCATAGATTTTTAGATTATTATGATTTGAAAAAAAAAAACGTGGAAGAAATCACATTCACAAACCAACCATATCTGTAGATGTTTTTTGAAAACTATATGTATTGGTCATATCTGATAGCTGTTAAAAATAATCTTTCAGAGGGGAATCCTATTTTGTGGCTAAAACATAGCAAAATTGGGGATTTTTTTTAAAGAAACTAGGGAATCAAAGTCGCAGTTTCTCTTTCATTAAGTTTTAATAATAAATATAGGCGTTATACAGGACCCACTAACACGCCGCGCAAAATTAGTCGTTCGCTGGTGTGCATGATATTTATCTAACAGGTAATCCGAAACAGAAAAATATAATAAAAATTTTAAAAAAAATTAATAAAATATTATATTTAAAAAATGACTCACAAGTGTGAAATTCAGGGACCCGGAACGGAACAGAAACGTAAACAATAAACGCAAAGAAGGAAATATTTTTCCGGAACAGAAACTGAAACGAAACTTTAACTCTATTGCAGAAGTAAAAACGACATAACCGAAATAAACATTCCGGCGAATAAGGTTCTTGTTTCGTTTTCGACGCACACTTTATGTTAAAAAATTTAAATTGAGCTATTTGTGGCTGAATATGAACAGTAAATATATTCTGCGATTTCGATTTTTTATTTTTTATATTTTTATAATATATAATACATAATATATAATACATAATACATAATACATAATACATAATACATAATACATAATACATAATACCATACATAATACGTAATACGTAATACGTAATACGTAATACGTAATACGTAATACGTAAAACATAATACGTAATACGTAATACGTAATACGTAATACATAATACATAATATATAATATATAATATATAATATATAATATTTTATAATATTTTATAATATTTTATAATATAACGACAAAATGTAATAAAACTGTTAAAAATAAGTTTATATGAGTTTATATTATAAATGAAATAACCGGTTCGGAACAAAATTTGTTTTTCGTTCCAATGGAAACGAAATATTTTTCAGCAGGAACCATATTAACCGAAACGAAATTATTATTATTGTAGCTGAACCGAAACGAAGCAAAAAACATTTCGTTCCAGGTCTCTGATAAATTTATATTTCTTTATCTTCGGGCTTTATTTTCTAAAAAAAACTAACTCCTACAAAACTACTTTTATCGCTGTTCAAGTTCATCATATTGAATTATCAAGAATTTACAGTGAAACAAAACTGCTTTTGGATTCAGAAATTAGTATTTAACAGATATACAAAATCGTTTTTCCGAAAAAGTATCCTCAAATAAAAAATTGTTATTTTACATTTTCAACGTATTCTTTTCAAGAATAATCATTACTATTCAAGGCGTATCTCTACATTGGTGTCACATACTCTGTATAAGTGGTGTATATTTATAGCCTCGAACGCTGGATTTTATAGCTATCGGTAAATTTGTTATGAAAGCGTGATAATTGTTCACGAATTCCAAATTTTTTGGCTGGATAACGTAAATAAATAATACAAAAGTAAAGTAGGGGAAACCACGGCAAAGCGAAATGGTGAGGCAAAGTGAAATATTATTTTGTACGTGCTACTATATTGTTGCGAGCCAGGGCCATGACAACGCGCGAGGCCAGCGAGAGGGATATTTCCAAGGAATATGGTTTGTCAGCTTGTTAGTTAGGGGTGCGGACGAACCTGATGCTAATCAGGCAGCCGCAGGAGAGTGAAACTTTGTGAACGAACCCGATGCGTAATCGGGGTGTCACTAGGATGAAATTTGCAGATGAACACGGCCTATAATCTAGAAGCTGCTAAGGAGGTTGGTCAAGTTGGAATATTGACAGTAGAACCTGGTCTGAAACTAGCGACCTGTTAGGAGGGTCGTAGATTTGTGGAAATCGGGGATCTGTTGGATTCAGACAAACCTTATCCGAAATCAGGGAGCCGTAGAAGGGTGAAGTTTTGTACCATCAACCCTTTTCCGACAATTCCTTATCATCAATATTTGTAGGATATCAAAAACCATAAAACTTCGAATCAAACTCTTTTTTTTAGTCATCTTTAAAGCCCGATACACACTATCAATCCGCTCTCGGTTCGATCAAGTGTGTATTATTCCACTGTTTAGATCGTACGAATGCACATTATGAATAGACTGCGGATCATTATGCAAATGCATGCAATTTGCATTGATATGCAAAAATTATTTTGCACATTGCATATGCTTTGTTAAAAGGCACATGCACATATGTTACATATTTCTTTTATATCTACCTAACTGTATTTGGTTGCAATCATAGATGAATTATCGAGCCGTTACGTGACATTACCCCTACAGCACACTTTGTTGCAGGAACGTTACACAAACGTTGCAGTACATTGCAATGTTGCCGTTTGGTTGCAGGTTTCATTGCAATATTACTGCAACAATGTGGAAACATTGCCGTGCAATATCGCAATGGCCAGGTTTGTGCAATATTTCGGGAATATTGCACACACATTGCCGTGTAATATTGCAATAGCCATGTTTGTGCAATGTTTCGGGAATATTATGCACACACTGCCGTAAAATATTGCGCATATATTGCGATACAATCCACGTGGAACGTTTCAGCAACGAATCTGTAATGAATACGGAATTACGCGGAACGTTCCTGAAATGCCGACACACAGAATACAGTCTAAGATTCCACACGCTATCGCGGAGGGAATATATACGAACGTGGACAATATATGAGATAAATAATTAATACAATTATTTAATTAACACTATAGAGTTTTAGTAAACTCATAAACTATATACAGCAACAAAAGAGATTTGCAAATAAGTGTTACATGTGCCAATTACTGCCAGTGTCCCTACCATTAAACATTTAATTGATTATAGATAATAAAAACGTCGAGTAAAAATATATAAGTCCGTATTCAATGCGGATCATTGCAGGAATATCGTTCATACGTTACGAGTGCAATATTGCAATATTGATATTTCAGCAATCAATCCGCAATAAATACGGAATTACGCGGAATGATGCCGAAATCTTGGCACGCAGAATACAGTCTAAGATTCCACAGGCTACATCCGAGGGAATACATGCGAACGTGCATATTATCTGCCATAAGTAATTAATATAATTATTTAATTAAAACTATAGAATTTAAACAAATTCATAAAGTATATACAGCAACAAAAGAGATTTGTAAAAAAGTGTTACATGTGCCAATTACTGCCAGTGTCCCTACTATTGCCATTTAATTGATTGTAGATAATATAAACGTCGAGTAAAAATATGTACCTAAGTCCGTATTCAATGCGGATCATTGCAGGAATGTCGCTCATACATTACGAGTGCAATATTGCATTCGTAACGTATGAGCAACGTTTCAGCAACGATCCGCATTGAATACGGAATTACATATTTTCATTTGACAATACGGAACTTTTTTATTAGGCATAATAAATTAAATGGCAATAGTAGAGGCACTGGCAGTAATTGACACATGTAACACTTTTTTACAAATCTCTATCGTTGATGTATATAGTTTATAAATTTGTTTAAATTCTATGGTGTTAATTGCATTAATGACTTATATCACATATGTTAACAAACAGAATACAGTATTACATTTCACAGGCAACCTCCGAGGGAATATATGTAAACACGGACAATGTGTGATATAAGTAATTAATACAATTAGTTAATTAACACTATAAGGTTTAAGCAAGGTATTAAACTGTATACAGCAATAAATGATATTTGTAAAGAAGTCTGAGTTGTGAAATGTAATTGTAAATCCACAAACACTAAAGACGAGAAAATAAAAAAAGTATATAAAAAAAATTATGTTAAACGATTGTGTTAAAAATGTGCTAGAAACTAAATTAAAACAAATTATTTTCTTGTACTACGCAGAATATTTCATAATTGAATATGAATCAATTTAATACAACATTAAGCTTTGAAATGAATTTGTTCTGAGATAGCCGACTCCACGATTAGGGAGATGTAATGGGGATTGTCAAACCGAATCTTCTTTTTTCAATAATTTGAGTTTAAAGCGTTGCACGGTAGGACTATAAGTTAGAATACGTAAGCAATCTTCTCAATCAACGGTTGTA
Source organism: Andrena hattorfiana (assembly GCA_944738655.2). Lineage (NCBI taxonomy): Eukaryota > Metazoa > Arthropoda > Insecta > Hymenoptera > Andrenidae > Andrena > Andrena hattorfiana. The sequence continues at coordinate 10,712,089 of OX122895.1, forward strand.
GCTATAGCGGTAAAGTGTTCGTCTACGGTGCTCGAGGAGGTCATGGGTTCGAATCTCATTGGGGTAAAAGAATTTTCTATTTATAAAAAACACTCGGACGTTATACTACTACGATTCTGCACACATTCATGTCGTCGCGTGCATCAAAGACACGGTATATAATACCTTTCTACCGATATTTTTATTTTTGGCCCTACTGCCCGAAACGTTGCGCTACCATTGCTGTAAAATTTCAGAAACGTTGCGCGACCATTGCTGTAAAATCCCGAAGAAATGTTGCAGAAATATCTCCTGCAATGTTGCACAGGGGCGGACATAGCAATTTACTTGTAACGTTTCGGCAACATTCCGTGCAAGGTTCGAATATTAAACCGCAACGTAACTGAGATATTCCTGCAACAAAGTGTGATGTAGGGGTAATGATATGTAGGTACCAATGTTGATATCATGCGATAGAATAAATCATTAGTAGAGACTAATTATTCATTTATTACAATCACCCGATATATACATAAACAATTTCGATAATATTAAAGAGGTTCTGCCATTTTTTTCTCTTAACACCCGAAAATAGTAAAATTATTAATTTTCACTCTTTATTTTATTTCTGCAATAGGCAGTTGAAACTCTTAATGGAAATAATGTTGTTGCAATTGCAACTGCTCAGAATGTTTTCCAACAAACACAAGTTGCTAAAAATTTAACATTTATTATGGCACATTAACAAATCCTTGCAGCCACAATAAAGGAATTGGAAACTGTCGGTCTATCCTTAACAAATTCGATAAAAATAGACGGGACTTTTTGCATATATTACGTGCATAAATATCCGAGTCTAATTATGAGTAATGCTCCAATCTCGTTGCCAGTTCGATCTCGTCCCGACAATGATCCTTGGAAACAATATTTTTCTGTAGTGAGCTCTAACTTCTATGGAACTGAACCGGTACATAATGTGAACGTGCTTCTCGATTCATTGCGAGTCAAGCCGTAATTTTTCAAGTGTCATGTTGGACTTTCGAGAAAGGTATGTATACGTAAGATATAATTCCACTTTTATCTATGTATATAGGTAGGTACTTATATAATAGTTGTGTCACTAATTTATCACCATCCAGCCCAAATTGCTGACCTGAGAAACATGAAATTCGGAGGGTATATTCCTTTTGCGACGTACGTGCTAGATAAGAAGGGATTTTTTTAAAATTCCATCCCCAAATGAGCAAAACGGGGTAAAATGTGTTTTCATGGATTCCTTAATATCTCTTAGGCCTGATTAGATATCAACTTGGCCTTCACTTCAAAAGGTTGTCCACATAAATGCCTAAAAACCAATTTCTGGATTTTGCCCTAACAAGCCCCTAAGGGGGTGGTGAAAAGGGGTGAAATGTGTTTTCATGGAGTCCTTAATATCTCTTAGGCCCGAAGCGAAGTGCGGGGGTATTTTGCTAGTATACTTACTATATATACTATAACTTTATTGTAACGACGTTTCCAACGGCATGACCGCATGGCGGGGTGCTAAACAGTAGGTACATAACCAGAAGCTCGTCACAATCCAGAACAAAGGCAAACAAAAATAATTCATGTACCTACTTACCATAAGGTGTAGCTACCAATACGTATAAATGTACTCTCACTTAATTACAAACCGCTATGTACCTAATTATAAGTAAATCATTAATATTTCTTTTAATTTTTATATGTTTTTTTCTTGTTTGACACTTTCCACTTTCTTTATCTTCTTCATGAAACGCGATAGCAATTATAATCAATTCGTCATCCGAAAATACTGCCATTGTATGGGGAGAAATGATTACGAACTCGACAGTATGAAGGTGATAAATAAACTGATCTTCGAGAAGTTTGAAAATGGACCACTTCTGTAGGGATGTGACCGCGTTGAGAGCAAAGCGCGACCAGATCGTAAGCTGCTCGATAGTGTGGACGCTCAGGGATATGGTCGAATCGAGGACGGAGCGTGAGCTGATCGATAGTGTGGTTCGGACCTTACAGTTTCGCAAATATTCACAATGATATGAAAACACAATTTCTTTGAGGGGATGTTCCACCCCTATGACCGTTTCATTGTCGTAACAAAAAATAGTTACATCATCCGCATCGCTTAAGCTATATTTCTGCAGTTTCAAATATTTTTGACTTTTCGAGTTGCCGCATACCTCTTGTGAGTCTAGAAATCGTTAACCAAGGCTTAATATACATACATAAACAAATTACTTAATTTAACTTGTTAATTGTAGGATAGACTTAAGAAGAAGGCCTGAAGATTAATTGTAGGTAATTTAACAACTATAAATGATTGCACAATAAGAAATTCTTGCATTGAATTTGTTTACATATTAGGAAAATTTAAAAAGGAAAATTGGAATTATCGTGCTGATTAACAAGGATACAAATGGGTTGGAAACAATACGTCATAACGTGACACAGAACCGGCGTCCGGACTCATCAAGTGGGCATCAAGATTAAACGTTCCAAGGCCGTATCGAATTGTCCCAAGTTCGAGATAGGAACGATGAGCTCGAGTCTACCACAATACACGCACATGCACTACACGGCACCGAGAAATTACGGCTGCGGTATCAGACACTCGACTGTGCCTCCGGGGCACAGGTTTGCTGAACTTTCGACACGACCTGCTGATTTCGCATCCGCTGACCAACACGGGCTGCAGTTCCACTCTGGAAAGCCAGGATGGGCTTAGGAAGTACACGCTGCTGACAATCGAGAGCAATTTATTGGTGACGCACGTTCGGTCAAAAATATCGTCCAGAATAAACGTCAGTGGACTAAAAGTTGACCAAGTGATTAGACAAGGAATATTTGGCATAATATTTAGCAAACTGCCGTTCCTGTGGCTGCAAATAAATATTACATCTTCCTCTAAATTATTCCATATTGTGGTGGTACCTAATATTTAACTCAGGGGCACTGCAAAAATGTTCATTATCTGGATAAATCTGCTGATGGAAAATATCTGTAATAGATCTAAACAGTCAAAAGTAATGTACATATTCTTCCTTGAAATGTATAGTCAAGTAAGCGAATGTAAGAAGGGTAATTTTTTGAATAATAGAAATTATACTTTTAAGGGGGATACACACCTAGTGAGTTAAAACTGACGTTCTTTTATCATTTTTTTTTAAGAAAGTATTAACATTATTGCACCCGCAATTTTTTTATTAAATATGTCACACCTGTGGCTATACTACTTAATTTTTGTATGTAAAAATATTAGACGTATAATACAGTTGTAGCAGGGATCCGAACCGCCTAGTAACCCTAACCCTTACCTGATTAACCAAGGAAGGTTTCTGTAACCCATACTAACCGCGAGGGAACGATTCTTAAATTCTAGAAGAAACCAAAGTAACCCGGTTAACCCGCTACGAGCCGGTTACTAGTGAAATGAGACAGTCTTGTCTAGACTAGACAGTCACTTAAGGCAAGTCAGTGATATGTGAATCTAATACAGGCAATACATATTCAGATCAAATGAAAACACAATGTTTAAAATATACGAGTATATAATCCATGCAGGATTGATTAATTTTAGACGGTTGTTAGAAACGGAATTTATACTTTATTTGTTAAACTTCAAGAATTACTCAGCACCAATATCTCTTAGCATCAATATCTTCTACAGCCATGTACACATTTCACCTTACAGCTTCCAAAGTTTAATATTTTTTAGCATTCGAATATTTCCCGTCATCTGGTCAACACTCGGGCTCGTCCGTGCGGCAGGTACTACCGAAGAAGCACCGAACAACCAGGTCGTAAACCGGCACCGTCGTGACGGTGTGTTATTTTGGACAAAAATCGGCCGACTGCGCAAATCGCGACCGAATTCAATAATTTTTTATTAAAATACTCGTAAAGGACTTAACAATAATGGAGCACTTCAATAAAAACCATATCTGTTGGTCTAATCTATAAAAAACACTATTTAGCATAGCATAATATAAAAACAAAAATTATGCAGATTAAAGATACTAAAAATTAATTTTTTGTAAATTTAATATTAGCTGTAAAATAAAAAATTTACTTTACATTTAAAAAATTTATGTTTTAAATGCACTGTACAGCTGATTTAAATCTTATATTTTTTAATATATTTCAATTTCATTTGTTTTGTTTTTATTTTTAATATATAAATTTAAAAATAATTTTTTAATAATTGTAATTCGGAGTAATTAGAATCGAATATTTTTTGGTAACTAATTATATAATATAATTTAAAAATATCACATTTAAATCAGCTATACACTTTATTCAAAACATAAATTTTGTAAATTTAAAGTAAATTTTTTATTTTATAGTGAATATTAAAATTACAAAAAATTAATTTTTAATATCATTAATCGGCAAAATTTATTTATTTATGTTTTTGTGTTATGTTATGCTAAATAGTATTTTCTATAGATTAGACCAACAGATACTGATTTTATTGCAGTGCTCCGTTATTGCTGAGTCCTTTACGAGTATCTTAAAAAAGAAAGTATTGAAATTGGTCAAGATTTGCGCTGTCGAGCGATTTTTGTCCAAAATCTTACACAATGTTTCGGCAAACGCTCGCGAATTCGGTATGGCCAAGTTAATCTTTGACCTCGCATATTTATTACTTTCACGTGCATGCATCACCCTACTATGGTTTTCACTATATTACTGTAACCGCATTAACCTGGTTAACTGGGTTACTCGGGTTACAGACGAATTCTGTTACCCGGTTAGACGGATTAGTCGACGATACGGCGTACCGAACCGGGTACGGGTTAGGGTTCGGTTCCCTGAGTTGCAGGGTCTAGTCCCAAATGCGGTATCCACCCCCAATTAAACAGATTTTGGGTGAAATCAAAAAGCAAATTAGTTTCTTAAAATGTATTAACAAATGCTGTTTCTGACGTGGCGGATTTCAAAAAAGTTAATTTTTGAAGAAATAGCAGCACTCTGAATGAAGCGTTGAAGTTTCGGACATGAAATCTTGCCTTTTTATGCAATAAATAAGAAACTATGAATTAAATAAAAAATCGGCCCGCCAAAAAATGCTCAATAGTGTATCATATCCATGATTAATTGGAAGTAAATCGGTTGAATAATTTGTGTGTAATCGAGATGGCTGTATTTGAAAACCTGGTTTCGAGAAAAATGCATTTGAAGTTCTTATCAACGAATGGCAACACGTGGGCATACTTCACTTCTAATGACTACCTATATCTTCGATATTTCTGCGAATTTTGGTCCCAAATTTTTTTAAAACATTCATGACATATCAAACACTGAAAATATGTAAAATAATCTTTCTTTTTAGCATATCTGGGCGTATGTCCCTCAAAAACGAAGTAGACTGTATTTTGTTGAAATTTATCAAATATGTAATGTATGTGCGTTCACATGTGAAATGTGAAATGCAACACAAATCTTGTCATCTTCTTTTTTATTCCTCATGTATGAATAATAACTTTGATTTTGGTCTTAGATTATCATTTTAATGATTAGAGAAAAGTCTTTTTCTACAAGACATTACTGTTGCATTAAAGTTATATTATTTATCGCTGTTTGGTATTGCCTGTGGCATACTCACAAACTGTTAATTTTTTTTTGCACAAATACACACCACCTACGCCCAAATCGCCCGTGTCCACGACCGTAGGGATTTTCCGTTTTTGTAATAAAATAAATATCATAAATTACACGTATGTTTCTATTTTCGAGTTGTACTTTATATTTAAACACCTGTATTTTCCGATACTGGCTCTTTCACAGATTTCTCTTCCATATTTCAGGAGATTTTCATAAATTTTTAAACAAAAACCACGGGCGTTGCGGGTCATTTGGGCGTAAGTGGAATTCGCTCTTATATTGACTAATTTTCAGTTGTTTCCTGCAGCTGTAAGTAGAAGTTATGCTGTTTTTTTTTCAAATAGCGGCATATTTCGTGTTGTGTCAACGTTTGCGATCATGTTATTTCGTTGATAACGTTTCATTTTCTTTTGCTTGAAAATGCATTACGCCTGTACATCGTTAATATTGAAACTAGCTAAAACGAGAGCAGCAGGAAATCCGGGTAATGGTAGTGTGCCGGCGGCGGATGTATGGAAAACAGTTACAACTTGAAAAGTTAGAATTACATTTTCTCAAGCACTGGCACAACTCAAAAGAGGTTGTAAAATGTGGGGTTGATTTGATATTCTGATGAATTGCTTGGTAAACATGCTATCTGTGATCCTTAACCTGGATAGAAGCAAAAGCAGAGTCCATTTAAACAAATTACATGACCAGTATTCAACTATGTAATGTAGGGGAAAGGTGTCTATAACGGTCCCTTGGGGTAAAATGATTCCTGGCTGTTCTGAGGCTATTGAGGTGGTGCTATGTCGTAATATCGCTATACGAAAGTTCAGCCCTTAAGTCGTCAAGTGTCGCACGAAATCCCATGTACATATCAGCGCGGTGTGTGTTATAAACAAGAAAAAATCAAAATTACTGCTTCTTATCTAAGGTAAGGTCCTTTTCAATGTTGTGTAACTTTTGTCATAAACGGCTTAGTGTGATAGCTGCTTTTTTCGCGGATTTAATGACAATTGAACAATAATTTAATGTATGTTTCGTTAGCGAATGTAACAATTTGACGTTATATTCACCCACTGAATGTGAGTTGGATGTTTGGGGTCATATGATCCCTCTCTAGTAGGGTAAAATGATCCCAGGAATCCCAGGGGGTGCGCGAAAAGATTGGAGTCTGTGAAGCTCATCTCATCTTTTTATGTTTGTTAGGTGATTTTAAGTATTTCTGCTCATTGATTATGTGCGAAAAATTATCTAAGATTTGATTTTTTAAGAAATTGTTCTAATTCATTATGTTCGCATATTTTGTGACTGAGTTTAATTTCTGTTTTTATTTAAATAAATCAATGCTTTTTAATGCTCGTCTTCTTCATTATCAGTAGGTATAAAATGATCCTAGGGGTTATTTTCTTAAGGATCCCTCGTAGGGATCATTTTATACACATAGGTGTACAAAATGATACTTTAGTATACCTTCACAAAAATGCGAATAAAAAATGTAATTGATCGGGTAGCTAAATTTGATCTAAGCTAATAGTAAGGTAGATAAACTGACTTACAAAAATAAGTTTACTTTTATTTAAATAATGTGCATTTGTATTTTTTATATGAATTACGCCTTAAGGGGGTCGTTTTAGACACCTTTCCCCTACTTTTGTACAATTGACATTTTTTAAATTATGGCACTATTAATGCCAAGCAGCGATATGTTAAATAAACATTTGTACAAAACTACAATATCATGGACGCATTATTGTTTTTTTTTAAGTCTTCATCTTGGTTTCAAATGTAATGTATACTTCGTTAAGTTTTAAATCTAGGTACTTGTTAGGAGTGCCGTTATTTTTTAAGGTGTTGGCAGTGTATTCTAAACGATATACTAGATTTCATACACATAACAAACAGAAATATTGCTCTCCCGCCTTCTCCCCATATATAATTTTTACACTCCAAAATTCGTAAGCGATATATCAACAACATTCGTATCATAAACTGGAGATCAATCAGAAACTATTGAATTCCGGGAACAGTGAAGCAGTTTGTGCTTAGTGTACAAAAATTGTATGTCCACTTTTAGAGTTTTTTGGAAAAAGAGGTTTAAACATGCAATAGTATATAAAATTCAGGGACATTCAATGAACAAAAATATGATTTCTAACATACAGTAGATATAAATCTGCTTTTTATACAGCATAAAGAAACAAACAAAAACTATTTGTTGCAGATAAGAAGTAAAATTTCACAAAAAGTGGACACACAAATTTGGGCACTAAACCATCGAGATGTCCTTGTTATCGAAAGGGAGAACCTTAAAAAAGACCGTGGCAATTCACATACGTTAAAAACAGCTGATCAGGCTACACCCGTACTAATTGTTACTTGAATTCCAACGGCGTACGAAGGGAGCTGTGGTTGCTCCACAGCGATATTTTAACGGAGCTTCAGAGGGCGTCAAGGTGGAGAAAGATATCAATACGGTCTCTGGCTTCAGACAAAAAGAAAATCCTTGAGAATGGGGACCGTGACTTGCTGGGGAAGAGTGAACAATAAAATCCTCACGAGGGAGAAGACCATGGAACTGTTGCAATTGGCCTTTATCCAAACGAAGCCGTCACATTAAACCTGTAAGGAGATATTCATGTGGAAATGAGGCGCAAGGACGCCTGCAGAGTATCTCATCGCAATAAACGCGCTTCACTAGATCTTGCTTCAGTCATTTTGTAGTAACTATTCAATATCGCAATCAGAGGCAAGATTCTCAAGTCCCAACAATGCACAGTTCGAGAGCATTTATGTAAAAAAATTACAATGTTTGACCAAATAGAGTTGTAGGAAATCGAGATACTTGAAAGAAAAGCATGCGAGAGTTGCTTGACGATATTAGCACCGTCGGTTTTAGTGACACAAACGAGCGTTAGGTACTTATTTTGTGGTTATGGTCCAGAATTTTAGTATTTAGAGCATGTAAGTAAATTTTGTCTTAACACTTTTATTTCAATTAACCATCGTTAGAAACCGTTTGAATTTTTGCTCCTTTATCGCAAACGCATCAGTACACATTGGTTTATTATAATGTGCACGCATTTTAGTCATTTGATGTTTAGTTTCTCGTTTGTAGAGATAAAACGCAAAAATTCAAGCTCGGGGAAAATTGTATCGGGGTTACTACTTACTCCCCTCTAAATGGTGATAAAGCAAAGATACTATTTGCTGACACATCGGAAAAAAGATGCCCTAGACCAGGACTGCACAAGGAGCTGTTTTCGGTGCCTAGCGGGGAGCAACCCCCTGTCCCGTTCCTAAGATTAGAATCGGTGAGGAGAACTGCATTAGTGTATGTACATTTGGTATGACTTGACCCCAGCCATATACAGGGTCATCCGTTAAAACTGCAACCTACGCGCACGCGAACAGACGAAAATGGCAACACCGCCTCACGGACGCATTCCACTACAACCATGCATCGGCCCGGCGTTCGGAGGGTTGCCAGCGACCGCTGGGCAGCGGTGATGCCCGAGCTCTGAAAATTTTAGGATGGTCTCTTTCAAATTAACGTCACAAGGAGCTATTTGAAATTTCCCGACCGGGGTTGAAGAATTTGGGGCTTTTTTCGTATAACTTTTGAATTATAAAAGATATCAGAATGCAATTTGCGCCGAAAAACGAGGAAAAATTATTCCCTCTTAATGATGGATAATTCAAAATATTTTACGTTTACTTAATTTTTCTTTTATCAATTTTTTAACCATAATTGTTGTGAAAAGCTTTTGCAAACTGTTTATTTAATACCGTATTTAATGTTCTTTTTAAAAATTATGATGTTGATAAACAATACGCTAGTTGTTTCTGTGTCATTATTTTCATAAATTGAGAAATTAAATTTTTATTCAATTATGTGTTAGTTCTGCAGACCTCAGAATCTATTGTTCTGGTTTTCCTTATTCTTGGTTATCCTTATATGCAGTGCATGCATAGATCGGACGTAAGGAGTAACTAATGAGACGTGTCTTTGATTGTAGCGGTGTTTGAATCTTTTTTCTAGAATTTTTGTGTTTGAATGTTTAACCTTTTAGCTACTCAACGCCACGCATATACCGGCTTCCGTTAATGTCATTTTTTGGAACGATGCGTCATTATTGTGGCTTTTACACGCAGGTGGCAAAAAATCTCTACGTATTCTCTACTCAAATTTTTTAAATTAAGACGGGTACGAGATCAGTTGACATTGTTGTCAAACCTCATTACAGTAATCCGGGGTGCGAGTGGTAAACCGATCATAAAAGCGGAGCGTGCGGCTCGCTTACCTGGGCCGGGAAATTCTGCACAGCTCTTTGCGGCGTTAATTTGAAAGAGACCATCCTAAAATTTTCGAAGCTCGGGCATCACTGCTACCCAGCGGTCGCTGTTAACTCTCCGAACGCTGGGCCGGTGCATGGTTGTAGTGGAATGTGTCCGTGAGGCGGTGTTGCCATTTTCGTCTGTTAGCGCGCGCGTAGGTTGCAGTTTTAACGGATGACCCTGTATACTTACGCTACGAGCCTACGAGCACGCACATACACTACTGCAGTTCTCCTCACCGATTCTGACCTTAGCAACGGGACAGACGGGTTGCTCGCCGCTAGGCGCCGAAAACAGCTCCTTGTGCAACCTTGCCCTAGATGAACAACAGAACAATCGAAAATCCAAAACAGGTTTGTGGACCATACAGCCATTTGAAAATGAACAAAATTTTCGGGAAATTATAGTATTTCTTTAATTTTTACCAGCAGTTTAGTTTAATTTAATTAAAAAAAAATCTTTCCTTATTTATTTATGCCAGTTTCTTGTACGACTTATTTAAATGTGGCTCTCTCTAAAATTCCCAGTGTATTGTATTTAAATAGTAAGGATCGATGCCTTGGTCATCGGTCCCCAATCTTCCAGAATAACTCTGCCTTCCTGCCAAAATTTCAGCAAAGAATTCCTATCTCTCCACGCGTTTCACAAGTGTACATTGAGTTCCTTTAATTCTCGCGGACCACTGCCTAATCAAATCACTAAATAATTGCGCTTGGACCGTAAGAATCAAGAAAACTCGGTGCATACATCTGCGTGCCTGAGTACCTGTAGAGGATACGATGCTGCTGGGGAGCGTCCATCGTCGCCGCAGCTATTGTTTAACAGTCATAGCACCCTCGTAGACAATAATCCTGGAATATAAGACTTTCTCCCAATAGCAGATACCTATTCTGCCTTTTGTTCTGGTTTCCGATCATTCTTTCGTATCGGCGATCCAATGGTAAAATTGCGAAACTGCAATTTCTGCGAATCTGAGCTAAATGCATGATTTTATTTGTTTGACATTAACGTATACCGTGGTAAAGTTTTAAAGTTAATTAAGTTTGTGTAGTTTTGCAACTTTACAATTGAAACGACGATATTTGATCAAGATATAAGATATTCTAAGATCTTTTGAGATCTATTAAACTATAAAATAATTAAAAAATGGAATAGCATTTAAAATAATTTGTAGGTAGCATTCAGAAACAAAAGATTTAGAATACTACACACAAACTTTTTACTTTAGAATATGTATACAGTTTGCACACTATGGTAATGGAATAGGAATAGTGTAAAGAAATATTAATGCTTTATAAAATAAATAACAACAAAGCATAAGAATTTTCCAGTCATCGACATGGTTTCATGAAATAATTAGTAGTGATTATAAATTTTATCCAAGTACACCAATGAACTTGAAGTATTTAATATCCGTCCACTCCATGAATTTAATAGTTGCGCCGCAAAGTAAGAATGCGTACATGAGTTTATTTAATAAAGAAAATGCATGAAATTTTCAAAAAACTACATATCAAAAATTTTGTCGTAAAATCAAATTTAGTATTGATAATATCAATTTAGTTACATAAGAATGTGGAGGAAATTGGACGAAGAGTTTAACTTGAAAAATTTGTATCAATAATTCTGTGACTTACTGTATATATGTATCACGTTCGTACTTCGAATGAGTATTATACCGGAGTCTTGTTTCATAATGTCAACAGTCTGGAGGCTGGACTCGCGACGCGCGTCCTGTAGTTCTCTGCTTGTACTCGTCAGTCCTCGACAGTATGTATCAATGGGAAGACGTGTGATCGTTTCCCTTTTACTTTTTCCAAACCTGTATTACTTCTATCCATAATAAGCAACTACATTCTGTATTATTTTTAGTGCTGTGAATAATTATTGTGCGTGGAGTGTAATTTATTTGTACGTAATTTAAATTCAGGTAATGTATTATAATTTGCCAACAGGTTTATTATATCCTTTTCTATGCTCCTACTTTACACTAAAATGATTGCAAAATATTACTATTACTATATAATATTACTATTATTTTAGTGTTACCGGTGTAATATGATTCATCTACATTCTACATGAAATAAAGTGAATAAGTGGCAGAAGTAGTTTTGCAGATGGCAAATTCAAATATTTTCTACCACGATATGTTGGGATCCCTGTGTTGTACTTATGGAAAGTATCTTACGCTAAAGAAAAGAAGACTACTTATGAACAACGGCACGTGAGTAGACCGAACGTATATATTTCATTGTATTAATTATGTGCTGGGTACTTTTAAAGCTGATTTTTCATATTCGGTGACATTTTATCTTTGATTTTAAATAATAAATATTATAAATAAATAAATAAAAATAAATAAAATTCAAGTAAATTTTCTACCAATCACGCAGAATTATAATAGATTTGTCATCATGTTAGTACCTATTCCATTTGCTACGCGTGATAATAATGTTCTGTCCCCCAATATCAGTTTTTACGTTTCATTTTTACGTAATGTAAAAAATTAATAGATTCTCTATTTATATTTAAAAACTTGTGAAAAAGAAGTGTTTGTACCTTCATGATTATAATTTTCTTACAGCTTAAAAATGTTTTTATTCTTTTATTTTCATATACTACAGTGAATGGACATTTTTTTATACATTCACTTTGATCAGGAGTAATTGTTCTTTGATAATGTAATTTTATTTCTAATTTTCTAGGAAAATAATATCTTCTACAGATTTAGCCAGAGGTTATTTTTGTCATACAATATTATTTGCCATTTATTTTTCTAAATTGTTACGAGTGAGTAATAAGTTGAATACTTGATTATATTATCTGGCCACACACGGGGAGGTTTTTCTGCGGTCTTTATCCGTCGAGGATAAACCTGCGATCAAAACTGCAAATACCCACTAACATACGACGAAACTTCACAGACAAATCACGTTGGATAAATCGGTCACAGATAAAACTGCGTGTTAATGGATGAAAATTGCTGGTTTATCCACGGATTTGATCGAAAGTATGGAGTTTCGTTTTGCTGAAAGTTTTCTCAGTTGTCATGCAGACTCGAACGGAGTTGCACAAAACGAAATATGTTTAAACGTGATAAAAAACGTAATTTGTGTTGTGCTATGGTTGGAATACACATAATTGCCCAAAACAATACTCCTGTAAATCGTAAAACGTGGGTAAAAAATATTTAATTGAAAAGGACTACCTGAGTCATATTCAATTTTTTAAAGAATTGAGGGATAATGAACCTGATGATTTAAAAAATTATTTGAGAATGGACACGAAAACGTATGATGAACTAATGAAATAATCTGACAAAGCAAAACACAATAATGAGAGAAGGGTTTTTTCAGTTCTTCCAATTTCGACCTGTCGGTTTTTATCTGCAGACAAAAACTGCACGTTAATGTTGAACAACTGTTTTGTCACGCGGTTGAAGTGTGTCACGAGAACCGTGACGGTATAAATCGATGATAGACATGCACTATTAACATGCAGTTAAGTCCGCAGACTTGAAACGCGACGGATGAAGACCGCGGGGAACCTCTGCGTGTGTGGCCAGCTAATGAAGTTTTACTGGATGCTGTTTAATAAAAAAATAACACTGTTCTTTTTTGTTCTCTCACATTATAAATTTAATTCATTTGAATAAAAATTAGGGATGTATTTTTAATTTCTTAACTTTTCGAATCCATATGACATTGGTGTAACATAATAGAGCAATTAATTCCATTTATGAAATACATATTTAAGCCCTTGTGAATTGTATTTTTAAAATAAGCTACACAAATTCCTTGATATGACCGAATAAATTTTTACATATTTTGCTTTATTACATATGTAAATACGTGTATTTAAATTTCATTACTACACTGTGCATCTAATCCAATGGTAATCATACTTATGTATAATAATATTTCTATGATATTGAATATAATTAATTGAAATTTTCAACAACTTTTTCATTCAAAATGTATTTTACTTAAGAACACCAGAAATGCACTAATTGTGGCAGATATTTTTCAATTTATATTAGAAACTAAGGGTCTATGTGAAAATCTGACTGCACCACGCGATATAGCAGACATTTTTCTTTCGGAAAACATTAACAAATGTGATAAGTCGCTTTTTGTTTTCAATACAGAAACGAAATCGGCAAAGCGTGCGTCGCCGACAGTGATAGTGAAGGGCGGGGGGCGTATTCATTGTTGATGTTTTCCGAGAGAAAACTTTCTGCTGCATCGCGTGCTGTAGTCAGATTTTCTCTTAGATCCATAGTTTTTGAAATAAATTGAAAAATATCTGTAAAAATTGGTGCATTTGGGGTGTTCTTTTGCCTTTGATCGTTACTTAAGGGGGGATTGCCTCTTGTTGGACTAAAAAATAAGTAGGGGAGATCGCGGTAAGTTGTAACACGGGGTAAATTGTAACATAAGTAAAATCTTTTGAACGATAAATCTGATAACCCACTGCATGCGAGAGCTGTTCGGTGATATTACCACCGTCGGTTTTAGTGACACAAACGAGCGTTATGTATTCATTTTGTGGTTATGGTCCAGAATTTTAGTATTTAGAGTACGTAAGTAAATGTTGTCTTAGCACTTTTATTTAAATTAACCGTCATTAGAAACCGTTTGAATTTTTGCTTCTTTGTCGCAAACGAATCAGTACACATTGGTTTATTATAATGTGAACGCTTTTTAGTACTTTGATGTTTAGTTTCTCGTTTGTAGAGATAAAACGCAAAAATTCAAGCCCAGGGTAAATTGTAACATGATACTACTTATTCCCCTCTAAATGATGATATAGCAAGCTATTTGCTGACACACAGGAAACAGATGCTCTAGACGAACAACAGAACAATCGTGGATCCAAAAAGTAAAAAAAAAGTATAAAGGCAAAAGTAAAGAAAGCGAAGAATATTTTAATAGAATCAGATGAATAAGCAATGATTGTTTAACTCATGTATATCAAATGTTTAATAATGATCTGTGTTTTCATTTATATTTTTTAGAAATGTTCATTTGTGTTCATATTTGTATTTAAATTAGTAAAACATATGTGTTACAATTTACCCCGGATTGGGGCACATTGTAACAAAGGTTCGGATTTGTTTAAGATGAAGCTGGATGTCTAAGTGTCCAAGATTATATCACGTACTTACAACTCAATGAGTTCACCACATATGTAAGTAGTAAATCACGCAAATTATTTCCTGATTGAGAAAAACACTTTCGAGAAAAAACTGTGAAAATTTAATTTGTTACAATCTGCCCCGGTCTCTCCTATGGGCCACTGCGTTCCTACGTTTGTGGAAACCCAGAGTACGTCCGCCGCCGTTGTGCTAACTGTAATCAACAGTAGGCGGGGAATGTACACGCCTCCTGTTACGCCATGGAACTAGATGTTATAGACGTAGCCATTTGCGAGAAGGAGACACGGGAAACGTTAGGAGAAAAATAGCCAAGAACCTAGAGAGCAAAGTGTTAAGGCTAAGCTTCATTGCACGGAGAGGAGACCTAATCACGATTCAGTACTTAAGCCCTTCAGAGGATTCACTCGATTGTAACTTGTAACTATGTAATCAGTAGCAGTGGCGGACTCGCCAGGGTGTCAGCTTACCCAATGGCATATGAGCCCTCTGGTCCCTGATGAAGTGGGCCCACCTTAAGGGGGTATTACCGTCTAGATACTCATTTTTGAAGGTGATATTTGGAAATTAATTCTGAAAAACCTATCGCGCCTACAGGACAGGGGTTTTGCACACATATTTAGTAGTATTTGAACTATCAACACAAATTTTTGCAATGTATTATATTGAAAATTGCACAAGTTACACGTCGAAGCGAAGGTCATGTCATCAAACACCGGCCCCCATCGGGCGCACGAATTGCGGCCGTCCTAGACATTTGAAACAAATGTATCAAAGATTTTTTTAATCTATATGAGTGTAGTTATCGCCCGAACCAGATGTAACCAAGTCCGGACATTGTTACCGAAATCGCAGCTGTTTAAAAATTGATATTTGTTTTTTTCGACTTTTCTTAAACTAAAACAAGGAGTGGGGGTGGTTGTTTTGAAACTATTGATATAATTCTGCTACAGGCAATAGGTACACATTCACTTTGAATGTATGCAAAAGTTTAGCTCAATCGGTCCAGTAGTTTTGGACAAAAATGTGTGCCCGATCTAAAAAATTTGTTTCGAGAAAAGCGCGTTTAAAGTGTTTCATGCAGTTACAATCTATACGACTGTAGTTACAGTAGATAACGACTACATTCTGTAACTTACCTCTAATCTGTTATACCAGGACCATAGAGGAAACCTTCCTCAGCTTTAAAGAACTCATGTTGGGCAGCTCTCTCTTGTTTGCTAGCAGTCATGGCCTCTTTAGATACAAGGATCGAGGGAATAACTCTGAGAGTTTTACGAATCTCACCTTAATATTTTAGGGACATATTTTCGAAATCCTAAACTATTAAAAAATATAAAAAAGTCGAATTTTTGGGATATAATACCCCCTTACGGGAGAAATTTGGTGTAAAACGCAGAGAAAGCAGGCAAGTTTGGAAATTTTTTCAAAGTACCAGTACAAGATATCTTTTCCAAAACGTTTGGGATATACTTTCGCACATTTGGACAAGTAAAAAAAATGTGTTGGTTATACAGTAGCCGCTGGTGATGAAGAAATTAGCAGATTCGAAAAAAGAAAGTAATGCAAAATTGATAAAATGACAGGCTTTTAAACAGAAAATAACGGTTCTCAGCAAATTTGTTCCGTCTATTCGTGCCAAAAAAGTTATTAAGAAGATGTCTTTTGATTTTTTCAGAGGTACGCCGACGAGAAGATACAATAAATTTTATGTATGCAAAAGCGGAATTTGATTGGTTGAATAGTTTTCGAGCTAACGGCCAGGGCATTTTTCATGAATGTGAAAAAATGTTATCGAGGAAAACGCGTTTATAGTTTACTGGTAAAACTGGCTATAGCCGCCTTAATTTTTCGGATTTCGTTCTGCAACTTTGTGAGCATATTTTCATGATGTCCAACTATTGATTTATGCAAGAAAAAAACGATTTCGTTCGACTCGCTACACCAGACTCCCCGCTTAAAATGTTAATGACCTTTTAGTAGCTTCAAAATATAATAGAAGTTCCAATATTATTACTTTATGCACCTAAAATTTAGGTTGTATTAATATTTTAATAAAAAAATTAATAAAATCATTTTTCAAGGACACTTTATACTTAAGAATGTAACAAATAACTTTGAAAAAATAATTCTGATTCGGGTTATATGATGCCGACGCATAACGTATGCGATATATAGGCTCGGAACTTAACTATTGCGACTATGAAATGATAGCCTTATAATTATGGATATCGCTGTCTCCAGGCAACCAATATTATTAGACCCAGTCCGCCACTGGTCAGTAGTGAATGGCGAACAGAAAAGGGCGCGGTATTGCATAGGGGAAGTGTAAAACGAATGACCAACACACACGGTACGAATAGGAGTTTTGGAGAAGGTTCGTGGAAATAAAATTAATGCTCCATATGTTATACGCAGTGTTTCGCTACAGGTGGTAACACTTTTTGAGGGTGAGTCTACAGGCCGAAATAAAACGAAAATATAGAATACAATTTTTAATATCGCACTTCGTTTTCACGAAAATTGACTTTAAATTTCAGCCAAATTCGCGTGCACCGAAGTAAGTACAGTCTTGAGTGCCTGAAAGGCACGCGAAGGGAAGTGGAACGGTCTACGGATAGCGCGACGCGTTCACCTTACCTCCGCGTGCCCCTCAGTCACCCAAATTTCGGTGTACGCGTACTCGGCTAAAATTGAAAGTCAATTTTCTCGGAAACGAAGAGCGATATTAAAAAATTGTATTCGGTAATTTCATCTTATTTTAGCCTGCAGAATCACTCCCTAAAAGTTTTACCACCTATAACGAAACACCCTGTATACTGTTTTGAGACGTAGTCTCCTCAGTTTAATTCTTGTATGGTGTTTAAGTCATTCACCTTCGGGTGAAAATAGATATTATTCATTTTTTGGTCATACAGCATTTAGGTGTTAAATAGCTATTTAACTTTGACTTGTTTTGCATAAATTTTTATTTTTATCATGTACAACGGCAAATTTCAAGCTTCATCACTTTCACACCACAGAGCAAGTGTGTGGTTATCAAGTTGGCCATGCTTTTTCAACAACACTGGCTCATTTTCAGCCGTTTTCTGCAGCTGCAAGTAAAAGGTTATACCGTTTTCTCGAATAGTGGCATAAGTATTAATTTTTTGTTGTATGCATTCACTGTTTTCAGTTATATTGTAATTTATGAGATTTTCTATTATTTTTTACAATATAATATTTTGTTCCAAATAATTTGTATGTTTCATTTTATTTTAACAGGTGTTGACATGTTAGAATTACATTTTCTCGAATAGCACAACTTTAAAGAGGGTGTAAAATATAGGGTTGATTTGATATTCTGTTGAATTTCTTGATGAATATGATATCTGCGATTCTTAACCTGGATAGATGCAAAAATAGTTTTTTAAACAAATTATATTATCAGTATTCAACTATTAGTCAAATGCATATTTTAAACTACTTTTCCTGTAAAATTTACATTTTTTTAGCTATACCACTACCAATGCCAAGCAGCGATATACTGTAAGGATCCTACTTCCCAGATATTCCATAATTTGTACCGCATTGTTGTTTCCACGTAGATTGAGAAACACATATTAAGGTTTCATTTATTATTTTCTGGTCACTCAACCAGTCGTTGCACAGAGAATAGCTTGAAGGTATACCTACAAAATTCATTTCTTCACTATGCAAAGATCCAGGAAAAGTCATCGTAATTATGTCTTTTAACGATCACGGCCATGATCCGACTATCAGCAAGTTTAGTAGGTATAAACAGAACAATCTGATTTCATTCTTCTATTTAAAATCTTCCATAGATGACTCATGTGTCCTACATTTTTATCACACACAGAAGTCTTACGAGAAGCCTCTCCTTATTTCAGGGCTCTACAGCGTAGGGGCCCCTCACGCGCCTGCTTCCCCTTCCAATCTTTCTTTCGCGCAGCATGCCTTCCGTTGTCAAGGAGACCGCGCGACGCTACGAAGACGGCCAACGGGCTAGCCAGGCTAGCGTCTTCGCGGTTAGCGTCGCGCGGTATCCCTGACAACGCGGACGAGAGTAGGAGAACACCAAGCTCACGCGTGAGCGACCTTGGAGAGCCCTGCCTTATTTAGTCTTACTTAACACACGATTCATGATTCATCAGGTTCACTTCTTCGAAAGTTATAGAATATCAATATAGACTATTAATTGAAGCATTTGATGGAAAAATGGCACATAAGCTTATGTGCCCTTTTTCCTTAAATCGTTTAAATCGACTCAGGTATATGTTATGTATATATAATATACCAAGGACATTACTTCTCTCGCATTTAGTTTAGCTAGATGCTGATTTGTTACGTAGCGTGATTGACACAGCTACATAGTCGCTGAGCGGTCGCGCTACCGTGCTGTCGTGCATTAAGTACTTTTGTTTCATAGAGGATTTTGTGTAAGCGAGGAAATATGGAAAGTGAGACGAGTATCGAATCCGCAAGGAAAGAAACTAATTTAGGAAAGAAAAAATTAATTTGTAAGACAGTTCGCTGCAAAACATCGAAGAAACTAATACTTACTTAAAACATTACATTTTTTGTTTATTTTTTTGTTTCATTTTGTAGTTTCTATTTAAGCAATGTATAAAAAAAGGTGTAACTAAGTATGTAAAGAAAATTATATTTAAATAATTAAATAAAAAAGCAATTTTTTACGTATTTACCCCATTTACGGAAAAAGGGCACATAAACCACTTGCTTGAAACTTATAAATAAAGGCACATATCATTTTCAAATCATGACTTCTGTTTTCAGATCGTTTGAAGGACACGGTACTACATCCTTAAAAAATGGATTTAATTGCATTACTTTTTATTAAGTTATACTATAATGAAAACTTTGAAATCGATTTTCTTAAAATGGCATTTTGGCGTATGTGCCCTTTTTCCACCAAATGCCTCAATTATTCTGGTGAAAATTACTTACAGTTATCACAGCATTGTATGTATTGTGACACTCTCTAATTATTATGTACAATATTAACTATACTTTATGCAAAGTCTTATACTGAGTCTTAAATAATAACGCATTGTCATGATTTTTAAAGCCACAGTAAGTATATTAATATATCTGCTTAAGTAGTGATTCTACACAAGTTACGTTGCACACAAGCGGCCATAGAGATTCTAGAGTACGAAACAGAGGTTTCTAGTGACGTTATCGCAATGATTAGCGTTGACGTTAATACGATTGCCGTCATGTGACAAACTCAGATGGTTTACGCGGGACGTTTGCAATAAGTCTATCAAATACCCTATCATGTCATCTAACCGCATGGAACTGTATACTCTGTACTTATCACACCAAACAGTCTCCATTTTCCTATGTCTTTAATCTTAATGTAGCATGAAAACTTTCATTTAATGGTGCACTAATAAAATATTTGATTCAATTGCTATGTATAATTAAAACTAATTAAAACAATATAGATTGTACATAATTTAGTAAATCAAAATTTCAAAACGAGTACTTACGTATACGCTTACGAATACGGTGCGAGTGTTTTAGAGTTAATTAAACAACTTAGTCGACAGATCAACATTTATTTCTTAATAGACTAATCTTGTTATATTTTTTTAATAACACCAAACCATAGTTTTAAACTATGTAACAGAATAGTGCTTTTTAAGTTATTTACAATTCTGACATACAAGTTGGTACTTTAAACAAGGAAGCTTGAAAGAAATTATTTATATAAGGAAAATAATTGTAACGCTTCTTACTATCATGATATAAACCGCCAATTCTGTTTATTAAAAGTGCTTATTAAGTACTTTAATATATAATGCAATATTTTGTAAAAAAGAAACTAAAGTTTTTCTAAATGTACTTAAAATTTATACACGATTTCCAGCATGTACAAATTATTTATCACTAACAAACATTTCTCAAAAATGAAAATACAAACAGATATGTGCTCTGCCCTCACAAAACACACAATATTTTTGCACAGTTTGACAACTATATGTCATATTCATTTCGTAGAAATAATATTAAATAAATCATAATTCTATCCGAAGTTTATACTACATGAAAAGAAAAGAAATCAGAAATAATAAACGTTTTCTATTTCGAGTCATTTATTTTTTTGCGTGGTAATTTCTGAAGTTTGCAGTTATATTGTGTGTTTATGTAAATAAATGTTAATTATTTACATAATTGGCACAGGAGGCTGAAGTATATTCATTGGTTTGTAATTTATGGCGCTAGGCCGTCAGAGCTCATAATACACACGAGATATGTAAAAGCATATATCATGCACCTATCGTCACGAATCAATAAATAGCAGTAATGTAAAATGAAATCAAATCATATTGTCCACCCGCCTGACTTATAAGGGTTAATTACTTTGAAATGAGCATCGTAAATTCTGTTCATGAATTAGTCTATCAGTAGCCAATTGAATATAAAAAGAGGCGAAGCATTATCTATCATTATTATCATTAATTGTGTTAATTTTTTTTAATTATTTTGTTCCTAGTAATGTTTCCAGTAAACAGACAGATGATTCTGTATTAAAAACTCGTTTTCGTTTTAATATAAATGCAATATGGTATTGAGAAAGAAAATATTGATTATAAATATCAGCGAATAGAAACAGAAATTTTATTGTTGAAATAAAGTGAAAACTCTTAAAATAAAGAATCTACAATTCACAACTTAAAATTTTAATTTCCAAGCACCTCGTCTAATTTTGTAATCTGCATATAATTAAATATTTTTAATATTGATGAATTTCAATGAAAGTATGAATGTAGGACTTCTATAACGAATGTAGCTTAATAAATAATTGTAAGTAACATGTGGAGTATTCAGTTTTGGAGGATCGTACTCTCATGGTACATGTATCTCAGAAAACATTTTTAGGAAGGAATATTTTGTCGTTACAAGTTCTTAATCCTACACAGAGTTGGGCTAAATGTAATCTAATTACAACTTACAAATTACGATTAAACTATAATTGTGTAGTTGATTACACATTATTTTCTGTAATCGTTAATGTAGGTGGTTGACCACAATTTTATCAGCTACCTAAATTAACGATTACAGAAAATAATGTGTAATCAACTACACAATTACACTTTAATCGTAATTTGTAAGTTGTAATTAGATAACATTTTGCCTAACTCTGACCTTACAGTTCTGCGGTAAGTGCCTGTAGTCCATCACAGTCCTCTTACCAGGAGGCATCCTCACCTTCCCATTCCGTGACCAGATCCTCTAGGAACAGAGTCCTTATTCTTTAGCAATACAATGTCGAGTTGCCATTCCCAAACTTTCTCTCTCTAAACTATAGTAGGTCACACTCGATAGCTACTTGGCTTCGAGTCACCAACCACCCACGAGGGTGTATAGCTTATGTCAAAACCGCATCCTGGTCCTGAGCCTGCCATAAACCTCCCAAAAGCGAAATGAAGACTATCTCCCTTCAAAACATCGTAAAATCTGCCCACGCTCATATATGACTAGCTTTACTACTTGGCTTCGCCCGAAATTTAAATTCTGATTTTATCCAAAATATTTTTTTTTATTTATTTCTTTTTTGTGAAAATACTCTCGTATTCATCTTGATTAGCTAGGCATAATGAGCTGGGACACATTTCGTGACCCCAGAGTTTACCGTTCGAAAGTTTTTAGACGACAGACAAACACACAAACACTTTGTGCTTTATAGTATAAGATATTCAAAACATCTCGCAATATCGATTTGTCAAAAAAAAAAGCAATTGGGTGTTATTCTGGTTTAGACGGTGCTTTGTGTACACTTTCATTCATATTTTGACTGTTTAAAATCAAGAAAGATGATTTAAAATGTTACAACTTTCAGAGTAATAAGTTGTCGCGCCGACGTCATCTGAACATACTTGCTGACTTGTTCCAAGGCTGGCGGCCTTCCTATTGGGTAAAAAAATTGAACCAAACGGTTTTTTAATCCGCACGAGTGCCGCTATAGCATCTACTAAAATCAGGTGAATATTTCCTAAACTTCGATTTTTTTTGGCACTTAAAATTTACGAAAACCGGAGGAAAAACGTATTTTTTCTTTAACCCACTGCCTTTATGTAGAATCTTTTTTTAAATGCCTGATCATGACAAACGATAGCGACACTCATAAGGATTAAAAAACCGTTTGGTTCAAATTTTTCTGGCGATCACTCTTGGGATGAGTCTGCAAGGATATTCAGATGATACCGCACGCGAGCGTATAACTCTGAAAGTTGTAAACATTTTAAATCATCTTTCATGATTTTAAAAGGCTGAAAGATAAATGAAAGTGTACACAAAGCACCAATATTGTATCCTTTTTCGTCGCCTAGAAAAAAATCATGAAATTGGCTGAAGAATCGGCTGTCTAAACCCGAATACCCCCTTAAATGCATTTAAAAAATGTGCTCTTACATGTTTCTCTATTTTAACGTAAAGAAAGATACTGCGCATCTTACATACAACACCCTGTTTGATGATCAGGTTTCTGTTAACATTTTGTTAGTCGTCAGGTACATATCTATTGGATAAGGACCAGGGATTGAAAAAGTTCTGGAACTCTTATTTATAAAAAAATTCTGTAAGAACTTATATATTTCGTTCAAGAAAATATCTGTGCCCGTGACATTTTTATTGAAAAAAATGTTATCCTTAGGAACTTCTTTAGAAAGTGCTCTCATAGAACAGATATATTAGAACCTATATGTATAATAAAAGTTCCATGGAAACAGTTATATTAGAACATTTATTATAAAAGATTTCATAAGGTAAAGAAAAGTACTAAACTATTAGGTACTACTTTTATTTAACAATATAATATTATATTCTTTGCGTTTATTTAATAAAAGGTATGAAATTCATAACATAAGTAATTAATAATTTCATAAGAAGTATTGACCAGAAAAGAGAACTTGTCAAGAATAATACCTAAATAACATTTTTTTATAACTTACATGAACCAAAATACACAAAAATTCTATAATATCTGGGTAGAAATTATCTACGTAGGTAAATATTACAAATAAATAACACATTCAGAATATCAATTTAACTGTAATAATTATTTATTACTGTTTTAGTACTACTCATTGAATAGTACCTATTCAGTCTTTGTTACAACGATTGAGAACTTTTTTAATATCGATGAACAAAATATCTGTTCCTGTTATAGAGAAATTTTTATTTTTATGTTTTATAAGTTCCACTGCAACTAGAACTTTTATTTTCAAGAATTTTTACCTTAGCAGTTCTCATGGGAATTTATAATGTGAGAACATTCTTAAAAAAGTTCCACGGTCCATGTTTCAAGTAGAACCTATTGAAAAGTTCCAGAACTCTTTCGAACCCTAATAATAACGTTGTGGCAATTCCGTCGAAAACAATATACCACGGTGTAATAGACAGGTGTTCCGACTCTGTACCTTTTACCCCAGCGATTTTGTGTGCCGATTTCTGTTTAGTTCCCCTGGCCGTCGCGAGAGGCGTCGTGACGTAGAAGGACATATGTATTAATGAGACTGTAGTAGTAGAGATTTTAGTGGTTTTACTGGGCTTGCCAGAAACAACAGGCCACGCATGCGCGTGATGATCCCGTTCACACCAGGCCTGTATATATCATAGACATATATATAGACGGAGCAGAAGCTGTGACTACTGGCGTGGGGAAGATAAGCTTGAAGGGGAAAAGATATAACCTGTCATACAGGCACGTCGGTTAGCTTCGGAAGCATTCGGCATGCATAACCACTGCGTTACCCGATTTGCCTGTATCTCTCCCCTTACTGCGAATCTTGCAACCCCCCTCAGACACGCTCCGTCTATATATGTAAATGCCTTTACGACATCGACGAAATCTGCCGGATGCCAGAAGAACTAGGACGAAAAAGTCACACATTCTGGACAGGAATCGGAACACCTGTCTATTACACCGTGCAATATACTCATCACACACTTTCCGTGTGAAGGTTAAAATGGAATAATTGCTACGGTCATACTCTCCCCATCAATTTGCATGCAACATTTCCAAAGAATAGATGCATGTTCATAGATCCATTTATCTACTGCAGAATATCCAATCTTGTACTCTAGTTACACTTAATGTAACATAATTCGAGTTTCGACAGATCAGTTCTTTTAGAGCAGAAAACAAGCTCTATCCGATATTGTTTATGGAACAGTTATCGAAATATATTATACTGTTTAAGCATAATCAATCTATAGCTTTCCACACCCAGATTTCCCACACCACCCTGCATGGTAATCTTTCCCCACATCAAAAGTGACTAACGGTCCCTGTGCACATTTCTCAAGAAAGCAAGAATTTGCAACACCTGTATATCAAATGACGGCTTTATACGTTTCATGTATCATTGGAAGCCAAATCGATTGCAGCCAATGTTCGTCCCACGTTGCCGCGGCAATCAGTAAAAAAAGGAGCTAAACACCGAATCTTCAGACAGACGTCTACGAGGGGAATCCGCGAGGTAGTCGAGTGCTCCCGTATTTATACGCGCTACTGTCGCGGCAGTTCCACTTAAGCTGTCGACGGAACGCTAACGGAAGAAAAACGCAAAGCCGCGGAAGATCGAACGCGTGTATGGTTCTCAGAGCATCCTTGAGCGCGCCAGTCCTCCTTCTGCTCTCTGAGTTTTAGACGAGCGGCGAGAAAGGGACCACGACGAAGGGAGAATTCAGGGGTACTCCTGTGGGAACAGCGGGACTCGCGACGTTACGGTTTGACAAGCGAGTACGTAGTCGCTGTTTCCGCATCCTTGAGCCGTGTGACTCACTCTCTCGTCGATTTCATTCGTAGAGTGGGTGCTTCAGGCTGAAACGTAAGCACTCGTGTGTGCACGTGTTAGATGGAAAAGAGAACGCACCAACACGATCCCGGAAATTTCACTGAACGTGTCTTTCCACGATGAACGTCCCGGTGAGCTTCGTGTACAAACTCTTGGCCCGCTCGACTTCTCCCGAACCCCCCTCTCTCTCTTTAATCACGATTTTTGGTAATATCGGCCTGGAACTTTGACGGAAATTTTTTTAAATCAGCGGCTCTGAATCTTTTGGTCTGAATGCTTGGATTTGTGATAAAATCGCAAGATATGTACTTACTCGTTTTACGTCTTCGTACCCTATTCGTTAAAACAGAATTTCCGCACCTCCCCAGGCTGGAACAAACTGACAGGATTTAAATCACTTCTACGTTTTCTCAAATGAGCCTATTTCTAGGTAAATGCCATTTTTTCCAAAGTTTTTACTAGCAAGGGAACATCCCGAAGTGCCAATTGCTGATTTTTATGAAACTTAGGTATAAAGCAGTTCCTAAAAATATATTTGATACGGAACTTTTTTATCGGCGATGTCCATATTGAAAGGGTGAAAGTAGCCGTCAAAGTAAGGGGGGGGGGGGGTGAAAACATATTTGGCCGAATATCTCAGGAACTATTAGAGCTGGAAGTTCGATTTAAATAGCGAAATCGTGTATTTTTAGATAAGGAATCCTGCTACGTAAATATCTTCCAAAAAAAGGTATTTGTTGAAATAATACATTAATGATAGCACCTCTGTGTTATTTTTCTGTTAAAAGGTTAATATATTTTCATGTATATTTATGTATAAAATCTATGTGGGTACCCAAATAGAAAGTATGGATAAATTGGATTTTTGATTTGTGCATTATAAGAAAAGTTATTAAACTTCAAATTGTGCGTATAATCAAATAAATAGTAAACTTTTATTGAGGTTTTAGGTAATTATGTTACAAATTACTTTGTTAGGTGGTCTTTCAATGGTGAAGGTTGATGCTACGTGTATAAAAATACAGACGTTGCAAATCGCTACTGCAAAGACGATTATTAAGGGCCCCTCTGGTCAAACCCTTTAAAAATGGGAGATATTTATGAATTTCGTCGCAAAGAGCTTTTCAGAATTTTCCGGCCAGATTGAAAAATTTGGGGCCTTTTTAAAATTATTCCCTCTTAATGATGGATAATTTAACATATTTTACGTTTACTTAATTTTTCTTCTATCAATTTTTTAACCATAATTGTTGTAAAAAGCTTTTGCAAACTGTTTATTTGATACTGTATTTAATGCTGTTTTTAAAATTCGTGGTGTTGATAAACAATAAATTACTTAGTTGCTCCTGTATCATTACTTTCATAAATTGAGAAATTCAATTTTTATTCAATTATGTGTTAGTTCTGCAGACCTCAAAATCTATTGTTCTGATTTTCTTTTTTATGATTTTATCCTTAATGCAGTGCATACCTAGATTAGACGTAAGGGGTAACTAATGGGATGTGTCTTTAATCGTAGCGGTGTTTGAATTTTTTTCTAGAATTTTTGTGTCTGAATGTTTTAGCTACTCAACGCCACGCTTATACCGGATTCCGTTAATGTCATTTTTTGGAACGATGCGCCATTATTGTGGCTTTTACACGCAGGTGGCGAAAAATCTCTCCGTACAAGGGTATAGCGCCGCGGGCAACCCTGTCGTAGCTAAAATTGTTGACATTGAGACGGGTACGAGATCAGTCGATATTATTTTCACATCTTATCACAGTAATCTGGGGTGCAAGTGGTAAACCGATCATAAAAGCGGAGCGGGCGGCTCGATTACCTAGGGCGGGAAATTCCCAATAGCTCTTTGCGAGGTTAGTTTGAAAGAGATCATCCTAAAATTTTCGAAGCTTGGGCATCACTGCTGTCCAGCGGTCGCTGGCTGGCAGCTCTCCGCTGGACCAGTGCATGGTTTAATGGAATGCGTCCGTGAGGCGCTGTTGCCATTTTACCTGTTCGCGCGAGCGTGGGGTTGCAAGATAAAACGTTGACCCTGTATTCCTGGCAATGCAGCGGGATTTCCCCCAGGCCCCGAGGCGTATGACGTGGCTGGTCGCAGGCCGCGCGGCCTCGCACCGTGGGCCCTTCGGAAACTCGAGGTTTATGATAACCACAATATCTATTGAGGCCGTAAACGAAAGTCTCGAAGGAAAAACATGCTTTGTTCAAAATTCATTCACGAAAGGAATGGAAAGCGGCTTACTCAAAAATAGTTTTGCTGGCGCGCATATCATAAACCAATGCCCACCATTTGCACGCCAAATGTTCGTATTTGGCCGTGCCGATGGCCGCTGCATGGTTACCATTTCGAGAAAAACGTGTTCAAAGTGTTCTCGGCTCATACCTGCGTTCGGAGTTTAAATTAGATATGTGACCGTAGAATCTATACCGTTACGAATTTTGTTATGAAACTTTGACAGGACATTCTCGAGATTTTATACTACAAAAAAATATATATATAAAAACATCGATTTTCTGAAAAATTTTAGACGGAGGATCCCTGTAAGAAACTATTGAACTTGAATTGTCCGCTATTTTTGAAGAGTCGAATCCAAAGTATTCCATGTTCGTGAGTGATTATACACACTTAAGGATACCGTGTTGTACAAAATTCCAGAAAATTTCATGCATACTAACCACGGGTCGAATAAAATTGTTAAATTCACTTAATTTAATCTTTTCTGTTTCGAGAAAACTGTTATAAAATGCAGTATATTAACTGAAACTTTTATTCCTTACAGTTTTGTGTGAATAAAAAACTTTTATTTTCTTGAAAGTAGAAAAGAATTCTTGTTAAACAGGAACATTTCTTCTGCTCTGAAACAGTTAAAGTTGTGACAATCAGATTTCCTGAAGATGTTGTAGGGTAGATAAATCTGAAGTTGAAACCTTAAACCATTCGGTGAAAATAATTATCCAAAAATTATAATGTGCTTTCTCTTGTACATATATTTATCCAGCATTCAATTCCTTAAATAATACTAATTAAAAAAATATTCCTAATTTTTATATTTTACCGTTAAATATCTGTTCAAAAGTATATAATCCTCCAGAACTTTTATTAATTGAACATAAAATATCTGTTAAAACTGAACTCTTACTAGAGAGTTAATGTATTAATGTACAAAGTTAACTTAAAACAGAAAAGAAATTATTTAAAAATTAAAAGTCAGATTTTTATTTATAAAAGTTAATAGTTTCATTCGACTCCTGATAATAGCTTTTCTTATAATGCACAAATAAAAATTCCAATTTACCTATAAATATTTCGGTATATAGTGCTCACATACAAATATACAGAAAAATGGATTAACATTTGAACAGAAAAATTAATAAAAATATGCTACTTTTTAATGAATTATTTAAACAAATAGTTTCTTCTGGAAGCTGTTTGCGTAGCTAGATTCCTTATCCAAAATTCATAACTTTGCCATTTCAATCATTTTTTTATCTCTAATCTTTTCTATCTGCAAAATTTGAGCCGAGTAAGTGATTTGAACCGCGTGCAACCCCCTTATGTGTAAAACGTGCCTAAAAAAAGTGGGTCCCATGAGTCCTGTTAAAGTTAGGAGAGATTTCTAGTTCTTCGAAATACAGGGTGTATCATAAAATACGCGACGCACTTGGACGATGAACAGGAGACACAAAAACAATGACAAAAGTTCATAATAACATGTACCCTATTTAACCTTGTTCTGGAGTTACATCCATTTTTATATTCCAGTAATGTGCAGTTGCTCGCCTTTATAAGAACCGTGCGTCAGTTTGAATGAAAGTCTGTAGTCGTGTTGTAGAGTTTCTCAGAAAACATAAAAAATGTGGCTAGAATATGGCGGCGCACCATCATAGATAAACACCATCATAGAGTTTTTCTAATAGTTCACTTAATTCATTATTTAAGAATTTCACATAAAATTGATCTGTTAATTTCCCATTCAGGAACACAAATCCAATTAGAAATAAATATGGAAACAGTTTAGTAGAATTAGTTGTACTATTTTTGTTTGCCATTATGAATTAATGAAATATAAAAATGACTACAACTTCGGAACGAGGTCAAATGGAATAAACGTTTATACGAACTATTTTCAGTTTTTGTATCACCCACCCACCATTGAAGTGGATCCCACGTATTATGATACACCCTTATAAACGATTTGAGTGTTTCTGTTTGTTCCGCGTTGCATAGATTCGCGGAAAAAAAGAGTCACGGGCTTTCATTAACCGTTAGGAGGAATGATTCATTAGTAGGCATTCCTGAGATTCTCACATCTGCGTTGCACACTTTATTAGACGGTTTGACCGTTGCACGAGCCAATTTGTCACTCAGCAATTAAAGTGAAAAGGTCGTCATAAAAGCAAAGGTAGGCCAACGCTTCTGATAGCCTCATTGGCACCCCTGAAAGGGTCGCCTGTTAACGCGCTCGCACGTGCAACACAGATGTGGGTGTCCTTGCGCTGTCGCGCCATCTTAAGCCGGATCTAGACATGAATGAGTATACGCTGAGCAAGGCTGAACGCGCACGAATATTCTGATGCGGACGGGTGAAACGGTAGCCAGGGCCGCATGCTTCTACGACAGAAAGGGTGAGCGTGAACTCATATGTTAGTGTGGACGTGTCATTCGTGGTGACTCGACGCATGCGACACGACTCGCGAATGCCGATGAAGGCACATGGGCTGAGCCGACCGTTGTCGGTTTTCTTCCACACATCAAAGGAAGTTTGGAGTGCATTGCGTTCAGCATGGACGATAGGAGCAGATGAAATACTTTTCTCAAATTCTCGATGTCCCGGATTTTCATAATATTGAAATAAATTGTAGTCCATATGAAATTAGGGAGGGTTAAGTACTCATTTTTCTAGTTTCGAAATTGTTGAAAAAATACAAATCTTCGAAGTTCCCTGGTTTCGGTGATTTTTACGAAACCCGCCTTTAGAAATAAATTTTAATGACCTAAATTATTGAAAGCATGAACATGCGTTTTTTTTTTAATCATGAAGGATGAATCTGTGTGATCGAATTTAATCCATTACTAATATTGTCATAAACATTAATGAAAAATAAAAAATTTACATTTTTATCAATGTAATGCATTTACCATATGATAGACTTTAAAGCTCTATTTTAATGAATAATTTGTCTTTCTTTTCTTCATTACACCCTGTATTGTTCTAAATCCATACAACCTTACGGACTCGCTGTTGTATTAAAAAATCACACGAGATTGCTCACGGGAAACGGCAATATGCTTCGTGGAGGGACGCAGGAAGAAAAGGGGTAGTCCGCTGACGGCGCGTGGTTCCACCAGCGTCGTCCATTCTTCAAATTAAACACGGATCCCTTATCTCTTGAGTATAAACACGCGCTTGAATTTCAATACCTTCAATGCCATCTTTACGACTGCAGCGTGGGCTAAGCTATGCATAGAAGTTGGTGACGAAAGATAAATGGCAGTAATGACACTTTCGACCCCTCCGCATGCATCATTCCTGCGCGTTCAGCCTTGCTCAGCGTATACGCATTCAAGTCTGGATCCGGCTTTAAGGTGGCCGTTCCAATGAGCAGCTGGCGACTGCGGCTGGAGACGCTTCCACTAGTGCAAGGGAGAAACAGATGCATACTTCTCCCTTGCTCTAGTGGAAGCGTTTCCAGCCACAGTCGCCAACCGCTCATTGGAACGGCAGCCTTTACGCGGGAAGGTAAGAAAACTTTGCCGCCAAATTTCCGCACAGAACGATTTCCGCCAAATCTAGCTACTTTCCCAGAAAAGGCGCGCCATGGGCGCAAGGAATAGGTGGCGCGATTGGTCCTAGTCAATCGGGTCAATGCCACCACCACCGGACTCGCTTCAAGAAATCGGACGAGTCCGGCAGTCAGTCAAACTCAAGTCAGTCAGATGAAAAAGGTCTTGACCAACAGGTAATATTAAAAAGACGACACGCGTTCATACGTGACTCACACGAACAACACAATTTCACTCACAATTTCACCGTTTACTTGTTTATCTGTTTGCTTGTTTCATCATATTATCAAATACAGTGTTTTCGTTATTTATTGTTAAATACTTGCAGTCATTTTATTACCCATAACACGATAACGCGTGTAGGTTATCCGCATAATTCCGGTGTCGAGAGAATCGTAGCGAAGCTTTACAACCTCCGTTGACTCGACAAGCATCATTCGGGTCGCATCGAAGTTACGTGTGAACACTGCTTTTCTACCATATCTGTTGTTTCGACCGTACGTCACTGATTTATTAGCGAACGTAGGTGCGCGTCTGACATTTTCTGCATATCAGACCAACGCGTCCCGGCGGCAAACTAATGGCGGCGGGAACTGTAACTGGCTAGGAAAATTTGAAAGAACTGTACAACAGTATCTCCTAGCACTAACTTTAATAATACTGATTACAGCAACAACAACTCAAAACGCGGATATATACAATGCTTGAATGTTCTGGACTTGAGCTTGTCCCTCTCAAGGTTTTTTGACAACTAACTTACAATAGAAGAACAGCACGCGACACAATGTGGACTCCGTGAGGGTGGAGTTCAATTCGTCTTGCCGAATCCTGCCACTTTATTGGTGCAATCCGGCATAACTCCCACCAAGGGTGTCAATAAGGCTTTCCCCTGATAATTAGGGAAAGGGAAAATCCGCCGTGGGAAAGTCAGCGACGTGGGAGGCCGGCGTCTACGAGGACCTCTGACCCGTCATCGGGCCCTACAGGTCCTTGTCGCCGGAGTATAATGAGGCCTTTGAAAAAACCCCTTGCACGCCTCACTTTAGAAAAGTCGCGCCTTGTTTAATAATACTGGCGCCTTGAAATAAACACTTCCTTCAAGGCACCAGATACCAAATTCCGTCTAAGGACGGAACATCTGTATACATTTGAGTTTAAAATCATGGTGTATGCCCTTCATAACAAACGATTAATTTTATCAATGTGCTTCAATGTGCTTAGTCGTTTTGTTATTTAGTTTTGTAAAATATATTTATATTTTAAAATATATGAATGCGTACTGGAACAATTGTTAATTAAACGGTGTTTATCAGCATGTAGGTAAAAATGTTCACATTGTCAGAAAGGGAGCATTTCTATTTAGATGTATTACTGTATGACATTTTTTCATCCTCAAGGTGCTTACAACAAGATTGTAATGTTTAGTAACTTATTTCTGAGACGCCCTATATACGATTAATAAATGATTTTCTAAAAAAAATCTTATAATAATACAAACCTGAAAATAAATGATTTAAAATTATAATATAGGGCAAACACAGTAAGTATCTCTTTTACTCGAACTTTCCTGTTCATGACTGCTCTCTTTCAACGTGTCTAGGTTGCTACGAATGTCAGAACGCCTAAAAATTTTAAACTGGAATTGAACTTGGTGAGTTTATTGCTCGAGGGACGTGAAATTACTTTGGCGTTTGTGTCAGACCAAAACTCTCTATTTTTTCATCAGTGGATCTTCTCTTGTAACAGTTAGAAAAGAAAGTGTTCGTTTGTAGGAGATTGATTCTGGAGCAAATATATCGAAGCTGCTCGTTCACGCTGGTTTTCTATCACACCTCTTTCGCCCTTGCTTTCCATCCTCGTTTCCACGCCACAGATGTAGTAGCCAAATTGTTCTTGGGAAGTTTCATCGCAGAAACGAATATAAACCCACAAGTTGGACCTAGGATCTGGAGAGCAAGTCAGGAAAGTCGATTCTACTGATCGAATAGTGTGGAAACGGTTTGTTGGAGGCAACGATGGAACCTTATCTCTAAAGTTGACTCAAGTTAATTTTATACGCGGCTGCTGATATCGAAAGGATATATTGACGAAGCTCGAAGAAAGTTATTTTAATAAAAAGGAACTGTGGTGAAAGGGAAAACGAAACGTAGCAAGTGAAATCTAAATTGGATGAATGATTATAGAGAGTTACGGTAAGCTTTATGAATATTTGAACCTTAAATAGAGGTTTGAAGAAAAAGTTTTTTCCATTCACGATTTTTTAAAGAATTTACTATTTTTAAATGGTTTAACAACATATTCTTTTTCATTTTTAAATTATATTGTTTGTTAATACAGAATTTTTATAGCAGACCGTTCGCAGTATATTTGGTAACTACTTAGTTGATGGAATTGTTAATTACCTTTTTGTTAGTACTGATGAGTGAATACTTCGGTAAAAAAAAGTAAATTAGAAGCGCAAAGAAAACTACAGACATTTTCCATTTTACGAAATAGTTTTCATACTTTTCTAGCTATGAAATGTGCTATTCAGAAAAACTAATTCTAAATTAATCAATTTTTAATTTTAAAATAATTACGTCTGTGTTGAAAATTATTATGAATTCAGGTACACAATGTACATTAATACTTGCATTTAGAACATTAAACAAAGATTTAATTAGCATTGCTTTATGGAGCTAATAAGTTAAATAATCATACACCGGCATTTTTTACGAACGATGTTACTATTATTCAAAATATTCATGAAATATTGAAATATTTTTTCTTAGATTTTCATACCATTTTTAATATTTTTCAGTGTATTCGTATTCTCATAAACTTTAGGTATAAAACAAATCACGAGAGTGATGATGAAAAACGCACGCTTTCGTACTTTTAATGAAATAAAGGAGCGCTTGAAGTTTAAAGCTGAACAGAAATCGTTGCTATTAAATGTATATTGCGGAGGTCTCACTGTGTATTCCCAGAAGACGAATGTCGTGTAA
The DNA here is from genome assembly GCA_944738655.2 of Andrena hattorfiana. Classification (NCBI taxonomy): domain Eukaryota; kingdom Metazoa; phylum Arthropoda; class Insecta; order Hymenoptera; family Andrenidae; genus Andrena; species Andrena hattorfiana. The sequence goes on from OX122895.1 coordinate 10,746,776, forward strand.
ATTCATTGTAAGCAATTGCAACTAAAATTTCTCCACAAGAATTCAATTTAATGCATTTCTGACAGATCGTTCCACGAGCAATAAATTTATTGTGAAATTCTGCATTTAAAATGAACGAAAGTAAACTATCCCTTTCAATAATCACCATCCCATTCAATAATCTTATGATTCATATCTCATAAACCTAAACGGGCCTAGCGTAGGTAGTTCTCTCCACCACTGATTTTTATGTTTGTGGTGTAATACGACACCTTAAATACGACATTTGCGCTTAACATTAGTAGTGCATTCGGCAGAGTTACTAACTGTAAGAGACGTTGTGAAATATACATGAGCGTGCATGCGCGAACCATATAGTATGTATGTATGTGCGAATAATTCATGTGCTGGATTGGTAAGACATTGTTATGAATTGAAGTGAAGACTGTCAGGTTTACTTAATACACTTTTTATAACAAATTTAAACTTAAAATTAAATACACTATTAGTATCAGAGGAATCCTCGTATACTCTGCGGTGTGACTATTAATAATGACCGAAAATGGATATTACTCGTGTTGATTGGTTTTTCTTGGACTTCTCGTAACATGCAACATCCTCATGCAAGAAGATATTGAAAAGTCCTTTACCTTTTTGGGATCCGAGGCTTAGTTTTCGAGATATTATCAGTTGAATATTAGGTGTCCAACTTCCAGGGCGCGCAGTTTAAGGCCAAAACAACTGAGTGCGGATCAGTGACCGCCCGCTCGCACACGCAGAAGGCACGCGTATAGCCGACTACGCTGGTTCAAACCATGAAAATGTGTTAGCGCGGCCGGCTGTTCTGTGTGCGTGGGTTTGTATCTATGCGTGCCTCCTGCGTGTGCGGGCAAGCGCAAGCTGCCACGGAATCAGCTGACTCGGCTTTAAACTGCACGACCCGCAACTTCGACCGCTAATATTCAACTGTTAATATTCCGAGAACGAAGTATCGGGGTCCAAAACGGTAAAGGACTTTTCAATGTCTTTTTGCATCAGGATATTGTATGTTCCGGATTGTCGCGCAATTTTGGGACACCCTGTATCTGTGCTATAACAAGAGATTTTCCTAATTCCTCCGGAAATAATCTTGTTTTAAATAGGTTACATGCATTGTACTTGAAGGGTTTTTGAGGTCCTCATGGTAATTTTACGTATTCTTATAAGTACGATTATTCGTTTTACATCGGCGTTGAATCATACTGTTCCAAATGTTACGTTAGTATAAATTTTTAAAAAGTAACGAATGAAGATTCTAAAAAATGCTTTCAGCACAGAACTTACTAAAAGTCGTACCGGATACAGTAGAAGACATTATTATTATTGTGTGTCTCTATTATATCATGTACACCATCATTAATGTATGCACGCATACACACGTGGTGAATGGGAAAGTTTAAAAACAGCGGCTCTTAAAAAACATACCACTTCATTCACAAATTACGTTTTTGCGAGGAAAGAAAATTTGTTTTGCGTCAAATAAAGTTGGTTTTACGTCAAATAAACTGGAACTGAACAACAAGGTTAAAGGACGAATGTGTTTTCGTTTTGCTGCGATTCTTCTTTCTCTTCCGTTGAACTGAATACGTTCATAAGACGATTTTCAAATGAATTATTACTCAAACCTCTGCTCCAAAATAGTGTGTTTACTTTTCAACATAGTCACTATTTAATGAAATTTCAACGGGTGACAACATCTTCATTCCGTCACTGAAGTATTCCGGCGGTCGATTCTTAATCCAACATTTCACCGCCTCCTTCACTTCATTGTCTGTGGACTGTGGTGGAATGAATGCCCTTAAGGTCTCTCCTGGGGTCTGGAAAAAACTTGAAATGACAGGGTACCAAATCAGGCGAGTATAGTGGATGCGGAACAGTTTCAAAGTTCAACGTCTTGAGAGCGTCGAGGGTTGTGTGCGATGATGTGACTTATATAGGTACTCGTGCTTTTGATATTCCAATCTCAGTTGCGATACGTTTTTGAGTGATACGACGATCGTTTTTGATCTGTTCATCCATCTGAGTTTGATGATCTTCGTCGTTCACGGAAATTGGTCGTCCATTGCGAGGTTTGTCAAAAAGTTCAACTTTACCTGGACCAGATTCACTAAATCCTAACGCCTAAAGAGCCACTGTTCTTCGGTCAACAGCTTCATTGCGATAAGCGACTTGTAAACAGCGATGAATGTCGGTTCGATTATTATCTTCAGGGTGTTAGATGTATTAATATTTAACAAAACCGCGCATCTCGCTGGGGTTCCTTTATTCATTTATTGGGCCATGCGCCACCTATTATATTATATATATTATATATATATATAATACCACCTATATATTATATATATATATATATATATATATATATATATATATATATATATAAGTTAAGATTACTAAGCAGCTGTTTTTGGCGAAAATGAACCATTTCTTTTTCAATTAATTACGAAGAAATAAATTGAAACTGCGAATTGTCCTTTGACTCAATGTTTATTAACATCATATGCTTTAAAAATACATGTTTGTTTCGCCAAAAATGTGCATTATAGATGACGCTATAAATGAATCATTAAAGAGGTTTTTAAAAAAGTTTCTTTTGTTTTTTCTGTTTTTTGTTTCAGTTTTTCACTACTTTCAGCTTTTTGTTTCTTTCTATTGTTTTGCACCGATTTTGACGAAACAAAATTCAGCGACCTGCTTGTAAATTATACTTCGGAATACCTCCGGTTCTGCACTGAACCTATAATGGAAGCAAAATTATGAAAATGACAGCACGAAATGGCGATTTTTCAAAGAAGTACGTTTTTCGTTAGACAAACATGGAGTTTTACTTTCTTTTCATAAGGAATTACAATTTTTATTAACTACAATTTAGGTTCATGCCAAAACATTTTGTGAACTTGTTCGAATTTGACTTGAATCGATTGGAACCTCCGTCTTTGAGTTATCAGTGCAAAACAAATAATAACTTTTTTAAAAACCCTCTTTAATGATTCATCTGTAGCGTTATCTATAATGCATATTCCGGCGAGACAGACATGTTTTTTTAAAGCTTATGATGTTAATAAACATTGTGTCAAAGAACAAGTCTCAGCCTCAATTTATTTCTTTGTAATTAAATAAAAAAGAAATGCGTCATTTTCGACAAAAACGACTACCTAGTACCCTTTAATTACTTCCTTACATTTATGTTCAAGCGTGGTTAATGTGCGTTTTGGTTAAAAGTCGTTTTTATTTCTCGTCGCAATGTATAAGTTCATTCAAACTTTATGTTCAACTTTAAATAAACAATATATACTTTATAATTGGTGAGCCCCTCTCGTGTGTTGCCAATTTTTTCCTCCTTACCAAAAATACAAATCTAACACAGGGGTTAAAAATTCATCAAAAAGAACATCTCAAGAATATGTCATCGCGACTTTACTGGCCCCCATTGTAGGACGTAATGATCACAAACGAGTAAAGTAATTAAAACAACGCTTTGCTCATTTATATTAGATAAATGTAGCTGCGTTTTGAATGTTCTGATGATCCATGCTGCTTTGTACGTTTTTTTGTTCTCGAGTTATACGCGAGTGTGCATTACTTTTCGACCATCGTATAACTGGAGGGCTCAGAAGTCAGTTAGTGTACGTCTACTAGTATTAAAACCGAGATTTACACTGTTTGTCCCCTAAATAATTTTGCCTACTAATTTCGCCATATATGTACCTCTATTTATTGCTTACATACGAAAGTGGTGATTTAATCGATTTAGTAACTGAAAGTTTTAACAATAAAGAGATTTTTGAACTACGTAACTCATTTTCAGGGAAGTTGGACTTACACTGATTGGCTTTGGAGCCCTTTATCTGTGAATTAAAAGTCAGATAAATAATTACATTCAAAGTAGAAACTACATATGTTACAATATCGAGAACTACCCAGTCCTTCAATTTGGTCCCTTAAATTCAGCAAACATTGACATGAAATATTCATATAATCCAAGCTGCATTGGAAGTAATTACTTGAGCAATTTGCATAATTTACAGTCCCTTTTAGATGAATTCACCCACTGGAAACTTCTAAAAGTGATAGTGCATTTCGAAGGAACGCGCTATTAATTTTTTAATTACTTTTACCCGTAATTGAAAAATTCCTTATCAGAGTCAGGGGACCGTCTAATTTCAGAATTAATCAACTCGCGTTCTCATTTCAGCCGGAGTGTAAATTACGTGGCTTCGGTGACTGCGTCGCACCAGTAACCGTGAACAAAAGATTTTGCGAAAGATAATACAACCAGGCCCTGCATTCCACTCTCGCTGTCGCTCGTTGAGTTTTTAAAAGTGTTTTCGGCACGGCGATCCCTTTACTATCCCGACAAATGGAAATTCCTATCCTGCAATTCATGTGGAATCACTGCGGATATAAAAATTGGAGCGGAGTATTCGCGATTCTTCGGTAACTCAATGTAAAAATGATGTTTTCTTGCACAAAGGATAAATTATGTAATTCTAGTGCTTTCAGCGGCAGTCCCATTTCTGTCAGGCAACGACGTCCTTTTTTGCCCTCTCTTTCCAAAGGACCTTCTCTGTCTCCGTTTCTTCGCCGATCATTCTGCTCTGGTCGTTCAATTTCTAGTGACTTTCCAGTCCTTTTTATTTGGATCCTAATTAAGAGTTCGCTGGGTAACTTCGACATTGTAGTCGTGCTAGAGAAAGAGTTTGAAGGGAGAGACGTGGAAGGAAAAACGTCTGGGTTCGGTGCGATAACCTTCGTTACGGTGGCAGGTTCTATGATTAAATTATTTCCGATTTACAAAGGATACGTCAAAATTGATAAACAGAATATTATTAAGTCATCGGTTTCTTTAGAGAAATCTATATATAAAAAATGAGAAGAGACAGAATGGCCAATCGTCTACAAAAAACTGTTTGCTCAAATGCATTGTCACAACGTGTAATGAATATAAAATATAAAATTTCTTTCCTTGTAAAAATCAGTATTGACCAAAAAATGGAAAATAGTTCCACGGTATATAATACAAAAGATCGATGAGATGGTATAAAGCGCGTATCACACTAGCTGCTGCGTCCGTCGCTCGTGGCTACCGCTGCCGCTGCGCCCGGCTGTTTCCCAATCACACACAGGCGGCGGTTGTTGAAGCCAGCAGAAGACAAAGATGCTCGATTTGTCTGCTAGCTGTTTTTTTTTTACATGAACATGCGAAAGAGACTGTGTCGTATTATGAAGGGAATGCGAGGAAAAGAAAATTGGCAACTGCTTTTTTCATAATGGTCTTAGCGTTTTATCATTCTTGATGCTCTGAACGTAGCACTGAGCATTACGAATACATCTGACGTTCTTTTTTTAACCTATCTTGAATGTCAGCGCGAAAACCCTGCGCCTTGATTGGCTGCAGCTGCTGCTGCGGCTCGGAAAAATAGCCCGTCGGCTATCCTGGCCGCAGAGGTGTAAGATGCGAAGATTTCCGACTGCAGCGCCGCCTGCGGTGGAGTAAGAAATCTCAGCTTGTGATATCTCCGCTCTATAGAATAATATTCTTTGATAGTTTCGTGCTATGGCAAGATGCGAAGAATTGAAGATTTTCTACTTCAGCGCTCCGCTTGTAGATTGTTGGTACTACATTACGCGGGCTTTTTTGGCGGGATACCGTAACAGACATACGCGAACGTAGAGTAACCGTCATTCGTAGTGATGTGTACAGTGCGTGTGGTTCAATCGGCGGCATCAACTAAATAGGTAAGTATTTTTTTTTCATTAATTTATATACTTTCCTCTTCTTTGTTTTATTTATCTTTTTCCTCTGTCTGTTTTTCTGTTTTTTGTTATGAATTCTCCTACAGCGAAACGCAAATATATTCCGAGAACTTTTCTTCGACAATGGTTAGAGCGCGATGATTTTAAACCTTGGCTACAACGCGTTTTTAACGACGACTCCAAATTTCATTGTTCCGCGTGTTGTAAAAATTATATGATTAATAGCGGGTTATCAGAGATAAAAAATCATTTTAGTACAAAATCACACGTCGAGAACGTTTCTAAATTATCCGAACGTAACAGTGCTGCTTTTGATGATTTTGATGTGAGTGATAGTCCCGAAAATATTCTCGAGAAGATTCAGATTGCTGAAATTGCTTTGTGCGCTTTTTTTGTCGAGCACAATATTCCATTTCACATTAGTGCTTATTTAATTGGCCTTCTGAAGGTTATATTTCCAGATTCATATATAGCCAGTAAATTAACCTTGAGCCGCTTAAAATGCAACAAAATTATTACAAACGTGCTTTCTAAAGTAGAAGTAAGTAGAATTATTGAAAGTGCTCGACATCATAAATTTTCTATATTTGTTCACGAAGGCACAGATATTTCTAACGTAAAATGGCTCACTTTTTTAATTAAATACGTAAATTCGGAAACTTCTGCAGCTTTTACAGAATTATTAGAATTATTAAAATTAGACGCCATAGATTGCTCTGCAGAAGGTTTATTTTCAGCATTTGAGAAAGCATTGCACAAAAAGCAAATTCCTGTGCAAAATGTAATTGGACTCACATGTAACAATGCATCAGTGATGATCGGGCGCTTTTCCTCATTTTGTTCAAAACTTAAAACGAGGCGTCCTTCATTAATAACAGTCAATTGTATTTGCCATTCCGCGGCATTAGTATCTAGTAAAGCATGTTCAGAAATCCCAAGTTATATTGAAAAATTGATTCGAAATTTAACAGTTTATATTAATAGTAGCGCCAAACGGATGGCGAATTTTGCTAATTTTCAAGAATTTGTTAATAATAATTCAAAACAAATTTTAAAATTATGCGATACGCGTTGGCTAGCCATGCACGCTTGCGTAGCACGCATTCTGGAATGTTGGGATTCGTTAAATCTTTTTTTTTATTTCGGAAGTATTTGAAAATCAAAAAAACGATACGGCTGATAATCTACTTTGTGATATAAAAAAAATAGAAACAAAAGCTTATCTTTTGTTTCTTAAATATATTTTAAATTATTTCAATTCCTTCAACGCGTTTTTTCAAACCCGCAGGACAGCCGTTCATTTATTATATTCTAAATCTAGACTTTTGTTTCAAGATTTGTGCGGACATATTTTAAAACCAGAATATTCAACAATAAACGACTCGATGTTTCACATAGATTTTTTTTCCGGTAACAATTTGTTAGACTTGAAGGACATTTGCCTCGGTTTTGAGTGTGAACATTATTTGAAGGATCATGTCGATGATAATACTTTGCCCCAGGAAACGTTTCTTGAAATTAAAAAATTTTGCTTAGCTTTTTACATTAGAGCCATTACCGAGATAATAAAACGTTTCCCTTTAAAAGATACATTTTTAGGCAGTTTGCAAGTTTTTGATTATAAATTAGCACTTTTTGATAGTAATAGAGACTATACATTGAAAAATTTAATTTACGTTGCACAAAAATTAGGATCTTTTGACCACTTCAAATTAAAAGAAGAATGGAATAAGTTGTATTATACTTTCGACAAAGTGCAATGTCAACAATTGTCACAGCTGTGCTTTGATGACATATTGGTCCAAATTAATTCTGCGAGTGATAAGGATAACAATCTTCTGTTCCCAGTCTTGAAACAACTCGTGAATGTTGTAAGGAGTCTTCCTCACTCAAATGCAGAAGCAGAAAGAATTTTCTCTATTCTGACCAATGTCAAAACTTGTAAAAGAAGTAAACTTAGTTATGATTCTGTAAATTCCATTGCCGTGATTAAAACAGCTTTTAAAGCCCGCGGAGAAACTAGTTCTACAATTTCGATTGGCCCAAATCATTTTACATTAATGTCAAGTAATAATTTATATTCGTAGCCATTAGTTTCGTTTTTATTCAAATTCTTAATAATATTTTGGAATTAAATTTGTGTTTGTGGTTTATATTTGCAATCGTTTCGCTTTCTATCTAAACCTTATCTTTTTTTCATTCTTGCTTGATATCTATTCATTTAATATTTCTCAATCGATTTTTTCCTCTTTTCAAAGGTGTGACATGCTTAATTACTTAGGGACAAGTTTTTCATCTTTATAATGTTTAATTTTGTTTGACTTTAGATATCTTAAAAGTTTCTTCAATAAAATGTCTTTAATATATTATTCAAGTAAAATTCGTAAACTCTTCTCAGAATCTTATATATCTATAAATACTGTTTCTATACAGTTAGTAAAAAAAGTATTTGGACAGTTTTTAAAATCGCATAACTTTTTTAGAATTGGTCTTAACGACTTGATTTTTTTCTTGAGGACCTAGAAGGATTTGTTTTCTAAGTGACATGTTTCGTCGTTTTCGAAAAAATTGCAATTGGTCGGAATAGCGAAGAAAATAGTAAAGGTCGTTTTTTAAACTTTTTTTTGTGAGCTTGTAATGAAAATTCAAAAAACCCATTTGTAGATTGAAGTAAGTTATATGCATGCCTAAAATTTCATCAAAATCGGTTAACGTTGCTCTGAGCTATAAACGCTTAAAGATCGCGGAATAAGGTCGAAAATCGCTGATTTCTGGGAATTTTCGCGATTCTCGACCTTATTCTGCAGTCTTTAAACGTGTGTAGTTCAGAGCAACATTAACCGATTTATATGAAATTTTCAGCATGTATACAACTTACTTCGATCTACAAACGGGTTTTTTGAATTTTCATTACAAGCTCACAAAAAAAGTTTAAAAAACGACCTTTACTATTTTCTTCGCTATTCCGACCAATTGCAATTTTTTCGAGAACGACGAAACACGTCACTTAGAAAACAAATCCTTCTAGGTCCTCAAAAAAAATCAAGTCGTTAAGACCAATTCTAAAAAAGTTATACGATTTTAAAAAGTGTCCAAATACTTTTTTTACTAACTGTATGTTCATTACTTCTCATATTTTTGCATTCCTTAATTTTTTGAATATTATTTCATTTCATTTCTTCTCATACCTTATGAACTCTTTTTGAATTCAAGATATTACTTTTAATCGTTCTTTTTGATTTCTCCCCAAGTACATGGAATTTTAAATGAATGTTTTTAAAATTGTGTCGCAACTATTGATGCTGCGTGAACTTTTCCTTCCTCCCTACTGTGATATTGTGGACAAAGCATGTGACACTATTTTTTCCCTCCCTATGCGTTTCTACCTTGTCGTGGTGGGTGGGCTTACGGTACGCCTTATATTTTACATATTACCTTATAATTTTTGGTAATGTTGTGTGATGCATCATGGGCATGCAATGATTCTCTCAGAGATGTTTTATTCAAGTTATTGCAGTTAGATATGTATTTTGTGAAATGCATGGACGTACTTAACTAAAAGATGACGCTCGTTTGCAATTATTTTAACAGTATGTACAAGTATTACATATTATATTAGATTATATTGTAATAATCTTTTTTAGTTACAAAATAGTCCTGGTATGGCTGACATCCACAACAGCAGTAACAGAACAAAAACCGAGCACAATAAATGGTTACGAAAATGCAATGGAAAAGCATATTGTACAATTTGTAAAAGTAATTTTAAACTTAATAACATTCCGCGGCACTCAAAATCCAAAAATCATATGCGTAAATTATTGAATATTGGAAAAGTGAATTTGCATTTACCTGATTACATATCAAAATGTACCGAAGACAAAAATTTGAAAAAATCACTCAATCGTGTAAAAAAAAAGTTCAGCAGATTGTTGATAGTGAAACTTCAAGAATTTGATATATTGGATGCAAATAGCATTAAAAATAGTATGGAATAGTTTTATACGACAAATTATTTGAACTGATTAGAAATAATTATTTTCATATAACTATACAACGTATTTGCAATGACGTCCATAAAACAAAGTATTTTATCAATGCTACAACTCTTTCATTACATTCATTTGTTAGGTACGAAATCGTAATTGGTATTTGTGATATAAACGACGATTGCATTTCGAACGATACATTGCAACAAATTTTGAAATGTTTATATGGACATAATCTTTTATGGGAAAACGTTGTTGGGTTATTAGTACTAAATAATACGTGTATGTCAGAACAGTTGCGTACAATATACTCGAATCATCCAACGAACATAATGAACATTTGTTTCCAAAAGTCTTGTAAATTACACCACAATGCAGATATTTCTGATTTATTTATTGCACTAAGCGTTGAAAAAGTTTTATATGAAACAGATAGAAAATGTGGATATCCAATTCTTGAATTTGCTTCTAATTTTAAAAAAATTAATTTGAGCTTGCTAGAAATTGAATGGCGACAACTGTATTGTTATTTCGATGAAAGTGAAAAAGCGAAATATAAGCGTTTACATTGCGATAAAATGTGGAAAGAAATTTGTTCAAAGAAGAACACAAACAATGATTACGAATTCCCTATATTAAGACAAGTATTACAGATCATTTTCTGCTTTCCTCAATGCACAGGCTGTTAAAAAAGTAATGGTCATCGCTTATAGGGATGAAACTAGACCTTTGGATCGATATCTTACGAAATTATCGATACTTGTTTGATACTGTAATTTGTAGAAAGGTATCGATACGTATCGATACGGTATCAGTCCCATCACTAACCATAATTAAACATAATTTATACAAATGACATTACAAAATAATTTAAGAGTATACATACTGTACGTATAAATTTAATAACTTTTAACATACCTTTATATGTACATATTTATTGATTTTTTTGTCTTCTATAGATATTTAATAAATATAGAAAGGAAACAAAAAACAACACAGATGTGCATTAATTATTAATTATGTCAATTATTTTATACGAAAATGATAAGAAAATAAATTTTATTCAATTTTAATAAATTGTTCTCTGTAATAATTGTAACTGTACAAGTAAGTATCGGTGCCCATAGCGTAAGCTAAAGCGTCTATCGTCAATGTCAACGGTTTATTGCAATTCGGATATTGCAAAATCCTACGTGTATCGTGAACGAAAATCCTTTATGAGCGAAAATAGGGAAAAAATTTATTTAACTTTTTTACGTAGTATTTAATTCCCTGTTCATTTCAATTCCCTAATTCATTTAGAGAATCTTTTTAATTTTTACGAATAACGAATATTTATACTAAATAATACGAAAAATTATAGAACTATAAAAGGTAACTATCATTATTCATGAACCGATTGGGTTAAAAAATTAACCAGATTTTAAGACGAAAATCTGAAATCTAAATATAAAGTTTTATTAAAATCTATTGAGCCATTTAAACGCAATTGTGTTAACAAACATTCGAGATCTTGAAAAAATCTATTTTTTTAATAGTCTCAGTGTGATCAGGAGATCCTAAAACGTGTATTTCCGCAATAAAAATTTTTTCGAAATTTTTTTTCGTTACAAGAATATCTGAGTCGGAAAGTGAAAATATCCGGGAAGCAAAATCGCATTACGGTTGCTCGTGCCGCTTGCCAGCGACCAGGGTTGCCGTTTACCGTCCGAGGCCTGTAAGAGTGAAGGAGTCCGTGATAGGTACAGCATGAGTAAGTAGGACGAAAGATCCCCGAACGGCAACCTTGCCGGCACATTAGAATCTCAACGTTTCAAGAGCGAGAGGGAAAGGCTCATATTCACCGTCCCTCTCCACTCCCGAAATTGTCCGAAGTCATCCGAAGCGCTGGGCTCACGTACGCGCGGATCGTGGAGTTGGGTATGTGCATGGTGGGGGAAATTCTCGAAACTCCGGTCATTAACTTTAGCATCACTGAATAGAGTACGGACCGAATGAAAACTATCAAAACTTCCTCACTCTACCGCAAGCGGCGCTGCAGTCGGAAATCTTCGCATCTTACACCTCTGCCTGGCCGCAGCGTCGACTGCTTCAGTTTGATTGGTCGGACGCCGGCCGCAGTGGCAGCGGCAGCCGCGAGCGACGGACACAGCAGCTAGTGTGATACGCGCATAACAAGCACCTACGTTAAGAACGAGCATTACATTTTATATGTTATCTAGCAAAATATGGGTTGCTTGTTATGGTAAGCACATACTATTAAATAATCATTCGATAAAAAATAAGGGACAAAATTGTATACACATATAATATTGGGGTTTGTACAAAAACCGACTTTTAAAAAACCCGGTTAAACCGGTTTTCGAATTTTCACAAAAAATGTAATTAAAATAGTAAATAAATATTTGTATTTATTTTAAAAAATTTCAGTCTTTTTAATATTATGGAATTAGAAAAATATAGCAAAGCAAAGTATACTCTATCTATACAAAACCAAGTAAATAACAAAAATTAAAATAACTAAAATCCGTACAAATACGTGCAGTTTTGAGTTCATTTAATACTTATGGGTCTACAAAAATATAACACAATAAAATAGACTGCATTCAAAACCAAATGAAAAAAACTAACATAACTAAAATCTGTACAAAATATAGATCTTTTAAAAGTTGGTACAAAATTATAAATCTTTATTCCATTTAGTATTTTTTCTGAAAATATGAACTCATGAAGATTAGTTTTACAGTAAACTGTCATCTACTACAATATGCTTGTGTCCGAGGCGATTTCAAGGCTAAATGTTAACGTTTTTAATTAAATAGTTAATTCATTTCTGTATATTAATTCTGGTATATACAACGATTTCGAATTTTACGAATTTATAAATGAAAACCGGTTCTTAAATTCGGTTTTTAAAAACCGACAAACCCTAACACATGTCACAATTGACTCTACATGCCTACAGTAGTTCTTCAAATAACTTATAGTATACTTATACTTATTTACCCCCATATCAAGTGTTAAAAATTGTTTCCTTACTTGTGATCGCCAACCTTACTTGTGATCGCCTTTGTGTTTTCAAAGACGAGACAGAAAGGATATGAATGAAAATATAGTATATTAGATCAACTGACGAACACGCCAGTCTGCCAATTGCCCTTTAATAGACATTTCGGGTCGGTGTTTTACAGAATATAAAAGTGCTTGTCACTGCAAAACTGAGCATTATCGGGCATATGGGTATACTAACTTTTTTTTAATTTTTATGACTAGTGTATCCACCGATGCTGGAAAAAATGTTCCATATATTTGTAAATAACCTGTATAGAGTTTTTGAGTTATTAAAGTTTAAAAGATAATATCTTAACATTTCTTAACCTAGTTTATCTATTATTATATTACTAATTACCGTTCTACTAAGGTGTATTCGAATCTTAATGAAATAAGAATCTTAGTAAAATAAGAATTCATACTGAGGTAAACGAGATAGAATGGCGAAAATGGAAAAACGTGGGATAACGATTATAACAACAGTTAAACAATAACTTTCAATTGTACTGTTAATGCATTCTCTAGTGCAAATATTATGACCAAAATTTATTTTTTCGGGAAAGTTACATTCACATTGGAGTATAACGTAATTGGTGGTATTGATACGTATGAAGCAAACATTTTTCATATTTTCATCTCTTTGAATCGTATCGTCTATCTATGGTTAATTCTCAACCAAACTGCTTTCAAGTAGAAGAACGTCGGAGAAAAAAACTACAGGAAACAATTTATGAAGCAGCAATCTTCCAAAGTTTCCAGGGTTGCATAACTTCAAATTGCCCATATAGTTCAGGTTAATAAATATTAATTACCAGAAACTCTCGTTACGTTTGACTAGTTACGTACCTGCAATGAGATTCACAGGAATTTCTTTCTCGCTGAAAAGTTTGTATATTGTATTAATAACTCGGAAGCGGAGAACTGTTTAATAATATCGTTTCAAAGTTTATGGTGATGAATTGGTCTGGAATTTTATAATTATCTGGTGTACATACACCGAAGTTCTATGGTCTCCACAGATAGTTTTAAAGTAATGAAATTTATTAATCACGTATGAAGAAGAATATTACAAGATTAAATGAAGCCTTTTAACGACTGACGTGATATAAAAAATGTCATATGTTTGTGCAATAATAACATATTGCGATAGAGATTTCGTAACCAATGTTAAAGATAGTATACCGTGAATATCAGCTACTAGGGTGACTGTACCTAATATCGCCAGGCAAAAGTTAAATCGCTGTTAATTGAATAATACTTGATATTTTTTAATGCAGTTCATTTCAAAGCAAATAGAAATTATTTATCTTTCATGTAGCATAAGTTAGAATCGTTGAAACCTACAAATTTTTAATTAGGACTCAAAAAACGTAAGACATGCAAAAATCGGGTCCTGAAAAAAGTGTACCTAATATCGCCAACTCAAGAAATATTGATTAATTCGTGTATATATGAGTTTTTTAAGTCATTTTCACATGTGCTTTTATTATTTCTTGCATTATAAATGTATTTTTATCCATCTTTGATTTTATTTTTATTAGAAAAATATAGAAACTTAAAAATATAGATTTTTAAAATATTTTTTACGTTCCAATGTACATATTGGACAAATAAAGTTTATTTCGGTTGCTCGCCACATTTCGTAACCCCACCTGTAACAAACATTGCATCGAAACCATTGTTCTCCGGTAGGCGATATTAAGAACACCCATTCTGCTAAAAGAAAAACACTATTTTCATCATGGAAAATATTTGAATCGATTTCATTCCTTAAGTACATCATTAATTAGGTATTTCTAGTAGATATTTTTGCATTCAGGGAATTGTTAGACTTGTCCTCTCCGAATCGGATGTAAAATTGTGGCAGTCCAATAAATTTTTACACTATTAAGATTCTCTAAAATCCTTCCCTTCCTGTAATTGTTGATCACATGACGCTGCAATTACAGTATACCTTCCTACATATGTTTAGGTACTAATTGAGTGCATAACCAATAAATTTTAGTGCTTACTTTGCGAGATATAGCGGGTGGCGATATTAGGAACAGTGGCGATATTAGGTACAGTCACCCTACACAACTTCTGCCTGTTACTAATTAAAACACTTCTTTTATATTATCAAATTAAAATTATACCTACGATTAAATAAACACGAATTCTTCTTTTTCAAAAAAAATTAAGAATGAAAAGAATACAGGAAATTGTAAAATGAAACTGTAGATGAACAATTTAATTCATAAGGTAAACAAATTTAATAGTACATATATATGTAATGCAAAGTCTTTCGTTAGACAGAGTATGTACTTCTATATATGTAATAAATGGTGGATTTATACGAGGCAAGTTAATATAATTTCGCATTTTACCCCAGTTATCAGTTTAAAGCTGGGGTTATTTATCATAAAGAAGAATATATTATGGGGCCTTACATATGACAATAATTGATGTGCAACAGAATCAGGTACACGTACACTTTAAATCGAGCGAATAATTAATAGTCATGTGGGAGTTCTTCGAAGCCAGAAAAGTGATAGCACATCTAGCAAACAAATCAGGGAGGTGAGCTTACAGATGTTCTACATAAAGATGCGCACAAGGAAATGAGATATTTGTTTACCTACAGAAATTTATTATTAGTATTCTCGTTTATCACAATTCGATGCATGTGGAATTAATAAGAGTATGGCAACAGAAAATTCTGTGACACGCGTTGCTTTAGGCGTTCGAAGAAATATCTATGCCATTTTACATGCAAACGAAACTGCATTTGACACACATCTGAAACAGTACGTGTCTCAAATACGAATTGGATGAGCGAATGCAGAATTATTTTCCCTCCTTGCAGTTGCGCCTTTTCTACCTTCTACTTGTGAAAGCAATATTTACACATTTCATTGAAATCTCAGACAGGAATCAATTATATGCTTAATAGAACATATTTTGGTAATAACTTCTTAAGACATCGTTTGCCCTGTAAAACCGAAATAGATTTAATGTATGAATGAAAATTAGGAACCAAATGCAGGTCTTAGAGCGCAAACCCATTTTTAAACACTTTTTCAATGGAGTTATGCACCAAAGTATTTGCCCCCCACGTAGATATAACATATTTTGCATATGTAAACAATTCGATTTTAATTCACATTAGTATGAACCTTGATTAATATATTCACACTTACTATATATTAAAGAAATACTCAAACAAATGGTGGAAATATGGAACAAAAGTTAGCATTGAATTTAACAAAAAAACTAGTTCAGCTTGCTCATACTAGAGTAAATAAATTCTTGTATAAGATTGCGGAGATATTCGATAGAGTATTAATTTATTATCATTAAATTCATATTAAATAACTGTATAGTATATATACAGAATTATCTACTGAAAAGAAAATGATCTTAACTCTTAACCACTAGATGAGACGAAATTCGATTTTTTCCGAATTTAATCTTTGAAATGGAAAGTGAGGACAGCAGTGTAATTGAAAGCTAACAGAAGGCTGGCCATCCAACAATACGTATGTAATTGGTATAGGCCTGTATAAAAGTTGGAGACAAGATCCAATGCATAATAGTATGTAAGTACATATATTACTTCGGTTTTACTTGTCTGGCTAGGAACAAGTAGACTCTACTTATGCTTGGATTTTATCCGTTCCATCGATTTATGTTATCCGTATCCGGCACGGAACGGTTCCGTATCGGTTCCGTTCCGACACAGACACGAGTGTTCATATTATACGTTCGTCGATCGGTGGTACCGATCAGTCAGTTAATAGAAAGCGGTTTGTAAAGGCACATAATAGCAAAAATAGTAAAAATAAAATGTATTCTAGTTTTTGCATATATATATAAATATATATAAATATATATTATATCTACCAGGTTGCACCAATTTCTTTCCGATTTCAACCCATGTTGCTTCTTTCCATGTTTCTTCTCAGTATCACTTATACTTTTTATCTTCTTTTAGCAATATTCACACATTCATACCATCCTGATTCATACTGTTCCAATCCATTCTTCCATTCTGTTTCAGTACAACTATTTACAGTTTTCTTGATCGTGTCTTGTTATTTGGTAATCAGGTACATTACTAAGGCATTGTGCACTTTTGATTTACTTCTTAATCTATATTTTACTCCGCGTTTCATATTACTAGTTACTAATACCGCTGTTTAAATGCTATTTAGCCACCATAGTCTTTCCCTATCTATATCATTGAACTCTAATATATCCCTTCGCGGGATCGCTGTACTATATTTAAGGTATCTTTCGTCGCTCCGCTATCTAACTTTTCGCAATTCATCGTTTTTATTAACTTTTTGCTGTCACGGCTGTGTCTGAAGCCTGAACGGAACCAAAATATATGCATATTGTCAGCGTCGACACGGTCTGACACGTTCGGACACGTTCCGTATCCGACAAAGTATTCTTCGCGAGAATATGTGATCGCCGGACCGATGTCGGTAGGTGTCTGTGCTGATACGATACGATATGTACAAACATCTATATACAACTTGCATTATAGAATACTTTTCTGATCGGTGCTGAATGGATACGTTCCCGGTCTGTGCGGATAATATAAATCGACCTTTAGATGCATCCATGTGAAGTCTCTGCTTAACTTCCGGGCAAAACACTAGAAAAATAAGTGACTTTTATGAATTTTTTACATGAAGAGGTTACAACATATCCTAAAAAATGTTTTGGGGTTTTATTAATATATTCGTTAGGATAAAAAAATTTGTATCATTTTGATCATAATGCATTTTCTAGGTGGCGCTTAGTGCAGCGTTGCCAAAAAGAGATGCCAAAACATTTTTTAGGGTATGTTATAACCTCTTCTTGTAAAAAAATCACCAATTTTTCGAGCGTGCTGAATGGACGGTCCCCTTAATGCCAAAAACAGATTAAATCTTGTCCAATTACAATTATGACAAAATAGCCGTAAAATTGGTCCCACGGTATATCGCAATTTTGATATTCTTTTAAAACATACAATATCATAGGTTAAGTGATGCAATAGTTTCTTTGTTTTAATACTTTTCGTTACAAATCATATTTCCAATGACTGTACAAAGCGAACACAATTCTTGCTACTTGAGAAGAAGCTTTAAAAAGACATGCAAGAATTGCTGAAACTGTATGCACAATCAGAATTAAATTAAACAGACAAAGGAAAATTAATATTTGTGCAATCGATGGCGTAGAGGAAAGGGGGCTGTGAAGCATGATGAGTAATAGCACATGCATATCGAGTGGAAAAGAATTACGAAGGCACTCCAACGTCGTGCGAGCCAAGTGTTCTTCTCAGTTCACTACTGCATAAATAACGCGGCCGATCATGCGAGTAATATTCAGTGAACGAATATTATAACGCTGTGAAGCTAGGTGTGCACACGCCTATACGTTTCTCGCGTTCTCCCATTCTAGGATTTTTCCTCACCTCGATTCTTTTGGTCTTATTTCGTTGACGAGGCCGAGCCACGCTCGTTTCCTTGCATCCTTTGCTGTGCTATCGGTATGATGTACGACCTGGCTATCGTCCTTCGAGCTTTTCGAGTGCTACCGGCCACATCAGAATTTCACCAGTCGTTTAGTTTCCTCTTCCAGGGAGCGACGGGCTATCTTTAATGTACATTTGCATTTTTACGCGGTCGTTGAATGCGGGTACTTGACGCTTCCCGTTAAAATGACCAGGTGTTTCTTACGAGGAGGAGCGCTCGCGTTTCCTTTCTTTTTGGATTGTTCGTCTGGTAATAACGGTACTTATGTACGTAAAAGGCACAATATGGATAACAGCTAGTGTTCATGGTAGGAAATATTTGTTCCCATACAGGCTGAGGTACCTAAAGGTTTGAGTACAGAATATGTATATTTTTCAAAATATTGGTGATGTTAGAAAACATTATTAGGGAAAGTTGTATTGCCTCAGGGGGCTTACTTGCCGACTTTATTTGCTATTTTATACATGAACGTGCCAATAGAATATCAAAGTCATTGATTTTTAATTTTAAATGCAATTATGTATTCTGTTTGCTGCTTTGTTATGCCGCATAAAAAGACAAATTTGATGATATTTGATATAATATTTATAATATTTTGATATTTCAATCATTGTAATTCAGTTCACTGTGGCAATAGGCCTACAAATTCAGAAACTATGATGTAAAGAACCGTTGCTACATATGCTTCAATTTCCCCAAATCAAATACAACTTCAAATAGAATTTCTAACTTTTGTTAGTGTAAACGACGACCATTTCGAACAACGGTTGTAATACTGTCGAAGTACATATGTAAAACAGATTAATCAAAGTATTTATGACTAACTGTATGTGGTTGAAGTGACACATTATACATATCGTTGAACTCGTCTTTTATATCATGTCTAAAATTTGTGAAATTATTTTTCGTCTAAAATCTGTTGCTCAAAAACTTGCTTTGCATGCATTTATAAAATTATATTACTTCATAGTTCATACCCATAATTGATTTTGCATATATAATAAAACTTCATTTTTAAATGATCTACAACTGAAATACAAAGTTATATATAAACGTTTGTCATAATTTAGATAAACGAAGTTATAAATCATGCAGCTTATGTATGTTTTGAAAGTAACTACTATTAAAACTTTACCTCATAATATGAAAAAATTTTAGTATGACTTATTTGGTGTTATGACTTCATATTTACTATACAGCAGTGCTTGCATTATATTTTGGTGTATAATCAAATGTTACATTAAATGATGTCAACATTTGCCAAAAGGAAAAAAGAACAGCAAATATTGATAATCATAGATATGGCTCTGTACATGTTTTGTTTTTGAAATACAGCCTGGATAAGGTATTATACTGCTGCATAACAGATATTTGAAGCTGATTTTCCTATAGAACTTTGTAAGTATTTAAAATATTCGTTTGGCCCAAAATTCAAGTCAAGCGAAACTAATTTCATTGGATTGAGTTCAGAACGCAAGCATTTGAATAATCGAGATTAAAAGTTGAGAAGGTACTTTGACAAGTTGAAGTATTTTGAAAAGTTTCGAGTAGTACCGAATTATCGATTACCTGGAAAAATTTAAATATCTCAGCTTAACTTTTTTGTTTCGAGTACTTGGAGATTACTAATACATATTCTACGGAACATGTGATTATATGTATATTGTTAAAATACAGGCTCGGGATTAATGATTCTAATTAAGTGAACTTACACACGTAGATATTAACATAAAAAGCTGCTCTAAAAATACTGCATTGCAACCCAATGCACTCCAAGTATTCCTTTCAGATATACCAAACTCTAAATTAACGTTACACAAACACCATTAGACCTTATAAAAGTAGAAGCATATGCGACACATCGAATTAGATGAATTATTGATTTTGAAATCACTATGATATATTTTTGCTATTCCGAAATTCTGTATTTAATAATTGCAGCAGTGAGGGAAAGACATCTGCTCGATCAATGAACGTATAAAGTGACCACTTTAAATGCAACGTAGATGTCATCAGGCTCGATGAAACTGAATTTTTAGAAATAAATTACATGTCCTCCACCTCAGTTTCTTCGATAAATAAAGCTGTATTATCATTAACAATCACACTGCGTCTGTAAAATACCCCTCCTGCAGAAAGGCTAGCGGTATTATCACAAAAAACTACAAACACTTTTCCGTAAAAAGCGATAAAAAAGAATAATATAAGTATTATACATAAACGAGAGGTAAGATATCTGGGCTTACTGATAGATGATAGATTTCTATTCAACAAACACATAGGAAGCCAATTAAAAAAAGCAAAGAAAATCTTTATCGCAAATGCTAGATTATTTTACACTAAAAGATTAAATAGTAAGGTAAAACTTACCTGCTATCTACTGTTGATAAGACCCATAATAACGTATGGGTGCGAGATGTGGTACAACATAGGAGCATCCATAATGGAGGAATTACGCATATTCGAAAAGAGATGCTTGAGAGCGTGCCTCAATCTATACAGATCTAGGGAATCGAATTACCAGAAATACATAAGCAACGAAATAATATACAACAAAGCAGGAATCAATAGAATAGATCATTTTATCGTAAAACTGACAAGAAATTACTTTGCATCGGCAGCGAAAGTAACCAGTAATAGTTTAATTTTCCCAATACCATATCCAGATGAAAGTTACATAAAGATTACATTAACAACTGGTTACATACCGGCAGAAGCTTTCGTATTTCTGGATAAATATGGATACATATAAAACGAGGATAAAAAGATCCTTTATCATCCGAAACGGTTAGAAGAGCGGAGCGACGAAAGATACCTTAAATATAGTACAGCGATCCCGCGAAGGGATATATTAGAGTTCAAAGATATAGATAGGGAAAGACTAGGGTGGCTAAATAGCATTTAAACAGCGGTATTAGTAACTAGTAATATGAAACGCGGAGTAAAATATAGATTAAGAAGTAAAGCAAAAGTGCACAATGCCTTAGTAATGTACCTGATTACCAAATAACAAGACACGATCAAGAAAACTGTAAATAGTTGTACTGAAACAGAATGGAAGAATGGATTGGAACAGTATGAATCAGGATGGTATGAATGTGTGAATGCGTAATTATACTTAATATAAGCTTTATTGTAGCACACTAATCAAAAGATACAACACAGAGCGGTGTAATGAAGTACAAAGAAATTAGTATAAAGTTAACAACGAGTCTGAAACGAATACCGTAAGTGCAATTATATACATGCCACTATACGGCAGGCAAATGCATAATCACTGTGATACTCGCAGCCCCCTCCTTTCCTTATCCTACCCTTACCGTATCGGCAGTCACACCGCGTACGGCTCCTGCAAATCCAACATCCTTATATTCCTTATATATCCTATACCCATAGTCCTGCCCTTCCCCTTGTAAATTGTGTACAGATAGTAATATATATTTAGCAAGAAGGTTAGTACGTAAGAAAATACATGAAAGTCTAGCTCCTGTTTTAATAGGCCTTTTGGGGTGCAATAAAAAAACGATATGTAATAAGACAAAAACTAATATAAATACGATATGTAAACATAACGAGCGATAGTATAAGATTATCTCAGTGATAACACGCCCGCAAATGTATGACTGAACATAGTACTATAATTAAGTCTTTCAAACTAAAGAAAAAACAAACTATTTGTTTATTCATAGTTATACAATTATAAAACTTCTATTGTGCCACAAATAAACGATTTAAAAACGCAAAAAAAACGCGTCTGTAAAACAACAGTTCTCGTCCGATCGCTGAAGTTAAGCGACGCTGGGCGCGGTTAGTACTTCGATGGGGTGGCCGCTTGGGAATACAGCGCGTATTAGTGGTATTTTTTTCTTACTGACCCATTTTTATTGTTTATACTTTATAGTTATGAAAATCGCGTTTTATGTCCTAGATCTGAAAAGAAGTCGAACTACCCACAAGCTGGAGATGTCACAGGGGCGAGAGGAAGTCCGCTCACTTCATCCAGTCCCTTGCAACAAAGTCCGCCGCGTAAGAAAGAACGCAAACAAAACAAATCACAACAGCCCGCGGATACAGGCAGCCGCTAAGAACCTAAAAGTAGGATTTCTTGGAGGGGATAGGGTGGAGCAAGCGGACAATTCCCCCTGCCCTTGTGACATTTCAGCTTGTGGGTAGTCCAACTTCTTTCTAGCTCGCAATAGTACTTATGTGCAGTGTTGTCTCCGAAAGTAGTCGGGTCGTATCTCCCGATTCACTATTTCCTTTGTAAGTAGTTGCCGCGGCTAGTGAGAGGGACTGTTTGTAACAATTAGTGAGAGGGCAACGTAATTTGTGGCTTGTCGCTGTCGCGTGTCCTCTCACCTCTCACTCATTCTAAAGTGAGAATCTGAAGGGACAACTTTGGAAGTTACATACAGAAACAGGCATTCTGTAGCACTATTTATTCGTAGCTTATGAATACTCTTATATAATATTCTAATCGCATTAGTATAATTTTCGCATTAGCATTATTATTAGGGTAAGAATCGAAGAAATTTTGTTACAACAGAAGCCAGAAATTGAAACGAGTCGAAAACTTTCAGAATGGCTACATGCGCCTGGCACTGTGGTCGACGTCACGGAATATCGTATCATAGATGGGAATGCTGCGCTTCTTGTCTCTTTCTCTGTGTGAGTGCGAGACTGTCCGAAATTCATTTTCGCTGGATATGCATAGGGGAGAATCGTGCAGTACCGACCAGCGTACAGTACCGACCAAAGCTAGTTCTCACTTCTTCGACCAGATATTACCACTTTATTTGAAATAACCAATGAAAATCACAATTCTCTATAACCTATTTCGGGGCCATATTGTTTACTCCATTGCTCTCGATGTTCTGAGGAATTAAACGTATACGTTGACATTCAGTGGGTTAGAAGTTATTTTTTAAAGCTGATCTTTTGTTTCTCGTGTAAGTAACTGATTTTGTTCTATTATGTATACTATCTCTAGTCTATTAAGTTTAATAAAACGTCCTAGTTTTGCAATATTTTTTATGCATAATATACCATGATCTAAAATGTTTCCCCGTGTTTGTCGTACAGTACCGACCACCCAAATGTCGTGCAGTACCGACCAACAGACTCTGTCAACCAGTAGAGACCAAATTTTTCTTATCTGTGAGTTCAATCTGTTAGCAACTCAGATTAATTTATAAGATGTTCATTTAACCTTCCTTCTACCTTTTCCCGCAGAAAAATAAAGTAAATAAGGATAGGTATGATAACCCAACAAACAGGAAGCTAGGATTTAATGTTGAAGTCATCCAGTGTGTTATTTGCAAGCAGAGTTGGGCATTAACTAAATAAAAAATTATGTAAATAAGGATGAAAGTTACTTTAACTTTAGATTATTCGACGAATAAAGTTAATTCTTTTATTCAATCAGAATTTATTCGACAAACAAAGATAATTTTTTTATTCCACGAATAAAGTTAATTTTTTATCTGTTATTCGAAATTTTATTTAAATAAAAATTTTGCCCATCTTTGTTTGCAAGGAATCATTTGACAAAGAATAGGTGCAGTGTACCAAATGTGACGGTTGGGCACATGTCGAATGCACAGATCAGGAGAATATTAATTATTTTACTTGCGAGTTTGTACAAACAAAATTTGAAAAAATCTTGTATTGTACTAATTAAATGTCTTTATTAACATTTTTAATCATTTAGATCTAAAAATCTACTAATTTAATAGTTGGTCGGTACAGGACGACAATTTTTCGTTTCCTAGAAACTACAACTTTTTTACTTTTGCAAATTATCAATTCTTATTATTAAATTTCACAAAAATAATTTCCCTCTTCTTACTAAGTTCCATCTATACTACAAACACGTTTTTGAATTTCTGATTTTTATCGACTCTACCCCAAGATATAACAAAAAAACTTAGAGCGGTCGGTACTGTACGACTCTCCCTTAAGCAATGACGATCGAAGTGACGACCAGAAGAAACGCGAAAACGGAGAAAAAGAGGGCAGCGGGGGCTCGGATTCGGAAATGGCGACGACTACACCAGCATTGCCTCCACTACTCACGCAACAATAGATCCAAAGAGGACGTGGGCTTCTTGTGGGTGTGAGCATCTAGGGGCGCTCCCTGATTGGGCTAGAACAGTTCCAGCACTGGGCAGCACGAACCCCAGTCGAGACTCCAGGGGCAGACCCACCAGCAGCCTCGAAGTGCGAATCTCAGGGCTCGTGGGAACAGTGTTAACGGGAAATGCCCCCGCAGTCGTAATATCATAATTCGTAGTGGAGGGAAAACACACCACGCATGCGCGTGATGATGCGGTGACGTCAAACCAATGAACGCCGAGATGGGAAATGATGGGAAACGTGCCGACACCAGCGCCAAGCCAAACCAAGCTAGCCAAGCCAAATGAGGCCGCGGCCAACCAACGTCGACAACCGATTTCCTGGCGACGCTGGTTGGTTGTGACCTCACTTGGCTCGACTAAGGTCGAGTTCAGATTTATTGGCCGGTGAGTTTCGTGAGGGGTATTCTCCCACCACACCGCTTGCCTGCGTCGGTGCTCCTTTTTTCTACGTTCTCACTCTCTCTCGGGCTACGCCTGGCCGTCGAGCGGTGGGGATTGGTGTCCGTGAGGTACAACAAACGCAGCGAAGCATCCCCACTTTGAGTACATTGAGAAGACACGATTCCGAGCGGTCGTTTCTCGCTTCTTTCTTTCCAAAAGCGAGAGCGAGATGGAATGAAAGCGTGTCTAAACGCTCATGCCCGTCGCGTACGCAATGGACGGAGTATCAGGCGTACGAAAAACGAAGCGAGACAAAGTATGTATCCACGTGTCATCTGCTTCGTACCGTTCCTCGCTCGCTTTCAGTCCCCCTGACTCGTTGTCGTTCTATCTCGCTTTTGCCTTTGCCGAACAAGAGTGATCCAGAAGCGGTGGGGAATGCGCCAAGCTCTTGACTTGTAGGCCAAACCGAGTTCTTAGCGTAGAAATACATACATCAGAATAGGTGTGCGTTATCTCCGAAAAATTCAGGAGTTTTATTGGTCAGAAGATTGATTCTTTCTGGGTAACTTCTTTTCGTATTGGTCTACGCATAGCTTCGTAATGCACACAACTACTACGCTAAGAATAAACAACAGCCACACGGCTTCGTTCAGACGGAGCCGAACAGCGTTCCCGTTATTCCACCATAGCCTTCGGGAGCCTAGCAACTTCAACTGCCAATCCACGATCGTCAGCAGGTGGTGGCTGATTTCTCCTCGCGCGCTGCTCGCGAAACCGAATTCACCGGCCAATAAATCTGAACTCGACCTTAGCTTGGCTTGGTGCTGGCGTCGGCTCGTTTCCCATCATGGTGTTTCACGCACACATATACCGCCACTGCTGTAGGTGCCCCCCCCCCCCCGCCCATTATCATCTCCCACTGCGACGGTATTTCCCGGTAACACTGCGTGGGAATCTGGTAAGAGTCCAAAGGACTCTTAGCTGGGAAAATGGTATAGGAGGAGGAGGGAAATACAGGACCCCCACTGTCAAATTCAAATAGGAAGTGTGGAGCGGTTTGTATAACGGAACTCTCCACGCCCCCAAGGAGTGGGCAAGACAGTCCCAATAGTAAGAGATGCAGGCGATATCGTAGTCTCGCAGATCAACATGCAAAGGCAGTACGGTGCCTACAGATTTGCTTCACTGCTGTCGGCAAACCAAATTATGTTGAGATTTTTTAGGAATGTTGTAACCGTGAAACACAGGGTTACCGGTGGGATGGTAGAGGCATCGTATCGGCAGCTCAGGACGGTGGTTAAGGGCTGCCGATCGAATGACTGAACGCCGGGATAAGGTAAAATACGACAATTTATTCGTACTTAAAACTATGTACAAGATATCCCGGCCAGGTCTATGCTGGCACACAGTATGAGGTCGGTTTAAACTATCGCGAGTCGCGGTGTGTATCGCGGCGCGTATCTTGGCGCGTACTTCGGTGCGTATTGCGGCGCGTATCTCGATTGCCGGTAATGGTTCGGCGAAGTGGGAGGGGATAGACGGTTTGAGGGGAGAGTAGGATAAAATGGAACGCTTTAAATTTGAAGGGTGATAACATAAAATCGGAAGGAGAAAAAGACACGGGACTTCAAGAGGAGTTTTCAGTGGACCTTAGACTATAAGAAAATTAAAGCCATTGTTAAGAAAAATCTTTGGGAACGAAGGAAAATGAGATTTACCGGAGGTATTGAAATCTTCGCTTCACTCAAGTGGTAGGGAAAAACGGACACCCACTTGAAGACCATGTAAACGTACAAAATCTTTATTTTTATGATTTAAAATGTATTCATTTATATTAAAAACTATAAATATATTTATTAGGTGTACCTATTACAAATAAAATATAACAAAAATATATTGTATACACATAAGGAAAAATATTTTACCAAATAACATAAAAATTACTGAAAATAATCAAATACCCATGGATTTTTACACGAATAATGCATATCAACACGTGAATGGAGAATTTTTTAGTTTTTAGTGCATTTGAAATAAAATTGTTTAGGTTACAAAAATTTGTTGTATATTTTTTTTATTATTTACTTTTTAGTGTCTAAGTTTTGATTTGTAGTTACATGCTGATTTCATGTTGATTGAATTGATTTGATTTGTGGCTACAGGCTGATTTCAAGTGGATTGAATTTGTGGAAATGGGTTAAAACTGTAGGGATTGCACTTTTTCACCCCATGAGTTTTTCAAAATTTTGTATTGTTATCTTAACTACGCACGCTTGTGAAGTTTCAAGACAATTGGATTGGTGGAATTGGTTTAAATAATTGTTCCGTTTTACCGCACGAAAAGTGTTCCGCTTTGCCCCACATGCAGTGATTTAGTAAACATTTAATATTTACATTTCAGCGTGAAGTAAAGAACTTTTTATTACCTCAAACTGTAGCGTAAGGACTATAAAATCCAACGACGTACTTACCGTTATTAATTTTAGCAATCCAAATGCCGAAAAGTAGTCGAAAGTACAACACAATATTGAAACGTCGATACCGGAAATTTGTCCAACTCTTTTAACGGAAAAGTAACGTGTACACGGGTCTATGGTCTGTCACGAAATGCTGTGAGGACCCTCTGGTCCCATGTTACGCGATACCAACTCATTCTTAGTTCGTATCTAAGAGAAACATTAATGTTCGGTTTTACCCACCCGTTCCGTTTTACCCTACTCTCCCCTACGTGGGATCAGGAACCCCATAGAATAATAGGGAGCCCGTCAGTGATGCCAGAATCGTGGGTCGCGGGACCAAACGCTTACCCCCACTATGACCTATCGTCATCTCCCACTATGGCCTACTGACGTCCCCCACTTTCTCCCCATCGCACTGCACACAAGCATATCCTTACCCCTGTCCGTGTGCTCCATAGACATATATAGACGGAGCGTGTGCTGAGGGGGGTTGCAAGGTTCGCGGTAAGGGGACTGTCATACAGGCAAATCGGGTAGCAGTGGTTATGCATGCCGAATGCTTCCGAAGCTAACCGACGTGCCTGTATGACAGGCTGTATCTGAACCTCCGCCTTTTCCCCTCCAAGCTTACCTTCCCCCCGTCATTAGTCACAGCTTCTGCTCCATCTATATATGTCTATGGTGTGCTCGGCAGCCCAACAGGCAGCTCACACGGGCAGGAGTAAAAATATGCTTGTGTGCAGTGCGGTGGAAAGAAAGTGGCGGACTGTGCCTGCGTGCATCAGTCACGCACACATAACCACTACTCCTGTAGGTGTTTTCCCCTTCATCAGCGGTAGCTGGAGCTCGCCGATCCCTGCTCGGACAGTCAGCGTTAACCGTGATAGCAAACGCAACTGATCAGCATGCGGACAGCTCGGATTCGATTCCCAGCGCCCCGTGGCTCTCTTTTTCCATGACTCCCGAAACATATACGAATGACGTCAGCTATTCCGACATGTATGTATGTTAAAAATTTCTAATGAACAGTGTTTCTATAACTATTATGATTTTATAGGAAGTCACATTTAGCCTTCCATCAAATAGATTTTAATATATAATATTGTATTAAAATATAGAAATCGTTATAAGAATTAAGAAATATCCTGTAAAAGACTACAATAGAAATTCGGTTTGTTGCGTCTCAAGAGTGAGAACCCCCATGCGTACGCGGGGTTGAACACTCGCCGTTGCTGCGTCGAGGATATTTTTGTGCTCTCTCGAAACAATGTTCAAAAGGAATTCGTCGCTTTCGTGGCAACGGTGCGCGCTGACGATAGAGTGAGGTACGACGCTGCACGTTTCATACTATAATAAACAGTTTTACCAGTATTCGTACTTTTGCATATACAAACAGTGGCGCACGCAGACGGAGGGCCAAGGGGCCCTGGCATACCCGAAAGAAGATGGAAAAAGAAGATTAATGTAACCACGACTGAAGTAGTTTAAGAGCATTGTAAAAAGAGAAGAAAACTGGATTTTATTCTATAAATAAATTTTTATAACCATCTAATGAATTTGATTGAATTTGCATTAAAAATATTTTTATCCGATCAACTCGGCTCCTCCCAGGAGTAAATCCTAAGTGCGCCACTGTATACAAGCCAAGAACTTCTTTCACAATCAGTCACATTAATTTAAGATTGAGAAATTCACGGAGCGTCAAACTTGAGACGCTCAACACGGTCTACATATTCAATTTTTTTAGTAAGAGGTGATAAATTAGATTTTCGTTATATTTCATTTTTTGTGCTCTTTTTTTGAAATGGCAAAATGTAATTCACATTTATTTTAAATTTCATAAAATTATTAAGTTTAAATTCTATACTTTAAAATTTTTCGTATAAAATATATTTCCATCTTGAACATGCATGAAGGTATCGTGTCAGAAGAGTGCTGTCGTTGAAACCACATATGTATTTCAGAACGGAAACTTATTTATAGGGAAAAGATGTATGAAGACATGTAGTATAGACGTGGTATAAAGACGTGAATATTTCCTGTCCTTCCATGCCACGTCAATTGTATAAAAGTTGCCACGAAACATAACGCTAACTAAATTTTTTCATTTTTAGGAAGACGACAAGTTTGAAACTTGTTGATGTATCATTTGTTTATAAAATTATTCGATGTTTCTTCATGTAGGTATATTTTATTGACTTTATAGAAACTACCAATACAATATTGTTGAAAATTTTCAAATTATACTGTTGATTTCAGGGACTTATTGCTCATACCGGTAAGTCGCCAATAAAGCTATACCAAACGCGATATCGTACCGAAACAGATAAATACCGAAACCGATATCATACCGAAAAAGATAAATACCGAAACCGATATCGTACCGAAACCGATATGTTACCGAAAACCGAAATAAATACCGGTATTTTTTCGGTATTTCTTTCAGTGACGTGGTAGGTTTCGGTATTTTCCAGTAATAGGGGAAGTAGGGGCAAAACCGGGACGTTAATGTAAACATTATTAATGTAAAAAAGAAATTAAAATTAGAATTCATTAGAATAGACTCTTTATTAAATAATAGTATATATCCATTTTTTTAATACAATAACAAATACAACAAAATTACGATTTAAAATATGGTCCGTTTTTACGGTTTTACCCCATGGCCTGGGTAACCTGGGTACCATACTAAAAACTGGCCCTACCACCTATAACAACGGAATTCGTCCAATTCTTCAGTCCCCCAACCAGTGCAGCCTTCGTGAGCCCACTTACAACAAGCTGTACACTGCACCCAACCTTTATTCAATTTGGATGAACCATAGGATTCTTGGACATAAATGCAAATGTCTTTACTGTCTTCATCACCACTGTTATCATTATCCTACCGTATTTTGTTTCTTTTTGTGGTTTTCTTTCTCTTTAGTTGTAGTCCTTTATTAAGATTTAGTTTAATGTTGATAACTTCCTATTTTTCGGGTATCCGGTTTTACCCCGTACGGTTTTGCCCCAGCATACAATTTTGTAAATATTACGAAGTATCAACAATACCAGGGCGAAGTACAAACAAACTGTCTTGGTTATTTACACTTTAATATGCAACAATTAACATAATTCACACAAAAAAGTACTTATCTGAACACTCTCAAAAGTGTTGAAGTTTCTTAACTATCGAAAATTAGATCAGAGCCATCAAAAACACACAAGACGATATAACCTTACTATGCATGATTGTAACACGATTATCTTTTGTGGATGAAACAATGCACACCGTGACAATATGTCGCTGCAATGACACGGGAAAATTTAAAGCCGTTTTAAAAATAATAGCACGTCTCGGTTTTACCCAGGTACCCGGTTTTGTCCTAATTTCCCCTACCTTCATAACCCTTATAAAATTGGAACTATTATATAAAAATACCGGTATAACATTATACCCTTATATAAAAATATCAGCATATTAGTAAACATTTACGGTTATTTTTTCGATTTCGTATTCCATTATGTCTAACTTTCAAGATATTTTTAATTATGTTTTTACGATATTTTTAATACGATATTTTTAAGGTATTTTTAATTAAATTAAGTAAAACAATTTAGACAACAATTTAAAAGGAATGCACAGCAGTTGGTGATAACAACAACACTAATAGTAACTCTAACAATAACAGTAATAAACTAAAAATAAACTAATAATATACTACTTAAATAATCTAATAATAAACAAGCAATAACTTAGTAACTATTACACTAAATCGACTAAAGTAATAAATTCAGTACTACCTAGGTAATCTATAAATACTTAATAAATTAATAAATTTCAAAAAGTTTCTCTGCTGCAAGTAAGGGAGACCGGGGATGGTTGTCACACGGGTAGGTTGTCACAACCGCTATAACAAAGAAACTATAAACATTAGGAATGTACTAATAATCCATGGCGATGCGTAAACGCCTCCCCCCACATCACACAAGTCGTTGTCGGATCGCATAGAGCCACAATGTGTCATTGTATGTTTTCGTGCGCTCGAAGTAAATTACGCCGTATCTTCTATCAAGTAAGTATAGGTTGTTTCTTAGTATTGACTATAACATTGTTGCATTATTTTCGTAGTTTCGAATTTTTTCTAACTTACTGCAATGATTTTTTTACATTTTTAAACTGTTTAATACATGAATAGAGGGGTGAAATTGTTTAACGGTTTGGGGCAAGTTGTCACAGAACATTTTGGGTTAGGTATTTGCCGCATGTGACAACTAATCCCACTGTAACTTGCTGTACCTATCATGTGATATTATATTTTTTATTTGTTTGGCCACAGTTCTCAATAATAATGCCACGAACTTATAATAAGAAGACGTCCAGAGGAATTGCCCCGGAATTAATATTACGTGCGGCAAGAGAGGTTAAAAGGGCGATTACACAATAAGAGGGATTGCAAAAGATTATAATATAAATTACCGCATTCTAGCGCGATATTGTCAGAACGACAATAAAAAATGATATGACTTTCTGAATTGAAACGACTTTTTATTCATAAATTTAGCTATCTATGTGTGACAATCAACCTCAGATACTGTGACAACCAACCCGACCTCGGGGTATGTTGTCACAAAATAGTTCCTGCAAATAATGTGAATTAGCTCCTAATCTGGTTGACATAATCCATAAGACCAATTTTTTTTATAAAGTCTGACGTACTTAGTTTATATTAATTTAAGTTTGAATGAACTTCCCTGCAGCTATAACCTGTCAAAAAAATCAAAATAAGAAGATGAGACAACCATACTCGGTCTCCCCTACCTGTTCACTAAATGGTCGATCATCAGATTGACGAGTCTCCACATTCTTGTCCCTGATATTGAGAACAAATCTTCATTTGTTTATATTACAGCTCCACTATACCTGCCTTTCTGGCATAAGGCAGACGACATAGGGCGGCACTAACCGATGTCGCGATACTTGGCGTTTCAGATCGACGTTTCGACGATTGTAACATTGCACCATCGTATTCTTTTTCAATCGCGATCACACTATTACATATTACCAGAAAAATGCTAGTAATTCTTTTTGTTTTGGTATTACAGCGATTTCGGTACTATAGGGTAAATCCAGGAGACGCGGTCGGGCTGGAGAGTTAGTCGAGTCGCTATATTTCAGACTCTATACATAAAAACTCGTTAAAGTGCAGATCAATTACTTCTCTAGAAGCCAAACAACTGAATGAATAGCGTCACTTCGGTTCCTTCTGTGTTTTTCTAGATTTACAGGCTATAAAATGTAAACTGAAGTTACATTTAACCTCCTTTGTCAAATAACGGTGTACAGAATTGTATTTAAAATATAGAATAATAAGAATAATAAGATGGTAAAGATATTGAGTGACAATGTAGCCAAAGTATTTGGCTATATTAACTCTTCCTCTCAAAACTAACGAGAAGACCATCTCTCGCTACAGAAAGGAGAGATGGTCGTGTTATGATTTTTTTATTATTTTTATTTATATTTATATTTTTTATCATTATTTTATTATTATTATTGTTTATTTATTTTATTTATTCACTTTTGTATTCATTTGCCTTACTAATCGCCGGTAGGTAGTTCGCTTTGTCTTTGATGTGTTCTTTACTTGTTTAGCGTAAACAAATTAAATATCAATGAATCGGTAGTTGTATTCACTCATAAATAATTTTGCTTTCTTCTTTGTTATTTTTCCATGAATAATTATGTGACTGGTCTCTGCCAACGACGAAAACCATTTCTCCCGGCACCTCGGGAGAGGTGGTCAGATATCATGACTTCAGTTTTCAATCCAATTTACAGTAAATATTATCTTAAAGCAAATATCGACCAGTTTTTCTGAATTAGCATAAAATTCTGAACATATTAGGTGTGTTCCGACAAAATAAGTAATATCTGTATTAGTTTTAATAGCCATTTTGTATTAGGTCGACCGCGTCTCCCGCATTTACCCCATTGGCTTCGATATAATTTCACTAACATAATACTGGTTTTAAATCTCTGCTTACAAATATCTTGAAAATTATAATAAAATAGGAAAACCAAAAAAAATTTACCGGTAAATATAGGTAAATATACCTACTGGTATTTTAATATAGCGGTATGATCTCATACTGGTATTTTCGTATTTCGGTTTCTATAAGGGTTACGAAGATACAACCGAAAAACACCGGTATAATACCGGTATTTTACGTACCGGTAGGACTCCCTGGATCTAACACAATAAAAATTCGCAGGTCATGTAAAAATACATTTTATGAAATTAGCACCATAACACAAACTTTATGAAAAGAGACTTTGGAAACTGGAATATGTTATAGACAGAATTTTTATATTTTCTACCGTGGATATCAGTACTTACCTTGTCTTTTCATATAGCAAAGTTTAGTTTAATCTTGCACAAACCGTAAAAATTAATTCGCAAGCAAGACCAAATCTGACATTTGTGTATATTATTATTTTCATGTGTTAAATCCATCTTTGAAATGGATTCTGCATATTACGTTACACCCTGTATACAAAGGATAAAACACAACATATTTTATGCAATGAGTATTGCGCTAGAGTACCTAAGTAGCACCAATGACATTAATCACTTCCAATAAAAATATTTTATGTAATGTTCTCATTAGCTTTAAACCATGTTGAATTTGTATTTTCAATATACTTTCGGCATTGTCCACTACAAGAGAATTGAACGTTTTAAAATTTTAAAATTCTAATTTTCTTTTTTTTCTCTGGATAAAACTTTTACTATAATAAATTCCAGTGCGACAAATTCTGTCCCTGACTTATTTATGGACAGGTCAAACCAATCGCCATTTCTTCAGAATCGTACGATGCATTAACCCATGATATCGAATATAGTTGAATGTCCTTATCAACTTTATGGAATCGTCTCGTAATTCTAGTACTTGAGCACAGTAGTAGATGTCAGCCATAATGACGGCCTCAAAATACGTAGCGCAACCTCGGATTAATGGCGGCTATTAGTAGTAGTCTCCGGGTTTTACCCGATGGTAGATAGAATTTCAATAAAGCTCATCGAGAATATACGGCTTGTCTACACGATTTTAATCTAGTTAAAGTTACAGGTGCTGGAAGGCCCATTTGTTTGTCCTTATCTAAAACAGACTTATCTATTCCCGAACAGAACAGTTTCACCACGAGGTAATTAAAACGACGGCTATCCGCCACAGTCGAGGATCTCGAATTGTTTCGAATAAATATTTACCTAAGGTAATCATTCAAATGAATTCTGTTTAGTTGAACGTTTCATCCGAATAGTAATTATTTATTATTCATAACAGATTATTCTACCATATTATGTTATTAAGTGTTTTTGAAAGTAATAAAATTAAAGTATGCTAATAGGTGATGATACAGAAAATAAATAATGCAAATAATGAATAGATAGTTATTTGAATAATAATTATTCACCTTTCTGTGTTATTCGAATTAATTCTTATTTTATTCTGAACTTATTTGTTTCTGGCGAATAAAAACTTACTGGTTATTGTTGCCCGTTATTTGTCATCTAAATTACATTGTACCCATTTATGTCACCCATCGAATAACAGGACACTACCAGCTATCGGTAACTTTAAACAGTGTGGTCCACAAGTTTCCGCAATTTGGCAGCGTGTTCTGCAGTTAAAAATAAAACCTTAATTTGTATATAACTACAGGTTCATAAATACTAAATACTTTATTTAAAAGTTTTAATAAAAAATTTGAAATGTGAAGGAAACAATAATGATCCTACTTTTATTTAGAGTTTTAGTGTTGTTCAAAACAAGAATAAATTATTTATGCTTGTTAATTATTCATATAAAATGATGTTTGATACGATTCAGTACGATCGCAAATTACATGTTTTAATATTATTTTACTTTCAGTTGCGTTCTGACTCATCAGGTAGCAGTTTACGATCTTCAGAATGCAAAAAATATGTATTATCTAATGAAGAATATGCGGATATGTATTCCGTTTGCAATTTTTGTGCTGGAAATGTTTGAATGGCATAAAAAGACCGACAAGGAATAGAACAGTACTATGTCACACAGTATCCACCAATATTAATTTTCAATTACGCCAATCATTTCATATTTTGGTTATAACTTTTTAATAAAACATTTATGAACCTATATTTGTATGCAATTGTAGTCTTCTGTTTGGCCACAGAACAACGATGGCAAAATCTATACACAAACTTGTGGGACACCCTGTATATGCCCCGAATGGAAATGAAATTTGTGTTAACCATTGTACCGACCACAAAAATCACGTCTTCTTTCAAATTCAATTACTCACGTTTTGCTAGGAAACTTGAATAATATTGAATCATATGGAAATAGGTAGATACCTACCTGTTAGTAATTCTTTAGAAAGACTGCTGAATTCCAGGGTTCTGGAGTAAGTTACACTGTTTGTGCTCTGAATAGTTTTGCCTAGTAATTCCGTGATCAATGTAGTTCCGTGGAGACTTAACTGATTTATTGACTGAAAGTTTTAACAATAAAGAGGTTTTTAACCTACGTAACTCATTTTCAGGGAAAGTTGGACTCACACTGATTGGCTTCTGAACCTTCCATACGGGACATTCATTTGTTTAAAATAATTGCACGAAAATGGTTCAAATTTTATTTTTATTAAACTGAAATAATTTTTTCTTGAAACTTCAATGTCTTCTCTATAAGCACCGTAAACCTTATCTCCATCCGTTTATTACTTCCATAGCTATAATGTATTGAAAAAAGTTAGCACTTAACTTCAAATAGCTGCAAAATCGACAGTTTTCAAAATTTTGAAAAATCCTTTGAAGTACGTTTAAATATCACTAAAGACTACAACATATTCAAATTTCAGCAACATCCGAAATGTTACTCCAAAAAGTGTCCGATTTCGCGTGGAATGTCCCATACGTAAGTGGCAGTCTATTTCGAATGTATAGACTTAAATTTAAATTTCTTTGACAAGCAGTATAAATTTTATGCATTTCAAAAATTTATTTTTGCCGATGAACTTTTAAAAGTACTTTTCCTTGAATGTACATATTCATGGAAAGTCTATTGCAATTGAATGGTGCAGGGAAAAAACTATCAGAGTTCAAGTAATGTGAAAACGAGATTATGATCGCATTGCTTTTCTAGGTAATTTGAATATGACAAGTCGTAAAAGGGAACAACTGAGTGACTAGTTATTGAAGATTTAAGAAACCGAGACCAGTGATTGTATAATTAAATAATTAATTTCGCAAGTAAATTAAAACCTATTGTCATTGCAGTTTAAGGGGAAAGCAGCAAATATTTAACGAACATTTAAAAAATATTTTCGCTGGGAAAGTGTTTCGAAGTTTACTTGCATTCCCCTGCAAAATTATAAATTCTAAGATCTGTGGGGTTTTCTCCTGTGGCCTTCAATTAAGAGCATTTTTATTACTTAATCTTGTCTTAATATACTTCACATTTTACAGTTTATGCTGTATACGTAATGTTATGATACTCAACATTCAACAGAAAAACAATATTATAATATTCAATTGGCAGAAAAACAATACATATTAAAATATTCAATTAGTTATTATATTTAATGTCATGTTTTTGATAGCAATTCTATTTCTACAGAGACGAATGGTGTAATGAAAGTCAGAAGTGTTAGTGAGTGACTGCCACTATGAACGAGTGTGGACAACCTTTTGATAACTTTAATTGTGCTGTGTTGTGGTAAATTAATTCAGATGAGAAATGGATTTTGCTTGTGCTTTTTTCATACGATAATTGTTCTAGTGATTTATCTATCTGCTAAAATCTCAATTTTCCTGACAAGATTTCAAGGGACACAATATATTCGTAGCGAAGTATCCTATTATGTAGGCAACTTGTTGATATCGAGCACGATTTGTCAAGTTATTCAACTGAACAATTACTGTCGACCTGTTGCGCAGTACAGAGTCAGATTAAACGCATCTCCTTTTTGTGTACATTATTTTGGACCCGCGTCACGAGAAAAAAATATGAAATTGTGGAATTAATTATTGAAAATTTTCAAATGCGATTTCCACATTCAATAACATTTCTTGTAAATGTAATAAAGTTTTTTCTTTTTCTAAGAATTTTAAATACATCGACGATTATATATTACATTGCATATTATACTATAGAACTTCCTACAAGAAAATGTTTATTAATTATGAACGAAGGAGAATTAAACTAAATTAGACAAAATTCAACTGAACACGCCATTAAATTTTCATCACCATCTTAACAATTTACACTCGCTCGCAATCATACATATGTCCATAATACTGGCGTGTATAGTAAACGCCGAAACAAATCCAGAACCTCAGAAACAAATGAACACATCGTATGAAAAGATGACGGAACTGAATTCAGAAATTCGTGTCGTCGTAAAACATAGACACATAACACAATATACTGTAACAAAATGCGAAAATGTGTTTTTCTTCTTTCGTCTCAGCTGTTTTGCTTTCGCCAAAAGGCTTCGACTTTCATACTACGTACATAGGTCACATAACATTGGCAATGCCTATTGTACTTTAGCGTCTACACAGAAAGTGTTCTAGACTGTCTTGGACGACCCCGCATTTGCAAGCTGACCTCCTTTTAATTACAGAACCTTGTGTGATTGTAGCTGTGTCCCGTTTCTGCAGCCCTTCTTTCTCCGCCATAAACCTGCCGTAGTTTTATGCATCAACGGGGAACAGTAATTGCACGTGTAATTTCTATTACCGCGCAAGTTTCAGCGGGTCGCAACTTTCAAACGTCTCAAAGACTCGTTTCGTGATGTTGTCGCATTTAAGATTAATGTAGATATTTCCATTGTTGCCGGAGTTCGTTATTGATGTAAATGTCGCGTGTAAATGGTGTAATCCCAGTAAAAGAATACTAAGCCTTGACATTATTTATATCATACTATTAATAGAATATTTTAGGTGTGATTGTCAAAGGATACAATAATTTATTTGAATAGACATATAATTTTCACCAGATAAGCTTAATTGATTCAATGCAATTCGTGTCATTTAAATGTGACAATTTAGAATATTTAAATCATCATAAATTTTAATATAAAATTCAGCATAAACTTTAATAAGATATATTAATTTATAGTAGTACTATACATTAAAATAATGGAGAGACACAGCTGTTCGGATAAAAGAATTTTTAAATAAAAAAAACATTCATGTTTTTAACGATTATTGGGTACAATAAGACAAATATGAAAACCAAAAAATGGAAGACGAATATAAGAAAGTAATCTTGGAAATGTATGGTTGTTTATATGTATTTAGATACCTTTATATTATTTAACACGTTCCGTGACATGTGTACCATGGATGGTACATGTTAAACTTTCCATTCAGACCACGTGTACCATCGATGGTACACGCTGATATTTAATTCGAGGGGCCTCAGCGCGGCGGGCCACCAAGAGCACCGCCGCACAGTGGGACGAAACGCCGAAAACGTGATAACAAATCCTTACGCTCACATTTCACCCTTTATCATCATGAAGATGGTCATTCCAAGGGTTTTTGGGGTCGCGGAATCTGATTCCGAGGTCAAAATTGTTATTAAATTAATACTAAGCCCTGCAGGGTGGGGGGAATGTTGATAAAATAATGTTATATTTTTTTAACAGTACTGTCTGATTTGGTTACGTTATTTGAAGTTAATTACTGCATCAAATTTTGAAAAATTAACAGGGATAGCGTTTTTAACTTAGCAAAAGCTATTGAGCGCGCGGAAACTAAAAGGTCAATAACTTGTATAAATTCACACTTCAGATATTGAAAATGCTTTCATTTATTCATAAGATGAAATTGTGCATTCATTCGATGTTATTAAAATATATAAAAAGTTATAAATAACTGAAATACACGATGGTCGTTTTTAATCGCGTGTAACATTTTTCGGAATCGAGAGGCATCGTTGAAACTTACATTATTTAATAGTCCATAGTGTAACGAATGTATGTGCAAAAGGAGAAGTTGCACTTTTTTGCGATTTTCGAGTAATAACCAATTATGTTGGCAGCAATCAGCCGCTTGCGCGGCACAAGTAAGTGTCTTCGTCCCGCCAACATGCTTCTACATATATTTCTGAAAATACCTGTGACTATATGGAAAAATGTTTTCGATGTAAGTCGTAAATAAAATTGTTTGGTAGTCATTTTTTTAACAGATACAATAATGTATTCTTAAAGCATTTGGTAAGAAATTGCATTTTTTTTCTATGTCTGATGGGACACTCTGTATATCTTACCTGCAAGTCTTGAAACATGTGGTAGCCAAATTTTAACTTTACCTTCATTTGCTGTATTGGGTAGGCGAACATTTTATTACTTTATTAGTTTACGATACCAGCGCAGGCCGGGATAGTCCTCCGCACGTGCTCATCAGGTACTCGAAATGAAAAAGCAGCCAATACCATTTTTTAGGAAACGTGCTATGTCCCCTCCAAGGGCAAGTACTAGCTACAACCATCTTAAGAAGAAGCATTTTTCCCCGGAAAACCATCATTCTCACGCAGTTTGCGAATACCACCACATCTACAATTTTCTATATGTTTATATACTTATAGTTTTTTTTGTGTTGCTTGAGTTTATTATTATTAAATCATGTGTGAAGTGAATGTAACACGTTTAGCACTGCATACTATGATGCTGGAGTGTTCTAAAGCAGAAGACAAGAAGAATTGTGTACTTCA
Source organism: Andrena hattorfiana (assembly GCA_944738655.2). Classification (NCBI taxonomy): domain Eukaryota; kingdom Metazoa; phylum Arthropoda; class Insecta; order Hymenoptera; family Andrenidae; genus Andrena; species Andrena hattorfiana. Next base: position 10,786,831 of record OX122895.1, read on the forward strand.
TTTTTTAATACGGACATTCCATGTAACGGGCCAACATGGTGACGAGGAAGCAGAGATGAAATTTGAGGAACATATTAGAACAAATTTTTTTGTTCCGTAATAATAATGCTATGTTTGTGAAGAAACATAATGTTTGGCTTTCCCAAGAATTTCATTGCACTTCAATTCTTCCATGTAAGCTAATAGCATCTTTAAGAAAAGGTCGTCCATGGAAAGAATTTGATTCATCATCTGAAGTGTCTAAACGAAAAAGGACTGAAGATCTCCGTAATTCAATATCACATTCTGAAATGACATATGCCACCACCATGAAATTGCGTGCAGAAGGTGATAATGCTTCTGCAGAATTACTGTACGAGTGTACAAGAACTACTCCAACAAGGTCCAAACGGATTTTAAGGAACTGGAAAAATTCGGAATCAGATTCAACGACTATGTCTCCCGAAGAGGCTCTATCTTTAATAATATCTTTGAACTTAACAAAAAATGCATATATTACTCTCAGATCTTCGGCTATTTCTCATGGACATAACTTATATCCTTCATATTACCAAGTGATGCATTGTAAAGAACAGTATTACCCAAAAGGAATTAGTAGCACGGAAAGTATGTGTGAAGTGCCATTACAGAAATTACTTAATCAGACCTGTGAAAATATAATACAGACAATTCCTAAAGAAACCACCAGCATTAATAATCTTACACTATATTGTAAATGGGGATTGGACGGGAGCTCGGGATATTCTGCGTATAAACAAAAATTTGAAGACAAGCAATTAGAAGACACAAGTGTATTTATAACATTTTTGGTTCCCCTTCGATTAGTCGAATCTGGCAAAGATCGCATATTGTGGAAGAACCCCAGACCATCATCTACGAGATTTTGCAGACCAATTCGAATACAGTGGACACACGAAACGGATGAACTTTCAAGAAACGAGGAGGAATACATAGGGAAACAAATAAATGAGTTAAACGTATTTAATTCAAAATTGGGAATTGTGAATTTTTCATTGCATTTAACGATGGTAGACGGAAAGGTTTGCAATGCCTTAGCAGCTGCCTCTGGCATGCGATGCTACATTTGTCGTGCAACAATTTCACAATTAAATAATACAAATGCTATTCGTGAAAAAATTGAAAATACAGAAATGTATAGATTTGGTCTATCGGTTTTACATGCTTATATTCGCTTCTTCGAATGGTTTTTGCACATTTCGTATAGGTTGGATTTAAAAACATGGAAAGTATCGAGAGACAAAAAAGATATTATGGAACGAAGGAAAATAGTAATACAGGATAGATTTCGTACAAGAATGGGACTTATTGTCGATATGCCTAAACCTGGATGCGGAACGAGCAATGATGGCAACACGGCGAGAAGATTTTTTGCTAACCCATCATTGTCAGCAGAAATTACTGGCATTGATGAAGATTTAATTAAAAAATGTGCCATAATTCTAAAAGTTATCAATTCCGGTTATGAAATACAAACTCAAAATTTTGAAAAATATTGTTCAGAAATATGTGAAAGATATATTAGTCTATATAACTGGTATTACATGCCGGTGTCAGTGCACAAAATTCTGATTCATGGGGCTAATATAATAAAAGATTTAATACTCCCAATTGGAGAACTTTCAGAAGAAGCACAAGAGGCAAAGAATAAAGATGTGAGAAGATTTCGGGAACATCACACGAGGAAAATTTCGCATTTGAAAACGAACGACGATTTATTTCGCAGATTGTTACTTACTTCCGATCCACATTTAAGTTCATTTTCACATAAATCTAGTAGAAACAACAAAAAAATTGATTCAGATATTCTGGAATTAATTGTTTTGCCAGTAACCGAACCAGAAACGGACGAGAGTACAGACGAAGCACAGATTATGTGTTAGGAATGAAATGTTAGTAAACGTAAAGATTAACATATTAATTATTTGCATATTTGTACATTTATATATTTGTATATTTAATTACTATCAGTTTCTATTTTACTTAAATATGTTTTCTTCTATATTTTCAGAAATATATGTAGAAGCATGTTGGTGGGACGAAGACACTTACTTGTGCCGCGCAAGCGGCCTGATTGCTGCCAACATAATTGGTTATTACTCGAAAATCGCAAAAGAGTGCAACTTCTCCTTTTGCACATACATTCGTTACACTATGAACTATTAAATAATGTAAGTTTCAACGATGCCTCTCGATTCCGAAAAATGTTACTTACGGTATTTTAATTTAGTTTTTAGTGCATTTTGAATAAAATCATTTAACATAAAATTTTTTATATATTTTTTAGCATTATTAGATTAAAAATGTCACATTTATCTTTAATTACATAGTGCAGTTCTAGAAATAACCCGATTTATATTGTATTTGAAATCATTTTAATCTGGAAAATCTCAGCAGTACCTATGTTACTGAAAACGTTAGGTTTTACATTTTCTTAATACATAATCCACTTCAAGCAATACTGTAGGTATGCGTTTCGAGTCGAGGCTCGAACCGAGATAAGAAGTCACCGCCGAACAGCCCAAGTCCTCAGCACGAAGTGAGATTGCGTCGGTTCGGATAAACACGCTGCCGAAAGTTATTTGAAATTTCGAAGCCTTCGAATAAAAGCCGAATAAACTATAGCTAAAGAAGAAAACCTTATTCGACGATTCGAATAAAAAAAGTATCTTTCGCCATGAAATGAATTCACTTCGAATAAAAAAAATTATTTTTCGGCGTCGAATAAATTCACTTCAAATAAATTTATTTATCGGTGGTGTTTGGAATAAAGATAACTCGTGTTATTGGAAGCTTTGAATAACAGATAAACATAAAGTATCTTTTATTTCAGTGTATCCAGATATTATCTTTGCCCATCTCTGTTCTCCAGCCGCTTCGCCGTGATTCATTCAAGTCTCCCTGATGGCAAAATAGTGATAGGAGAAATGCGGCAACAGCGCGATACGACTCTCAATACATATTGGCAACTATGTCTTTCCTACATTTATCGGCTAGCTTGGACTTCCACCGGTTCTGATGTTACATAGCGCGAATATACCATCAGCGCTGGTGACGGAGAATCCTTGAAGCTTCATTCTGTCATTTCTCGAGTCTGTCTCAGTACACGAGTCATAACTTCATTATTATTTCAACGTACGGTGGTTATTAGCGTTCAAACGCGCCAGACCACCCTGCACTGATGTCTACTGGAGGCAACTATACCCGCAGAAACTTTCTTTTTGCCGATTCCAGGACGAAAGACGGTTGAAACGGTTTGTTTACTACATCGAGTATATGTACACGCTTTTTCTAGCTTGTGTGAGCGTACGCACACATTCAAGACCCGCCGAGATGGCAGCCTTAAGGGGTAATGCCACTGTAGAGCCCGGAAAGGCAGCCTGATTTTGAGAATTTTATTTGCGAGTATAGTAAATGGAATACAAAATCTGTTTGAAGGCCTTTATTGTACACACCTTGAAATATGATCACAATTTTTTTCAATTTTTTAATACAAAATGGCGGCACCACACCTTAAAGAAAGAAACTTCTTCTGAAAAACAGTGTTTCGCGGCAGGAAAGATTTCTCCTTCAATTTTTGACCTAGAACAAAAAACCGAAACTTTTTGAATTCTATATAAGATTATCTCGGGAAGTACGCGAGGAAATGAAAAAATACTGGTTTTTGTAAGAATGGTGCGTGATTGAACAAAACGTTTCAACAAAATCAAGGTTGTGGCAGTTCCCTGTTTTATTGAATCACTTACCATTCTTATAAAAATCAGTATTTTTTAATTTCCTCGCGTACTTCCCGAGATAATCTTATATAGAATTAAAAAATTTTTGGTTTTTTGTTCTAGGTCAAAAATTGAAGGAGAAATCTTTCCGGACGCAGTACAGTTTTTCAGAAGAAGCTTCTTTTGTTGACCTGTGGCGATGCCATTTTGTATTAAAAAAATAAAAAAAATAATTGTGATCATACTTCAAGGTATGTACAATAAAGGCCTTCAAACAGATTTTGTATTCCATTCATTATACAGGGTCAGCGTTTTATCCTGCAACCCGCGCACGCGCGAACTTGTAAAATGACAACAGCGCCTAACGGACGCATTCCACTACAACCATGCCCCGGCCCAGCGGAGAGTTGCCAGCGACCGCTGGACAGCAGTGATGCTCGTCGAGCATTGCCCGAGCTTCGAAAATTTTATGATGGTCTCTTTCAAATTAACGTCGCAAAGAGCTAGATATTGGGAATTTCCCGGCCCAGGTATTCGAGCCACGCACTGCGCTTTTATAATCGGTTTACCACTCGCACCCCAGATTACTGTAATGAGGTTTGAAAATAATGTCAACTAATCTCGTACCCGTCTCAATTTCAACAATTTTAGCTGCGACAGGGTTGACTGCGGCGCTATACCCTTGTACGGAGAGATTTTTCGCCACATGCGTGTAAAAGCCACGATAATGGCGCATCGTTCCAAAAAATAACATTAACGGAAACCGGTATAGGCGTGGCGTTGAGTAGCTAAAACATTCAGACACAAAAATTCTAGAAAAAAATTCAAACACTGCTACAATCGAAGACACGTCCCATTGGTTACCCCTTACGTCCGATCTAGGTATGCACTGCATTAAGGATAAAATCATAAAAAAGAAAATCAGAACAATAGATTCTGAGGTCTGCAGAACTAACACATAATTGAATAAAAATTGAATTTCTCAATTTATGAAAGTAACGATACAGAAACAACTAAGTAATTTATTGTTTATCAACACCACGAATTTTAAAAATAGCATTAAATACAGTATCAAATAAACAGTTCGCAAAAGTTTTTTACAACAATTATGGTTAAAAAATTGCTAGCAAAAAAGTTAAGTAAATGTAAAATATGTTAAATTATTCATCAATAAGAGGGAATAATTTTTCCTCATCTTTCGGAGCAAATTGTATTCCGATATCTTTTATAGTTCAAAAATTTTTCAACTAGGGCCGGGAAATTCTGAATAGGTCTTTGTGACATTAATTTGAAAGAGACCATCCCAAAATTTTCGAAGCTCGGGTATCACTGCTGTCCATGAACGGTGCATGGTTGTAGTGAAATGCGTCCGTGAGGCACTGTTGCCATTTTACCTGTTCGCGCGGGTGCGGGTTGCAGGATAAAACGTTGACCCTGTACTCTCTTAAAAAATTCTCAAAATCAGTCTGCTTTTCCGGGCTCTACAGTGGCATTACCCCTTAAAAGGCTTCAACAATTAAACCCAATAATGTTTTTACCCATTTTTAGCCATTATCTAAATTTTGAACTACCTACATATTTCTTGCTTTCCCTTTTTAGTTAATGTTACACGATTTTGCTTTTATGTCGCTATATTAATATAAACATATTCACTGACGGCTTCACATTAAATTATCATAATCAGACTCAGTTTTAGCAGTTATGGAAGGAGTCGATGGAGGAATAGATATTCTACAAGGATAAATAATATCTGTATATATAATAAAATGTTCGCATACTAGAGCATCCGTATAATACGGTATTCAGATAAGGGATGTCCCGATAATGAAAGTTCCACTGCTGTTTGTGCCATGTATGCTTGGATAATAACGTAAGTAGATATTTCATTCCGCGTGATACGTAGAAAAGTTTTCACCTCTGGCCACGAAGAACAGGGTAATCCTGCAAATATACGAAATGGAAAGTAAAAAATTTTAACGTCGGCACGACTTAAGTAGCTTAGAAAGCATTATCCGCGAAAATTTACGGGTAAAAATTGTTTCAATGTAATTTCATTTATTGTCCAAATAACAAAACACACGCGATTGAATAGCGAATCCTAGCAGGGCGCACAGTGGAACGACGTAAGGACAATAACTGGACATGGAAATTACTTCCAAACGGTTTGGACTTTCATTGTAAAAATTTGCACATTTTCTATTCATGTTAAGTACAATAACTGAGATTTAGAAAAAAAAATTGCAATCCTTCTGGGCTTTCTACAAATAACGAGGGAATATCCCGAACCCGAAAATTCAAAAAATTCTAAAACTTTGTGAATATGTAGGGAGTTTCCTCCTGATTACAACGTAATATTTGTTTGCTACCCAAATTCACTCTAAGGGCGTGTAATTCACCCCTGAAAATCCGGTTATTTTTTTATTTTGTGTTATAATTCGTGAACTGTAAAATAATTTTTTACCAAATGATAGATCTAATTAAAAGAATTAACTTTTGTCTTGAAACTTTTTTTTATCTCTCACAGTTCGCGAGTTATAACACAAAATCGGAAAATAGCCGAATTTTCGGTGGTTAGTTTCACCCCCTTCGCATGAATTTGGACAGCAAACTAAAATTGCGTTGTAATTAGGAGGAAATCCCCTATATATTTACAAAGCTTCAGAATTTATTGAATTTTCGGGTTCGGGATCTTACCTTGTACCAAAATTATTAGTTATAAACTGAAATGTTTACATTAGATTTATTTTATTAATCGCAGCTAGTAGCAGGTAACTTTTCTACTTTTTAAAACTTTACCATTAAAGGATTAAATTCAGGTATTTTAGACCTTGGGCGACTTTGAGCAAAACTTTAAATCACTAGTTAAATTATTATAGTATTGAGTGCAACGCATTTTTATTTCATACAGTTGTTTAATGATGAAATCCTAGTTAATTCAGAATGTTTTTTGTACAAAATAATTAATAATAAGACACTCAGTAATATGTAAAATATTGAGAACTTATGAAGTAATAGGATTTAGGCAATAATTGTTTAAAGTGGTGCAACTGAGAGACAAAAAGACTGAAATTTTCATACAGGTCAGATTCATATACAATTGGATGAAACCTAATGTGAATATAAAGTTTATTTCTTTGTGTTTTCTAATGCTACGAACACTTAATAAAGATTTAATGAAGCTATAGAACAAAATTTCGATACTTCAAATTTTGGCCGATGCCTAAATAAATAAGGTACTCTCGTCCCACTGTGGGGCGGTACGCGGATCTTTCATCTACTTAAAATTGAGGCATTTGATGGAAAAAGGGCACATACGCCAAAATGCCATTTCATGAAAATCGATTTCAAAGTTTTCATTACAGTATAACTTAATACAATGTAATGCAATTAAAATCAACTTTTTAAAGGATGTAGTTACCGTGTCCTTCAAACGTTTTGAAAACAGAAGTCATGATTTGAAAATGATATGTGGCTTTATTTATAAGTTTTAAGCAAGTGGTTTATGTGCCCTTTTTCCGTAAATATGGTAAATTCGTAAGAAAATTGCTTCTGTGTTTAGTTATTTACATATAATTTTGATTACTTACTTCGTTGTTCATTTTTTATACATCGCTTAAATAAAAAATACAAAATGAAGCGCAAAAATAAATAAAACATGTTATGTTTTAAGTAAGTATTAATTTCTTCGATTTTTTGCAGTAAGCTGTCTTGCAAATCAATTTTTTATTTCCTAAAGTAGCTTCTTTTCTTGCGGATTCGATACTCGCCTCACTTTCCATATTTTCTCGCTTACATAAAATCTTCTATGAAACAAAAGAACTTATTGCACGACAGCACGGTAGCGCGACCGTTCAGCGACTATGTAGCTGCGTGTCGATCACGCTACGTAATAAAGCAGCATTTAGCTAATCTGAACGCGAGAGAAGTAATGTCCTTGATATATTATATATATAACATATACCTGAGTCGATTTAAACGATTTAAGGAAAAAGGGCACATAGGCCTATGTGTCCTTTTTCTATCAAATGCCTCAATTGAGAGGCTCATTGCAAAACAGCCACATGCCACATTCGCTTGAATTTTCGTTTCTTTCTGCCATTAAATCGTTGCTGCAATGTCGTGAAATTCCACCACCTCTTAATAGCATGTACGTTTCACCGAGCAGAATCATATTTTCTTCACGCTGAGAAAAAACAAATCCGTAGTGGAAAAGGGGCCCGTACCACTCAGCTCCTTGAGAATACATGACAGATCTTACCTTGTTTTCAAGATGGAGATAACAGATATGTAGATAAATTAATCATTTAGGTATACGAATCAAACACAGTTAGTGGTAGAAAACGTTCTCGGAATGAGAATGAATAGAAAGATAACGAAAGAAAAATATTAAGACATAGTGGTAAACAATTTAAATGACGAAATGAAAAAAATTAATTAATTTGTCAGCTAAAATTTGATAATAATTGCCATTTACTATCTAATTCAAGTATCTACCGTTTAAAATAATTGCAATTTCGTACTGGATTTTCTATGAAAATAATTATTCTTTCAATTTGCTTTCCTTTAAAATCATAAAACGATGTCATGTGCCTGTTTTTCCCTGGGCCCCTCAATTTAATGATGGCCATTTCTTTTTAAAATTTTTTCAATTTTCTGCACATCCAAATTTAACTATTCGTTTCAGTGGTTTTGGTCTTTTTTTATTATGGTTGCTTTATTAGAGTTATACAGGGTGTTTCCCAATATGTAAGAAATATTGCAGTGGTGGACTGAGGTTACAAAAATTTAAAAAAAAATCATTTAGAAATATATCGGATATGAACTTGTATCCGAGTTACAGCCCGTTTTTGGAAGTAAAAATGTAACGCGCGTAGCGTCGGATTTCGAGTGGAGCAGAAGGCCACCAGGTATAGGGCAATACAGTTAAACCGAAGATTTCGTGGCTTTTGGACTTTGCCAGGCGACGAAACCTCCCCTGTCTCAGGACTCGGGGTTTTTCCCGATTTTTGCACACGGTATGCGTTTCCTTCGGTTTCGGAACGAACGCGATCGTTGACCAGTCATTCGGTTTGAACTAAGCGTCTTGAGCGGATGTGCTTTTCGTCCGTTCGTCACTTTTCTCCAAGAAGGTTGCTTGTTACATCCTCAAATAAATATTATTTCTTGTTGAGTTTATTAAGACGTGTAATTTATTACTATCCTCACGTCTCCCGCCTCAAAAGAATTAATATTTCCGTGGGACTAATTAACTATTAATTAAATGTATATCAGAATGTAATATTTGGTTTAGTGTTTAATGTACAGGTATTTTTGTGTACTAAATAGAATCTATACATAATAAATAATAATAACGAAATTTTGTGAAATTCAAATATAAAAATTGTAATATCTAATAATTCATATTTTATTACATAAAACCAGATCAAATTGAGACCATTCCTTAGAAAAGATACGTTACCATATTCTGAAAAAGAATTAAGCAATGTTTGTATTAATAATACACTCATTCAAGAGAATCTGATAATTATGATAGCTATGATTAAGATAGCTATGAGCTACAAACTGTTAAAAGCAGAAACCATAACTGTTATAATCTAAATTTTAAAAGTTATGGCATAAGAATTAATATTTTTCTTTAAATGATTTTAATTATGAATAACCATTATTGTTGAGGGAAATATTTTTTAGTCTCTAACAGGGGTTGAAACGGTTCCGAAAATAACTGTTTCAAACTGTTATATATCGGTTCTGACTGAAACAGTTATGAAATAACCGATATTCTGAATAACTGTTATAAGGAACCGAAATTTCTGGCTATATCGATTTCGGTTACGGTTCTGCAGAACCGATATTATATCGGTTCCGTAACGGTTACATATCGGTTTTATAACAGTAATGTATCCTATCGGTTACGCATCGGGTATGCATAGCACGTTCCAAAATATTTACGATCAATGTCAATTTTTTTAATGGAAATTCGATTTGTTTATAAGTCTTTTTATCGCTGGGCCTCTCTATCTGGTGTCTCTCTTTTTAAAACTCCACCAATGCAGAAAAAGCCGAAATGAAAGACAACATCTGTAAATTAAGTACTGAAAAGAGAGATTCTAGATAGTGAGGCTCAGCGATGAAGGATCTTATAAACAAACGCGAAGAACGATTCTCTGGGTCGGAGGGTTTAAGGCCAATGGGTCAGAGTCACTTGTATTCCTGAGCTAGTTGCGAGCACGTGGAATTTAATACAAAAAGTTTTATATTTCCCAACAAGACACATTGTCGTCCTCGAGACACTGTCTTTATTAAAAAAAAAAGTTAATAATCTTCATAATTAATATAAAATTAGTAGATAGTAAGTTTGTAGATATTAGGAAAGTTATTGCTGTTAATGTTAGCAATACTTTAAATTAAGTGTCAAATTAATATTAGTCGTTGTGTATAATAGTTATTAGTGATATTTAAAAACATATCGACATAATGGGCCGAAAGAAATGCGACATTGTTCGTAAGTATTTTGAAACGTGCGATGACAGCATAAAAATGCGATGTATAGTTGGAAGTTGCTCTGCAACAATTTCGGTAAATAATTTACTTTGTTTAAATATTTAATAAGGGTTTAACTTAAACGTGACTTGAAAAAAAATTGATTTCTAACTAGTTTTGAGAATCAATTTATTCTTCACAGATTTATTATTTAATCATAATTTAAAAGGCGCTTACGCATGGTTGAGGCGAGCCCAGTCCCATAGCGAGAGTTTACTGTATACCTAACCGATATATAACCGTTATGGAACCGATATAATATCGGTTCTGTAGAACCGAAACCGAAACCGATATAGGCCAGAACCCTTTTCACTCGTAACTGTTTCAAGATTATTTCGATTCTCATAACTGTTTCGAGAACCGAAACCGATATCATAACTGTTTTCAACCCCTGGTCACTAATACTGCCCTCCATAGTTAAAACGTCCTATCTAACACTTTTTCATTTTTCAAGATATGTTGAAATATTTGAAGTTCCACATGTCTTTTACCTTTTAGGTAAAGTTAGAAAACCCTACGTGCTTCGTAGAGATCTAGAAACAGTCTAATTTATTCATCCTAACTGCTTTTGAGATCGTTTTACTAGTTTATAATGTCATATGTATTATCTACTAAGTTAGATTGTCCTAAGTTTACATCTGAAATGCAGATAGGACATTTATATTGTAGTATGTAACGTTCTTGAACGAGACGTTGCCGTTAATTACAGGAGATTCCACAAGTAGAGCGGCTTACCTGTGAAATTGTGGGATTAGTTCGGGTGGCGTGCGATAAAGAAATGAATTTCAAGAACTAGAGTCCTTCCTTTTAACAATAAGTAACAAAAATGGTTTATTAAAGAAAATAGTTTTGACACTAGGTCGTAAATGAACATAAGATTTTGCGCTGAGTTGTTGAATCGTGATTATAAATTAATATAACGGAACATAAAGTAATTTCGTGATTATGTTTCGGTCGGTAAGAAAGTATAATGCTTGATTTAGATTTAGACGCTAAGTCGGTTATAAAGAGTATTATGTCGGTTCGAACGCTGAGTCGATAATTAAGAATATTGCGTAATTAGTATTAAAGATATAGTATAATGGTACGATGCTAAATCGTTAATTGAATGTAAGATCTCGACACGAAGTCGGTACAAGAAATGACGTTTGGTCGATTTAGTATGTTTAGTTGAGAACTGCAGAGAGTTTCCTTCTCTTTGATTTAGTAGTAGCTTCCAGTTGCCTATCAGCTTGCCCACGCTTTCTAGGATGGTAGCCAGGTAGCCGGTTAGGACGTCCCCAGATGGAAGTAGAATTATTGGTTGCTCTCCCTCAGTTTAGTAATAGCTTCTGGTGCCTATCAGCTGGCCCCTACGCTTTGGAAAATGAGGTGGAGGTCTTAGTATGACCTCGAAGGGATGTGGAAGAGCTAATTAAAGCTACCTCGAGGAAGTTGAGGAGCTAACTAGAGCTGCCTCGGATTGGAAGTTGAGGAGCTAACTAAAGCTACCTCGGTATGGAATTTGAGGAGCTAACTAAAGCTACCTCGGATTGGAAGTTGAGGAGCTAACTAAAGCTACCTCGATATGGAATTTGAGGAGCTAACTAAAGCTACCTCGATATGGAATTTGAGGAGCTAACTAAAGCTACCTCGGTATGGAATTTGAGGAGCTAACAAAAGCTACCTTGGATTGGAATTTGAGGAGCTAACTAAAGCTGCCTCGATGTGGTTCGGTGGCAGAACGAAGTCTGTTTGGTTCGGTGGCAGAACCGAGTCTGTTTGGTTCGGTGGCAGAACCGAGTCTGCTTTATTGCTTTTTTTTTTTTTTTTTTTTTAAATGTTCAAATCAGTAGAACGGGGCTGTTCCTAGGAGCGAGAGCCCCCTTACCAGCCAGGGTGAGCTTATTTAGAGGGATAACCTGCATGGAGTAAATAGAGAAAATGAAATCGTTGAGGGGAAAAATTTCAAAAAACCCACTCATGGACACCGACTTTAAAATGTAGTCGATGGGTGGATATGCTTGAAGCACACTGCAAGCGTGCAGGAGTGCGAAATCCATTTTAGGAGAAATAAACCTAGGTTTTGCAGGAAATAGATATAAAAGCTAAGGGGTAATAATGTTACCGAGCTCCAGGATGAGAATGGGGGCGAGGTATCTGCGAGTCTTACTCTCGAATCGTGCCATGGATCAGTGGGAAGTTTATTTTTACCCGGTATGGTATCTTGTTTATGTCGAGGGTGCCGGTGGCCCTGACCAGGGGGTTAACGTGGTCCTTGACGGAGTATCGCTCATTGAGTGTCCCGATGAAATCTAAGAGAGGCTCAACACCCGTCTCATGGTGTAACCTTTCGGAGGAAAATCTTCTGGGATGGCCGGTGATGATTTTAAGAATTCTGTTTTGTGAGACCCGGGCAGGAGATAGAATGGATTTGGCAGCACAAGACCAGATTTGTGAGCCATATGTGAGTACGGGGCGCAGACAGATTTTGTAGGTGGCAATGCGAAGTCGTAGGGTTAAATAGGAGGTTGGGGCTAGGAATTTGTGTAAAGCCCCCGCAGCCGCCCTGACCTTTGTGATTCTATCGGTGATCGCCGCGGACCAGGAGAGCCCCTTGTCAAACATGAGGCCAAGGTAGCGGACCTCTCTAGACCACGGCACCACCACTCCACTGACATTTATGAGGAACTGAGTGGGGATAGGCTTCCAACGGTTGAAGAAAATTGCTTGTGTTTTAGCCGGGTTAACAGAGAGTTTCCAGTTTGAAAAGAATTCTAGGATCATGTTTAGGTAGACCTGTAGTTTAACCACAAGGGTCTTAATTTGCCATGAAGAGGCGATGAGCGTGGTGTCGTCAGCATAAAGGGCGAGAGAACAATAATCTACCATGGGGATGTCATTTATGAATATGTTGAATAGGATTGGTCCCAGGATTGAACCCTGAGGAACCCCTGCGGAGACTAGTAACTTGGAGGATTTCATTCCTCCAATAGAGACGAAGATGTGTCTATCAGCTAAGTAGCATTTGAGGAGCTTTACCAGGTGGACAGGGACACCGATTTTTTGGAGTTTGAAAATAAGGGCATCATGCCAGACGGAGTCAAAAGCCCTTGTTAGGTCAAGCAGAACCATCGCTGCTGACCGCCTAACATTTAGCTCGTGGGCAATGCCCTGAGAGACTCGGGCCAGTTGGTGGATGGTAGAGTGACCCGCCCGAAAACCAAACTGGTGTGAAATGATGATACGGTTCTTTTCTAGGAAATCAAGCAGACGATGGTGAATACAGCGCTCGAAAACCTTGCCTAACACGGGGAGAAGGCTGATTGGCCGGTAACTGTTAATTTGGTCCTTAGGCTTTCCAGGCTTTGGGACAGGAGAGACTCTAGCAGTCTTCCAGGGGCTCGGGAAGTGGGAGAATGAGAGCGAAAATTTGAATATGTAGTATATTTGAAGAAGGGTCCTAGAGGATGCCCTTTTGAGCATGTCAGGAGTGATTCCGTCAAAACCTGGAGATTTATTACTGACGAGTCGCTTGATAGCAACGTTTATCTCGTCAAGAGAAATCAGAGGGCCAGAAGGGGAGAAAGCACTAGAGGACTCGTTGATTTTAGCAAGGCTGTTTCCGACGAGGTGGTCGTGGGGAGAGATTCTATTAGCGACTCCGTCATGAACGGCCGCGAATGCACGAGCGAAGGCCTCGGCTTTATCACGATCGTCAATGAGGAAATCATTTCCTTCTCTGAGAGGGGGGAGGACTGCAGGGGGTCGAGTGAGTTTCTTATAATTTTTCCAGAAGGTGTGGTCAGTTTTGTCAAGGGAAACTAAGCGGTCACGCCAGGTCTGACATCGGAGTCCTCTCAGTCGGACGTCTATTTCATAGGAATACTGTTTGGCAAGCTGTCTGAAATAGTCGAGTCCAGTCCTCTGCCAGCTTTTACGGGCCCTTCGTCTGTTCCTAATATAGGCTACGAGGTACGAGTCTTGGTGGAAGTGTCTCGGATTTGCTGGAGGGACGAACTTAGAGGATCTGCGGAGGCAAGAACCCAGGAAGGAGTTTAGGGACAGGACACACTCATCCAGCTCCCCAGCGGATGCGAAACTGGTTCTTAGCTTGAGGTTAGCGGTAAGCCTGCCATACTCATTCCAGTCAGTGGAGCGTACCCAGTCAGGGGGGTGCAAGGTGTCACCGGAAGCGCTTAGAATTACTGGTCGATGACTAGTGCCGAAATCATCCGTTGTTTCACAGTCGAACCTAAGCCCACTATTAATGAGAAAAATGTCTAGGACAGAAGGGTTTTGTCTTGGGGTACCGTGAAAGGTGAAACCGTTAGGGGACACTATTTGGTAAGTGTTACTCAAGGAGTGCCGGTAGAGTGAGACCCCGGAGGCGTTGTTTGTAAGGTTATTCCATGCGGCGTGCCTGGCGTTGAAGTCACCACCTACTATTAACGGGCTGCCGACTCCCGTGATAGCGTCAAGGTCGGCACTCCCCATAGTGTTTTGTGGGGGGTTATATATAACTCCGATAAAGACTGAAGGGCGGACAATTTTGACGAATGCACCCTCGAATGCAGTGCTTCGAGAGAAAGGGATCACTGAAAATTGGAGGGACGTGTGGACTAGAAGAGCTACGCCCCCACAGCGACCCCCAACACGATCAGCCCTGATAATTCTGTAACCTGGGACGGAAAAGTCGACCCCTCTGGATAGCCAGGTTTCGGTAATCAGAGCCACGTGCACACCGTGTTTCTGTAGGACGACCATGAGCTCGCTTTTCTTCTTGGCCACCGAGCCAGCGTTCCATAGTATAATCTTGGGAAAGGGTGCCATTTAGTCAAGGGATTGGGCAACTTCGAGAAAAGCAGCAAGTTGCTGTCCCTTAGTGGAACAGCTTCTTAATTTTGTAAGAAGGCGATTTGCTGCGGCCTGGATTTGGGCGAGGTCACAGATCCTGCCGATCTCTTTGCAGATATTGAGTGTATCAAGTACAGGGGCAGTTTCGTCGGAAGAGTGGCGTGGAGCCTCGGACAAGCCGTGCCTGGGAGGACCCTCAGGGTTTCCGAGGAGGGCATCTCTGTACGAGGGTTTATGCCCATGCATCAAGGAGGGAGAGAGAGGCAGAGGCAGAGAGAATTTGGGGGGCTGAGGGGACCCATTGTTGATGGGGTTCTTAGGTGAGAGTCCTATCGGGGCGATGACTGGTTTATTCCTTGATTTGAGGTACCTCTCGAGGGACGGACATTTTGAGTAATTGGCGGTGTGCGGGCCAGCACAGTTCGCGCAGGTAGGGGTGATGTCTATTGTCTTTACACATTCACGTGACTGGTGAAGTCCAGCACATTTCACACATTTAGGTTGGTGGTTGCAATTTGCCGAAGAGTGACCAAAGGACTGGCACCTGTAACACTGAGTGTAAGGTCTCTGTGATAGGAATTTCTCCCAGTAGATTCGAGTATGGAAAATATGTCCGATTTTATTAACTGCGTTTAGGGTCGTTCCCTGAGGAAATACAATCTTGTAGGAATTGTAGAGAGAGCTTTTTTTGGTGGCTGGATTTAAGGGTACGCAAGAGATCGGGGCGAGACCATATGTTTTTATTTCACTTAGTATGTCCTCGGGGGGGACTTTTGAGAGGCCCTTGAGGACTACTGCTAAGACCTTCTGGGAGTTTAGGGTGGAGGTATGAAAGGATAAGTTTCCCGTTAATAAACGGCTTTTAAGGTCGTTGAAGTCATCGACCTTAAAGACCTGAATTCTGACCCTGTTTCCCAGGAATTTTAAATTAAAGTTCTTTCCGTAGGTTTCCTCGAGGGATTTAGACAGCTTGAGAAGGTCGCCGTCAAAGTTCTGAACATAGAGGGGGGGAGGGCGAACCCCGGTTTTTCCAGGAGGGGAGGAGGAGCTACCCGATGGATCAGGGTCTGTGGCATCAGGAATGGCATTTGTGGGTCCGGTGAGTAGCGGGGGGGGGGGATCGAGACTACTTTCTCTAAGGGGAGCCTTAGGGTCGCGAGAAAATGACGAGAGAAGAGCAAATCTATTTTTAACAGTAATGTTTAGGGAAGATTCGAGATCCATGGCGTTATCGATAGAAGAGGACTCTGAAGAGCCTCGTTGAAGGGGGAAACCCTGTTTAGCAGCAGGGACATTTTTAAGAACAGGGGTAGGTATACCTGTTTGAAGAACTGGCTTTGAAGAGCTGGGGTAGGGGGAGGCCAGGGGCCCCAGAGGGTCTGGTGGGAGCCATGAGGCTTTGGTTACAGGAACCTTTAGGTGCGGCCGGACGCACGGAGAAGTCAGGTTTTTGGACACTTACCGAAACATGTGCCCCGTGACCATCTGCTGGAGGGTCGCCGCAGGGGCGTGCCTTGTGAAGGAGAGACTCGCCAGTCTCGATGCAACAGGAGGCCAATCTCTTAAGAGTATCGGGCAAGGACTTCCGTATCTTTGGGGAGACGCCGTTCCCGAAACGAATGATCCGTCCACCTGGAGGGCGCAGGATTTTGAATCCCCTTCTGGGAGGGGGCACAGAAGGGAGAGAAGCCCAATCCAAGTTCTGGAGTGAGAACTGATCCTGAGTTCTGAGCGGAGGTAGCCTGGTCTTCAATCTTGAGTCTTGTGATCTTGATTCTTGAGTTTGATCCTTGAGGTTAGAGGCTTTCGACCTTGATTCTTGAGCCTGGATTGCTGGTCCTTGAGACTCATTTGATGAGTTCAAGCAATGAGTCAGGTTGGCGGAGGGCGCCGCCTCGCTCAACTCCCCACCAGACGTCTTGTTGAACACAATGAGGTTTGGGGTATAAGGTTTTGAAGATTCACTATGTTCACCACTTTTCACAGTTGTCTCGAGAGGTCCGCACTGCACGGCCGCCAAGGGTCGAATGAGAAATATGACTCTCGCAGAATGAGGATTTTTTGAACCGAGTCTGCTTTACTGCTGCTGGTGGGCCTGTATTTATACCGGTGGCTGGTACTTGGCCCGCACCAATCACTTGCTGCGCGATCTCGCGCACCAATTAGAATTAACATCCGGTTCGCGCCACTCGCGTACTACGCTCGGAATATTTGGCGTCCGGTTGTTCGTACGATATGCGCACGCGCGCTTGATTCACTCGCGGCACTGAGTATGTGGTTTGAATCGGTGGCTGTGCGCATGCGTTGCGCGTCACTATACTCTCTCGCGCGCTGTTTGAAACGCTCTCGCACGCGTTGTATACTATCTTACGTCTAATATAAAGGAAATTAACGATATGTGATGATTAACATAGATAGAAACGGAAAAATGTACGGCGGTTCGTAGCGGTACGTTACAAGTATGTAAACTGCCATCAGCACGGCACTGTCAAACAAAACAGTATCTTGTTGTCGAGCAACGTGTTATATACTATACGGTTTCTTTTAAGAAAGGTTATAAACAGTTACAGTGTGAATATCACTTGCATAATATTATAACAAACAGAAGGTTGTTTAAGTAGTTAACTGTTTCAAGATGTCAAGGCTAGCTCGTAGTATTTCGTTAACACTCAACCGGCAATTACGAGAGAGAATTTCACAAGTTAATTGTACTATCAAACAAATAAATAATATTATTGACTAAATAAACATTGATTCGGATTATGTTCCATCGGATGATAGCGAAGACTATTTGTTGAATAATAGTTGTGATAGTGATGGAATGAATGAAAATATTGAACATGTCATTAAAGAATTATTAATTGAAATAATTAATAAAATTGGCAATGAAGAACCAGAGCTGCAAAAACGGAGTATATATACAAAGAAAGGGCAAATTCGAAAGAGAAAGATATACGAAATATCGGTAGCAGAAAGAAAAAAAAACAAAAATACAAGCTATTGTTAATTCCCATGAAGTGAAAACGACGTATACGAAGAATTGCAGACTAAAATGCCCTCAAAAGATAAATTCAAACAGACAAGAGGCAATTAATAAAGAATTTTGGAGTCCTTCGAAGCCAGAACAACAAATGTCTGTTATGGGATGTATGAATAAGATATCAAAAAAAAGATCTACCATTAAAAATAGGAATTCCCGTAGAAAAAATTCCTTTATATACAATTTAAAGATGGAGAATGGCGGCGACGTTGTTGTATGTAAGACTTTCTTTCTATCTACTCTTGGTTATAATGCTAATAATGACTGCATTATTAAATCAATTCGACGCTCAATGAATGAAGGACTGCTATCGCCCAAAGCAGATAAGAGAGGGCATCATCCGAATGTTGCGAAAATTGAAAGAAATGTCATAATAGAACATATTAAATTTTTTAAACCTACAATATCATACTACAGAAGAGAACATGCTCCTAACAGATTGTACCTACTAAGTGATGTAACTGTCACATTAATGTATCAAAATTTTAAAGAAAAATTTCGAAATACTAATTTTTCTTATGAGCTATATCGAAAAGAGGTGTGTAGTATGAATATATCTTTCGCCAAACTGGGACACGAAGAATGCTTTGAATGCGAAAAGTTTGATATTTATTGCAAAAGTGTTGGCCATACAAAAAGTGAACCAAATTTAGAATGTGAAAATTGTAAGAACTGGGAAAATCATAAACAGAAATATGAAGCCGCCAGGACGCAATATCTTAAAGATGTTGCGAATGAAATTTCGATAGATGAACCGAATCAAATTATTGTATCGGCTGATTTAAAAAAGTTATCATGCTTCCACGAGCTGAAATGTTCAAAGAAGTAATATTCATACCACGAATTATAACTTTTAATGAGTCCTTTGTTCCGATTGGAAAATCAAGGTCTACGAAACCATTGGCGGTCATATGGCATGAAGGTATTGCAGAGAGGAAATAGGAAGATTTGATATCAACATTTTACTCCTTTTTTAAAAAAAACAGAGACTATTTCAATATAACTATTTGGCTAGACAATTGTGTAGCTCATAATAAAAATTGGGCGCTATATTATTTTCTTGTTTATATAGTAAATTGTTGTGAGTTTAATGTTAAATGCTTAGAAATTAAATATTTTGTGCCTGGACATAAGTTCATGTCTGCCGATTCCTTCCACCATGAGGTGGAACTTTCTTTAAAAAGAAAACGTAAGGTGATTGATTTTAATGATTTTAAATGTACTGTGCAGGAGGCAAATTCTTCCAAGGTAGACGTTTGTGAAATGGAGATCGATCATTTTTTTGATTGGGAAGACTTCACTTCTCAGCACAAATTAAAAAAAAATTCTCCTAGACCATATCTTCATGATTTTGTATCTGTTCAATTCACAAGAGGGGAAAAAATCTTAAAATATAAAAATGATTTTTCTGCTGAATTCAAGGAGTTAAATTTTCTTGATGCAACAGTAATGAAAACTAAGATATCAAAGTCAAAAGCCAGAGTTCAATGTAAAGGAATTTCAGCAGAGAGAAAAAAAATTTAATTAATAAATTGAAGCCAATCATATCAGCCAATCGCCTTGTCTTTTGGAAATCATTAAAAGTGTCTAAGAATAATGACGATGATGATTATTAACTTTAAGTCGTTATGTTCATGTCTATGTTTAATTTGTTCGTATATTTAAGTTATATGTATATGTTTATGTTGGTATGTTTATTTTTAACTACCTAATTTATGTCAATGTTATTTTTGTTTAAGTTGTACATTTAAAAGTATGAATTAAATACGATTTCAAGTATTTGCTATATTAAAGTATCCTATCTTACTTTCTTTACTAAGTTAAAATATCCTATCTGAAACATTTAATTAATTGCCACGTTAATAATACATTTTATCCCGGCACACCTATGACAAATAATCATATTCGATTGCTACGAAATAATGATTAAATTTTTTAAATTAAATGACGAAAGACAAGGATGGCACAAAAGAAATGATTAAACTTCAGTTTTCTCGGATGTTTCGAAATGCTAGATAGGACGTTTTAACTAATGAGGGCAGAATAACCGTTATTGTCGACGGAAATATTTTTTGATCACTAATAACTGTTATTGACGACGGAAATTGTTTTCGGTTACGAATAACCATTATCAATGATTAGAATTTTTTTTTTGTTGCAGTATAACCAATATCTATTGCAGGACTTTTCTTTGGTTACGGTATAACCAATATATCTTGCGGGAAATTTTTTATGGTTATGGTATAACCAATATGAATTACGGGAATTTTTTTTTATTGCGGTATAACTATTGAACTATAGAATATGCACTTCAGCTATTGTGGAGGATGGCCAGAGTTGATATACGAATTTACCACCTCACTACTCGGGGGTGTCTAAATAGGTGGGAATTGACACATGCTTTCTTCCTCTTCCATGCATTAATAGAACAAAACGAAAACGCATTGATTAATAGATGGAAAGACGTCCCCTTGTTTAAACAAAAGATGCTCAACCCAAGAAAAATTGGTCACCAGCTCCCTACCAGTCGCACCCCAACTCTGGCCGTCCCGACAATACTTCCGATTTCTCGCTATATTATTTTGTACACGTCGCGACATTTCGCAGTAGCAAAATTAAATTACGCACACTCGTGCCTGGGCAGCATACAACTCGTTTTATTCCTCAACTTTAGTCGGCAAAATGCTATGTAAAGTTAGAACAAGTTTCGGCTGTTTGTCAGACCGCTCGTTATCGTGAATGTGCTGGGAATTAATCCGCAACCATTCCTTTGTCCCGCTGCGGTCTATTTTCGCAAGCGGAGAATTCCTTTCCACGTCAACGATAATTAAAGATGCAGCAAAATATTCAGTGCAAGGGCAAAATACATAAGTGTATGATAGAGTAATCTTTCTTTGGGTGCTCCGAGACTTGAATAAGTCTACGTTACTTACACGTACCGCACAGTAGTTCCTGTAGAATTTTGGCTAATTAAGCACATATAGACTAAACCATGATACAGATGTGGTATTATTAAGAGGCGCATTCCAAAGATAGATAAAGCTATGATGATGTGCATCGCACATAGGAATATTTGTATAATAAAACCGGACAAAATATTTTATGTGTTTTTTTGCATGATTAGGAATTTATTAAAAAATTATGCTACCAAGAAAACTTTTAAAAAATATTTATTAGTCTCCGGTTGACACAGAAATATTACTGTTATATTACTGCAATATTGCAAAGTAATATTCTCCAGATTGCATAATTTAGTTTTATTACTGTAATATTATTTTATTTGCCCTTTTCTCTTCTGGTAAATTGCTTGACCCTTTCCGTAGTATCTACAAGAAAAATATTAAAAATTACTAAGTTGAAAAATTTCAACTTTTTGGCTTACTACGTTTGAAGTAATAAAAAACAAGATAGCGGAAGAGGACGGACGATTTTAATATGATATTTAACAGACATTGGTCTAAAATTCACGTAAAAAAAAAATATTACCCGACAAGGCCCGACACATTGATAAAAACTCTCTTATCTGCTAAAATGAAGTAAATAAAAACTATTTAGGCTTTGTTTAGACATTTGTAGAAAACATATGCATATGTTGCAGATTGATAAAATGATGTTTTAAAATAAAGTACATACTCTTCATCTTCCATGTGCAAAATGTTTTTTTTTTGCTTATCTAAGCCATACAAAACTCAATAACAAGAAAAACAAATATCACGAACGAAAGCGCCGAGAACAAAGACTTGGGGTTCAGGCAATGACTGGTTTCCGACTGACTCTCCGGGTACGCGCAAGAGCAGGAGGAATTTTAATGGATACCGTTTGACGAACCGGTTATCAAGCTTTAAGAAAAATGGATTTGGTGGGGGTTTTGACTAACTTGCTGATTTTGACTTTTGTCCGAATTTTAATACAAATACTCCTATGTGCGTCGGGTCCACATGTTGATTTACAAGTGAAGATTCGTCAGAATCAGCAGTTTTTTAATTACGAAATGTGATATATTATCATGTCATTATTAGCATTCAAACAATTCAGATTCCCTAGTAGCATTTCTGGTTGGCCCACAGTATCCCCAAGTGGAGAATTAATTGGCCATCAAAATGCCAACAATAAATGCTACCAGGATTGATAGGTTTTTTTATAAAAAAAAATTCCAGTTGAAGTTGTAAATCCTAACCAGCCATCGTGATACACTCGGATTAGTGACTTGTCACTAACCAAACTAATTTTGAATGATTGTTTTAAGAATGAAAGTGGTTCCGAACAATCTTTGTAATAGACTGATTCTACATGACTATGTACAAAAAGAGATTATATGATGCGGTCCAAATACTGCCCGTGAAGAGAACACTGTCTTCTTCTAAGAACGCAACGAATATCTATGATCCGCGCGATGACCAAGAAGGGACTTGTGACTCGTAAAATGTCGCGGCGAGGATGAGTTGTGATCCAAATGTTGACCGAGATTGCCTGGTCCGGAGCGTTCGCTGTTGTAACAAGAATGAGTGTCCAACTTTTCCGACGTTTAGAAAGTGGACGTGCTTTGATTTTCGAGGGGTGTCAAAAAATTCTGATTTGTTGCATTTTCCTGGAAAAGGAGGGATCTTCCCTTTGTGAATTACACATTGTCCTGCGAGTTGACGGTGAACAGCGGTACGTGCGGGTCCGAAGTCTCCGTGTGTACCACCCGCCGACGGAGCAGTATAGGGATTGACTCAGAGCGAAGAACGTCTAAAGTCCTACAGATGGTACGTTTTTGATTGACTTTTCAAAAATCTGGCAAGCAGATGCTTTTTGCGAACGCTTGAAAAATAAGAAATTGCCAGTCATAAGTCCGTCGTCGATTCGACATCCCTGAGCGTCCACATTCACTCGATGTTCTAGTGTGGACGCTTAGGGATGTGATCGAATCAAGGACGGAGCGTGAGCTTACCGTGAGCGGATTGATAGCGTGGATGGGGCCCAAGATGGAACATGAGAAGTATTAGACTGATTTGAGTTTTATTGCTTTTAACTTAGACCAGTGTTTTTCAATCTTTTTACACTTGCGGACCGGCGAAAATAGGAAAAATATTTGCCGAACCAGCTGACGGCTTTCCCACTGCCAGCATTGCTTTAAAAAATGAAGATTTTAAAGTTACTACGTTGACTCAAATTATTTCTAAAAATGGGAAGTGTGATATCTTTAAACTATAAAAATATTTGTATTCAGAACCTTATTAACCTTTACATATGTATGGAAGCATACTGTAAAGAATATATAATATTATTTATTTAATATTTAAGATTTGTCTACATGATTGTGAACAAGCGATGCTGATTTAGCTGATTTAGGCAGTAGTTTCGAAAAATAATAAACAATTAAAATAGAGTCAATTATCATAGACTAAATATGTCTAATTTAATTTACTGTAATTTAATGCAGGTTCCTTGTATGCATGATTAAGAAACACCTCCCCACAAAATATCGCCCTCGAAAATATCAGAAGAGTGAATTTTTTACGCCTCTAATGAATCAGTATTTCTAATAACAAAGTGTAAATGAAATAGCAAACTATTTTTCCTTGTTACAAATTTTGAACAAAAGTTGTACTCTCGGTCGACTATCACATCCACATAATATATGCAACGACATTGCCCAAACACTAGCACAGCCTGCGTTTAATCAATAAAATGGGAATTTTAATTTAATCACAACTTCTATTTAGAGTGTAATCAGAGATAAGTTCGAGAACCACGTTCCATCAAGTTATCGTTTAATTCCGGTTCCCGTGAAAAGTACGAAACGTGTTTACATTTGCTGTGGTTATCGTGCCACTTTCAGTCCTTAATATTTCACGATCCAATATTTGGATGCACTAATTGGGTATTTTAACGATCTCGTTAATAAAGAGCTCTCGACTGAAAAACAACCACTCCATGGACGATTATAGACGCTTGAACATTGAATGTTCTTCATAATGCAACAATCACATTTATTAGTAATATTAGTCAAGTAATTTATCTTTTTTATATATATATATATATATATATATATATGTGTGTGTGTATATGTTATAATAAATGTGAATTAATTCAATTACAGCGATAAATTTTTACTAACAACAAGTTTTTACTTATCAATATCTAGAATCAAGTGAAATGAAAACAAAGGATAATGTTAAGTCCCAGAGGTGATTACTGACCTACGAGTGTGCAGCGATTGCTGTACACAAGCGTTTCCCAAACATTTCGTACGATGGAACACTTCACAAGTCCTGAAATTTTAACGGAACACCTTGGTTATTTTGTAGGGTAGGTAGATATAAATACTAAATAAATTAAACAAGTAAATCTAAGCGTTAAGAAAAAACCAGCGCGCGCTGGCTTTAATACAATCTACTCAATTAATTTACAACCATGTGGCATAACAAAATCACATGTTGCATTGAAATTTTATGGTGACAATTGTGTGCAACACTTATTAAAATTAAATGGAAATCTTCATCAGGAAGCATTTCGAATAGTATCAGAAGCTAAAAATTAGTACTGCACTGGCAACAATGCCTGCAAAACAAAATGCAATTGGAACTCTATTTTTTAGATCGCCAGGATCTCTTTTCACCGAGTACTAGGGTGAGTTCGTTGTTGCTCTCAATGCCTCAGACATATGGAAAACCCATTCTCATGTCGTGATTAGCTGCGTGCTCAAAATTCCTTGATTACATGATGTTACAATTAAATATGAGCATTGCAGCAGTACAAGGTATTTTAAGTTAACAAATAAACGCCAGGGGTGTATAAAAGCACACAAAATAAACGAATTTTAGTTAAGTATAGATTTGGAATAGTTTTCTGTTCGAAATATATTAATGTAATGTATAGTAATTAACGCAGAAAGTGATCAGCATCTATCGTTAAATTATTACAAGTATACTATAACTGTTTATCGTGCTGTAATTCTACAACAGTTTACAATGGCAATCGTAACTACTAGCACCTTATACAGTAAACGAAATCTGACAACTTATTAAATATTATTCATTATTTCAAATTCCTGTCGTTATTATGAATTTTCATATGGAACATTCAATATGAAAATTAAGGAAAAATGAAATTTATTCATTATACACACCATGTAAATGTAATAAGTGAACATATTGAAATTCATAAAAGTCAGGAAATTCATATATTAAATAGGTAACGATTTTTCACTGAAAATTATTTCCTGTAATGTTCATATTTGCCACGCTCTTTATTACCAGATGATGAGTAGTCGACATCTACGGTATTTCATCTCAAGTCTATTAATATTCTCAGGTTCGGAAACCCGGAGGAGAGGCAAGTAGTGGAAAGAAGATGGGGGTGGGTGACTAAAAGGGGAAGGCCAGAGGATGAGGAAGGGCTAGATGATTGCGTGGGTGACACTAGTGGCTCGCTTGATGTACGTCCGAAGTTCCGTTGGGCAGGCAGGCTCTCGTTGTGGGAATTGGTAACACATTAGATCTTCGCCTTAGAGGCTAAGTGAAATTCTTGAGAAGTTTAATTTAATTATACCGGGACCAACCGGAGCGATTAATCGTGACGTACTAATAACCAAGCCCTTCGTCTTGTTCCCAGTCTCGTTGGCCCCGCTTTGTTCTTCTTATATCGATTCCTGGCGTACGAAAACTTTGGTCATAGAGTAAGGGAGACAGTTTGGGAAGCCGCCACCGGCGTGCAAATTATAATGAAATTAATCCAGAGAGAAATACTGGTAGATATTGAAATGTTGTCCTTGTATTGAAAATAACTTATAGGATTTGAGAATTGTATCTTAGTTGAGCTACATGCTTGTTAAATTTACAATGAATCTTTAAAACATTTAGTATGATACGTCGCGGATGGGACGTTTCCGCTAAAAATATACTTAAAATTAAACCATTATATGCAGAATTGTATTAAATGAAGTTTATCCTGCAGTAATACGAACTAGGTAAGTAAATCGATAAGATACATATTATTAACCTCTTCTTTGGTTAATTGTATAACCTTTTCGAGGAATTTCGAGATGTTTAAACTTCTTTAGTCTTTCATACTTCAAGTAATGTTTCTGGGCAAATTTTTCATCAAAATATAAATCATGGACCTGTATAAAATATTAACCCCTCCCATCAGAATTAAACTTGTTACTTTAGGTTGCCCCCCACAAAACAGTGCAACTTGTGCAGGAAACATTTTTGTGAGGTTTTAAATATAGCAGAAACATTTCAGGTGATAAAGTTAGCTAAAGCGCTCTGTATATTTTAAGGTCTTATACTTGCATTATTTGAAATGTGGAAAATGAGAATCCGATCAACTTATGTACAAAGTATGAACTTCAACTATGTTATTATACATTTTACGTCAGATTATATAAGAAATTATATGCTTACATGAAAAGAAAATAGACAATGTAAAAGAAAGTTATTTTGATGAGGTTTCGTTTTCGAAAAATGGATGTCGGAGGTTAATAAGTAATAGCTAGCATCGTGTAGTGATAAATGTGATAGAACTATGCATCAAATGAATTCATATGCAAAAATGAGTCGCAAATCTCGAATAACTGTGTTGGAAAAAGATCTTGTTTTCAAAAAAATCAATGTTGAAAATCCGACAAGTACTCGTACACGGATTGTTTTCCAACTCTTTAGTAATTATTTGATCCCTTCTTTAAAAGCTTTTTGGTGTCGATGCGAAGAATGTAATCAGTAGGTACTATTCTGGCTTCGTCAAAATTATTCAAGTCAT
Organism: Andrena hattorfiana; assembly: GCA_944738655.2. Classification (NCBI taxonomy): domain Eukaryota; kingdom Metazoa; phylum Arthropoda; class Insecta; order Hymenoptera; family Andrenidae; genus Andrena; species Andrena hattorfiana. The sequence continues at coordinate 10,813,729 of OX122895.1, forward strand.
ATCCCATGTAGATGGTTCTGCAAATTCCTGAAAAAAAACGATAAACCATTGAAAAGCTGTCAATTGTGTAAAAGAGTAAATCATTCTGTCACATCCAAATTCCTCTAAAAATAAAGTCCTCTATTTTTCCCAGCGTCTGATTTGCCACACATGGACAAGCGTTAGCTGAATAAATGAGAATACCTTTCCTGCTCAGTAAATACAGGTATTTCTCAATTGTTGCGAGTAGACTTCTGTAATTAATCGGTCACTTAGGCTCCGACAGTTCTAACTAAATTATTTTTTTCATATCCCACCAAATATGAGACCTGGTCTCGTATCTGACGTACACGGTTCCTCAGTGTTTATCGTTACACTGTAAAGTTTATTTTTCATCTTGTGTAGCAGTTCTATTTCCCTCAATCACAATTTTCCTTAGATAATTTATGCGTTAAGTACATAATCTCCCAGTTTGTTCGTATTATTTATGGGAGAACGTGATACTTAATCCCAACTTTGTGGTTCGCCAGACGATTTAGAATCGAGGCACTACTATTGGATGGTTGGAAACTAAAGACTTCCCATAGACTCCTTTGTTTCGCACTCTATCTTCTTAATTCCTCCTACAAAGCTTAAGGGATGTTCGGTTACCTGAACACTCCGATTTTTTTGAAATTATGCAGATTTGTAGAAGACCTCAATAGAAGTATCAAGCATTTTTCCTTTGTGCCCGTTTTCGGTTCTTCAAAGTGAAAACACTCCCTAAATATTAATAAGTGTTTTCTTATTTTCCAGTATATCTTAAAAACTGTAGTGGATATAAAAAATTGTTATAAAGAAAATTTAATAGGTTTTTATGCTGTATAAAACTATGGAATCGAATCGTTTAAAACTTGTGGTGGGTAACATTTTACTGTTGAAATTATAAATTTTAAACAATTCGATTACACTGTTTCTAGAGCATAAACCGTTAAGTTTTTATTGTAATAATTCTATTATATCTATTACAGTTTTCGAGATATACAGGAAAGTAGGAGATCACACATTAATCTTTAAAGGTTGTTTTCACCCCGAAGAACCGGAAACGGGCACAAACGAAAAATTGCCTGATACTTCTATTGAGGTCCCCTACAGTTTAAACAAAATCGGAGTGTTCGGGTAATCGAATTTCCCTTGTCAGTATGTTTCCTTGTATCTATATGTAGATGGATCAAGAACACACGAAACATGAAATACTTGAACATCAACACATATACGAGTTATTTATTTGTAAATACAGCACGTAGTCAAATGTTATTGGCTCTTATTTGTAAGCATTGTGTTACGGCATAATGGGGATATGCTTAGAATTAATTCTCAAGATTCTATATTCCCCTCAAGCTGTAATGGACGTATATTACACAGTACGTACATAGCTACGAATTCCTGACTGGATAATGCAAGTTTCATTGTCCGTTTAATTGTAAGCTCCACTAAATGAGTTAAACTCGTTCATCAAGCAAAGGCTACCACCGTATTTGTAGTCTCGCGGTATGTCGAATCGCCTACAAATGGCTGCCTAGAATCTCCAACAAGTGTTTCGGTTTCACAGAAACTTGATACAAGCTAAGTGTAATAAATTATTACTAATTATAATTCCTACAGTTCATAGTATATAATGTTACGTTATTGCATTTGCAGCAACTATGTAACTAATTTCTGATTGAGGAAATAACATGTAATGGATCGCCCTATCCATTTCACTTTTGAAGTTCTTAACAGAATATATATTTTAAAACATAAAATTCATTGTGTTCTGCAGTAATTCCACACGTTATTATTTAATTGTTAAGTATTACAATTTATTTCCTTACGTTAATTCATAACAAAAAGACGTTGTATAAATTTAGAATGTATATAACGGATGTCAGAAACTATCAGGGTTGATTCTGCATGCTAAAATAAGATGGAAATTAAGAATGAAGAATTTGCGTTTCAGTTATTAAGAGGGCATTCTTGTGTAACAGCTCCCAAATAATTGTGATTTTTTTTAAAAATATTCTTTTACGTCGATTCTTTTTATTATTTATTACTTATTGTGAAATCGTTTTAACCTATTTCACAATGTTGGACGTCAGCTGTAGCATCTGTCACAGTCATCTGATTGCAAAAAGAATAAAATTTGCTTAAAGTTAAATAATTTAAGCTGGTACTGGACCTAAAATTTTAATTTTAGTTTTTATTTAGAATATTTTTTTTGTAGGTATAAAGAAGAATATGAAAAATTTGTCTAAAGAAAAAATTTACTTTTTCTTTCAAACGCTATAACTCTTTCCATTTTTCATTTTTTTTTCCTTAAAATGGACCAATCCCAGCGTAAGCTATCTGACTTTAAAAAATTTCTATCTTTTTGCAACTAGATGACTGCTAAGTGCTACACATCCCGCCAACAGGAGTTACATCGCCAAAGAGGTGGACAATATTCAACAATAATTAATAAATAATAAGAAGGATCGACATAAAAAAATATTTTCTGCGAGTTTAAAGATGCCTCCTTATATCCCAGAAGTGTTTAATCCAATATGGCTAACAGTTTTTTCAAAAAACTTCTTAAATATCAGTTACTTCTGGGACTGTTAGACGAGAATCCCCCCTTAATTGTTGAAAACACGCGTAAAAAGCGTCTGTCGCGAGGAACTTATTGTTAGACTGTGACCACCGCGCAGTAGTACAGAGTTAGCCAGGTTAGCCATGACGAGGACAGTATTGTAGCCACCTATGTAGAACTCTATTTGACGCGTGGCGTCGTATGTCACGGGTCGCCCTTGAATTACGTAAGGTTTTAGAGGCGGGAGGGGGTCGCGAATTTCTTACGTTTTCTTACAAAATGACGAGAGGGAGTCAAGTAGCGTCTTACGTAATACTTTTTTAACCTAATTTTCAATATGAGTAGCTTAAAACGATGTGTCGTCGCACACACGAAACTGAGATAAATGAATTATATGAACCTTTAAAAAAAGTGTAGTAACTGAAAAATTATAATGTGAAAAATATACGTAAGGAAGGGGGGAGGGGGTTGGAATATAAAATCTTACGAATTTCTATCCCGGAGGAGGGAGGGGGTAAGAAATCGCCAAAATTACACTAACGTAATTTAAGGGCGGTTCCTCATCACTTTGATTCACAATAGAGATTTTTTTATTCGACTACATTTTTACTCGACTAAATGTTTAGTCGACTAAATTTTTAGTCGTTATTCGTTCCTTGTTATTCGTTATTCGAAGGACCGCTGTGGCGACTAACAAGGGAAGATCCCGATCCCGGAAATTCAAAAAATTCTGAAACTTTGTGAATATGTAGAGGATTTCCTCCTAATTACAACGCAATTTTTTTGCTGCCCAAAATTACTCTAAGGGGGTGAAATTAACCCCTGAAAATTCGGCATTTTTCGGATTTTATTTTCTAACTCGCAATCTGCAAGAGATAGAGAAAACTCTTAAGACAAAAGTTACTTCTTTTAATTAGATCTATCAAATAGTAAAAGTTTAATCGATTGTTTAAACAATTAGAAAAAAGTTCTAAAATTCGTTTTTTCATGTGAAATCTGAACTGGATTATTAAATAATTATGAAACAGCATAATCCATATTTTTTCCATACAATTTCAACTTTTGTTATATCGTTGATACAGTCCCAAGTCTCATCTACAACATTCAGAATGAGCCGAGAGGCCTAACGAGATGCAACGAAACCACATTTCATTATCATGACCAAACTGATAGCAAATAATACATTTGTACACTGCTTTGTCAAGCTTTTCTAGGGCGTATTTTTGCCATCTACAGAATAAAATTCTTTTAATGAAGAAAGATATTTTTATTCTACACTGGGGAATAATGGTAATCACGTAGCGGGCGTTAATTGTCAAGCGACCATCATTGCCCGCACACGTTTTCATTGATAAAATTGAAGAGTACATAAATAAATAAATATATTTATATTAAATTTGATTCTAATCCTTTGCCTCGATAGTATATCTGTATTTACGTAAGATTGAAATGTAAAAAAAGCTTCAAAATTAATATTTATCTCTTACGTGGTGCACAGAAAATATAACATCAACGTCGTTTAAAACACAAAAAGGGTTGTTTTTCTTGGTTGCTTAGCAACGATTAAGGCGAGGTCGTTCGACAATATAGCGAATGTTGGCGTGGAAGGTAAAGAAAAGAAATTGCACATTTCGGACATGCCGTTTTATAATAACAATATTGACCATCATTGTCCGCTGACCGCGATTGCCCCATTCTCCCCTATACGTCCAAGGTGCGAAATTCAAATTAGCTTCCACACATAACACGTTAACAATCTCAAGTATGTCCTACATATTTCGTTGTAACAGTGGAAACACAATTTTGACGCAAAATGATTCGTGGGTTTTCGTCGAGTACTTTGTGTTACGCGGTACGTGCAGAAGGGCACTCAAGGCAAATATATGCACGAGTCCTAAAGCATCGGTGTTTGTTTCGTGCGTTTTTGCGAGATTATGCAGAGTATCCTGGGCGGGACACGGGCTTGTATAATGCGATATGGCCGAGGACCGTTCGCCGTGGAAGGTTATTAGCGAAATTACGCGAAATAATCCGGTAGATGGTTGCATTTAATGACCAAAGATATATATCGCCTGCCTGCAGATTTCTCGATTTAACTCTATTCTTGCCGCCAGCAAGGCGGTCTTGTTCGTCGTAAGTTCATTAACGAACTGCCAGCAACGCATTGTGGCATTTAATCTTCCGCTATGTCGTTCTCAGGCCAAAGCAGTGGGTAAAACTGTATCGCATTTATCTGCGATTGACCAGAGATCGCCATCATCAAAACAGCTGTAGAGTTGTGCGCATGAAATATAAATATGCCATGTATTTATCAGTGGCTTGGCATTGGCTTGTGTTAGAAATAAATTATAGAGGAAGTGTAGTATCTATATTTGGAATATCAGTTTGTTTAAGACGAATAACAAATTCTAGCAGAAGATTGAAAAAAATACCACTGCATAATATTATAGGGAAACTAATAAACTTTCATATTTCCAACTCTCGGTAATAATGAAAAACAATCTACCTATCTGAAACATTGGTCTAATTGAAGAATGACAGAAAGTAACGATTTTGTTAAGGAGCAGGTAATTTGGAACACCGGTATTCCAATTTAATTCACTTTATAAAATTAAAAAAAAAACAAATAAAATTCTTTTCTCTTATGATCTAATCAGGCCCAAAAACCACAGCATAGGAACAATCATCTTAGGTACATATCTGTAGCGATTCCTCCGCTACCAGAGGGCCACGCGCCGCTCGGCTCTCTCGCAAGTTTTCCCTCATCCACTCCTTCCTATATACACCTGTTTCGTCCTACTCCTAACATCCCAGCATCTAAGGCAGGACTTGCTAGATACGCCTTACTGATGAGACCACTAGCAGGCCCGGGACGAAACGCGCGCAACTTTCTCTTCCTTCCTTCCATCTTACCTTCCACACACATCTCGCATTTCCTACATATCAATTCTAAGTCTTAGAATTTACTTACAGTAGTCACAGGTGTAACTTCGAAAGTCACAAAGTTCACAGTGTACCCACATTTCACACGTGAAACGCTGTACCCACTCTTCTCACTTTAATTTACATTGCAGAAGAGGCACACAGTGTCTGTCTTCGGTATTCCGTATTGGCAACATGGCATTAAAACCTGCAATTTCATGGCAGATTTTGTATTCTCGAAATTATCACAAAATTTACACGAAACCGTAGAATTAACATGCAAATGAGTAGATTAAATGTTTAACCCTGTTTCGACCATATGTCACTAAACTATTAGCGAACGTCGGTGCGCGTCTGACACTTTGTGCGTATCAGAACCAGGGGTTGAAACGGTTCCGAAAATAACTGTTTCAAACTGTTGTATATCGGTTCTGACTGAAACAGTTATGAAAGAACCGATATTCTGAATAACTGTTATAAGGAACCGAAATTTCTGGCTATATGGATTTTGGTTACGGTTCTGCAGCACCGATATTATATCGGTTCAGTAACGGTTATACACTGACTCACAGCCATAATCGTACACTATTTAAAATCTCATAACATTTTTAAAATTGGTCCAAACGATTTGAGTTTTTTTGAGAAGCTAGAAGGATTAGTTTGCTAAGTGACGTATTTCGTCGTTTTAAAAAAAAATGCAATTGGTCGGAATAGTGAAAAAAATAGTAAAGGTCGTTTTTTAAACTTTTTTTTGTGAGCCTGTAATGAAAATTCGAAAAACCTGTTTGTAGATTGAAGTAAGTTATATACATGCCTAAAATTTCATCAAAATCGGTTAACGTTGCTCTGAGCTACAAACATTTAAAGATCGCAGAATAAGGTCGAGAATCGCTGATTTCGGGAATTTCCGCGATTCTCGACCTTATTCTGCGATCTTTAAATGTTTGTAGCTCAGAGCAACGTTAACCGATTTTGATGAAATTTTAGGCATGTATATAACTTACTTCAATCTACAAACAGGTTTTTCGAATTTTCATTACAGGCTCACAAAAAAAAGTTTAAAAAACGACCTTTACTATTTTTTTCACTATTCCGACCAATTGCATTTTTTTTTAAAACGACGAAACACGTCACTTAGCAAACTAATCCTTCTAGCTTCTCAAAAAAACTCAAGTCGTTTGGACCAATTTTAAAAATGTTATGCGATTTTAAAGAGTGTACGATTATGGCTGTGAGTCACTGTATATCGGTTTTATAACAGTAATGTATCCTATCGGTTACACATCGGGTATGCATAGCACGTTCCAAAATATTTACGATCAATGTCAATTTTTTTAATGGAAATTCGATTTGTTTATAAGTCTTTTTATCGCTAGGCCTCTCTATCAGGTGTCTCTCTTTTTAAAACTCCATCAATGCAGGAAAAGCCGAAATGAAAGACAGCATCTGTAAATTAAGTACTGAAAAGAGAGATTCTAGATAGTGAGGCTCAACGATGAAGGATCTTATAAACAAACGCGAAGAACGATTCTCTGGGTCGGAGGGTTCAAGGCCAATGGGCCAGAGTCACTTGTATTCGGGTCATTCCACGCGAAGTCGGACACTTTTCGGAGTAACATTTCGGATTTTGGTGCAACTTGGATATGTTGTAGTCTTTAGGGGTATATATACATATCTCAAAGGATTTTTCTAAATGTCAAAAATTGTGGATGTTACAGCTCTTTGAAATATAGTGTTTACTATTTTTCCAAAAATTATAACTCTGGAACTAATAAACTGATAAAAATGACCTTTCGGATGCTTACAGTGGAGATATAAGAGTACCTAATAAAAATTATTTCACTTAATAAAAACGAATATTTGACCATTTATTTAGCAATTGTTCTTAACAAATGCAATTTTATAGTTGAAGGCACCTTTTTAAAAATTTGGAAAAAATAGGAAGATAAAGCCCAGTTTTTCCTCTTTACGGACACGTTTCGAAAGGCGTGGACGTTTTAAAATTGGCCAAATGAAAATTAATTGAATGTAACGCTGCGTCAAATCACACCGGCTCGACTGGTCGCTCGGGCCGTGCGGTACTCGCAGCGGCCAAGCGGCTATACCTGCTACTTTTATATAGGGTATTAATGAGGACCGCTGCAAGGTTTAATACCGTTAATAGTTACTGGAAACTCACTCTCTGTCGATGGCACTTATTGTTTGAAACATTTAAGAGACGCTCAAAAATGCGATAAAATATTTATCCTTTAACATAATCCCATCACATCCCATCCTCTCCCGATGGAAGAATACTCACCACCTTCTCGTGGTTTCCATTGAATAATGGCAACTTAAATGTTTCAAACAATAAGTGCCATCGAGAGAGAGTGAGTTTCCAGTAACTATTAACGGTATTAAACCTTGCAGCGGTCCTCATTAATACCCTATATAAAAGTAGCAGGTATAGCCGCTTGGCCGCTGCGAGTACCGCACGGCCCGAACGACCAGTCGAGCCGGTGTGATTTGACGCAGCGTTACATTCAATTAATTTTCATTTGGCCAATTTTAAAACGCCCACGCCTTTCGAAACGTGTCCGTAAAGAGGAAAAACTGGGCTTTATCTTCCTATTTTTTCCAAATTTTTAAAAAGGTGCCTTCAACTATAAAATTGCATTCGTTAAGAACAATTGCTAAATAAATGGTCAAATATTCGTTTTTATTAAGTGAAATAATTTTTATTAGGTACTTTTATATCTCCACTGTAAGCACCCGAAAGGACATTTTCATCAGTTTATTAGTTCCAGAGTTATAATTTTTGGAAAAATAGTAAACACTATATTTCAAAGAGCTGTAACATCCACAATTTTTGACATTTCGAAAAATCCTTTGAGATATGTATATATACCCCTAAAGACTACAACATATTCAAGTTGCACCAAAATCCGAAATGTTACTCCGAAAAGTGTCCGACTTCGCGTGGAATGACCCATTCCTGAGCTAGTTGCGAGCACGTGGAATTTAATACAAAAAGTTTTATATTTCCCAACAAGACACATTGTCGTCCTCGAGACACTGTCTTTATTAAAAAAAAAAGTTAATAATCTTCATAATTAATATAAAATTAGTAGATAGTAAGTTTGTAGATATTAGGAAAGTTATTGCTGTTAATGTTAGCAATACTTTAAATTAAGTGTCAAATTAATATTAGTCGTAGTGTATAATAGTTATTAGTGATATTTAAAAACATATCGACATAACGGACCAAAAGAAATGCGACATTGTTCATAAGTATTTTGAAACGTGCGATGACAGCATAAAAATGCGATGTATAGTTGGAAGTTGCTCTGCAACAATTTCGGCATATAATTTACTTTGTTTAAATTTTTAATAAGGGTTTAACTTAAACGTAACTTAAAAAAATTGATTTCAAACTACTTTTGAGAATCAATTTATTCTTCACAGATTTATTATTTAATCATAATTTAAAAAGCGCTTACGCATGGTTGACGCGAGCCCAGTCCCATGGCGAGAGTTTACTGTATAACCGATATATAACCGTTACGGAACCGATTTAATATCGGTTCTGTAGAACCGGAACCGAAACCGATATGGGCCAGAACCCTTTTCACTCGTAACTGTTTCAAGATGATTTCGGTTCTCATAACTGTTTCGACAACCGAAACCGATATCATAACTGTTTTCAACCCCTGAATTCAGAACAACGCTTCCCGGCGGCTAACTAGTGGCGACGGGAACTGTGACTGGCTGGGAGAATTTGAAATAACTGTAACAACAGTATCTCCTAGCACTAACTTTAATAATAATCACTCCAGAAATAACAACTTAAGACGCAGATACAAACAATAATTGACTACGTATTATGGACTTTGAGCTTGCTCTTATAGTGGTTTTCGGGCAACTGGTTTAATGAACAGCACGCGACACAACGTGGACTGCGTGTGGGTGTTGTTCAGTTCGTCCTACCGAATCCTGTAACTTTATTGGTGTAATCCGGTATAACTCCCACCAAGGGTGTCAATAAGGCCTTCCCCTAATAATTAGGGAAAGCGAAAATCCGCCGTGGGAAAGTCTACTAGGACCTCTGACCCGTCATCGGGCCGTACGGGCCCTTGTCGCCTGAGTACAATGAGGCCTTTGAAAAATTGGCGCCTCACGTTAGGAAAGACGCGTCTTGTTTAAGAATACTGGCACCTTGAAATAAACACTTTTTTCAAGGCGCCAGATACCAAATTCCGTCTAAAGGCGGAAGAAACTGTAAAGTTTTCACATATTTTAGCCATGATTGGAACGATTGAATACTGGGTGAAAAGGTTTCCAGATTGACGTTTTGTTACTCTGCAGATTAAGTCGAAAATGTCAAAATGGTGATTCGTCCACAAATTTCATTACTTACAATTAGTTAACAAGTCATTCGCCCCTATTATTTGCGGTTTTACAAGATTAAATAAGTAGTCCTTTAACCCTCATCTGTCCCTCGTGTCAATTTGACACAGTTTTCTCGTAATAAGTTATACTGTTCTATTATTTGTGATTCTTCTAAACAAGGAGTATGTCCTGCACATCGTTTTATTTTACGCGAAAGTTGTGAAAAATCTGAGATGTAAATGTTAACTCATCAATTTGAATAAAATAAAAATGCACTAAAAAGTAAAAAATAATTGTTTCCCTTATTTAATCTACGACTATCAATTTTTTTATGCCGGCGCTTCATCATTTGCACTGTGTAAATCTGGCGCCGACTTAAAAAAAATTGATAGTCATAGATTAAATAAGGGAAAAAAATATTTTTTACTTTTTAGTGTATTTTTATGTTCCTGAAGTCGGTTTTAATTTTTTTATTTTTTACTTTTTAGTTATTTAAGTTATATAACTACATTTATTTAAAAAAAATATGAGTTGGCCTACTGTTGTGTCCCAACCGACACCTAAGCGTGTCGACACCGCGCTCATTCCGATTGCCACAATCGAACGCCCGAAATCCGGCACAACCGCGTAAGGGTTCTCGGGAATACACCGAGACCCGTCAGCACATGGTGAAACACCCAAAAGCAGGCCAAACACGGAGACCCCGATGGCCCCCGCTTCGTCCCGATTACAGTATAAGAACGATGTATGAGCAATGCGAGCTCAGACTTGATAGAGACTTGATACCTTTATACGAAACTCATGCCTGATTAGGCACAGTGTCATTGTCACCTAGATCGGGACAGGATAAACTTGTTTAACCTTACGGTGAGTTCCAACTCTTTAACCCGCAACGATCTCCTACCTTCGGTTTCAAACCGAATCCTTCTGTCCTGGCATATTCACCCGAACCTCCGGATCCCGTTGGGCGACGACCGCGAAGGACGCCCCGGAGCACCCCGAGATTCTCTGCCAGAATCTGGACCCCAGGCGCCTTGGCACAACAAACGGGTTTGGCGGGTTTTAGAGACTTGATAAAGACTCTGACTATATTCAAGGACGGGCTCCGCGACGACCTGAACATCTTAGTCAAATTACAAAAACCCGCCGACTTGCAAGCAGCAATCACGATAGCCATGGACGAAGATCGGTCGATCTCGAGACGACCAGCGACGTGCGGAACAAACTCCTCTTCAGACGCACACCAGGCAGCACCACGGTACTGCGACAATTGTAAATGATCGGGGCACAAGTTTGTTGGACCATTAACAGCTCGACATTCCGGCTGTACGTTGGGATTTTTGATAATTTACACATTCTTTTCTATTCCTGTTTATAACAAGAATAGTTAACACGGCTAGTCTCATCATTTTCACCTAAAAATATTCCGATTCACACTTGTTATATTCTGATAGCTTACATCTCAATAATACTTTGATACAGTCTTCCTTAGGGTAAATCCGGGAGACACGGTCGACCTAATATAAAATGTCTATTAAATACAGATATTACTTATTTTATCAGAACAAACCTAATATGTTCAGAATTTTATGCTGATTCAGAAAAACTGGTCGATATTTGCTTTAAGACAATATTTACTGTAAATCGGGTTGAAAACTGAAGTCGTGACATCTGACCACCTCTCCCGAGGTGCCGGGAGAAATGGTTTTCGTCGTTGGCAGAGGCCACTCACATAATTATTCATGAAAAAATAACAAAGAAGAAAGCAAAATTATTTATGAGTGAATACAACTACAAATTCATTGATATTTAATTGTTTACTTGTTTACGCTAAACAAGTACAGAAGACATCAAAGATAAAACGAACTACCTACCGACGATTAGCAAGGCAAATGAATACAAAAGTGAATGAATCAAATAAATAAACAATAATAATAATAAAATAATGATAAAAAATAAAAATATAAATAAAAATAATAAAAAAGTCATAACTCGACCATCTCTCCTTTCTGCAGCGAGAGATGGTCTTCCCGTTAGTTTTGAGAGGAAGAGTTAATATGGCTAAATACTTTGGCTGTATTGTCCCCCAATATCTCTACTATCTTATTATTCTCAAACATTAGACGAAAATAAACTTAGAAGTATATTTTAAATACGATTCTGTACACCGTTGTTTGACAAAAAGAGGTTAAATGTAACCTCAGTTTACCTTTTATAGCCTGTAAATCTAGAAAAACACAGAACGAACCGAAATGACGCTATTCATTCAATTGTTTGGCTTCTAGAGAAGTAATTGGTCTGCACTTTAACGCGTTCTACGTATCTATAGAGTATCAAATATAGCGACTCGACCAACTCTCCGGCCCGACAGCGTCTCCCGGATTTACCCTACATTATCTGCTCATGAATAGAACAAGTCTGAAACAACCCGTTAATCACAACTCAAAAATAATATGTATCCTTTTCCTCTTAAACAACTGATACAATTACACACTTTGATAAAGTTCCATATCGTATACGTAAGCGATACATCTTAATATATATATGTATGTCGGTTTCTACGCGGATTTTCCCTTATTCTTAACTACATTTTTTTGTATACCGGTTTTGTTGGTTTGGGGCACAACAAAACTAGCTGCTCGTAGAAAAAGAACCGTTTGCTAGAAATGAAAGATTCCAAAAAATACGGGACTTGAAAAAGTGAGAATAAGGATATCTCAAATTCGGTATATGGGTCTACAAATAGTCTTTTTTTTTATAGAGGGGGAAAATGCAATTACGCATACCTCGGCAGTTGTCTGCCGGGGTTATGTGGGACTCCCTGTATAATAATACAGGTAGACCCACTAAAAACCGCCTCTTTTGCACCCCACCGTCTTGTTGACCCCATAGCGGTTTACGGAACGTCTGTTGTAGTACTTCGGGACACCGCTACCTGGGGAGGTGGGGCCCCACCGTGCAGCTGTCCACCACGGGGACAGCCCACGCCCGCTCCACCGACCGTGCACCCCCGGCCGGTGAGCGTAACCACGTGGGAACACCCTGTGTTGCGCGCTAAAAGATGTTTAAAAGTTAAACCTCTAAGGTGTATAGGTCCGAATAAATAAATAAATATTAATAAATAAATAAGTAAATACACGGACCAAAGCACAAGAAGAAATAAATAAGTTAGTAACTATACAAAACGCGAACACATACCGCTAAAAAAAAAAAACATTCCCGTGGGTCCTACAAAAGGGGGACCCAACGGGCCGCTAGCCGACGCCCTGGCACTTACGCTTTTGCGCAAGGCGCCGCCGGTCCAGCGCTTTCTGCGCTGCCGCCAGGCGTGCGGCCTCGGCTCTCGCGGCTCGGAGAGCTTTTTCCGCCTCCCGTTCCTTCGTTTGCCGATCCGTCATGACGGTCGTTGCAAACGACAGGAACGCTTGCCACTTCTCAAAGGAAGCCATGCCTATGAGGGAGAGGGGCTCCACAGGTGCCCCCAAGGCCGCGGCTAACGCCGCACGTTCGGTGTCGTATGCTGGACACGACACCAGAACGTGCTCCGCGTCGTCGAGTGCTACCCCGCAGTCGAGACACGACGCGGCGGGTGCTTTCCCGATTCTAAATCGGAACTTCTGAAAGCACCCGTGGCCGCTCATCAGTTGCATCGAGTAGTACTCGGCTGCAACTGACGGGCCAGGCGTCGCCACGAAGGTGTTAACCTTGGCGACCAGGCGTCTAACCCAGTCAGACGCCGGAACGTGGTCCCACTCCCTCTGCCACTCCTTCATCGCCTCTTCCATGGCACAGGCCTTATGGAGGCGGGCGCGCTCCTTGAGAGCCGCCGGGTTGCCCCTGAGCTCGAGGTCGGCCCGGTCGGCCGCCTTCGCGTTGAAAATGGAACGCCCCATTTTCGCCTTCAGGTACAGTGGCATTCGCCCTGTTAAAACGCAGAGCGAGTGAAAGCCCACTGTCCTGTAGGCCGCGGTAAAACGGGTGAGGGCGGTTCGCTGGGCGCGGCGCAGGATCGCCCTGCGAGCCTCCGTCCGCAACGACACCGCCCACACCGGAGCGCCGTATAATATGACGGACTCCCACACTGAGTAGAACAGCCTTCTCGACCGTATGGACGGGCCCCGGGTATTGGGCAATAAGCCCGCCAAAGCCCCAGAGACCCTGTCCGCTCTTGCGGCGACCTCCTCCAAATGGTGTCTAAAATTCCTGACGGAATCGAAAGTGACCCCCAGGTACCTGAGCAGTGCGGATATCCGCACCCAAGATGTTAAGATCCATGATCTTCTGGACCCGCTGCCCGGTCAGGAAGATGGCCTCGGTCTTCTCCGCGGCCAGGGTAAGCCCGGTTTTGACGAACCAGGCTTGAACCCTGGCCATTGCGGAAGCCATCATCCTGCTTAGTTGGAGGAAGTCCGCGGCCGAGAAAAGGAGGGCCACGTCGTCGGCATAGGCCGTCATATACGAGGTTCCACAGAAAGGGTCCTAAAACGGACCCCTGTGGAACCCCCGCGAATATATCACGGACCACCGTGCCCTCCGAAGAGTGCACGGTGATCCCCCGCCCAGAGAAATAATCCCCCAACACGACGCGTGTATGGGGGTCTACGCCTCTCCTACGTAATTCCCGAAGGATTACGTCCCACCGCAACGTGTTAAACGCGTTGCGGACGTCCAGGGACAGGAGGGCGCAGATTCTCTGCCGGACCCGACATACCTCCGCGAATTTTGCCACCTCGGTGGCAGCCTCGATCGTGCCGATACCCCGGCGGAAACCATACTGGTACGGATGGAATGGATCCCTGCCCAGTTGTTGCTCGAGCAGGCCCTTGATCGAATACTCCCAGACCTTGGATAGGGCCGGGAGTATCGATATGGGCCTCGGTATGCTCGGGGACTTAAGGGATCCTTGCCCGGCTTCGGGATCAAGATGACACGTGCCATCTTCCACGAAGCCGGAATCCGACCACGTGTCAGGGTATCGGCCACCAGGGTCTACAAATAGTCTAAAACGCGAGAATACATGAAATACAAATTATGTAATGAGACGAAGTTGAAATAACCAGTACTAGCAAAGAATTAGGCCAATATTGATGCAGTGTAGAATGGAACCACCGGGGCATCGCCCTCTTTCGAATAAAAAAAATCATCAAAATCGGTCCATATACTGAGGAGTTATGCGGGGACAAACATAAAAAAATAAAAAAAAAATACATACGGGTCAAATCTATAACCTCCCCCGTTTTGAAGTCGGTTAAAAATATAAAAAAATAACTGTTTACCTTGTAATCTCATCGATCTTATACCACTGTGTCAATTTGACACCGAGTGACAGATTCAGTTCGTGAAATGAGGAACGGATGAGGGTTAAATATTTTGGTATTCCAAATTATTAACAGTATTCCAAATATGCTGCAGTTTCTCTGCTAAAGACAAATTTAAGTTGGTACTCACCCGAAAAATACTTTCTTACAGATAGTGAATATGTTAAAAGGTTATTAGTCTTATGAGCTGCTTGTGGTTTTTCGCTTTCAGTCAAATATTTAGTACCTAAAAAAATCTAAACTTAAGCAGTGTTTAGGTGGAAAAAATCGGCCAAACTTGTGACGAATAGTAAACCGTCGAAGAGGTCGCACTGCGCTCTAATTTTTTGTGTCTTGAACGACTTTAGGGGAGCGCGGCGCAACCGTTACACCAGAATCGTGTGAACAGCGTCCCCTGCGATACACGCGACACACGACAGCGCTTTTTCTCTCGCCCATTGAGAACTTTTGGACCAAGCCTTCGTCCTTGGGATCCGTGGCGGCATTTTTCACATGCGCCGTTGCGCCACAGTATTTGTAGGACGTGTATTTTATCGTGTAAAGTTCGACGTCCAAGTACTGTGTCACGTTTGCGTGTTATTGTTTACTACGCTCCGTTCGTGTTGTTAGTCTGATAGTGTAACGACGCCTTCGCGACAGAAAAATATACAAATTGTGGAGAGCTGGAACCGTCTTTACGGATTCGTCCTTTTAGGCAGTCGTTTTTGTAAAAAATGAAGCATTCTTTTTCCTATTCATTACAAAGAAATAAATTGAAGCTGAGACTTGTTCTTTGACACAATGTTTATTAACATCATAAGTTTTAAAAAACATGTTTGTTTCGCCAAAAAATATGCATTGTAGATGACGCTATAGATGAATAATTAAAAAGGCTTTTTATAAAATGTTTCTTTTGTTTTGCAGCGATAACGTAAAAATGGAGATTCCATTTGATTCAAATCAAATTCGAGCACGTTCATACAAAATGTAGTTTCGGCCTGAACCTAAATTGAATATAATAAAAACTTTTATTCTTTATTTATTTATTTATTTATTTATTACTATTCACGGGATAAACCCTCCGGTTTATGAAACGAAACTAAAGCCTCATCTTTGTCTAACGAAAAACGCACTTTTTTGGACTCGTCATTTCGTAGCTGTTATTTTCATAAGTTTGCTCCTTTTATAGGTCGCCGAATTCCGTTTCGTTATGTCTAAATCGCTGCAAAACAAAAATAGTCATCTGTAATACATATTTTGGCGAAACAAACGTGTTTTTTTTAAGCTTATGATGCCAACAAACGCAGTGTAAAAATATCAAGTCTCATTTATTTCTTTGCAATTAATTGAAAAAGAAATGCTTCATTTTCGGCAAAAACAACAACCTAGTACCCTTGACACAAAGTATATTCCGTTAACTTATATGCATTTCTACCAACGAATTATTACGTTTTGGACCACCATTAAAAAGGAAACTACCTGTATCTGGATTCAGTAAACGCTAGTCTAGAGTATATTTCGCGCTTTCTGGAATAATTAATCTCGTTCCTTTTGGGACAAAAATTGGGAGAAAAAACTCTACTGAATAACATGAACGAAAAATATGAACGTGACGCAGTTGCTCCCTGTTTGGGGTTTTTTAAAAGGTGTTCCGCCTCCACTTTTAATTGTAGCTAATGCCATTATAAGTATGCATTTTGCTGCATTCCCCTTATCAAAACGTAAATGGTAACCGAACCAACCAGGAGACATTCTTATTAAAAATACATGAGGACTTCGCTTGCACTGGGCAACTGAATTTTGTAACCGTCTTTCATCCCTTGTAAACAGGCCGACAATTTCGACAAAACTTTTTCTTCAATTACTAATTAGCACTTCTCTCACTTTCATTGAAAACTGCTCCCCCCCCCTCCCCCCCCCCTCCCCCCCCTCCCCCCCCAGGAAAATAGCCTACGCAAAGGTCATTCTCTGAATAAGAACAGTTCTTAATCTATATTAATATTATAGAACGATTTGCAGACCATTATCAGATTCTCAGTTCACAAAAAAATCAAAATCATAAATATATTCCGCGTTAAAATTAAGGGAACACTATAATTTCCCGAAAATTTTGGTAATTTTCGAATAGCTGTATCTCTGCGAAGATTTGTCGCAAAAAATATTTAAAAAACGCATTTTAAAGCTTGAAATTTCTAGTTTTTGAACCAAGGACTCAATTTTTTTCATCCATTACGATACTGTTTTATCAAGATGAAGCGCAGGAAACGGAGTTTCAGAAATTTTTGCCTAGTTTGAACGTATGCACGGGACAAACAAAAATTTTTCCTGGTAAATCCAATGAAGAGCTCCTATAGAGCAATCATTTCTCTTTAATTTCGTTTTCTTTGTTTTGTTGTATGATTTTTATTGACCGAGTTATTCGCGATCAAAGCAAAAATGGTACTTTTCACTGTGAACATCTGTAACTTGAGAACTCATGATCGTAGACAAATTTTCATAAGTGTTTTGGAAAGCTAAGAAACTTTCAGAACCTTTCGTTGCCAATTCAATAAGATTTTTTTTAATCGTATTAAATCCATTTTAAAATGATGCCAAAAATTGCATATTTACATTTTTTAGAAAACATGATGCCACTGCAAGGAAAATCGTGGAATCATTCAAGTGTCCACGTTTTTTGTATAAAAAGAACATTTTTATCCAAACTCTTCGCAATGATGAACACTGTACTTAATTGCGAAGAGTTTGGATAAAAATGTTTCTTTTTTTAATTTTTCAAATCCTTTTTACTAAAATGACATTGAACTGACAAAAGAAACGTGCAACAATCGTTCAAAGATTCAACTGTCGATGCAAGTACGCGAGTGCCGCTGCCGAAGTGTTTACATAGATAGTGGTCCTCTTCCCTCAGTTGTGTGATACTATAGTGTGATATTACAGTTTATAGTCCTACGCCCAAACTCATGCAGGGTGCATGAGGGGGTACAATGTTCTCTGAAAAATCGGACCCTGAGTACAGGGTTCACGATCCTAACCTAACTATGGCAACTCCAGAAAATCCTGTAAGCCAATTTAACCCAGAACCGACCCGACGATCGTATGCAGACACTATCACTCAAAACATGTTCCCAAAAAAAGATCAAGCTATTGTTATGGAGTCAAGGGAGGAAATTTCTATCAAAGAATATGCAACTGCGATAGGGAATATCATCGGACCTAATGCAATAAGATTTATTTCTCGTATCTCCAACGATAGAGTATGTGTCTACCTAGACTCTAAAAAAACAGTTACAGACCTAACGGGCAAATTTAATAGTATAACAATTAATAACACCATCATTGAGCTTAAACCACTAATTACGCCATCCCAACGTATTATTCTTTCAAATGTATCTCCTACAATACCCCACGAGCTCATCGAAAACATTTTTAGAAAGAACAACAACCGAACAACATCCAAGATGTCTTTCCTGAGGGCTGGACTTCATGAGCCAGGATTCTCACACATCTTAAGCTTCAGACGCCAAATCTATGTAAATCTGGAAGACGTTACAAAAATCCCGGCGTCTTTCATTGCTACACATGAAGAGACTCAGTATAGAATATTCGCGTCCACAGATAAGCTAAACTGCTTCCGATGTAACGGAGAAGGTCACATATCCAAACAATGCCCGAAAGCCGAACACGTAAATAACTCCTCAAATGACGCGAGTATAGAAACAAACAAGAATAACTCGCCTGCTCAGCCGGTAAGTGTTCCTCTCCCATCTCCAAGCATAGAGATACCTGTCTTACCCCAAGCCACAAATGATAACGTCAAACGTGCACACTCTGCATCTACAGAAAGCCCGAATGACTCAATGACCCCCCCAGACAACAACGTCACGGCCGAACTATGTAAAACAGCAATCAGTGTACATAAAGTCTGTCCAGATAAGACAGAGATAAAAAAATCTAAGCGCAGGAAACTGAACAGTGAAACAATTGACAAAATCAGCGAAATGCTCAAGCCAGCCAAAACACTAATTGACAGCAACCAGCACAGACTCCCTCTGAACTACACCCAACTGCTCAGCTTCCTTGAAAATTCTTTCGGTGCAACTAACGTAACAGAAATAGCACAAGAATACATACATGACACATCGGCCTTATTCGAAATGCTAAAAGAGATTTACCCTCACCTCAAGGAACGCAGCATAAAAAATAGACTACACAGAATCTCCAAGAAATTAAGTACGGGTTTGCCAAATACCCAACCAAACCCTCCAGGCAGTAAATCATGGAATAACACGCCGATGTCTACAGTTTGTAAGTCAGACACCGAATACTACTAACTATAATTTATATTTAGCACCGGAATACTTATCTACATCAATACGAAATGTCAATCACTATTCTACAATGGAACCTAAACGGTTTTTTCCCCCGATTACCACAACTTCAGATTCTAATTAACAAACACCAACCAGATGTATTAGGTTGTTGCAAATGAAATGGCCGTTTCTGATTTTTTAATTTAAACTTTTATTTGACAAACCTAATACGTATTTCATCAATCGAAATAGTCACCATCGACTTCAATACACTTCTCCTAACGCGAAATAAGTGCACCAATACCTTCCTGAAAGAAATCCAGAGTACGAGAAACAATAAATTCGGCGAATGCAGTTTTTACATTCATTTCTTCTCGAAACACTTTTCCAATCAAAAAGCTATCTAGGTGCTTGAAAAAATAGTAGTCTGTAGGTGAATGGTCAGGAGAATAAGGAGGGTGAGGGAGAACCTTGCACTTCTATTCTGCTAACTTTTTAAAGGTTTGCATTTCAGTGTGTGGTCGAGCATTATCATGAAGCAGTAACACACCACGTCTATTGACCAATGCCGGCTGTTGAAAGCGCAATTTTTCGTACCTGATATCAATTTCTTGACAGTATTTGTCTGAATTTATGGTTTCACCTCGTTTTAAAAATGAAAAATGCACAACACCCCTTGCTGATCACCATACAGACACCAAAATCTTTTGCGGATGAAGGTTCGGCTTCGGCATATGTTTTGGGGCTTCATCTGCATTCAACCACTGTGCAGAACGCCGTCGATTGTCATAAAGAAACCATTTTTCGCACAAGTAATTAATCTATGTAATATGCCTTCATTATTATGATGAGAAAGCAAAGTATAACTGATCTCCAAGCGGTGGATTTTGTTGTTTTCAGTAAGTTTATGTGAGACCCATTTGTCTATATTTTTTACTTTCCTCATGGTCTGTAGATGTCGGAAACAGTTGGATAGTGAATATTCGTTCTCATTGCGGTTTCCCGAACAGTTAGGCGTGAATCCTTTTCAACCATGTCTTTCAAAATAGTGTTTTCTATAACTGTTGGCTTATGGCCGCGAGGCATATTTTCGAGGTCTGTATCACCAGAACGAAATTTTTCGAACCAACGCCTAGTGGTCCGATCACTTGGAGTACCATTGCCGAAAGCAGTATTTATAGTCCGCGTTGCCTTAGCCGCACTGTGACCAAGTTTGAACTCATACATGTAAATTATTCGAATTTTCTTCTTTTCCATGATCAGTAAAACGGTTTTTAATTACGTATACTGCACAGTATAATGGAAATTATATACGCCAAATCACGTGTGAGACATGTACTTTTCAAATTATACAAATACAACGCCATCTGCACGGAAAAGAGCTAAGCTACAAAGCCGGGAAGTTTAAATTGTAGAAAACGGCCATTTCATTTGCAACAACCTAATAATATTTCTTCAAGAAACCAATTTCAAACCCCAACAAACAGTCAAACTCAAAAACTATAAATGCGAAAAGTCGGAACTCCTCAACTGCAAGTGGCGGAGTCACAACTTTCATTAAAGAATCATACCTTAGGGAACAATTACTGATTGACAGTAATATGGAAACAACAACAGCAAAAATCCACTCATCCCCAAGCATTCACATCTGCAACACATATATTCCAAACAGCTATCTTCTAAACGAACTTGAGCTGATTAACCTAATTGAAAAACTGCCCAAACCATTCATCATAGTTGGAGATTTCAATAGCCACAATAGCATTTGGGGATCTGAGAGAACCGACTCAAGGGAAAAAACTGTGGAAAAAGTAATGATGAACTGTAACATAATTCTGCTGAATGACGGTAAACCAACACACTTTAGCCTAGCAAATGGAACTTTCAGCACAATCGATTTAACATTTAGCAGCGCAAGTATTGCGTACAACTGTGAATGCGAATCCAGCACTGACCTGTCTGATAGTGACCACTTCCCTATCATAACAAAAGTTTTCTCCAACCGCTCTGAAACCCCCCAGCCATCTCCCCCAAGATGGAAATTCAAGTCAGCTGATTGGAACCAGTATCGGTGCATAATTGAGTCAAGTATCACTGATCTCCTGCAACCAGAACAAGCCAATGTCCTACAAATTGATGAACTACTGGAGCAATTTATTTCTACCATTAAAAATGCAGCCGACCAGACGATCCCCACATCCAATGCTTCGACGACCAAAATAAATCGCAAAGTACCGTGGTGGAATAAAACATGTGAAATAGTTAACAGAAAGAAGAAACATGCCTTCAATAGGTACAAACGGCACAAGACCATAGAAAACCTGATTCTGTTCAAGAAACTTAGAGCAGAATCGAGGAAAATAAATAGGCAAAGCAAGAAAGAATCCTGGCTTGACTACGTGTCGTCACTTAACACCTCAACTCCAATAAATATAATATGGAACAAATTAAAATCTATACAAGGGAAATGTTATCAAAGCAACATCAAACTCCTTACTAAACCTGATAATTCGTCTACCACAGACCCAGCAGAAATTGCCAACTTATTCGCCGAAACCTTTGCCAAATGCTCTAGTAATTCGAACTATGATAAAAACTACTTAAGCCACAGAAACACCTATAGTGAGCAATCAACCTGGAATTACAATAAAATTAACGCCAACCATATAGAGAGTGTAAATATACCTTTTAGAAAAGAGGAACTCCAAAACATTTTTGACAAATGTAAAAACACCAGTCCGGGCCCGGACGGAATCCCCAATACACTCTTGATAAACCTCCCCACCAGTGGGCATCAGTACCTTATAAAACTCTACAACTACATATGGGAAAACGACGCTTTCCCAGAATCTTGGAAGTATGCGACTGTAATTTCGATCGCTAAGCCCGGAAAAATCCAATAATTCCGGACAGCTACCGACCGATATCGCTAACGAATAACCTATGTAAAATAATGGAAAAACTCATCACCAACAGACTCCGCTGGATTCTTGAAGTGAATAACACGATTTCTGCGTACCAAAGTGGTTTCAGACATTTCCACTCCACCATAGACCAACTGATCATCATAGAATCCATCATATGTGACGGCTTTATTAACGAACAACACACAGTAATGGTAGCCTTAGATATCGAAAGGGCATACGACATGGTATGTAGACAAAGATTAGTATCAATTTTCAAGAAACTGGGATTCAGAGGCCACATACTACGCTTCATAGAAAACTTCCTAAGAACCCGATGTATGAGAGTACGAGCCAACAATATCTTGTCCGAACCTGTAGAAATTCAAAACGGAGTCCCTCAAGGATCAGTCTTAAGCGTTACTCTTTTTCTTAATTGCAATCGACGAAGTCATGTCTCAAATCACCCCACCAGTTAAAGCGTTCTTATACGCCAACGATCTAACCATCCTTTGCAAAGGGAAAAACCTTGAAACAACACGGAAGATCATGCAAAATACTTTAACTAAACTACACAAATGAGCTAATTCCTTAGGGTTCAAATTTTCACTAACCAAGTCTGAAGTTGTAACCTTTAGCAAACAGGGAAAATTTGGTAACATAAAACTCTATTTAGGTAATTCGGAATTGAAACAATCGAACTCAGTCAAAATCTTAGGTGTAACCTTCGACCAAAAACTCACGTGGAACAACCATATCATAAACCTAAAAAAGGATTGTATTTCCCGTTTAAACATTTTAAAAGTAATAGCATCCAATAATTGGGGAGCGAACCAAAAAACGCTCATGAACACATATAAAACGCTCATCAGATCCAAACTAGATTATGGTGCCACGATATATGGCTCTGCAAGTAAATCTGCACTCAAAAAGCTGGATCCAATACATCATTCGGCACTCCGAATAACTGTAGGAGCGTTCAGAACTAGCCCGATCCTAAGCATCCTAAAAGAAGCTGACGGTTTTTCACTTGCAGCGAGAAGAAAAACTCTCAGTGCCTCACAAGCAATCAAAAACGCTACTATACCAAGCAAGTCTGTCTATCTTAATACGTTCTCAAATCGGTACAACCAGAAATACTCGCAGCGCCATAACTCCCCAAAGCCATTTCACTATAGAATCCGCAATATAGAACAGGAATTAGACCTCAATCTTACCGATACAAATTGTAGAAGACTACCAAAGTTACCACCGTGGTCAATACCACATATTGAAACTGACATCACACTTCTGGAATACCCAAAAGCCGACACGAGTGTTGAAGTTTTTACGACCTTAGCTAAAGAATTGCTCAACAAATACCAGGAATATATTCCCATTTACACCGACGGATCTAAAACCCAACAAGGTACTGGATATCCAGTGATCACTCCTAAATCTACAACGAAGATAAAACTCCCCGAAGCAGCTACAATATACACGGCAGAACTTATAGCCATTAAGCACGCATTAAACATCGCCGAGGAGGAGGGCTACCAACACATAGCAATTCTCTCTGACTCAAAAAGTGCAATATCATCTGTTAACAACAAAACCACTACCACAAACAGCACCATCTTGCAAATTTTAGAAACTCATGCTGAGCTAACAAATAAAGGAAAAAGGATGATACTAATCTGGATCCCCTCACATACCGGAATCACTGGAAATGAAGAAGCAGATAAAGCAGCAAAAGAGGCCATCACCCATCCTCTAAGAAATACGCAAACAGCCACTTTGAAGACCTTATAAACTTTATCAGAAGGAAATTGACAATGAAGTGGGAGTTGGAGTGGAACAACTCGGCACCCTTGCACATTAAAGACCTCACGGACAGCTCCACTATGCCAACTAAAGATACCAAAAACTTAACAAGAAGGGAACAAGTAGCAATATCCCGGTTCAAAATGGAACACCTACTACTGTACTGTGACAAATACAGAATGTTCCGCGACCACCACATGATCACTCCACCTCTGAAAGACAACTTCGGCGAAGATAAGTTGGACCACCTTGTAAAATTCCTGGAGGAATCTAAATTGATCGACAAAATTCTATAATATAAAATAATATAATATAATATGATAGCATAATCGAAACGCACTGTAAATAGTTGTCGCTAATAACCAAGTAGTTGATGCGATGGTAAACCAATATTTAAAAAAAAAAAAAAAATCGTTCAAAAGCCACGAGAACAAAGAAAGAGTTTTGAAGAGAAACATGACGTAAAACAGGTGATCGTTCAATTTTTCAGACCATATTGCATGTTTGACCATCGAGGACATACGGAAAAAAAATCTGATCGGTCCGGCCTTTTGCACAGTGTTTATGGGGTAGTTTTACCTCACAAAAAACGTGGACACTTGAATGATTCCACGATTTTCCTTGCAGTGGCATCATGTTTTCTAAAAAATGGTAAATATGCCATTTTTGAGATCATTCTAAAATGGATTTAATACGATTAAAAAAAAATCTCATTGAATTGTTGACTAAAGATTCTGAAAGGAAACTTTCTTAGCTTTCCAAAACACTTATGAAAATTTGTCTACGATCATGAGTTCGCAAGTTACAGATCTTCAAAGTAAAAAGTACCATTTTTGCTTTGATTGTGAATAACTCGACCAATAAAAATCATGCAACAAAACAAAAACAAACGAAATTAAAGAGAAATGATTGCTCTATAGGAGCTCTTCATTGGATTTACCAGAAAAAATTTTGTTTGTCCCGTGCATACGTTTAAACTAGGCAAAAATTTCTGAAACTCCGTTTCCTGCACTTCATCTTGATAAAACAGTATCGTAATAGATGAAAAAAAAATCGGGTCCTTGATTCAAAAACTAGAAACTTCAAGCTTTAAAATGCGTTTTTTAAATATTTTTTGCGACAATTCTTCGCAGAGATACAGCTATTCGAAAATTACCAAAATTTTCGGGAAATTATAGTGTTTCCTTAATTTTGACGCGGAGTGTATAAATGTCTGTGTAGTGGGTGGTTTTTTAAATATATCGTCCACCATATTGAATCGGCCATGGTGAATTTTGAAAATCTAAGTTCAAATTCGTTGTTAACAATCAGTAAAACCACCGGGAATAATTGTTTAAATGATCGGACTGACATAAACGCGGCTGATGCGTTAACAAATTTTCACTTTTTTGACCTCCCATATCTCACAAACTAATTGTCACTTCAATTTGAAAATTTCGTGTGATTGATGTCTCATCATAAGGTAGGTATTGTTTGGCATAAAATTCAGTTCCAAAATCGTGGGACCAAAAAGGAGCGAAAATAGGCCTCATTTTTGGGTCACTCTTTTCAAACCATTTATGGTCTTTATATCGTAACGCTGTTGTGCTTACATTTTTTTTATCTTAAATTATTAGTGGAGTCCAAGGAAAAAAGGTTAAAGCTCTTAATTAGTGAGAAGGATCAACGGATGAAAGCGCAAAGGCTGGCATGCTAGTAATTACACAAAAGTATACAATTTCTGTATTGTCTGCAAAGAGCACTGAAATATTTGCTATTATATGTGTGCGTGTGTGTGTGTGTGTGGTAAAGTAAAGTGGTAACTTTTTCGAATCATCCTACGCTTATTACTTTTTAATATCAACTTAAAACTGCAATATGTGCCTAATATACATATCCTGAAAGAAAATTAAAAGCTTTTATTTAACTTAATTAATTAAAAGAATTTATTTAACTAAGAAACAAAAACCCTACATAACACTAAACAAGACAACACATTTTTAAAGCAAATAAAAAGTTACCACGTTTAAACATTAATAAAAAAATCTAATATTTTGTGGGGGCATCCTTTGCTTTTAGAACAACCTAAAAAGTTACTAAACTTGGTAACTTCTTTGTCTGCCCCAAAAATGTGTTTTGTTCAATGTCATATAACACTTTTGTTTGTCAGTTGAATAAATTCAACTTTAACTGAGTTTTATACAGCTTTAAATTCTTCATCAGAATATTCATATTAAACATTCCACAGTCTCAAATGAAAAAGTGGTAACTTTTTTGTCCGCTAGTGTATTTATTGAAGTTGCATCCGTGGTAAAAAATTGGTTTTGTATGTACATAATATATATATCAAGTACATAAAAAAACAATTTTTTACCGCGAATACAACTTCAATAAATGACAACAAATTGTAAATAAATAAAAAGTGATTAATGATCTGTCAAATTAATAGAAGATTATAATAAATTAATAAAAAGGATAAGGATCATAAACAATTCTTATTACAGATTGTAAAAAATTATCGTAGTCACTTTCTTCATGGTAAGAAGGATACATTCTTACAAACACTGGAAGATAATGAATAAAGAACAGTTTCGTAAAAATGGGAATGAATTTTGTATTAGCTAGTATGTTGTTTCTAAAAATACCAGTATATTTAAACCATCCGAAGAATTTTATTTTACTCCATTCAAACCGAACGGGGTTAAATAGTCTCAAAAGTAGTAGCTGCAAGGATTATTGTAATTAAACGCGATTTTCGGCAAAAAGGGTACTGAAGCATGCACTAAACACCGTGAAATACAAGAAAAATAGAATGGCTAGATAGCTGAATGACTTTGCTAAAGGACTTTCAGTAGTGGCGGAGCCACGCTTATGGGACTTTACGTACCTACATGTTAAACCGCAGAGCTCTTGGGGCACGTTTTCCCGTTATCCAATCGCGCCCACCTTTTGCACACACTATTTTTTATGGATTGCAACCATTCTGGGGATTGCGACTAAAAAAGAATTGGTGTATAAAAAAATATATAGTTTCGTTTAAAAAACCGGTGATGACCTTGAAATCTTTGAAACGCCCCCGCTTCTGAAATAGGCACGTACAACACGTGATGAGCCATTCGAAATAGGAGTGCCGATCTCAGATCGATTAATCGAAAGATCGATCTTTTACCCCGTATTTTCGATTTTTTGGATCGATTTTTCAGTATAAGTCGATCCTATGGAATCGTTCCACGGGGAACACAAATTGTGTTCCGATTCTTTATTATTTATAGGTATACTTTTTTCGCGTATTTCAGCTGAATCCAGAAGTAATCTATTGTCTGCATCCCACTTCGTGATTATACTGCTATATTTACCGGTTTTTACTTTTAATAGTATACAGTATTTTGATTTCAGGGGAGGAAGCGAGTTTATGCGCATGCGCGTTTCCTTTGTTCTACCTACGGTGAGAAAAACGTGCGCTACTTAGTCTTCAATGAATTTAAGATTCCTAAAAATCGAATCGATTTCTGGGGCATCGCTCCTTTACAAGGTGATTTTTTCCTAAATCGGCAAAAAGTTGGCAACCCTAATTCGAAACCATGTAATTCTACTTAATGAAAATTTGTTCTACCTTCTACCATTTTAAAGCTACGGCTTGGCCCAGTTGCATGGGTCATCCTGTATATAAGAACTCAAAAATATTGCTAATTTGATAATATCAAAATGGCAGAAAACATTTTCAGCAACTTTTATAATAATTAATCATTACCAGCAGTATAACTAATAACTAATCATCACCATTCTAAGCAAACAATTAAACATATTCGTCACTATTACATAGTACAGTGGTGGCGAACCTATGACCCGCGGGTGGACACTGACCCACGAACGCTTTTGAAATGACCCACTAAGCATGGTGTCACCTGGTGTAGTAATCCATGGTATCACCCAATTGATATCAATTTTTTTTACGTCGACCTTTATTTTTTGCTTTTCACTTGCAAAAGTAAAAGTTGTAAAACAAAAAGGAAACGTAAAGCTTTTTAGAGGATTTTAAAAGTGAGAACCAAAAAAGGGTCAACTGTCAAGATTTTCTGTTAACAAATTTTCGGTGTTTCCAAATTATTATCTTCATGCCTTTATACCCTCCCCCATTTCCAAGTGACGCCATTGACTTAGTGACCCACGGGCTAGTAATAAAAAAATAATGAACAAAATTTGACCCACTTCTCAAAAAGGTTCGCCATCACTGATACAGTATAACTTTATTAATTTAACCAGAAAAAAGAACATTTTTGTTAGCAATAATTAGTTAAAAAAGCATTTTGGAATGTATTTTTACTGGAACTATTTGTTCCACAATTGTATTTCATAACAACATGCTCAAATCCCAACCTAGTGTCTTTTCCTTATTATGGAAGACAAGTTCTGTATATATTGTATACAGCTATGCGCTGTTAGTTTACACAGGTTTTTTAACACGATCCATATATGTATTTCTGTATAAATACGACAAATCTGTCTCGCTGAATGATATATTCGTCGCAGATTTAACCAACAGTATTTATAAATTCGCCCACAACAATGACAGCCGCTTCGTGACGGTTTATTTTCCTTTTTGCGACATATTAAAATAATAATACCACTAGTGTTCAGCCGTGTAATAAAATATTCACAGTATGTGTCATCCATCGCGGATTCGCACGCTTGCAAAAGCACCGCGACATTCAGGCTTTTTGGAGTGACCAAAATTGGATTTTAGTCGGCTCGATTCACAGCGAGATGCGACGCACTGCATACGCTGCTTCTCACTGGGTATGACAGGGTACTTTGCACCGGCCATAGTTTGACATCAATGCAATGCGTACAATAATAACTATCTGGGCTTGATCCACTAATGATGCGATCCACTTCACTGATTATTTTTATTGAAATTTAGCGTTGTAATTTCTTCAAGTGAATATAAAAGGATTATATAATTCTTTTAACAAGACTATGTATAGATTTTCACAAAAATTTATATTTAATGATTAAACACTTCAACATTTTAATAAATTACAAATCCTTGATAACAATGATAAATTAATCATGTTTTCCGAGCCCCTTTTTTCATTATTTTATGTCGCACGGTTACCAAATCGAACATATCTCCCACTCCAGCTCTCACTCACTCAAATTAACAAATTAACATTTAATGAATTATAATGTACAAAAAATTATGTATAATTAAAAATACTACGAGCGAAGTCAAGTTTAGAATCATTTCCACCAAGAAAGCTTCAGAAATCCATTGGTACCCAATACTCGCACGCAGATCTAGTAGGTATCATGAAAATTTTAATTTTTATAAATAAACGAAACAGAGTCTCAGACAATACTTCCAATACTTCATAGAAAATATTAATGTGGAAACGCTAAAGCCATGCAACGGGTGGAAATCTCTCAGCGTGAAAATACGCGGACACCACTCAAAGATGTAAGTAAGCTTCATTTGGCTGACCCACTTTTTATTTCATTGTTCGTCAGCTTCCCTATCAACGTAATGCAGTGAAATGTGCCAACAAGGAGGTAGTTCATACATTTGAAAGTTTACAAAAGTGTTGCCAGTGGAGGTGAACATTGTTCTTGGACTATAAAACTGGTGTGGAGATTTTAACAATAGTCATTATCGAAGACAGCAAGACTTTCAAGCAGATCGCGATCATAATTGTACTGATTTCTATTGGCTACTAATGCGTAAGTGGAAACCCCCCACCCCCCATAAACATGACTCATGTATGAAAGAAGCTAATTCCCTTTAATTCACGAAAAAAATGTTCACGCAAAGATTGTGAAATCAACTTTGCTAATTCCAATTGTATTCTCGTTCTCAGCTCGAACACTGATTCCTCTGTCACTTTTTATACTTGACATTCCTTCATTGGCCACAAATCAATTCAGTGCTCAGATTTTCAGCTTCGGTTTTAAGGAATTAGCGGGCGAGAGGCCTGTAGTTGACAAAAAACTTTTTTAAGAGGCACATCTTCTGTTAAAACTGACATCTTCTGTTAAAACTTTTCGCATCCAATTGGCGAAAATTCGCACCCAGTGCGCACCAGTGCGACCGCCCGAATACGCTGTAAGAGAGATGCGGATAATATGAAACATTTTGTTTTCTATCGACTTCATAGTTTTTTTTTATACAATGCCTGCTAATTCCTTAAAACCGAAGCTGAAAATCTGAGCACTGAATTGATTTGTGGCCAATCAAGGAATGTCAAGTATAAAAAGTGACAGAGGAATCAGTGTTCGAACGGAGAACGAGAATACAATTGGAATTAGCAAAGTTGATTTCACAATCATTGCGTAAGAACTTTTTTAAATGTTTTCGTGAATTAAAGGTACAATTGGAATTAGCAAAGTTGATTTCACAATCTTTGTGTGAGAACTTTTTTCGTGAATTAAAGGGAATTAGCTTCTTTCATACATGAGTCATGTTTATGGGGGGTGGGGGTGGGGAGGATTTCATCACTTTTTCATAATTTATTATAAATTACTAAGTGCCCTATTTCATAACGGTCTTCATCCTCAAAGCGGTTCATATTCATGCAAGATACGTGATGGTACATCAGCATAGAAATGTAGTGACAACGACCAAATTAATCAAACGAAATGGCCCAAAAACACTAAAAATGTGTATATTCTTTTTTTGTAACATCAAAAATGAAAATAAATCCTATTTTTAAAACGAATTTATTCAGCTTCGATTCCTCTGTTTGCTTCTGGTACGTCTACTACATATCTGAAAACTCAAATTTAAACCAATTCCACCAATCCAATTCTCTTGAAACTTTGGAGGCGTGCGTAGTTCGGATGACGATATTTTAAAAACCAAATTACCCCGAGGGGGTGAAAATGATATCCAATCAGCAATAACCAATAAATATAACCCATAACCACAAATCCAAACGACTTGAAATCAATCACTGCGTTCGGGTAGCTAGTCGCATCACGAGTTCCGTAAATACACAATTTATATCGAGAAATGATTCATTAATGTACCACCGATCACGTCCCGCCGCTATCGCGCGAGATCTTCTTTACCATCGTGACATTTCAAAAACATTAACAACTAACTTGGCAGATTATGATTGAGTGACAGCCAAGTGATATTTATAAATTCTGCTTTCGAATGGCGACACCTACTGGCGTCAAGTGAAGGAGGAAAACGTGACGTCACGAAAACTCTTAATCCCAAAAGTATCATTTTGATAACTATTAATTCAGAATAATTCTTTTATCATTTAGACAAACAGCTTGATACATTAAGTAAAACGACAAATGGGTTCGAAAAAAAAATTATTCGCTTAATCGTGTTAAAACACCGGGACTATGTCATAAAATAAGATAATAAGGCCAAAATAGCTGCGGGGACCTGTCAATTTTGCTATCATTCGTGTATAGAGACATGGTCGCTCAGTGTGCCTATGGGTCGAGGGGAATTAGCTTCCAGACGCGACCGCGTCTGTTGATCGTACGGTGCCGGCGCGGTTGTAGGCAACGAATCTTCAAAATCACTTATTTTGGAAATAAAACCCCCTACGAAAGAATTTGATCTAACAAATTGGACTTATTTTTACACACAGAACCAACCCTTCTGATAATGTACTATGAATTATGCCCCATTCTGTATATTGGAGGATTATTACGACTCCAAGAAAGAGTATAAAGTGAAAAATATACGCAAGAATATACAATATTGTACAAGATTTAATATATTGCAGGAAAATTATAAATATTTTGAAAATGTTATAATTCGTTAAATAGTAAATTATTAATTTGAATGAGTGAGAATTGGCGTATGTGATAGTGCCTTTTATTTGATAACCGTACGACATAAAATAATAAAAAAAGAAGGGCTGGAAGAGTAACAAAGTGCTGTAAAGACACGAAGATTTGATTAATTTATAATTCTGGTTAAGCATTTGTAATTTATTAAACTGTTAAATTGTTTAATCATTAAATGTAATTTCTTGTATAAACCTATAATATGGCATTTTTTAAATTTTGCCCTGGTATTCTAAGATAAAAAAAATGTGTACATTATTGTGTATAGTGTATTTAAACCATTACATGGTGAAATTTGTATATGTAGAAGGACGTACAGTGGCTGAAGAAAGTATTCGTACACTCTCCAATATTGCATAACATTTTTAAAATTGGTCCAAACGACTTGAGTAAAAACTCAAAAAATTGAGAAGCTAGAAGCATTAGTTTACTAGGTAACGTGCTACGTCGATCTGACAAAATTTAATTGGATGGAATAGCGAAGAAAATAGTGAAGGTCGATTTTTCGAACTTTTCATTCGAGCCTGTAACGAAAATTTTAAAAATCCCGTTTGTAGATTTAGATAAGTTGTATACATGCTGAAAATTTCACCTAAATCGGTTAACGTTGCTCTGAACTACATACGTTTGAAGATCACAGAATAAGATCGAAAATCGCGGAAATTCCCAAAATCAGTGGGTGCAATACGGTTTTAAAGAGTGTACGAATACATTCTTGACCCACTGTATATGCACAGTCGACGACACTTACAGTAAAATGCTTAAATACACTTGCATATTCTGTCTTTTTATTAGCCGTGCATATTTTAAAATATAGAGTAGGTTTTCTAGTGGATTGAAAACTCTGTTAAGCACTTTTATAATAATATTATTATTATATTTATATATTTATATTTATAATAATAATACAATAATATTAATATGATAATATGTAAATAAAACACATTAATAACGAGTATGCCGAGCAATATTACCATCATTGTAAAGGAGCACTACATTTATGAAGTTATCAAGTGTAACTTTTCATATGTTATAAATTAGAATTTTCATTTAGAATCCTGTGATATAGAGACACTTTATTAGATAACAATTGTGAATGTACGATTTACGAAACTATTACCAAAAAATTCTTAAGGTGAGTCACTCAAATAATTACTCATATACTAAAATTTAACCTCTTGCTCGAATTGTAAACCAAATGTCTAACGCCCTTTCTTCTCCATACTACCCAGCCTTATTACAGTATTTCTAATTGCATCTGTAGTTGATACTCAACTGTAGCATTCCAATTAGTGTTATTAAGTAGTCACCGAAAGACAACATATTAATAACTATACCGAAAACAAAGTGGTATTCATGTAACAAAATTTTGAATCTCTACTTTAAAGTTCCAAATACATTAAAAACTGGCGTAGAAAGTGAATGTCGAATAATTAGAATACGATGTGAACAACGATATTAGATGCTTAACTTGGACATATAGGGATAGAAGTCCTGGCGAAGTTTATTTATAAAGCGGAAGTTTGGGACAACGGTGGCCACGTTAAGCTCTTTAGCCGGATAAACTTTCCAGACTCCTGCATCGCCATCGATTGTGGCCGAGAGCCAAGACCTCCTTATCCTACATAATATTTTACGAGCGTGGACTTTGTTTTGCACCCGGAAGGTCCAAAAGGAAGGGTGCAGAAATGGTTCCGCCGCAAGTGAACAGGCAAAGGAGAATGAAACGTAGATTTTTTATCTATAGATAGTCCTAACTTTCAACAAAAGGTAAAATGATTCGATGTAGATGACAATTAGGTACAATTGTTTTTATAGCTCCGTATTTCTACTCAAACATGATTCTAATCTATATTTCAAAATGAAATTTACAAATTACATAACGTTAATAGCTTTTTAAATATTTCAATATTCTAACTTATCAAGAGTATTCCAAATATGCTGCAGTTTCTCTGCTAAAAACTTTCCTTTACTTCAATCGTTCACTTTTTATACGTACCTACCTGAATATAACGAAGAATCAATTTTTTTTTGCAAATAGATAAAGCTAACGATTGAAGCTTGGTTAGCCGAAAATTCCGATTTTTTTTTTAAACTGTGCAGGCTTATAGAGGACCTCAATAGAAGTAACAAGCAATTTTTTGTTTGTGCCCATTCGGTTCGTCGGGGTGAAAACATCCCTTAAAGCTTAACATATGAATTTTTATTTTCCTGTATATCTTCAAAAATAGTAGATATAATAAAATTATTACAATGAAAACTTAACGGTGTTTTAAGCGCTATAAAACTATGTAATCGAATTGTTTCATATTTGTAATGAAGAAAATTTTTTTATTTAAACTACAAATTTTAATCAATTCGATTGCACAGTTTTATACAGCATAAAAATCCATTAAATTTTCATTGTAATATTTTTTTTTATATCACTGCAGTTGTCAATATATAAAGTAAAGCAGAAAATCACATATTAACCTTTAAGAGGTATTTTTACCCCGAAGAATCGAAAATGGGCGCAATCGAAAAATTGCCTGATACTTTTATTGAGGTCCTCTACAAACCTGCACAGTTAAAAAAAAATCGAAATGTTCGGGTAATTGAACTTCCGTTGTAAGTAATGTGAAGCTACTTATTCAACCCCATACCTATACAGGACGCCCACAGTGAGAATAAAAATTTTAATATGAGGCTTTGTTTTTTAAGAAATTGAGTTTGAATGTCCTTTGGGTACGTACACACCTAAGGTTTAACCGGCGGTATTTGTATGAGTCAACAGTGGAAAGATAATCGCTTAAGTTATTATCAGTTCTTTACTTTCCTCTCGACGTATGATTAAGGACGATACACCATGAAATGAAACGTTTAATTTCTTAAACATTTATTTAATTAATTTGTAAATTGTTATAAATGCTTTTCATTGTGTTGCACACAAAAGCTGTGCTTTTCCTACCAAATTGTTGTGAACTCTTCCCAGCGAGTTTTCATGTTTTACATTATTAAGTGCCATAATTATTGGATATGTATAAATTTACAAGTGATACGTAATAAAGGTTGACAATGATTAACTTTGAACTTCTTCGATCACACAAATGATAAGAAACAAAACATTACCTTTCCAATGTCCACAAATACAAATTACGACAGAAACCTTTGGCTGTTAACCAGTTTTGGACTCATAAATGCATACGTGGACATATTAGCCGCACCACACATATTTTCTCTTAAATACGACTCCAATGAAAAGAAACTTTATTTAAACTGTGATACAATGTTATACAAAACTAATTCTTACATGCTTTCCATATGTCTAAACAATGTCCATTACAAACATGTTTGCAGCACACACAACATAAAGTTTTGCATAAACTGCCTGAAGTACCGCATTACCCCTACAAGGGTTAAGAATTCTAGATTAGAAGAAACTTAGGTACATGCGTATTCAAAAAAAATTTAAACTCGATTTTCTCGAAGACGAAGCCTCGTATTAAGAAATTCTATTCTACATTTTCGATTCGCTTAAAAATAGTTGGTTGTTACTCTGATGTAACAACAATCTTAATAATAAGTTTATTGGCGGTAACCCTTTGTTACAGAAGAAGAGACAACAGATAGGTGCAGTGAGCGCAAAGCAGAAAGTTAAACACAGAGAAGAATAATCAGGCATATTTATCTTACAGATTAGAAGCAAAGATCATGTAGTTACTAACAGATTGTTTAAATGAGTCAAAAAAGCGCGTGAATAGATTAATACGACTGGAATAGCTATTAACGTGCATTATCATGCCATTAATGACATTATATTTCCCTATCGATATGCGGTGACGTTTAACAGATATGTATACTAAGCAGCTTTAATACTCGGCTTCGCCCGAAATTTAGATTCTGATTTTATACAATTTTTTTGTGAAAATAGTCACATTCATTTGGATTAGAAAAGCATAATGGGCTGAGGCACATTTCGTGATCCCAGAGTTTATCGTTCGAAAGTTTTTAGGTGACAGACAAACACACAAACATAGGTATTAGAAGCTTCCTGCTTTATATATTAAGAGAGTAGGGAAGTTTGTCTGAAGTTTCCGAAGTTATACATGAAAAAAAGATCATCTTATGGCACTTTAGAGTTACTCGATACTAATCTTTGACTTATTTATCTGCAGACTTCTTCTCTAATTATTTTGAAGACGGATCATTATCTGAAGAAGATAATTTCGGTAAAACGTAACACCCACACGAATTGAATCATTATTGTATTTTCAGATTTGTATTTGTTTCCTATAACTGTCCCATCACATTTAGGATAAATGATTATACTTCCTGATTCCATAAGATGAACTGTAAAATGTTCATGTCTCTCACGAATTTATCTGTTCCAAGTAGTATCCAAAATGGTGATTTTCTACCATTCTGCTTTGTAGTGGTTGTTAGTGACCTCTGGACGTTTAGCAACCGTTCAAAAAATAAAGTGTTTGTAGGCGTTGAGTTCCCCTTAGTCCCGAGGGCGCTTTACGAGGTGGTGCTGGTGTGAGCACCACGAATTTTACTACCACAGGAAGTCTCATTGACCAACCTCTAATAGGGAGAAGCGTCCAGAAGTGTCGTGGCTGCAAGTAAACGGAATTATTGCCACGCGTTCTGGCATGTAAAACGGGTCTCTCTGCCAGTGGTAGAAATTACATAATGCCAGCAGGTAAGAGAACGTAATGATGTATTCGCTTATAAATACCATTATCGTTTGAAAATAACATTTTATAGGTATTATTGGATGTTCTATCCGTTTCGACCGCATAGTGAAGTTAGTGAAATAAGTTTGGTAAACAACTTCATGGAAGCAGATTTGTTAATTAATCTTTTGTATGGAATTACAGGTTTGAATTAATTATGTGGCGAACAGTTTAATGACGCTCAAAATGTATTAACGGAAACTATTCGCTTGTATAGCTAATGGCAACTGCATTTAGAAAGTTGAAGTTACTTTGTGTTCGGAAATTGGATTGTTAGTGTGTAGTATGCGTAGACTTAACTTTACTGTTATCACTGTTATTTTATTGTTACTCTTATTATTAATAAAATTAAAAAATTGGATTAATAAAAATTCTAAAAATTCGTTCTTTGGAGGGAGAATGGAATAATAGGGTTGGGTAAATTTTAAAGTGGGGGTAGTCAAAATTTTGATTTATTTGAATTAATTTAATTTCAGTTAATTAATTCATTAAATTAATTTATGTATAAATTTAAAGATAAAATAATGATTATTTAAATAGTAATTGTTTGTGTAAAGATTTAATGTAAAAATGAATGAAAGTTTGATTTAGCTATTAAATTTAATAAAGGTAATTTTAGTATTACTGTTTTGTTGCACTTTACTGTTTTGAAATTCCTTGGGTGTCAGTAATTCGTTGAAGTTCACTCGGTTGAGGTTCAGGACATACTGCTGCAGTGCGAGTTAAGTAAAGCAGCCCTAGATACTCGATCCTCTCCAAATCCTAAACCCTAGGTGAGGCAAGTCACACTGCAATCTTCTGACGACCCTGAGACGGTTTACCAAACGTCTCAGCAGTCACCAGAACCCTTCGCCAGTAAAACTAAACAGCTGGGCGATATTATGTATATCGCCTACACATCTTTCCTTTTCCAATTAATTCTCAATCGCCTTTGTATGTATACCAATTCTGTACGAAATGCAAAAGTATTTATATGTATGTAAGTGAAGTCCGTGAACATGTAAATATTGCGCGGGTGTGTTCTGTCAGAACGTACTTCGACAGTGCACGGTAGTAGTGAGAAATAAGATTTCATTGTCTCTTGTCTGGCTTTATATCCATTACTTTTTTATCGTAGATATTTAGCTAGTTGAAAGACGGCATTTAACCAAAATATTATTTTATTTTCACCATTTAAGTTTCAATTCCATTCACAACACCTATTTTTTAAAAGTGTAGCGATACGTCCGTACTTGCCACAAGAGGGCATTTCCATCGATCACACTCTCTCACATATTTCTTCTGTGACGACCCAGCCCCGCCACGGGGACCGCGCCGGTTAGTCTTCGCCAGCGTCGCTAGATGTCTAATCCTCTCACAAGTCCTAAACTCTAATCTCGTTCATATATACAGGGTCATCCGTTAAAACTGCAACCTACGCGCGCGCCAACAGACGAAAATGACAACACCGCCTCACGGACACATTCCACTACAACCATGCACCGGTCCAGCGTTCGGAGGGTTAACAGCGACCGCTGGGTAGCAGTGATGCCGAGCTTCGAAAATTTTAGGATGGTCTCTTTCAAATTAACGCCGCAAAGAGCTGTGCAGAATTTCCCGGCCCAGGTAAGCGAGCCGCACGCTCCGCTTTTATGATCGGTTTACCACTCGCACCCCGGATTACTGTAATGAGGTTTGAAACCAATGTCAACTGATCTCGTACCCGTCTTAATTTCAAAAATTTTAGCTACGACAGGATTGACCGCGACGCTATACCCTTGTACGTAGAGATTTTTCGCCACCTGCGTGTAAAAGCCGCAATAATCACGCATCTTTCCAAAAAAATTACATTAACGAAAGCCGGTATATACGTGGCGTTAAGTAGCTAAAAGGTTAAACATTCAAACACAAAAATTCTAGAAAAAAGATTCAAACACCGCTACAATCAAAGACACGTCTCATTAGTTACTCCTTACGTCCGATTTATGCATGCACTGCATATAAGGATAAAATTATAAAAAAGAAAACCAGAACAATAGATTCTGAGGTCTGCAGAACTAACACATAATTGAATAAAAATTTAACTTCTCAATTTATGAAAGTAATGACACAGAAACAACTAGCGTATTGTTTATCAACATCATGATTTTTAAAAAGAGCATT
This sequence comes from Andrena hattorfiana, assembly GCA_944738655.2. Lineage (NCBI taxonomy): Eukaryota > Metazoa > Arthropoda > Insecta > Hymenoptera > Andrenidae > Andrena > Andrena hattorfiana. The sequence goes on from OX122895.1 coordinate 10,852,546, forward strand.
AAATACGGTATTAAATAAACAGTTTGCAAAAGCTTTTCACAACAATTATTGTTAAAAAATTGATAAAAGAAAAATTAAGTAAACGTAAAATATTTTGAATTATCCATCATTAAGAGGGAATAATTTTTCCTCATTTTTCGGCGCAAATTGCATTCTGATATCTTTTATAATACAAAAGCTATACGAAAAAAGCCCCAAATTCTTCAACCCCGGTCGGGAAATTTCAAATAGATCCTTGTGACGTTAATTTGAAAGGGACCATCCTAAAATTTTCAAAGCTCGGGCATCACCGCTGCCCAACGGTCGCTGACAACCCTCCGAACGCCGGGCCGATGCATGGTTGTAGTGGAATGCGTCCGTGAGGCGGTGTTGCCATTTTCGTCTGTTCGCGCGCGCGTAGGTTGCAGTTTTAACGGATGACCCTGTATACAAGTTCCAAGTTTACTCCTCTTAGTCCCCGTGTGTCTAGGGCAGGGGCCGCCAGCTATAGTCCTACTGATGAGTCTGGCTGACGGTCCCAAGACGAAACGCACATCTTCTTTTCCTCCTCGATCTTTAAATAGCCAATCTACCTGCCCCGCACAGTACTCCAAAAAGCGTGACCGGCCTTAGGGATTACGGTTACGCCGGAGGCGACGGGACAAGATCCCCTCTTTACGTTGCGAAGTCAATCATCAATCACATTCTCGATTTCGGACGTAACACTTCTTAACTACCGATTTCTATATACATGTTGTCCCAAATTCAGGTACTTCCCGGAACATGCAATATCCTGATTCAAAGAAACATCAAAAGTCGTTTAAAACCGAAACGGTTGAGCACGCGGTAGTATACGCTTACACGCACACGCAGAAGGGGCAAGGGCGGATACAGAGAATATAAGAAGATAAGAATAATAAAATAGAAAACTATTATGACATTGTGTAGTATTCTATATAAATAATTAATGTGAATTTAATTATTTAGGTTACAGTATCAGATAGAGATATTAAAATATAAATTACAAGCAAATTTTAAATCTTGTAAAAGAAGGTTCAAAAATGTACTTATGTACGTTTACACATTTCGCCCCCTCCAAGAAAGGTTTCTGAATCCGCCACTGAGAAAGCGTACGTAGATACGGGCCGATACAAACGCAAGGCCCCTAACGCCTCGCGGCCTCACGATTTTAGTATTTTTTGAAAACATTAACTTGACATTGAAATCACTCTCAATTCCTCCACCAACACTTCACCTTCGTATCTTACAACTTTTATAAGAACATTTATTTCGTACCTTCAGTTCTTTATGAAATATTCTACCGTATCCGGTTAAAACAGACACCGTGTACAGGGTGATACAATAGCATTCATAATCAAAACAATTATTTCAATACTATAATAGTATAATCTACACTGTTCATTTACCAGCTAACAATAAATATGCTTACAACACATTTGCAGGGGCCCCAATTGTATTGGGTTAGCCAAAAATTTTTGCGTACTTTTTAACGACATTCAAAGGACAGTTTTGTATTTAAAACGAAAACTTTTAATATATATATATAATGAGGTTTTGATATATTGAGTAGCTTTCAGATTCACTCCACTCACATTACGGTTTATACAAAAACCAACTTTTGAAAAAAACGGGTTTCGAATTCCACTATTCTCCCAAAACCGGTGTCACGTCCTGGGTGGCGGAGGTTAGGGCTGTGACAAAGTTGGGGAATATTGGGAGGTTGGGCACGAAGGCCAGCTTCGCAGCTCTGGGGAATTTAGGAGCTCAGGCACGAAGGCCAGCTTCGCAGCTCTGAGGGGTGGAGGAGTTCTGGCACGAAGACCAGCTTCGCAGCTCTGAGGGGTAGAAGGCGTTCAGGTACGAAGACCAGCTTCGCAGCTCTGAGGGGTAGATGGTACTCAGGCACGAAGGCCAGCTTCGCAGCTCTGAGGGGTAGAAGGAGTTCTAGCACGAAGGCCTGCTTTGCAGCTCTGAGGGGTAGAAGGAGTTCAGGCACGAAGACCAGCCTCGCAGCTCTGAGGGGTAGAAGGTGTTCAGCACGAAGGCCAGCTTCGCAGCATAAATCGACCAGGGAAGGTTAGGGAGTTATCGCTCACCAGAGTGACACCCGTTAGAACTCTTGTGGCTTGTATTTATGGCTCGATAATTGGCTTAACTACTGCATTGCAGTAAAAAGACACGCGTCGTAGTTCTTTACTATAGGTGTAGTAATGGGCATGCGGGACCCTAAGCGAAAGTATGCTTGTAAACACTGATAAGAACTCCCGGCGTTCGCGAAGAGAGCTCAGCTGTTGCTATGGCTTGTAATGATTCTAGGTATTCGAAGGACAATTACGAGAATTCAAACGTCGGGTAAAACAAAAGCGTTATTTATTGGAACGCGTGCGAATAAGCCATGCACTACTGAAGCAATGGCGGTAGACGTATTATAACAATGCGTTGGACATTAAGCATTATCACAAAACATTTATATAACGATAATCAATGATAATAATAAATATATATATATATAAGCATAAGAAGTGTTAGAATTGGTTATAAACGAGTTAACATAAGGCAATAAGCTTAAGCAATAATATAATTAGGCGGTAAGTATAAGCAATGAAACAATATAATGCAATAAGCGTAAGCAAAGAAGATAATATAAAGCAAATAACATAAGCAAAAGGAAACAATATAAAGCAATAACCGTGAGCAAAACTAAATGATATAAGCGTAGATAAGCATAAGTAAATGAAAATAATAGAAAGCGATAAGTTAGTGATGACAATAAGATCAAATGATATGCGCTTACAGTGATGTAGAAGGTTTGGTAATCCTTTTGGGGACGTTGCACAGAAGCGAAATTTAACAATATACTTAAGAGATTTAGAATGTCGTGATAAAGTGACTCGCGTAGCGGATGTTGCCGAACTAGCTGTGTGCGGTCCATGCGGCGCTGGTATTTATACAAAGCGATGTAATGTCAGGTATGCGGGGAATTTGCGGTATGCGCGATGACTCATGCTTAAAATATGTGTTATGTAATCAGAATGTCTCGATGAGTCCTGCGCGAAATATACGTCGCAATAGCTTAGTTGGCGGTCCTTTGGGATTTTGAAAGGGGGGTACTCAAACCGTTGGGTAGATTTTGTGGGTTTTGATTGAGGAGTTTGAGAGTGGCTTGTATTTGATGTTGATTGGTAAAGAGGGGAGGAGAAGAGGTCTTGATTTAAGAGGGCTTTGGGACGAGGGTCTTGTGAGGGAAAAGATAGTGCCTTCTAGGGCGGGAGGGGTTTTTGTATTTAATCGTCTGGAGATGGGGACCGCTAAGGTACATCGTCTAGGCGATTGATGATTGGGAAAGGGTTAGAAGTTGCTATTTTATAGATAGTAGGGAAGATGTTAATTAGGACCGCGCGAAAAATAGTGGGACGTCACACCGGTTAAACAGGTTTTCGAATTTTCACAAAAAATATATTTAAAATAGAAAATAAATCTCTGTACTTATTTTAAAAATTTAGAGTTTTTTTAATATTTATGGAATTGCAAAAATATAAGAAAATAAAATATACTCTATCTATACAAAACAAAATAAATAAAAAATAATAATAAAATAAATAAATAAAAAAACTTAAAATAACTACAATCCGTGCAAATTCGTACAATTTTTTAGTTGACACTGCATACAAAATCAAATGAAAACAAAACTAATATAATTAAATTCCGTAAATATTTAGTGTAGTATTTTTCTTCCGAAAATATGAACTCATGAAGATTAGTTTTACAGTAAACTGTTACCTACTATAACATGCTTGTGTCCGAAGCGATTTCAAGTCAAAGTGTTAACGTTTTTAATTAAATAATGAATTAATTTTTACATATTAATTCTAGTATATAAAACCGTTTTTTTTTTAATTTAAAAACCGGTTTTTGAATTTCACAGATGTATAAAAAAACGGCTTTTAAACCCGGTTTTCATATACCCGGTTTTTAAAAACCGACAATTCCTAAACTCTCATATTACAGGAAAAATTGAAAAAACGAGAAAGCCTTTTAACCATCCTAATACCAACATGTTACAAAACTTCCAAGAAAAATGTCCAAAATCATATAAGAATGGTACTTATAGCACATTCTCTTTACGTCTAGTGACGTGTTCTTTTATGGAATTAAACAAAATTGTAGTTCATCATAAAAAAACAGTGAAACATATGGGTGTGTTATTCTACATATAGAAGCCTGATATGTGACAACCATATTAAAGGTACGTCTAACTAATTCAAACAAGATGTTAAAGGTCAATAGAGACTGGCTTCGTGCAAAACACTTTAAACTTTAGAGTTCAAAGTATGGTCAGAAAACAGACTACTACAGTATAAAGCAATCCTAAGGCAAATGTGAACATAGAAATCCAACTTTGATGCACACTGAGCAAAGCTAGCTATCAAACAGCGGAATCCTGGAAATCATACATATAGGTACCATTATTGGATGACGAGCTTTCTGCTAGGCTTGAGTCAGTAAAGGATCTAACCAATAAATGCAGTTCAATAACTGCGTCCAAAACTTATTGTTAGTAATCCTACGATCACTTTCTACCCCAGTGGTTCCCAACCTGTGGGTCGCGACCCCCAAGTGGGTTGCGAAGTATTTTCTGGGGGTCGCCACGGTTTTTGGGTTTCTCTTTTAATATTATTAAGTTAGAATTATATTCTGAAATACCTATTTTTAATGTGTTTTCTTTACCTTATTAAATTTACATTATCTTATATAGGGGTGGGGGGGGGGGGGGCAGGTTACTTGTATATTATAAAAGGGGATCGCTGTACTATCCCAAGGTACAAATTCACGCAGGACCTGAGTTACAACTTGCCATAATTTTATCATGCCATTCCACGAGTAATGCAGTTTTTTGTGAACTGAGTATGTAACAATATAACTAAAAAAAAGCATCATTTGTCCATTTGGTATGAATGCTACCTATCTACGTAAAAAATTTCCGACAATGATGTATTAAAATTTTACGTGTGGATTCAATAGTTCACTTGTTACAGACGTTTAAGGTGGGCGTGGCGCAAGAGCACATTTATGATGTTATACGAGTTTAACAAAGGAAACAACGAAACCGCAGTGATGAAAAATATTTTTTAGGTATATTGGGAGATTATTGGTGTGAGTTAATCTTAAAGTTGATTTGGAAGTAAGATTAAAAGGTGAAGTTGAAAATGTAATTAAATAATTTTTTTAAATGAAATTAACGGACTTTTTTTAAAAGGAGAATAGTAAACGTACAATTAGTAGGAAGATATGAAAGGCTTGTAGAAAATGAGGGGAAAATAATATGTACCTATATTGTTAATTGATCATTATCAAAATGTTGTTCATTCCTACCTATTAACATATGTACTAAAAAAGCCACATTATATCTAATAGAATATCTAACAGATGTATACACGACGTTCTATAGCAAAACTGAAAAACATTGCCAAGATTTTTTGAGAGTCATTCTAAGAAAACCGGTTCATACATCCCCTCGTTTGATTCAGTTTCGTTATCAAGTTGTGGGAAATTTACTGTAATGAATAAAAATTTCAAATTGATACCTGACATTTTTTATATTTGTTTATTATCTGTTTCGTTTTAGCGCCTATTATAGTGACATCGTTACTACCCATACAGCACACTTCGTGGCGGCAACGTTGCAGAATCGTTGCAGTAACCTTGCAGTGTTGCATGGTTGCAGCGCAATGTCGATATAACGTTGCTGCGACGTTGCCGTGCAACATTGCACGTATTTTCATTACTGTAACGCTATAGCCAATAAAAATACAAATTCAACCATATATAATATCTTGTCCTTTTTGTCTAACAATCATTTTTTTCCTGAGACATTTTCTCGTATCAGTAAAAACTACGGAGATATTTTAAGCTTAAATGTTAGGTGACCCATCCTGTATATTTTAATGTGTAAAATGACACAGGATGGAAGTTGTAGCACATACCTATAGTATTACAAAACCCTAATGGAGTTTGTCAAAGTGAGCCTTCGTTTTTGAATAATTTGAGTTTAAAGGTTTGCACGGTAGGAGTATAAATTCGAATATGTTAGCAGTCTTATCAATCAGTGGTTGTAGCTGCGGCGGTAAAGTGTTCGCCTACGACGCTACAGATCGCCGGTTCCAATCCCCTTTGTGGAAAAAATTTTCTGTGAAAAAAGTAATACAGGCTTTATACTTCTATGATTCTGTACACATTCAGTATCGTTTGTGTCCGTCACGGACGTTATTTATATTTTTGGCCTCACTGCCCGAAACGTTGCAGGAGGCGGACATAGCAATATTGCTGCAACGTTGCGACAACGTTGCAGTGCAACATTTCAATCTTGCACTGCAACGATCCTGCAACTTTGCTGCAACGAGAGTGTGCTGTATGGGTAGATTCAACGCTCCTCCTTCTGACCCTACTACATGTAAAAAACAGGGACAATAGACTAAGTAGCAAACTGTTCATGTAAATCACAAGAAATGTTTTCGTTCATAAGGGAATAACTAAAACGAACCAACTAATTTCGCCGTTGAAAAGACGAAAAAATTAAAATATCTTAAATATTGTGAATAGCGTTGCCGTGTCTTCACGCTGAGGAATTTCCACCATGTGTCTCGCTTTAGCGTGCTTTTACATCAATAGGTATATTCTGAAAAGCATCGAAAGCATTGTCCTATTGTCCTCTAATGTTTTCTCCGAAAACAAAGCAAGATCGAAGATTGCTTTGCATTTCGTCGCTTCAGTACCTAATTGTTGGGTTTGCCTTTAGCAAAGTCTGGATAAATTATCTACTAATGAAAATTTAAATCTCTATATTGTGTATTAGATCTTCATGAGAATATTAGCAATGGGCTCGCTAGATTTTCCTGACGAAAATGAGTCCAAACTCGATCTCACTCATGTCAGACCGTTTTTAATCATACGTAATATACAAGGTGTCCAGTAACCATCGCTGTAAGCGGAAGGAATGGTGAGTCTACATGAAAAAATAAATCGAAAATGTAGAATACAATTTTTTGATATCGCGCTTAGTTTTCGAGAAAATTGACTTCAAATTTTAGCCGAGTACAGTAAACTCTCGCTACGGGCTCGCGCTCGAGGCTGGCGGTGAAAGCTTAAAGAAGAGCGTCGAGGATTCGGAGACAGAGTATCATACTTTCTCTCTCTCTCTCGTAGCAGACGGTGACGTCGCGTCGACTCTTTCGTCGCTCGTTCTCGGGTTCTCTCACTCTCAACTGTATGATTCCAAGAAGAGGTGGGGATAGCAACGAGTGCTTAACGCATAGTTTAGGGGAGCCCGTAGCGAGTGTTTACGTTTACTATATACGTGCACCGAATATGCACCGTTGTTGACGTCTGAGGAACATGCTGAGGTAAGGAAACCGGCTACGGAAAACGCGACGCGTTCCCGAAATTTTTTACTCTAGTTTTTCCACTAATTTTTTCATGTATTCATCCTTCCTCTTGTACCATCGGTTATAAGCCACCCTGTATAAGTTGTTTACGGAATTCAGAAGCGCTTTCAATTCTGTATAATTCAATGTTCCGAATGAAGACGTTGTTGGATTCATTTTCATCGAAAAACTTAGCTACCGATTGGTAGTGCCCTCATGATGATCTAATAAAAAATATATAAATTTAAATGTTTAGCAGTGTTGCCATTTATCCAAACCGCAGTGCGGTCTACACAACAATTATTTCCCGGAAGAAGATTTGAAGCGGTATGTCACCAAACCTTACACCACGCAAAGTATTAAAGTAATATCAGTTGAAATAGAATAAAGTGAAATCGATGCATTGTATCGTTGAGAAATAGTATCTGATGACCTTGCTGGGATTGTGTGGCTTCCCAAAATGGGTGTCCAAGTTTCACGGGTCAAAAACGCTACACGCGATATATTGTATGTACGAGCGAATGCGCGATTTGTCGTCGCTATTGTCCCGCTATTCATTGTCGCCGCATTGTCGACCTATCTGTATTGACAATAAATTCAATGCGTTCACACGCGAGTGTAACAATTTCACGAAGGAGCAGGGAATAAAACTATGTACCATTAATTCTGTTACAAGTATTTCTGACGACACGTAGTAACTAAAAGGGTTATTATAATCATAAGCAAATACATGTCGTACTTTAAAAAAAGACCAACGTCTTAGAAGTTTCTATATATATTGTGTCAATAATTTGAACTTTGGGCGGTTTAATGGAATCCTCTGTAACTGTCGAATCATTTACGCGAGATGGAGGTACATATATAGACGTCCTTAGACAAAATATGTACGTTATTAACAAACATAAAGTAAGATTCAGGTAAAAGCAGGCTTGAATAGAATTTATTAAAAATGGAATAGTATGTACTTACTAGTATACATAGAAATAGGTTACTTTATTCGTAATTCAAATCCACTAGAATTAAAATAAAATGCTATTTTATGCACTTCAGATTTCTAAATTCTTTTTGGAAATAGTATTTTATTTGTATTATAATGAAACTAGTAATATATTTTTATTTGAAACATATTATATGTTTTATTTTATTTTTACCTTATCCGTAACGTCTAAAAATAGCTATGTTATATTTTAAACCGAAATATTTAAAAGGGTATTTTCTGAGCATGCAAACAGCGATTAAATACATTCTTTGGTAGTAGATGTCGTTGTCCCAATAAATGAAAAAGAATTACAATAGTAGGAACGTGGGAAATAGTTTAATGTCAAACATTATAGAAATGTCTATCAAACTATCAAGCACAAAACAATTAGGTGCTAGTAAATAAATGAAGATGAAAAATAGACTTTGAGCTGCAATACTAATTGTAAAACTGCACGTCATTGACGCTGACTAATCAACCATTTATTGTGTGCGAGGAGATAAATCTCGCCACAGATTTTGACTCTGGATTTCAAACGGACCGAATATCTTAAAATGATACATTCTCTTTTTTTGGTGTATATAATACATAACTCACAAACACAGTCTACTTAAAGATTTACTTCATGGTCGTATAATATTAAAAAAGCAGAAAGCGGGAAAGATGAATCTGCTTAGAGCAAACAGGAGAAATTAAATGTAAATGAAAAATATTATTTTTCTCTTTCCGACAGAACTACTTCATATTTCATTTTACTAGCTTTACTGAATGATAGCATAGAAAGTACCAACTTTATCATATTTTACAACTGTGTAAGGTTGTTGGTTCTTGCGTACTGCATCTTAAAAATATTTGTTTGTAATGAACACCTGTTGAATATGTGTACAAAATTATTTTTATATAAATAACATCATTTGTATAACAATATCATTTACTCTCTCTACAAAACAAATGGAATTAATGCGATATAGTTTTGACTGTATTAACAGGGACGCTGAAATGTGTAGTTACAATGCAGTTTCCAGTTTAACTGTGTAATTTTAATAAACTGACTGACAATGAGTTTCGCTAAGCCGAGCTTCAGGTACTTTTACAGCCATGTCTACTTAAGAGGGGAGCCCTACTTACGACGCTAGGGAAAAGGTGACCTTTAAGGGGGTAGACACGTCACCTGGCCGATTTGGCAGGTCGGTATTACAGCAGGTTTTTTCTGCACAGAAATGGTAATACCCATAGATACGCGGCTGCCTGGTGACGCGAGAGGAAGCTGTTTGCTATTTCCGTATTCTATTCTGAATAAGGAAAGAAATTCTCGGCTGTTGCGTTATACTTATAAAAATTTAAACGGAAAGTCGGCTGGTACTGCAAACGTAGAAAATTCATTGTACATTTTAATTACTTAAAATGTGCTTATGCTACAATATTCTACGTTAGCAGTAAGGAAATATGAGTGAAAACGGAAAATAAATGAGGGGATATCCCCAGAAAATGAAGTTTGTTAGGTTAGATATTTTTTTATTAGCAAAGCAACGAAACAGAACATGAAATACACTTATTACACGTCCTATGCAGAAAGCAGTTATGAACAAACATTATATATAAAATTGTGTTGGATGTTGAATTGGACTAGTGAAAATGCGCAGGCTGGATGCGCGTGATTATTATATGGTCGGCTCCTCGAAGTGACAGAAAATATAACCTAAGTATATGCTATATGACAACAAATGTTTAGTAGCTATTTCATTCTTTTACGAAACATTTGTGAACAGTATTATTACGCCGCAACAGCATCTTTAGGAAATCGAGTATAGCAATTAGGTTATATTTTCTGTCACTTCGAGGAGAGAAAATCCGTTCGTGAAATCCGCTGCTGAAAATGCGCAGGCTGGATGCGCGTGATTATTATGTGGTCGGTTCCTCGAAGTGACAGAAAATATGACCTATATGCTATACCCGATTTCCTGAAGATACTGTTACGGCGTAATAATAATGCTTCGGAAGGATGCTAAAAAGTTCACAAATGTAGAGCAAAAGAATGAAGTAGCCACTCCACATTTATTGTTTATTAATTTCCTTAATTATGATCCGAATTATATCATTCTTGGGGCCAATTTGATCGAGAAAACATAAGGAATCGATTGACGTCACTTTCGCAAAGATCTGATTAGAAATTGCAGAACTTCAGATTCGTCACTGCTTAGTGTGCAACATTGTATAGCCCCGCTGGTTTCGAGCTTCGAAGCCCACAAAACTCAGCGAGACACATGATTGTTGGCAAGCATCGCATTTGACGATTTTAGCTAGCGAATCACCTCGTATAAATGCTAATAAACGATAGTGTGAAGTACGCAAATGGTTAGGCTCGGATTATCGGGAAAGACCTACCCACCCCACTGTTTTGCTTTCTCGCTGCGAGCGAGGAACTTCGGGCCCGAGTAGACCACCCGTTGACAGCCGAGAGTAATAAAACCGACGGACCAGATAAAATGTTTATGTTTTTGATAACTGTTGATGAAAGTATTACCAATGGAGTGTTTAGGGTTTCTCGATGAAAATGATGCCAAACATGGAGCAATTCGGTCCAGTTTTGGTGAACGTAGTGTGTGTCCTAATCATGTATTCATAAGAAAAAATAGACTGAATTGCTTCGCGTCCCGACTCATTTTCGTGGACATAAACTCACCAATCCATCGGTGGTAACACTCTTATCAAGGTGTAATGAGAAATATGAACATTTTCATATTCAATACTCGATGACTCAAGTCGCCGTCGACCGAGGGTCTCTCGCTGGTGCGCTGCTATTTCACTCGCACTCGGTTTACGTCATTCAGTCTCCTTGTCAAGCGGTTCGGGCGAGGGCCCTGATAAATGTGAATTTATTTGGGAAACCAAAGTCGCGTCATTTGTGACCTATGTACGAGAAAAAGCAATGATGACTTGAATCAAGACTTGAAGCAACATTTCTAATACGGAAATGCATGAAACTTTGGGATCAGGAATTCCCAACCAAGTAATGCATATGAAAGAACTGGCGAAATTCAACAATAGTTCGTCGTCTAAATTTTACAATTAAAGTATTTATTTGACGTGAATATAAAATCTGTCAGCAAAGTCTTTCTTGATTTGAGTTCTATAGAAGGCTGACTTTCCTTCGCCATGGAAAGTCTCCTCTTGTCCTTCATGCTGGCAATCATACGACTCGCTGAGTTTCGTGGGTTTCGACGCTCGAAACTAGCGGGGCCATACAATGTTGCGCACTAAGCAGTGACAAATCTGCAGTTCTGCATTTTTAATCAGATCTTTGCAAAAGTGACGTCCATCAATTCCTCATGTTTTCTCGATCAAATTGGCCTAAAAAATTATAATATTTGGACCATATTTTGAAGGAAATTACGTGAAACATTGTTTGCACGATTGAAAGCCCGTTTCGTTAAAAATAGTCCGATTTAAATTATTTTTTGTCAATTTAATCGGGAGAATGACAGGAATCCATTTGTGTCACTTTCATACTAATACGATGAAAAATAAACAAATTCTGTTTCTAGTAAAGTCTCGTTAGCCGCTCGCTGGTCGGGACCGGCGGTGAGCAAGTGTGAGTTTCTCGTTTCTTTCTGGCCGAAGGGGGGAGCGAGATGGAATGCTTTGCGTGCGCTTGCGAGTTACGGTGAGCATGGGAACCGCTTCGCAAAATCTTAACGCAGGCCCGGCTCAAGTCTTTTTTACGCCCTAGACGAACTTGTTAAATTGCGCCCTTTATTATAATACATTTATTTGAGTACATTGATGTCCTTACTCTTAATTTTTACTCGTAGTATAAAACCGTTGTAGTACAATTTGTGGTATTTCATTTACAAATTTATTTTTAACAATGCCAACAATGAAAAGACCATTTTGCACCTCTTGTCAACCTTACGCCCTAGCAGTTACCTATTTTTTCAGAGTAAAGCCATAATTAATCTCAAATAAATGTATTATAATAAAGGGCGCAATTTGACAAGTTCGTCTAGAGCGCAAAAAAGACTTGAGCCGGGCCTGCCTCAAGATTTGCAAAGCGGTTCCCGTGCCACCGTAAGCGCTTGTGACCATCGCGCACGCCTCTCACGCGCACAAAGGACGAAGTGTCAGGCGTCCGAAAGACGGAGCGAGACAAAATATCAACGCGTCGTCTGCTCGTACTGTCCTCACTCGCTTTCAGTGCCTTCGCTCGCTCTCGTTTCATCTCGCTCTCGCCTTCGCTGGACAAGACTGAAACAGAAGTGGTGGGGATAGCGAAAAGTCCGTATCGTGTACAGCAAACCGAGACCGTAACGAGACTTTACTGTAATCGATGACACATCACCAAGCAACGGTGATCTCACGCGGCTCGCACCACAAAGGTTCTCGTCGGTTATTCGAGCTTCTAAGATCGTATTCAGATATACCCTTCGGTGGCCACTGAACTCCAACTGACAAATCCACGATCGTGGCTGATTTCTCCTCGATCGCTGTTCACGAAAACGAATCGACTGGCCAATATATCTGCATACGATCTTAGGATAAAAATACGATGAAAGATGAAATAGTATTCGAAGCTCAAGATGAAAGGCCTTCGAATAATCAAAGGAAACTAAATATCCGAAGCTAAACAGAATTTTATATTTAGGGTACACACACCCTCCCCGAAACCTCGTGTCGATCGGCCACTGGGGCCATTCGGAAGTATATTCTTTTATTTAAATAATGCCCATCTCTGCATAGGACCGTAAAGAATTACAAAAAAAAATCAGGGAGTCAACTGTTGACCGATTTGGAGACTTTTCCTTGATACATGTTACATACAATAGTCGGAAGAATAATAATAAGAGCAATAATTGCAAATAATTGCCAGAACTTCCACATTCTGAAAATATGATATCAGTAAATCAATATTTCCAGTATTAGTAAAAAAGTTCCAATTTCTCTTTTCTTATTTTAAATAATGTGATCATATAATTATAACATAAATTCGACAGCGATTTCAAGTGATGTATGTGTCACGGTAAAAGCATTAATTTAGTAAATGTATACAATTCCCAGCAGTTGCTGGTTAATATATGCCTAAAATGCATATAACCTAACCTACAATCGTACGAAAATGCATACATTGACTGCATCACGCTTTTACTGTGGCACATGTATCCAGCTAACGCTTCAGTTTTGCTATGATGCCACGTTGACAGTCCTCCCGAGTAGGCGCCATCTCGTATCCACTAGCTGAACTAAATTTATCACGTGACTTGCTCTGCATTATCACCAATATGGCGGAACTCGTATTTGGGAATGCAATCACGAAATTACGTTGTTTGTCCTTATATGACCAGATTTTGGGCTGGGTGAGGTCTCATTCGAAAGAGGAAGCTTCAATGTAGCCCGCTCTGGTCATCGTTTGAGTCATAAAACTCTTTTAGTGATTTACAAATACTTGGAATCTGCAAGGGTATTTTGTCGATTTTTTCTCTACTTTGGACACTCATATTATCAGATATCAACACAATCTCGTTGAGCCATGACCAGAGCGGGCTGCATTGAACCTTCCTCTTTCGTATGAGACCTCACCGAGCCCAAAATCTGCTCATATAAGGACAAACAACATAATTTCCCAAACCCATGTTTCGGGTCAGATTGTGTCGGTATACAGCGCGCTGCATTACCCGTGTCTACCCCATTAAGAATTTTTTTCTAAAAAATTGTTAAGCGGATCTTTTCCAAACTTTCAGGGTATTTTAGTTCACATTCTAACAATAACAATTAATTTTTTCGTTACAAAGTGTTCGGTAAGTGCGCGTGACTACCACTGTCCGCGCCGCACGTTTGGCCAAACTCTTTCCTTTCAGCATTGAAAACAACTGGTGCTTTACCAGTTCTGCTGAGGGTTTCCGGAGGAAAAATATCTGCTGCATCGCGTGGAGTAGTCAGATTTTCTCCTAGACCCTTACTTTTTGAAATATATATCTCTATATCTGTCTAGAAGTCCGCAAAAATTAATGCATTTCGGGTGTCCTTTTCCATTTGATCGTTGTTTAAGCATATTTAGATGTTTATAATTCAATAATAACTTATATTGTTGTGTTCGCGAGGGTTCATAGAATAATTTAACGGAACAAGCAACCGAATAAGTATTACTGTTTGAACACAAAAGATATGAAAAGTTGAAAGTTTGCATTTTTTTTCAAAATCCAATTTCTCAAAAACTGAGGGTGATGGCGACAAACGGTTTGCGGATTCGTTTTCAGTACACAAAAATCTATAAGACACGGCTATTGAAGTGTTCGGTAGAAATGGAGATACATATTTGAACACGTTCCTCGGGACTCGCGCGCCGGAGTTGTAAATTGTCCTTATATCTTGTCTTAAGCAACGTGGCGGGGGTGTTGCTGTTTATGTTAAATGCGACATTTGTTGCGCATCAATCACTAATAATAATGTCATATATGATGTATCTGAAATCGATCCGTTGCTTGATTTTCTTGGCTTGCATATTACTGTTAACACTAAGCGCCTCGCACTTTTCATTGTTTATCGGCCGCCAACTTGCTCTTTATCTGCTATCGACTTTTTGCTTGATTACTTACTTTATGTGTATAACTTCTCCGATTATATCGTTTGCATGGGTGATTTTAATATTAATGTCAGCTCATCTGATTCTCTTGGTTTCGACTCAATTAATCTATTTATGTCGCTACTATCGCTTAATCAGATTATTAATCTGCCTACACGGGTGACTAACACCTCTTCTTCGTTAATTGATCTAATAATGATTAGCAACGATCTTCCAGTCAATTCTAGCGGTGTCTATGACATGAGCCATGCAAGCGATCATTCTCTTGTCTATGCCATATTAGATATAGTTAAACCACGTGCCACCGTTCGCTTTGTATTACGCCGAAATCTGCGCGATATGTCCTTGGATGCTTTTAACGCTGCCGCTGCTACGATCGATTGGTCGCCTATATACGAAAACAGCTCTATCGATGACAAAGTAGATTTATTTTACTCCCTTATACTTACATTATTCGATCACTTTGCTCCCATTGAGCGTGTGCGTATAACACGACCGCCTGCGCCATGGTTAACAGTTACTTTACGCAAGCTTATGCGCATGCGTAATCAGGCGAGTTTAAAATTTTGTAGGACTGCCAATCCTTCGCACTGGCGCCGATATAAGCAGCTCCGCAACCTTTGCACCGCAACTCTTAGAGCTGAAAAACGTGCTGTTTTCAATCATCTTTCATCCTTTTCCAAATCTCCTAAACAATTTTGGAATCTCATCACTCCTGCCGGCTATTATCGTCCTCGGCGAGATCCTAACCCTCTTCTTCCCTTCCCTGATCCTAATTCTATCAATAATCACTTCATTGATTCCGTTCCGGCTACTAAAATTTCGTCTGAAATAATTGACAGCTTTTTGAACAAATCTCATATACATCCTTCTTCGAACTTCTCTTTCTCCCCTTTTACACCTGCTGACCTTTATTCCGTCCTTAAATATATCAAGCTCACCTCCTCGAATCCGTTTGACTTATCTGGCCATCTTCTTTTGTACTGCATTCCCTTCTGTCTAGATCCTCTGATCCATATATTTAACCACTCTATCTCCTCCGGCACCTATCCGTCCATTTGGAAGAACAACATCGTCGTACCTATCCCTAAAACTCCCGATGCATCAACCCTTAACTCCCTTCGCCCTATATCACAGCCTCCTTTCCTCTCTAAACTTTTAGAGAAATTATGTCATGCGCAACTTTCAATTTTCATCTCGTCTGTTCATGCTGTGCCCGACCTCCAATCTGGTTTCAGGCGTGGGTACAGCACGACCACCGCTCTTCTGTTTATCACCGATTCCATCTTACGTGCTATGGACTCCCGTAAAATCGCTCTTATTACATCTCTTGATTTCTCCAAAGCTTTTGATACTGTCGATCATAACCTGCTGATTGCTAAACTGAAATTTTTCGGGCTGTCTCCCTTGTTCCTTTCATGGTTTCGCTCCTACCTGGTTGGACGCACTCAGCAGGTTATGTTAAACCGTGATGGATCAATATTCTCCTCCTTGCGTGCGGTGAGTTGCGGAGTTCCACAGGGCTCTGTGTTAGGTCCCCTATTGTTTAATATTTTCGTTGCCGATCTGCTTCGTCTCGCCAAGGTGAATATTGCGTGCATGTATGCCGATGATATGCAGATTATCTCTACCTTTTCGCCGAACAACTTTAACTTTAACGGAGCCATAAATAATTTGGAAACAGATCTGGCCCTAATATCTGGTTGGGCGGCTCAACATGGGCTCGTACTTAATCCTTCCAAATCCTCTCTCCTTGTGCTTGGCTCCTCTTTTCTCCTTCGTACTCTTCCACCCATTACTGTCACATTTGACTCCGTCCAGCTACATCCTGTCTCCTCTATCCGGAACTTGGGAATCACACTGGATTCTACTCTTACTTTTGAACATCATGTAACTGCTGCATGTCGACTAGCCTTTAATCGTCTGCGTCTATTATATCCTTCTCGGCATATTCTTTCCTCCACTCAGAAACTTCTCCTATCTCAATCCTTAGTTATATCTTTGTTCGACTGCTGTGATGTCGTATATAGTCCTTTTCTCACCTCTCGCCTCACTTCTTTGATTCAGCGTGTCCAAAACTCCTGTCTGCGTTTCTCCTACTGTGTCCGTAAGTTTGATCACATCTCTCCGCTTTTCGTAAAATCTTCCTGGCTGCGTATGTCACAAAGATGGAAGCTCCACCTATGCTGTCTCGTGTTTAAGATACTCTCCTCTGGTTGTCCGTCATATCTATACGAAATCCTACGTACAAACCTCTCCTATCATTCCTCTAGTTCTCTTTCAACCCGATCCCAATCCCTTCTCTCTATTCCTGCACATTCTACCTCCAAATTTGAATCCTCTTTCTCATATATGGCGGCACACTATTATAATTCCCTTCCTGCTACTGTCCGTCAGCTAGACTCTTATTCGTCCTTTAAAGACGCAGCCCGGAATCACATTCTCAATCACTTCTAGTGTTAGTCTATCTTTATCATGTCTTCCTCTTTCACCATCATTCATGTTGGGCCGTCATACTTCATATTTTTATATCGCGCCGTTTTTTGTAATAGTTTTAGATTTAAGTATGCTTAGTTTTAGTAAATGTAATAAGTAATGTTTAGTTTATGTTATGGTTAGGCATATTAACAGTTTATACTGCGGCCTCGCCTTTACTCGATTTGTTTTCTTATATAAACATCTTTTATTTTTTCCTTGATGTCATTTAAGAGTAATAAAGACGAAATAATAATAATAGTAATAATAATAAATTTACGATTATTTTGGAGGCCCCAATTTTTCCTGGAAATAGAAAAACCACTGACTTCCTTATTTATAGTATAATTACATTGTCGATGAACCTAACAAACGAAAAAAAGTTAAAAGTTGATAAATTGGTGGGACATCAAAGAAAAAGATACGATTCTACCCCAAGATGTTTTGTACTACATATTTATGGAACAATAGGTGTTCAATTCAATTTATATATGAAAGTTTTAGGACCATCGACAATGTAATTATATGAGAAATAAGAAAATCCTTGGTTCTTTTATTTCAAGGAAGAATTGGGACATCTACCGAACACTTTGTAACGAAAAAATTCATTTTTATTGTTTGAATGTGAACTAAAATACCCTGAAAGTTTGGAAAAGATCCGCTTAACGGTTTCTTAGAAAAAATTCCCAAGAATCAACTTATTCGTAAAGTCCTAAATAGGGCTCTCCCTTTAATTCAATGGGGAAAGTATCTATGTCCTTACAGAATAAATTAGCATTAGTGCTGTTCTCTCAGGAGATTCGTCTTTGTTTCTTAAGATGTTTCATCTTGCAATGAAATCTCCCCAGGCATTCAGTATGTCAATTTCTAAGTTTTCAATAATACTGTTAATTTTACCTTGAATTATCAAAATAGTAAATATTGCCAAAAATTTCAAATCATTCGACCATTATTGCAAGAATATCCTTTAACCGCACAAAAAATTGTTTCGCAAGGGGACCTTCAGGACTGTCCAACTCAGAAATTGTTTATACTTAGTGTACGTGAAGGTCTTCACTCGGACTTTAATTTCCCAAAGCAGTAAGACGCGCTTTTCAGCCAAATTTGAGAAAATCGACTTTGAAAAATGTGGAGGACACTTATATACATTTGATAGAAAGCAATGACTAACGAACAGCGTAGGCCAGTGCATAGCGAGAGTGTTCGGGTAGACGCGGACCGAGTCGGTCGTGTTGCGGATCTCTACCAGCTTTTTCTGACTTTTTGTTATCGCCTGCGGTTTTGTAGCGATTCTACTCGATAGTGTAGTTGATACTATAGTGTGGCAGTGTTATGCCATCCTAGTGCTGTGAGATAATATCCCGCTAATTCACAAATATCATCCATTCTTGTTTTCCTTTTTGTTGGGGTGGAATGCCCCAGCGACGCCAAGCTCGATGGCGTCGTCTTGGGGCTTGAAGCGTGGCCTCTCTCCAGATGATTCTGATTCTAGAAGATCTCTCTCGGCCCTATATCCGAGGTCCAGTATGGCAAAAGTGCCGAAGCTGCACACGCTGATGCTGGATAAGATCTATAAAAACTTCTTAAAGGAACAAAATGCTAAGAAGACGACGAGTAGGTTAATTCCTAACCTCCAAGCGGCACATGCGACGAATTCACCAGCGCCCCCCGCTGATGATGGACAGGAGGCAAACACTTCTCAAGACTCTACTATACTGGCTGAGATATGGGAAACTTCCAGGAAGACCTGTAAGTCGCAAAATGATCATCCTCCATAGCGGAAACCCTCAGTACGGTGAACAACAGATTTCTCCCCTTGTCACGTGAAGATGAAACCGACATGGATAACAATACCCCATCTCCGGAGATAACATCGAACTAAGGTGGAAAACCTTCCAAGCCCCCGCCTATCTACACTAAAGGCACCTCATTTGGGTTTATTATCGATTTAGCTAACGCCTTAGGCATCCCAAAGTCCAAATTTAATATCAAAGAGGCTGATAAGGAAAGTCACACTATTTTTACTAATAACCTGGACCACCACCGCTGTCTGGTAGCAAAATTGGTTGAAGTAGGCATCCAATTTTTTATATTTACGCCCAAAAGGCCAGAAACCTAAATCCATCCTAATCAAGGGCATTAAGGGGAATTTTGACCTGGATGATATCAAAAAGGAAATTACTGATGTACGCATTCCTAACCTAGAAGTTTTAAACATTTCCAAGTTTACTTTCAACAAATCAATTCCTGACAAATTTCATCACTTAGTTCAACTGTCAGCAAGCCTTCAAAATTGCTTAAGGTTAAGGGGGTAGACACGGGTAATGCAGCGCGCTGTATACCGACACAATCTGGCCCGAAACATGGGTTTGGGAAATTACGTTGTTTGTCCTTATATGAGCAGATTTTGGGCTGGGCAAGGTCTCATTCGAAAGAGGAAGGTTCAGTGCAGCGCGCTCTGGTCATGGTTCGACGAGATTGTGTTGATATCTAATAATATGAGCGTTCAAAGTAGAGCAAAAGTCGACAAAATATACTCGCAAGAATCCAAGACTCTTTTAAGTCACTAAAAGTGTTTTGTGACTAAAATGATGACCAGAGCGCGCTGCATTGAACCTTCCTCTTTCGAATGAGACATCACCCAGCCAAAAATCTGCTCATATAAGGACAAACAACGTAATTTCGTAACTGCATTCCTAAAGTATGAGTTCCGCCATATTGGCGATAATACAGAGCAAGTCACGTGACAAATTTAGTTGAGCTAGTGGATACGAGATGGCGCCTACTCGGGAGGACTGCCAACGTGGAATCATAGCAAAACTGAAGCGTTAGCTGGATATATATGCCACAGTAAAAGCGTGATGCAGTCAATGTATGCATTTTCGGACGATTGTAGGTTAGGTTATATGCATTTTAGGCATATATTAACCAGGAACTGCTGAGAATTGTATACATTTACTAAATCAATGGTTTTACCGTGACACATACATCACTTGAAATCGCTGTCGAATTTATGTTATAATTATATGATCACATTATTTAAAATAAGAAAAGAGAAATTGGAACTTTTTTACTAATACTGGAAATATTGATTTACTGATATATTTTCAGAATGTGGAAGTTCTGGCAATTATTTGCAATTATTGCTCTTATTATTATTCTTCCGACTATTGTATGTAACATGTAACAAGGAAAAGTCTCCAAATCGGTCAACAGTTGACTCCCTGATTTTTTTTTGTTATTCTTTACGGTCCTATGCAGAGATGGGCATTATTTAAATAAAAGAATATACTTCCAAATGGCCCCAGTGGCCGATCGACACGAGGTTTCGGGGAGGGTGTGAGTACCCTAAATCTAAAATTCTGTTTAGCTTCGGATATTTAGTTTCCTTTGATTATTCGAAGGCCTTTCATCTTCAGCTTCGAATACTATTTCATCTGTCATCGTATTTTTATCCTAAGATCGTATGCAGATATATTGGCCGGTCGATTCGTTTTCGTGAACAGCGATCGAGGAGAAATCAGTCACCACCATCTGACGATCGTGGATTTGTCAGTTGGAGTTCTGTGGGCACCGAAGGGTATATCTGAATACGATCTTAGAAGCTCGAATAACCGACGAGAACCTTTGTGGTGCGAGCGACGCGAAATCACCGTTGCTTGGTGATGTGTCATCGATTACAGTAAAGTCTCGTTACGGTCTCGGCAAAGAGGAGATATAATAAGAGGCGTCACTCGACAAGGACAGAAATAAACTGGGGAAATCACTAGACAACCAATTTAAATGTCCATTCGGCATGGATCGGTAAACTTCGACAATAATCAGCCAACTGCGGTAAGGTAGATTTAGTTGATTTGAATATCCCGCTCGAATAGACAACCAATTTAAATGCCAAGGTCAAGTAAGGACTTCAAACGTTCCGCCCGGAATGACGTCTCTTATTATATCTCCTCTTTGGTCTCGGTTTGGTGTACACGATACGGACTTTTCGCTATCCCCACCACTTCTGTTTCAGTCTTGTCCGGCGAAGGCGAGAGCGAGATGAAACGAAAGCGAGCGAAGGCACTGAAAGCGAGTCAGGACTGTACGAGCAGACGACGCGTTGATATTTTGTCTCGCTCCGTCTTTCGGACACCTGACACTCCGTCCTTTGTGCGCGCGACAGGCGTGCGCGATGGTCACAAGCGCTTACGGCGGCACGGGAACCGCTTCGCAAATCTTGAGGCAGGCCCGGCTCAAGTCTTTTTTGCGCTCTAGGCGAACTTGTCAAATTGCGCCCTTTATTATAATACATTTATTTGAGATTATTTATGACTTTATTCTGAAAAAATAGATAACTGCTAGGGCGTAAGGTTGACAAGAGGTGCAAAATGGTCTTTTCATTGTTGGCATTGTTAAAAATAAATTTGTAAATGAAATACTACAAATTGTACTACAACGGTTTTATACTACGATTAAAAATTAAGACTAAGGACATCAATGTACTCAAATAAATGTATTATAATAAAGGGCGTAAAAAAGACTTGAGCCGGGCCTGCGTCAAGAATTTGCGAAGCGGTTCCCATGCTCACGGTAAAGGTCGATTTACACTATACGGCACGGACCGGCACGTACCGGCACGGCGCGGTCCGTCACCGGCACGACAAAACATTGTAACATGCGTTTTAAATGGGACTGTTTACACTATCCGGCACCGACCGGCAACGTTCCGTCTACGGCACGAACCGACGCCAGCCGACATTGTCGCGAAGAATGTTTTGCCGGTTCGTAACGGTCCGCGTCGGAACGTTTCGTCGCGTGTCTGACAGTGTAAACCAGTAAACGGCAGAGACCGCATGCAGCACAGGTTGCTTCACGGAACGACGGTTGCTTCTTGTTTTTGTAACCCAGGTTCAATGCATTTCAGCAATTCAAAAAATTTGCATTGCGACATTCTGAAGTACTGATAAAACTTATCATCGTATTTTAATAATTCATTGAATAAAGTCCAATACTCCCCATCGACTTTTCTCTTTTTCAATATTGGGTGTACCCAAATTCTATTTCGCTTTTTTCCCCTTTTTGCTGCGGCATCCTCTTCGTCTAAAAGTAAGGCTAGGAGAACCAATTCCTCGTCACTATCTGATTCGCTCATTTCGACTTCTAAACGTGAACTGCCGGACTGTTGCCGGAGCAGTGTAGATGCATGCATAATATTACGTGTCGGTGACGGACCGCGCCGTTGCCGGTACGTGCCGGTCCGTGCCGTATAGTGTAAATCGACCTTAACTCGTAAGCGCTTGCGACCATCGCGCACGCCCGCCGCACACGCAAAGCATTCCATCTCGCTCCCCCTTTCCGCCAGAAAGAAGCGAGAAACTCACACTTGGAATTAGGACTCCGTCCACGAAACGGGCTCACCGCCGGTCCCGAACAGCGAGCGGCTAACGAGATTTTACTAGAAACAGAATTTGTTTATTTTTCATCGTATCGATATGACAGTGACACAAATGGATTCCTGGCATTCTCCCGATTAAATTGACAAAAAATAATTTAAATCGGACTATTTTTAACGAAACGGGCTTTCAATCGTGCAAACAATGTTTCACGTAATTTCCTTCAAAATATGGTCCAAATATTATAATTTTTTAGGCCAATTTGATCGAGAAAACATGAGGAATTGATGGACGTCACTTTTGCAAAGATCTGATTAAAAATGCAGAACTGCAGATTTGTCACTGCTTAGTGCGCAACATTGTATGGCCCCGCTAGTTTCGAGCGTCGAAACCCACGAAACTCAGCGAGTCGTATGATTGCCAGCATGAAGGACAAGAGGAGACTTTCCATGGCGAAGGAAAGTCAGCCTTCTATAGAACTCAAATCAAGAAAGACTTTGCTGACAGATTTTATATTCACGTCAAATAAATACTTTAATTGTAAAATTTAGACGACGAACTATTGTTGAATTTCGCCAGTTCTTTCATATGCATTACTTGGTTGGGAATTCCTGATCCCAAAGTTTCATGCATTTCCGTATTAGAAATGTTGCTTCAAGTCTTGATTCAAGTCATCATTGCTTTTTCTCGTACATAGGTCACAAATGACGCGACTTTGGTTTCCCAAATAAATTCACATTTATCAGGGCCCTCGCCCGAACCGCTTGACAAGGAGACTGAATGACGTAAACCGAGTGCGAGTGAAATAGCAGCGCACCAGCGAGAGACCCTCGGTCGACGGCGACTTGAGTCATCGAGTATTGAATATGAAAATGTTCATATTTCTCATTACACCTTGATAAGAGTGTTACCACCGATGGATTGGTGAGTTTATGTCCACGAAAATGAGTCGGGACGCGAAGCAATTCAGTCTATTTTTTCTTATGAATACATGATTAGGACACACACTACGTTCACCAAAACTGGACCGAATTGCTCCATGTTTGGCATCATTTTCATCGAGAAACCCTAAACACTCCATTGGTAATACTTTCATCAACAGTTATCAAAAACATAAACATTTTATCTGGTCCGTCGGTTTTATTACTCTCGGCTGTCAACGGGTGGTCTACTCGGGCCCGAAGTTCCTCGCTCGCAGCGAGAAAGCAAAACAGTGGGGTGGGTAGGTCTTTCCCGATAATCCGAGCCTAACCATTTGCGTACTTCACACTATCGTTTATTAGCATTTATACGAGGTGATTCGCTAGCTAAAATCGTCAAATGCGATGCTTGCCAACAATCATGTGTCTCGCTGAGTTTTGTGGGCTTCGAAGCTCGAAACCAGCGGGGCTATACAATGTTGCACACTAAGCAGTGACGAATCTGAAGTTCTGCAATTTCTAATCAGATCTTTGCGAAAGTGACGTCAATCGATTCCTTATGTTTTCTCGATCAAATTGGCCCCAAAAATGATATAATTCGGACCATAATTAAGGAAATTAATAAACAATAAATGTAGAGCGGCTACTTCATTCTTTTGCTCTACATTTGTGAACTTTTTATCATCCTTCCGAAGCATTATTATTACGCCGTAACAGTATCTTCAGGAAATCGGGTATAGCATATAGGTCATATTTTCTGTCACTTCGAGGAACCGACCACATAATAATCACGCGCATCCAGCCTGCGCATTTTCAGCAGCGGATTTCACGACCGGATTTTCTCTCCTCGAAGTGACAGAAAATATAACCTAATTGCTATACTCGATTTCCTAAAGATGCTGTTGCGGCGTAATAATAATGTTTTGGAAGGATGCTAAAATGTTCACAAATGTTTCGTAAAAGAATGAAATAGCTACTAAACATTTGTTGTCATATAGCATATACTTAGGTTATATTTTCTGTCACTTCGAGGAACCGACCATATAATAATCACGCGCATCCAGCCTGCGCATTTTCACTAGTCCAATTCAACATCCAACACAATTTTATATATAATGTTTGTTCATAACTGCTTTCTGCATAGGACGTGTAATAAGTGTATTTCATGTTCTGTTTCGTTGCTTTGCTAATAAAAAAATGTCTAACCTAACAAACTTCATTTTCTGGGGATATCCCCTCATTTATTTTCCGTTTTCACTCATATTTCCTTACCGCTAACGTCGAATATTGTAGCATAAGCACATTTTAAGTAATTAAAATGTGCAATGAATTTTCTACGCTTGCAGTACCAGCCGACTTTCCGTTTAAACTTTTATAAGTACAACGCAACGTAACAGCTGAGAATTTCTTTCCTTATTCAGAATAGAATACGGAAATAGCAAACAGCTCCCTCTGGCGTCACCAGGCAGCCGCGTATCTATGGGTATTACCATTTCTGTGCAGAAAAAACCTGCTGTAATACCGACCTGCCAAATCGGCCAGGTCACGTGACGTGTCTACCCCCTTAAAACCCTGGCGTACCAGAGGGTCAAGTGGGAACATCTGCGTAAGCAGACGCTGTTCCAATGTAGGAAATGCCAAAGGCTGGGGCATGCAAGCAAAAACTGCCACCTGCAGTATAGGTGCGTAAAATGTGCTCAATCGCATGAGCCAGGAAAATGTACCATCAACCACGATGATAACAGAGAGGCCCTTAAATGTGCTAACTGTGGCTCTTCGGGTCATCCGTCAGATTCGTGTCCATTCATCAAATTCGCCCTGCGCCAAAAAACGTCCATAATGCGAAACATATGCCTAGTACCTCTCAAAAAGTCAACAAGATTTCTGCGACAGTGAGAAGTAACCTTTCATTCGCGCAAGCGTTCTTAAGAAAATCTCCGGGGCAACGCCACAACAGCGCCAACTGGCTAAGGTCTATGCCGGAAGATCGGCTACCTTGTACCACGACATCATACAGTACCATCCCTGATCAACAGCCTTCCCGCTGCGAGCCCCCCCCCCCTCCCCAGCTGTGTTGGAGAATTAAAGAATGAAATCGCAGCTCTTGTAGCGTCTCAGTTCCAATCCCTAGCCGCAAAAATTGCGGCTAATACTGAAAAGATTGATTTTATGTTCAACTCCCTTTTCTCCGACTAATCCAAAGGCAGGTTCTTCTCAAATCAATCAAATTAATATTGCAGCCGTTAACGTCAACTCGATTATGGCTCATCACCGCAGACTAGAATTGAATCAGCTCATTACTAATCACAATCTTGAGAAAGTGCTTTTGTCCGAAACTAAACTCAATGTAACGCATAGAATATCCCTGACGGATCATGACATCATAAGAACGGACAGACCCAATGCAACCCGGGGTGACGGCACGGCAATTATTATTAAGAAGAACATTCCATATACTGTGTGCAATTTCCCTACCTCAAAATGGAACGCAATTCTTGAATTTACAATAGTTAAGTTATTAACGGGTGGAAACAATAACCTATATATTATTAGTGTATATGCCAGGAATAACAACAGCGATCTTTTTATTAAAGAGCTAAACGGGCAGTTCGATAGCCTTAAGTTACAGAACAATAATAATTATTTTATAATTGCGGGCGACTTTAACGCAAGGAGAATGGCATGGGGCGATAGAGCCGATAATCAGCGAGGTATTTACATGGACCGATGGGAACTATCACATCGTACCAAATTTAAGCTAAAAATGTCAACCATAGGATTAAACGCCTTCAAAAACGTAAGCGCCATTTGATCTCCCTGCTGCTCCACCTCCACATCATTGATCCCTACTCGAGACTACCGGCTACCCGGCTAGCTAAAGAGTCACTCAAGTTTATTAACAAAAACTTGCAGTCGGAATTTAAACTAGCGATTAAAAAATTCTGGACCAACCTCATTAAGAAAATAGACCACCGAAGGCCTGAATCTTTTTTCCCAAAAATCAATGCCATATTCAAAGTCAAGCTATGGAATGGGATAGAATACCTTCATATTGGCCTTGACGATAAGAACATCGTCCAGAGAAGCCGGTGCGACACCTCTAATGCTGTTACTTCCAATAATAATTACACATTCTCGGACACATATGAAAAGTTGAATATTATTGGTGCATTTTATGAATCTATAAACTCACTGTACCTTTCATTCCCTCAGCCAACAACAGGATCTTAGGTGGCTCCTGCCAAGCCTTTTGTTCTACGATAGGAATGGCAGCAAAAATTTTTCTTACACTGATTAATGTAAACAATTAGTACAAAAAAATTCAGCTTTAAATATATGACCGCGGCGGAGAAAATTAATGTTGAATTGTACACGCCGTGTGAACGTAACTCTGCGCAGTGCGTCGCGCCGTACCTTTGGTGGCTCCTGCCAAGCCTTTGTTCCACGATAGGACAGACAGCAATCGTTTTTCTTCCATTTTGTGA
This sequence comes from Andrena hattorfiana, assembly GCA_944738655.2. NCBI lineage: Eukaryota > Metazoa > Arthropoda > Insecta > Hymenoptera > Andrenidae > Andrena > Andrena hattorfiana. Next base: position 10,879,778 of record OX122895.1, read on the forward strand.
TTAAAACTACCACCAAAAAATTTCAGCTTTAAACATTTTGGTCAATGGATTTCATTTTTTTTAACATGTTTATAGGAGTGGCAGTAGCATGCCGTTCCGCAACTAAAGTGGCAGCAGGTCATTTTTCGGTGTTTATGGTGTCTATTATTAGTACAAAAATTTTCAAATTTAAACAAATATGGATTTTGCACAATATTTTCTTACATAATTGACACGCTGCTGATAAGCATTGTTCCGCTGGTGCGCTGGCAGGAGGTAGTTTTGTGCATATGTAGCACAAATATAGAAAAACAAAAGATAAACTAATTTTAAAAGAATTGGCAAAAAAATGAGTCGCTGGCTCCCAGACTATTAGTATTTGCCAGCGCCACCGAAGGTCTACTCTTTCAAACTCTTTATCGCAAGTATCAGGTCCCAGTCTTGTTCGTATATATACAAGTTCCAAGTTTATTCCTTCGGGTCCCTGGCATGGTAGGGACCGTCCGTTGTAGCTCTACTGATGAGTCAGTCTGGCTGACTGACGATGGTCCCAAGACGAGAGAAGAAACGACCACAACGCAAAAAAAAATGCCAATCCATCCTGCCCTTCCAATAAAAGTGCTCCATTGCGCTTTAACTGGCCTTTAGGGATTTACGATTACGCCGGAGTCGACGGGGCAAGAATAAAATCCCTTTCTCGTCCAGGAACGGCGACGGTATTCCGGACATTTTATATATGTATCCAAGATCTAAAGGCAGAATATTTGCCGAATGCCGAATGTGTGGGAGGTATTCTGCCTTTAACGTAACAATTACAAAAGTCGGTGACATTTAGAAAAAACAACTAAGTGTTATATGAATTTAGAACTTGTGGCGCGATACCTGTACACTCATACGCTCATTCTCACGTAATCCAACCATTCCTACATACACACTCATCCCCTCGATTTACGCGATACTTTGTATACACGTTCACAGAATTACGCGGTCAGAAAATATGTCTTTATTATATGAAATTAAGTAGAAGTGCTAAACATTTCGGATAATGAGGATAGTAACTTCGAACCAATTAAAAAGAAAAGGTTGACTGCTTTGGAATACAGTACTGACAGCGACAACGAATATAATTGAATTTGTCTTTCTGAACTTTCATTGTCATTCTTTTTGTGCAAATATGTAAAATAAATATTTTTACAACGTGCATGACCTTTTCTCTTACGTATTTGTTTTTTTTTGTACTGGCAGACTCCATTTACGCGTTTCTCGATCGCGTAAAAAAACACACGTGGAACGAATATCTACTCTACGTAAATCAGGGGACGAGTGTATTACCGTTTCATTTTAACATCCGGCGTCTAATTGTATGGCAGAGTCAGCTAAGAAAGCGTTACTAATGAGTTCACTAAATAGACCCAGGATGGAACGCAGACATCTTTTCTTTCCTCCATTTGCGCCCTCCCTTCTACCTTTCAAATTCTAACTCATTCCTTCATACACTTATGAAACTTTTTAAAATTCAGGGCTTGAAGGAACTTTGATGTTTGTGTACCACATTCTTAAGGAAAATTGCGGCTTCTTAAATTCACCCATTGGTTTCAGTATATATTACATACTTGCAATGCATACAACGCTACTGACTATGCATTTATGAAAAATTCAAATGAAAATTATGGACTTTGAAAATTATGCAAAATCGGAAATAGTTTTCAAAAAAGGAAAACTACTTCATCTAAATAAAAACCGAAATTCGTAATTCGAATAACAGTTTAAAGTAAAAGGAATCCATCGAATTAAGCCACAAAGACACCATAATCAACACTTGTCACTCGGAGATATTTAAATGAATTTTTTCAAGTCACTTAATCTATACAATTTATAATTGAGGTAAATTAGAACACTATTCCTATTACTTTGAACAATTACCTACATTTCTCGAGAATTCCTAAACTCTTTGGTGGACTCATCAAGAAGACTAATAGAGGTTTATCTTAATTAACGCTATTTGCTATTCCTACTCAATACGTCCGATGGTGAGCTTAAAACTTGCAAAAAGTTCGCATTTAGCGGCATAAATCCTGTAGTGGCGAATGAGCAAGATGTCTTCACAACTCGATCTGCTACAGGAAATGGAAATATCGATTTCACGTACAAACGGGGTAAAACAAACTTCCTACATGGGCTTCGCCTCTCAAAGAAATTTGCTGCACTCTGGCGACCAGTTTGGGTCCCGCACCTTCGTGGTCACTGATACGTAGTGCTTTCGTCGTAGCTATTTCATTTCAGCACACGTATCCTGCGCGATCGCTACTGATACGTTGTATCACTCTGCCCTCACTCGTGTGTCTTATGTACACAGCCATCCTTGCGGACAGAGAGCAATCTGGCAAGTAGATTCCAGATTTCAGTGCCTGCCACACGTTGCCACGACGGTCGCGGCACCAAAAAGGAATTACTTTCGAAACGTAACAGACACACACGGCTCATGATAATTAATGTTCCTGAGTGTCGCCTCTACTGTTTGCTTCTTTACTTACACGCTTCTGCAGGAAACATTGCAATGACACTGTAGGAATATCTTATTCGTATGCTTTGTTTCCACGACATCCCGTTTGGAAGGTAAGGAATAATAAAGGATAAAATATGAATTTTAAAAGAAATATGATGCATGCTATTCTCAAGGAAAATTCCGATACATTCCAAGCTTACTTTATTGGCTTCTAAAGAGTTTAATATCTTATTGGATGAAAGGGATGAGACAGTATGAGAAACATATACACGGTCAAACAGTCTTCTTATTTGGTTTTTAACGTTTTTATTTTATTAAAGTTTTGGTACTGTCGCTACTAAGTGCTTATCCACATTTCATAATCATATCTTATTCTTTATGTCTACTCTGCTGACTATGTGGCCATGCAGCGATCCAATCAATATCATTGTAACAGTTTAAACTATAATTTCCTTTTGCATTCTCTTAAACTTTAATATTCTTAGAATTCTTTCCCACCAAATTAAGATGAAATTGAAACCAATGCAGTAGATTTTTTGCGTTTTTTTATAGAATGTATTCGAGCATTCAAATGACAATACCTAGATATTTTTTTAGCGATTCATTTTTTTCAAGTTTGTCCGTGAAAGTAATCATAAATTATTCGTCTGATCAATTAGCAATGTTGTCTCTACATTAACAATAATATTTTCTATCTTTACAAGTATTATTTTTGTAATATTTTGAAGAAAAGCTTTAAAAGTAACCCTTATATGTATACTATTTTTACATTTTTCTTTACAAGCATATCATTTTTTAACAAATCAATAATTGATTACTTACATTCTTTATTGTATATTTATAACTATTAGTCTATAATTAAATTGTTTAGAAGAACAGACATTTGAGTGTTTCACCGAGGAATAATCGTAGGGTATGGAGCCCAAATTTCGTCCCCGCGCCTAATTTCGTCCCCCTGTATTTCTCGATTCCTATGGTTGCATTTTCATTGTCATCTGGTGGTAAATGTTGCATTAGTATACGTCAGTATTCTGACAGACTTACAAGTAACAAGTTAGGTGTGTGTGCGTTTGCGAAGGAGAAGAAGATTTTCGAGCACGGTAAGTTTTTACAGACTTTAGTATGATAGCACGTTACTCGTAGAAGTGAATATTATTTCGAATTCGAAGTTATAGCACTTTTTCGGGCATATTCTGTAGCTCCTTATACGCAATAACTTTGATGGCAATCACTCGCGTGGTCTGTTAGAGAGATCACCATATTGAAACTGCGCGAATTCCAAATTTCGTCTCCAGCAGGTGTCCTATTTTCGTCCCCGGAACTCTAAAGGAAATTGAGAACGATTTTCTACAAATTTGTTACTTATTATTTCAATTTGAAATAAAAAGGGTTGAAAGATGAACAGGTACAGGAGCGAAGTATCTTTTATCGGTTTTCCAGTAATTTTAGTAGAAATGTTTAATGTTTTGTAGATGGCGAAACTAAAATAGTGGAATGAGGAGTCTTAGGAGTTTTATAAACATTTTCGTGGGGGACGAAATTAGGAACACTTTTTTCAGATATCACATTTTGCACGTTTCCACATTTTGTTCATTATCTCGTATTGACATGACGTAATTACGTAATTACGTAGAAACGTTCAAAGATAATTCATGCCAAGTGCCAGCCCATTCTAATATATTATACTCCCTCTACGGGGTCAAATACAAATGGGGACGAAATTTGTGCCCTTTACCCTACATCGTCACCACGTGTAATAATTTAAACATTCTAATAACCCACTGTGCTTACACCTCCCCATAAAAAAGTAAAACTATAAATTTTGTTAAAACAAAATTAAAAAACATTTATTTTTCAGATTTCTTACCGTATAATGAAACTGATATATACATAAGAATAGTATTACATTCGTGCAATTACACTTTTTAACAGTAATTTTGGTCTGTAAGAATCAATAGCCGTTTCATATAAACTTTTATGTGCTGACACCGAATCCGTAAATTGTTTGTCGCCATCATCCTCAGTTTTCGAGGAAATCGGATTTGAAAAAAAATTGGAATTTTAAAATTTGAACATTTTTAGTGTTCAAACAGTAATAGTTATTCGGTTGTTTGTTTCTGTCAAATTATTCTATGAACCCTCGCGAACGTAACGATATAAGTTATTATTGAATTAGAAACATATAAATATGTTTGAAGAACGATCAAATGGAAAAAGACACCCGGAATGTACCAATTTTTGCAGATATTTTTCTATATATTTCAAAAACTAAGGGTCTAAGAGAAAATCTAACTACTCCACGCGATGCAACAGACATTTTTCCTCCAGAAACCATCGGCAGAAGTGATAAAACACCTTTTGTTTACAATACAGAAACGAAAGAATTTGGCAAAATGTGCGGCGCGGACAGTGATAGTCAATGGCGCGTGGGCCACTCAGCGTTACAGAGTCGCGTAACGCGCGTGACTACCACTGTTCGCGCCGCACGTTTCGCCAAACTCTTTCCTTTCAGAATTGAAAACAAATGGTGCTTTACCAGTTCTGCTGATGGTTTCCGAAGGAAAAATATCTGCTGCATCGCGTGGAGTAGTCAGATTTTCTCCTAGACCCTTAGTTTTTGAAATATATGTCTATATATCTGTCTGGAAGTCTGCAAAAAATGGTGCATTTCGGGTGTCCTTTTCCATTTGATCGTTGTTTAAACATATTTAAATGTTTATAATTCAATAATAACTTATATCGTTGTATTCACGAGGGTTCATAGAATAATTTGACGGAACAAGCAACCGAATAACTATTACTGTTTGATCACAAAAGATGTGCAAAGTTGAAAGTTTGTATTTTTTTTCGAAATCCAATTTCTCAAAACCTGAGGGTGATGACGACAAACGGTTTGCGGATTCGTTTTCAGTACACGAAAATCTATAAGAAACGGCTATTGAATATTACAGAACAGAAAAAAAGTTCAATTTTGTTGGACAATGTTATTAAATTTTCCAGGTCTCGCGAAGGCCTCTGTCTGCAAGGTAACGACAAATTTATACATAACAAACCCAAGATAGTAATAGTTTAGCCACACTGACCTGACTGCAACATCCTGCCAGCTGAAGTTACAGCAAACATGCACATCGATATACTTGTATAGTAAATACTGAATGAGTTTGGTCCGAAAACCTAGTTAGGGCAACTTAAACTCTGTCTTTGCTGTACTCGAATACACTCCTACGTTTGCATGCCGGGGTTCTAAGCCGCAATTCTGAGGCCGAAATCGTCGGAAGCGGAAGCTACCCGGGGTTTTTGATTTGTGCACGGCTGACCGCGTGTGCGGGCGTAGCAGCAAAACAATAACAGAAAATTGGCCACCCTAACTTTCACGAGTGTCAGGCGGAGCTTGTTGCGTTGTTTGCTCTGTTTGGGCTACGTCCTGGCCTTTGGGGCTGTGCATGTTGGATCATATATAAAGGTAAGCGGACCGCAGTTAGCTACACACCGGAAATCGTTTGAGAGTGAGTAGAACAGAAGACCGTGAGCAACAAAGATAGACAGGCAAGAAAGGAAAACGGATATGTATTGTTACGGTGCTTGCACGGTACACTTCGCTGGCTTAGCACTGTTAGCCGAGGTATTCATATGATAGCGATGCCTTCAGCATCAAAGCCTTAAGTTTTTTACTGTGGTTTTATTAACGCTTCGAGTGACACCGACGCGTTTTTTGAAAAATATTTGCTACAGAAACAAAGCATCCGAGTGACATTGAGATTCGACTCATTTTTATCAGAGAAGCCTGGCCAATCCATTCATAATATTCTCATGAAGATCTAATAGAAGGCATAAAAATATTTATTTTCATTATGTAGATGACTTATCCCGTGTCGGCTGCATGCAAACAAACATTCAGTGACTCCTGAAAAATACTTTCGATACTTCTCAGCATATGGGGTAAACGATACAGTTATCGACCAGTGTACAGAAATTGACCACTTCAAATTTCTGCCGCCATAGTCTAATGAACCTGAGCGTTTCCACATCAATGATGCACTTTGATAAGGAAAAGACAGTCCTACCTTTCGTTTTAATCAGCAATCGATGATTTCAGTAGAAGCGTTCCACCGTAAGATCGTCGGAAAGGAAAACGTGTAATTTCAACTCTCAAAGAAGGTAAGGGCGTAGCGGGCACCTTTAGAACAGCGACTTCTTTAATGACTGTATAATCATCGTTCAATTTTATTTGCCGTGAATGCCGTTGATCCTAATAGGTGACAAGGACCCAATGTTAACATTCGTCATACGTCTAGTCCTATCGAACGTGATTATCTTATGTTTTGGGGGGTGTTCAATAACTAGTTTGACGAATGCGCAGTAATAAAGTTATTGATCACTCGTAATTTTCGTGCTGATATACTGCGATGAAAATTAATTTAGATCTTTGGAGGCACGGGGCAACATGCCCTGCTTTTATATGGTTTCGGGTATAAACCTCCGATGACTGCTGATTTTTCATTGGTCCAGAGGTTGGTTCGATAATTCGGAGGTCAAAGGCGTTTGACGAAAGAAAAAAAAAGAAAAGAAAAAAAGCAAAAGAAGAGAAAGAAAAAGGTAAAGAGATGCAAAGAGAGGGTGAAGGAGAAGAAGAAGAAGAAGAAGAAGAAGAAAAAGCAGGTCAGAGAGAAATCTAAGAAGCAAAAAAAAAACGAATGAGAAGCCAATGAGACCGCGGCGAAGTGTACGACATACGTCGTGAAAGGTGTACATGAAACTCACCCTTTCCCAATTCAATACGTCTTTGATTTTCATATGTTGGCAGATGGGTTTAATAATAAAAGTGATTTTAAAGTAAAAATATGCCATTTCCTTTTATATTTAGCAAGTGATCAACAACTGCACCCGCACCAGTTAGCAACTATGTCACGACCGGCCAATAACTACAACTTTGAGTTATGTTTCTTTATAATAGCATAATATCGAAACTACTAATTTCACAAAATTTCTTTGATGTTATAATCAGCTTCGATACTTCTCTTCCCACCTGGTGTAACAAAACATCATTTACAAAATTCGAGTTACTTATTCCATAGCGTTTACCTAAACTGAAGCTCTTAAGTGGTCAACTACTGTATCGTTTACCCTATTGACGTTCAAATACAGTACTGCCCGGTTAAAGCCTCGCGGATCAACCCTCCACATTGTTTCTTTAAACAGACCAGCGACCTATCACACCCGGGTTGCCGGCGTACTACTGAAATTTTCAAGTTTCCTATTTTTCATTGCATCTTCCTAGAAATGTCCTAAAAATCCTCCTGATCAGAATGAGTCCAAACGTTACATTATTGGCGTTATTTTTAATGATACGCGATGCAAAATTCATTTGCAGAAGGCAGAATTTATTCCACTCAAATGTCATTCAAAATTGTGTAGAATTTTTATGCAATGAAAAATAGAAAACTTGAAAACTTCAGTAGTGCATGACATGCATACTACGAGTGCCGAACTAATCGCTTCCTCGTCTACTGGTTCACCTATAAAACTTCGTTAAAGCCCGGTTAAATGCTCGCTTTCGGTACCGACCTCGTGAGCCTTAAGAGGGGAAAACAGGCTGCAGGTCGGAAAAAACTAATTTCGATTAAATTAAAAGTTCTTATAAAATATCTTTATTGGCATTAGATAGTAGATACATATTATTTTCAATAAAATTTTTCCCAAAATATCATGCAAAAGTATTGATCATTGCAGCCACAGACCTTCAAAAAAATTTGTTTAAAACGGGCCCACGTCAAGTGTTGCATCGCTAGCACTACAATAACAATTTATAACACTTTCTTAAAATCAGGAGCAATATCTTCAGAGATACGTACAGATTTGGAAAAAATAAAATTTGTTACAAAATAGCGGAGTTTTGAAATGAAAGTGGCAAAAATCAGTAAAAAAATCGATATTTTTTTCAACATTACGAAGAAAGTAATTATCCCCTCGAAAATTCGAAACGCTTAACTGAAGGTAACCTTATTTGCCGTTAGGAAGAAAAATTTGAAGTAAATCGGATGAAAATTAACTGAGTTATGCGTACGCGCAGTTTGGAAAACGGCGTTTCGAGAAAAACGCGTTCAAAGTTTTAAAACGAACTCGATTACCTGCAAACTGCTGAATTCGAGCGTTGTACTACCTGCACCAAACTATCGATTACTCTGTTATTTCCTCGAATTTTACTTCAAGGGCATCCGCCGGCCAAATCGCGCGAAAACATAGGTAAATTTTATGAGTTTTTCTAGAAAAAAAGTATACCATGTATGGGTCTAAAACTTTTTTGCATTTTATTCTGCTACAAATGTAGAGTATAAAACAATTTTTTTATTTCATTTTTACCCACTGCCTCTGATATGTATTGCGTGCTACATCGTTGTACAAAAACTGGCCTGCACTGGCGCCACGATAACTTTAGACAGGATCATCCAAAATAAAAAAACCAAAGATATTACTTAATTACACATATATCGTTATCGCGCTACCCTCATGCAGTGTTCTATAATAACTAGGCGATGATTGCCAAATGTTTAAACGAAAGGGTCCCTGAAACATGGGTTTTTTCACACAAAAATGTTTCGTGAAAAAAATTTTAACTGAACATGATTTAGATGCTGGTGAATGAAAATATGCAAACAAAATTTTTTCGATTTTTTGACCGGCGGATGCCCTTAACCCTTCATGGTCACACTCGGCCCGATAGACCCCCTTTTCAACCAACGTCAAAAGGAAGACGGTACTCAATTCGTCACGTACGTTTCATTATGTTTGTATGTTCACGCATAACTTCTGCATAGGTGTACCGATTTCGATGATTTTTTTATTTAAAAGAGTTTGAAGAGCCGGTCATACCATGTTAATTTTTTTTATTATTATCTAGATATTCTAGAATTATCTAGAAATCCAGTTTTAATGTATGTTCGCGTCTAACTTTGTAACGCGAGTACCGATTTGGATGATTCTTTCATTGTTATATGGAATATGTTCCCCAATTGGTACCACGATAAATGTTTTTTTTATTATTATCCAGATACTCTAGAATTATCTAAAATTCCAGTTTTAATGTATGTTCGCGTCTCACTGTGTCACGCGTGAACCGATTTGGATGATTCCTTTGTCGTTATATGGAGTATGTTCCCAAATTAATACCATAATAAATGTTTTTTAACCGATTTCAAATGAAGGTAACTAAAAATTAAAAAATAAGAAAGTTTTTAAAAAATGTAATAAACCGACTTCAAAGGCGCGCTAAAAAGTAAAAAATAATTTTTTTCCTTATTTAATCTACGGCTCTCATATCTTTTAAGTCGGTGCCTCATCATTTGCACTGTGTAAATCTGACGCCGACTTAAAAAATATGAGAGTAGTAGATTAAATAAGGGAAAAAATTATTTTTTACTTTTTAGCGCGCCTTTGAAGTCGGTTTTTATCTTTTTTAAAAAGTTTCTTATTAACATTGGAGTTTGATACCGATAAGTACCTGGCTTTGAAATGGCATTGACCTGACGTTTTACAGAAATTGGAGGTTTCTTCTTCCGGTAAAGACCGTCAGTTTTTGAATCAGGAAGTCCGTTGATGAGTGGTACCCGTTACAAAAACATCGTTTTTGAGCGTGGGTCATTCGGGCCCATGTGTGACCAATGCGTAAATTTTATCGGAAAAATAAAAAATTTTTATTCTACTTTAATTCGAGAAATTTATTTTATTAATTTACTTCAATAAAATGTAATGTGTATGACTGTGACAATATTTTTTCCCCCAAGTTATATGTGTGTATAATGAGTACGAACACAGAATCCATATGTGTGCCGAATGCGCAGTAGAATACTACATTCAATTCTTTTCATTGTTAAACTACTTTCTTATGAATAAAAAATAATATTAATCATTTAATAATAATAAGAATCATAATAATAATAATAAATAGTTATTTCTCCAAATTAAACATGCTTTTTATTGCACAATTGACCATCTTCAGATCTCAAAATAAATACCTTTTTTGAAACGCACAGTATGAAACTATATTTTCTAAAAGGACTATATCTTTTTAGTATCAGATACAATCTGTACGAAAATTGATTGAAAAATAAAAAAGGTATGGGAGAATGGAGCAATCGCGGTCAGCGGGCAATGATGGTCAATATTGTTATTATAAAACGGCATGTCCGAAATGTGCAATTTCTTTTCTTTACCTTCCACGGCATCATTCGCTATATTGTCGAACGACCTCGCCTTAATCGTTGCTAAGCAACCAAGAAAAACAACCTTTTTTGTGTTTTAAACGTCGTTGATGTTACATTTTGTGTGCACCACGTAAGAGATAAATACTAATTTTGAAGATTTTTTACATTTCACCTTTACGTAAATACAGATATACTATCAAGGCAAAGGTTTAGAATCAAATTTAATATAAATATATTTCATTCATTTATGTAATCTTAAATTTTATCAATAAAAACGTGTGCGGGCAATGATGGTCGCTTGACAGTTAGCGCACGCAACGTGATTAGCATTATTCCCCAGTGTAGATTAAAAATATCTTTCTTCATTAGTAGAATTTTATTCTGTAGATGGCAAAAATACGCCATAGAACAACTGGAAAAGCCAATTGGGCTTCCGAAACGCTTGAAAAAGCAGTGTACAAGTGTATTATTTGCTATCAGTTTGGCCATGATAATAAAATGTGGTTTCGATGCATCTTGTGTGGCCTCTCGGCTCATTCTGAATGTTGTGGATGGGACTCGGCGGATAGATACATATGCGAAAATTTTTAAATTAATGGCCCGCAACGTGACCGCTATTACCCGCAGGTGTGGACAAGGGCGGTCAAACACATCTTTTCTGTATTTTGTAATTTTATTGAATAAATAAATATAATATTAATTATTTTCGTATTCTAGAAATAGGTTGATAGTTTAAGTTTACAAAAAAATCATTTTCAAGAAATATTGCACCTTATATCTTGATTTTACTACACTTATTGCTTAAGTGACGCCATTACCCATTCTTCCCTATGATTGTTTTATTAAAAAACTTATTTTTTCAGGACTTTACACCTTTCCGATTTTTTGGGTACATGTCATTTCATTTCTTACTTAAACGCGACTATTCCATATTCTACAATGTTCAAAATATGTATTATAATGTTTAAGACATGATTGCACTGATACAGTTCGTACGGTAACTGTGTGTTCGTAAGGACACAGTGTGACCATCGCGGAACTTTACAGAAGTGTGACCACGAAGGGTTACTTTAAGGGCGCTTTATTGAACCCCTAAACATTAAGAAAATACACAAACAATCGAGTTTTTCAAACCATCACCCTGGTTTCCTCCTTTAACCTGCCAGTATTGTATCTGGCGTGAAAACATGCCAACGCCACTCGAAGTGTTAATTACGGCAGAATATATAACCAATATCTTTGAATAAAATTACTTATACTCCTAGTATCGTTAGTTCGTTACTGTTTACATTGTCAAAAATAATTTCATTAATGCTATCAATTTTTTTCAGTTTCCGAAATTTACAATAAATTATTTGAACATGCATAAAAGAGTTAAATATGGTAGGTGCGGGATAAGAAGTGAAAATAAATACCTATAAATACAAAGGTAAAGTAGTTTAATAATAAATAAGGTAGAAATGCAACGAATGATGTACGCAAGCAGAAGGCAAGGAACATTGAATTACTTTGAGATAAAATATAGAGTGGATAAAGTAGGAAAAGGTAAGGGAACGCAATGGGAAGAGAGAATTTCATTGAATTAGTCCGCCAAGAAGTGACTATTTTATATCGACGTGCGTTACAAAAAGTAGCACATTTCAATTTTCTTACGAAAAGTAGCATGTTTCGGTTTGCCACTAAAAGAAGCACGTTTCATCGTTTCTGACGAATATTAGCATGTTTGATCTTCCGCCGCGAAGACTAACACATTTGACTGCTTCGCCACGAAGAATAGCACATTTCGTACTGTTGCGGCGAAAACTAGCCCGTTATACTGTTTCGCCACGAAAAATAGCACATATTACCCGATTTGGCCACGAAGAATTGTACGTTTTGGATTATATTGCAGAAACTATCACGTTTCAACGCGTGGTCAGTTTCAAAGAATTCAACTGTTGAAAATATTGGTTAATAAATCATAATTCCATCTAATCTCCAAAAGACAACACATATGAAAATTTTAATTACGTGGCAAACCGCTCAAACGTGCTAGTTTTCGCAGCGGAAACCGAAACGTGATAGATTTCGTGAGAACGAAGGCAAACGTGTTACTTTTCGTAAGAAAATTGAAACGTGCTACTTTTCTAATGCTGTGCTCTCCTTTGTCGTCACTATTATTCTGCAATGGCGATGTCGATGCACTATGAAATCCATTGAATGCTGCAAAAAACAAAAGGATCGATCACTGGAATCTGGTACAAATACAAACTGAGTTATTTGCAACGCCAAATAACGAACTCTTGTGATTCGTGGTTGAATGGTTTGACTGTTTTATTAACATCAAGAAACCGTGGAATACCTATTTTCACCCTGCTTTAGTAAACACTTAAAGCGCACCAACGGTAAATGCGTTTCTCAGTCCTGGCTGAAACAATGGGTATTGTTATAATTTATTAATAGTACCAAGAAAATTATCAACGTACGATAAAATCATAAAATACACGGAATTTTTGAACTTACTAAGGTAAATTGTAAATTCATAATGGATTATATTTTAATTCGTACTCAATACTTTAAGGGGGGAACATCAATCGAAGAGCGTGAATTCATTTTCGATTTTAAAATCGGTGCGTTCTTCAAATTGTCACCATTATGTCAGTTTTCGAGTTTTTCCTGCGAATCGAGGTTCATTAGCTGCGCAATTCCCTAAAAAAATCTTTTTGGTTTTTCTTTCAGATAACTACATAGTATAGTCGCTGTGTTGCACGCCGCACAGAAGCGGAGCGCCTGACAATAATTATATAAATAAATCTTGGAATTAAAATTTTTACTTGCTAACTAATAGTTTCTCCTTTTGTTCATGAGTATAAAAAAACACCCTCACAATTTTAAATGCATCCTCTGCTTAGTTTCCGAAAATATAGTCAAATATTTGGTGAACCCAATTTCTGCTCATTGATTGCCCCCCCCCCCCCCTTCAGTGGTTTGATCAATTATTTCAATAATATGGAGCAACTTCGTAGTGTTCTCCAATAATGTATTTTTAATGTAAGTATGGCTAGATGTTACAATTCACAATTGTTCAGTGTTATATGTAGGTATGAGTTATAATTGTATTAAGTTATTATAGTTATAAGAGTTAGTCATTCACACTTAGCAAACCAGAATTTTCCATGAAGAGAACACTATGAAGTCACGTCTTCGAAACAGTGATTTTTAAATTTAATTTGCATATTTGCCGGATTCATAAGCTTTATGAATTTACGCTTTGCGAGACCTCTAAAGTCTAAAGGAACTTTGTAGGATTTATTTTCATTTGAACGAGGCCACCAATGTGTAAATGATGTACTTACCTGCTTTTACAGAAATGTAATGAGGGATGATAGAGATACTTTTACTGAAAAGGCTAATTGCAATTTTAGTATGTCTCCAAAAGCGTGTGGCTTCATCAAATGTAAAATTGTATTATGCAGAAATATACATATGCAACATTAAATTATTCTTACAATTAGCGTCAGTCATCAATAAGTGCCGCTAAAGTACCAACTACTTCTCACGATTGGTGATGAGCATAAAATTGTTACGACTTTTTTAAAGTTCAGATGGCGGGGATTCAGCCGCAGTAATACATATTTACTCACGAAATTAAAATATTGTAGGCGGGAACCTATACCATGGCAATTGGTAGTGCCCTAAGCCAGTGGTTCCCAACCTGTGGGCCGCGACCCCCAAGGGGGTGGCGAAGTGATTTCTGGGGGCGCCGCGGTTATTTTTAGTTGACGATTCTTAGCATTTATCTATTTAAATATGGTTACATTTCCATACTCTATTAATGATATAACACTGATTTTTCATCAATGAAAAAAAAGAAGCTCGTCACCCAGGTGCAAGCACAGTCACCACGCTAAATAAGATAATTAAATATACTAAATATCTTTAAGTATATGTAATTTATGTAGTGACATAATTAAATATTATTAAGGTACAATTATATTCTGTAATACCTATTTTTAATGTGTTTTCTTTACTTTCTTAAATTTTCCTTACCTTATATGGGGATTGGGCAGGTTATTTGAATATTATAAAAGGAGGTCACGAGTCACGACTCAAAAAAAGGTTGCGAAACACTGCCGTAAGTCAAGTAATGTGAAGTCAACTTCTAACACTGTTCGACAAAAAAGGTGATTTTGTGTAACCTTAATAAATTATTGCTTGCTTAGAATTTATTGTAACTCTTAAAGTAATATATGTATTTTATACATTTTTTCTTGCAGAATTCGAGTGTTTAATCGAATTTTGTCTAGGGCCTACCATTATTTTTATATATTAGCTTGAATATATCCAAAATAGGCTTTTTTGGCATGTTTAATCTTAATCTTCTCAAAATCCTGACGTGCTACGCCATTTTCACGGCCAAATTCGTTTTCAGCGGACAAAAATTCATCGGAAACCATATATTTCATTCAGGTTAAAAAACCTTGTCAGACACTGTAATCGAAGGTAGGCGGTCAAAATCAAATGAGCTGAGTGTATATGTCGTTGTTTAATGCCCGTTGTAGATCGTAACACGTGTTGCCCGTCGAGAACGTTATGCGGACATTGATGTAACAGACGATCGATATGTGACCAGTCATGTTTATTTCAATGTGATGCAAAAACGTCCGTTGTAAAGTTCCTTTATTTTAACGCACGCATTTCCCTTTCATAACTGATGTAACAATATCATTCACAAATGCGTCTGTTCTAAGGTCGGTTGTTCTAACAGACATGTGTCCCCAGCTTAATTTCCTTGTATTGGATCGGAACTGACTGATCAGAAAGTAGAAATACGTCAACAATGAAAATTAGCATCGACTCTGATCGCGTGCTCGCAGTCTAATCGAATCGACCGACAAGTTTCTCGGCTTGAAACTTGGCCACGCTCGTGAGAATTCGAACGTGGCACGACTGCACGAACCATCCATGAATCGCGATCCACAGCATTTCACAATTTATCTAATAGCACGTCCCCGGAATTCTGATAGCCATTATCATCCCGCGAGGATCCCTTGCTATTCACCCCATGCACGCGTTGAGTGCTGACTGTATCCGCACGATAATTAGCAACTACGTTAAACCACTGTATAATATTGCCCCGTAGATCCACGGAGTTAAGAGAATGTTAGGGTTCGTTTATTGTCTTCATCTTATGGAGTGAAAGTAACGCTCACAGTGTGTTGAGTAATGCGATAGTTATGCGGGGATTGAGCCTTGTTGGACTGAAAAATAGGTAATTCTTTGTGAATTTTTTTTATAAGAACGGTTCGGCAAATTAATTTGAGGATTGGCAGGCTGTTTTATTATATCTTAAGCTATTGTTCTGAATTTTTATGTAGCATTGAGAACAGAAGATAGCAGGTATGGAGTGCTGACTGAGAGCATTGAAAAAAAATCGGGTGATTTTGGCGTTGACCGAAAGCGCTGTACGGGTTATCTGAAGCACAAAAAGTACTTTTACTAACAAGGAGAGTATTCCAGGTGTCCGCCTTCGATTGCTTTGATTTTTGGATATGTTTTAGAGGACCGAAAAATAAGATATACGTGTTTTTCTTATAGCGGCCCGTTTTCATATTTAGAGGGTGAAACCACCCCTCAAAACCAAAAAAAAACTAAAGCAATAGGAGGCAGGCACCACCTATGCTCACGAAATTTGAGGGGTGATTTCCCCCTGAACATGATAACAGGCCAAAATAAAAAGACACCTGTTTCTTATTTTTCGGTCCCCTAAAACATATCCAAAAACCAAAACAATCGGAGACGAACACCTGAACATCTTATAACTTTGAGAGGTGGTTTCACCCCCTAAATATGAAAACGGGCCGCTATGAAAACACGTATATCTTATTTTTCGGTCCTCTAAAACATATTCAAAAATCAAAACAATCGGAAGCGGACACCTGGGATACCCTCCTTGTAAGTAGTAGATGTATACATTTTCAACCTGATTTGGGGAAAGTATGCATAAACAAAACTGCTTCAATTTGAATGGATACTTTTACTAGCGTACCTTATAAAGCAAATGCATTAATTTGAATGGACACTTTTACTAGTAGTATCTATAAATCAAATGCATTAATTATCCACAGTTGCTGGTTCAAATCCCCAAACTCCGCCATAACATAAAATAATTTTCTTCTTCAGGGAAAGTAGAAAGAGAGTGCGTTTTTAGCATTTGGGTATGTGTGGTTATAGACACCAACGGCACCAACGCACCATGCCCCCCCCCCCCCACTGTACAGTATTAGCTCAAAAAAGTATCCAGTCAAATTTTGCTTGTGCATACTTTCTTTCCCTAAGTCAAGGTGAAACTGGATACATCTACTACTAAAAGTATAAATTTTATACATTGACTAATGAATGTATACATTCGCTGAATTAACGCTTTAACCGTGAAATATCCTACATCATATGCAAGCACTCATATGTAAGTACATAAAAGTGGAGATGTATTTAACAATTTACATATTTCTTAAAAAATTTTAATCCGTACAATAAAAGATGAAAAGTGTCCACATATATATGAGCGTACACCAAGAAATGTCGACAACATAGATTAAAATATTCGTAGGTTAAAGTAATAACTTTAACGTGACCTAATAACGAGTTAACGGCGATTATCTCTGAATCGCCGCATGATACTTCATTACACCATAAAACGTGGCTGCCAGAAATAATAGATACGGAAATATGTACCTCGTACTGTTTAATTTCCGATGAACGGTCTTCGAGGCGCAACAATGGAAAACGACAATATAATTCATTATTTGGAATGACGTGATCAACGTGATAACACAACTTTTACATTGAACATGCAGTGACTTGGAATCACGGTAAATTATTCACTCATCAGCAGGGGCGCGATATGATTACGTTAACTCTTAGCGATCCAACGATATTACCTATATTATTACATTGAAACAGTGACAAATTCGCCTCCCCCTATATTTTGTTACAATAAACGATGGAAGATCATTAAAATGTGGTAACGTCGTAGCATTATTTTACAACATTTGCGAACTCTCTCAGATTTCCTAACAAAAATAAAAAAAAATTATTCTGCATTAGTGAATAACTCGTCTGACATACAGGCCTTATCATTATCACCTACCGGATCGTTTGCGCGGTGTAGTCATAGGACACTTTTATCTATTAGAATTCAGCATTTCATATTCTTATTATACATTACAGGTTCAGTGATGTGTGCAGTAGAGGAAACTGTATGTCGACGTCCTTTTTCGACCATATTAATTACTGGCACTGAATTGTGTCGTAGCGGTATAAATTATCTTGTAACTTTGCAAGCTTTCCATTTATCATCGTGGAAATGGAAACAAAATGAACTTCACGTGGCTATGGATTTTCAATTCTAGGTTTAAAGTTTTTTCACATTTCTCCACAAATAGTGGTGAATTTATTAATGAAAACGTATGTACTTATGCAAATTCTCCCGCTGGTGATTATTTTATATTATTTTTTAGGGATTTGTTTAGGGAAATGTGGAATAGCATATACGTTATAAAAACTTTTCCAGGGAAAATTAAAACGTTTGTATTTTATAAGAAAATCGATCCACAATACACGATTGTAAATACCATTTCGTGTCACTTCATTGCCTTTAAATCAGAACGCGTATGTGTTATAATGTAAGGCGTTTCAGTTCAATTCTTTACTTTCTCTGGAATTTTGAATACATGCTTCTCTGAGTATAAATATTTTTATTCTTCCTCAGCTTTCTTAATTGCAATTCACTTTAACTAAAAATTGACTTTAAACAAAGTTATACGACATAACTTGTAACTTCTTTTAACTCACCTTTTTTCCAAAATACTATTAGTTAAGTTTCAAGTATAGCCAAATTCAAAATGAAACACGTATTATTAGATGAGCCAGTTTAAATGTGATCCCACTGCACAGTCGAAAATGAAACAGCAAATTCTTCGTAATTCAAAATTGTAAGGTATCCCTTGCATAAGGGTCGTTTAGCAATTTCATTTAAAACGACGTACTCGTCACCACACTTTGCACTACAGGGTATAAATTCATACATAACGAATGTCGAAATTTATGACTTGTCGCTGGTCGCATGCCATCTCGCCCATTCTCAATCTCTCGCCCACGCCGCGGTGACTACAAAAGAAGTGGCGGGGATAGAAATGATCTCTTAAAGGGACTAGGAAATTGACAGATCGATTTATCTTTTATTGCATTTTTCGAAATTACTCGCCTTTTTTAATAAAATGACATTTGTTTTATATTAACCCCTTGCCTTACTTTAACGAGTCAGACTCGTAATACCAATTTCGAACCAAACATGATCATCACGAGTCAGACTCGTGGAATTAAATTCGGACCAAACATGAACGTTCTGTTCATGAACGCGAGCCATGAACACGAATTACTGTTTACAAAGTATTCGATAGTGCATTTGTAGTTTGGCCCGGATTTTTTCCTGCTAATTGGTAGGGCAAGAGGTTAAAATTAGCTCATGGTAATTATGGAGTCTAGGCGAGGCAGCTTCGATGACCTTGACCTTGACATACGTTGTCATGGACATGAACCTGAGTAACTTTTCTTTATAACTTAATCGGCGGTCATTGTTTACTAAAAAGTTATTAGAAAAAGACGGTACACCTGTGTTGATCGTTTTCGAGGTGCATTTGGGGGGGGGGGGAGTGTAGATAAGAAAATGTAAAAAAATAATTAACAATAATTTTTTATTAATATCTCGGAAACTAAAAAATACCCGAAGTAAAAATGATATATTTAGGGTCTACTCTACATGCCCCGGACGGGAGACCCCTCCCCCCCAAATTTATCTCCAAACCTATATCAATACCTCCTCATATGTACTGAAGCATTCGAGAATATTTGTAACTTATTGTTAGTAAGCGGGAGCGCGGGGGATTTCTTTAATACCTCGGAAATAATATCATGTCTTTGACAACATATGTCAAGAACAATTGTCCATGAACTGAGCGTCGAGCATGGCACAACTGAGGCTCGTTGAATATGTTCGTATAGTGTGTGGACAATCGCGAGCATGTCGACGAGCTTCGTGAGAGCGCGCTCGGCGAGCATAATCGCTGGTGTATGGGAGCAGTGGCGGGTTTAAGAAAAAAGGCCCAGGTGGCAAACGTTCTGTGGGGCCCAGTTTTTTCGGGAAAATGAAAAGGTAGTTTACTAAAAACGGGCTAAGTGTAGTAGTACGAGCAAAAAAATGTAGTGTTTGGATATCTATTCCAATGTTTTTAAGGGTGCGTCCAGACCTGAGCCGAGCCTCGAACCGAACACTACTTCAGGCAGTTTAGGCCCCATAATGCTACTTTCCTATGTGTGCACCTTTCTACCGGTTTTTGTAAGTTTAGACAGAATGCTGTGGCTTGCGACTAGTGATAGGATATGAAGCGCATCGAAAAGCTCGAATCTATGTATATCACGAAAACTTCGAAGCAATTCGAACATGATTCGAAGCTTAAAACTCTTGAAAGTCTTGATAAGTCTTGAGTCCTAATAGTTCTTGAAAGTCTTGGAAATCTTGGAAGTCTTGGAAGTCTTAAAAGTCTTGAAAGTCTTGAAAATGAACACCTAGTTGCCAAAATCTAGCCAGGTTGATTGGCCAGAGGGTCTCGCCAGGGTCGCAGTTTATGATTGTATTGTCCCGCGAGTTGGCGGTGGACGTACATATGGGTCCGAAACCTACCAAGCCTTTGAAGCAAGAGTTTCAAGGCTTCCAAGATGATCAAGACTTACAAGACTTTCAAGCATTCAAGACTTTCAAAACTTTTAAAACTTTCAAGATCTATCAAGACTCAACACTTATCAAGACTTTCAAGAGTTTTAAGCTTCGAATCATGTTCGAAATGCTTCGAAGTAGTCGCCTGATATTCAAGACATCACTACTTGCGACAGATAAAAATTAAAGGAGAGATAGTATTTACAGTAGTGCAGACCGTTTACCTGTCATGTAACACCGAGGAAGGAACCTCCTTAACGAGATATTAACAAAAAGCCCCGACAAATCAGGTCGCGAGTCCAGCGACCGAGCTCCCGCGGTAGCACGGTATGCTTTGCGTTTGTACCAGCTCTAAAAAATTGTGAGTATTACTTCAAACATACCTTAATATTTAGGCAAAACGCCAGACAGTATAAACTTATAGTTATTGTTAAATAAATTTCCAAAGATGGAGTTGAAAAACGGGCGGTTACGCTACAGTACCCCCTTAACGCGATAAAAATATTTTCATAAGAATAAAATCTGAAATATTAAAATTTGTCGAATAGTGTCGTCGCACGATGCGGTCCTTAAATGTCATCCATCAGCTCCTTGTATTCACGGCGACAGCTGGTTACAACGGGAATCTTCCTACTTGGAGCCTAAGCCCATACTCAGAAGGCCCCCTCAGGACCCCATGTTTCAAAAAAATTATCATTTTATCCAATCACTATTTTGTGTTTTTGGGTTTTTCGTTTCCAATCATTTTCATAGTACATGCGCGTAAATTTATTTGTAATTCTGTTATATATACAGGATGTCCCAGAGTGTTTGCAACCTGGGCCTTTTCTCTTAAATCCGCCACTGGAGGGAAATAAACATTTTCTTGTACTGAAAAAGAAACTTTATATCCAAGTGTATCCTGTCAAGGACCACATGATGAGTAACTATATAAGGGCAGCATGGACTGGCCAAATGTGTTGCTCTGTAAATTTATGCAGCCTACTCCAAACATGTACCGGGGTTCAACGGCGCGGGAGTGGTAACGTGTACCGACACTATCTAAATTTATTCGACCGCTTCGAGCGCGTCGATCAATCGATGTGGATACAATGAAACGAACCTTCTCCAGACACGGGGAAATTTAGAGTGGTGAATTTTCGATCCAGCCTACCGCTGCACACACCACGCGGGCATAGGGCTTGCGGGTATTCGCTCTGTGCCCGTCCCACTCATATATTTTACGGCGGGCCGCAGTAACTAACAATTCCTAGTTTGCGGGCCGCCGCTATATTTTCGTCAGCTCATTCCCCCAGGGTACTTGGGAACCGCCGATTTATTGCCGCGCCCGTGTACGCTTTACCTTCGCGCTGTCAGGATGCCTGGGATTCTTAGTCAAGCATAAAATCGAATGGGAGTCGATTATTTAACAGTGATCACGTACCACGTGTTGTAAGTGAAAGAGGAGTACGGGTAAACATTTATATAGCTCGTCCCTATCAGTTTTCATCACAAGACGGAAGACAGGATTAACTTTCACAAGACCGTAGAGAACAATGAATTCATAACGCCATCAAATATAACCATTTATATTTTGGAAATTAGAATTCCTGTTTATGACTGTATGCTACAAAGACACTTTTATGGGTAATAGGTTTTTGTTCCGTTTAGGTGCTTGTTTAGGACCATGTACTGTATACGTTGGTTATTACCAAGACCATTTGTAAAGAACAAGTCGATTTCTATAAGCGTCACCCCAAGGGTTTATCATGTAAAGTGATATGTTAGGTAGAAATAGGAATGGAAACAGAAATAATTCATATCATTGGAAACCGAAAAAGTACTTTTCAAATAATATTTGTGAACTGTGGGCTCAAGCAGTCTCGAAAAGAAACACACACTCGATAATTGGGTATCATGAAACCCCAGTCGAATGCAATTAAAGAGTCCCTATTATAATTGGATAAGAATCTTCGCTTATTATATCATGGTATATTTCTTTTTCAAAAATGATGTAAACAAACAGTAGTCTCTGTAATCAGTTATGCTATATTCGCGATCTGAAGCCTGGCGCTAGTGCGTCAGAGAGTCTTAGTTCGCCCTGTATATACAAAGTGGACCAATAAGAATTATCACTTCGAATATCTCCGAAATCACTGAAGTAAGAGAAAATCGCTTGTAAGAGACTCGACCTGCATGGAAATCGTTGAGACCCCGTTTCATACCAGACAATTTTTATTCGAAAATTTTTCTCCTACTTCCATAGTTCCGGAAATATTCAATGTGGTAATTCATATTGGTCCACCCTGTACAGGTCCCCAGAGCAAAACACAACAGCAACATGCGCGACAGTTAACTACCACCTAGCATCTAACTAGCGACTAACTGATCGGGACTTTAGTCGGAGGTGAAGAAATTGGCCGCTAGGATTCGCGGTATTCCCTTGTGAGTGTTTGGCATCCGAAGACATTCCACTAATTTCTTTCTTCCCAAGCCCTGACAGTTTTGTTCTAGGCACCTATATATACAGGCCGTATACAAATTGTATGTCACGACCCCTAGAGCGGGATTCTACACCTTTGAATACGTGGAGATCTGTTACAAAAGTAGAGCGCCAAATTATCCTTGCCTCCAATTTTTTAAGGTCATTTTTTTATTGTAGCGCGTTTTACTCTTCAAGAGGATAAACAGTGTCAAAGGAACACTTACTTTATTGATATTGTTCTTATATTTTATAATCGGGTATATGTAGAATAAATGACGTGCTATTGACGAAGCAGCAAAAAATTATAGCTTACCTAGGAAAATATATCATTATTCAGTGAATAATAATGTAAAAATTATAACATTGTTTTTTAAGAGAACGGTTAAGTTGAGATTTATGATTCCTCTGACACTTTCTATCCTCTCGACGGACGAGGAGAACACATCACAATAAAAAAATGTGCCCTTAAAAACTGGGTAAAGCACCTCAACCATCAAGTTTTTCAATAGATCTCCACCGATTCGGAGGTATATGTAGAATCCCGCTATGGTGGTCGTGACATATAATCTTTATACCCAGTACAGGCCTGGACATTATGCTCAGAAAGCAAGATAATTTGCCTGGCCTTACCATGAGCGATCCTGCTTCACTAATTAGATTCTTGCATGCACTCAGCAAGCTTATTGGAGGACAACCTTTATTGGACACCCTCTGTCTGACTGTTTAACTTTTTTCATCCTTTTTCATACAGATTAGAAAAGCACTGTTGTCCAATCAGAGAACAAATTGCAACCCCCCTCCCTCCTGGTCGGTTCTTGAATCTCTATGACAATCCCTTTTGTATGCATCCTTCACACCATTTGATATGCGTTTAATTTCTTTTCATGAAAACGTTTCACCTACTATATACAATGACGGGTAATGGGAAAAACAGAGAATGTCACAAAACAGTTTTATAGAGAAAATTAAGTTTTAATACTTTAGTCCACCAGTAAAAAAAGGTTTAATAAATTTACCTATATGCATTCATCATAACATGGAGCTTATACCCTAATTATTATCAGAAAGAATTAAGCAATATAATAATAACTGTTTTACATTATTTTAATATTCTTTCAAGTTTGAACAAGGCAGCATACTGAAACAAAATAAGAAATTTCCACTTCTATTAGTATCAAAATAAAGAAAGCCAGCCACTCATTTTATTAATTGTCAGATATTTTGTTTTTCACTTACTTGTTATGCCTGGAACAACGTCACATAAATTCGCTGAGCCTTAGGATCGCAAAATTTTTTTAAGACCGTAAGTTCTTCGTATTTTACTTTTGAGATACTTAGGCAGGAGTTCTGTATATGCTCTATTGGGAAGTTTGAATTCTCTTTTTTTTTTATTACTGTTCCGTCTTTTTTTTCAATGGTGATGAGATTAAGCTGGGTTTACAATAGTTCAGTCGCTGGATCCAGTGAATGGTTCGACTGGAAATCGGTTGATGTCTACATTATTGCAGTCTTAACCCAGTTGCTGGATCAAGCGAGTGGTTCGACTGGAAATCGGTCGATGTTTACATTATTCCAGTCTTATGAGCCGTCTAGACGATTCCAGTAACGCTAGAATATTGTGTTCTCGATGGAGGGGGTAAAACTGGATCGAAAAGTAGACTTTCGATTCAGTCGAAACCTGCTGGAATGACAGCACTGTACTGGAATGAACACACTGTTTACATTATTCCAGATCCAATTCAGTGCTAGTTTGGACTGCTGGACTGGACAAATGTAAACCGCGCTTTACTCAACCACCAGCCATTATAGGTGGTTCGATAAAAAATATCACGTAATAGCTATTCGCATTTCCTTCACTTGCTGAATGGGGAATGGGCATCACTTAATAAATTTTTCTCGTCGGAAAGATGTCATAATTTCGCTTATCATAATTTCTTATTCTACCTTGGCGACAGAAGCTTATGCTTAAGGCAGGCGTGCACAGCTGTATGCCCGCCGGGTAAAAATTTTCGGGCCCGTGCGGAAAGAGCATCGTAAAGCGCTAAGCCACGCCTTCATGAGCAACAGTGCCGTGGTGGGGAGTGTTCGTGAATGAAGTGTGCCGCTGAACGTCAGCAACCCACCTTATAGTTTACACGCATACTACGGCAGCTATTGGCCACAGGGTAGGGGAACTGCTCACGGCGTCGTTCTTCGCTTTGCTCACGAGCAATCGAGAGCGCTCTTGCCCGCCACAGCCTAGCTGTGCAGACCTGGCTTAAGGCAAAGTGTGGGGACATTCCCTGTTTTGTTCCAGTGCAGAGTGGGCATTTCCTGTTTGTAACCAGTACCTATACCAAATCTTTAACGTTATCTTACTGGTGTATCTGAACTTTACAATCCTTGGTGATTTTACAGTTCTGTAGTCCCAGTTACCACCAATAAAATATGCTATAAATCGCAAAATCACAAAAAATTGGTATGCCCAGTTTTTTCCCTTACCCTTCCAATGAAGTGATCGTTTCCACTATCGTTTATTAATACCTCAAAATCGTCAAATATACCTTATTGGCACTCCACGTTAACGAAAATTAACTTATTTATTATTTATGTAACGAGAACAAGATCCTTTATATACAAGCATAAAGAAAAGAAATTCGCGACAGGAAACGGACTTCTCGTTAATTGTTGTCATAACAGAATCTTTAAATTAGTATAATGATATATTGAAAAAAATAACGACGTAACAAATTTAATGATTAAGTTGTTGAAATTTCTGTGTGAGATCGTTTACCGTTTCGTATCAAATGCTGCTACGTAGATTCAGGTTATACCTCCAACAGAATGGATGCTTTGATGGACGTAAATTGATCTGTTCTTAGTCAAACAGTTTAGATTCACCATAGAAGTTGATAAGTGTCTTTATTCTATTGAACGTTTACTGACACTCTCGTTCTCACACTCATTCGTCCGTCCCCAGTTACTGGCCGAGTGGAGCGTTACTTCAGGCATGGTTCTCTCTCGAAAAGCTTTTCCAAAGAGAGTTCATGCACCCAGGGATTTACGCTGAGTCCATACTACTTTGCAATATGTGAAACGCAAGCAGTTGTTAAGTTTCAATTTTTTCTTCAACTTCCACAGATTATTCCACTTTCTTAAAGTATAAATTACTGGGCAAAAACATCAAAACGCTCTACAAATTAAAGGAAATTTAGATAACTTCGTGGCCTGAGGAGATATTAATTGGAATACGGGACATTAGAATTACCGAGGAAAGTCCTATAAATTAGGAGAATATTTATCGTACAATGTAATTTTAATGAAAATTGACAGGTAATTTCGGACTATTATTGAATAGTGTCTGTTTTATACGTCAAGGTTCAAAATATAAATAAAGTGATGCTCGATATAGAGCTCGATTTTTTCCCCTTTAGGTTTCCTACATCATCACTCCTCCCCTTCCCCTTTCCCAATTGTATTTCTTTTTTACGCACATCCAGAAACCTATCACATACGGGTTTTTGACGATTGAGTGTTTAAAGCGACATGATCGACGCTCAGAGTTATCCAGTACTGAAATTTTTAAGTTTTATATTTTTCACCAAATTTTTATAACAGTGGCACCAATGGATCTGGAATTTTTCCGATGAAAATGAGTTCAAACACATTATGCGGAATAGTTTTAATGATGCGGAATGCAAAATTAATTTGTCGAGTTTAGAATCGAAATTATTCCACTTAAGTATCACTAAAAATAGTCCAATTGTCATTGTGTCTTGTAGTATTTTTACCAGAATAAGTTTAGCAATTCGTTGATCTCGGCCTTATAAAAATATAAAAGTTTCATATTTCATTAATCGATAAATCAATACGCCGGCGACCCTTCGAACACATGTGACTAGAAGTTGGTAGGTAGCGAATTTTAAAAGACGCTACGGGGACATTCCATGCGAACTCGGACAGATTTCGGAGTAAGTTTTCGTAGATTGCTGAATTTTGAATATGTTATAGTCTTTAGTAATATTTAAACGTACATCAAAGGATTTTTCCAAATTTTGAAAAATGTGGATTTTACAATTGTTTGAAGTTAAGTGCTACCTTTTTTTCAATACACTATCTATAGCTATGGAAATAGTAAATGGATGGAGATGAGCTTTACGGTGCTTATAGAGAAGACATTGAAGTTTTAAGAAAAAATTATTTCAGTTTAAAAAAGAAAATTTGAACCATTTTTGTGCATTTATTTTAAAGAAATGCAGGCTTTTAACATCGGACGCGATTTTAAAAATCTGGAGAAAGAAGAATATAGTTCTATCCTTCCCCTTGGTGGACAAATTTTCAAAAATATGGACATTTTAAAATTGACCCTGTAAAAATTGCCGGAAGTTGACACTACGTCAAATCACACCGGCTCGATTGGCTGAGCCGTGCGGTACTCGCAGCGGCCAAGCAGCTATATCTGCTATTCTTATACAGTGTTCTCGAATATGGTAAGTATTTGTAAAAAACTGAAGAAGGAAAACTTTTACTGTTTTTTATATACAATATAATACGGTAACTCGATTTTTGGTGTTGGCAATATTTTCCTTGAAACGAAGGTGACCCTCAGTTTTTTAAATGGAATGCTATATATTTTATTATCCAATATGAAAGCGCCTGTCAAGACAAATTCAACCATGTGGTATACTGTGACCTTCAAGGCTACACATGGTTAGGAATGAAATAAATATATCGAACTATCTATCTAGTAGATTGAATTTCATCTTTCATTCCTAACCATGTATAGTCTTGAAGGTCATAGTATACCATATGGTTGAATTTGTCTTGACAGTCGCTTTCATACTGGATAATCAAATACTATATAGCATTCCATTTAAACAACTGAGGGTCACCTTCGTTTCAAGGAAAATATTGCGAACACCAAAAATTGAGTTACCCTATTATGTTGTGTATAAAAAACAGTAAAAGTTTCCCTTCTTCAGTTTTTTACAAATACTAACCATATTCGAGAACACTGTATAAGAATAGCAGATATAGCCGCTTGGCCGCTGCGAATACCGCACGGCTCAGCCAGTCGAGCCGGTGTGATTTGACGTAGTGTCAACTTCCGGCAATTTTTACAGGGTCAATTTTAAAATGTCCATATTTTTGAAAATTTGTCCATCAAGGGGAAGGATAGAACTATATTCTCCTTTTCTCAGATTTTTAAAAACCTGCATTTGTTTAAAATAATTGCACAATAATGGTTAAAATTTTCTTTTTTTTAAACTGAAATAATTTTTTCTTAAAACTTCAATGTCTTATCTATAAGTACCGTAAAGCTGATCTCCATCCGTTTACTACTTCCATAGCTATAATGTATTGAAAATAAGTTAGCACTTAACTTCAAACAGCTGTAAAATCGACATTTTTCAAAATTTTAAAAAATCCTTTGATCAAAGAAAATTACGTGGCAAAATGTTCTGTTCAAAACTGGTGTTACTAAAGCCCATAAACTTAATCTTTGAGGCTGTTTTTAACAGAGAAGGGTAGGTGGAATATGTCATTTCTATACCAACCGATGCGGCTTGGTAACTTGTGTAAAGATATGTGTCTAACTCAAAACCGTAAAAAATATCAAATGTGTCGTTTCTGAAATAATCAATTCAATTATATCACTGCCTACCTTAATTTGTGTAGCTAGTAGTATTAGTACAGTAAATGTGTATAGGCAAGTGACATATAGGTAGAAATAGAAAGTTTTGTGCTGACGAATATGACTACATGCGTGAATATTCGCGTGCAAACAATAGCACTCGTTTTTGGTCACGACGGTGACGCGACATGAGCCGACAGGTTTGCGAGACGCTCCTCCCTATTCAAATCGATCCATTTTAAGTGTCTTTATGCGCATAACATACGTAGGAACGTGTTTTTGGCTGGAAATGGCGTGAGCGTTTATGAACACTCATGCATGACGTACCGTACTCTAATTGGTTGATACGAAAGGGCACCAAGTGGTCAGCTCTAGATATCGATGGATTAGTGCACAAATATATGTCCACTTTTAGCGTTTTCGAGATAAACAGGTTTAAACATGCA
The DNA here is from genome assembly GCA_944738655.2 of Andrena hattorfiana. Classification (NCBI taxonomy): domain Eukaryota; kingdom Metazoa; phylum Arthropoda; class Insecta; order Hymenoptera; family Andrenidae; genus Andrena; species Andrena hattorfiana. The sequence continues at coordinate 10,908,742 of OX122895.1, forward strand.
ATGGTAGGGGAGAAGGGGTAATGGCGTCACTTAAGCAATAAGTGTAATAAAATCAAGATATAAAGTGCAATATTTCTTGAAAATGATTTTTTTGTAAACATAAACTATCAACCTATTTGTAGGATACGAAAATAATTAATATTATATTGATTTATTTAATAAAATTACAAAATACAGAAAGTATGTGTTTGACCGCCATTGTCCACACCTGCGGGTAATAACGGTTACGTTGCGGGCGATTAATTTAAAATTTTTCGCATATGTATTCATCCGCCGAATCCCATCCACAACATTCAGAATGAGCCGAGAGCACTGCTTTTTCAAACCTTTCGGAAGCCGTAGTGGCTTTTCCAGTTGTTCTAGGGCGTATTTTTGCCATCTACAGAACAAAATTCTTCTAATGAAGAAAGATATTTTTATTCTACACTGAGGAATAATGGTAATCACGTAGCGGGCGTTAACTGTCAAGCGACCATCATTGCCCGCACACGTTTTCATGAATAAAATTGAAGATTACATAAATAAATTAAATATATTTATATTAAATTTGATTCTAATCCTTTGCCTTGATAGTATATCTGTATTTACGTAAAGTGGAAATGTAAAAAAAGCTTCAAAATTAGTATTTATCTCTTACGTGGTGCACACAAAATATAACATCAACGACGTTTAAAACACAAAAAGGGTTGTTTTTCTTGGTTGCTTAGCAACGATTAAGGCGAGGTCGTTCGACAATATAGCGAATGATGTCGTGGAAGGTAAAGGAAAGAAATTGCACATTTCGAACATGCCGTTTTATAATAACAATACTGACCATCATTGCCCGCTGACCGCGTTTGCCCCATTCTCCCCTACATAAGATTCAGGGACATACAATGAACAGGAATATTATTTTTGACTTTATGAAGTAGATATAAATGTGATTTTTATACAGCATAAAGAAACACTCAAGAACTGTTTGTTGCATATAAAAACTCAAATTTCACAAAAAGTGAACATACAATATTTGTCATCGATATCATAAATAGGAAACTTCAAAATTGACTGTTACATAATGTTTCACTACAATTATGTATATTGCACGAAATCTGTCGATTTTAACGCCGAGCGGATTTCCACGAATTTAAACTTATTTAACTACGTAAAACCTCACCAATCCTACCAACCCTACTATTAATAGTGCTAATATGAAGTTGTAATAGAAAATATACAAATGTTTATTTTTCTAGATCGAGGACTCATTTAGACTTCGGCACAAAACGATCTCCAAGGGACCTTTGCTTTTAAAGTAAAGATTCGGGGATATGCACACAATACTTCTAATGCCTTCCAGAAAATATTAACATGAAAACACGCGAAAGCTAAGCATAGGGTGTTACTTCTCATTGAAAAAAATGTAAATGTTGTGTGAAGTATTTATTGTGAAGAATGCTCGTGTTCGATTATTTTAAGAAATCCCTACAACCGAGATGGAAGGTGTAACTAAGCTCGTAATTCTGGCTATAATTATCTAACAATGAGCCCATTTCGACGGAATATGAATAGGGAAGCAGTGAAGTATGAGCACACCAGGGATCGCCTGCACATGAAATTCAAGTACTAGTCGAATGTTTGCTGAAAACGCTGATGGGTTTCAAAATCAATAATCGGTGGCTTTCGAAATTAGGGTTTTGGCCAGGTTCTCTAGATTTCCGACCTTCGTGCGCGCCTTCTCTTTAAGCTGCACACTTATGTACGTTGACCCTTTCGCGGCGCGAATGACTCACGGAATACTTCGACGAAACTTATGGGTAATAAAGTTGTCAACGAGCTATGAATATCCCCCAGGATATAAATTATCTCCGATACTCGCGGCTACCGTAACTGTTATTTACGGCGTCTGAATTTCACATTCCGATGTGGATGTTCTCGCCTAATTCTAAGGTACATAGTCGTGCAAACGTTATGCAGCACTCTTCTTCTCCCTCTTTTACGACGATGATTGTTGTATATCGGATATTTCACGGAAGTGCAACGGCTTATATCTCTGAAACGGTAGTAGATACGCAGAAAAGTTGCAAAAGAAAATTAAATGGTATCGTCTGTCCTGAATTTCTGAAATACTACTGACCACGTATATAGGGGTGAAAAGTGTAATTATGTTTTGAAATAAAATTCTACAATTGTTAACACACTAGAAAATATGGTTATCTTTTCTAGGTAGTATTTAGACTATAGACTTTAGATTAAACTATCACTGAAATACTTCTTCTAAGAAATTACAGCATATCGGATAACTAGCGAGGGAAGATTGCGAAACCGGAAATTCAAAAAATTCTTGAACTTTGTGGATATGTAGAGAATTCTCTGGATTACAACGCAAATTTTGTTTGCTGCCCAAATTCACTCTAAGGTGGTGTAATTGACCTCTGAAAATCCGGTTATTTTCCGATTTTGTGTTATAACGGGTGAACTGTAAAATAATTTTTTTACCAAATGGTAGATCTATTTAAAATAAATAACTTTTGTCTTGAAACTTTTTTCTATCTCTTACAGTTCGTGAGTTATAACACAAAATCGGAAAACAGCCGAATTTTCAGGGGTTAATTTCACCCCCTTCGAATGAAATTGGGCAGCGAACAAAAATTGCGTTGTAATCAGGAGGAAATCCCCTACATATCCACAATATTTTAGAATTTTTTGAATTTCCGGGTTCTGAATCTTTCCTTGTAAGAGGAAAATAATTATTTTGGAGTGTTATGGGGGGCTATTACAATACAGATTATTCTTGTTATTTAGAATTCTCAATTTATAATAAAAAGTATTTCTTTGATTCATGTAAGTTTTGGAGTAATGCATGGGATACTTTACGGTATTTATATTAATTAGTGTATTGGATGTACTGAATTAATATAAATCTTAATTAATTGGACACAATAAATGTTACTAATTTTCACAAGTTATTAGTATGTATGTACATACTATGAAGACAAGTCTACTAGTATTATGAAAGATATGTGATTTGGAGAGAAGAAAGTCGTCAGCAACAATCCGTCGATGATTCGTTAACCCTCGGAGGATCGTGTAGGTCCATTTTGGGTAAACTTGCCGATGAACTGGGACCTCGCCGATTTTGATGACCTTCACATATGTTGTGAAGGTCGTCATTTTGAACAACATTTCCCTTTAAACTTTTTGGCGATCGGCCTTAGTTTCAGAAATATTGAGGAAAAACTGTTGCTACTACTACATTGAATTCTGCTTATATATGTACGCCACCGTGGCAGCGTATGCGTCAGCGCGGGACCGCCGCTTATCTACTGTTTCTCCATACATATACGTCGCGGCAGACAACGTATATACCGGGTAAACTAAACGGTTCGGTAAACTTGCCGATGAACTAGGCCCTCGCCGATTTCGATGACCTTCATATACGTTGTCAAGGTCGTCATTCTGAACAACATTTCTCTTTAAACTTTTTGGCGGTCGGCCTTAGATTCGGAGATATTAATAAAAAAACTTTCGGCATAATATACCTATTGAAATCTGTTTCACAACCGATGGATTAGTATTGGTTGTGGCTAGAGCAGGGCGGGGAGCGCGCGCCCGCTCGCGGGCGCATAAAGCATGATAGCGAACTGATGTGACTTTGGGGATGTTCAAAATGGGACTGCGGTTATAAGTATCGCACGATGGGGTCAATATGGCTATTGTTGTCAAGGTCGTCATTCTGAACATTTCCCTTGAAACGTTTACGAGATATTCGTATTAACTTTACTTAACTTTAGAATTACCGAGTTTAACACATACTCGCATCGGTTCGCTACCATGTTTTACGCGCCCGCGAGCGGGCGCGCGCCCCACGCCCTAATCTAGCCCCAACCAATACTAATACCGTCGGCTGTGAAACAGATTTTAATATGCTATGCCTGTTACGTATGTGGAATTTTCCCATACGTCGCTCTCAGCCGTTTTTCGAGCTCGCGTCTGTGAAGGGAAAACGCCCTAAAATCCTTTCGTTTATCAAACGCCACTAATGGGGGTCATGATCTCGACCATCTGGATCACGACCATGGGAACGGGAGTGACACGACGATGATCCCGAAGGATTTCCTTATATGGAGATTCCTAACGAATCCCCACTCATTTTGGGACTATATAAACCCTTTGGTTTCAACCCTCGTTGGTTAAAAGCTATAGAGTCACGCGTAGAGTCACGTCGTGCCACGCTCGTACAGAGTTGGTTAAATCTAGTAAGATCGGGCTAAAGTCTCCGTCAGAATCATAGTTAACCTCATAGAATCCGCGAGTCCGGTTTATATTCTATTTGGCACTTTGAAATAGCCACTCGTACGCCCCGCATCGCCAGTGCATCAACACCGTGCAACTATTGGTAATTTATACATATTATTTAATTAAGTAATCGCGACACTTACATTTGTACAATAACTGATTATTGAATATACGAATGGTGTTCACGTGTAAATCGAGTAGATTCGTTAAATCCATCTTTTACCCAGCGATCCTTATAATATTAGTAGCACTCACCCACTGATACAACTTTACCGCTCGAGTTGTATCAACTTTAATTAAGAGTTACGAGGCATTACTAACATTTCCCACGACCCCCTGATTTCGCATCAGGCTCGTTCGCAAACCCTTTACCAAAACAAGCCATCTTCTTCAACCCAGTGGCTCCCCGATTTCGCATCGGGTTCGTCCACGAAACCTCACCCCTCCTACGGCTCCCTGATTTCGCATCAGGTTCGTCCGTATCCTACTGCTCCCTGATTTCGCATCAGGTTCGTCTGTGAATAATCCAACCTCCTAGCAGCTCCCTGGTTTCGCACCAGGTTCGTCTGTGAACTTCATCCTAGTGACTCCCCGATTTCGCATCGGGTTCGTTCACGACGTTTCACCCTCCTGCGGCTCCCTGATTTCGCATCAGGTTCGTCCGCGTGTGACTCCATTCCTAGAGGCTCCCTGATTTCGCATCAGGTTCGTCCGCGCCCCCAACTAATAAACTCATAAACCATATTCCTTGGGAAATATCCTTCTCGCCGGCCTCTCGCGTTGCCGCAGCCCAGGCTCGTAACATGCCGAAAGTTTTTAATTAATATCAAAATTAATACCAAATTTAAGACAGACCGCCAAATGTACAACGATCCTGAAGACGTAGGTTGTATCACCTCGTCAGAATAAATACATTTTTGTATTATAAAAGATTAAAAGTAGCATGTACTGTTAGTATCCTGTAATTCAGTTTAAGTTGGACTATTTTCCTTGCTGCGACACCACGCGTGCACCCGTTAGATATATATGCTGCAGGTTGCTGCGCAGTGTTTATACAAACAGAAGACAACCGTCGACAACGTGGTGCTGCACACACTGTTGCCGGCGTGCACGTATACGTAGAGTACGATTGTATAATAGCAAAAGTTTTCCTGCGAATATTTCGGAAACTAAGGCCGACCGCCAATTTTGTCAAAAGAAAATGTAAGAAAATCCGATGGACGCCCATTCAAATGGCGCCCCGGAACCGCGGCCTGCTACCCGGAAGTCTAAATAAATACACTGGCTAGGACCGTTCGCGCGGGAGAACTTGAGGAAAACCCAGGCCTAAAGGAAGCGTCACGGGAGAGACGCTATGCCCGGGCCGCCAGGACGCAGCCACTCTTGTACGGTCATCGGGACACACTGGTCGCTACCGCAGAAGCCCTGCGCGTTTTTCTGTACGACTTCGCCTGACTACTGTGCATAATAATATACCGAAATGTTTCTGGTATATACCGCGCGTATTTGTTTCTTATCGTAAGAAAAGCATTTCTTACAAAAAAGTTACTCAAAAGGTCGAGTTTTGCAACATATCTGAAGGTCATCGACATTGGCGAGATCCCAGTTCATTGGCAAGTTTACCCCATTTTGACCTAAGTTCTCCTCAACTCATGTGGACTAACTTACTTAAGTCATCAATTATTTATATTAGAACCAACCCATAAAACGCTTGGCATGTCTCGAAAAAGTGCATTCTCTGATCAGAGTACAGGGTTGCATCACGAAAGAAAGATCCGCTCCCAACTGAAATATAGATACAGTTTTTTAAAATGTCTAGGTTAAGCTTAAAAACAGCTATCAAAGCTGAGCCTCGTCTTCTGACATTTACATTTACATTTGTTATGAATTTCGGTTTCTTTTATTTTTACTTCCCATTTATATTCTCTGTAACATGTATACAATATGAGTGCAATAAAGATGTAATAATAATAATATCTAAAAAAGGAAACACGTTCCTATGTGACAGAAAAAGAAAGAAAGATGCGTATGGGTTCAAACTAACCGAGTCATGGATCAACACTCGGCCTCCATAAGCGTCGGCCTTCCGAGGATTAACTAAAAAATTTACCAGGAGTAGAGACATTCATTTGCAGATATGAATGGACGTAGCAAAACAATAAGCACGAGGTTTGAGACATTTTAGTCCAAATGTAGCATATATGTAGTTAATACTCAAACATTTGCAAGAAACTTGAATTTAAAGTTTTGTTTTTTCTCAAGCTTCGATATGTACACATTCATGAACACGAATCCTTGATTAAGTTGTAGTGGCAACTCCACTGAATCCGCTCAGTTATTCTAGGCATATGTAACACTTTTACTAATTTTTAATCATTTCCAATTAGATATTTAAATAGATATCGTTCTTACATATAGGTGCATTCACAAGACGAAACTCCGAACTCGATTTTCTCACAGTTTTGAATAGTGCCACCTGTGCGTTTCACACATAATTTCACACGTCGTGTACTATGAGCAAAATTTGAGCGAAATCAGAAACTTGAAATTTGTACACTCCCGTTGTCAGCTGAACGTAAGCATACCCTGCGAATATTCCACCAAGTGCCGTGCCGCATGACGGTCCAACGTATTCGACGTTCCGACAACAGTGCACCAAACGTAACACAGGCGGTCACTCCACTAAATGCAGTAGAATTTCGTACGGCACAAATCAATCGCTTTTCTAAATCGATCTTACGCGTAGTTATATGCTGTACGTGGATGCGTTCCTACTGACAACTGTTTCACTTCGTCAAACGCGATGCGGCACCGTACCGCATCTGTTTTCTCGTAACATATTTGGTGGAAGGCGGTGCATTTGAAACAATGAAACTTAAATTTTTGCGGTGACGTGTCGTGGCAATGCACCGGTCCGTCATGCGGCGGTGTCATTGGTGGAATGTTCGTTTAATGTGTTACTCTCTTTCTCTTGGTGATGCACAAATACGCGCCATGCACCGTAGTGACCCAAAGTATCCCCAAATTACCTTTAAGGGTCAGCCTTCCATCAAATCACTAAAAAAATATGCCATTTTTAGGGTTTCATTTAAAAAAAAAAGTAAACATCATAGTGTTAACAAAACTTTTTAGGCTGTATTTGTACATCATTGAAGATAATAAAAATATTTTTTACATATTTTTCTAACACTGCTGTCTTTTGGTGGCTGTGACTGTCCTGATTATACAAAAAAAGGTTCCGCATCTTGGGAATTTATAACGCCTTGAAGAATTATTTGAAATCAACAAACCAAGAAAATTTTTGAAGTTTTTAAAAATGTTCATCGAATTATCTATGGTCATAGCAAAATATTACAATTAGTCCAGTGAAATTAGACGGAAATATGGCCAATCTACGGAATAATTCCCAGCAAGCTAAATTTTGGCATAGGCCTTTATTTCGTCGGTTTAAACAATATGTCAAAAGTCCCCATCGATCCGACATTCATTAAAAATTTGACAGAGGGTTGAAGGTAAAAACATACGTTTTTAGCGAATATCTGGTTATCCAACAGTTCTACGACAAAACTAGTTATTATAAAATTTGTAGCTTAGGAAATTCTCTACAAAAAAACTTGTATGAGTTTTTTTTCGTAGAAGTAATCATTTTCATGTGTGACGGGTTACCAAGTTTCAACTCTCATACTTTTGACAAGGAAAGATCCCGAACATCGATATTAAAAAAAATAATGAAACTTTGTGAATATGACAATTGACGCCTGAAATTTTTTAGATTTTGCATTATTACTCAGGAACTGTAGGAGATAGAAAAAAAGGTTTCCGGAAAAAGTTACGTCTTTTAATTAGGGCTATCATTTGGTAACTTACAGTCCATACAGTTCTTACAGTTCGCGAGTTATAATATAAAATCGGAAAATAGCCGGATTTTCAGGTGTCAATTTCACCCTCTTTCATATTAACCCCGCAGTGGGGTAAATTGATACATTGCCTTTGTCCAAACAACATTTTTTCTTTCAATTTTTATATATTTTCTCAAGTTTTCGCTTACTATATATTAGAGAGGAAGAACCAAAGTATATTTTAGCATATTTGTTATTAAGTAATTAATTCAAACAAAAATGAAAAAAATTGAAAATTGGATAACGTATCAACTAGCCCCGGTCTCCCCTATTAGTATTACTCGGATTATGCGAGAAGATTTCGAACCGAAAATTTTCGGTAATCCGAGGCAGCGGAAGCAGTTAGCACCTAATACATTGACCCATGCCAGGGTCCTCGCTCGAAGCATTTGATAAGGAGAGTGAACGAGATAAACCGAGAGTGAGTATGAAATAGCGCACCAGCGAGAGACCCTCGGCGAAACAGGAAAAGCTTTATTCGTTGTAATCAATGTCAGAAGAGTAAATTCAAATATTTATCAGCCGCAGTTACTTACGAAACCTATTTCTTCTTTTATTCTTTCAAATTGAGGAAATTCTCATTTCAGTCGGGTTGAAAAACGCTGAGCTGTAGATTAAAAATAAACGAAAGAGTAAACGAATATTTCTTACGAGTAACAAATTTAGAATCAATGTAATATTTGCTGTAGTGTGCAATTTTTGGAACACAATCTGCGCATTATGTTTCCCAGAATTCCAGAGACTAGCAGCACCGATATGTCTTTCATACGTGCTGTAGAAGTCTAAAAAAGGTGGCCTGAAAAACAGCAATGAATTAGCAAACGACGGAGATCATAAATTCTAATGCATCCAGGCGGGACCATGGAGAATTAGCCACCGTCTGAAAATGTTACAGTGTAAGTGAAATCGACCCGATAAGATTATCTCTCGGTATGGCCACTATGCAACCGGGAGCTGCCTTCGTCGAGTGATTAATACCATGACTCATTGACGTCTAACGTGGTAACCCACGCGCTTATCGAGCGGAGAGGGAAAGAGACGTTTATTCCCAAAAAGGAGCAACGAAGGCTTATTGAAGGGTGACGATAAATTCGCCGACAACGAGAAGTCGAGAGAAAAGACCGTATCCAATGGTGGTCAAGCAGGGCACCAACCAAATGTACAAACCGTGTCAGACTTTCGTCATTGACACGGACAACAAATGATCTCGTTTATTCAGAGTATATCCATTTGGCGAGGAGTAATCAAAGTTAATTAAGAGTTCACATTAATTTAAGTGCCGTGCCATCTCAATTGTTACCAGATTTTTGAGTATAACAAATATTATACAGGACTTTTATATCCCATAATAATAATACCCCATAGGAAAGTTTCAAGGTCAACTTGATTTTTTTAAGTGAGATGACTATGTTTTTTAGTAATAGGTATTCCATAATTTCGGAAGAATTCTAAGAAAATCAGTGTTATACTTATGTGTTCCTAAATAAAACCAATAATTTCCGGGATATTAAAATTTCAAGAGAGTATTCACGAACTTACATTGAATTTTCTGTACTATGATGAGTATAAGACTGCGTTTTACTTAAACTTAAATACATGTGTGACAAATAAAACACCTCGTTTTGAAAAACCTATTAGGAATTAAATAATCCAGTGTTCCACTGAAGCTAATCATTTATCTAAGTTAATATACATAAGAAAAAGATAAATGTTGGCAGATAATAATTTAATAAACTGGAGCTACTAAATTAGACTTTTACCCTCAGTAAACGATTTGAACCTTCTTTTACATGTGCAACTTATTAAATGAAACAATCTTTTGCGCATTATAACGATCATATGAAGAGAAACACAGGTTTGGAATTTCAGATTCCTGTCAATTGATTATTGAAAATATTAAATTCCAGTCGATTCCCGAAACAGTATTTTATGCAATCCTCACAATCAGTGACACTCTCGTCAGTCAAACAGAATTAAATATTTTATTGTACATAGTGTTAGACGAAAGTAACATCGGGCTGTTATTGGACATACATGCAGATACGAGGTCGATGGACAGGTTGTCAGTTGTTATCCCCATGTAATAAAAACTTTACAGTTTTTTGGTTTCGTTTGACACCAACACATCATATATTTATATGTATGGATAAATGTCTGAATTTTCTCAGTGATTATTTTGCAGGTAAATGATCGTGTAAAAATCATGAGAATGAAACAGAATAACTAAGTAACAGTAAGTGATATATGGTCATGCCTATACGGACAAAATTATATTCTTGCATTTAAAAATAGCTACTATTTTTTTATTATCTAAGATATAAGTGTGCATTCGTATGCTGTAAGAATTTTACGTTTCTCACGAATTACAAAAGTCACAATTTTCTATTATTGTCCTTTCTACATATATTAACTCTTTTAAAGAATACAATTACGCATGCATAGGTATACAAGGTCAGCGTTTTATCCTACAACCCGCGCACGCGCGAACTTATAAAATGACAACAGCGCTTCACGGACGCATTCCACTACAACCATGCCCCGACCCAGCGGAGAGTTGCCAACGACCGCTGGACAGCAGTGATGCCTGTTGAGCATTGCCCGAACTTCGAAAATTTTAGGATGGTGTCTTTCAAATTAACGTCGCAAAGAGCTAGGTATTGGGAATTTTCCGGCCCAGGTAATCGAGCCGCGCTGCGCTTTTATGATCGGTTTACCACTCGCATCCCAGATTAATGTAATGAGGTTTGAAAATAATGTCAACTGATCTCGTACCCGTCTCAATTTAAAAAATTTTAGTTGCGACAGGGTTGACCGCGGCGCTATACCCTCGTACGGAGAGATTTTTCGCCACATGCGTGTAAAAGCTACAATAATGGCGCATCGTTCCAAAAAATAACATTAACGGAAACCGATATAGGCGTGGCGTTGAGTATCTAAAACATTCAGACACAAAAATTCTAGAAAAAAAATTCAAACACCGCTACAATCGAAGACACGTCTCATTAATTATCCTTTACGTTTGATCTAGGTATGCACTGCATTAAGGATAAAATCATAAAAAAGAAAATCAGAACAATAGTTTCTAAGGTCTGCAGAACTAACACATAATTGAACAAAAATTGAATTTCTCAATTTATGAAAGTAATGATACAGAAACAAGTACGTAGCCTATTGTTTATGAACACTACGAATTTTAAAAACAGCATTAAATACAGTATCAAATAAACAGTTTGCAAAAGCTTTTTACAACAATTATGGTTAAAAAATTGATAGAAAAAGAATTAAATAAACGTAAAATATGTTAAATTATCCATCATTAAGAGGGAATAATTTTTCTTTATTTTTCGGAACAAATTGTATTCCGATATCTTTTATAGTTCAAAAGTTATACGAAAAAGGCCCCAAATTTTTCAACCCGGGCCGAGAAATTCTGAATAGCTCTTTGTGATGTTAATTTGAAAGAGACCATCCCAAAATTCTCGAAGCTCGGGCATTACTGCTATCCAGCGGTCGCTGGCAGCTCTCCGAACGCCGGGACAGCGCATGGTGTAGTGAAATGCGCCCGTGAGGCGCCGTTGCCATTTTACCTGTTCGCGCGAGCGCAGGTTGCAGGATAAAACGTTGACCCTGTACTCTATGCATCAACTTTCGAATCGGGTAGTCTATTCGGTTTGCCTGTATTCTCTGCCGCGGCGTGTGGGGGTGACTGAGAATGACCGAAAGGGCAAGCAACAGAGACAAGCCATAACATACGGTGCCCTCTCACTCGTTCTCTGCGCTTCTCACTCTCCGCGGCAACTACAATAGAAGTAGTGGGGATGTCGGATTATCAGTCATGTAGTCACGAAAAGTATCACTTACAGAGGCAGCACCGTATACAGGGTGATTCATAAATGCATGTCAATACTTCAGAGGGTAAATCTTCACACTAATACGTGTAATAAGAAAATGCTTGAAGTGCCCGCTTCGGGTCTCAACACACGCTCGACTTTTACTTTTGGAGCCATTTAAACACAATTAAAGAGTCCTTGTAAAATACACTAGAAGTGCCAAAAATCGAATTCTATAGTATAGTATTCCCATTGGCACGTATAATAGGGTTGACCGAAATAATCAAAGTTGTGTGATTGTTTGCTAATAGTGAAAAAAGCTTGCCTTCAGTGAAACGGTATAATATTGGTTATTTAAATGTTTTATCGATATCTTCTGTAATTTACAAATTACGAGCGCGTAAGTAAAAGGGGCGACTCGGATAAAAGGGGTGGTTTCTTCCTTAATGTGTAAAAGTAGCATCAACAGAATACGGAAAGTTCTTATGTTGCTCCAATAAACAATCGAGCAAAGTTGCATCAAAATCGGTGTGTATTTTCCCTTGTAGATAAGGGGCCGTCCTTAAATTACATAAGGGCATTTTTGACAAATTCTTACCCCCTCCATCCCCCAGTATAAGAATTTGTAAGATTTGAATTAGAATTTTTTACATTTAATTTTTTCAGTTGTTAAAATTTTTTTAAAGGTTTATATAATTCTTTTAACTCGGTTTCGGGAAATTTAAACTAAAACTACTTTTTTGGAACATTAATGATAGAATTTGTATTTATTGAAAATGAGGTTAAAAAATATTACGTAAGACGCTACCTGATCCCTCCCTCCCTGTAAGAAATCGTAAGATATTCGCAACCCCCTCCCCCTCAAAAAAGCCATACGTAATTTAAGAATGACCCCTACGTGAGGAAAGAGAAATGTAATTCGAATCTCCATGCTGCTGTACTCGGTCATTATAGCCTTACACAATAAACCATTAACTCAAACGGTGTTTTTTAACATTATTATTATTATTTGGCAAATATTGTCTGTTATTGGGAATATTTTTACTAACAGAGTTTTATTAACGCCGACATTCCAAACTTTACACTTATTTTTTATAATCTCCCATCGCCTTCAGGGTAAACAAGTATACACTTCGGATTCCTTAAGATCTGTAGAGACATGTCCTATTAAAAGCTTTCGTTGCCAACCAGCCAAAATTGGCCAATTTTTACCATTCTTCTTTCCATGTCTCCTACAAACCTTCACATCCCATTTCGTTCGTAGGTAGGTATATTAAAGTTATCGTTAAAAATAAAACGAGTGTCTCATTATGGTAGACAACAATATAGTAATCAAATAATTTGTTACTTTTAACCAGAATATGAATAATAAAATGTTTCAAATACAGTTACAATGATTATTATACTACACACTAATTTATGTACTAAATTGAAGTAATCAAATCCACTTTTGTTAAAACTTGCAGGAATTCATTTTTTAGCATTGATCAGACAAAATAGTGTAAAGTGAGATTTCTAATTAAAATTCTGTTTCCGGCATTTGTAGAAAATATTTTATAATGCTTGTTGCAATGCTAATATCGCCTAACTAACAGCATTGCAATAAATATCCGATAAAAGGAAATCTTCCCTTTTACTCCAATAAAAAACTCTGATCAGTGAAAGTTTAATCTTTTCGCTGCGCTATTTGACTATAATTGAATGCCGTTCCATTCCCGTTCGCAGCGGATTTCAACTTTACCCGACGCATTAAAAAATCAGATGTATTCTAATCTTTTAGACTGCGATACTCAGCAATGTTCTCCGATAGGTGGTCTGGATTAGGTAACCATAAGTTGAAAATTAAAAACTTTTTTTCTAAAATTGACACTTTTTAAGAAACGTCCGTAAATTTAAGTACGCAGCGAAAGGGTTAATGTAAAACAAGTCAAATAGAATCATCAAGCTCTTCCAATTTTCCAATTTATTCTTCATACCAGCAAGTACAATTCAATTATTATTTCATTAAAATCAGAAGCTTCTCGAAACTATAAATTCGTCAACGTTAATCTTCAGGATATTGATTCGAAGACCCCTTGATCGGGTCTTGGATACGTTCTAATGGATTCAGATAGGTACTGAGACAGAGTACGTTATATGTGTTCGATCACGGTGCTATCTCGTTACGACGGCGTGGTAGTTGAATAATGTCCAAAATGGCAGATGTTTTATTGTTAGTCAATTGTGGACCTGTGTGCATTCAAAGTCGTGTTGTGTGTTTCTGTTACTCTGATTGATTAATGCGTCCATAGAGAAAGACAGTATATAATAAAATGGAAGGTAAATGTGAAATACGTATGATATAATAAGGACAGGTGTGTACATGTGCCACTCACAGTTTACTAATTGACTTATCAATAAGAGGGACTAATTGGTTTTCTGTTTTACAACTGATTCACGTCTTTTGAACAGAATGTAAAAATTTATGAGTTCAACGAACTGTAGAATGCTTATTCCCAGTTTGAATAAGGTCAAGAAGGCACTACTCCACTTGCCCTCCACTTTTTAAAAATGTATTAATTAAACTAGAATTCAGATTTATTGGCCGGTGAGTTTCGTGAGGGGTATTCTCCCACCACACCGCTTGTCTGCCTCGGTGCTCCTTTTCTCTACGTTCTCGCTCTCTCTCGGGCTACGCCTACTCGTCGCGCGGTGGAAATTGGTGTCCGTGAGGTACATAACACGCAGCAAAGCATCTCCACCACTTTGAGTACATTGACGCAGAGGATCAGCGGGCTCCAGCTGCCGCTGATGGGGGGGGGGGGGGAGGAATACCTACAGGAGCGGTGGTTATGTGTGCGTGACGGCGGACGCAGGCCATAGCAATAACCCTCAGCATAACCACCGCTCCTGTAGGTGTTCCCCCTTCATCAGTGGTAGCGGGAGTCCCACGATTCCTGGTTATTTAGGAGCCCGGCGATTATTCGCACAATTTCTTGGAATTCTTTGGTCGAGAGTGAGAGAGCATCGTACACTCCAGAGTTGGGCAAAAGTTTATCTAAATAAAAATTTCAAATAACGAACAAAAGATAAATAATTTTTATTCGTTATTCAAGGCTCGAATAATCGAAGTTATTTTTATTCGAATGTGACGTCCCACAATTTTTCGCGCGGTCCTATTCTAACATCTCTCTCATAAATCTCAACACAACCATCAAAATCCATCAAACTCAAGTCTTACCCCTTTTCCCAAAATCACTGATCACCTTGGCGATGTACCTTAGCGGTCCCCATCTCAAGATGGTCAACTACGACCTCCAAATCCCCTCTTCGCCTTACGTGGCATGACCACTTTCCCCCCTATCTAATTTAAACAAGTCCCTCGTCCCTAGAAACCCCTCTTAAATCGAGACCACGTCTCACACCCTCTCTATGACCAAAGAAGTATACCCCACTTACCCCTTTCCAATCGAACCTCCTAAACTCCATCAAATGGGTTGAATCTTCCCTTTTCAAAAGTCTACGTATAAAAACCCCGGAAGTCCTTGCGGCAAATATTTAGTACAAGGCCATATAAAAACCCCGGAAGACTAATTCTATTTATAATATTACTGCGACGCATATTTGCAAATAGGTCAAGGTAAAGACCGCGCGTACCCTTCATCCCTAACAATCATGTAAATCACATAAATACAAGGGCCCGAGAGGCCGTAGCACACTTCTACGGAAACTCTACTAAGGAAATACTTCCGCGGAATAAACCAGATTCGTCGAAAACATTTAAATTAAATTCAGTGTTCTACTGCAACTACCGTAAGAAATTATAATTACCATTATTGTTATACGGCATATCACCTTCATCTATATTATTTTGTATTGTTAACGCTTATTGCATTTCATATTATTATTCTTGTATTAACGCTTATTGCTTTATATTATCATTTCGCTAACGCTCATTGCTTTAAATATATTTTGTATTGTTAACGCTTATTGCATTTCATATTATTATTCTTGTATTAACGCTTATTGCTTTATATTATCATTTCGCTAACGCTCATTGCTTTAAATATATTTTGTATTGTTAACGCTTATTGCCTTTCATATTATTTTGATTCATATTATTATCTCGCTAACGCTCATTGTCTTATATTGTTAGCGTAGCAAATTCCTATTACTTTTCATACTATTTTCTTTGAGTTATACACATGTATTTCATGTTCATACACATATGTTGCTGTTGATTATCATTTATATAAATGTTATGTGCTAATGCTTAATGTCTGACGCATTATTATGTTAACCACGCTAATACATTGATAGTGCATATATTCGTGCTTAAAGTAATAAACCTCTTTGCTTTAAATCACGCTTCGAATTATTATGAATATCCTTTGGTTACGAAGGCTCCAAATAAAACAGACTCCTGCATCAGCTGATTCTGGTTCGCGAACGCGAGAGTTCATGCAGTGTTTACCAACGTACTTTTGCATGGCCCGCGTACAGCCATATGTCTAGACATATTTCGAGGAAATATTACGTGTGACTTCTTATACTCGTGCAACGGTAAATCCAATTACCAGACCAAAACAAAGTGCTCTAACGGGTGTCACCCACCGCAGTAATTACAATTTGAACCTTCCCTGGTCGATCGGTGTTACGAATCACGCATTCGAGCCTATTTCCTTCTAAACTCAGTGTACGAATCTCGCATTCGAGCCTGTCTTCCTCCAACCCCAGTGTTACGAATCTCGCATTCTAGCCTATTTCCTTCTAACCTCAGTGTACGAATCTCGCATTCGAGCCTGTCTTCCTCCAACCCTCAGTGTACGAATCTCGCATTCGAGCCTGGCTTCCTCCAACCCTCAGTGTACGAATCTCGCATTCGAGCCTGGCTTCCTTCTAACCTCAGTATACGAATCTCGCATTCGAGCCTGTCTTCCTCCAACCCCAGTGTTACGAATCTCGCATTCGAGCCTGGCTTCTTCCAACCCTCAGTGTACGAATCTCGCATTCGAGCCTGGCTTCCTCCAACCCTCAGTGTACGAATCTCGCATTCGAGCCTGGCTTCCTCCAACCCTCAGCGTACGAATCTCGCATTCGAGCCTGGCTTCCCCCTTCTGAACCCCATTGTCATTGTCCCCAACGACCTCCACCCGGGACGTGACACGAAGAGCAACGAATAAAGATAATTTTTTATTGGATGAGAATTTATTCGACGAATAAAGAAAACTTTTTTATTCGAAGGTTTCATTTGAATAAATGCGTCGAATAAATTTTTCATCCGTAGCATTTATCTTTTCGAAGCCTCTGAATAAAGCAACGAATAACTTACGTCAGCGTCGAAACGTGGTGAATCACCATGACCCCAAGTCACCGCCACCGGAATAACGAATAAAGATGAAGTATCATTTATTCGATCGTTATTTAAATAATTTTTTATCTAGATAATGCCCAACTATGGTACGCTCTACCTTTCCACTGATACATTTTATATAGTCGCGCACGTGGATAGAGCTCGAAGAGATAGAGCGCATGCGCATTTATTAGTTGTTCAATCAGGTCGAATAACGAATAAATTCTTATCCAAATAAATCTAGCTCGAATAACAGTACAGATTTATTTGTGAATAACGAAAAATTTTTCGTCGAATAAAATTGTTATTCGTTATTCGCGAATAAATCTTGGGGATTTATACAAATAATGCCCAACTCTGGCTGTCAGCGTCAGGGGATCGGCGGGCTCCAGCTACCGCTGATAGAGGGGGAAACACCTACAGGAGCGGTGGTTATGTGTTCATGAACTGTGCCTGCGTGCGTCAGTCACGCACACCGTTCCTGTAGGTGTTTGCCCCTCCATCAGCGATAGCTGGAGCCCGCTGAACCCTGGTTAGCATAGAAATGCACACATCAGAATAGGTGTGCGTTCGCTCTGAAAAAATTCAGGAGCTACATTGGTCAGAACGTTGATTCTTCCTCGATAGCATTCATCTCGTATTGGTCTACGCATAGCTTCGTAATTCACACAACTATTATCCTAAGAATAAACAACAGCCACACGGCTTCGTTCAGGCGAAGTCGAGCAGCGTTCCCGTCACCCCACAATACCCTTCGGGGGCCCAGAAACTTCAACTGCCAATCCACGATCGTCAGGTGGTGGTGGCTGATTTCTCCTCGCGCGCTGCTCCCGAAACCGAATTCACTGGCCAATAAATCTGAATTCTAGTATAACATCTTCTATGATAATAACGACGAAATATCGTTCTAACAATAAGTCAGTCAAGCATTTTCAAGTGGTTGCTTTTCCAAGTAAAGTTTTGTCCAGCTCGCCTCAGCACTTTAACCCTTTCGCAATGGCAGTAGCTACTTGAAAATCGTTCATTCTATACGGGAGTGCAGAACACTAACTCTATGCATACGCGCGGTAGCACTCTTTCGTGTTATTACTTAAATAGAATCGCTTAAATTATTCTGTTTAAAAGAATTAGTACATATTGTTACTAGTTTTGTATTATTTTAATAGCATACTGACGGGTGACTACAGTGATCCTTAGCAGCGACAGGATTAAGCATACATTGACATTAATAAAAATTTAATTTTCTACATTTCCTATTATAGCTTCATGAAACTTGAAAGTACTATAAACAGATGAGCGAGAATTCCGATGAAATTAGTCCAAAAACGAGGTCAATCTGATTATTTTTAACCCTTCGTTGACATATCTTTTTTCGATCAACTTTGACATACCTGGGTGGCTCACACCTAGAGCAATTTTTGAACGACTGCCATTTTCATCTCAGGAATTCAATCGTTATGAAAAAAATCATGGGTCATTTTCATAATCTTTAGAATGCATTCCGATAGATGTTTTATTGAAATTTTATTACAGTTTTTGTGGAAAAATTCTACATTATCGAATGTTGAGAAAAAACGAAAGATATCTTCAAAAAATTGTTTTTACAATTTTCAATATTAGAAGCAAAAAATCTACAGAGTTGTTCAGATATAATATTTTGAGAAAAAAAATAGTTTATAAGTTGGCTTTGGAGGAAACGTATTTATTTTGCATATGGAAGGTAAAGGGCGTCAAAATCAGCTTATAGGTAGGTCACACCTAGAGTGTCAACCGAGAGGTAATAACACTTCTTTCGAAACACTTCTGAATTTTCTAAATTCATTGTAGGTAATTATTTACTTTAGGTTTCCAAGTTTGTTGATTATTTACTTTAACTATTCCTTGCTGATTTTGATGACCTTAAATATATTGTCATGGTCATTAAAATCGGCGGGGAACAGCTAAAGTAAATCCTCACCAAATTTGGATATCTAAGGTAAATAATTACCTAAAATGGATTTAGAAAATTCAGAAATACTTCGATCTTAAATATATTGTCATGGTCATCAAAATCGGCGAGGAATAACTAAAGTAAATAATTACCAAATTTTACATTAATTAGTTTATCTCATGAAGATTTCATCAAAATTTAAATTTTCATAGGTGGATGACTCATTCTCAGCCCACAGAGGCGATGAAGCACAGAGCAAAGTCCGAGCTCGCCTTATTTTCGAAGGAAACATTCGGAGACTCTTGGGCAATATTTTCAATGCAATCCCGAAAATATCAACGTGAAGACCCACCAAAACCATGTGACAGATGGAAATCTGTTGGTGTGAAAATACGTATTGTACCAAAACTCGCCACCCGAAGAGTTAACCTCCAAAGGTCACACTATAAATTACTCCCACTAGAGGCACACCTAGGTTAACGTAACCCAGAGCATTATTTTGCCTATATCTCTGGATGTACTACACCCTTTTTACTGTTTTTTCTTTTGATCGATTCGTAAGACAATGAGGAAAAAGAATATGTATAGGTGATTTAGTCGTAAATCATTTGGTACTCGAGATATCCTGAAAATAAAGAAATCAAGTTAGTGAAAGTTCTGAAAAATTAGTCTTTTCTTCTGTTAATCATAGTTTCTTTCAGAAAATGATACGAGGGTTTAATTATACAGCCATCGAAAGGTTTCGAGGCATACTTTAAGGGGGGAAATGCGTTATTATGATTGGTTCAAAAATATATAATTATTTGGCGAGGTGAATTTGAGTAATCTTTTACCTCTATCGAACAACTGCTCTCCGTGAAAAATCGTCTTTTTCGTTGAAAATGAGGACATAAATAAAATTTCTACTGACATTGAGTATACAGTATCAGAAGTAGTTTTATTGATTGCATGTATTTAATGAAAATCGGATACAAAAATGCCAAATAA
This sequence comes from Andrena hattorfiana, assembly GCA_944738655.2. Lineage (NCBI taxonomy): Eukaryota > Metazoa > Arthropoda > Insecta > Hymenoptera > Andrenidae > Andrena > Andrena hattorfiana. The sequence continues at coordinate 10,928,992 of OX122895.1, forward strand.
TACGATGAAATGGTTGAAATAATAATTTATTCCACAAATGTAGTGAAATTGACAAAATGTATGGAATTATTTATTTATATCTATGTTTCAATTTTTCAAAAAAGCATGTACTTCACTATTAGTAACTCAAAATGTCTGTACATATAATAAATTACCGAAGAAAAATACATATTCACTATTAAATCGACATTCACTTTTAATGAATTTTCTAATTTTTCTGCAGTCACACTGGGTGAACGTAACTCACGGACTACATGTGCAATGATATTATTCGGCTGTTTCAGGCATACTAGTGATCCTATGAGTGGGGATTTGTGGAAAATGTAGTATCAAACTTTTTTGCTCCAAAGCCCCAACTCTCCACACCTTACCGTTCAGAAATGCCAGGAATTTTCCTCGCGGACTGGGTTACGCTAACCCAGTGTGACCATTGCGGGTGAATATCAGCAGAGTATGTCGCGTCCCAGTTTCTATGCGTGCTTAGAAAAATCCAATAATACCTGACGAGTCACAATAAACACCCGACGTTATTCGCAGAAGATTAAAACCGTGTGCCGACGATAATACTGCTGAATGCAACGTAAGAAGTATACCAAAGTAGCTGGTTGGTCTGGCACGCGGAGAAGTGGAATAATTTACCTCTGGCATCTTGCAGGGCATCTCATATCCGTCCGAGACGGCCGATAACGCCAGACGAGCGTTGAGTTGGCGTCGCCAATGTCGTTGCTAAATATTATGGAGCCGTACCATTTCCGCGCGCTGATTGGAAATTGTCAGGTCGCGGAACCACCTCTGCTCCATTGGTTTCAGGGATATTAGCCGGAAATGTGGCCTACAGTCACCGAAACTTTTTGATTACGTTTCAGGGAACGGGCAAGATCGGTCATTACGTACTTCTGAGCATTGTCAAGCTATGCTACGCGTTTGTTAGTATCGTGGCGTAGAACAACAAGCTTCCAAGCTCGTCGACAGCTTCCTCGTGTTTTGCCAATAATAATATGCTCTTCTAACGGGGAGTGTGGCAGAGGGATTACCGCCAACGAGACAGCCCGATCATGGAATAGGTGGTGGAATAACTTTCACAGAGATATATACAGGCAATGACGCGGGCATGAACGATTCTTCTGTACGAGTATTGTGTTGCTCTCGCGATAAAGTCAGTTGACTAACGTTTGAACGCGATGCATGTTTGCAGGAAATCAACGTGTTTGGAGAGAATTGAATTTCATGAGTATAGTTTTGAGGGATAAGCTGCGTTCTAGCAGAAACTGCTTTAGGTTTATATGAAATGGTAATTATTTACTGTTTAATTTTAAGAAAGGACTTTGGTAAAGCTGTGTAAAATATTATTATCTTTACCCCTTGGTGGTCACATGGGGTGTGTCGCACACGAGGATATGTATTTGCGAATATTTCAGTAAACTTTCAGACATTAATAATAAAATTTGAAAATTTGATGTAGTTTTAAAAAAAAATCGTTTTTATTAACAACTATTGTTTCAAATATAAATTTCAACATATCAAAATTTACATTTCTAGAGAAAGACTATTAGAGCATGGTTGTATGAGTATTGTGAATATAATATCATGACTCGACAGTTAAATGATTCACAAAATATGAAAATGGTAACTCAAAAATGATCCTGGGGTGCAATGAACCCCACCTGATCAATTTGTGATTATAAGGTGTGACCACAGAGGGTTAATAAGGGACAGGGTGGCTTAAATTAATGTTAAGAATTTGTAACTGATTTTGAGTTATAGGTAAATGTGGTTTTAATTTCTATTTGTAGTGGGATATTGTAGCCTTGTCATTGTGAGCGAGAAAGTTTGTCTTTGGTTTCCCGACAGCTCAATTCTGTTGGAGTTCTGGGCTGCGCAGTTTAAAGCCGAAGCAGCTGAGCACGGAGCAGTGACCGCTCGCACGCAGCAAACGCAGGAGGCACGCGTAGATGCAGACCCTCGCAGACCACGGAAGTTGGACCGTTAATATTAAACTTTTAATATCTCGAGAACGAAGCCTTGGATCCCAAAATGGTAAAGGACTTTTCGATGTCTTTTTGCACCAGGATATTGTATGTTTCGGATTGTCCCGTAATTTTGGGATACACTATATAATATTGGTCCTAGGACGCTGTCTCGAGGAACTCCTGCTTGTATCTCAAAGATTTCTAAGAAATCTTCTTGGATTTTTACTGAAAAGTTTCTATTGATTAAGTATGATTTGAGTACACAATAATAGAGCTTTGGGAAGTACGTACAGAACTTTGTAAAATTTTATGTTTATGTATTGATGTAAGGCAATGCTATTTCTTTTTATAGTAATCCAATAATCATTATGACTACACTGTATGCTTGGAAACGCATACTACGATGCAAAGAAACATTCCTTGTTGCATAAACATGGGCATCTCCAATGCGGTAGTTTCATGATAATCTAGCTTGCTGATCTAAATTACACAGCTGGTAATTACCATTTCTTATTCCAGCAAGTTCAAATCTTGGAATGTCGCTTCCTTCGTAGGATGCTTATCATTTATTAGAGTAACAGTGTATTTAATACATCTTTATCATTTAAATTTTTGTCCGAAGAAGTACGAAGATTTTTATTCCTATCTAGGTTATTAAATATTACGTCCTATTGTTTTCTTACTATCACAACCATTCCTTATTTCTAATTACTAAAATCATATTTATTTTGGAATTTCTTTGAATTCGATAGGGCGTAATTCCCCTACAGAAATTAAACTTTTGCCGAAAGAAGTTGAAAGGAAGAAGCACAGCGTCTGTTCACAAAACTCATGACAATCAATTCTTAAATTTAATGTGACAACATTTAACAGGAGTAAAGAGTTCACCATCAATCATCCTTTCGATGTAACAATCATTACCTATCATGTATATCTCTCGCAACACCACTATACACCAAATATACAACCTCAAAGTTCAAACGTATCTTTAGATATGTTGTAAGATATGTTACCAATCTTTCGATCAAAGGCACACTTTAATTCTTTAAACGCTGTTTGAATCCGCGTTTAGTATTGGTTAATCAGATCTGTTCAGTTTTCGTTAGTCGAACATGACAAAACCAACAATGCAAGGGAGAAATAATGAAGCCTTGAAATACATTCGTATCTTCGACAAATTGTCCAAGAATTAAATAATGCGAGCAACCAATATTGTCGGTGCGTTTCGACTGAAATTACAAAATAAAGAAAGCTTATAATTTAAAAGGAAATGATGCAAAGAGAAATTGTGATCCTAAAATTAACGGAGGAATAATATAAATCTACAAATATAATTTTTTAAAGTAACATTAAACAGGTAATCATGAATATACGTTCTAATCGTCAATGTAGTACGTAGTGATTTTGGAAAACCGTTAAAGATATTATTAATTTATTATATCGACAAATTAAATACGAGTAAAGTATCATCACGATATATATTTATTTACATTTTCAGGTGAAACATGGGCAGGGGCTTTTTAATCATAAATATAAATGAAACCTATTAAATAGGCACGAATTTAAATACAATCTGTGACATCTATGTAATTCTTTTTCACTTAAGACAATTGAAGATAACGCTTGTTATGTCTGCTGTGGAGAAATGTTAAAATTTTAATTATAATTTTTCAGAGGAATAAACAGCGAATTTTTCCGATATAAGTGTGACAAAATGTTTATTGCACATTTTATTCTAGACACGTCATTGAATTAACCACACAGAGGGAAAGGCTACAGATCCCATGGTTCTGGGAAGAAGGAAAAATATTGATTCGCTTTCGATTCGAAACTTTTGAATCACTCAACATATTCACTAATATACCTTCTTTGCTTGTACACTGGGAGCGTTATCTGTTTTAATTTCGACAGATTTTTTTTTAGGGGAATGTCCAATGTCCTCTCATCCTGGCTTAGAAAATGAATGTGCCAAAAAACCTGAAATCACAAAAAGTAATGGAAATTATTGACATATGTAAAATGACAGAACTTCTGGCTAAGTTTAATGCTGATACCTTTTTGGTGAATTAATATGTGAGCACACAATAAAATAAACGAAAATGTAAACAGGCGATTGTGAAGTTTACATTCGTGATTAAGGGGGTAGACACGGGTAATGCAGAGCGCTGTATACCGACACAATCTGGCCCGAAACATGGGTTTGGGAAATTACGTTGTTTGTCCTTATATGAGCAGATTTTGGGCTGGGTGAGGTCTCATTCGAAAGAGGAAGGTTCAGTGCAGCGCGCTCTGGTCATGGTTCGACGAGATTGTGTTGATATCTAATAATACGAGTGTTCAAAGTAGAGCAAAAATCGACAAAATACACCCGCAAGAATCTAAGTATTTTTAGGTCAAAAACAGAGTTTTGTGGCTTCAACGATGACCAGAGCGCGCTGCACTGAACCTTCCTCTTTTGAATGAGACCTCACCCAGCCCAAAATCTGCTCATATAAGGACAAACAACGTAATTTCGTGACTTCATTCCCAAATACGAGTTCCGCCATATTGGCGATAATACAGAGCAAGTCACGTGACAAATTTAGTTCAGCTAGTGGATACGAGATGGCGCCTACTCGGGAGGACTGCCAACGTGGAATCATTGCAAAATTGAAGCGTTAGCTGGAATACATGTGCCACAGTAAAAGCGTGATGCAGTCGATGTATGCATTTTCGTATGATTGTAGGTTAGGTTATATGCATTTTAGGCATACCAGGAACTGCTAGGAACTGTATACATATAAATTAACGCTTTTACCGTGACACATACATCATTTGAAATCGCCGTCGAATTTATGTTGTAATTATATGGCCACATTATTTAAAATAAAAAAAGAGAGACTGGAACTTTTTTGCAAATACTGGAAGTAGTGATTTACTGCTATCATATTTTCAGAATGTGGTGAAGTTACAGCAATTATTTGAAATTATTGCTCTTATTATTGTTTTTTTTTATTCTTTTGACTATTGTATAAAACAGGGTTGACTAACTGGCGACTCACGAGTTGCCGGGGGCTCCTCCGCCTTGCGGCCACGCTGAACGGCCCTCTCCATACCTACTAAACATCACAGTCGAATTTGTCCGTCCCTACACAGACATAAATACATTCGATTGCTACGGCCGACCACCCCCATACGTTTACATATAATTATAATTAATACGACAATACGAACTGATATATACTTACTTGACCGATATTTACTTTTTATATTTTTCATAACGGAAAACGCACTGTCGCATCTGTATGTAGAACCAAACATTGATGAAATTTTTAAACACAAATCCACCAATTTCGGATACTTTTCTTCTGATAATAATTTAAAAAACTCCTGTCCATATTGATTTCTGGCGAGTACGAACGGATCTGCTTGCAAATTACACAATTCAACTCGATAATACATTTCTTGGTCTTCGATCTTACATCCTTTTGGATTATTAAAAATTATAAGCTCATTTTTCATTAATGCATCGAAATCTGTAAAGCGCTTTTTAAATTGTTGCTGTATTTTGATCGAAGACCAAGAAATGTATTATCGAGTTGAATTGTGTAATTTGCAAGCAGATCCGTTCGTACTCGCCAGAAATGAATATGGACAGGAGTTTTTAAAATTATTATCAGAAGAAAAGTATCCGAAATTGATGGATTTGGGTTTAAAAATTGAATCAATGTTTGGTTCTACATACAGATGCGACAGTGCGTTTTCCGTTATGAAAAATATAAAAAGTAAATATCGGTCAAGATTAGCGGATCATTCATTATCTTCGCTGTTAAGGATAGCCATAACAAAAATTGATGTGGATATACCATCCCTTGTCAATAATATGACGCAGTCTCAATGTGCACGTTCACATTCACAGAGACGAGTAAAAGTAAGTATATATCAGTTCGTATCGTCGTATTAATTATAATTATATGTAAACGTATGGCCGTGGCCGGCCGTAGCAATCGAATGTATTTATGTCTGTGTAGGGACGGAAGAATTCGACTGCATTCGTCAATGTTTAGTAGGTATGGAGAGGGCCGTTCAGCGTGGCCGCAAGGCGGAGGAGCCCCCGGCAACTCGTGAGTCGCCAGTTAGTCAACCCTGGCAGGTATGGAGGGGGGCCGTTCAGCGTGTAAGCAAGGCGGAGGGGCCCCCGGCGGCTCGTGAGTCGCCAGTTAGTCAACCCTGATGTATCATGTTGATATAATACGTAAAAAAGAAGTGAAATGTAATAAACGAAAAATTTGGACTTGGACCACTTTCATAATAATCGGCATATACATATAGTGAAAAAGACAGGGGTAGTAAGCGTGAAGGTACTTACGATCTTTACTGTTCGGCAGGCACGCGTATTTCTGACGATCGAGCCTTTGCTAGCCTCAGCGTTGCCAGAAAACGTTGTCACCACTCCTGTAGGTGATCCTACTACACAACTTGCGAATTCTTTCCTGAAACCGCTGGACAGGGCCCAAACTGTCTTTCTCACTCACTCAATATTTTATATTTCACTTGCACCAAGGACCGAGCGACACGTCTCGGCCCGCGTAAAGGTTCAAGTAAGTATATACAGAGGATAATCAAAAATCCTTTCCTGTGCACATTTCTGCACCAAAAAGAATTCCCGAAAGTACATACTCTATGTAAATGTATCAGCACACACCAATCCTAATGAGAAAGAGAGGAACAGAACGCATATATCCGTCCTTTTCCCACTATCGTTTGTTCTGCTTTTCAGCATCTGTAACTAATGCAGCGACAACGCTAGCTGATCATTTTTCTGCCGTTTGCACTACGGTGAAGACGCAGAAAGCAATCGGGTTTTTATTTACTGCGCAGATATTGATACATATGGAATATTTATAATTTGTGAATTGTTCCATTCCTGCGTGGTTCGTTACTGTAGTGTTGATAAGTGTGTGTGTGTGTGATCATTCCATTGTCATGGAATCAAATAAGGAAGCCGCCAAAAGCGAAGCGGCCCAAGTTATCTGCAAAGCGTTTGTCAAAAAATAAAAAGCGTCGAGAAATGTAAGTTATGTTTTATGGTACAGATTTGTATACAGTTACAGTTTGTGATGTAGTAGTAGCAGCACGGGAATCACACGAATTTTCGACGATTTAAATGCGGAAATAGAACTACAAAGTAATAAATTTAAAATAGTTCACTGGAACAAACTTAAATTAGCTCACATAAAATTAAATGAGTAGAATATCAAACTCGGATAAGGATACCTGTATTTTTCTTGTTTAAAGTCATTATTAGGTATACGAAGTATGTAATCACTAATTTAAGTTGCAAGTATGTTCGATGGTGCTCGATATGAGATGTGTACGCGGGAGATAATTTCATAAGGAAACTGTTAAAATGTTTGGTTTGTTTGCGTTATTTGTACGTTTGCGTTGTTTGTACATTTGCGTTATTTGTACGTTTTTACTGTTCGGAATCGGTCCTGATGTTGTAATTATGCGTATGATATTATATTTAAAAAGCTGTTTCTCTAAGAAACATCTTTTTGGAATGTGTGAGGAGATGTTGCATTGCCGTTACCTTGCTACGATGTGAACAAAGCTTCGGAGGGAAATTCAAACTAAAAGAAACGGGGCGGAACTACACGAAGTTGTTGGGTTTTTTAAATCTTTATTCATCATCACTGAAAGTATGTAAACGCTCGTTAGAAAACAAAATATTAATTATTTATGTTAACAACCTAAACAGAAGATCTAATTCACATTCATTCAATTGCGAGAGTCGACCTTGTAAAGACATACTAAAGAGTTGTACAAAATATATTAATTTATTCAATCTGAAATATAAAGTCTCTTTTAAATTCTCCCAATTCACGAGTCCGAAATAAGAGCGCATTCACGGAGCAGAGTGCTTCAGCATTCCATGGGCCTCGATCCCATTCCCGAGAAGTGGACGACGTTTCCTGAAGAGCCACGCAACAATTTGGTGACAGCGGTGGGATTATCCGAAATTCAACGGCGGAATCTTCTCTCTTCTTCTACGGTGGATCTTCCTTCGAAGACCGGATTTCCTGAATTCAACAACTGGATCTTCTTCAACGGTGCCGGCTCGTGGATGTGTTTAAGACCTACACTCTTTATTCGGAATTGTAAATTGTACGACCTCTCTCTCACGGGTTTTCGCACGGTTTTCCTTGTGAGCTCAGGGCGAATGTCGGAGATGGGTGGTTTCAGTGGCCGTGCACGCATACCCTGAAAACCACATCGTACAATTCGGTTACAACTGGTATTGGGGAGAATCTGCAGTAATATATCACCTGGACATCGGAGGAGTGAACGAGAGAGACTCAACCGGAATAATTGCTGAGACGCTGAGACGCTGGAGTAGTTGCTGCGAATCGAAGGAGAAGTTGCTGCGAATCGAAGGAAAAGTTGCTGCGAATCGAGGGAGGAGACCTGGAAGATACAAGAGCGTTTCGTCAGAATTACACAGCGTTATTGGTGAATAGATAATTTTATTTGTTAATTTGCTTAGCGTCTTAAACAAGTTATAGCTCGTACGGATTAGTTCATGTTAATTGGTTGTTATTAAAACTATTAAGATGTTGCGAACTGGTAGAGGTCCGAAAAGGTTCAAGCGAATCCGTAAATCTAATCTAAGTAGAGTTCAAGAATTTGAGGTAGAAAATGTGTCTACGGAAGTAACTCCCATACAGACTCCTACAAATTCTATAGAATTGAACGAATTAGAACTAAATTTGCCTGGTTCAAGTAAAGAATCAACGCCTTGTTCTAGTATTTCTGACGCTGTTAATTCACAGAACCTTTCACCGGAATCAGTAAATAACGCCTTTTTACCGTTAAAGTTGGCCGCTGATTTAATTCCACGTTTTGACGGGAATGTCTGCTCATTGATAAAATTCATCAAACAATGCCAATTAGCTGAATCGCGAGTAAAACCTATAGATCGTATTAACCTCCTTGCTTTAATTCGAAATAAGATCGAGGGACATGCAGATCTTTTGATTGCCAATCGTCAGGAACCGAAAAATTTAAAGGAATTAATTAGTTTATTAAAAACAGTTTTCTCACGTACTTTCGATGTTGATATAATTCTTGATGAACTGAAGGGATTGCATCAGGGCGTAAATGAAACCGTAGAAATTTATGGTGCACGGGCTAGCGAGATCTTGAATCGAGGATTGGAAGCTGCTAAGGAAAGATTTAATTCTGAGCAATTCACAGGAACTATGGCCTTGCTTAATCACGCTGCGGTCATGGGGTTTATTCGAGGTTTGCAAAGCCAGATTTTGAGGCTTTTTATTGTAAAAGAACGAACTGACAATCTAGAAGAAGTAATTAATATCGCAAGCAAATTAGAACAAGAAACTAGTGAACGACCAAAGCGATTTCTGACACCCGCGATTAATTCCTGTGATGCAAGAGTCCTTGCTGCAAATGCTGACGAGCGTAGATGTTTCAAGTGCGGCCAGATAGGTCATCTTAGTTACGACTGTCCGCAAATTAAACAGGGCCATGAGCATCTAAACACGTTTGCTCGAGATAGAATCAGATGTAATTTTTGCAAGAAGACCGGACATATAGAATCCCGTTGTTTTAAGAAACAGAATCAGAATGACTTGCAAAATAAGAATGTTTCCACTTTTAAAACTTCACCGAATTTAAACTCCAAAGGAACTTCACGGAACGGCGCAACGTGGAGCGACCCCTTAATTGCAAGCGCCAAGCCCGACAAGCCTGTTTCAAATTGAATATTAAAGAAGTTGGCCGGTTGCCTATTTTTACTTTTGAACATGATGTTTTCCAAAGAGGGTCTGTTACATTTCTCATTGACACGGGTTCACAGTTAAATTTGTTGAAACGATCGGCCGTGACTACTGATATATCAGTAAATACGGATATAATCTATAATCTTACTGGAATTGGGTCTAGGGTTGTTCCTACTTGTGGTGAAGTTATTCTCCAAATTTATGGTCAGGATATGAAATTCCAGGTCGTCGATGAGGCTTTTCCTATTAAAGAAAAGGGTATTTTAGGAATTCCATTTTTAGAAAAACAGGAGGCAACGTTAATATTTAAAAATACAGTACCGAATCGTCTTCAGGTTGGTGATAGGGATTTTGTTCTTCAATCGTCTAAATCGTTTCATCTACCAGCACGGATGAAAACTCTTATATCCATTCCTGTAAAGAGTACCCGCCTTAAAACGGGTTATTTGAGGAAGTTAGATACTAAACCAAGAGTGTACGTAGGTGATGCGTTGGTGAGGCAGGAAAATGGTTTTGCTAAGATTTTCGCCATAAACACTACTGCTGATTCTGTTACAATAGATATACCTCCAGTAAAATTAGAGGAATTTCAAATAAAATCACCTGCATCACGCTCAGCTCGAACAGAAGATCCGGGAATAAAACAATCAGAGGCGGAAGCTCGTAGACTCGACCAGTTGTTCAAGAATCTTGATTTGGATGATCTCAATGACGCAGAACAAGCTAGCATATTAGAAATAATAAATGAATTTCCATATCAGTTTTATCTCCCATCCGATACGCTAGGTTCAACGAACACAATTCAACACGCAATTTTAACCACAGATAAAGCCCCCATTAACACCAAACAGTATCGTTACCCTCCTATTCACAAAGAGGAAGTTAGAAGTCAAGTAGATTCATTGTTGAAAAGTAATATAATCCAACCTTCAATGTCCCCATATAATTCTCCTGTTTGGATAGTCCCTAAAAAGTCGGATAGCACCGGGAAACTCCGTTGGCGAATGGTGATAGACTATCGCAGATTAAATGAAAAAACTATAAGTGATGCTTATCCGCTCCCGAATATAACAGACATTTTGGATCAACTTGGCGCAGTGAAATATTTTAGTACACTTGATTTGGCGTCAGTTTTCACCAAATTCCTATGGATCCCGAATCAAAGGCTAAGACTGCATTTTCAACTCCGAACGGACATTATGAGTTTAACAGAATGCCCTTCGGATTAAAGAACGCTCCAGCAACTTTTCAAAGATGCATGGATTTAGTTTTATCGGGTTTGCAGGGTGTTGAATTGTTCGTTTACATGGACGATATAGTCATATACGCTAATTCTTTAGAGGAACATACCCGCAAATTAAAAGTTCTTTTAGCCAGATTGAAAAATGCAGGACTGACACTTCAACCGGAAAAGTGTAAATTTCTTAGGCGAGAAGTAATATATCTCGGACACGTAATTTCCTCAGATGGTGTTAAACCCGATGCTGGGAAGACGAAGGCTGTAAAAGAGTTTCCCATTCCTAAAACAAAGAAGAATATTAAGCAATTTCTAGGTCTCGTCGGATATTACAGGCGTTTTATTCCAAACATGGCTAAAATTTCTAAACCACTTACGCGACTTTTGAAAAAGGATGCCCCTTTTATTTGGAATACCGAAACTCAGTTAGCTTTTCAAAGTCTCAGGGATATCATATGTACGGAACCATTGCTTCAGTTCCCAAATTTCAAGCACCCGTTTCTGGTAACGACGGACGCTTCAGATTACGCTTTAGGAGCTATCTTAAGCCAGGGATCGATTGGCCAGGACCTTCCCATTGCCTATGCCTCGAGAACCTTGAGTGATTCTGAAATCAAATATTCAACAATCGAGAAGGAATTATTAGCGGTTCTTTTTGCCGTGGAACATTTCCGGCCTTACTTATACGGTCATCAATTCACGTTGGTGACAGATCATCGACCATTGGTCTGGCTGCACAATGTGAAAGATCCGACGTCTAAAATTATGCGTTGGCGAATAAAGTTGAATGAATATGATTATAATATCGTGTATAAACCAGGGAAACAAAATTCTAATGCGGATGCCTTATCTCGAAATCCTTCAATTTCCACTAAGTTTGACCAAACTTCAATTGCTTTAATTAAACATACCGAAACCGACAGTCCAGATGTTTCTTCCGTGGAATGTTTGCGTGAGGTGATCACGGGCGCCAGTGAATTGCCGATCGCTGCTTCCGGGGAGGTAAACTCTGAGAAAGACAGGCCTTTGGAATGCAAGAATGAAAAGTTAGTAGCTAACGTGTTTCTAATGTATGGAAAGAGCGATAATGATGATCAAACGAATGAGGCCACATTTGAATTAGGAAAGACGGAAACTTACGAAACAGACAGTGATGAGTACTATACGGCGGATGACGAGGAAATGTCTCCCAATCCGACGAGTGTATTCTCTGGAGAGGGTAGGTCATTGTCCGATGATTGCGAATCTGTAGTGGGTGGAGGATCGCTTCCGTTTCGGACATTGTTAGGGGCGGTGCATGTGCCTCAGGGTGCCCTCGCTCTGCTCGATCCGTCGGCATACGGTAAGGTAATTCAGACACCCCCGCTTCGGATCAGCAACCTGGGACCCGAGATTTGTGAAGTGCGTCAGGATGCCCTCGCTCTGCTCGATCCGTTGGCTATCGGCAAGGTCTCGACAACAGACACCCCGCATCGGATCAGCAACCTGGGATCCGCGGTTTGTGATACAGTAAGGATTGGAGTGCCTAGAATTGTTGTGACGCATGATGCAAGGAAGCTTGAAGAGTCTAAATTTGTGATAGACTCTCCAGGGGAACGGACACAATCCTCCGTAGAAGTGGCCTCAACAAAAGATATCTTATGTAATTCTGAAAAGGTTAAAATCTTGCCAATAACTGACTTACGTATACAAACAAATCACCTTCCTACATTACCTAAAATTAATTTTAGCAAGGATTACCTTTTTATGCGAAGGGATAATCTTATCCATTTCTTGTCTCTTGACTATCAGATCGTGTCAGAAAATAGTAAAATGTTGTACATTCGTGGAAAATTTTCGATTACGCAGATGAGGCAATATCGCATTAATCTCGGTGAGGCAATGGTTTCCCAGATAAGAAATTTCATACTTTCCACTTGTTTCCCCAAAAGGTTAGTGACGAACGGGTGAATTTTAATAATTTAAATTCATCATTGGCATCACTAAAACAATTAATGGGCTCTTTGAATGAAAGGACCTTCAGTATATCCATGAAGGACAATAATCTTGATTCCGTAGAATGGGGTTCCATGGAAGGTCTCCTGAAACAAATATTTAATGATTCAAAATATACAATCACCGTCTGTATAGGCGAAATAATAACTCCACATACATAGTATCAAGGGTGAAAATCAGGCTCTATGAAGCGAGGAAAAGAAGGCAGTCTTCTCCGCAAGCATAAAGATAAGTAAATAACATACATACATTTACATTTTTACTGCATTCAGATCAATTACAACTCGTTCTAACTTTTTATTGCAGGTTCTATGAAAACTAACAGTAATTGAAAGGGGTCAGTGCTATTGCAAGAAAATATTTATGAGAAATAGCAAATAATAATAATAATGGATTCTTCAGGAAGTGTAAGTATCAGTATTTACATTCAAGTGGTATAAACGCAAAAAGTAATTTTTATTAAATTTATTTATTTTTGCAGATCAAACCAGAGTGTACATATGTACACAGGGCTCAGGAGTATCGTTGCAACTACCACAAATGCAGGGTGGAGGAGGTACCCCTTCTATGACGCCGACCAGGCTAGGAGAAGCGTATTTTCTGTCACTTGGAGGAGCGGATTTTCTGTCCTCGAAGTGACAGAAAATATAACCTATATGCTGTACCCGATTTCCTAAAGATACTGTTGCGGCGTAATAATAATGTTTCGGGAGAATGATAAAAAGTTCACAAATGTAGCGTAAAAGAACGAAATAGCCGCTAAACATTTATTGTCATATAGCATATACATAGGTTATATTTTCTGTCACTTTGAGGAGGGGACCACATAATAATCACGCGCATCCAGCCTGCACATTTTTACTAGCTCAATTCAACATCCAACACAATTTTATATATAATGTTTGTTCATAACTGCGTTCTGCTGTAATAAGTGTATTTCATGTTCTGTTTCAGTGCTTTGCTAATAAAAAAATGTCTAATCTAACAAACTTAATTTTCTGGGGACATCCTCTCATCTATTTTTCCTTTCCACTTATAATTCCTTACTGCCAACGTAGCATATTGTAGCATAAGCACATTTTAAGTAATTAAAATGTACAATGCATTTTCTACGTTTGCTCTATCGGCAGACTTTCCGTTTAAATATTTACAAGTACAACGCAACAGCTGAGAATTTCTTTCCGTATTTAGAATAGAATACGGAAATAGCAAACAGCTCCCTCTGGCGTGCACCAGGCAGCCGCGTATCTATGGGTATTACCATTTCTGTGCAGAGAAAACCTGCTGTAATGCCAAATCGGCCAGGTCACGTGACGTGTCTACCCCCTTAACATATAAATATGCATGTGAAAGTTCCCCTAGTAATGCCAATGAAAATTGGACCATTTAAAAAGGGAGCACGTAGTTCCGTCTACAAAAAATGCAATTACACTTTGCAAGTGCATCGTTGCATTTGTGAAAAAAGTGAGATAATAAGAAACTAGACCTTGTTATACCACTTACCTCTTCTCTCCATTATTTTTTCCACCTTTAATGAACTAGAAGGAAATAATTAGATATATCTACTATGTATCAATCAAAGTAATCAACATTGAAGTAAGCAAATATTTATCCGATTAAAAGGTTCTCATGTTTTAATTTGATCGATCAAAAAAATTTGTCGAGAATGAAGCTTCATAATTTGGATAAGAAAAAACTAAATGGAACAATCAATTTCTGGTACATACGTCCAAGTGGAAGGAGGTACCGACGCGACGATTTAAAGTCTCGTGATTCTATCGTCATGTCGTTTGTATTATAAATGGTACATATGGATGATGTATCTGGTGAAACATATTTTGGAAAATCTGTTTTACCTCGTTAAAGCATAATGGATACTCCCTAAGAGGTGATTGCCATGCTCAATGTAGTTTACGTGATTCATTTATTTAGTAGTCAGTTTTCGTGTTTCAAGTTTAATTACATAAAAGAATGCTACGAAGTGATTTTGTGTAAAACAGTATTATATTAAAAACAATTGGTAAAATTTAAGGTAGCATCGTATTGCAATCCTTAATGCATTATCTTCTTTTATATTGTATATTAATTAATTATATTAATTAATTTTTTGGAATTGAACTGTGTACAACTAGCAACTCTAAAGGCGTTTATTCATTTTAGATTATACTAAAAATTCATTCTGAATTTACTGAATTTATTTTTTCAAATTTTCCTTAAACTATGATATTCAAATACGAGAAGCTATAACTGTAGTTTCAGTCATATGTATGTACAAGGTCAACGTTTTATCCTGCAACCCGTTCTCGCGCGAATAGGTACAATGGCAACAGCGCCTCAGGGACGCAATTCACTACAACCATGCACCGTCGCGGCATTCGGAGAGCTGCCAGCGACCGCTGGACAGCAGTGATGCCCGAGCTTCGAGAATTTTGGGATGGTCTCTTTCAAATTAACATCACAAAGAGCTATTCAGAATTTCCCGGCCTGGGTTGAAAAATTTGGGGCCGTTTTCGTATAACTTTTGAACTATAAAAGATATCGGAATACAATTTGTTCCGAAAAATAAGGAAAAATTATTCCCTCTTAATGATGGATAATTTAACATATTTTACGTTTACTTAATTTTTTTTCTATCAATTTTTTAACCATAATTGTTGTAAAAAGCTTTTGCGAACTGCTTATTTGATACTGTATTTAATGCTGTTTTTAAAATTCGTAGTGTTGATAAACAATTGATGAACAACAAACTTTCATAAATTGAGAAATCCAATTTTTATTCAATTATGTGTTAGTTCTGCAGACCTCAGAATCTATTGTTCTGGTTTTCTTTTTTATGATTTTATCCTTAATGCAGTGCATATCTAGATAATACGTAAGGGGTAACTAATGGGACGTGTCTTCGATTGTAGCGGTGTTTGAATTTTTTTCTAGAATTTTTGTGTCTGAATGTCTTAGCTACTTAACGCCACGCCTATACCGGTTTCCATTGATGTTATTTTTTGGAATGATGCGCAACATTATTGTGGCTTTTACACGCATGTGGTGAAAAATCTCTCCGTACAAGTGTATAGCGCCGCGGTTAACCCGGTCGCAGCTAAAATTGTTGAAATTGAGATGGGTACGAGATCAATTGACATTATTTTCAAACCTGGGGACTTGGTTGTATGCGGTGTGAGAGTGAGCGTCGGACGAAGCGTGGTGTGTGAATAATTGGCGAAAATTCTAGTTCTACGAGAGTGATATATAAAAATTAAACAAAAGTAGGGTGTAGAAGTAAGGTAGGAAGGGAGGAGAGAAGGAAAAAATAGCATGGAAAGGAGGGGAGAAGGATAAGAGTGAAAAGGTTTGCAGGAAAATTCGAGGTTAGGTTATAAACGCTGTAGATATAGAAGAGGTTAAGCGAATAGGAAGTGAATAGGACAAACGAGAAAGGGATGGCTGAGGCAGTTAAGATAGAAAATCAATGTATAAAAAGAGGAAAAATGTTGAGAAGTGAAAAATTAAAAGGGAAGACTGATAGGGCACAAGGGATGGAGGATTTTGTAATAAGAAAAGGAGAGAAAGGAAAGAGGCAGAAGAGGACTAAAGGCGTGAGAGAGAAGGCGAGATAGAACAGAAAGAAAACGGAATGATGGATTGTATGAGAGAAATGATGAAGGAAATAAAGGAGGTGAAGAAAGAAATACAGCATACAAGAGAAGAATTAACACAGGAATGGAAAGCAAGGGAACAATTATGGGAAGAGGTAAAGGTGGGATCAGACGGCGCGTGGCTCGACGAACTTTGCGCGTGAATCGCCGATCCACGCGCCGTCTGATCGGTCATGGCTCGGCTCGCCCAGGCTTGTCAAGCCACGCGCTGTTTGATCGGTCATGGATCGCCGAATCGGGCTCGCCAAGCCGGTTTTCTGAGCTAGCCAAGCTACGCGCCATCTGATCGGTTATGGATCGCCGAGTCAGGCTCGCCAAGCCGACTTGCCGAGCTAGACGAGCCGAGCCAGCTCGCCGAGCCACGCGCCGTCTGATCTCACCTTAAGAAAGGGGTTACTAGAGAGGGTCACGAGACTTAAAAATAAGGTAGATAGGAACCAGACCGCGGAAACAGGAGAAGAATTTGGAAACGAGGAAAGGATAGAGGGGAATAGAAAGGATGTAAGTAGGGATGCAAAGTAGGGACAAAGAGATTGAAAAGAGAGTAAGGTTCTGGTCGGAGAAGGTGGTAGAAAGCAAAATAAGTAGATTAGAGGGAGCGATAGAGGAAAATGAAAAGAAGGAGAGGAGAAGAAACATAATCATCAGAGGAGTGCAAATACGAGAAGAAAAAGCCAAAGAAGAGGTCGAAAAGTTTTTAGAGGAAGAACTGGGGATCAAAAGTGAGGCGGAGTGGGTTAAGGTAATAGGAAAAGAAAGTACGGGGGTAATCTTAGCAAGACTGAAGAAGGAAGGGGACAAGAAGGAGGTAATGAAAAATAAAAGGAAATTAGGGAATAAGAAAATATACATTGACCACGACTTATCTAGGAAAGAAAGGGAAATACAAAAAGAGATGGTACAGTGGGCAAAGACAGAGAGTAGTGTTACGTGAGGGCGTTAATTTTGATTGACCGAGCGGTTGAGTCTAATTTTCTCACGCAACGCTTAACGAATTTAAAGAGATTGCATAATTTTACTATAACCAGAGTTATTAAGCAAAAATCAGGATTGTTTTGGGTAAGGCTTTCGTCTACAACCCATACAGGTTGCCCAATCAGGATGTGGTATCTTAGATGAGACTGGTTCGAACAGAATGTGAGACGGATTTATATGATTATACCATGTATTACAAATAAGCAAAGGAAAAGCAAAGGTGGTACAATAATGAGGAATTTACATGGATTTGCGTTATGAATAACAATGCAAAGGTTAAATCCCGGTATGTAGAATTTTACAATATTCGGTGCGGTTTCGGAGGTTACAGTTTTGCTAAACTGGATTCTACAGCCAACATACGACGCATACAGCCGCGAACGTCAGACGATAGATGACAATTGACGAACAATAATTGATCGAGGGAAACCCATAACACACCCTACGTGGTTGGATCAACTTTCGCACGATTGTTTGGTATTACCCATTCTAGGTGAAAAATTTAGAAAGATAGTGTGGTCGGCGTTTCTAATAATCACATTAGAAATAATTTACAAATGCGGTACACGCGGAAGGGAATGCGACAAATTATCGAGGGATGATTCCCGTAACACGTAATGGTTGGATTAATCGCCGGTTCCGTACAATGACATATTTAAAATCACTCACCGATTCGGTACGAAGAGATTGTTAATTTTTAGAACTCTCTCTCTCTCTCTCTCTCTCTCTGTCTCTCTCTGGAGGGGCCTGCGGTACAGGATCTCGAAGCGCAGGTCACGTCGCACAGTACACTTTTGTTTAATGTTCGTATAAAAGATGGGTGTAAATATTAATACGCAAAAATATAAGAATTAACGAGAATTTAACAAAAAGCGGTTAAAGTATGTAGGATTTAAAAAAGAACTCCAGCTCAAAGACTATTTTAAACAAATAGCAATGTCCCTCGGACAGAACGACCGCGCACTACGCGACTAAATGTTTGTCTCTTCATGGAGAGTTATAAAATGGATATCTGTGTTTTCCTTGCTGTTTTCTCAGGTCTAAAAATCTGCATTTTTAGTCAAAGTAAAACTCTCGGACAGAGCGCACGCAGTCACCAGTATTCGTGCATTTAGCAGCGATTCCAATACTGACACTATTCTAAGTGTGTGTTTGTGGTGTTTTTTAACTGTGTAAAATGTTCCGACCGTAGGAAATACCATCTTCAAGTGGGAATTGTCAAGCTGTTAACGAATAGCCGAGAACAATAAATAATAGCGATAGCTTTAGCGACATCGATAGCAATAGCAATAGCGATAGCGAGGAAGAAGATCAAATGAAGAAGAGGCTACACCTGACAGAAGATGCCCTAAAAATTTGTATAAATGTATATAAAAATATAAGACGTTTAGGCAATCTAGAGAAAACCGAAGAATTAAACAAGAACGGCAGCAGTGACATGTGTTTCGTATTCGAAACTTCGCAAAATAATTAAAAACGGAATACAGGCAAGAAAAATACGCTCAGATGCTGGAAAATTTATATCATTAACAGCTTCCATGGAAGACATAATTCGGACAGAAATATATAATTGCTACCACAATAACGAAATTCCAGTAATAGAAATACTGCACCAAAAGTTGCAACGTGACCTAAATGTAGGATATACACCATCAGAAAAGGTTTTAAGAATGTGTCTTAAAAAAATGGGATTCAAATTCGAATTGTCAGGTGGAGGCTATATTATTTAGGTATTATAAAATCATACTGGAATGGAGGAAAAACAATTTATTACCTTGACGAAACGTGGTATGATACCCACGACACGGCAAAAAAAGGATGGTCGGATAATAGTGCAAAGTGTGTTGTCCATATGCCACCAAATAAAGGGCAGCGATTAGTAATATTGCACTGTGGAAGTTAAGATGGGTGGGTGCATGGTGCCCTGAAACTGTGTGGCAAAAATATTGAAAATTTTAATATAGATTACCACAGTAACATGAACTCCACGGTACTTGAAAAGTGGTTTGAGGAACAACTAATTCCAAATTTAAAACCAAGTAGCGCGATTGTAATAGACAATGCACCATATCAATCCCGAATATATGAAAAAATCCCTAACAGTAGCAGCACGAAGTTGGAAATACAAAACTTTCTACCTGCACATGACCTATATTTCGAAGAAACAAAAAAGGAATTACTAGAAGTTTTAAAAATAAAAACATTTAATAAAACGTATGTAATCGATGAAATTGCAAAGGCATATGGACACATCGTTTTGAGGCTGCCGCTATACTTTTGTATATTTAACCCGATTGAAATAATATGGGGAAAGCTAAAAAGAAAATGTTAGGAGGTCCAATAAATTCCCAACATTCGACAATAGTGTTGTAGAACTGATCCAGCAAAAAGTGAATAATATTGAAGCATTGCATTGGCAAAGAGCCATTAATAAAGTGATAAGAATTGGGGACGAATATGTTCAATGAAATTTGTTGTACAATTTTACAAATTTTGTAATAAATACTGGCGATCATACTGAAGAAGAAGAAGGAGGAGAAGAAAAAATTTAACGCATCGTATGAGAAAATATTAAATGGTAAATTTTAATTAATTGCTATTTAATTATTATATTGATTCATAAATTCTCCACTACTGTTCTAATACAGTACATATACCTTACTAAAATGTATTTGTATTTAATATGAGACAATTTTTAATAGCTAATAGCAAAGCTTAATTGATGTCTTTTAATAATGTTTGGGAATGAAATTAGTTCCCCACGCCGCCACACTCATTCTCATAGCAGCACCTCGCGGACCGCGATACAGCGCCGCTCAGTGATGCCAGAACGGTGGGTTTTCGCCCACGGGCGCTACCACCACTCCACGACCAAGCGTACCCCCTCCTAGCGCCTGTACCGCACCACACAAGCATACCCGTCCCTCCATCCGTGTGCTGTACGCGCTGCCTGGCCGGCGCTCTCCGGCGAAAATTCGCTTTCCCGACATCGAAGCGCTTGGGTTGCAAGCAAAAAGTCAAGAGTTCAAATCCCGGTGCGGGATATTCTACTTTTATTTTTATTTATTCTCTAATTTCTCTTTCTATATTCTCAGAAGACTAAAGGCTTGAAAACTATTAATTTATAAAACATTTTCGAAGCTTGAATTGCTGCTAAAGATGTGATCTCCTTCTGACTTGTACCGCACCACTACAAGCGTACCCTAACTTCTGTCCGTGTGCCTTACGCGCTGCCTGGCCGGCGCTCTCCATCGAGAATTCATTTCACCGAGGTTCAAACCCCGATCCGAAGATTCTACTTTTTTCATTAATTATTCTCTAACTTCTCTTTCTATATTCTCAGTAGAATAAAAACTTGAAAACTATTAATTTACAAAGCATTTTCGCAGCTGGCTAATGTACGATGTTGGTCTTCTGCCTTTTGTATACATAAACAGAAATAATTCCTTGAAATGCTACTTACAAAATAAGCTCCTTTCTAGGATGGACTCTTTAAAATTCACGTCACAATGAATAGTTACAGAATCGGTGATTTCTGTTTTAGGTAAGCGAGCCGCCCGCTCCGCTATTACGGTCGGCTTACCACTCCCACCCCGGATTATTGTAATGACGTTTGAAAACAATATCGACTGGTCTCGTACCCGTCGCAATGATGTCGTTTATACCTACAGAAGAGTTTTACTAACCCACTCTTGGCCAATGATACTCTTTTCGTGTTAATCAGGTTTATACGTATCTGCTTATTTGCTTGTTGATTATTTACGAAAATTGTGGCATTGCTCGATGGAAACCACGAGAAAGTGGTGGGCTTCTTCCATCAGGAGAGGATAAGGATAGGTCGAGATGGATAGAATGGATAGGAGCGGTGCGAATGATGGACGTAGCGGGCGAAACCTCTACTCCGCGGATACAAAGGTTCGGGAAAGTGAGATAGGCGTAGAAGCTGTGATAGCACTAATACAATACTACTGTAACTGTTTCGTAAATTATATATGTACACGCCAAGGTAGGTGATACTGTACAAGAAAGAGTTTGGTAAAATGTGACGATGAAGCTGTCGGAACTACATGTTCCAACATGCACGGAGGGTGAGTTGTTTAAATTGTTGGGGATTGGACAAACTTTCATACAAATGATCTCCCGACATAAGAGCAAGATGCCTATCGTCGACAGTCATAGTACGACTCGTCTTGTTTCTGGCTTTTAAGGATGTGCGCACCACACAAATGGAATTCACCAGTTCGCTACCCATTTTATTTCGTTTTTTGGTTTTGGTATCGGGTAAAATTGAGAATAGCCTTTCGGCCTCGGCGTTGGAATGGGGCAAACACCTGATTATACCCAGCAAATGTCTGAGGGATGGAAAAACTGGAGCATTATGGGGTTTTTCCGAAAGTCGTTCGGTCATAAACCAGGCTTTATGGAACGAGCGCGACGTGGCCGCGCGCTGAGGATTGGGATGCCATGATGAATATTGTTTTATTACTTTTAGGGAAATAAACCGTGATACCCTTTCTCCCTCTAAAGTGTAGCTTGCCAATCAGTGAACCAGATTGTATTAAAAGAGGGAAAAGTTTCTGACCAGGCTAGTTGCAATAGAACATTCGAAGCGAACAGACATCAGCATTTTTCAGTGAAGTAGACAGTCATTTTGTCAACTTGCGAGCTTTTGTGTGAAATTCGAATTGATTGCGCATTGAGATAAGTGGAGAAGTGTCCTGTGTTAGTAGTGCTGTGATACGAAATTGTAACTGTTTTCGTGATAGATTGTGTACCCGCCAAGAGATACAAGAAAAGGTTCCAACATCATTGGTATGATGCTGACGCTTCGTTAAAGGTGTGGTTGCAAAACGTTTCTTCGGACGAGTCCAAATGCTTCTGCAAAGCCTGCAACAAAATCTTCGAGTGTGGGCTGTCAGAAATAAGCAGGCACTCGTCCACACAAATGCATGCCAGAAACATTCAGAAAATGCTTCAGAATGAAAATGTTAGGGATAATGTCTCAGGCGAAAGTTCTGCACCTTCCCTCGATGATAAAATCAAAACAGCGGAGATTAAATTCGCGGCTTTCTTCGCCGAAAAGAATATCCCTCTTTCAATGGCATCTGATCTGCTTGCACTTATGCAGCATATAGGTAAGGAACCTGAAGTTTTGCAAGGTATGGCCGCACCAAATGCGGTCAAATCATTACCAATGTTTTGTGCGTGCATGAAACACAACGCATCATCGACAATGTTCGCCATTGTAAATTTTCAGTTTACGAGGATGAAACCTCAGATTCAACGAACGACAAGTGGCTCTCATTGATGGTTCGATATGTTGAGCCATCTCATTTGTCCATTAGAGCAGAACTGTTGCAACTCATCCATTTGGATGCCAGCGATTGTTCAGCGGAAAAGATTTTCAAATCTTTTGAAAATCAATTGCTGAAAATGCAAATTCCGTTAAGTAACATCGCTGGACTTAGTTGTGACAATGCTGCAGTGATGACGGGTAGGAATTCCTCTTTCAAGACAATGCTACTTCAGAAAAATCCTATTTTACTTACGCTACCGTGCGTTTGTCATTCTGTAGCGTTGGCGGCAAGTGCTGCCTGCGCTACAATTCCAAAAGAATGTAATGAACTGCTTCGGGGTGTATCAAAGTTCGTAAATAATAGCCCTAAACGTTCAACAATTTTCAGACAATTTCAGGAGAGTTATTATAACTCTCCTTTAAAAGTTTTAAAATTATCGGATACTCGCTGGCTCGCGAGGCACCAGTGTGTTATTAGATTTCTGCATATCTGGAAGGATTTGCAAAGATATTTTACTGAGGATGCATTGACTCAGAAGTCAGAAGCTTCTCAAACTTTTTTGTCATTGCTTAACAGGCATGACATTAAAGGCTATTTCCATTTCCTTGAGTTTGTTCTTAATGCATTAAACAAGTTTAATGCTCAATTTCAAGGACGGAAAACGATGATTCAGGAGTTACAGCCTCGTTCGAGTAACCTGCTTCGGTTTTTCGTCCAAAAATTTTTAAAACCGCTTCTAGTACATCATTTTCATTACATCAAGCTGATAGATTTGTCTGCTAAACAAAATCAACTTCCCTTGGCTCAAGTTGATCTAGGCCCTCAGTGTGAGGAATTCCTAGAAGATGCGACGAGCAAGGGAATGACAGAAGTTGAAGTTTCCTCCTTCCGCGAAAATTGCTTACGGTTTTATATTACCGTAAGCAATGAAATTAAGAATCGTCTTCCCCATGACGATATTTTACTAAAACAGTTGACGATTTTCAAATCAGACACTGCCCTATTCCATTGCAACAGACAGGAGACGTTTCAAGACGTGTTAGCTGTCGCTCGTAGGCTCGGCAATTTCGATGCCGAAGCCTTGAGAAAAGAATGGGAATTTTTGTATTGCGGTATTTCCCGAATCCAAAGGGATAGCTGGAGTAAAATGACTTTTGACGACATGTGGATGAATATCTGCATAGTGCAAGATTCCCATAATGCTCCAGTTTTTCCATCCCTCAGACATTTGCTGGGTATAATCAGGTGTTTGCCCCATTCCAACGCCGAGGCCGAAAGGCTATTCTCAATTTTACCCGATACCAAAACCAAAAAACGAAATAAAATGGGTAGCGAACTGGTGAATTCCATTTGTGTGGTGCGCACATCCTTAAAAGCCAGAAACGAGACGAGTCGTACTATGACTGTCGACGATAGGCATCTTGCTCTTATGTCGGGAGATCATTTGTATGAAAGTTTGTCCAATCCCCAACAATTTAAACAACTCACCCTCCGTGCATGTTGGAACATGTAGTTCCGACAGCTTCATCGTCACATTTTACCAAACTCTTTCTTGTACAGTATCACCTACCTTGGCGTGTACATATATAATTTACGAAACAGTTACAGTAGTATTGTATTAGTGCTATCACAGCTTCTACGCCTATCTCACTTTCCCGAACCTTTGTATCCGTGGAGTAGAGGTTTCGCCCGCTACGTCCATCATTCGCACCGCTCCTATCCATTCTATCCATCTCGACCTATCCTTATCCTCTCCTGATGGACGAAGCCCACCACTTTCTCGTGGTTTCCATCGAGCAATGCCACAATTTTCGTAAATAATCAACAAGCAAATAAGCAGATACGTATAAACCTGATTAACACGAAAAGAGTGTCATTGGCCAAGAGTGGGTTAGTAAAACTCTTCTGTAGGTATAAACGACATCATTGCGACGGGTATGAGACCAATCGATATTGTTTTCAAACCTCATTACAATAATCCGGGGTGGGAGTGGTAAGCCGACCGTAATAGCGGAGCGGGCGGCTCGCTTACCTAAAACGGAAATCACCGATTCTGTAACTATTCATTGTGACGTGAATTTTAAAGAGTCCATCCTAGAAAGGAGCTTATTTTGTAAGTAGCATTTCAAGGAATTATTTCTGTTCTGCGAAAATGCTTTGTAAATTAATAGTTTTCAAGTTTTTATTCTACTGAGAATATAGAAAGAGAAGTTAGAGAATAATTAATGAAAAAAGTAGAATCTTCGGATCGGGGTTTGAACCTCGGTGAAATGAATTCTCGATGGAGAGCGCCGGCCAGGCAGCGCGTAAGGCACACGGACAGAAGTTAGGGCATGCTTGTAGTGGTGCGGTACAAGTCAGAAGGAGATCACATCTTTAGCAGCAATTCAAGCTTCGAAAATGTTTTATAAATTAATAGTTTTCAAGCCTTTAGTCTTCTGAGAATATAGAAAGAGAAATTAGAGAATAAATAAAAATAAAAGTAGAATATCCCGCACCGGGATTTGAACTCTTGACTTTTTGCTTGCGACCCAAGCGCTTCGATGTCGGGAAAGCGAATTTTCGCCGGAGAGCGCCGGCCAGGCAGCGCGTACGGCACACGGATGGAGGGACGGGTATGCTTGTGTGGTGCGGTACAGGCGCTAGGAGGGGGTACGCTTGGTCGTGGAGTGGTGGTAGCGCCCGTGGGCGAAAACCCACCGTTCTGGCATCACTGGCGCCGCTGATCGACGAGCGAGCAGCCCGCCAGCGTCTATCGATCGACCAATCATCGAAGATCGATAGGCCATCAGCGCTCCGCATTGAAGATCCAGGGGATCGGAGAAGACGCGCTACAGGAAGTCAGCCATTGTTGAGGACGTTTTTCGCTTGCTTGCAACGGTCACAATCGCGACGCGCACAATTCTCAAGTATCTTTTGCATCTCTCAATATCACGCATCTCAATCACAGTTTTCAATCACATGGTTCCGCCCAGTAATTAGAATCTCTCAAGTGTACGCTCACGCGCCGACAATTAATATAATTGCTCGCTGCACGCCTCGTGGCTGCGCCACGTGGTATCATCTGCTCGCTGTGCCTGTAGTATTTAATATAAATACTCTGCCGCTGTCGGGACTTTCTCATCTTTGTGTTACTGTGCATTTCAATAAATCGACGAATTGACCTCACCAAAATGGTGCATTCATAAAACATAACCTGTCTTAGGTTCCTCTCACACTCACCCCCCACAATCTTCTCAAACAAATAATGATAAACCGTATCTTCAATTTCTGTTTTATTTTCTGTTAATCTTTAGGGCCCCGGTTTTGTCCTGATCTTCACTAAATACAGTCCTGCAGAAGGTAGTAGGGGGGCACGTTTAGCGGTCAGTACCCAGCAGGGTGTCGGTTAAGGGCCCTCTTCTTCTTATCACTGGCACGCCAGAACGGAACTGATACGGAACGAATATGTGTGCGTTGATCTTAAGACTCCGCTGAGTGACTTCACACCTATTTAAGTCACTATAGCTCATATAGGCACTATACATTAAGGTGAAATCCGACGGCACGTGGATCGGCGAGATTGGCACGAGACTCGCCGAGCCCACGCGCCGTGAGAACGCTCATGACTTGCCCACTCGCGAGCCGTGGTGGTCCTCGGCGAGCCTGGGCGAGCCGGCCCGGCTCGCCGATCCACGTACCGTCAGATTTCACCTTTAGGATGGCTCTTATTTTCGATTTTTGTATTTTCGTCGGAGCACCCTCCAGAATAGTTCCAAATAATTAAAAAAAAAAATCTGTGTAAAGTTTGAGCTCGATCGGATAACGGGAAAGGGTGCCCCTGGGCCTTTAAACATTTAAATCATTATTTAACAACTCCCGAAGTCGATTTTATATAAAATCCTCCAAGTTATTGATTAAATAAGAAAATATGTCAAATAAACGTTGTAGATCCGGACAAGGAGCATCTTTTATGTTCTATTACTTTTTCTCGTGCGACAAACAGTTTTCGAAAAAAGTGCGTTTCAAAAAAAATCACACCAAGAGTAAATAAGAGCCACCCCTACTATACATACGTACAACGCGCATGCCCACCGACTTATTTTCACTGGAAAGTAGTGTGTGTAGGAGAGTTCTAACGCAAATTTGGGTTTCAAGGTCAGACGAAATCCAAACTTGGATTTTGAAAATTTTCGAAATTTGTTTTTTTGCCAGCGGGCAGGCGGCGGCGGGTGACGTCATCGAGATGGCGGAGTAATGGGGGGTATAGCGCGAGAGCAGATATCGAATCAATCGATACCGAATCGATATCGAACCGATACGCCGAAGTACCATCGAGGAGGAAAACCGCGCGGGTGAAGTGCTACTCCGAGCGTGGTACCGACTGTCGGTAAGGAGGAAAATATTAATTTAAGATATCAATATATTCGATAAACCGAATCTCGGGCGAAGGGTACGATCTCTGCCAAGATCTCTGCGGTACGAGTCAGCCGCCTAACCAACTCCCCCAACGCCAGCTCTCTGACATTAGTCTTTCCTGAATGGTACATATACTGAGCGTCATACATGCACACACACACACACACACACACACACACACACACACACACACACACACACACACACCATGAGCCGTTGCCAACGTCAACGCATAATACTTTATTTTCATCGGATGATGTTGGACAATGTCGAGAGAGATCGATGTTTTACAAACCACGTCTTTGGGGATGGGAAAGAGAGAGCATTATTTTTAACCTCTTAAGCACGTCGCGCCACTATAGTGGCTTACGCGGATGTCATCTTTCTGAACGACACGCCACTATAGTGGCTTTCGCGGATGTCATCTTTCTGAACGACACGCCACTATAGTGGCTCACTTTAGTAGCTCATTCTAGTAGGTACTCGTTCACCGTTTGAATTAAATGATTGTTTTCATATGTTTTGTTTCACACTTCTTTGCCTTCACATCGATTTACAACAGTGTTAACAATACATATGCAGACAGAATATATAGTCTTTGTTTTTGATACGCCAGTGTCAGGTATGAATTGTAGTAAATTGTTAAAGTTAAAGTATGTGTATCATATCTTAAAGAAAAATTATAATTTAATCATCAAAAACTTCATTCCAATGTACCTGCGTAGAGAACAGCATTGTTCGTCACACATTGTAATGCTGTATCGTTTACACGTAATTCGCGTCGAACTCTGTCATACAGAGAAGCAGCCCCGCGTACAACTCAGCTGTGCATAAGAGGTTAAAGCTAAAATTCTGTGGGGGGAAAGAGACAGCACTACTTAGGGCTACAATCGCTTTTATTCTAAAGCTAACAATTTTTCGTAATGTTTTTGAACGTAGCAGCATATCGCGCGATCACGTGTAATTTAAGTCCGCTGCGACAGCTGCGTGAGATGATATGGGGCGAAGAACGCTCGAACGAAACATAATACATGCAGAAACGTCATACCTGTGAGGAGAGAAGGAGGATAATGTATAAATAAAAATGGTGAAATAATATACGTTTAAGAAATATATATATATTGTTACGTTTTGCGTTCGACATAATATAAGTTTACTGAACAGCAACGATAATAGAACATTAAACAAGGGGTAACAAGAATAATATAAGAACAGGTAACGAATATAATCTGTTAGGAATACAATATCGAGACGTCTGCTATTTATGGCGGCTGACTTTCGAATGACAGGCGATCGATCCGATCGCCTTCTTCTCGCTGTCTCTTGTCTTCGTCGCGAGCACCAGCGGGCCATGAATCCTCTACATAGGGTGCTCGCAACAATATATATATATATATATTGTTAGAGCAGAAACATGATAATAATAAAAAGAAATTAAATAAAAGAAAAGAAAATAATAAAATATAAAATAAAAATATTGAAAAATAAACTAATAAAAGGAGGGATGTGGCGATGGTGGCGAGTAGGGTGATGAGGGCGACGTGGGTGAAAACCGCCGTGGCTGAGGAGGCGGCGATGGTGGCAGCTGCGGTGGTGCAAATATTTGCAGCATTGGCCGCAGCCGCGCGGCCTCATACACCGGCTCCTGCCGTGGCACCCGCAGCAAAGGCGCAAGGTGCAGCAAGTCCTAGAACACACAAACATTGATATAATATTCACACATCAAACGCGCAAAACAATGCAAAGTATTACGTACCTGTGGAGGTGGCGATGGCGGCGATGGCGGTGGTGACAGCGATGAAGACGGCGGGCCCCAATCAGGCGATGGCGGTGGTGACGGTGATGAAGGCGGCGCACAGTGGTCGAAAATGACACAGTCTGCGTCAAAAATCGATTCCTACGCCAAATCGAAATGAATATCAACGAAACTTGGTATACTGGGGTATTACGTATCGCTGATTACGAATCCGTTGCGCGATTTTTGAACAGGAAGATGGCGGATCCAATATGGCCGCCCAAACTCGGCTAAAACCAGTAAAATGGGGATCATACGAACGAAAAACGTTGTTTATTGAAATCCTAAAGCTATAACTTTATATTTTATGAGTCTAGAAAGTTGCATTATACTGTATAGAATGCTACACTAAAGAATAGTTGTCAAAAAATGGTATATAACAACATAAAAACCAACATTATTTACTAATTTTATCATTTCCGCGGTAAATACTGCAAATACATGATTAATCTATCCATTGAATATCTATCGGAGGCGAAAATAAAAATTATTGATATAAAAAAATGTTAGTAGAATTGTTTATTAATAATTTGTTTAACCCTTTCCCTACGAGCGGTGACTATAGTCACCCAACGCCTGACGTTCACTATGTACGGGTGGTGACTATAGTCACCCAACGTCTGATGCTCGCTTCATACGGACGGTGACTATAGTTACACGTGCGTTTGCACGAATAATCCTTATATGTTATTTCCATGGTAACCCACCGCAATTATTTGGCATTTGTTTTACACTCTGAGATAATATGCAGCGGTATTGAACGTACAGCAGGCGATTTTTGTTCTTCCGCAAGTGCACACTTGTGGCGCGGTGGCCCGTTCCGCGGGAGTACCGCGCCGTAAAATCCGTCCGTAGCGAAAGGGTTAAACAATTTTTTAACAAAGAGACAGTGAAATCCATTTCATACAATCAAATTGACCATATTTTGTTGTAACATTACTATAAACAATTAATTGTTATTAAACAATTTGTTAAATTAATAGATGTCAGTAATATTCAACAACGATAAGTGCAATTTGGAAGGTTGGTTTTTAGTTACAAATGTTACCCCCACAAATGCCTATCAACAAATCTCAGGATATTGCCCTAATCAACCCCTAAGGTGAGAAAAGGGGAAAAATTTGTTTTCATGGATCCCTCAAAAGCTCTTCGGTCCGATTCGATATCGATACTTGGTTTAAACCTAGCAACACAAATGCCTAAAAACCAATTTCAAAAATTTACCCTAATCGACCCTTAAAGGGTTAACTCTGGTTCTGGTGTACTAAGTGTGCATTGAATTGGGGTGCCTTAAGTTTTGAATAGTAGGTGTGAACGAACATATACCTACATATATCAATGTTCGTTATACAGAGGTTACTTTACCGAAATTACATAAAAAATTGCTACAAAAAACAGATGTAAAAGTAATTCCTTTTATTTATTCTAGCGTAGCGAAGCACGCGTATTTTGCTAGACATAAATAAATAACCCTAAACCCAGTATTTGAACTTTTTAAACTTTTCTTTACATTTTTGTTTCTTCAGTTTTATAATTTTTTTCCCGTGTTTTTCTTAATTGCTTGTTTACTTACTGAGTCATGGTCGTTAATAACTAAAATTCGTCGACTGGCTCATCCATGACCCTATCTTCATCGTCCGACACCTGTTCGTTATTATTTTCAGAAATTAATAAGTTTTTAGCTTGATCACACAAGCCTGTAATTTCTTTTGGTTTCTTGCTCTACATATGTTGCAAGATGCCGAAGATGCGTGACCTGTTAAAACGTTACATACTTTCCCATCCAGCATGGTAGAATGTAATTTGTGTGATACATAATAGTTTTTTCTTTTAATATTATTATCTGTGGTTTTTAAATTCATAATTTTTTCATTCATACAGTCATATTCTTCTTGAATTTTTTCACTGTTTTCCTTCGTAAACTCAAATTTAATTGGGCTGCAGAGTCTCGCGGAAGATGGACGTATATTTTTCCATATCTTTTGTCCATCTGAGGACATTATACTCAGTGGTACATATGATACTATAAATATCGAACTATCAGTATTTACTGATTCATTATTGGCCCACTTTTGCTTAAACCCCTGTTGACCGGAAGCACCATCTAAACCTCATTTTCCATGTAAAATTAGTTGTTTATTCCTAACGATTTGTAAATTTTCCTTTGAAATTAATGAAAGAATTCTTACAACAGTAAGATCCAGCAGCGATTGTAACTCAACTGCAGCACCAGTCTCAGTGATGGTTATATTTTCAGGATAGCATTGTTGCTTTCCTAACAATATTTTCTCGTACGGAGGATACTGCTTATTGCCAAATAAAATAAAATTATGCTTACGAAGATTTTCATACTTAGCTTTCGTTAATCCAATATCCATATACATTGCTAAATTTTTATTTATAAAATCATTATCATAATTCTCGGTCATTACAGACTCTTTAATTTCCACTTCCTCCACCGTGGGGTCTTGAATTAGAATAATAGCTTTCGATAAAATATCCTGGCTATAATTCCCTCGAAGTTCTTGGGCACGTCTTTGTTGTGTTCTAAGACTGCATTTCTCATTCTTTACACGCGGGACGACCACGACTTCCTTCAATATTAGGTGGTGTACTTCTATTTAAATCTGTAAAATTCTGATCTTTGAATACAAAATTCAGTTTTTTACTCAGGAAATCTTTATAATTCTTTTCAAAATTCAAACGCACCCGCCTAGCACTCGCCCAGTACTTGGAATACTGCCTGATAAAAGTTTTATTAATAAACTCGCGAAGTTGGTGCAGATGTTGAGAATCATAGTCGTATGTGTTTTTGATCCTTTTCATTATTACATCTAACCTCGATTTTCTTTTATTTGGTTCATTGACACAACTGTTTTTGTTCAATTGTAAAAATCGACATTGTCTAAATGTTGCGGCCGCGAACAACGCGCCACATCGCGCGATCCCAAACCCGGTGCCCGCTGACTCATCACAACAGCTGACGAGTTAGCTGAGGCTGGTGACATTGCGTTGTTGACGCCAACGATCTTTCGTGACGCCCGCCCGGCGACCGTTTTGCCAGTTCAAAAATAGCACCGTGGTGACACGCACGTACCCATAGCTTTTGTCTTGGCGCCCATAGCGCCTCGTTCGATTACGACGGTAGAACGCCCACGTGTTCTACGTGATATTCTTGTGAATTTGTATTTTGTGTGCTGTACTTGTGCGACGTCCAGTGGCCAAATTGGACCACTGGCAATAAACTGTGCCCACCAAGAGGTGATCGTCGCTTGTCTTCTCCTTTCCACTGCGCCATCCCGACGCCGGCAGTCAGCCCGCCCTCGGCGGAAACATTGGTCCTTCGAGCCGGATCGCACTAAAGGAGAACCAGAGAGATCGACACCATGGCCGGTGGAGTCACCCCTGTCACCGAGGGCACCGCGTCCACAGTCAAGTGGCCGGCCCTCGTTAGCAAGATTCGGGCGCTGATGCTGACGGCGCAGCGCCTGTTGAATAATTTTAAGAAGATGGGCCAGGCGAAATTCACCGTTGACAACGCTCAGGCGAGGATCGACACGCTGGACGCGACCTGGGCCCAGTGCCAGGACCTATACCTGGAAGTGGAGGCGCTAAGTCCCGAGGACCAGCGCCAGGCTTGCCCCTACTTGGCGAACGAGGAGTTTGCGAAGGCCGAGGAGGAGTACTGGACGACGAAGGACTTCCTGTTGGAGGTCATCCGGACTCTCCGCGGCCCCCCCCCCCGCCGTCGGAGCAGACACGAGTGCAGCCATCCCCGCATCAGGCACAGCGAAGGGCCGAGCCAGGCTTCCACGTCTCGACCTACCGCGCTTCTCTGGTGAGTACCAGCAGTGGCAGGCATTTCGCGATTTGTTCACGTCGCTCGTTATCAAAGATGCGGCTCTCGACGACGTCGAGCGGCTTCAGTATTTGAAAACGTCTGTGGAAGGCCCGGCGCTCAAGGTCATCGCGCATTACACCACGACGGACGCGAATTCCGTAACCGCCTGGGCGGCTTTGTCCCGGCGGTTCGACAACAAACGCGCGCTCGTCGCGGCCCACGTTCGCGCCCTCATAACAATGCCGCCGATGTCAAACGATTCTGCCGAGGAGCTAACGCGGGTGTGCGACACGACTAACCGGTCTCTCTCGCTCCTCGCGAATTTGGGCTGCCCCACCACTCAGTGGGACGCTCTCGTTGTCGGCGAAGTATCTTTGAAGTTGGAGTCCGGTCTCCTGGAGGAGTGGGAGAAGTCTCTCTGGACGAGGACCGACCCCCCGACGTATGAGGAACTAGATCGGTTTCTCGAGTCGCGCATTCGCTCACGGGAGGTCACACAGGCTGACGAGGAAGCCAGCCGGTCTCGCTCGCGGCGCGATGCCTAAATCTTCGAAAACGGCCCCCTCGTCGAACGCTCGGGTGTGCGCCACGAATGCAACGCCAAATCCCTCTCGGTCTGCGAGCAAATCGCACTGCCCCATGTGCCGGGCGCGCCACGCCGCGTACCGATGCACTGCGTTTCGGGCGATGCAGGCCGCGCAACGTCGCGATTTCGCGACAACTAAACGGCTGTGCTTTAACTGCCTCGCGCCCGGCCACATGGCGCCGTCGTGCCCAGTAGTAAGGCTAAGCGGGTTCTACCGCAGGTCCTCTGAGGGGAGCGCGGGGGCGGGGGGAAGTGAGGACG
This sequence comes from Andrena hattorfiana, assembly GCA_944738655.2. Lineage (NCBI taxonomy): Eukaryota > Metazoa > Arthropoda > Insecta > Hymenoptera > Andrenidae > Andrena > Andrena hattorfiana. The sequence continues at coordinate 10,962,778 of OX122895.1, forward strand.
CGCGGGGGAGTGCGGCGGAGAGAAACATGGGCGCGGGGCCTGCGGGGATTGGAAGAGCGGTTGCGTGCGCACGAGCCGCGGAGTGGGGGGAGCCATAATCATGGAGGGGATCAGTCCGGGCCGAGCAGCCGCGGAGACCTGGCCCACCGTCCCCGAAATTTTTTAGAGGCAGGGAATGACTCCCGAAAAGTCTTTTCAGACCTTGGTCCACCCCGAAAAATTTTTCAGACCTAACCCAGGGAGGGGACGGCCCCCAGGATTTTTTTCCAAACCAATATGCAGCAGAAATTTTCCCCCAATGCATAATAATTCATTTTTAAATCAGCGATCTACCGAACCATTATGCAGCATTCATTCTAAAGCTAACAGTATTCTAAAGCGTTCCGATTTAACGTCGCAGCGTATCGCGCGATCTCGCGTAATTCGAATCCTTTGGAGCAGCCGTACGGGATGCCGTCATGTGGTGACGCGAAGAAGGCTCGAACGGAATATGATTATGCGGCGTCAGCTGAAATTTCTTTCTCCAACGCAGAGAAATAATAATTTTTGAAACGTCGAATCTTAAAATTAGGCGGTGGCGAGGAGAGAAGGAGGATGACGGGTAAATAAAATGTAGAAATAATATGCGTTTAAGAGATTATGTATTGTTACAAAAATAAAATAGAATATAAATAATAAAAGATAAAAAATTATCGTGGTGGTGGTGGTGATGGGGACTGCGGCCGCGGCCATCGCAGTGGCGGCGCCATTGGGCGGTGCGGCACCCATGGACGCCGCAGCCGAGCCGCCATCACTGGGCCGACTGGACCAATTATCGGCCCACGCTGCGGCACAACCTCTAACCCAGCCAAAGGGTTCTGGAACATATACACAAGCATTGATATAATATTTGCATATAATAAACCTCAAATGTATAAAACAATGCAAACTACTACATACCAGCGGAGGTGGCGGCGGTTCTGGAAAAAAAATAGAAATCTACGATATAATATTGACACGATTGTCTGATTTAATCTCACTGGATAACAAAAGTTAAACGCGATAAATGTCGAAATATGTAAAAGTACATACCTCTGGGTTTTCTCGACAAGGCTCGTCCCACTCCGGCGCTATCCGCGTTATTCCCATTGTATGAAAATGAAAAAACTTATACAAACTCCGACTGATCGTCTTCAGACGTCTTGAAGACAACTGGTCTCGCTGCATCTCCAAGCTCCCACATGCGAACCCATTCCTAAAGTTGCATAGCTTTGCAAAGTAAGATGTCTTTGTTCTTCACCTTCTTCTTCACTGACCACCCTCTCTTTCTATGTGCTCCACCTGCATTTTCGCTGACCATCAGCACCTTCTATGCATCTTCTTCGAATTATTCACTGGCCATCCTCTCCTTTTTCTTCTTCGCGTGTATCATTTGGCTGAATCGTTTCTCCTTCTTTCAACACATCATTCGACTAGACCATACCACATTGATCGTTTATTAGACGTCTATCATACCACTTCGATCACGTATTGAACATCTATCAAACGTGTATCATACCATTTTCAACGTCTATCATACCACTTCGATCACATATTGAACATCTATCAAACGTGTATCGTACCACTTTCAACGCCTAACGTACCACTCTGAACATGAATCAAACGTGAATCGTACCACTCTGAACGTGAATCGTACCATTTCGATCACATATTGAACATCTATCAATCGTGTATCGTACCACTTTAAACGCCTAACGTACCACTCTGAACGTGAATCGAACGTGAATCGTACCACTCTGAACGTGAATCGAACGTGAATCGTACCACTCTGAACGTGAATCGAACGTGAATCGTACCACTCTGAACGGCTTTGATCGGGTATCGAACGGGTATCGAACGGGTATTGAACGGTTTTGATCGCGCATCGAACGGGTATTGAACGGCTTTGATCATGTGTCGAACGGGTATTGAACGGTTTTGATCGCGTATCGAACGAGAATTGAACGGCGTTGATCGGTTTTGATCGTGTATTGAACGGGTATTGAACGGCTTTGATCGTGAATCGTACCACCCTGATTGTGTATTAAACGTGTATCATACTACTCAGAACGTGTATTGTACCGCTTTGATCGCGTATCGAACCGCTTCTGCATATTAATAACTATCGTCTTAATCTAGCGTACATTACATGCAGGAGGTTGGGGAGGGTGAAGAAAAAACATTTATACATTAAAAAATTGATTTTATTTATTTATTTATGAATTTCTCTCTGGCGTTTAGACCACCAGTTGAATATTTTAAATACATTTTGCATGGCACAGTGCTTTGCGTGTCTGCCACATCGCAGAGTATTAACTACATTTAGCTTATTTAGAAATTTGATATCCTCGTAGTCAATGTCTAGTGTCTCAATGATCGCGCCCGCTCTCGTATCTTCATCGAGGAAATCCGCAAGCCAGTCGCGTTTCTGTAGCCCTTTAACGAATACGATATGAGATGCGTCATCTCCTTCGTCGATCGCATCAGCTACAGCTTTCGTAATTAGCTGTTTAGCCATACTGTACGGAACGTCTCCATCATCCCACCGTAGCCCGTGATGTTTTCTCACCAACCACCGGATGCTTGATTTGTCGAATTTTGTAAGAAGATATTGCGGCATCGAACTCCCAAAAATATAGTGTGAGAGAATTGTTCCATTTCGTAGGACAGCCACTTCCTTGACAACAAATCCTCCATCGACGATGAACCCTTACGGGTCAACAAATGTTGGTACGACCATTATCGGTACGATTTAGAGGTCCGCTCGCTTCTAAGACAGATGAGAGAATGGGGTCTTTCTCATAAAGCATCTCGATTTTCACGATGAAATTTTGGTATGAATTTAGCACAGGAGAGGGCGGGGCAAGTAGTATGATAATTTAATTTATTTTGCGCACCACGTTTGTCAGCGGATTTTATTCAACCACACGATCGTGCAGAATCAGACAGTAGGCCGTAGTATTTACCGGCACATTCTCTTTACACTCGAATTCTATGCGCACGTCCACGGTGCCATTCTTGATCGACTCATTTTGTCGCGTGCAATCAATCACCACGAGGGGACCAAATTGTAAAAATTCGGCCACGGTGAATAATGCCTCGTTGCAACTATGTCCATATTACGATTTACGGAATTGCGTATACACGTGAAACAAGATGGCATGCTTATTCTTGTCAAAGTCCAAATTCAGATCAACATATGGGTAAAATTCTGAGTGAAGAAAAAGTTTTATATTGGCCAATTTGCAGTTGTTAAACTTAGTAACACCTTCGCTCATCACATTGTTTCGATCAGTCTGTAGAACAAGGATAATAACTTGCGGCTTCTCCAGCTGTGCAGATGCCTTCACGGCCCACGAATGCTTGGTCGTGCTCTGTAAGAGAGGATACTCGTACAGATCCCACGAGTGAAAACAAATGATCAGGTTTTTTCCACTTTCCAAAGCATGTAGCAACGATAACTTATTAACGTCGTTCAGCGTCACATGTGGCATCCGCCATTGTACTTTAAGTAATTCAATTTCTGGTTCCAACATCGGCGATCCTATTAGAGAATTGTTATCGTTGCGCAATCGTATTAAAATCAATTTGTGACGCGCATTAATAATCATGCGTTTGTAGTCCTCGCAAAATCCCAGCAAATATTTAAGTGGGATGCAAAAATTGAAATGATTTTTCACTATTAGCCCATTGCGTCGTTTCAAGCCCCTTCCGGCATTCTCCATATTTTTGTCTTCACCAGATGTCAGCGATACATAGTTTTTAAGCGTGCTAGTTATTCCAACGTTTCTATTGCGATCAATCTCCACGCCATTCAGCTCGTACCGAATCTCATCAAATAAGAACGCCATGCAATTATTTCCCAACGTCACCGTTAATGTATCGCCTGGCTTATTTATCTTCAATTTCCCCTCCACATAGAGGAAACTTTCACACGGTAATGTGTATAAATCCTGCTGCTGTATGGGTATTCTTATCTCATCGCTGTATCCAAACGTCGTGTTGACGTATGGGTTGTATGTGTGAGTCTCGAGCTTGACGATGCGATCATCAAACGTCGGCTTCCCTCCAATGTTTGGAATGTCCACCATTTTTTTTCAACTTAAATGCGCACAAGGAATCCCAGTGACTTCAAAAATGTAATGTTCGCAGGACTGAGCCTTTTCTTTTTAGTGTAATCAGAACTGTTGCAGGTGTTGTTGTTGTTGTTGCTGTTATTGTTGTTGTTGCAAACAATTTCACTTGGAAGAAACGAGTTTCTGGAGTCGTTCAACACAAGCATCTCTTTCGGTCACGCCACATGTATTATCGTCGTCGCCGTTGTACGTGCAATCTGATAGTAATCTCTTCACCTCGAAAATCGAGCAACCGTCCGTCTTGATCCACAACGCGTATCGTTAGATCCGTAATGACCCGTGCGGTGATTGGAAGGTAAATGATCTGTGCAGGCGTTTCCGATATCTTATATCCTGGCGGGACTCTCGAAGAAAATTCATGTATCGTATGTACGCGCTTCCCATTGTTGTACGCGCCAGCGGTCACGTTGCATTTTATGCGAATAATGTTCACGTTCATGATATTAATTGGATCGTTCGATTCATGCCACCGTCCAGGTTCTAATACCCGATTCGTCGAGATTCCCAGTAGCGATCCAATGTTATTGGGTTTCGTAAAGTCTACAGCGAACGAGCAGTACAGCTCGCTTTTCATGGTGTTGTTGTTAGAGTGCAACACTATTGGATACACATCGTTGTCATCGCCATCGTTGGCATCGATGCCACCGAGATTTTGAGGATACCGCTCGAGTAATTGCTGCTTCAAATACTTGGCAACGGCGTCTAGTTCGTAGGAGCCGTGTGGAATCATAATGTATTCAGGAGTGGTGTCGACGCTGCTGTTGATGTCATAGTTTGTGGTGATGTAGAATTTATCGTTGCTCGAGTCGATGTTCGGTATTGTATGATAAGTTTCAAAGGTTGTTAGACCAAGCTCATAATCATCGTCGCTCAAATCTATGGGTGGAAAGTAGCTCACCGCGAGGGTGCTACTCTTGCCGGTTAGAATGAATATTAACGACATATTCCGAGCTGTACGACTCGACTAGTACTGAATCAGAGTGGTGGGAAGTCAATCCTTAAATTTGGTGCCAATCGTTTGTAGAAAGCGTAGACATAGTTGTCCACAATTGCTCTGTTCGTACTTCTGATAAGCCAGTCGATTGTATTCGATTTTCACAGCATCTTTATCCAGATATTGTACCAATTCCTTAGGCGGTCGAAGATTCCCAAAGCTGTCGAAATATATAGCTCGACACCCTCTCTTCGCATACGCCACCCAATGAGTCCCCGGCCCCTCGACATTGTCCAAATTTACGATACCGCTCTCGTTTCGACGTACTCCTCCGACAGGTAGTGCATTGCGCATGAAAACACCTCTAAAGAATGGAATACGCATACCTTTTGCCAACTCCTCCAATTGCGCGTCGGTAGTTACGCCGACAGGCATTTTTAGTTTCTTTTCGGTGTTTTTTTTTCGTTTTGATATTCCCTGTCCGCGCTTGTATGGTGCGAGATAAAGTCCACGACCTTCCATGGAGCGATTATGGCGTTGCATATTTCCTGCAGCTGATGTTGCGCCGCCTTATTATCGTTTACCGCCTTACCGATCCTCGCCGCTCCACCAGCTAACGATCCGAGAACACCTAGCAGCGGGAGAAGTGGTAATATACCACCCCCTTTTGCCACTGGGAGAATCCGCTTTTTCGATGCTCTCTTTGGAGTCCTTTAGCGAGTTGTTGTTTTCAACCCCATTCCGATTTTCGTCTTGGCCGTCATAGCTGCCCAAACAGCTATAGCAGCACCTCTTTCACCCAGAGTCGAGTCTCGCGCAACGATGCGTTTTCGCGCTTTGTCAGCGAGTATGTTATCTGCCGCGTGCCTTTCGCCGAGGTTGTTGCTGCGCGAATACGCAATATCGTGTTCACGACACGCTGCGTCCAACGGATTGATGCCTTGATCACCTCTAGCCAATCGTTTTGCTAGATATGTTCCTGGGCCGCAAAACTGGTATCCCGGGATATGTAATTCGGTAGGTAGCGCGTTTATCGCCCAATTTAACAAACCACAACCTTTCTTTACTCTCGTTGGCGACATTCACCACAGTTTTTAATCAATGGTGCTGGACCGTCGATATGCGTTCGCTGCCAAGGGCGATTATAATGTTCCAAACACCGACGATACTGCTGAACCTCAGAATCAGCTTTTATATGCTCGGGGAGTCTGTCCCACAACTGATCAATGTGTCTGCCAAACTCTCGCAGTAGAATAATCTTTGGTATATATTTCAACTGCTCAGAGGTTAAGTCTCGAATATCACAATTATCCGACAGGACCAGAAGCGTTTTGAATACTGAGCTGTTTTGCTTCAGTGTGGACTTATAAATAGGGCGCGTCGCCGCTTCGACGTATCAAAATCATTTTTCGCAGTTCGCGGAGAGGATGCGATTCGTGCGACAACCTGTGACGATACGCGTAACAAATTTTGACGATAAATTGCAAATGATGTCCTCGAAAACAAGACGCAAACATGGTAGCATGCTACCAAACACTATACGCTGTCTCATATGCGGCCCATCAAATTGTGGAAAGACCAACGCGTTGGTGAGCTTGTTGGAAAATCCTCACAGCGTCTGCTTCGAGAACGTGTACATGTATTCCAAGTCGTTGCAACAGCCGAAATATCAGTATTTGGAGAATTTATTGACTCCGATAGATGAAATTGGTTACTTTACGTTTTCAAATAACAGCGACGTCATCCCACCGAGCGAATCGCTCCCGAATTCAATTTTTATCTTTGATGACGTGGCATGCGACAGATACGATACGAGAATACTTTGTAATGGGGCGCCACTCGAACGTTGACTGCTTCTATCTCTGTCAGACGTATGCAAAAATTCCCAAACATCTTATACACGACAATGCGAATCTGCTGATTCTGTTTAAGCAGGATGGTACCAACTTGAAACATGTGTACAACGATCATGTAAACACTGATATGTCTTACGAGGATTTCTGCGCTTTGTGTCGTAATTGTTGGCAACGGAAGTATGGTTTCGCGGTAATAGACAAGGATAGCGCGATGTCCAATGGACGTTATAGAAAGGGATTTAACGAGTTTGCCATACCGTGAGATGGTTAATTGTCGTCAACACGTCGGTGGGAAAGCAACGTCTGCGGTATAACGATGATTGATATCGATAGTCTGGAGATTAAGGATCGTGAGAGAATAGCGAAGGAAATTGCAAAAACCAGCAAATTCATTCGCAAGAAACATCATGCTTTGAAGACTGGCAAGATGGAGGAAGATATCGCGTTGGAGAGATACTTTAAACCTGTCGTCGAACCCTTCAAACATATCGTGGAAAATACCACAGCAGCAGAAGCTGACGCATCACCGTCGATGAGCACAGACGTTGAAGGGAATGAAACAATAACGCCTAAAACAAAAATTCAGCCGAAATGGAACACATCGCGCAAGACAAAGAGGAAACCACACATGTCATCGGAACATTCACCCATAACCTCCACACCAGTTCAATCGAAGCGGAAACGACAGAATGCCACGTCAAACGATTCCCCCGTTCCTCCCACACCAATAAATACCGATGTACAATCGCTCACAACCATTGATGACGATGTTTTCGAAACTAGTCCCGATGAGTCGTTTGCAACATCTATTAGACATCAACTCCAAACATCCGAGGGACAAGAAACGTTTCGCAGCCATTTCGGCCCACTGGGACAAAAATACATGGGCGCAATCCTAAGTGGTGATAGGGATACAACAATGGACTATGTGTATGGTGTATACTTTGGCAATAGTGGAACGATGCTTGGAGATAAGGCTTTCGATATAGACAAGGATGATAATATAATCATTGATGGTGTAAGATACGGAGGAACGTCCGGTCTTTACGAACTGATTTTCAAGAGAATTCCCGACGATGCCCTGTACACCGATGCCGACAAACAAAAATAAAAAGTATACTGCTGACGACGAATGCCCACAGACGCGGTCATAACGCTAAATACCCCATATTGGGCAACAAGGGATACAAGTACAAACATGTAATTGCACCTCTACTCCCCCGTGTATCGGCTAGTAGGGCAGGGAAAGGTCTAAGGACACCGCTAGCGATGATGGTAAACGATAACAAGATCGATTACGTGCATTGGGATGATCCCAACGAGCTGGTGGATCGATTGCGTTTGCTGGAAGCGTCGCTTCAGGCGGGTAACAACTCTCATGATCCTGAAAGTCTATCGATTATCGAGGAACTCCGCGAGGTAGGCCTCATTATAAATTAAACCGCACGTCGATGATTTGCACTGTATGTATCGAGATGCCAATCAACAAATTTGGAGTATCGCTCCAGAAGTGTGGAGCAGCTAGAATGGACCATTACAAATGGAGCGGCATGCTTCGAAATTATATGCGAGATAACGCTCTTTGTGTGGACGGTGTCGACTTTGATGCAAAATCACGCAAGATACGACGCGTAGCTCAGCCTGTGGCTGACAGCGATGCCGTCAATAAACTATACATGGAAAAGAGCATTAAACTTTTGAGGAAGCAGCAGGAAGAATTAGAGAGGAAGCTGGTCGTGTTTCAGAGAGATATGCTGACGTTGCAAAACAGCGTTAAAAAGATATCGCAGGCGTCAAATTCAATCCCGCAGCAGCGCTGCGAAGGAGAATCATGGGAGACGGTTGAACTTGTCTAGAATTTCCTCGGACCGATGTGGAGCACATAATGCACATACATGATAATTATCACATCATTCGTGTCAAAGACACCTCTGCGATCAAACATGCAACCATTATCGAAATCCAAAAGTAAAGAAAACCATGGCCCCAAGAAGCGGCAACTTGTTGAGGAATTGCATGCTCCAGCTCGAAGACATTTCCCACGGAGGCGCGTCATAGTGCATGGATACGACGATCTGTGGCAAGCTGACGTTGTAGAAATGCGTCCATACTCGCGATTCAACCAAGGTCACCACTACATACTCACCGTCATCGATGTGTTGAGCAAGTATGCATGGGCGGTGCCGCTCAAGACTAAAAGTGGTGCTGAGGTGACCAAAGTGTTTGCAAAGATATTTAGAGATCGATATCCGAAAAATTTGCAAACCGATCGAGGAAAAGAATTTTACAACGCCGATGTGCAGAAACTCTTGACAAAGCATGACATCAATCATTATTCGATGTATTCGGTGATGAAGGCCTCCGTCGTAGAACGTTTCAATCGAACTTTGAAGAATATATGTGGAAACTGTTTACGCTCAATGGAACCTACAGATGGATCGATTCGCTATCGCGTCTTCTCGCAGAGTATAACGCGCGAAAACATAGAACTAGCAGAATGCGTCCTTGTGATGTTACCCCTGCGATCGCCGACAAGCTGCTAGCCACCGTATACAGCAATATAAAGATCGCTGCTCCGGCGAGATTCAAGATCATCTTCGATAAAGGCTATACGCCGAATTGGACAACGGAGGTGTTCAAGATAGCCAAAGTACAGGCAACTAATCCCGCGACGTATCTGCTCCTCGATTCCTGTGGAAAACCTGTTGCTGGAGGATTCTATGAATACGAGCTGCAACGCGTCACCGATCCTGATGTGTATCTAGTGGAAAAAGTGTTGCGTAGGAAGGGGGATAAGGTATATGTCAAGTGGTTGGGGTTTGATAAATCACAGAATTCTTGGATAAATAAAAATAATGTATTGTTGCGGGCACCCTATGTATAGAATCCATGGCCCCCTGGTGCCCGCGACGAAGACAAGAGGACAGCGAGAAGAAGGCGATCGGACCGATCGCCTGTCAAGCTGTCATTCGACAGTCAGCCGCCATTACAAGCAGACGTATCGATATTCACATTCCCCTGCCTAAGAGATTGTATTTCGTTACCTTTGTTCTCTTACCAGTCCTGTTAATGTTCTGTTACTCTTGTTATACATTAAAGTCATATTATGTCGAACGCGAAACGTAACAGTATTGTAACATAATAATATATGATTCAATAAAAATACAATGATATATACATGTGTGAACAATTTTTTATACAATAATTCAACCATTTATATGAAGGAGTTAATAAATACAATAATTTCTATTTTACATCGATTTTTTTTTACAACGGAATTTTATAATGGTATTTTATAATGTCCCCAGGGCAGAGTGTCGATCGAATCAGGTACGATATGCCGCTTGTCGTCGTACGGACTTAGAGCGATTTTGGATTCCGAAATGGTGTACACTTTGTGCAATTTAGACCGTATGCACGATTGTCTGCGAACCATTTCGATCTCCCTGTGCAAACACTGCGCGTAGTCGTCGAAAGTTATCGTTCTGGCTATGACGTTGGTCTTGACGCCTTTCGCCTTTTTCGTATCTTTTTTACCGTCTACACGTAGTGCATACATTTTCGCTCTAAGACCTACGAATTCGGTCATTAACACACCGTTATTTTCATCCTTCATCAGCACCGGAACCTTCTTATTTACATATGGCATATTATATGCATTGTCGATAGGATAATCGCTTATGTCGAATCTATCGATATTGTGTTTCATGGTTTCGTAGATATCTTCGCATTGAATGTGATAAATGAGGCTGTCGGTGTCGGTATATAGAATTTTACAATTTGATCCGTGCAGGGGAGACATGTACTCGTGATGAAATTCGTACAAACAAATTTTTGATATGTCCAGAATGCACATACCCACATATATCGGTTTGTTGAATTTCACCTCGAATTTTCGCAATTCAACAGCTATTAAATTTTCCGAAAAAACACTTCTGCTGTGAAAGTTCGGTTTCGCGATCATTGCCTCCACGACATATCGCCCTTCCCAATGTGTCAAAAGTTTTACGTCCACATGATTTCGTACATTTTCCATAGTTATTCCGAATACCGCGTTGTTCATCAATTTGTATCAATTTTTTTCAAAATCGTTTGTCGCGCCTTTTCTAAACCGTGTATTGAGTTCGATGTAATCGCGGAGCCAGGGGGATCGAGCGAATTGAAGGACGCGGTGTATCTTTGTAATACGAAGACTGTGACGCGTGCACTGCTGCACGTTGCGATAATGGATAATGTAACGTTCCTTATCGTTTACAGTCGTGAGCAACTTGTCCTGCCTGCTGCCGGGTGGTTTGGCACGCATCGGGCAGAACGGTAGATCAGCATGAGCGTTGTGCAGATGTTGCGGATATTCCAGATCTACCTCGAGAATGTATCCCGTGGGCGAATCGACACCGATTGAAGACACATCAAAATTTGCAACATCTTCAACCCATTGAAATTTGGCATGTGGCAGGGCCTGACACATTGCCCATCCATACAAATTGCTCACATCAAAGTACATCAAGTACGATGATTGTTCCGATGCGTCGTAAGATGACATGTACTTGTTATTGACATGTGCATATCTTCCGGAACATTGACTTAAATCCCCGCGTATACCGCGTTCGATAAACATGACCATATCGATGTCGGTGAGCAATTCAAATGTAATTTTGGTATGTTTTAGCATAGCATCCCACGTGAAACCAGGTAAAGTATAATAACGTGCTGGATCTAATCCACAAGTTTTGATACAACTTTCGCGAAAATTTTCAAAAATATCTGGCAATAACAAGACATCTGTTTTCAAATACAAGTCGCTGTATTCGACCAAGGTTCTAATGCCGAAACGTTGCCAGACAGTCTCGGCGTGCGCGTAATAGCTCTCGGATACAGTCTCACCGGTTAACGAACTGTAGCATGACGTAATGATGTAAGCATGAGTCCTGCAGCTTGTTCGCGCAATCAAGGTATTCATACGGAAAGACACCCTTTCGCGTCAATAAATTGAAATCCTCGGTGGATACTGTTTCAAATTTGGATCGTAAAATTTTTAACTTGTCTGCGCTAAGAAAAAACGCTAATTTATCGAAAGTGGTATTGAGAAATTTGTACGAATCGATGAATCGCAATTTAATATAATTTCCCGAGTCTGATTCATCCGTATCTTCGACATTTCTTGTGTAAGAAATATACTTTTCTTTATAATGGGCTATACATCAATGTGGCCTTCGAGAGCGGTAGCTATTTTCTCGATAATGAAATGTGAATCGTAGTCGGATAAATTATGTAAAACTATGGGGATTTAAAACGCATTTGTATAGTTTAAATTGCATTCCGAATATGCTGGGCCTCTAAACCGGCCGGATAGATGGCAATGATCGCGAACCCGTACATCATCAGCCTTGAATGGCTCTTCGCAAATATGGCAATGTTTTGCATTGCGAAATGTCGTCAACTGTTCGTTGGTTAAATCCAACATTGGAGTGTTATTGGTCGGAACGATTTTAAGTGTGTCTGCCAAATTTTTCAGTTCGTCGACGAACCGTGAAACACAATCTGCGTCGCGGCGACATCGATACATAGATAGCGATGTATCATACGAGCAATGCATATAATATGCAATGCTGTGCACTTTATGGTGCTGATATTTACACAATTTGTTGCCCTCCTCACCCCTCCGACTGTCCTCCGTTTTTTGCAGGACACACTCCAGATCGGCATACACCACGAAGGGGAGTCGCTCCTTCCTACCGTGGTTGTTGAAGCCGAGCAAATTGTTGCCTTCGCTGGGGAGCAGAATGGCGCAGTCGTTCATCTACCCGTAGTCCAGCGAATGAAGCTCCAACTTCTCGGTGGAACCAAAGTAGTGCAGGCACCTATAAAATCAAATTTTTGTTTTATCTTTTTTTTCATGGGTTCATTTCAATGTTTCATTAGTTTATATACGTACCGATCACGGATGAATTTCTTTCCATTGTGTTGACTCAATTGTGTGCTCACAAGTTGGGACAAGTTCTTGATCATCACAAAGTGTCCCACATTGCTGTCCCCCTGTTCTGGCATATACAGCAAATTAATGTGTCGATCCCTCTTCTGGCGTGTAAAATGCATCGGAAAGATTGTCGTCCCTTTCTTCGCCTCGAAGCTGTACACGTTGATTGAAATGTTGTTTTGCCGCTCAAACTTTGCAATTTGCACCAGAGACAATGGAAACTCAATGCCCTGTAGATTTAGCACCAATGTATAATGTGGATATGAGCTTTGGCGCGCAGTGTCTCTTTCGGCGAAATGGAGAGCTGCGACAACTGCCCACGCGAAACACGCATTGTCCTCGGCTCGCACGCTAACTGTTGCTTTCTTCAATGATATTTCCCGCGGCAACTTGATGTGACATCCCGCGCGCAGTGGATTGTACTTATTGACATTGACGGTCAGGTTGAGGATTCTCGTCAATGCCCATCTGCTGTCGCATTCCTGGAATTCTTCCAGCGATGCCAGGGTGGGTTTGATGACGCATCGCTGATACCACTTGTGCAGATCGGATGTGTGGAATAGTTCGCAGTTGTGGGTGTTGATGCTTTTACTAGCATGTTTTTCACCCGCCACAAATTCACTGTTAAACACCGTGTTCACTTTGAGATTATTATACTTCTTCAAAGCGCCCCGCACATGCTCCAGAACAATGGTCACTGCATCTTGGAGAAAGTTGCATGGTTCGATGTAATTCGAATTTAGCACGACACCAGTTAATACGCGACTATCGAATGCTGTCTTTATTTCGCGCCACAAAAGTCCTGTGCTTGAATGCCCGGCACCTTGATACACGAGACGTCCGCGCAACGAATATTTCAGTCCTTCCAGATGCGCGATTCGAGCAACCAACGATTGTCGAACACGGATCGATAATCGAGGACGTTTCATTCGGCTACATTCTTCCAACGTTTCGAGGCACTCGTTGCACCGTTCTTCCCACACGAGGTATTCTTCTTGGGAAATCAATCGTTCAGATTGATCCCGCAGTTGACGTTCTATTTGCGCGAATTCTTCCATGATAGTAATGCCTTTTGTTCACCCAACGTGTCACAACGATTTGAAACTTTGTGCAGTTTAGAGTGCGCTTTTATACCCACACTGCGATTTGCTATCTCTGTCTATCTCTTTATGCGTGTCTCCTTCCTCCAATAGATTGCACGTAAAAAGCCGATCCTTCCTGATATCATCCAAGGCAATTTCTGCTGACATAGCATAATTCTTTCTAAGATTCGACGTTTCCACAAGTATTATATTACATTCAACACGTGTCGAGACTTTTTATTCTTGATGGTGGGTTCAAATTACACACGATCGTGCGATATGCTACGACGTTCAAAAACATTACGAAAAATTGTTAGCTTTAGAACAAAAGCGATTGTAGCCCTAAGTAGTGCTGTCTCTTTCCCTCCACAGAATTTTAGCTTTAAAAATAATGGTCTCTCTTTCCCATCCCCGAAGACGTGGTTTGTAAAACGCTGATCTTTCTCGACATTGTCCAATATCATCCGATGAAAATAAAGTGTTATGCGTAGACGTTTGGCAACGGCTCATGGTGTGTGTGTGTGTGTGTGTGTGCGCGTGTGCGTGTGTGTGTGCGCGCGTGTGTGTATGTGCGCGTGTGCGTGTGCGCGCGCGCATGTGTGACGCTCAGTATATGTACCATTCGGGAATGACTAACGTCAGAGAGCTGGCGTTGGGGGAGTTGGTTAGGCGGCTGACTCGTACCGCAGAGATCTTGGTTGGGTTCGAGCCCCGTCGACCGAGATTCGATTTTTCGAATATATTATCTTAAATTAATTTCCTCCTTACCGACAGTCGGTACCACGCTCGAAGTAGCACTTCACCCGCGGTTCTCCTCCTCGATGTACTTCGGTGTATCGATTCGGTATCAATTGATTCGATATCTGCTCTCACGCTATACCCCCCACCACTCCGCCATCTTGATGACGTCATCCGCCGCCGCCTGCCCGCTGACAAAAATACAAATTTCGAAAATTTTCAAAACCAAATTTGGATTTCGTCTGACCTTAGAACTTTCCTACACACACTATTTTAAGGAGTGATTCTACTTTGAACCACCGAAAAATGAAACAATTTTAAAGACTTTTTTTTCAGTAAATGCAACATATAATGAAATAAATATTTTTGGTATTTGTTAAGCTACTCTTACATTATACACAAAAATTGAAACGAATTTTTGCGATTTGTTTTAATTGCCTTTTTATAGCGTCAATATGGCACTTAAAAGAAAGTGGTATGTTCACGGCGTAGGTGATTTCGCGGCTCAGGCTTACCTATCCGAAACAAAAAATTCCAAAAGAATCTTAATCTGTATGAATGTCGCTATAACCCCCCGCTCAATTAACAATTTCTGTTGAAAAGTAACATACCTAATGTTTGAAAAAAAAGTTTGACAAAACACCCAAAAGGATGTAATCTCGGGTGTACCATGAGAAAAATCTTAGTTATTTCTTGAAATAAATTGTTAATTGGGCTAGGGGCTATAGGGTCACGCTTACAGATTATGAATCTTTTGGAATTTTTTGTCTCGGATATGCCTGAACCGGACAATCACCTATGCCGTAAACGTACCTCTTTTTTAGGCGCCATGTTGATGCTGTGAAAAAACATTAAAACATATTACAAAAATTCTTTTTATTTTTTTGTATAATATAATAGTAGCTTAATAAATACCAAAGAGATTTATTTCATTATATGTTGTATTTACTAAGAAGAAATCTTTACAAATAGCTTAATTTTTCGGTAGATCAAAGTAGAATGGCCCCTTAAGGTCCCATGCTATGTAGTTAAAAAATCTTTTTAAAATCTGATTTGTAATTACTGGCCGCCGAAAATCGTAAGAACCAATGAACTCATCAGAAAACCTCCTCGGAACAAGGTAATGCGTTGGAGGGTGCGCCGATTAACAAAATCCAGACAACATCTAACAATATTAAGTTGAAAGAAGAATAAATTACTTCAAATTACTAATACCACTACACGCAATATAAAATGAAAAATGGTAAGATTACATATTTTGAGATAGAGGTATTTTTCTTTGTTCAATCATACACATATAAATATATAAATTCTGAATTTTTAGGTTTCTTGAATTTGCTCTTACAATTAGAAACAACACCATTGAAATAAATTCGATTGGAAATACAAACCAAAAGAATAAAAAAAATTAAACCGTACAACATTTCCGGTATATATCAATATGTGGTATCACTCCTGTGTCAGTTGCTTGTTCCATTTGGACCTGACCATAACAAAATATTTACGTTGTTTGTAATGTTTACATCATATTCTGCTGGATATGAAAGAAACAATTAGGTACCTATATTAAGGCATTGAGGTAAGGATATTAATTTTTACGAATTTTACTGTGATTAACTTAGCCATTCTACCGTCCTTAATTAAAATATCCTATTTAGCATTTTGCCATTTTTAACGAAAAGTTGAAATATTTTAAAGTCCACTCGTCTTCTATCTTTTAAGTAAAGTTAGAAAACCCTATAACATAGGGCTTAAGTGCTTTGTAGAGATCTAGAAACAGTCTAATTTATTTATTTTTTTACAAGGACTTCACAAAGAAAATGTTAAAACTTCAGATTTCTCGGATGTTTCGCAATGCTAAATATGACATTTTAAATAAGGAGGGCAGCATTCGCAGCAGAGGTTATAATAATATAAAACGATGCTAAAAATTGTCTTCCTTAGAAGTCAAATTCAACATTTTGGTCCATAGCTATACTATGTTTTGTTAGGATCATATGGTAAGAGTTTTGTAAATAACGCACACAAGAGAAGAAGTTTCGCTGCTAATTGGATACACATCAAGAATTACGATGACGTCATGGTCATCACGTATTCACGGGAAAATCGTATTTAACGGTGCCTAGCGATATATATTACGAAAGTCATTCATTCTGATAGAATTATACGTTAACGAAGTGAATTATACGAACAATATGATCAAATTCGCAATTTATTACATCGGCCTGTCGCTCTGGCAATAATTAAGGTAATCTCATCTAGTTAGGGTTAATTATAAGGGATTCATATTTAATATTTTCTCATCACCACGGACAGGCAAAATGTTGCGTGTTCTGTAATAATCGTTATTGCCTTAATTGGACGCATTTCATCATTCAACATTTTCCAAATGTCTTCCTGTAATTTCGTGATTGGATAATGAACTCCACGCTTCACGCCATTTATGTGGCTGCAGAACGTCGAAACTATTCCTGACCATACCTACTATTAAAATCCAGCGTTAGATATTACCGAATATTATAAACAAACGGTTGAGCGTTGAAGCTCTACAAAATCATTTGAAGTAGTGTACAATACAAAATCCCAAAGACGGAAAAAATCCGAGGGAGCCACTTGACCGTGTTCCCTTGTAAGTACGCATGTACCACTAAAAATAGCAGAATTCATCCTTAAATATAATACAACAGGAAATGAAATGAGGTCTCGTGTACATATAAACAATAATTTTAGAATAAATTTGTCTGAATGGGGTTTTGTTTTCGGGAAAGTCGATTTGGAGCTAGCATCCATTTTTGCTTAATTGCACGCGTACTCGATCGATCTTCAAATTCTCTACTCTATAATTTTGACTTATTTCTTTACATATTTACCGTTGTACTTCGTAACTTTTTAGTCTGGTGTTCGCGAGCTCAATAAATTTTTCAATCTGAATAAAGTTTCCGATTTATTTATGCACAAGGATTATCTATAGGGGAGACCGGGGCTAGTTGGCTAATTCGGTTAGTTGACTAATTCCCTATAACTATTATATTATAGAATAGATGGTGCTTCAATTCGCGATTTTAAAACATATGAATGACTAGCTCGCCATTTCATGTGTCGCCGTGGTAGAAACTCGCGTGTTGTATCAGTGGGAATAAAAATTCTAAAAACATCGACGGTAAGTAAATATTTCAGTTTTTACTATTTATGTATTTTGTCCACTAAGTACAGCCTGCTATTTTTTTCATGAATATTTTGTGTAAGTGTAATGCATTGACTATGATTTGCGGTATTTTATTTTATTCGGTGCTTTGAAGTTTTGCACGTACGACACCTAATATGTTAGCAACGTCGGATGGGGTTACTTGACTAAGCATATGTGAGGTTATTTGACTATTAGTCTATTAACCCCGGAAATTATTTTTTTCCCTTTTTTATCCAGCTTTGCTCTTATTAACGTATTAATTGCCTACATTTGTTGCAGGCATCAACATGACAAATTACAAACGAAAAACGAGAAAGGCAAAGCATCTGCTGATACTATTTTACGGGCATTCCAAACAGACTACTACTACGGGTTAACGCCGAAGGAACTAAAAAAATTTGCATATGAATATGCTTCTTCTAATGGACTCTGGATTCCGGTTAGCTGGATTAAAAATAAAATGGCAGGGCAAGGCTGGTACACTTCGTTTATTAAAAGAAATAAAAGTTTCGCTTTAAAAAGCCCCGTAGCTGCAAGTTTGTCAAGGGCCACTTCGTTCAACAAAACGAATGTGGCATTGTTCTTTTCCAATTTGAAGACCGTGTATAACTGTCTGAATTTTGAAGCTTCAGATATTTGGAATGTCGACGAGACGGGCATAACCACGGTTCAAAGGCCGGACAAGATAGTGGCTCGACGTGGTTTTAAACAAATAGAAAAACTTGTGTCAGCCGAAAGAGGGACTCTTGTGACACTCACTGTCGCAGTATCCGCAAGCGGAAACACAATTCCCCCTTCTTTTATTTTCCCTCGTGTAAATTATCGAGACCTCTTTATTAGAGATGCACCTGCCGGATTTGTCTTATTAATAAAAACATTTTTTCTGACAGGGAATTTTTAACTTCATATGTGACAGATAGGCCTGCTCCTACAAATGAAGATGGAGACTTGTTAGTTAACAATGAAAAGTCACCTACAATTGATAAAAATGTAAATCAACTTAACGAGCATCCTCCTGAAAGCATGGAAAATGCAAACATATTAAGTCCTGAGCAGGTAAGGCCATTTACAAAAACAGCTAAGCGTCAGAACACTAGAAAGGCGAGAAAAAAGCGACACACAGCTATTTTAATAGACACACCCATAAAAGAAGCATTACAGCAAGAAAAAGAGAGCATTCAAAATAAGAAACGTCCACGTAAGACCAAAATGATTGAGAAGAATAATACAAAAAAGAATAAAGCTTTCTTTTCCGAGAAGAATGTCCCGCATCATCCACGCCATTCAAGAAAGATTCTTCATCTTCAGAGTCAGAAGATACCAAATGCTTAGTATGCAATGAACCTTATATTGACAGCCTTCGTGGTGAGAACTGGGTGCAGTGCACACGTTACAGCAGATGGGCTCACGAAAAATGCAGCAGCTCTAATATAAACTATTATATATGCATTAACTGTGACTCGGATGATGATTTGTAGGCCTAATTTGACCTAATTTTGAGCAAATAAATGTTTAATTTCTGTTAATACCGCTATGTTTTCTTACAGATTTAAAAGTAAATGTTAAGTCAACTAACCCCATCATATATGTCAACTAGCCCCGCAGCCGGGGTTTGTTGACTTATTGCACTCACTCTTGTAAATATAATCAAAACTACAACCTAGGCTCAATTAAATCGAATTTCAAAATTAAGCCTGTATACCCAAGTAAATTTGTGAACTTTTGGTATGTGGTAAGTCAACAAAATACCAATGGTTGATTTATAAAAAATAGATATGTAAAAAATAAGTCTACTAGCCCCGGTCTCCCCTACTCTAAATATTTGATTCGTTAATACCAAATTATATTCTCTAATTTTTAAACTTCAATAGTTTTTCACTCTTCTACTCCCTCTTTTTCTATCGGATTTTACATATCGTTTAAACTTTGTAAGCTGTGTTTAAAAACTGTACTCTCTCAGTTAGTATGAAGAGAAAGGTCTTTGCAAACAAGTTTCAAAAAGCATTTTCTTTATCAAAATTACGAAAGTTTAACTTCTTGAATATTATTGTAATAAATATGTTCATTCCTTGCATAAGATAATTAATGATTTTATTGTCCTGCAAAAAGTTTCTATTTGTACGTATCGCGTAAGCCGCCTTTTCTTCGTTCCTTACTACTTATTATTTGGTAAATTTTCTAGTATACTTTTTAACTTTGATTTACTATTGTTTCTCGATAAAAAGTTGATAACGATATAATTATGAAACTCCTTTAATTTCCAAACCCTTTACAGCTATTTCTGCACCATATCTATATTTTACTGTATTTCGTTCTTTCTATCTTTTCCCATACAGTACTACTTACTTCTTCTTCTATTATCATTTGCTGTTTCCTTAAAATACGTTTCTTTCCACTTACCCTGACCTTTTCTGTACATTCTATCAAATGTATCGCTTTTTGTCTTCGTATCAGTACGTGTCTTTTTACGTTATACATATACGCCAAAATTCTTTCACAGATTCGTGATTTTAACTCTTTAATTCTATTTCCATTTTCGACGAGCGAAGAGCTCGATCTACTCGCTCGTTCACTCGGCGAAAGGAGAAATGTTAAGGCACAAGCGATTACTGTCGGCGGAGGCATAGAGGCACGGCGAAAGACGAAGGAAGCGGAGGCAGCGTATAATTAAACTCGGTAATGTCTGAACATTAGAGCAGATGATGACGTCATCAAACCTCGAGCCACCCCCGAGAGAAACCTCCATCCACCGAAATTCGCCGTCCGTGCAGCCCTCGACCAGGTCAGAGAACGGGATTCCGTGGTATTACCGTCATTATTCTCCGCCGCCCTCCTCCACCCTTTCACAACGGGACTTAATATCCTTCCAATTAAAAACGTATGGGATAAGAATAAGGTCATTGGGATGTCTAATCTGTTCAACAATTCTGAATCTTAAGTGGGTAGTATAGTAATAACGAGCAAGCACGAAAATGCACTTTCGAGTGCAAATGGCGTATTCTAAGAACGATTACATTATTACCACTTCTGCCGCTTATACGTTTCCCTTGCTTCTTGAAATTATAAATTGTTTACCTTTGAGGACTTAAGGCGTCCTTTTCCATTGTATAAAATTCTTCTCTCCCAAAAGTAATTTACGTATGTTGAGAATTATTTATATGGCGTGAAAAATTGTTACTTTATAATAAAATTATTAGGGGAGACCGGGACTAAAATTTCCGGGGGTAAGTTGTTCCGACGGTTCTATCTTCAAACTGTAAAGACCGTTGTACTTTAAATTATTTTTTCTGTGTGAGTTGATCACACCACTCTGTCGCCCATTTTAATAGCGTTCGCGACAGCGAATCCTGTGGTTGTAAGCAAAGACCTATTAAGCCGGGTGCAGACCTGAATGAGTATACGCTGAGCAGGCTGAGCGCGCACGAATATTCTAATGTGAACGGGTGAAACGGAAGCTACACCCGCATGCTTCTACGTCAGAAAGGGCGAGTGTGAACGCATATGCTAGTGTAGACGTGTCATTCGTAGTGACTCGGCGCATGCGACCCGACTCGCGAATGCCGGCGAAGACATATGGCCTGAGCCGATCGTTGTCGGTTTTCTTCCACACATCAAAGGGAGTTTGGAGTGCATCGCGTTCAGCATGGAAGATAGAAGCAGATGTGATACTTTTCTAAAATCCTTGGTGTCTCAGATTTTCATGATATTGAAATATATGGTAGTCCCCATTTCTGCAGATTCGAAATTGTTTAAAAAATACAAATCTTCAAAGTTTCCTGCTTCCGGTGATTTTTATGAAACCCGCCTACAGAAATTAATTCTAATGACCTAAATTATTGAAAGTATGGACTTCCGTCTTCTTTTTCTCAATCATGAAGGATGGATCTATGTGAATAAATTTAATCCGTTGCTAATATTGTCATAAACAGTTAATCAAAAATTTAAAAATTACATTTTCAACAATATAATGCAATTACCATATAGCTCTATTTTAAACCATTTAAAGCTCTATTTTACTGAATAATTTGTCTTTCTTTTCTTCACTTCCCCCTGCAGTGTTCTTAATTCATACAGCCTGACCGACTCGCTGTTGTGTTAAAAAAAAATCACACGAGATTACTCGCAGGGGACGGCAATACGCCTCGTGAAGGGACGCAAGAAGAAAAGGGGTTGTTCGCTGACTACGCGTGGTCCTGCATGCGACGCTTCCTTTCGAATTGGAGACGGATCCCTTATCTCTTCGGTATAAACATGCGCTACAATATCAAAAGAAAATGACCAGCTTGAAACGATATAAATGAATTTTTCATGAAATTTCCTTCATTATGGTCCGAATTACGTCGTTCTTGGTGTTAGTTTCATCGGCGAAGCATAAGGAATTGACGTCGTTTTCGCAAAGATCCTTGCCACGGGGTACCAGGTGGCACCTCTTTGACTGGTGTTGCTGGAGAATCACCTTGTATTGGTAAACAGGATGACTCGGAGGGTTGAGCTGTACAATGTTTATTTAGCTAACTATCACACTATCTTTACGACTGCGGAGTGGGCTAAGCTAAGCACAGAAGTTGGTGAAGAAAGACACAATGGGATTTTCGACCCCTCCGCATGCGTCATTCGTGCGCGCTCAGCCTGCTCAGCGTATACGCATTCAGGTCTGGACCCGGCTTTAGTCGCGTACCAGATAAGTAAATATTCTATCATTATTTTTTGTTCTATTTCGATTATTTAACGTCTATATTATTGATTGATTCGTTCTTATGGATCAATTGACATTTAAGAACATAGTGTTTATCGTTTCAATATACGTATAAGCAAAATAATCTCTCAAATTGCTACATTTGTCGATAGGGGCTTGTTGTTACCGTGATTTGGAGCATGTTGTTACCGTAACAACTTGCCCCACCGCAAATGTATAAATTTTTCCTGCTGTGCTTTAAGATGCGAACATATGAATGAAAGACGGAAAGGGACACCATTTCCATCGAAGTTCTGCATAAAGATAAAATCTATCGCTAGAGAATTCAGTATCTGCGACTTGACTTTATCGAGAGTTATTAAAAAACTACAATCTGGACAAGAAGCCACTGTAGGCTACAAGTACAAATCTCAATAAGTAAGTACCCATAAACAGTTAAATGTAAGACTGATTTGTAGAGTTTAGTTTTTATATACTGTTTTGCTTTCCTTTTAAAGGTAATACATTTTTGTTGAACCGAACCTTCATAAATAAAAATTATTAATAAAATTCTGTTTTATTTCATTAGAAAATGAAATATTTCATTAAAAGGCAACTCTTATATCTTAGTAACTTATCCCAATGCGATAACAATTTGTCCTATAAAGAGGTAAGAAGTTCTGCTTCGACCAGCCACAAATAAATTACTTTTTATGAAAAACCTATTACAATATATTAAATACAAGCTTAGAATCATAAAATATAATAAATTTAAGAAGAAATTAGTCAATAGTGAAGAGAATAACTACATTATTTTCCAGTCATTTTTTATGTTTTATCGAAATGGAAACTTTTAGCTCCGGTCTCCCCTACATAGGTACGTATATTATAAAAGCAATACTTATGTATATCAGTAATTTATATATTTATGCGACAGTACTGCATACTAAAAAAGATTTTCATTTTCGAAATTATTCTAAGGATATTACGAAACTAGCGGGGGAATATAAAATTTTGAACGGGTAGTTTTCATTGGTTTTCTGAATTTTGTGCGCGTCACGCGCATGCGTTACTGTGCAAATACAATGCGGAGTTGTGTTCGTCTTGGGTATGGGCTTTTGTTTATGTACGTATTAAAGAATATTAAAATAAAATAAGCTTTTGGTATTAACACATTCAAGATCTGAGTGTGGCCCCGATATAATATGTAGTAGTAATAAATTGTGCGAAATAATATTCGAGGCAGTTGTTCTAGTTTTTACGGCTACAAGGAAACTGACTATTTGAAATTAAGTTCGACTTCAGAGGATCAGTCTGTTCCGGAATTCGGAATATTCAGAAAATTGGTGAAAAACGTGAGAAATTAGATATTGTTTAGTGGATTGAACAAGGTGTGAAGTATTAATCTCGTGTATGTAAAAATTTTAACAGGCCTAAATTTTACCGTGCATGTGTGTTATTCTTCCTGTTATTACAACTGTCAAACATATAGAGGGTGTTCCAAAACTCAGGGAGTTCCTTGAGCATGCAATATTCTCATGTGAAAAGACATCGAAAAGTCCTTTACCGTTTTGGGATCCGAGGCTTCGTTCTTGATGTATTAACAGTTGAGTATTAGCGGTCCAAATTCCGAGGCGCGTAGTTTAAAGCCGTGTCAGCTGAACGTGGAGTAGTGACCGCTTGCACGCACACGCAGGAGAATGCGTGTTCACATACGCAATAAAGCCCTCCGCACTAACCCATGTTCGCAGTTTGAATCAACGTTTCTATTGCGTGCGTGGGTCGGCATCTACGCCTACCTCCTGCGTCTGCGTGCGAGCGGTCACTGCTCTGCGCGCAGCCGACTCGGTTTTAATCTCCACGGCCCGGAAGTTGGACCGCTAATATTCAACTATTAATATCTAGAGAACGAAGCTTCGGATCTCAAAACGGTAAAGGACTTTTCGATGTCTTTTTGCATCAGGATATTGCATATTCCGGGAAGTCCCTGAATTTCGGGACACCCTTAGTAGACGCTGTCTAAATGATCTTTATGTAGTTCACTGTTAGAGACAAAGTGGATAAGACCAGTTCATTCATGGTGAAATCCAAAAAATTTAATTCGTACAAAAGGAGAAAATAATGCATTAGTTTCGAATGCACTGGAAACGTTTCTGAAAGAGAACTAACCCAGTGAACAGGTTAAGAAAGAAGTAGAAGCATGTATATTGGCAGAGAGAACCATGTGGTATATACTTTTCTGATCGGTGTGTGACATTTCTATTGATTATTATTTTGAGATTCAAAACGAAAAGAATTACCTCGAAGAATGTATCTTATGATTTTTGAGACTTTGAAGCTAAAATCAAAACCTGAGTCACGTGTAGGTGAGATAAAGTTTTTCGATACATGTTCTTTTATACGGGAGTGTGAGTTAGTGACTTCAAATATTGATTGCATTTATGAACGGGCTGTATTCTACAATTATTTTAATTTTACGAAGGTAAGGAGGAATATCGATACCATTTCTATTGTATGCAAACATTATAATCTATCGTTTTCCACTAACTGTATGAGTATTTTTCTTCTATGTGAAATTATAGAAGATCCAAAATTTATTCTACTACTCTTCAAAACTTTACGTGATCACATAATAAATATGTTTAAACTCATAAAGGTGAAAAGAGTGTAAGATTTACATCCATGAATAAATATAGTGAATACGAGCTTAGTATATTGTCGCACGCTCAATCTTTTGGCAATTAAACTGTGGGCCACAGAAGTGCGCTCCACGGAATCTGATAAGCTCATTTCACCAAGTCCGGATCGAGGAATGCGTGGATTTTTTTTAAAAAGTGGTATGTCATCGGGAAGAACATTTAAATCGGCTGCAAACAAATGCATAACTAGAAATACCGACGAAAAAAGGTAAAAGTTGAAATACTAAATCTTTTGCGAACTCGCTCTTTATGATGCAAATATTTTCCGTTGACATACCTTTAAGTTTATATGTTTATATTATTTTGCAGTTATCAGTTACATAAAAGCACTGAAACGATACAAGTCGTAAGAAAAACATCGTAATTTTATTAACACTTTGATGGCCGCTGTCACGTCTGCGTGATAAAAATTCAACTTTATTTCATATTTGTCACCAAAAAAACTATATTATTTACAGATTTCTGTTCTATTTACAATATGTTGCTTTGATGGTTTTCAAAAATCAATAAATAGAAAAATTGAAAGAGGTTGACAGTGGGCATAAGTTTATTCCAAAATGTGCGGTCGTCAAAGTATTAACTATAATTACCAAAGGGTTTATACTTTATTTCAATTAATAAATGTTCGAATTTTGAAGGGATATGGAATATAATGTTTACTCCAGTAAATCAGTAAAGATTTGTAGCCCTCAGACCGCGGGTGTGGCTCGCATTGTTGTAAACATTATATTTCTTTCCATGTTTCTGAAATCGCACTATCTTTCTGAAACGCTTATTTTACTGAGGAAACTCTAGAGAATCGAGGAGTAGGTATTTTTTTTATAAATAAAAAATTTAATTTCAAGTATTATTATAGTAACAAGAAATATATCAGCTAACTCCTTTTCCCGGTTTAAACCAGCGCGGTCAGCTCTACTATGTACGTGGGTCTGTATCTATCCGCGCCTCTTGCGCGTGCGTGCGAGCGGTCACTGCTCTGCGCTCAGATAACTCGGCTTTAGAGTCTGGGAGCTAGGGATGTGCGTGTAATCGAATGTGTCGGGTACCCGAGCGGTCGGGTCGGGTCGGGTAAAGTCGGGCGGGCTCGGACGGGGGCCCGGGACAGACGGGCCTACGGGTAGTCTGACTGTGTCGTGTAGTCCGATTGTGTCGGGTAGCCCGATTATTTCGGGTAATGCGGTGCTCGATAAGTTGATATACGTATTCAGCTTTTTTAAACAACCGAGTACTCGACAAGCATGTACAAAATCTTTACCTATATGAAACTATAGAATAAGAGAATTTTCACGTGAAAAAATAATGCTTCTGACGGATTTATTCAAAATGAACTTCATTCGATAGAACCTGTATATTAATTTTGTATAAAGTGCATAAGTTGAATTTTTACTCGAGGGGGATTCTCGCGTAACAGCCCCCAAACTTAAGTGATATGTATGATTTTTTTAAAAATAAAAACTATTGTTAATAATGCATTAAACTTCCCTTGTTTAATATCGCAGTACTAAATACATGTTTAAAAACGCATATTTTCTGGATGTTTCATAGTATTTAATAAAAATATACAAGCATATGAATATACTTTTCAACGTATTTTTTTTAAATTAGCATGTAAAAGACAAAGCTGTTGCACATTTTTCGGTAATGACTTTGTCCGTGTATTTGTTCCAGCGCATGTCTATTTCCTGTATCAACTTTGAGGGTATTGTTTATTTGTATTCATAAATGTTTATAAAAAATGTTTCTGTATATTTATAAAAGGCGGTTGTTGATGGTACAAAAAACTAATTAAGCCGAGTATCGGGTATGTTAATGGGGTTCAAGTCGCAATCCGGAGAGTATCATACTACGTACAATTGATCGCGTACCCGGTTTTCCATTCACGATTACTTATCGAGATTTATTGTCCCAGCAGCCTGCAGTAAACGATATATGTATGTACGGTTTAAATACCCTTACGATTAGGTCATTATTTAACTCATTGTAGTACATGTTTCTTGAAATTATATTGGTGTTATATTATTTAATATTTCGTTTTCTTGAATAAGTTCAATTCGTGAATTCATAGACTACGTGTTCTTTTCTGAAATCTATACAATACTAACTTAGTATATGGTGTTAGGACTGAACTGAAAGAAGGCACTGAAGTCTGTAGTCTTAAGAATCTTAAGGTAAACAAATCTCTGAATGCGGCGATGCACTTCGACTATGTCACACCATGAACCATCGAACCGATACTATAGGACGTTAAATGTTTAGACTAGTTTTAAGTTAACGAATCGGCGCTGCATGGTTGAAGCTCAGTCTTCAGTCAATCGCGACCACAGCAAGATACTCTTCTGAGTTAAAATCATGAGTGACAATAATAATAATAATGCGGAAAGCTCTTCCACCATATCTAATACAAGTGAAAGTGTGTTGCGGGCAACTCGCAAGAAAAGTGATATTTGGCAACACTTTAAGAAAATAGATTCTTCCGGGGCAAAGTGTAAAATTTGCTCCAAACAATTTAAAATTAAGTATTCAAATACTAGTTCCTTACTTCGTCATTTTAAAAGTATACATAACAGAACACACAATAATAGCACGAGATCAGACGAAGCGGGACCCAGTGCAGAACCCACCATTAGCAATATTACGTACTTAGATAAAAATTCTAGTAGCAAAAGAATTGCATGGATTTTCAACCATATAGTATCGTCGATGACGTAGGATTTTGTTCGTTATTAAATATTACAGAACCACGATAGGAGATTCCTTCTCGGACAACTTTCTCACGAGTGATAGTCCCACAATTGTACGAAGATTTGAAACTGAAAATAAAAAACGACTTATCCACAGGTATAAAGTATGCTCTTTTTTATTATTATTTCATTGCCGAATTATACTCTTTTCCTTTATATTATATTTTGTTTAATTCATACATGTTATCAGCATTAAGAGGCAATAGTGTGTTTGCATTTACTACCGATGGTTGGACATCGCGAGCAGTACAAAGTTACATTTCTTTAACAATTCATTTCATCACAGAAGATTTGGAACTGAAACATTACATGCTAAATTTACACCATGTACCGAAATCACATACATTCAAATATATACAAAGCACGATACTAAACTCTTTAAACATATGGAACATAGATATAGATAAATCGGCATATTTTACAACTGATAACGGAAGTAACATGGTTAAAGCTATCAACACATATAAAAAGTGGACAAGAATTCCCTGTTTTGCCCATTGTTTGCAATTAGCCATTAAGTCGGGTATGAAAAATTTTAACCAATACGATCAACTCAGGAAAAAATGCAAATCCATAGTCACATTTTTCGCAAAATCCACAACCGCTAGAGAAAAATTAATGAATATCCAAAAATCAATCAATCCAGATATAGCACCATTACAATTAACGCAAGAAGTAGACACAAGGTGGAACTCCACATACGCAATGTTCCGACGATTTATTTTATTACATACTGCATTAAACATGATTCTTTGCGAAGAAAAGATGCCAAACAATTTAACCATCGCAGAATGGAATTTTGTAGAATGTTTAACAACCGTACTGGAACCAATAAAAGATGCCACAGAAATCATGAGCGGGGAAGTTTATCCGACACTATCACAGTATTATCCAATGTATTTTGCATTGATTAGTATACTTCAGGATCATTCAACAGAACATCCATTAACAGCAGATATTTGCAATAGTGTTCGGAACGCATTAAAAGTAATTTCAATTATATATTTAAATTTTGAAACAAAACAGTTTGTACAAAGAAGTGAAAAGTACGTTATACTAACTAACGTATGAAATTTTATTTGCAGAAACGTTTCGAACCAATTATACACCATGATATATTATACATGTATGCCATGCTTCTGGACCCACGATTCAAAGACCATCTTGTATCAGTAGAAAAAAATATATTATTCATAAAAAATTTAGCGAGAAAGTTTCATTAATGCACAATGAGATAAATACTCCACAAAACAACGGAGAACATAGCAATGCTCAAGTGCAAAGTACACGTGAAAATGGTTCGTTTTTAAAATGATAAGTACTTACAATGTTTCTTTATTAATTTCACCAATTTCAAAACTCGTTTTTATATTACAATTTGTTTATTAGGTGGGGTAAAATCCAAATTACTGGATTTTTTTAATAAAACGTTGGGGACAGCAGACGACGAACCCCAAACATTTAATTCGCGGAAAAATGGGGAAATACAAATGTATTTTTCTGAAAGATTAATTTCAAGGGAAATAAATGTTATGGATTGGTGGAAATTAAACCACGAAAGATATCCGATACTAGCATTAGCGGCTAGACATATTCTCGCTATACCGGCGACGCAAGTAACAAGCGAGCGGTTATTCTCATATTCCGGAAATATCGTCACAAATACAGGGATAAAGTTAATACCGGAAAATGTGGAACAACTTTGTTTTTTACACGCAAATTTAAAATAAATATGTTCGTCGATTCGTTAACTTAAAACTAGTCGTTAACTTAAAACTAGTAACATTTATCTTCCTATATTATCGTTTCGATGGTTCATGTTGTGATTAAACTCCAAGTGTATCGCCACGCTTCACCATATACGTTATTATTGTAATTATTGTGTATTGTTTAAGTTAGTATTGTATAGATTTCAGATAATGTTGGAGGTTTTGAACTGATAACGACACATTACTTTATATGCTTTTATTCTAAGTATCTAGTGATATGAATATATATAATATAGTATAAAGGTTAGACATGTGTGTTTTCTATATGCATCCGTGACGCTACGTTACTCTCTGACGGGCATGCGCAAAACCTCTTTCTTCTTTCTTCCGAACCGGATGTGTGGTCAATTCTACCAACACCTTTTACATGCTAATTTAAAAAAAAATATGTTAAAAAGTATATTCATATGCTTGTATATTTTTATTAAATACTATGAAACATCCAGAAAATATGCGTTTTTAAACATGTATTTCGTACTGCGATATTAAAAAAGGAAGTTTAATGCATTATTAACAATAGTTTTTTTTTAAAAAATCATACATATCACTTAATTTGGGGGGCTGTTACGCGGGAATCCCTCTTAAATAAAAATTCAACTTATGCACCTTATACAAAATTAATATACAGGTTCTATCGAAGGAAGTTCATTTTGAATAAATCCGTCAGAAGCATTATTTTTTCACGTGAAAATTCTCTTATTTTATAGTTTCATATAGGTAAAGATTTTGTACATGCTTGTCTAGTACTCGGTTGTTTAAAAAAGCTGAATACGTATATCAACTTATCAAGCACCGTTTTACCCGAAATAATCGGGCTACTCGACACAATCGGGCTACACGACACAGTCGGACTACCCGTAGGCCCGCCTGTCCCGGGCCCCCGTCCGAGCCCGCCCGACTTTACCCGACCCGACCCGAGCCCGAAAAGTCGGGTACTCGCACACCCCCACTGGGAGCCAGTGAACATTTTTAGTGTCTCATCGCGACGAGATTTTTCTGTCATTCTTCTAATTACCCTTATGCTGAAAGTCAATGGACGGGCGGTCTGGCAGTCGAGACCGGGGACAGGGCCCGAGAGCACGCCCTCGAACATGTCAAGTTTGGGAGCGTCCCCGACTCATCGCGACGAGGCTGAAACTCTCCCCTTTAATCAGCAACTTCATACATGTTTTAACATGTTTGGGGGTCTGCCAGACCATTAAGGTCCCCACGGAGTGTTGCCAGACTGCGATTTTCTTATTTTGTATTAAGTTGCTGA
This sequence comes from Andrena hattorfiana, assembly GCA_944738655.2. Taxonomy (NCBI): domain Eukaryota; kingdom Metazoa; phylum Arthropoda; class Insecta; order Hymenoptera; family Andrenidae; genus Andrena; species Andrena hattorfiana. The sequence continues at coordinate 10,993,848 of OX122895.1, forward strand.
TTAATGGGGGGAGTTGCAGCCTTGTCGCGATGAGTCGGGGACGCTCCCAAACTTGACATGTTCGAGGGCGTGCCCTCGGGCCCTGTCCCCGGTCTCGACTGCCAGACCGCCCGTCCATTGACTTTCAGCATAAGGGTAATTAGAAAAATGATAGAAAAACCGCATCGCGATGAGACACTAAAAATGTTCACTGGCTCCCGGACTATTAAACTGTGCGGCCCGGAAGTTCGACAGGTAATATTCAACTGTTAATAATGTTAATATCTCGAGGACGAAACCTCGGATCCCAAAATGGTAAAGGACTTTTCGATGTCTTTTTGCATGTGGATATCATATGTTCCGGAAAGTCCCTAAATTTTGGGACTCTCTGTATTATTTCGGGTTTATGTTTTTTTTAATACAAAATGGATTTCTAACATTTCTCAAGTAGCACGAGAATATTAAGAATTCTTTGCATGATGTAAATGTGTGCTGTATATTCTTCTTAGATTGATTACATTGTTGAAAACTGTAAGGAAACCTTTAGTGATACACGAGATTTGCTAAGAAACTTTGCTAGTATGAATAAAACTGTCACGTACCATTAGCAAAGGCATTTCGCTGCCATCACATCTTGATCTCGGATTTGACTGGATTATAACGCGAAAATGGAGTATTCCTATAAATTAAAAGGAAACATGTCTCCTATCATACTCCCACAATACTTCAATTCCATAGTATGTACATATAGTTACACTGATTCCATGCTATGTAATACTGGTTTCAGATTTCTTCGTACCAAACACGGCCATACTGACAGCAATCCAGAACTTTTTGTACGCTTTCCAATTCAAACTGCTTGCGTTTACGCAAATCGTTTGATCGCTTTGTCACGCGATGTAATTAATCTCGTGGAGCTACATACATATATCTCTTATCGATGTCCCATGCAATTACGTCTCCTCTAATTCTCCCTTCGCGGGAACGGTTTAGATCTCCCGACGTTTAACTGTCTCAGTGATCTTTTGTTTGACTCAGGCAAAAGGACTCTAGTACTTTTCATTTTCGGAGGTGTCCTTAAATCACGGTCGCGCCAGAATGTAACGTAGGGCGGAAATTCGTCCTCGACCGTAATTTGCACGGATCGCGAACCAAGCTGCTGGAACACGAAAACGCTTGGCTGCGCTGCCACCCTTGTGAAAAGGGGGGCAGGGGGATAAAATGTCACGCGGGGTGAAGCGCATTACCATACGCTACGACCGTGGAACGTATATAAGACTACCTGCTCGGACCGAGGGCCCAAATTAATTATTCTCTAACAACTTCGAATGAGACCTGTTCGTGCTCTTTCCCGTCGCTCGTCTCGCTTCTCTCTTCCATTTCTCGTTGCGACCTCATTGTGTTTCCTGAGATCACGAGGGTCCCGAGGCAACGACTTACTTTTCCAAGTACCCTTCCTGTGATAGGGGAAAAATTTTTCTAATGCACTTCAAGTACATCAATTACTGGCGTTGTTATTTCTAAGCAAACGTAAGCGATATAATGAAAATGTAATAGAGAATTCTAGAAAAAAATGTTTATTGTGCAACGACTATGAATTTCATAAATAAGAAATAATAATAGGTTCGGAAACTTTTATATCTCTGTTCCACAGAGATTTTTGTGGAATGTATGCTGGTGTGACATTAAATTAGAAATGAACGATTAAAACTTTTTTCACGCGTCTTCATTTTCAAAGAAATCATCCCTTAAAATATAACTGAATATTTAATTAAAATTTAATTCACCGACAATCATTGCAGACTAACATTTGTAATAATAATATTGTCATTAAATACAGTTAAACTTCTTATAAGAAGCTTCATTTTCGAGAAAATCGATTTTGTAAACTCGTCAAGTACCTACGTACGCGTACGTACACTTGGCTAAAAATCGGTTCGGCTATAGATTTATAAATTAGCATTTCTACTCCGGTTTGTCAACATTAGTAATCCGGATTACTTAAAAGAGTTAAGAATTCGCAGTAAATATAATTATAACCTCCATTTATTCAATCATTCGCTCAACAGAGAAATGCTTGAAAATCTTTCCATTTCAGAGCACACAAGTAAAAATTCGTTTACATTCAGCAAGAAAGCTGCGTGGCATACTTTGCACAAAGAACGTTTAAAAATAACTTCCCATTTCTCTTCGCTGTGACGAAAATGATCTTTCTAGAATTTAACGGGACGTTTTCGACCAGCACCTTTGTAAAGAAATAGGTCTTTCTTCGATACCTTTCTCTGACACCTTTGCGCAACGAACAAAACCGTGTGGCAAGTTCGTGAAGCAAGTAAGAAAGCCCAGTTCCACCCAACCCCACAACATTTCCGATTCCAGCACACAGAAGACATTTTCCAGAGGATGCAAAGGCAACCGGTGTTGGGTTGCAGGCGGAGAACGAAAGGTAGTCGGTCTGCGGGTTCGCGGGGGTGAGGGACGAGGGTCGCAAGCGGTTCTAACAGTCGGTCGCTTTGCTAGCGATAGGCAGTAACAAACGGGTCAGTGGAGTGGGAAACGTTTATCCCCGCTATTCTGGATCGTGATCCTTTTTACGCGGAGATCTTTGAAATATGAATGGAAGAAAGTATCAGTTTTCCTCGTGGCCATGGTGACTCAGAAAAATGTTTCTTAGCTTGAAGATTAGGGGTTGATAAAAGATCACTCCGACACGCAGAACTCCATTATTGAATTCCTAAATAGATCTTGTTTTATTCACGACTTCATTAGCAACTGCAATCAATGCAAATTATCAAGGAATTGTTTAGTAATAAGTCACAAGTGTGAAAATAGAAGAGCCAAATTGTTAATGGCTTGTTTTACGTCCGTTATCATTCATGTTCAAAATACTGGAAGATTACTTTAGCATTCTTACGCGTCACTCACTAGTTCGACTTAGATGGATCTTTGCATTAAGGGTATTCGCGGATTTGACAATTTTTTTTATAAATAACTATACAAGATATAAATAATTTTTGCAAATATCTTTCAATTTATTTCAGGAACTAAGGGTCTGGGAGAAAATCGTACTACCTCATGCGATGCAGCAGTCATTTTTCCCACGGAAAACATCAACAGAAATGGTAGGTCACCTTTTATTTTCAATTAGGGCTGGGATTATTCGAATAATTTAATATTCGAATATTTTAAAAGTATTCGAATGCTACGAATAAACTTCGAATATTTGAGTATTCGAATGTTATTATTCGAATACTATTCGAATACATCAGTAATCTATTCGAATACTGATCTATTCGAATACATCAGTAATATATTCGAATACTGATCTATTCGAATACATCAGTATGGTGCGAAGTGGGTCAAAATTAGCAATAACAATATTACTTACAATATTTCACCCTGACAAATGAACCTAAAGAACTTGATTTATAATTCACACCATATTATTCGAATACATCAGTATTCGAATACTTAAATATTGGAATAGTATTCGAATATTTAAATATTCGAATAGTATTCGAATACTTGGATATTCGAATATTTTTCGAATACTTGGATATTCGAATATTATTCGAATACTTGGATATTCGAATATTTTTCGAATACTTGGATATTCGAATATTATTCGAATACTTGGATATTCGAATTATATTCTCCAAATAATTGAGCAACTGATGTATTCGAATATTCGAATACCGAAAAATTTGACAGATAGTCCCAGTCCTATTTTCAATACGGAAATGAAATAGTTGGGCAAAACATGTGGCGCCGACAGTGGTAGTCAACGTCCGCACTGTTGCTTAACGTAAAAGAATTGTTTGACGCGCGCGATTCATCATGCTCCAATATTGTATTTGTTATTTGTAAATAATTTAATAAAAAGTTATTAACTAATAATAATAAACTATGTAATAAATTTTGGGTAATATAAAACTTTGATTTTGTCAATATGCAGAGTGTCGACGCTATATGTGTACTGTTAGATACATTAGTTCCTAATGTATTAAAAATATAAAAGAATTATTCATGTGAAACGCGTACGGTACTACGAGATAAATTCATTGTCGACGCCAATTTTTTTACATTATTATTTTTAAATAAGTCAGCATACGAAAAACGGTTTCGTGGGTCAGGAAGGTATATACCGTCGAAATATTCGTTAGGATTTATATATCTACAAAACATTTTTACATGCCGAACGCTGAAAAATACTCAAAATTGACGCTGTTACTGACATTTCCACAAATCCCTGAGATATGCGCATGAACCGAAACATTTTTGTAAAATTTATATTCGCGGCTTTTGGGATCCGAGGACATTCTTACGGTTTTATCTTCATTCTTTCCCAATTCGGGCTGTCACGCTCTGTCGCACAGGGTACGATTTTGGGCAAAAATCGCTCGTCAGCGCAAATCTTGACCGAATTCAATAATTTTTTTTTAAATACTCGTAATGGAGTCAACAATAACGGAGCACTGCAGTAAAACCTGTATCTGTTGGTCTAATCTATAAAAAACATTATTTAGCATAACATAACATAAACGTAAACTTTGGAGATTAAAGATGTTAAAAATTAATTTTTTGTAAATTTATCATTAGCTACAAAATAAAAAATTTACTTCAAATTTACAAAATTTGTATTTTAAATAAACTGTAAGTATAGCTGATTTAAATCTTATATTTTTAAATGATATTTCAATTGTATTAGTTTTGATTTTATTTCTAATATATATTTCTTTTTTTTAAGTAATTGTAAGTAGGATAGAATTTTTTGTGGTAACGAATTTTTGTTACACTGTGTGTGTACACTGTGTGTCGTCTCGAATGATCGACAACGTCTCCATCGTACATATTTCCAAGGAGGTAACAAAATAGCGAAAGCGGAAAATGTGAGAAACCGAGAGTGTGAAATAGAGCACCTCCAAGAGACCTTTGATCGATGGTGAGGCGAAGATCATTAGGCCATGCGTGCGGCTTTTTATATTTCCCATTACACCCTGATAAGAGTATTAGCAATAGATTTTCGAGATTCTGTCAATGAAAATGAGTCCAAACACTACGCAATTGGGACTATTTTTAATTATAAATACACGATTAGAATTACCTAGGATGGTTCTGGATTCAACGAAAAGCACGCCCCTGCTGACTCACCCTTGACGCACACGCCGTCATCTGAACATCCTTGCTGACTTGTGCCAAGGCTGGCGGCTTTCCTAAGTATTGAGCAGGAAAGATTGAAACAAACGTTTTATTAATCCTTATGAGTGTCGCTATCGCCCCTATCAAAATCAGGTCAATATCTTCTAAACTTCGATGTTTTTGGCACCTAAACGTTATGAAAACCGCAAGAAAAAAACGTGTTTTTTCTTTAACCCACTACCATTTTGTAGAAACTTTTTTAAATTTCTGATCGAACCATACTGACCCAAACGTATGTGAGTATTAATTTTTAAAAAGTAACAAATAATTATGACTCTGAAATATTCTTTTGGCACAGAAAGTACTAACAATAGGATGTATTACAGAATACAGCGGGCTCCATATCAAAATGACACAGTACAAAACTACAAATGCAAGTTAGGACACATCAGAATAGTGCACAGAAAGTAGTGCACATAGAATTTAGAACACATGAAATTTATAGTGCACATAGAATTTACGACACATGCGATTTAGGACACATACAATTTAGGACACATGCGATTTAGGACACATACAATTTAGGGCACCTGCGATTTAGAACACATGCGTTTTATAGTGCACATACAATTTAGGATACATACGATTTAGGACACAAACAATTTAAGACACATGCGATTTAGGACACATACAATTTAGGACACATGCGATTTAGGACACGTACAATTTAGGACACATACGATTTAGAATATATGCGATTTATAGTGCACATACAATTTAGGACACATACAATTTAGGACACATGCGATTTAGGACACATACAATTTAGGACACATACAATTTAGGACACATACAATTTAGAACACATGCGATTTACGACACATGCAGTTTAACGCACAATTTTTTTAGTGCACATTAGGATAGCGCACAACAAGATTTTACACACAAGATAGTACACAGAAAATAGTGCACGTACAATTTAGGACACATGCGATTTAGGACACATACAATTTAGGACACATGCGATTTAGGACACATACAATTTAGGACACATGCGATTTAGGACACATACAATTTAGAACACATGCCATTTAGGATATATACAATTTAGGACACACGCGATTTAGGACACATACAATTTGGAACACATGCAGTATAACGCATAATTTATTTAGTGTATAACAGGATAGCACGGTGAACTTGCCGGTGAACTGGGCCCTCGCCGATTTCGATGACCTTCACATATGTTGTCAAGGTGGTCATTCTGAATAACATTTCCCTTTAAACTTTTTGACGGTCGGCCTTAGATTCGGAGATATTAATAAAAAAACTTTCGGCATAACATATTGAAAGCTACCTCCTCACCGATTTCAATAATCTTAACATATGTTGTCAAAAACATATGAAAAACTTTCGGCATAATATATTGAAATCTGTTTCACAGTCGACAGTATTAGTATTGTTTTGGGCTAGATTAGGGCGGGGGGCGCGCGCCCGCTCGCCGGCGCGTTAACCATGGTAGCGAACCGATGTGAGTATGTGTTAAACTTAGTAATTCTAATGTTAAGTTTTTTGCGCATATCTCGTAAACGAAAGCCGACCACCAAAAAGTTTAAAGGGAAATGTTCAGAATGATGACCTTTTTAACCCGCCGGCAGACGCGCGTGTGAACTCAGTACACGGAGGTCAGTTTTTGGCTGAAAAAAACCGTTTTACCGTGATGTATTGTACCCAGCACCCCTATGTATTCTTCCAGCGGACCTTTTTGCCTCATACTACGTACTTGTCAGGTTCAAATTTAGTTTGGAAGTGTCTCTGATTAAATGAAAACGAAAGTATGCCGCGTATCTTGCCGGCGAGCGCGCCCGTGTACTCACAAGTTTCCCAGGTGTCTGCCTCCGATTGTTCTGGTTTTTGGATATGTTTTAGAGGACAGAAAAATAACATATACGTGTTTTTTTTATTTTGGCCTGTTTGCATGTTTAGGGGGTGAAACCACCCCTCAAAGGTTTTCAGCTGTTCGTCTCCGATTGTTCTGGTTTTTGGATATGTTTTAGAGGACAGAAGAATAAGAAACAGGTGTCCTTTTATTTTGACCTGTTTGCATGTTTAGGGGGTGAAACTACCCCTCAAATTTCATAAGAATATAAAAAGCCAAAGCAATCGGAGACGATGTAATTTTTCTAAAAGAATTTCTAATTAAGTATAGCCATGTAATATTATTCTAGTAATCACTATTTAAAATTTTATTTACCTAACGTTCAACCCTGCTTTGAAAAATAAGTGATCCGAGTAATTTATGATGACAAATAATTTACACAGAAATGAAATACTCGACTAAAAGGAGTTCATTCAACTGTTGACCGAAAATAAATATTTATTTCAAGTAGGTAATTGGAATAATACTCGATGTTTATTGTTCTTAATGTTATCCGAGTAATGATTGATCGAATTTATTACGTGAATAAATAATGACGAGTTATTGGAATAAATTGTCAGAATAATTTACCACAAGTAACGTATAATTAATATTCGGTTAAAATATTCAACTAGTAAGAATTTATTTGGATGATTATCTTAGACAAGTATTCAAAACATTTCAAATAATGCCTAGCTCTATTTTGGAGTAACAAGCTTCAGTGCTACTAATCTACCAAAGTGACGATGATTTCAACGTCTTTATAAAATAAATTTTGGGATACGTAGGTACATACAATTCCATAACGATGACTAGCAGACTAGCACACCGAATGTCAGAAATTTTTATTTTCTGTGCTGGGTGCAAAGCGTTTTATTATTTTATTGGTACTACAACACCCCGAGCTGAAGCGGGCGGACGGTCTTTTACCTCCGCATCAGAATAAGCCCATTCTACCTGCTCCTGCCGCGGATCCAAAGAAGGGGTGCAGGGACACGGGCTCGCCTTCCGGGGAAAAATATTTCTTTTATTATCTTTATAGTATTATTTCAACAATTTACTCCAGAAAAATCGTGAGCCGATTTTTGGACCTTGAACCCTCCGACGATGTTCGACTAGATAGCCGAGAATCGAAGCAACGCCCGCACCAAGAGAAACGTTTGCGTTCGGTGATTAGTCACCGCCACTGCCTATGCAAATAGTACCTATATAAGCTGAACTTTACGAATTTCGCTAGCGAAAGCATTCAACCTTGCTTGTGCGAGCAAATCCCTGGACAAGCGTGCTCTAAACACTCGACTTTATATTCAATTTTGTGCTATACAGTAAATCCTCGTTATCAGCCCGTTTCTACCATGCGATATGAGCCAGGCGACTATCCCCACCATTTCTTGGAAGCCTGCGGACGAGAGTGAGAGACCCAACAACGAGCGAGAGGTCTGAGTTAGGAACTGGCCGCGCGGAATAGTGTCCACAACGCGTTAGGAGCCCGCCGCCAGCCCCGTTCGTCGGGCTGGTAACGAGGATTTACTGTAGTTGTAGCGGTTTCGTCACTAGCATGCCTCCATATTTTAGATAGGACTCACCGTTAGGCGTAGGTACTCTCCAGTTTTCCCCCGTGAGCCGTGGTGAATCTGGCTGTGGTCGCGTTACCCATCTAGCAGCCAGACTTGCCCAGATCAGTATTTTTTGGCATGCGGAAGTGGATATCTTCCGCTGCCCACGCATTTCCGCGCCGATTTTTCCCGCGCGTTTTTGGCGTCGCTTGAGGGACGCATACCTCTGCGAGGGCTGTGTAAATAGCCCTCCAAAGTTGACGCGGTTTCTCACTCTTGTACTAGCCCTCTGAGGTACCGTGTCGTCAAGTTCGTGATTTACCGTTTACCGTTTATGCTGTATAATCCGTGGATTCGCTAATCAGCAAAGTATCGCCAGTTCGCGAGTATTAACACGTACATATTGTATATGTGCACATAGTACCTAATACATACTGTATAGTGTATACAGTGATATAGTTTGGTTTATATACAACTCACCAGCTAAAGAAGAAGCAACTACTACAATGGCATCCGCATCGTAGTAAGTATATTTCTTTTTTATTTTTCATAGGAAGTCGTTATCTTGTCCTTTCATATCACTATTTTGGAAGAGCGCTGGTACAGCGCAAAAAGTATAACTTTACCATTTGTTGCAATTATGTACTTAGTTTGCGTAGTCTTGCAAATACATTTTGTATCTCTCATTTATGTGTTCTACTTTTAGATATAGAATAGATGTGAGAGCACTCCTGGACTTGGATGAAGATGAGCACGAGGAGTTAGATAACAATGCATCTAATACCGAAGAGGAGGTTGTGGAAGAATGCAGTATAGACAGCAATACTGAGCAAGAAGCATCGGAAGAGGAATTAACATCTAATATTGCGAAGCCAGTAACCGAAAATGTACACTTTTATATTGTCAAAGAGGGAGAAAACTCACTAGCACGTGGTAAACGGAAGAAGCAGCGTGGAGGTAAGACCGTGCAACCAACGCCCAATTTTTCGGATATTGAGGAGAAATATAAGTGGAAAAAAGTTCCATACACTAATACAAGTAAAATAGGAGCTCGAAATATAATCAAATTTAGGACTGGATTAGCTCCCTGCTCTAAAAACATCACGGGTGAATTTAGCGCCTTTGAAAAAATGTTTAATAGGAGTATGATCGAGGAAATCGTAAAATATAATATTGGAATATGCATATTGGACGTAAATTAACGTCAATTACGGAAATTCTTGCCCTAATTGGAGCGTTATTCCTTATCGGAGTTAAACATGCCAATCATGCAAACGTGCTAGAATTGTGGAAGAGAGATGGCACAGGAGTGTTGGCATTGCGGGGTATAATGAGTTATAAAAGGTTTTTATTTTTATTGCGGTCCTTACATTTTGATGACGCGCTCACGAGATCGGCGAAAGGAAACAAACAAACTGACGACTTTACGGTTTATTTTAGATAAGTTCACTGTCAATTGTAAAAATAATTATGTCATGGGGGAATATGTAACGATAAACGAAATGTTACATCCATTTAGAGGCCATTGTGGTTTTATTCAATACATGCCCATTAAGCCCGCGAAATATGGTCTAAAAGTAATGGCATGCTGCGACGCCAAAACTTATTATACGGGGAATTTGGAAGTGTATTGTGGGCAACAAATGGACGATCCTTATAAGGTGTCAAATTCAGATCTAGACGTGGTAAAAAGATTGACAGATTTTATAAAAAACGAAAATAGAAACTTAACAGTCGACAACTGGTATACTAGTTATCCATTAACTTCTGATTAATTAAAAAATAAAATAACATTGTTAGGGACGATAAGAAAAAACAAAAAATGAAATTCCACCTCAATTTTTACCACATAAAGAAACATCAGAAGGAACAACAATTTTTGGATTCCAGACAGATATGACACTGGTGTCATATTGTCCTCGCAGAAATAAAGCCGTCCTAATGTTGTCCACAATGCATCAATCGTTAGACATTGATGCTGAAACACAAAAACCGCAGATTATATTAGATTATAATGCAACAAAAGGAGCGGTAGATACTGTCGACCGCATGTGTTCACAATATTCAGTGTCACGAATTTCGAAAAGATGGCCACTTGCATTATTTTTTATTTTATTGAATATAGCCGGTATAAATGCTCAAATCTTATATTGTTTAAAAAATGACGAAAGTCATCTTAGAAGAAGAATATTTTTAAAAAATTTAGCTCTAAGACTTACAAAAGAACATTTGGTTACAAGAGCAAACATCTATAGGTACATTACCAGTAGATATAACAGCATATTTGAAACAGCATCGTACAGAAGAAGAAACAAATATACCTCCATCAACATCAAAACGAGGGCGATGGAGGATCTGTCCTAATAGTACCACGACTATGTGGGATATGGAATAATTTTATATGTAAGAAGCATTCCACTACAAGAACTATATGTGCATCTTGCTTACAAGGCACTGAAGAAGGAGATTCTTCTTCACCTTAAACAATATAGTTTATAATTGATATAATAAATGATTTTATATTGATAAATCTATAAAAAATATACTAATATTATACATATGGTTTATACATTATGTCAGGTGTGATAGCTTCATATAGTTTTATGAACAAATTATGTTTACATTTATTTGTTATAACGGACAATCACTTTTTTCCGCTATTATAAAACACTTCATATATATTAGTACAATTTCGAATGCATAATGATACTTGCGTATAAAATACTTTTATTTGTTCTTGCAACAAAATGATTATTCATAAGTTATGTTAACACTAATCTAAATATCTTTTGTCGACACAGATTGTTACGATCCTTATCAAAATATAAATTTGAAATTTTAATATCAACTGTATTGTAGAAAATAAAAATGAACACAAGTGGACATACCTCCTCCAGACTCGAGATACTAAGCTTTTGACACACACTTCATCTATAATATTAGTGGTTACTTTTGTTGCGGTATAATTGTTCAGTTTGTGTCAGGTTATTCACAGGCGAAAAGAAGCTCCTGCTAAAAAATTTAATTTGATTGTTTATAAATTTATAGATTTAAGATACAGTTTATCAAGATAGAGAAACTGTCACGTCCATTATAAACCAAAGAGTATATTGGACAGCTAATAACAATAATATGAACAGTAAATTCTTAGTTTAACTATAAATTGAATTGCGTCTATTGTATACACATCTGCGTCCATTGAGAAATTAATGAAAATAGATTAATTTACAACAAATATATGTATTTGTAAAACTGTGATATTGTAAAATATATCGCATATACTTGTGAATAAATATTTTATAGTATTTTGGCATAAAAGTTGAGATATCAGAATATTTGTACGCCGTGTTTCGCGCGTTCTTAATGAGCCCGACTGAACTGCAGACGGGTCAACGGGAGTCGTAAATTCCCGCTACGGTAATTCCGACACTAAGAGAACGCGATACCCGAACGACGTTTTACCGTGATTAGGGTAAATAAAATGGCTTGCATGTAACAATAACAAGATTTCCAATATATTGTATAACAAGCAAATTCGGTAATATGGATACAGTTGACGTTGAATATGTAACAGTGAGAGTGTCCAATTAATCTTTAAACTGTCCTCATCTCCGGAGGATAACGAGAGCTGTTCGTGCTTCGAAAGCGTCTGACTCCCCCACGGAATCTCTTCTTCCAAGACAGAATCCTCCCTTCCAGGCTGGTTACTTGGTGGGCCATACGATTATTCAATACCTCATTGATCGCAGTATTGCCAAAGGATCGGCCCACCCAGCCCCGTGGAGAGGGAAAACTTCGGAAAATGTAGCTTAATGAATTATGGCTAAACGCCTCTCGAAGACATCGTCGAAAGGTAAACAGGATGCCTGGCCAATATCACCAAACCCCGAGACCGCCGGAGTCGACTCATAGAGGGTCATTGTAGCTCCACGTCACTCGCCACCCTCCAACGGTCCCAAGTGTCAGGCGAGTACCGGCGACAGACCCAACGTCTGCCAGGCAGTCTCATAAATTAAAGGATTAACCTTCCTTCGAGTCCCTTCCCGAGCTAATTATAAAAGACCCGGACTTCGCGTATATGGCCCTCGGCCAATGACAATATACATGGGAACTAGCCTAATAATAATATAATATAGGTAGACGTAATAATAGATGTAACGCGTAACACGCCGTTTACGCAGTAAAACTAAAATTCTTTTAACTTTGAGGGGTGGTTTCACCTCCTAAACATGCAAACAGGCCAAAATAAAAAAAACACGTATATCTTATTTTTCCATCCTCTAAAACATATCCAAAAACCAGAAAAATCGGAGACGAACAGCTGAAAACCTTTGAGGGGTGGTTTCACCCCCTAAACATGCAAACAGGCCAAAATAAAAAAAACACGTATATGTTATTTTTCTGTCCTCTAAAACATATCCAAAAACCAGAACAATCGGAGGCAGACACCTGGGAAACTTGTGAGTACACGGGCGTGCTCGCCGGCAAGATACGCGGCATACTTTCGTTTTCATTTAATCAGAGACACTTTCAAACTGAATTTGAGCCTGACAAGTACGTAGTATGATGCAAAAATGTCCGCTGGAAGAATACATATGGGTGCTGGGTACAATACATCTCGGTAAAACGGTTTTCAGCCAAAACAAACCCCCGTGTACGGAGTACACGACGCGTCCGCTCGTGTAAACCTTTTAGACGCGCCCGCCGGTGGGTTAACAGTAGCGATATTGACCCTATCGCGCGATACTTGTAACCGCAGTCTCATTTTGAACATCCCCAAAGTTACATCGGTTCGTTACAATGCTTTACGCGCCCGCGAGCGGGCGCGCGCTCCCCGTCCTGATGTAGCCCCAACAAATACTAATACCATCGGCTGTGAAACAGTCAACGGCGACGAGCATATGGTTGTGCGTGAAATCTTGGTGTGCGCTATCCTGATGTGCACTAAAAAAATGTGCGTTAAATTGCATGTGTTCTAAATTTTATGTGCACTATCTTCTGTGCACTATTCTGATGTGTCCTAAATTGCATGTGTACTTTTGTACTGTGTCGTTTTGATATGGGGCCCGCATACATATGATGAATTGGTGTGGTAGTGATGGGACTGATACCAGTCTTTCTCATGAGTTTCAAGTAGTTCGATACCCAAAGTACTCGGTTTGAAGGTTCGATACGTATCGAAATTGTAAGTACTTGGTATCGACATTTGATACCAGTAGGAGCTGAAATGAGTACTGAGTGGAATTGGTATCACGGCAACAGTAAAGTATCGATACTATTCGTACCGGAATCAAGCATGCATAGGTATCGAAACCGTAATGAGTACTTTAGGTATCGAATAGAATCGATTCCCAAATGGTACCTACAAAAGTCTCGGTCCTTTAAACTCGACTGCGGTAGAGTTCGACGTTGAGCATACAAACTCTCGCGATAAGGGACCCCTGAATAGTTGGACAAGAAAATAGAATGAATATAACGAGAGAAAGCGAAATAGACGATCCTCTAGCGACGCTAGTCAAACAAAGTGGCACCCGGCACCACGTGGCGAAAACAAGACCCCTCGAAGTGGTTAGTATACCTGCCCATTAAGAAGTGAGAAATCTTTCAGTTCCGCATTTCTCATCAGATCTCTGCGAAAACGACGCCAATCGATACCTTATGTTTCTCCGATGAAAATAACACCAAGAACGACGTAATTCGGAACATAATGAAGGAAATTACTTGAAAAATTCATTTCCATAATCTACACCTAACTTCGTTAAAAATATTCTGATTTACATGATATTTGGTATAATTTTCATTGGAACAACATAAGGAATCCATCGGTATCACTTCCATATCGATACAATAAAGAATAAAGAATGCAGTTTTTCTGAAACAGGTATGAATCCTCGGCCGACCGCAGCGAAAGTAGGTTGCGCCTCGCAGTCGAGGGTGAAATATTCATTTGAGCGTATTAAGAAATTCTTTATTCTTCATCGTATCGATATGAAACTGAGACCAGTGAATTCCTGGCCTTCTCCCAATTAAAATTATACCAAATGTCATGCAAATCGGAATATTTTTACATAAGTAATACAAATCGCAGAAGGAGTAGGTATTTTTTTTACCACACTCTCTTATCGTATCGATATGGAAGTGACACCAATGGATTCCTGGCTCACCCTGAATCCCGACGAGAGTGTAACTTATCCAAAACCATGATTAGATCGATGTAGACTCTGTGATCCGTACGGTGATCAAAATAATTGTGAAAATTTTGCTTTATGATTGCTGATTGGCCAAATCTTCCTTGGAGAGGAGGGGCATTCCCTCTGTGAGTTCGACGGTGTAGGAGGGACCCCCCTTTCCCCCTTGACAACGTAGAGCAGGCATGCACAGGACTCCCAATTCCGGGCGCGAGCTCAGATCCGAGCTCGTTCAGGTAGAAGCGAGTCCGGCAACGGAGTGGGGAGCGGCTGGAGTAGTGGGAGCGGAGCCTCACAGGCTGCCGCAGGGATTTCCAGAGTTTGACGCTCCGAAAATAAGGCACATTTTGGGGAATTTTTAAAAGAAAAGTATTGAGTATTATAATTCCAATCTCTGTACTTTTATTAATTGAAATTTAAAAAATGAGTTCAAATTTTCGTATGCAATAATAATACTTTGGTTCAAATTTATGATGGTAGTAGTAAGAGGTGTTTGAGAAAAAAGTTTGTTGCTGGCGAGCATGATTTTGGCTGTCGTAATCGTCTGAAACAAACAATCTACAATTTTTCTTAATCTATATGAGTGTGGTTATCGTATGAACTTTAGTTCATGTCGTGAATAATGTTGAAAAGCACAAAAATGGTTGTATTTCAAATGGAAACATTAATTTCTTAGAAAAGCATTTGTTAGATTTCTGTGTTGCAAAATTGGATTTTCGTAAATATTTACTTCATTCTAGTTTACGCGATAACCACATTCATATAGATTTAGAAAAATTTTGCGGTTTTTGTTTTCGATGACTACGCCAGCCAGAATCATATTCGCCAGCCACAAACTTTTTTAAACCCTTCTTACTGCTAGCATTATAACTTTGAACAAAATTATTATTATTGCATACAAAAATTTAAACATTTTTCAAATCTCAATTAACCCTCCGTATCCAGGTGCCTGAGTCACCCACCCCTTGAGATCGCTAACGCACACAGTGACGGAGCTGTGAATGTCGGTCGTGGCCAAGCGATTATTTAGCTGTCGGGGGTGTCCTAAAAGCATAAACTGGGCCTTTTCGGTGATCGTGTTGGGACAACAAATGCAAGCTCGAGATAATACCCTATTTTCCTTGGAGAAAACAAAATGTGTCCAGAGAGAATGGTAATTAGCCCGCTTTGAAAGGATTCTTCTGCTGAGGACTTTTATGGCTAACGACATAATTGGTACCTACCCTACTGTAAAGCACTAAAGCGATCACGGAAAAGGTAAACTACTTTCCGTACAGAATGAATACCAGTGTATGGTGGCCTAATGGTACGTTCCCGAATGCCAAAAGATGTTATACAAAACTAAATTTGTGGAACATAAACAGGGTTTAAATTGGAAAATAGTTTTGGGCTGTTACTATTACTGTGAAAAAAGAGTAGATTATTTCACTACAAATCCATTACTTTTCTGGCCTACGTCAGGCATATTGATTGAAATAAAATGTGATATAAGTTATTCTACTGCTTTCGAATTTGTTTAAAAAATACAGGGCTTTCAATTTTCCCATGCTTGCCAATTTTTAAGGAAACGGATTGTACTTGTGAATTATTATAAGGGAAACCATTTATACTAATTTATAGGGTAGACCAGAGCGAATCGGATCACAGGGCAAATCGAATCAAAATAAGAATTTAGTCTATATTTCTTACATCGCGATAGAAATGAGCATTCCGATCGTTCGTAGTACCTCGTCCCTCCCAATCCGCACCTACCGCAATAGCCCGACAATTAT
The DNA here is from genome assembly GCA_944738655.2 of Andrena hattorfiana. NCBI lineage: Eukaryota > Metazoa > Arthropoda > Insecta > Hymenoptera > Andrenidae > Andrena > Andrena hattorfiana. The sequence continues at coordinate 11,010,400 of OX122895.1, forward strand.
TTTAAGTCATTATTTAGAGCTGGCATACGGTTTCAGTGAGATGGACGCACGCGAACGTTACAATTTTGGTCCGAATATAACCTACGAATATAATCTGCAATTTCGTATTTAAAATAAATAGTGAGCTTGAAAATTCAAATGTGTTTATTGTTATTAGTTTGCACGGTGTCAAAGTTTCGTATTTGATGTATTTTAGACTATTATATCATAATATATTTATGTAATGTACAACCTCTGAAATACTTATATATGTGGCGAATCTGGCACTCTTTTTTTCATTTTCGTATTTTTATGATTATAAATATGATAATTGTTTATATACAGATGGTTCGTAGGTACATAAAAAAGAGCAATCAGGGATCATGGTGTGCAAAACAAAAATAAAGGAAGCTATGATAAAAATTATATCTAAAAAAAACGCGGCAATTGCGAATGGCGCAAGGGTTTCGGAGCGGCAAAGTTGTTCAGCTGCGCGCAGTTTAGGGTCCATTGTAGTAGCGTGATACCAAAAAACTAAATAGTTTTGTGTTTTTAATAAAATTTAAGCTATGGATGTAACTCAATCCGCATTCCAAAATGAAAATGACGATGGCGGTGTGTGTACTTGTCGAGTATACTTCGCTGCGCTCCAATTTCTTTTAGGTAGCGCGAAATTAGTTTAATTTAACCTGCTAAATGAGCTTGCAGGGATCCAGGGCTAGGGGTTTTCCCACCCTACCCCCACGCAGCGGACAAATTAGCAGGTCAACAGTTTCAAGGTGAAACAATTTGAGCAGGCTTGTCAGTTCGTATTCATTAGTGACTCGAGTAACATCACTTCGAATATTAATCATGGCCGGAAGTTCAAACGCGAAGAAAAGTGCGGGGTGTAGCGCCAGCTTCAACTCATTGTGGGAAGAAGCCTTTTTTTTCGTGGAACATAAAGGTGCCGCAGTGTGTTTAGTGTGTCACAAAATAATGAAACAATTGAAAAAATATAATATCCAGCGGCACTATACGGGGTCTCATTCCAAGGACTACGTTCATCTGTCACCGGAGGAGAGAGTCGAGGAAATTGAAACGTTGAAGGCAGCATTAATAGTAGCAGACAAAGAATCACAGGACGAAGTAAGTTATCTTTCTAAGAATACTGTATGATTGTCAGTTTTTGAAGAACATGAAATGGCATGCGAAACCATTGTTTAATTTGTTCTTAGGAAGAGGGGCCCATCAACGATGCAGCATTACGTTCCAGTTACATCGTCGCATTGGAGCTTGCGAAGACATGTCAATCATTTACATCAGGCCCGTTTTTCAAGGAACTGGTACTGAAGGTGGTGCACGAGGTAAGCCCAACACAGGTAAATAAATATAAATCTATTAATCTTTCACGTATGATGATACTGCGCCGGACAGAAGAAATGGCAAACAATGTGGCGGACCGATTAAGAAACGTCACAAGTAATTTTGTTTCGTATTCTTTAGCTCTGGATGAGAGCACGGACATCTCTGGTACGCCACAACTTGCCAGTTTTATCCGCGGGGTAGATGAAAATTTAGTAGTTTCGGAAGAATTGCTAGATTTCCTTCCATTGAAAGAAAGTACGACAGGCGAGGATATTTTCTCATGCGTAGAAGAGGTCTTAGAACGCGGTAATTTGCAGTGGGATAAGCTTGTGTCAGTAACAACTGACGGAGCTCCCGCTATGGCTGGTAAATTCACCGGATTAGTAGGCCGCATTCAATCGAAGGTAAAAAATTTAGTAATTCCTCGGGAAATAATTGTTATACATTGCTTAATTCACCAGGAGCATTTATGTGCCAAAAGCGTCGAATTAAGCGATGTAATGACAGTTGTTGTCGAAACTATTAATTTTATTACCCATAATGGAAATAAACGTAGACAATTCAAAACATTTTTGGAGGAACTGGACGCTGAGTATGGCGAACTGCCATATCATACAGAAGTTCGTTGGCTCAGCCGCGGAAAAGTTTTGGATAGATTTTTTCACCTTCGTGAGGAAATTGATATATTTATGAATTGGGCGGGACGTCCAGTTCCTCAACTTGAGGATAATGCCTGGATAAGGGACCTTGCTTTCTTATCCGACATTGTTGATCACTTGAGTAAACTCAATGTATCGTTACAAGGTAGAGACAAAACAATTATAGAACTTTTTGATAGCATTCAATTATTTAAAGCACAATTGTATTTATTCATGGGCCACCTACAGACCCAAGTCACATTTCATTTTCCAAAATTAGAATCAGTCTCCGTAGAAAATAATTTCAATTTCAATTGGTACGCCGATATATTACAAACTCTGCATGACGAATTTTCTTCGCGTTTTCAAGATGTCATGAAAATAGATAAAGAACTGAGTATCATAGTAGCTCCATTTCAATGTGACGCGCATTCGGCTCCAGCGCATTTACAATTAGAAATATTAGATTTGCAAAATAATAGATTACTCAGGTTGAAATATGGACAGTACGAAAATGTTTTAGAATTCTACAAACATCTACCACGGACGAGATTTCCTAAACTCCACCAGCTTGCCGCGACAATAAAATCCATGTTTGCCTCAACGTATGTGTGTGAGCAGCTCTTTTCTGTTATGAAAAGAGTGAAGTCAGCTCACAGAAGTAGATTAACCGATTCAAATTTGAAAAATTGCCTCGTTTTATCCACTTGTCAAAACATAGTTCCTGACATTCCTGCATTAGTACAAACCAAAAAGCGGCGGATATTGAAAGAAACCTCAACCGTGGTATCGATTGACGAGACAACTGAATAGTAACAGTATTATAGTACCATTACTATTTTGTTGTCATATTTTGTATTAGCTATACTGGAAATACTACAAGTACTATTATAACAATAATAGTAGTTGTAGTAGTGGTGGTGGTGCTGGTGGTGGTGTAAGTAGCAGTAATACTGTACATAGTAATAATAATAAGAGAGAGAGAGAGAGAGAGAGAGAGAGAGAGAGAGAGAGAGAGAGAGACTGAGTGAGAGAGAGAGAGAGAGAGAGAGAGAGAGAGAGAATGGTGTGTGAAACCAATCAGTTCTTTTCAGAACTACCAAATATTTTTAACGAGGAACAATAATCATGTTCATAAATCAGTTCTTTTCAGAACTACCAACTCTTGTCAACGAGACATAACAGGAATGTTCACATCAGAAATCAGTTCTTTTCAGAACTACCATATCTTGTCAACGAGACATAACAAGAATGTTCACATCAGAAACCAGTTCTTTTCAGAACTACCAACTCTTGTCAACGAGGGATAACAAGAATGTTCACATAAAAAATCAGTTCTTTTCAGAACTATCAAATCTTGTCAACGAGAGATAACGAGAATGTTCAAAAATCAATTATTTTCAGAAATACCTCATTCATGACGGAATACTCAAGGTTTCAAATTGAAGAAAAATAAATCCACGATTAATAAATATTAACAAATTATACATAAAAATATATGTATATTCACGTATGGATCTAATATTGGACCAATTTTATAAAAGTTATTCTGTTTTAAAGGGTATCCGAATACTTTTGTGGCCCACTGAAAATGTATATATGTTATTAAATATTTTCAAATGAAAGTACTCAAATTTACAAATGCGAATTTGTTAAAAGTAACTTTCTGAATATAATATAAAATTCTGCACGTTTTCGTTTGGTCTTGTATATCTATCGCCAGTATGCTTGTAGTTGTAACGGGCATACGGCCTTTGCAGTCATAGAGTTCCTCACCACGAGACCTTATACCGAGGAGTGGGGAGTGAGCATACCACGGTCGAGCTCGAGGGCGAACCGACTGCCCTAGGGCAAACTTAGTGTGCACCTCTGACGTAGAGGATGAAAATGAGACATCTGCTTACCAAAACTAGCCAGACTGATCGGCCAGAGTTTCGCCAGGGTCGCGGTTTATAACCGTATTGTCCCGCAGGTTAACGGTGGAACCCTCCGATGGTGCAATATGCGGATTAACTCAGAGCGAAGAAAGTCAAAATCCCTGAAAAACGCCACAATGTCGATTGCCCCTTTTCGTCATCTGGCTGACAAATGTTTCCCGACGAAGCCTTCGTAAACACACAATTGCCTAGTTGTAAACGAATGAATGAATTGCACTTCGAAAAATATTAAATCGCCCGCTGTAAACGACAAATGAATTTTCGCTTCGCTCTGAGCCCGCTTTTTTCCCGTAACACGGAATACTGAGTAGGTAAGTATAGTCTTTTCATATAGTTATTTAATTTGGAAGACACACCACTTTTACACGTGGCTGTATTTTTTACATTTATTGTGTGGTCGAATGTTTATCAAAATGAAGAGGTTTCCACTGTTACTGTTCCTTGTAATACATTTTGATGTGCTCTAGATTCCGTACTTACTGTTTCCAAGGGATTCGCTATATTAATTATATGATTGCATATTTGTTTAACAAATGTTTCACTATCGAAAGATAAGTTTCGAAATCGCCCATCTAGTGATGCTGGAATTGTGTATTTTTTATTCGCTTCATAATTATGAAAGTATTTATTTAGCTGCAATCTTAACTTCGCACGAAGTATTTTTGTAATGCCATCTTTCTTTTGAAAAGTATCGATGTAAATATGTCATCGCTTTTGCAGAAACTGTATGACTTTTTGTAAATCTTTTTGTTTGAATAATATATTTCTTCAATTTTAAATTGTGATTTATTTCATTTAAGTTTTGTGAGTAAGAATTTTCACGTGAAAAAATAATGCTTCTAACGGATTTATTCAAAATGAACTTCATTCGATAGAACCTGTATATTAATTTCGTATCATTTTTTCACGTGAAAATTCTCTTATTCTATAGTTTCATATAGGTAAAGATTTTGTACATGCTTGTCGAGTACTCGGTTGTTTAAAAAGCTGAATACGTATATCAACTTATCAAGCACCGCATTACCCGAAATAATCGGGCTACCCGACACAATCGGGCTACACGACACAGTCGGACTACCCGTAGGCCCGTCTGTCCCGGGCCCCCGTCCGAGCCCGCCCGACTTTACCCGACCCGATCCGAGCCCGAAAAGTCGGGTACGCGCACACCCCTACACTACAGTGGCCATTGAAAATATTAACATTTGAACTTCAATGTTTCTAAGGGTTTTTAATATTACTAAATACGATTCTAAGGTCAGGGTATCTAAATTTTACGCAGAAACAGTGTTGCCAACCTAAACAAGCCTAAATGAATAACAGCATTTACATTTGTATATAAATCATTCCTTTGCCATTATCCACAGCTAACGATGTGGACGTAAAAAGTTTTGTACCTCTTTTTTTGTGTTTTGGGTTTTTTGTGTTATTTTTGGATTTGTTTTTTATTTACTGATTTTACTATTCATTATGCGAGCGCAGTTCTGCATCTCACTAACGCCCATGCATTATACAAAATGAATAATGAACGTGTATCTCTTTGTTCGGTTTTTGTTATCTGTTCATACTTCTTGTCCTTTCAAATGAAAAAAAATGAATTTATATGTCGGAAATTCTAATTTACGGTAATGATTGTTTCGTATGGAAATCCTTAAAACAGGGTGTTATGCACAATGCAGTATCACATGTAGAGCATATATAAAAAGTTCGACGTCTAGTTCGACGTAATGAACACAAATTGCATCGTCGGTTTTTATCCAGTAATAGTGGAAAATGACGACCTCTTAGTCGAGAGGGTTTGGGCAGATGAGAAGTGGAGTCATTCGGATCAAGATTATCTAAAGCCCTAAACACGTGTAAACGAAATGAAGGAAAGGACACACGTTCATTATTCATTGCGTATAATGCATGGGCATTAGTGACTTCAGAGTTGCACGACTGCAGCTTGCATAATGAATAGTAAAATCAGAAAATACAAAAAAATTAATACAAAAAATCCAAAACAAACAAAGAACTACAAAACTTTCTACGTGTACGTCGTTAGTTCTGGCCAAAATCCAATTTCTTCTTTAGGACAGGAACTGACTACTTGGTCGATTCGTCTATTCTCGTGCACGCGTTCTGAATTAAGCGGAAAAATAACTGCAGAGACACAACATTACCATTTGTTTATTTATTTTCAGAAACCGACGTTAAAAAAGGAAGGATTGATGAATTAATTTTAGATCCAATAATTACGGATCTTCAACCATTTTCGATCGTCGAAGATGCAGGGTTTCGGAATTTATTGAAGTTCCTCGACCCTAAGTACAAATTACCCTGTAGGAGTACACTAAAGACAATGCTGGATAAAATATATTTAGAAGAAAAGGAGCGAGTGCGAGAAGAACTGCAAACTGTGGATAAAATTTGTATTACTACAGATACGTGGACCAGTATAAATACTGACAGTTTTCTAACAGTTACCTGTCATTTCATAAATGAACAGTTCGAATTACAGACCTACGTTATCGAAACTACGAAATTTGTAGGAAGCCATACAGGTTGTGCAATTGCGAATCGATTAGACGAAATTTTTCTAACTTGGGATATACAACATAAAGTAACAGCAATAGTGACTGATAATGCGGCGAATATGACTGCTGCTGTGAAACAGCTTCTCCTTCCTGTAGATAATATATTCTGCTTCGCACACACTCTAAACCTCGTCGTCAAACATGCTCTGGATAATGTAACAGAAATTTCTGTGTTACGTGAAAAATGTCGACGACTAGTCACATATTTTAAATCAAGTTCCCTCGCAACCGATAAACTCAACGAAGTACAAACTAAGTTGGGTGTACCCAAATACAAATTTAAATCGGGAGTAGCGACTCAGTGGAACGCGACCTACGAAATGTTTGACCGATTGCAAAAATTAAATTTACCGATTGTAACAGCCCTGTCTTCTCTTAAAACTACCTTTGAGGAGCTAACGGACTGTGAATGGGATACGTTACCACAAATAATTAAAATATTGGAACCATTTTTTTTTAGTCACCCAATAATTAAGTGCAGAAAAATATGTCAGTATTTCAAAAATTATTTTAATCAAAAGACAATTAAAAATATTTACTGACATGTTCCAAAACGAAGGTATTACGGGTAGACGGGTAATTGCAGTTAAATAAGTATTTCCACAATTACCACACTCCCGCATTGCTGGATCCACGGTTCCGAGATTTATCTTTTGACAATTAAGTATTGGTTAATGAAATAAGGAAACAAATAATTAATATTGCGAATCCATTGGAAATAGTAAGAACTAAATTCACACCACAGCAAATTGTATCGCAAGAAGCAGTTAGCGTTACACATAAAGCGTCTTCGTTTTGGGAAACATTTGACACGCAAGTACTAACTATAAATACAGTTGCGTGCGCAAGTGGTGTGTCAGCAGAATTATCCAACTACATGAAGGAACCATATCTTTCAAGGCGTGAGAATCCATTCTCATATTGGAAAACTAATAGCCTAAAATACCCAATTTTGGCTACATTTGCAAAGGAATACCTCTGCATAATGGCAACGTCAGTACCTTCGGAAAGAGTATTTTCAAAAACAGGCGAGTTAATTAGCAAAAAAAGAAATCGACTAAAAGATGAATATCGTAAATAAAATATTATTTATAAATAGGTAAAAAAAATTAGTCTTTTAGTACGTTTATTTCTCTTACTTCGAAATTTCCCTTGTCGAAATATTCGGGGGTCCCGCGATATGATTTCGAATAGGTACCACAGTTTTGTGGTTTCCCTTTCCCTGCTCACTAAAATACGAGAGTGCGGTAAAAAATACCTACTCCTTTTGTGATTTGTATTACTTGTGTAAAAGTAGTCCGATTTGCATGACATTTGCTATGATTATAATTGGGAGAACGCCAGGAATCCACTGGTGTCATTTCCATATCGATACGATGAAGAATAAAGAATTTCTTAATACGCTGAAATGAATATTTCACCCTCGATTGCGGGGTGCCAACCTCGATTCGCTGCGGTCGCCCGAGGATTCATATCTGTTTCAGAAAAATTGCATTCTTTATTCTTGATCGTATCGATATGGAAGTGATACCGATGGATTTCTTATGTTTTGCCAATGAAAATTATACCAAATTTCATGTAAATCAGACTCTTTTTAACGAACTTAGTGTGAAATTATATAAATCAATTTTTCATTTAAGTTCCTTCATGATGCTCCGAATTACGTCGTTCTTGATGTTAGTTTCATCGGCGAAACATAAGGAATCAATTGGCGTCATTTTCACACAGATCTGATGAGAAATGCGAAACTGAAAGAGTTCTCACTTCTTAATGGGTATTCCAAGCATTTCGAGGGTCGAAAGTCGCAACACTCGGTGAGGCATCGCCGGGAGGGGGGCTCGCCATCTGGATGCCGTGCGGCATCTCGTCGGACCCGAACGCAGTCGAGTTTAAAGGACCGAGACTTTGTAGGTATTATTTGGGAAACGATTCTTTCCAAAGTACTCATTCCTGTTTCGATACCTATGGCATGCTTGTTTAGGGTTCGAATAGTATCGAATACCAAGTCCAGCCAAGATGTTGATACCTACAAAGCATCGAACCTTTTGAGTAGGTATCATTTAGGTATCGATACCTTCTGATACCTACGGTACTCATACGTGCTTGAGATGCCATGATACTTCACCGCTAGGTATCGATACTGCTTGAGCGGTATCATTCCCATCACTAGAGTGTGGTTCAGCAACAGGTGTTGTCAAAACACTCCTTTAATTATTATTTAAGTACTCCCTTCACGATTAGCGTTTTCCCGAGCCAATGAAATTTGTTTTGCATTAAATAAACTTGATCAAAACAGCAAGTTTGAAGGTCGAATGTTTTCGTTTTGTTATGATTCTTCTTCCTCTTCCGTTAAGCTGGATACGTCCATAAATGTCGTTACCCATTTAAGGGGTTGTTCCAATCTAGGGCACATAAAAGTAAGCGACATTTAGGTATTAATTAAAAGGGAACTACTACATATAATTTAATGGGACTTAATGCATTATATTAAGGATGTCTTAAACTATGGAAATAATTTTTTTGTTTTATAATTAATCATTGCAGATGGCGCTGGGGAGTCGTTAAAGTCGAGGCATCAAAAAATTCATCCAAATCGGTGGAACCTGTAGCATCTAAACCATTGGTCCGAAATAAAAAACCATGCCAGATTATTAAATAGCATGAAACTCGCTCGTGGCTTGACCAGAAAAAAATGATAAAAATGACATTTTTGAGAAAATAACAATACGTGAAATTTAAAATCACTTTTCCCTATATTTTTCGTCCTTTCAACGCCTTTAAAAATGACAAATTTTCATTTTTTTTTGTAATTTTACTGGTTTCTCCAGGAGCCAGAAGTATATTCTTAAAAATAAAAATGTTTCAGTCGAATCGGGTAATAACTTTTCGAAAAACAGGTTCCACTGATTTTAAGAACACTGTTTCGAGAAAAACGCGTTTAAAGTTTTACGTGAGTGCCGAGTGTCCGGGTGTTACCCATGCATTTGCCGCTACTCAAATGGCTATAACTTCGAGAATTTTACGAATGTCAAAAAATCCGTTTAAACACGTATTCCCAAATGGTTGAACATTCGAAAAATGAAATAAAAAAAATCGATTTTTAGACCGGAACCTCCCCTTAACAGCACAACACATGAACGGCACCAGGCAACGCCAACGTATTCACATCATTATATGTAGTTTAAATGTGGGTGCGTCCACCTATCCATAACAGCACAGCACTGATACTCCTCCGTATCGCTTCAAAAGCAGCGAGATTCTCGGCAAGAATGTTTTGAACGATCTTTAAATTATAATTCCTCGAGTATAATTTTTGTAAATCGCGGGTTTCAAATAACCTAATTTTACCTGAGGTGAATTCTAATTCCTACCACGCGTAGCATTACAATCTGTTTCGAGGCTTTACCGGTAACGTTGCATGTGACACTAATTGTAATCGTATTTTAAGTTTAATCCTAATGAGTAAGAGAGTTCAGGGATTCCCCAAACCCCGGAATAGAAAATGCATTAGACTTTAGGTATATACCTACTAAATGAGCCTATACCTAGGCTCTATATCTAGCCTGTAGTTCAAGTAATGAAGATTCGATTGTATTCAACAACAGATGAAGCATTGCCATTATACGTTCCCAATATAAACTAGGGATGTGCGGGTAATCGAATGCGTCGGGTACCCGAGTGGTCGGGTCGGGTCGGGTCGGGTAAAGTCGGGCCGGCTGGGACGGGGGCCTGGGACAGACAGGCCTACGGGTAGTCCGACTGTGTCGTGTAGCCCGATTGTGTCGGGTAGCCCGATTATTTCGGGTAATGCGGTGCTTGATAAGTTGATATACGTATTCAGCTTTTTTAAACAACCGAGTACTCGACAAGCATGTACAAAATCTTTACCTATATGAAACTATAGAATAAGAGAATTTTCACGTGAAGAAATAATGCTTCTAACGGATTTATTCAAAATGAACTTCCTTCGATAGAACCTGTATATTAATTTTGTATAAGGTGCATAAGTTGAATTTTTATTTAAGGGGGATTCTCGCGTAACAGCCCCCAAAATTAAGTGATATGTATGATTTTTTTAAAAAAAAAACTATTGTTAATAATGCATTAAACTTCCTTTTTTTAATATCGCAGTACTAAATACATGTTTGAAAACGCATATTTTCTGGATGTTTCATAATATTTAATAAAAATATACAAGCATATAAATATACTTTTTAACGTATTTTTTTCAAATTAATAGTTTTTTTTACTAAAGTGACCAGACGTCCCGCATTGTAGCCCTTTGTCCCGCATTGAAAAGTGTCCTGCAATGTGTCCCGTATTGGACATGGAACCTTTTACATTTTCGCAGTGACATAAAGTTACTGTTTCCTCCACTTCATACTAGAATCTATATCAAAAAAGTAATATTTTTAATTTACTTTCAATGTACTTATGTATTAAGTATGTTTTAATAAACTACGGAAACAATCTCCCCACGGATCTCATAACCTTTTTTTTGCTTACTGGCTTGCTTCCTTACTTGTCCCGCATTGGAACAGAAAATATCTGGTCACTTTCATATATACGTACTTTAAGTGCTTTATTGTTTCTTCGTTCGTATTTATTGGGACGTTATTATTCATTACTATTTTATTGTGAAAAATAATTTTAGTTTATGTTTCAAACTACTGATAGAAAGTAAGTTTCTTTACATTAAATCAGGGCTGCACAAGGAGCTGTTTTCGGCACCTAGCGGCGAGCAACCTGCCTGTCCCGTTGCTAATGTAGAATCGGTGAGTAGAACTGCAGTAGTGTGCATGCATTTGGTATGACTTGAACCCAGCCATAGATACTTACGCTACGACCCTTCGAGCACGCACATACACTACTGCAGTTCTCCTCACCGATTCTAACATTAGCAACAGGACAGGAGGGTTGCTCGCCGGTAGGCGCCGAAAACAGCACCTTGTGCAGCCCTGAATTAAATAAAGATTTAGAATTTTAGTACATAATAAATCATTTTAAATACTAAAATTTTCTATTACCCAATCCCGGGATTAGTCCCGGAATCCTGAGATAGACTATAAAAAATCCCGCAGTCCCGGGATAGTAAATAATGGCCGGGATTGTATTCCCTAGGTATAATTCGTGATACAATTGAAATATAGATATTCATGCATTCAAAAATAAATCTAAAATATGGAATAAAATTTTTTCATAAGTTATATTTCTGCTGGTGTGTTTGTATTTGCCAACACTGACGGTTGCATGCTCCAATAAACCGTGAGAGTATTTGTACATATCAGTCATTTTCTGATTGCTCTGGAAAATTGACAGAAATATTGCACCCATAGTTGCAGCGGAGTTTTGTTTGAAAAACTGAAGAGGCATGAATGAATAATATCAACGCATTTACACTGTTTTCGTGTTCAAATTCTTATGTAATTTGTTCTTTTAGTATGGAAACGATTTTCAACTGCTTTTTTGTAGACATTTTCTTTAACATTGCATGTTTATATAACGTCTACACAACGCGATCTGCTAATCGCCGAATTGTCATTCTTCGGGCAGTCCCAATTCGCATTTTCAAATAATACTTAACTAAAAAATGAAGTCTCCACCACAATTTCATTACTCTTGATTTTTGTCTTATTTTGCCACGTGGAATTACCCATTTCATTTTGTACCATCTGTTGCCGAACACCCTATATGTATATCTAACGTTCTTATAGCTTGTATAAAAATTCAAGGATCTTTAAATCGCAATATATCTTAAAGTAATTAGATCTTATCAAAGCAGTAATAGCTTAATGTTCTTTTCAATACAAATGCTGTAGTCAAAGGATCAGTCTCTGACGCCCTTCTCATCTTTATTCCTCAGGACGGAGAAAAATTTATTCGCTCGTAAGTCAAGATCCTCTTGCAGAGAACAACGTTGACCTGAAAGTTTCAATTTAATTCGGCAGCAAAACGTTGATTTTTCCATTACAGTTTAATACAGTCGAACTGCGGGAGATTCGAATACGTTCAAAGTTTTTAGGTAACTATCAATATCTTGAAAGAACGGGACTTGAATATCTAAAACACAATAGCTAGTTCCAAGCAGCTTGCCTCTAGCTGCTGAGACGCTCCCGTCGACCCACTCTTTTTAAAAGCTTAAAGACATTTCTGTTTGCTTACTTCCACTGTAGGCATTGCTGTAATCTTGAAGAATCAGGGACGCGGGGTTTGACAGAGCAATTTCCAAAGCATTACAGGAAATGATGCTACAGGCAAAGCCGAATGTTGGTAAGATACATTACGCTGTTACTTCTGAAAGAAGGCGTATGTACATATGTTGGCAAACCACAAAAGGATCTTATTATAAATCAATAGGTTCATGAACCAGATTTTATTTTCTTTGTATATCTCCGGGGATAAGAGAGAGACACCGGGTCAAATTTCATATTTTACGGAATCGAAGTATTGAAGGCTATAACTTTTAATAAAAAAAATATCAAAACGCGACTAATGCCAAAAAATCATAACAAACTAAGGCTTTGTGACGATGTATAGTTTTATATATTTACTTTGTGCTTTTTAATATAATTTTCACGCGGTTTTCTGATATTCTCTGGTATTTTCTGCTATTCCCCAAAACAGTACCTACTGATTTTGACTGAAAACGCTGGTTCAGGAATTTATTTTATGCTCTTTCAGACGCCATACGCCCATCCATGAAGAGATTTTTCGTTTTCGAGTTATAACAATAAGAATGAGCAAAAGTATACTGCACGGTACAATATTTCATACAGATACATGTCCTGGACTGAGGATAATGCTTCGACCGCACTTGAAGTTAATAAACTATGTGATTGGAGCGAATTTTACTACCTTCTAATCGTAAGTCTAAAATGCTTTTCTACTGCCTATCAACAGTCACTTTTGCATATTAATACCACTTATCCCATTCATCATCATCGCCTTCGTCTGTATCCCTGATGGCCATTAGTTTAAGTGTGATTTTGATACAAGAACTCAGCCGCTGTTGCAGCATATTTCATATATTGGCCAAACCCCAAATAGTTATCAAATAATGGCTAATGCGGGGGCGCAGATACCCTCAGTTTTTGTGCCATGTCGACAGTGATAAGATATTTTCACGTGTGACGAAATTAAAAATAGAAATGAGTGTAAACAAAGAACGAAGAATGAAAACGTAAGAATTTTTTACGGTGAGACTGTGTTGGTATTATGCGGTCCACAGATTTTAAGACAGTTGCGCTAGCAAACAATTAACGCAGAGTACACTTCAAGTGCGGTTGAAGCATTATTCCGTGTGCGGGACATCGCGTATCTGCACGAAACACTCTACTGTACACATATACTCCTGCTCCTTCTTCACATTATAACTCGGAAATAAAAATTTCTCTAAGATTTCAACAAAAACTCGACCATACAATCTTTGGGAATTACACTTTTCCTCAATTTCGTGGACTTAAGAAAACCAGAAAATCGGGTGATTTTTTATTTTTCATTTAAAACATAGGAAGTGTTTGAAATTGTCACAAAATTGATTGTTTTTGTTATTTTTTGGCGCAAATCGGGTTTCGTTAATCTTTTTTAATAAGAAGTTATAGCCTCAGATAGGTTTCATAAAATACGAAATGATCCCTTCCCTCTCTCGTCCCTACAGACGTAGAGAAAGAATAAAACCTGGAATCGATCACTAGTTCGTGGGACTATTAAAATACAAAGTTTGGAGCAAATCTATTTCGAGTAATTGCACAGGGATTTTGAATAGGGTTTTTTGCTAAGGAAAACTATTTTTTTTTCGTTCTCTTTCTACGCTGAAAGCACACTTTCGAAGAATGGTTTAATAAATCAAGAATCTTGATCATGTGAATTTTTAAATCTAATATTTTTCTATAAATTTATACTAAACGATGTTACCCATATGCACCACCTACGAAGGCAACTGCAATACAAATTTATGAGTTATTAGTAAGTTGTAATAAAGAATATGATGAGCAAAATTCAGAAGCTTAGTTTCGTGTATTAAAAACATTGTCAGCTGCACATTTCTTAACAAAAGCCTCGGAAATATTCTTTCATCTCTTTTAAATCCTACATTTAATGAATAGCGAAATATTACTTCTATATTTATTGCTACCAGTTATAGTTATTCGCATCAATATTTTGGAATAATGTGATAGTTTTCGAAATTCTCAACTTCATAAACGAAATACTAAATTAATCATTATTTACATTTCGCTTTTGAAAGACTTTAAAAATATGAATTTGCATGAACTGACAATGGCGTTGAAGTTATATCAATTTGTATGAATAAATTGAGATAGTTTTTGAAAGCGTAGCACCCAATGAATTGAAACACTTTTCACTTTTCAGTAAAACTGACAAGGAGACGTTATCAAATTAATGTTTCCTTTCTTAATGTGACTCATATAAAAAAAAGTGGAGACTAGTATAGACTAAGCATATTGGCTTTCTCTCCCATAGGACTTAGTTCCTGAGAAAAACAGAAAAAAATGTTTACCACTCTCTGGTTATCAATAATTATTTATGTTAAGCGTTAAATACAAGGAGATTGTGATTGTATTAGTTCAGGTACAATATAAACGGTCTCAATATAAATGGTAAATTCATCCATTTAAGTAATATTTTGACACGTAATATTAAATATCTGGTGAAGTATTCAATTTTAAATATCTTTGCCCTAATTCACGTATATGCAAAATGGCCAGTGAAACGATTCATGTAAAAAATTATATTTAGAAAAAACTCAATTAAAGAAAAAACAGATCAATCCATTATGTTTTTATTCGCAAAGAAATTACAATTCCATGGCAGAGAGAATTTTAGGTATAGGAAACGCAATCAATGAACAGGAAAAAATGGAAGAAAAGAATAAAGGAAGGAAGACAGCAAAAGGGGTAGTGAAAGAGAAAAGGTTAAGTAAATGAAATTGGGCGAAAAGAGAAGGTAGAAGATAGGAGCGATGAAGGGTTGGGTAGGTCCGGTTCTGGGGCGCGGTAAGTGTATAGTAATTTGAATAAATTTGAAATAACTTTTATCCACTGAATTCAATAATGTATTTCAACTATTTCACTTGCTAATACTTAAAACTACTATGACCTAAATCTGTCCAAATTCAAACCTATTAAATTAAACATTAAATAATAAATACACAACTATTGATGTATATAAAAACATTAAAAGACAAAATTAAAATTGGTTATCGTTACATATTAAGATGCAGTTTGGAGTTGACGCGCATTTGCCACAATTGAGAGGCAGGTGGTGACACCTAAGGAGAGGAAAGGAGATTACGAAGGATAACCAATGGCGGGAAACTTAAAGAGGGATTAAAGGGCTAGGAAAAAAGACGGTGGAAGGAAAGGAGGAACATGGAAGAAGGAAGAAGAAAAAAGGAAAAACGAAGAAGGAAAAGGGAAAGGAGAAACAAGAAAATGCTAGAGAAGAAGAAAAGGAGTTAAAGTACCAGATGGTGTAGGGACAGAGTGCAAGTATGGAAAATGAAAAAGGGCTAGTCGAATACTATAATTATGACCTCACTAATCCAACAAATTCAGTGACTAGCGACGGACATCACGCATTTCGCATGCTTCCAGATAAGCAACAATGGCACATGAAATTTCAATCTACTATTAGTTCGTCTTGATTAAATTTTTGCATTGTTAAATTTGGAAACTTTTATTTTTCGAATTGAAAAAACATGTCAGTTATGGAATTATATTCTGTAAGTTAAATTTAAATTTAAAAAAAACGCAAAAATACAAATCTATAACATATTCATCCTAGGAAAATTTGCGCGTGGGCCATTGGCAGGGGCCATTTGGAGATTTGACGACCGTAGGCTAACAAGTGCCTGCCGCCCTTTCCGTGAAATATCATCAAATATTTTCCTCAATATGAGTTATTGATTCGCTACATGAAATAAAGTGAATTCTTTTTATAGTTGTCTCAAGCCTCTGTGTTTAAACCTTTCTCAATTCCTTTCGTCCAAAATTTTCCGCCCTAGGCTTGTAGCCTACTCGGCCTATATACAAATTCGCCCCTGGGCATTAGAATAAATTATAAAGACATCTCTGAAATTCTTTTATTTATTTATGAATTGCATTACACTCTCGGTATACTCAATAAAGAATGTTATAAAGCAGGGCTGCTAAGTAAGCAAATCACTCCTAAATTTTCTTGTTTCCCGTCCTGTATTCGAACCTTCAATTCCAACCTCCAAAGCCTCAACATTTTAAATGTAATTACGATTTTATAGGGCAACTTTTTCGAAAGCGTGTCAAGCTTTTCATTGTCAGCATCTGTGTCATCGTTATCAGCGGTGAAAGAAGTATCCAAAATAACTCTATTTATTTATTACAAACATTGTATAAAATAATAGCAGAGTAAAACAAAAAGATTTTTACAGTTTGTAGGGTATTGCATATAAATAGCATGCCGAAAAAAGTTTGGAAGAATTTGTAACAAAAGATATTTAATACGCACTTTTCGTGTTTTGTACTTTTCTAGGTGACGATATACTTAATTACGAAAATGCAAATTGAAGTGTCACGTCCCGCGACGTAGAATCAGCTAATAATTAAACGGTAATTATTTACTTTAGCGATTCCTCACCGATTTTTATGAAATTTGGATATGTTGTAAAGCTCCACAATTTGAACAACTTTTTCTTATACATATTATCGTCGCTCGGCCTTAGTTTCCGAGATATTTGCGAAAAACTTTTTTTAATTTATTCCGACACAACGCATTCCACTTTCCAACTTGTCCCGGATATTAATATAGGTTGGGGTTTGATTACTGCGAGGGCGCGGTAGTAAATCGATGTAAGTTTGGAGATTTCAACCAGAAATTTGCGGATGCCAGTCAACTCCGACTCTGTTCGGCGGCGCCGGCGCCGCCGGATATTAGGATGCCTCTGGTTCTAAAACATAATTTTTTTGCTAGCAAGAGCATTGGATATGTGGGGGCTCCCGTCAACACCCCAACTGACATCGGTTCGCCACCATGCTTTATGTACGCGCCCGCGCACTAATCTAGTCCCAACCAATACTAATACTCTATCAATAATAATTGAAAATAATGTTTAATGTGAAGTGCACTTATATTTATTTATACCAAACCAAACCCATCACTACCCCAGATTATAACACCAAAGCAAGAAATTTAAAAAATATTTTTGCGAATATCTCGGAAACTACGACCGAGTGACGGTAACATGTATATGAAAAAGTTGTTCAGAATCGTGTCCCTGACAACATATCCAAATTTCATCAAAATCAGTGAGGAATCGCTAAAGTAAATAATTACCAATTAAACATTAACCCAATTATCTTAATAAATTGGTACATCTAAGATATGAATTAAAGTACTTAAGAATCTAACTATCGCCGCTGCTGGGAGTCAGGTAACGAAGCAAAATATGTATTAATTGTGGAAAAGACACCGAAATGGTGCGCAGCGAGTCCAAACTCTAATTTCATAAACAAAACTCTCAGGTAGCGCGATGGGAAGATTTCTACAAGAAGATCACAGGCAGATGCTGTGGGATGAGGTCTCCCACCATTGATTTGTCATGTGACAATACCAGAAAACGGGTGATCGAATGCCCTATTAAAAGGGACCGACCAACCACGGAGCGCATTAATTATTCTCGTCAATAAATTATTAATAACTCATTAACCACTCGCGAGTAAAATCAGTGACTAGTGAAACTAAGAGAACTGTTGTAAGCGTAAACGAAGTTCAGTTATTATCAATAAAAGTGTTAAAATTATATTTCACGTGTTCCAAGTGTTGCTCCAAACTACCCTCTCCCAAACCTTTTGGACATTCGTGTTTTCTATTAAAGTACCATCACGGAAATGAGATCGAAGAAATCCGGGTTTTCCTCCGTTGATAGCGTCATCGGCGAGCAGACAGTTGCCCACCATGTCGGTGGATACTAGAGGTCAAACCTGGATTACGCGGTTAATTTTACAATAATCGATCCCTCAAATCGTCAAAGTATGAATATTTAATGAACTCCGTTTTGGGCTAATTGACGGAATCACTGGCACGCAGGCAGCTGCCCACCGTGTCCTCCGGAATTAAGCGCAAACAGGGTCCGATTCGAACATATGTATATCTGTAACCATTCAAATAACCCTCAGATGCCCAAAAGTAATTGCGCCGAGCGCAAGGTTCAACTACGACGATTGGCGTATAATTATATGTGCACGCCGGCAGGCCACTGCGAAGTATTGGGTGCAAGTGGTGCGGCCTCGATTCAAGGTATCTCAATCCCCAAAGGTTGCAGCCTCCTAATTGCACCAGGCGACTGGGCTTCCCCAATACCCGACTCTTCCGCTGAAGAAATCAACGGGATATCTTCAACCTCCCTCGAGTGGCATCTGATCCCAATCGAACAGTAAGAAGGCAATTACAGTTACTAATTATTGAACATCGGGATAAACATAACACACTCTCGGCTATCCCAGAGCGATAAGTCCCAGGACTAGGTCAAAAGCGGAGCGTAAATGGTTAATGTTACGCGAATCGCGCTAACTCCCATAAACCGCGGAGAAATAGGAAGTAGAGACAGAAAGTAGAAACAACAGATATTACAATCAAAGAAGCTTAAAAAATTTGTAATCTTTAATATGAGGCAATTTTCATAACTATATTAAAACCGAAGCTGAAAATCTAAGCACTGAATTGATTTGTGGCAAATGAAGGAATGTCAGGTATAAAAAGTGACAGAGGAATCAGTGTTCGAGCGGAGAACGAGAATACAATTGGAATTAGCAAAGTTGATTTCACAATCTTTGCGTGAGAACTTTTTTAATTTTTTTCGTGAATTAAAGGAACAATTGGAATTAGCAAAGTTGATTTCACAATCTTTGCAGTTGAGCTTTTCTCGTGAATTAAAGGGAATTAGCTTCTTTCATACATGAGTCATGTTTATGGGAGGGTGGGGGGGGGGGGGGGGGATTTCATCACTTTTTTCATAATTTATTATAAATTACTAAGTGCCCTATTTCATAACGGTCTTCATCCTCAAAGCGGTTCATATTCATGCAAGATACGTGATGGTACATCAGCATAGAAATGTATTGACAACGACCAAATTAATCAAACGAAATGGCCCAAAAACGCTAAAAATGTGTATATTCTTTTTTTTGTAACGTCAAAAATGAAAATAAATCGTATTTTTTAAACGAATTTATTCAGCTTCGATTCCTCTGTTTGCTTCTGGTACGTCTGCTACATATCTGAAAACTCAAATTTAAACCAATTCCACCAATCCAATTCTCTTGAAACTTTGGAGGCGTGCGTAGTTCGGATGACAATACGATAGTTTAAAAACCAAATTACACCGAGGGGGTGAAAATTGTACCCAATCAGCACTAACCAATAAATATAACCCATTACCACAAATCCAAACGACTTGAAATCAGTCACTGCGTTCGGGTAGCTAGTCGCATCACGAGTTCCGTAAATACACAATTTATATCGAGAAATGATTCGTTAATGTACCACCACAGACCAGGTATAGAATAGGCCTGACATTCCTTTGTCTTCAGTGTCACCGGTCTGAAGTACCGATATTCTGAAATAAGCACTGATTTTCGAGCGCCCTCTCGAATTTTCGAGCGGTGGGTGCGGGAAACATAATGTGTTTCTAGCATTGACACAGGTAAAGCTGCCGGTATCACCGAGAAAAGTATAGAAGCTGTGTTATACAGGGTGTCCCACTAAATCGGTTCACCTCAAATATCTATTATTTCAAGTAAGAAGCGAAAATATTATTTATAAAAGTTGTCTGTTTGTACGAAACACAAAACACGGTGAAACTAGTTTCTTTACAGGCATAGATCAGATGTGGAGGTCAATTTTATTTTTTCAAATGGACTGTCAAATTCAATAGAATAGCGAATTCTGAGTATGAAAGTACTAAATTTCGTGCATTAATCCTAAAACATATTGTTTCTGAGATATTCAGCATTGTCCATCCTACGATATTGATTATGAAATTTGAAGCTATACTCAGTTCATTTCGGATAGCCGGCCGTTGAATGCGAAAATAATAAAATAAAACAATAAATATGAACGTGAAAGGTCGCTTTTTTACTCTTGAAAGTACATATAAACATGCCATGTGACGCGTGTGTAATAAACCAAATGAACGACACTTAATATAAATTCAAACATATTGATATATTTATTAAAACATGGTACAGAAATTAAACAAATAATTCAATTTATCACGCAGCAGAATATAATGAATATTCCAACCAGTTGAAACAATTTTTTGGAATTATTTGAAGCATTCGCAGAGTACATATTATATCGAACTTGATGCAACTTTGTTTTTCAGCTACCTGTCTTGCCTCTTTTAACTATTTCGTACCTTCAAGGTAAAGGGCGACAGCAAGTCATAGTAGTGTAAGTGATAGGGATGCACCACTACAGTGGTTCGCGCTATGTCGGTGTGCCAGCCTTTCAATGCGACGGTTAAAGACCATCATCGACTCGAACCAGCGCGAGTGCAGCGAGCCTAAATTTTCTTATGTCGGGGGTTCCGTCTCAAGTCCTGAGGTCTCTTCTTCGAAAAATGATTCGATATTCCTACTGACACGGGCGGATCGTCCCTCATGAGACTTTCCTATTTTTCGAGTACCTATACTTTCTTTCGCGTGGTCGGCGCTTGCACTATTTAAAGAGCAAACGAAAGGGGTACTTTTCATGTGCCATTTATTCATACTATAAAAAAACAATTGGAATGAAATCTCGGCAGCAAATAAAATTCATTACACATATGAGAACGAAATGTTTGGCCAAAACAACAAGAAGAGGTTTTGTTTATCACACACACACACATACACACACTCTTACGTTCTCTCTCCCTCTCTCGTATCCATTTTTACTTTACAATCATGCATCTCGTTCTATTATTCGCCGCAATATTTAAACAGTAGTATGTACAACACAAGGGCCTTTCTTTCACCTTAGTTCCGCCGTTACTTCAAAGTGAATCTGCTAATGTTAAAACGTCAAAACATTGAAGTAATAGAGTTAACAATATAATAAGTACGACTTATGATGTAAGATTACGGGTTGAGGATCCCGTAATGAGCCCGTGACGGGCCGAAAAAAAGATCGGCTCAGGCGGGGATCGAATTAACCGTTCTTTTAGTAATCTTTGATTTCTGTGAAAGTATAATATAATGTAAAATATAATATAAAAATAATATAAAAATAATATTAATATAATATAATATAAAATATATATACTGTATATACAGAAATCAAAGATTATTAAAAGCATATCCGTATTTCGCTTATGTTTTCCCTAATTATACAGGGCAGGCCTTCCCAAGTAGGAGAAAACCACTCCTGAAACACACGTTTCGGTTCTCCTTCCAACGGTGCGCATCCAGCTAAGGTGGGACGATTCCTACTACCCTCTCTCCGAGGAAACAGTAACGCCGCTAGGAAGCATGTTGGGGCGCTTTAGGGTGAAAGTACCAAATGTGTCAAGTTTTTATAGGAAATTTCGTAATGACTTAAAAATAGTAGGAAAAATTAAAATTAAAACTAGCATTTCAAAATGACGTAAAGAGAATTAAAAAAAATTTATTACTTGACACGTTTGGTACTTTCACCCAAAAGGAGAACCGAAACATGTGTTTCAGGAGTGGTTTTCCCCTACTTGGGAAGGCCTAATATAGGGTAACACGCGTAAGTTTTAATACCTCAATATATCGAGAATTACGGAGACGATCAGTTTTAGTCGTTCTGGTCTCGAGTTCCATGCATTTCATGCTTTTAAATATGTATTGATACAGGCTCGCACTCATCTCTCCTTGTATTTAAAGCGGGGTGGAATTATTTTCCTAATCCACGTTAGAAAACAAGCAACTTTTGTTGGGAACATTTTTGCTTAAAACCATTCCAAACTATTTCTTGATGTCTAGATGCTAGAAGACAGGCAAAAGGTCAGACTCTAAAATGGTTCCAAAATGAGAAGCGAAAATCACATTTAGTATCTTGACCTGCAGGAGTATCGTTTACACCACTTGGGTTTTCCCCAACCACTTACCCGATGACCGTCTACCCAGATTATTGTTGCCGCGACGCGACCCCCCCCAACCATTCTTTGCGCGTTGCCTGACAACTGACTCCTGCCACAATCACACACCCCAAAAATCAGTCACACGTCACTCTTTCAAACAGTACTCGCTCCTACAGAGCACACCTATCTGCTCATTCTCCACATGCATTGTACAATGTGTAGAACAATTATTGGTCGTTGCTCTTAGGGGGTGAATCTACACCTCTGGATCGGTGGACATTTGTAACAAAAGTGTTCGCGAAATTGTTTATAACATTGAAAATTAATGTTAAATTTTTTGGTAAACTGGTCGAAAAGCTACCTCCTCACCGATTTCAATGGCCCTCATATATGTTGTCGAAGTCATAATTCTGAATTTCCCTTTAACCTTTTTGGCGGTTGGCTTTGGTTTACGAAATATTCGCAAAAACCTTTACTTAACACAAGAATTATGACCGAGTTTAACACATGTTCTCCTCTGCGGTACCATCCTTTACGCGCCCCGGTCCTAATCTAACCCCAACCAATACTAATACCGTCAGCTATGAAATAGATTTCAATATATTATGCCGAAAGTTTTTCCATATGTTTTTTGATAACATATGTCAAGGTCATTGAAATCGGTGGAGAGGTAGCATTCAATCTATTATGCCGAAAGTTTTTTATTAATATCTCCGAAACTGAGGCCGGCCGTCAAAAAGTTTAAAAGGATATGTTGTTCAGAATGATGACATTGACAACATATGCGAAGGTCATTGAAATCGATGAAGAGGTAGCTTTTCGACAAATTTACCAATTTTCTTTTACATCAGCGTATTCTGCGCGTTGGAAAGGAAAAATGTTTGAATGAAGCCATATGACGCAAAGAAACCCTTTGATCAGTAAAAATTGTTAGATTTTGGAACGACTTGATTGGGTAGAATTACACGTATATGTAGGCAGGGGCCCACCACTACTCTGCTGCTTGATATGAGACACACCATAAGATTACCATAATTTATTAATCATTTTTTAATTAGTTATTATAGAAAGTGTTCAAAACGATAAATGAAAGTGTATGCCTGTACACAGAGTATCCCGGGTATACAGTTGAATAAAATTGAAAAAGTTGAAAATGTTAATATAAACCCATGTCCGCAAATAATTTATTAGGGAATTATAAGATAGCAGAGGTTCGTTACATCGTAAGCGAAATTGTACAATGCTTCTCCGTTGTATGGGTCTGTGGAGCTGCTGATTGATAAAGAAATGAAGAAATTTTTATTTGCCTTTTAAAAATGCTGTATTAATTTGTCATTGGGACACCCTGTATGTAAATTCTCACCACTATTATAACTTCTATTCCTACCGCTTATAGCGCTGAACTCTTATTTCATGCTTAGCCGTTAACGTTCGATGCGACACGGAAATGGTAATGGGGCTCTAGAGCCCCAAAATCGAGTGACACAGAAGACAAAGGAATGTCAGGTCTATTCTATACCTGGTCTGTGGTACCACCGATCACGTCCCGCCGCTATCGCGCGAGATCTTCTTTACCATCGTGACATTTCAAAAATGTTAACAACTAACACTTGGCAGGTTATGATTGAGTGACAGCCAAGTGACATTTATAAATTCTGCTTTCGAATGGCAACACCTATTGGCGTCAAGTGGAGGAGGAAAACGTGACGTCACGAAAACTCTTAATCCCAAAAGTATCATTTTGATAACTATTAATTCAGAATAATTCTTTTATCTTTTAGACAAACAGCTTGATACATTAAGTAAAACGACAGATGGGTTCGAAAAAAAAATTATTCGCTTAATCATGTTAAAACACCGGGACTATGTCATAAAATAAGATAATAAGGCCAAAATAGCTGTGGGGACCTGTCAATTTCGCTATCAGTCGTGTATAGAGACATGGTCGCTCAGTGTGCCTATGGGCAGAGGGGGAAGGGGAATTAGCTTCCAGATGCGACCGCGTCTGTTGATCATATTAACACTAGGACTACCGACAGTCAAAATGACTGGTCTTTAAAAAATACGTAATAATAGATACGCAGTGAACATTCTAAAAACCTATGAAAAGTTGAACAAAACACGGAAACTGTATACAACAGATTATGGGACCCTTTTACACTTTGACAAGTAGGGGAAACCCGGGCAAAGCGAATGCCCTGGACAAAGCGGATGGGCTTTTGTTTTGCTTTGCTATAAGAGATGGCCCCACGAGTCTTTTCCGATCGAGAAAGCGATCGAGTTGTCGACGCCATGATAATGCAATAAAACATGTGATTGCTGTTGTACGTCGTTTGTGAAGAAAAAACAAAAATTGTGCGTTTTCTTACAAATTTCGCTCAGGTACCTACGTGGCTCGATTATTAATAGTTATCGGTATTTACCACAGTAAATGTTTTTTATAAGAATTCTGTGTTCTTAAGATTCTATTAGAGGTTAACATGTTTAATTTGTTGTTCATACTTTTTCCAAACATTCCAAGTTTCGACCAAGTGGGTTCTTTGGGCAAAGCGGATGGGTGTAAAGCGGATGGTCAATCCTCTTTGCCCTGCTAATCCCGGTCATATTATTATTGCTGTTTTATTTTATTCTAACATGGTTTTCCAGTACAAACGTAAAACAAGTCAAGCGAAATGGACGGAGAGCAATCTAAAATGCGCCATGGATGCAAGCAATGAGAAAAAAGAGTCTCTGCAGCCAAAAAATACCTGATTCCGTATACAACATTACAACGGCATTTGAAGTCAGGAAGTTGTAAAAAAAAATTGGGATGGTTTACCACTGTTTTTACCGAAGAACAAGAAAATGAGTTATGTAATTACTTGAAAGAGTTAGATACTCTATTTTTCGGCCTAACTCGTGCTGATTTCCTGCAACTAGTTTATGATTTTGCAGCAAAAAATAATATTGAGAACCCTTTCAAGAACGGTAAAGCTGGTGAAGATTGGTTTGCCGGTTTTAAGCGAAGACGCCCTGATATTGTGCTGCGATCACCTGAACCCACTTTCATCGCTAGAGCAAGAGGCTTTAACAGACCACAGGTGGAGCTGTTTTATTTACTTTTGTGGGAGCAGATCGAGAAATTTAATTTTGATGCAACTACGATTTACAATATGGATGAGACTGGCGTGAGAACGACGACTTCTAAGCCACCAAAGATTTTGAGTACGAAAGGAAAAAAACAAGTTGGAGTTATTAGCAGTGCTGAAAGAGGTCAACTTACAACTGTTATATGCTGTTGTAATGCTGCTGGCACATATGTTCCGCCATTTTTCATTTTTGCGCGAAAACGGATGCAAGATCGGCTTTTAGATGGTGCCCCTCCAGGTTCCCAAGCCTCCGTGAGCGATAATGGTTGGATAAATGGACAAGTTTTCTTGTTGTGGCTTCAGTATTTTGTTGAAATGGTTCGTCCAAATGAAAACCGAAAAGTTTTGTTGCTACTTGACAACCACGAATCTCACAAGTATTATCCAGCCTTAGAATTTGCATGGAAAAATCACGTTGTTTTCGTATCGTTTGCTCCACATACTACAAACAAAATGCAGCCGTTAGATGTTGCTGTTTATGGACCAATAAAAAAGCACTTTGAACAAGACCAGTATGATATCGCAAAACTTTTCGGAGGAGCCTACAGCAAAGGTGTCTCTGTACAAAGTGCTATTCAGGGATTTAAAAAACCAGGACTTTGGCCCTATAATCCACATGTATTTGGCTCCGAAGACTATGCTCCATCATCAATAACAGACCGTCCATTGGAAGAAAATGCTTCAGAAAATATATCACCACTACACGACAGTATTTCATTACCTCGTGACAATATCACACCACTTCGCGACATTATACCACCCTCACACGATAATACTGCACTACAATGCAGCATTGTAGAGACAGAAAATCTTGAGACGACTATTAAGAGCTTATCACCATTTCAAGTAAGACCAATACCCATTATGGCTGCACCAAAAACAGCTCGTAAAAATAAAAGACAAAGGGCAGAAGTGTTGACATCCAGTCCCATAAGAAATCAGCAAGCTTCTAAGTTGCACAAAGTTAATAAAAAGAAAACGAAAATAGTCGAAATAGCTGGCCCTACCTGTAGCCGTCGAGCAAAAAAGACAACAAAAAAAAGTCTGCCGAAGCAACGTAAATATACGATTTTTTTGCTTGGTGTGTTTTGAGCCATACTCCGACCCCCCATCCGAAGACTGGATCCAGTGCAGCCAATGTACCAGATGGGCCCATGAATGCTGCACTACATATGAAGGATCTGGCAGTTACTTCTGTGACGAATGCCAAGATTGATTTTGAGTTATTTAATAACATCCGCTTTGCCACACCCCCTCATCCGCTATGCCCAGGGGGATAGGGCAAAGGGGATTGATTTACTTACTTACGTTTTTAATTCTAAAAAGGTTTAAATGTTTTAGTTATCAATTTTTTCCTTACTTTATTTGAAAGCTGATTAATTTTAAATGATTATTAGGGTAAAAAATATTTCTCATCTCAATTGTAACTGTGTTATTTTTCTCACTAAACCTTAACACATCCGCTTTGCCCGGGCTTCCCCTACCAGTCATCAGAAACGTATCAAATTTAGTCTAAACTTGGTATCCTACAGTTTTCGAGGTCGCTGATTACGAATCTGAAGTCGAAATTGCAGAAAACAAAAAGGTGGATCTAATATCATTGGTATAAACGTTGTCTTCAAGTTAATTCTCGAGAAAATTGATTATTTTCCGATTTCTGACTAAAACGATATAATTAGAATGTCGAATTTAATATGACGACGTTAATTTCAAAACTTTTTTAAAAATTATTTTGAAAATTTTATTTTTTCCGATTCTAATGGAAAAACTCAACATTTCTGTGATTGAAAGGTCACGTAGTTCAGGTATATTGTCGCAAATAATCCAAGAAAATTATGGATTATAAATGTTGTTTGAAATAACGAATGCTGTTTTATTCATATATTAAACACACTTGGCGCTTTAAATTTGAATATGTTAAAAAATCGCAAATTTCCGCAAATTTTCTCAATTGGATATCATACTTTATGTTAAGAAACTTGTTACAGCGTGACATTCGGTGACACTCATCTTTGTTTTCCTTCCCTTTCATTAAAACACGACTTAGATTTATGACATATTGAGAAGGGAATTACAAGGCTAAATTCAATGATATTTTACTTTGTTTCTGTGGAAAGTTTATGTCTATAACACCTACTTTAAGAGTAAACTGTTTCACATATGAATCTTTTCAGATAAACTTTATCTGACACATTAAACATGCTCCCATTTTCAGGACATTAAGGAGTATGAAATTTCGTCAACTTTGATTGCCTATATCTCAATAACCAATCAATATATTTAAGAAATTCAAGCGGCATTTGATGCACTGATATATATATATATATACTCTTCACATTAATTAAAGGATCACCTCTAGGAGCTCGAAAAATAGAGGCAAGTTCACATGGTCATAACTCCGGTAAAAGTAGTCGTATCGATATTTTGAAAATATGGTTTGAAAGCGCGGAATCTCTATTTTCAGCTGTTTTTTTTCAAATTTTAGATGTATTGCTTTTTGGCAAAGTTATAGCAATATAAAAAGCACTTGGTCAATTTTCAAAAATTTTCTTCAATTTTGCGATGTTCCACGGGGAGTATGAATTTTTTTACACAAATTCCATTCATACCAGACGAAAGCGGCTACTTTCCTGTGTAAAAAGAGAGGAACAAATTTCTTGTGCGATTTTTTTTGGCCGAGTTATTCAACTTTGAAGTAAAAACCGTTTTTTTTTACTTGAATTGTTTCTTGCAAGGGAAGGAATCATCGTAGAACGTTCATGAAAAGAGCAATAGAAAGATCAGTCTTTTCTCTTTAAGATGCATCTTCGACTTTTTCGTTTCGGTTAAAATTTTGGTCTCTGATGTCCTTTCCAAAATATGCTTAAAAATTGCACAAATTCCATTTTCTCTTCAACTCGCTGTATCTTCGCGAGGGATGCCGGGAACATCAATGTCTTAAACTCATTTTAAAGCGGAGAGTCTGCCGATTCTTTTGAGCTCCACCGGAACCAGCTGCGATAATTTCTTACCTATGGTCTTTAAGTTCGAAGTTACCGTTTCGGGAAAACTTATGCGGAGACTTCAGCGGCCGCGTGGCTACATTGGCACCACCGATCAGTGATGCCAGATCGGGGACGGGTTCCCTCAAGAGTTTCCCCCACCTCGCATGCACACTATGCACCAATCACGTGCATGTAGATCACATACGCGACTCCTGCATAGTGTGCATGCGAGGTGGGGGAAATTCTCGAGGAAACCCGTCCCCGATCTGGTATCACTGCCACCGATGGCATATCGCGTGAAGGGATGTGTCATATGTGTGTGTACACACAGGAACCTTCGGTAGCGCCGGCGTGACTCGGCTCGCTTTCGGTTGCTATCGTCGCTTATGTCGACGGGTGGGGATACGAACAAGAGCGCTCGCTTCCGAGGGGATGACCGACAGTGGCGACACATTTTGTAGCCTTATTTTCCCGAAACGGTAACTTCAAACTTAAAGACCATAGGTAAGAAATTATCGCAGCTGGTTCCGGTGGAGCTCAAAAGAATCGGCAGACTCTCCGCTTTAAAATGAGTTTAAGACATTGATGTTCCCGGCATCCCTGGCGAAGATACAGCGAGTTGAAGAGAAAATGGAATTTGTGCAATTTTTAAGCATATTTTGGAAAGGACATCAGAGACCAAAATTTTAACCGAAACGAAAAAGTCGAAGATGCATCTTAAAGAGAAAAGACTGATCTTTCTATTGCTCTTTTCATGAACGTTCTACGATGATTCCTTCCCTTGCAAGAAACAATTCAAGTAAAAAAAAACGGTTTTTACTTCAAAGTTGAATAACTCGGCCAAAAAAAATCGCACAAGAAATTTGTTCCTCTCTTTTTACACAGGAAAGTAGCCGCTTTCGTCTGGTATGAATGGAATTTGTGTAAAAAAATTCATACTCCCCGTAGAACATCGCAAAATTGAAGAAAATTGAAGAAAATTGACCAAGTGCTGTTTATATTGCTATAACTTTGCCGAAAAGCAATGCATCTACAATTTGAAAAAAGCAGCTGAAAATAGAGATTCCACGCTTTCAAACCATATTTTCAAAATATCGATACGACTATTTTTACCGGAGTTATGACCATGTGAACTTCCCTCTATTATTCGGGCTCCTAGAGGTGATCCTTTAATTAATGTGAGGAGTGTATATATATATATATATATATATATATATATATATATATATACAACAACTTTAGTATAATAGCAAAAAGCTACTATATACTTCGAAAATTGAATTTTGGCCAGCTTTTGGCGATTTGGGACCACTGTGCGTCGCCCCTAAGATGAGGTCGTCGCCCGCAAGACGCAAATATGACATGAAAAACATCAGCGGAGCCTCGGATACAAACGCCGCTTTTGAGAGTCGCTCAAGCTTACACTACCCTGTCAGCACCAAAGTAATCGGAAGAATTCAGACTGATGGAATTGAGCTGCTGCAGCAGGTCGGTTCCAGCACGGCCGCGGGAAGTAGTGTGCAAGAAGTGATGGCTGTAGTCGACCAGGTAAAACAAACGGACGATGATTTGAAGATGTTCGATCCATCGAACAAGGATAGCAACAACAACGACCTAGGCAAGAGGAAGGAGGAGACGGTTAAGATGTTGCGGCAAACGAGGAAGAAGGCGGAAGCGAAGCCGACCCTAAAAAAAACCTTGATCTGCGATGAAACGTTCGAGAAGACCCCGATGGGGATCCCGTTCGGAAAATCAAACAAGTGCCAAAGAACTACCCCGCCTTTGACGGAATTTAAAACGTCCAGTAAACCGAGGGAGCCGGAGACTGGGCCCGCACAGAAGCCCCCAGAAGTGCGCGAGGAACTGAAGACGGCGGTTGGAAAGGATCCTGGTGAAGCTTATAGCTGGGAGAACGCGGTGCGGGAGATTGCTACCTTCAGCAGCGCATCCAAAAATATTAGAACGGACATAAAAAGCCATTGGCATGGAACAAGAGATGGTAGAGGAAATCCTCGCGATGATAATAAAATAAAATAAAATATTTATATGTTAAATAATTTAAGCAATAAAATAAAACTAAAATAAAAAATATAAAATATATTTTATTTCTTTAGTTATCGCTGCAAAAATCATTACATCATTGCGGAAAAAAATGTAACATGAAGTAGGAATTTTAAAATGAAAATGTGAAACCAGTCATTTTGACTGGTGTGGTAGTTAGAGTTAAAGGTCTACGCACACGTACCAGTTCTGTGGCGATTCATTGTCAGTGGTAAAAAATATCGTTTCCCTGTTTTGGAATGGAGCAGTTCACACTTGCCCTTGTCAAAGAAACAAAAAGACAACTGACACTGATGGCACTGAACCGTCACGGAACTAATATGTGTGCGAAGACTTTAAGCCGTTGCAAATCTCTGGATACCTGAATACGAAGTAATAATAAGAGATAATGTGAAACAATAGGGGAGTGAAGCGTTGAGTTTACATTACCAGTAAAAAAGATTAGTTTTCTCGAATCGGAGCTGCTTTTCATTGTCCGCCAATCTCCTGTCACTTGTACAATTGATTGTGGGGCACTATGTAACGCCTTCAGTGAAATTCTAGAAAGCACCATTTGGTGCTAACAAGTAAAACGCTACGTGACAATTTCTCAATGGCCAAACATCTGTCATTCTCCAATATCCGGATCGTTTGTTTCGCCACTTGTTCCCAGAATATTCGACCCTTATACCCATCGATGGTCAACTAGGCAGCGTTAGAAGTAGTAGGCAGCTTCCTGTTGCGGTACACAACTTTTGGAAACTATTGTCTTTCTGAATATCCAGGATCAAACCTTCGAAACTTGGAAGCCAACGCTGGAATGCAAATAACGCGTGCCCGGCAGAAACGCCATGGTTCCTAAACTATGCAACAGAATGCAAACACTGATTGTGAGTTGAATAACAATGTTTCATAATATGGAAAAGGCATACTATTAAATAATTTTGAATGTGGCAAAATTTGTCAGCTTGAACCTCTCTTATTTTCACATGCACTATAACGTGTTTCAATTTGACATCGAGTGCGCAAAGTAATCCACTTGGCGTGGAATGAATCGTATTTACGACATTGACCATTTCAACCAAAACGGATTACTTTCGGCAGCATATCCCATTGAAATGAAAAAAATTAAACCCATGACATAATACAGTTATAAGAACGAATTGATTATAAATAAAATACAAAAAAAATGGTTAAAGATAAATATAAATATTCTGGTTTATTCTGGTTACATATAGTGAATCAAAAAAAAATATTCGGACATTTCTTAAAACCGAATAACATTCTGATAATTGCAATGTTTCGCACAAAGTAGTTCAGTAGGAAGTAAGACATAGTACCAAATTCCACATAATTATTTTTATTAATTATTTATTTTAAATTTCTGTTTCTCCTTCCTTCCTCGCTTCTTTACTGGTCACTTTAGGTACGCCGTTCTCTAACTCAATCACCCGACTTTCTTCTCCCACTTTCACGAGTGCATCCTGCATCTGAAAATGAAAAAAAATACATTTGAAGTTAAACGATTTTATTTAACTTGATTAAAAATGCACTGAAAACTAAAAAGTAATTCATCTCTTGTACTACAATTTCGATGGTGATACGTCACTTTAAATAAAATCGTTGGGCACCCATAAATTATATTTCTTCACAGGATAATTCATAACAGGATATGAATTAATTTACTACAGAATCAAGTGACCAAATGAATTTGTTGTTGGAAACTTTTCTATACATATTTTAATTCCGGGATACAGAGTGTAATGTGACAGAAAATTGATAAACTATAATTGATGATGTTCCACTTGACAACCGATACTTCAACTTCTGGTTGCACATGGTGCCTACGATTTTATTTAAAGTGACATACCACCATCGAAATTGTGGTACAAGAAAAAAAAATTTTACTTTATAGTCTAAAATCTACTAAACTCAGCGAGGCGCGGTTTATTGGCGGTGTTGCGATATCCGCTGGTGTGAATCCGTATATTATATGAAGTTAGCCATAAGACATAGGGATATCAAGGTTTGATGTGAGAGCGAAATTCAAAATTCTTTGTAGAGAAAGATTTATAGTAGGCATGCGAGTTCGAAACGAGCAGCAGATGTTTGAACTCAGAAGGCGTACGAGAGCCTGAGATTACATTCAATAGGTTTCAAAACTACAGTTAGGCCAGGTGAAGATAATAAATAGCTTAACTTTCCCTTCCACATCTGCGTGCCAAATTTCGTCGAGCGGGCAGCGGCTCGTCTCGTAAAACCACTTAAAATTCTGTCTTCCCTTTCAATAATTGCCGATGTCCTGTTAGGGTAAAAACTCAGCTCGGGAAAAGCTGAAAGTCATAAAGTCATAAACTTCGCGCCGGCGACGTCGTCTTGACCCCGAGGGTTGCGCTTACCTACCTGTCAGAAATGTATGTACTGTACGCAGCCTATGTAAAAGTCTGTAAAGTATATAATCGGAAAGCGTACCTCGACCACCAGCCGAGACTGGAGGGAAGCGCGAAGGAAGGGCCAAGGACGGAAAGATGGCTGAAGGACAACCCACTGACGAAGCTCGAGGGACAACACCACCTTGATTGGACGAAAGGATCCAGGGAAGGAGTCGGAAGAACGCGCCGAAATTGGAGAAGTAGGGCGCTCGGAGGTGACAAGCGAGGAGTTAATTTGTAAAAAGTCAGATCAATCTTGTCAGCAGACTAGCAAACAGTTCTTTAAATGTAACAATATACATTCAGTCAACAGTTTACTTTAGTCCAATCATTTCAAATTCCCGCTCTACTTCGCGAGCAGAGTACGTTAGCGCTCCACGGGCACGAACCTGCGGTTCATTTGAAACTCTTCAGAAAATCGCGCGACAGCGGCATCACCTTTGAGGACTCTAGCGGCAGAATCACTGTGTTTAAGGGAGTAGACACGGGTAATGCAGCGCTCTGTATACCGACATAATCTGGCCCGAAACATGGGTTTGCGCGCTGACGTTTTTTGTCCTTATATGAGCAAATTTTGGGCTGGGCGAGGTCTCATTCAAAAGATGAAGGTTCAATGCAGCCCGCTCTGGTCATGGTTCAAAGAGATTGTGTTGATATGTAATAATACGAGTGTCCAAAGTAGAGAAAAAATCGACAAAATGCACTCGCAGATTCCATGTATTTGTAGGTCACTAAAAGAGTTTTCTGACTCAAACGATGAGCAGAGCGGGTTGCATCGAACCTTCCTCTTTCGAATGAGACCTTACCCAGTCAAAAATCTGCTCATATAAGGACAAAAAACGTCAGTCCGTGATTGCATTCCCAAATACGAGTTACGCCATATTGGCGATAATACAGAGCAAGTCACGTGACAAATTTAGTTGAGCTAGTGGATACGAGATGGCGCCTACTCGGGAGGACTGCCAACGTGGAATCATAGCAAAACTGAAGCGTTAGCTGGATACATGTGCCACAGTAAAAGCGTGATGCAGTCAATGTATGCATTTTCGGACGATTGTAGGTTAGGTTATATGCATTTTAGGCATATATAAACCAGGAACTGCTGGGAATTGTATACATTTACTAAATTAATGCTTTTACCGTGACACATACATCACTTGAAATCGCTGTCGAATTTATGTTATAATTATATGATCACATTATTTAAAATAAGAAAAGAGAAATTGGAACTTTTTTACTAATACTGGAAATATTGATTTACTGATATCATATTTTCAGAATGTGGAAGTTCTGGCAATTATTTGCAATTATTGCTCTTATTATTATTCTTCCGACTATTGTATGTAACATGTAACAAGGAAAAGTCTCCAAATCGGTCAACAGTTGACTCCCTGATTTTTTTTGTAATTCTTTACGGTCCTATGCAGAGATGGGCATTATTTAAATAAAAGAATGGCCCCAGTGGCCGATCGACACGAGGTTTCGGGGAGGGTGTGTGTACCCTAAATCTAAAATTCTGTTTAGCTTCGGAGATTTAGTTTCCTTTGATTATTCGAAGGCCTTTCATCTTGAGCTTCGAATACTATTTCATCTGTCATCGTATTTTTATCCTAAGATCGTATGCATATATATTGACCGGTCGATTCGTTTTCGTGAACAGCGATCGAGGAGAAATCAGTCACCACCATCTGACGATCGTGGATTTGTCAGTTGGAGTTCCGTGGGCACCGAAGGGTATATCTGAATACGATCTTAGAAGCTCGAATAACCGACGAGAACCTTTGTGGTCCGAGCCGCGCGAAATCACCGTTGCTTGGTGATGTGTCATCGATTACAGTAAAGTCTCGTTACGGTCTCGGCAAAGAGGAGATATAATAAGAGGCGTCACTCGACAAGGACAGAAATAAACTGGGGAAATCACTAGACAACCAATTTAAATGTCCATTCGGCATGGATCGGTAAACTTCGACAATAATCAGCCAACTGCGGTAAGGTAGATTTAGTTGATTTGAATATCCCGCTCGAATAGACAACCAATTCTTCAAACGTTCCGCCCGGAGTGACGTCTCTTATTATATCTCCTCTTTGGTCTCGGTTTGGTGTACACGATACGGACTTTTCGCTATCCCCATCACTTCTGTTTCAGTCTTGTCCGGCGAAGGCGAGAGCGAGATGAAACGAGGGCGAGCGAAGGTGCTGAAAGCGAGTGAGGACAGTACGAGCAGACGACGCGTTGATATTTTGTCTCGCTCCGCCTTCGGACGCCTGACACTCCGTTCTTTGTGCGCGCGAGAGGCGTGCGCGATGGTCACAAGCGCTTACGGTGGCACGGGAACCGCTTCGCAAATCTTGAGGCAGGCCCGGCTCAAATCTTTTTTGCGCTCTAGGCGAACTTGTCAAATTGCGCCCTTTATTATAATACATTTATTTGAGATTATTTATGACTTTATTCTGAAAAAATAGGTAACTGCTAGGGCGTAAGGTTGACAAGAGGTGCAAAATGGTCTTTTCATTGTTGGCATTGTTAAAAATAAATTTGTAAATGAATTACTACAAATTGTACTACAACAGTTTTATACTACGAGTAAAAATTAAGACTAAGGACATCAATGTACTCAAATAAATGTATTATAATAAAGCGCGCAATTTGACAAGTTCGTCTAGGGCGTAAAAAAGACTTGAGCCGGGCCTGCGTCAAGATTTTGCGAAGCGGTTCCCATGCTTACGGTAACTCGTAAGCGCTTGCGACCATCGCGCACGCCCGCCACGCACGCAAAGCATTCCATCTCGCTCCCCCCTTCGGCCAGAAAGAAGCGAGAATCTCACACTTGGAATTAGGACTCCGTTCACGATACGGGCTCACCGCCGGTCCCGACCAGCGAGCGGCTAACGAGATTTTACTAGAAACAGAATTTGTTTATTTTTCATCGTATCAATATGAAAGTGACACAAATGGATTCCTGGCATTCTCCCGATTAAATTGACAGAAAATAATTTAAATCGGACTATTTTTAAAGGAACGGGCTTTCAATCGTGCAAACAATGTTTCACGTAATTTCCTTCAAAATATGGTCCAAATATTATAATTTTTGGGGCCAATTTGATCGAGAAAACATGAGGAATTGATGGACGTCACTTTTGCAAAGATCTGATTAAAAATGGAGAACTGCAGATTTGTCACTGCTTAGTGCGCAACATTGTATGGCCCCGCTAGTTTCGAGCATCGAAACCCACGAAACTCAGCGAGTCGCATGATTGCCAGCGTGAAGGATAAGAGGTGATTTTCCATGGCGAAGGAAAGTCGGCCTTCTATAGAACTCAAATCAAGAAAGACTTTGCTGACAAACTTTATATTCACGTCAAATAAATACTTTAATTGTAAAATTTAGACGACGAACTATTGTTGAATTTCGCCAGTTCTTTCATATGCATTACTTGGTTGGGAATTCCTGATCCCAAAGTTTCATGCATTTCCTTATTAGAAATGTTGCTTCAAGTCTTGATTCAAGTCATCATTGCTTTTTCTCGTACATAGGACATATATATGTTCGCGAGTAGGGGTCACGAATGACGTGACTTTGGTTTCCCAAATAAATTCACATTTATCAAGGCCCTCGCCTGAACCGCTTGACAAGGAGACTGAATGACGTAAACCGAGTGCGAGTAAAATAGCGGCGCACCAGCGAGAGACCCTCGGTCGACGGCGACTTGAGTCATCGAGTATTGAATATGAAAATGTGCATATTTCTCATTACACCTTGATAAGAGTGTTACCACCGATGGATTGGTGAGTATATGTCCACGAAAATGAGTCGAGACGCGAAGCAGTTCAGTCTATTTTTTCTTATGAATACTTGATACATGATGGACACACACTACGTTCACTAAAAATGGACCGAATTGCTCCATGTTTGGCATCATTTTCATCGAGAAACCCTAAAAACTCCATTGGTAATACTTTCATCAACAGTTATCAAGAACATAAACATTTTATCTGGTCCGTCGGGTTTATTACTCTCGGCTGTCAACGGGTGGTCTACTCGGGCCCGAAGGTCCTCGCTCGCAGCGAGAAAGCAAAACAGTGGGGTGGGTAGGTCTTTCCCGATAATCCGAGCCTAACCATTTGCGTACTTCACACTATCGTTTAATAGCATTTATACGAGGTGATTCGCTAGCTAGAATCGTCAAATGCGATGCTTGCCAACAATCATGTGTCTCGCTGAGTTTTGTGGGCTTCGACGCTCGAAACCAGCGGGGCTATACAATGTTGCACACTAAGCAGTGACGAATCTGAAGTTCTGCAATTTCTAATTAGATCTTTGCGAAAGTGACGTCAATCGATTCCTTATGTTTTCTAGATCAAATTGGCCCCAAAAATGATATAATTCGGACCATAATTAAGGAAATTAATAAACAATAAATGTAGAGCGGCTACTTCATTCTTTTGCTCTACATTTGTGAACTTTTTATCATCCTTCCGAAGCATTATTATTACGCCGTAACAGTATCTTTAGGAAATCGGGTATAGCATAGAGGTTATATTTTCTGTCACTTCGAGGATAGAAAATCCGCTCCTCCAAGTGATAGAAAATCCGCTCCTCCAAGTGACAGAAAATATAACCTATATGCTATATCCAATTTCCTAAAGATACTGTTGTGGCGTAATAATAATGCTTCGGAAGGATGATAAAAAGTTCACAAATATAGCGCAAAAGAACGAACTAGCCGCCCAACATTTATTGTCATATAGCATATACATAGGTTTTATTTTCTGTCACTTCGAGGAACCGACCACATAATAATCACGCCCATCCAGCCTGCGCATTTTCAGTAGCGGATTTCACGAACGGATTTTCTGTCCTCAAAGTGACAGAAAATATAACCTAATTGCTATACTCGATTTCCTAAAGATGCTGTTGCGGCGTAATAATAATGTTTTGGAAGGATGCTAAAATGTTCACAAATGTTTCGTAAAAGAATGAAATAGCCACTAAACATTTGTTGTCATATAGCATATAGGTTATATTTTCTGTCACTTCGAGGAACCGACCACATAATAATCACGCGCATCCAGCCTGCGCATTTTCAGTAGCGGATTTCACGAACGGATTTTCTGTCTTCGAAGTGATAGAAAATATAACGTAATTGCTATACTCGATTTCCTAAAGATGCTGTTGCGGCGTAATAATAATGTTTTGGAAGGATGCTAAAATGTTCACAAATGTTTCGTAAAAGAATGAAATAGCCACTAAACATTTGTTGTCATATAGCATATACTTAGGTTATATTTTCTGTCACTTCGAAGAATCGACCATATAATAATCACGCGCATCCAGCCTGCGCATTTTCAGTAGTCCAATTCAACATCCAACACAAGTTTATATATAATGTTTGTTCATGCTTTCTGCATAGGACGTGTAATAAGTGTATTTCATGTTCTGTTTCGTTGCTTTGCTAATAAAAAAATGTCTAACCTAACAAACTTCATTTTCTGGGGACATCCCCTCATTTATTTTCCGTTTTCACTCATATTTCCTTACTGGTAACGTAGAATATTGTAGCATAAGCACATTTTAAGTAATTAAAATGTACAATGAATTTTCTACGTTTGCAGTACCAGCCGACTTTCCGTTTAAATTTTTATAAGTACAACGCAACAGCTGAGAATTTCTTTCCTTATTCAGAATAGAATACGGAAATAGCAAACAGCTCCCTCTCGCGTCACCAGGCAGCCGCGTATCTATGGGTATTACCATTTCTGTGCAGAAAAAACCTGCTGTAATACCGACCTGCCAAATCGGCCAGGTCACGTGACGTGTCTACCCCGTTAATAGTATACAATTTGATAATTACATTTTCCGTATTGTCCATTTTTTCACTCTTGTGTCCTTATGTACTTAATAAACACCGTGAGATCTGTAAAGCTCGGTTTACATTAGTCCAGTCCAGTGATCCAATCCAGCGCTGGATTGGATCAGGAATAACGTAAACAGTGTGTTCATTTCAGTAATGTGCTGTCATTCCAGCAGGTTTCGATTGGATCGAAAGTCTACTTTTCGATCCAGTGTTTACCCCCTCCATCGAGAACACAATATTCCAGCGTTACTGGAATCGTCTAGACGGCTCATAAGACTGGAATAATGTAGACATCGAGTCTATTTCCAGTCAAACCACTCACTGGATCCAGCGACTGGACTAATGTAAACTCAGCTTAAGACAATTCGGCGCTTAGCGTAGAAGACTTATCGATGCATCGTGGGTCTGTTTACGGTGCAACGATTAAGGTCAGCGTTGCCGGGAAATGGGTTGTCGACGCTGGTTGGCCGTGGCCTTATTTGGCTTGGCACTGGCGTCGGTTCGTATCCCATCGTCTCCCATCTTGGCGTTAATTGGTTTGACGTCACGACGTCATCACGCGCATGCGTGGCGTGTCCCAGTTCCCCCTCCATTATGAACAGTTTGTCCACGGAACCCATTTCCTGGCAACCCATTTCGCATTTCACCTTAACTTAAGGCGAACTCAGACGGCGCGTGGTTCGGC
This sequence comes from Andrena hattorfiana, assembly GCA_944738655.2. Lineage (NCBI taxonomy): Eukaryota > Metazoa > Arthropoda > Insecta > Hymenoptera > Andrenidae > Andrena > Andrena hattorfiana. The sequence goes on from OX122895.1 coordinate 11,050,074, forward strand.
GAGCCTGGAAGCTGTCCGCGAGCATATTCGAGCCGAGACGAGCCACATTCGCGTTTCTTTGACTCGTGTCACATTTGCTGACAACGAACGCGAAGCCCGAGCCGAGCCGAACCAAGCCTCATCGAGCCGATCAATCCCACGGGCGTGGGACTCAGCGAGCCACCCGCCGATTGAGTTCATTTTAATATAAATCTAAATACTTTTAGAAACGAATGAAACATATAAAATGTGTTGTAATTATTTTTTAAAGCCTCAACACGTAGGTACATTTGTTCGTAATATATTACTTTTTCTTGTAGATTTGATATAAAAGATCATGGAACGAATGTCCCATGTTTATTAGTTCAACAATTGCACTGTATATTCTATTTTAACGTAGGTACGTTGTTGCAATTTTGTGCAAGAATCAATTTATTTGCATTCATTACACCGATTGAAAAAGTAAAAATTTTTGTCGTTTAAACATTCACAATTTGCCGTATATTTCGGCTCTAAATAACACTGGAGAGAACGGACGACGGGAATATTCGGTCAGAACAGGGTGGTCGCTGTGAAGCGCACTAATCGTCACAGATATAACACCACCTTTGTATAGTTTCGTATAAAGAACATTTAAGAGTTTCACAGAGATTCCCTTTCATTGAAAAAGAATAAAAGAGGAATATTTTTAACTCCACATTTTTATTTCGATATTTTTGCATTCATCTCATAGATATTTTTACGAAAAATTATGTAAAAATTCCTTCTTTATATACTTCAACCATTGAAAATCATGACAACCACTGCAAATGCGGTAAAAATGAATGCAACAGTTTATTTGGTTAAAATATTTCTTTGCCGCAATTAACAAACATTTTCAAAGAAAATATGTAACAGAAAAATTGATCACCTTGCCTATGGTTATCCTACCCTCACCAAAAATCTAATGCATATATAAATCTGTATATGAAACATATATATAAATCTAGAAAGCTACACAGCTGAGATAGCATTCGGTGCATTTTTTCGAATTTATTTATAAATTATTTAACAGTGTTGCGCTTCTGCAAAATACTTACTTTATTCATTGATTTTATATCAGCTTAGAAATCCTTAATGAAACTCGTCGTATATTGTGGAACTACCACGCAAAGATATATCATTCTCTAACAAATATATTCGATCATTACGTTCCTCAACTGCATTTCCAACATAATTCACTTTAGAACTAATGACAAAAGAATTAAAAAGTGTCAAATGTATTGAATGTTGTGTTAAAACAGATACCTAAGTACTCAAAAAATTGAGTATTTTTGGTCGTGAGTACAGATTGTTGGCAACTTCGAATTTGACACAGTTGAATGCGGTCAAGAGTTGATGCTTAATGGTAGTTAAACGACGGTTTAAAGCAGTGCTCTGTCCAATCTAAGCTCTGGAGCTTATGTATGGACCTTTCCCTACTATGCCTTCGTTACCATGCACATAAGTGCTAATTAATGACGCGCTGTATGTGTATGTTCCGCACAAACAAAATACAATATGTAGAGGACAATCAAAGCCAGTGAGGGATTCCACCAGAGGACACCATTGGTTTGAGGTTTCGTCGTAAAGATATTGGCTGTGCTAGTACTTCTATCGTTACAAATGATTATAATCTTTGTATTCGTGATAAAACTGACACTTTTAATCAAATCCACACATACCCTTGTACTGTAGGTCCTTGCGACCGCCTAAACATCCGCTGCTCTACTAGGAATTAAAAAGTATAACATGTCATTGAAAAAATAGAGGTGACCTTGAAATGTCTGACAACCCTTCACCTAAAAAAAAATTATTACTGGCATATTATGGCCCCCTCTATATCATACAACTTTTGTAAATAAAATTTTTCTATGTCGCTAAAAATAACGGAGACATTTCAGGTGAATAGAGTTATTGGGCAACCCTGTATCAACGTTTCATGCCACAATGGTATAACATCTGTCTTCGAATCAGCGTTATCGACGTAAATGGCTCAAAGGCAAAAGCCAATAGCTATGCAGTATCACATGGTATTGAAAATCATCGAACCATCACCTTTGTCAACTACTGCTTAACGAAGCACATTTTCCAACACAGGCGAAGACATGATTTGTCACGCCGATTTCCCGATCCCATTAGCTACTAAGAAGTAACGTTTTTCCCAGTCTACTGGTGGAAGCACATTCGTCAGATCCATGTGGGTAGCTCGTCCGAAGATATTACATCGTTAATTGATGACTGTGATTGTCACGTTGATCATCTATCGTTTTTAATTAGATACCTATTTTGTGCTCTCTAATTTATAATTCTCTAAATAATTACATAACATTCTTTATCGTCAAATTTGAATGCCATTAGCGTTCTACAAGCACAAAGCTTTAGCTTAGATTTTGTCACAAGGAAAGTTTATAAGAGTTGTGACACATCAGTTATTTTTTAGGTAAAAAACTTTAATTTTATAACTAGTATGTATTCCACAAAAGTACGCACTAAGAGTACTTTACTATTGATAAATAATGTAGAGTCTTTGTTGTTTCTACTATTAATAGTAAACAGAAGGCCAGGATAAAAATTATGTTTAATCATTTTTGGTATTTGTTAGTTACGAACAAGTTTGGACATCAATTCTCAGTTCTCATACACAGTTGTGCTAACTGTCACCTGTTGTGACAGTGAATTAATTGTCATTACACATTTCCCCTTCACATCTTTTTCAAGACAAGTAAACTGTACAATATCGACGGAATTAATAAGGTAGGAGTAAGTACACAACTGTTGGAATCATAATCAAATGCTCTGCTACAATGATTTTTATTTTGGTTTACTGTTAGTCATTCCGACCACTACAATGGCTGTGATACGTCGATTTTGATGAAACTTTTGTGATAAACAGTTCTTAAAAGAATATTCGACACGTATTTCTTTTTATCAGCAATCGTTCATACCGAGGGGGTGAAAGCAGCCCTTAGTCAGTGGTAGATTTGGAACAGAAAAATAATAAAAAAGATACATATAAAAATGCCTACAATATGCCCTTATTTTTACGTTACTGCTTGTTTCTGTTGGCCATTTCAGTTGGCCTAATATATTCAGTCAACAAATTAACAACGTCGCAGAAGCATATACTTGTATGTATTTTAGGTACTTTTGTGACATATCACTTTCACTTTTTTAAGAAACAGCTCCAACATGTTGAAAAAGTGAAATTAAAAACTGATTGACCAGCAACTTGATTTTATATCTCCAACACCCCCTGCGATCCCTGATAAGCAGTAAATAAATTCGGATAAAGGCTAGCGAAGATGAGTGACCGACAATTTACAGAAACGGAGGGTTCTTCATATCCTCGTGCTTCTTGCAGATAACAAATATCCCAACGAATGAGACTTAGTTCAGTGGGATACGCTGAGCAGTCAATAAATTTCAAGGGAGTATAACCGCAAAGAATATACCTACAGCTCCATTCGAATCTCTTTTTTGTGAAAAGATTTGTCTGCCTGAATTGCTTTAACAGGAACTCATTATTAAACGATTTTATTATTAACCGATTTTATTTAACTTCACTCCTCTGTCTGTTTGTTTGCTTGACCATTTGTTCGCTTCAAATCGTGTGACTCAATTTTAACTCACTTTCGCAAAACAAAACGACTTCAAACTTTGCAGGTACCTAGTTAGTTAATTTTAACTCATTTCCACAAATCTAATCGAAACTTCATAAAACTAATTGTAATTTGTTAAAAATAAAAGTGGATTGTAATTTGTTAAAAATAAAAATGAATTGTAATTTGTTAAAAATAAAAATGAATTGTAATGTTAAAAATAAAAATTAAATTTAATTTGTAACTTAGATCGTTTTTGTAATGATTTATATTTTATAACCTTGGAGAAGTAAAAATGTGGATAAAATTGTAAGTAAGATAGATCTGATTTATTAATCACGCATAATTATTGGGAAACATTCTTTTTTATTCATTTTACATTTCTATCAATACTAGGTTCATTGAGTATTATAAATAATGGGAAACTATGAATAATGGGATTAGTGGAAAAAGCAACTACTTTTTTCACTGTATTTTATAATATTTACGGTTGCTTGAATTGCACACATACGTTACACAACATTCATAAACAATTATCCGTTAGACGAGAAACAATAATGCCTGAATGTTAGTACACAGGTGGAACAGCCAATACGATCGAAGTGTGGAAAATATATTACCATAATACGATAAAGGCATTTACGTCGTTATTCGACAAGCAAAAGTGTATCTTCCAAGAATTTAATATTTCAGAGGGAATTATACTTTTAGATGAGCATACAGGATTGGAGGTGGCCCGAATCAGAAATGCAAATTCATTGCCAACGATACTCTGACAAAAATGTAAATTAATTTCGTGCTACTACAGGCTGGTTAGTCTGAAGCATATCGATCCTTCCTCGATTTTCATTACCTCCCATGGACATAACGAGATTAAAGGATCTATTTTATTGAAAATCTTTCAACACTTAAACCTTATATTCATTACTGAAGCATAAACAGTGCCTCGGACAAATGGGAGCCGTATTAACTATAAAGTGGGTTCAATAAATTTTATTTTCCTTCTATTAACTCGTGGTAAAGAACACTTATTTTTCACCCCTCTTGTATGTGAAATGTTTAGCAATGGTAATTAATAGATTGCGGATGTTTATGCAAATACACATTTTTATATAAAAGGACTAAACAAGTGAAACTTTGACAGAAATATGTTTCGTCAGTGGAGAGTTTTCAAAATATATTTTTTATTTTAAAAAATTTTATTTCTAAATAAATAAATATATATATTAGAAATAATATATATATATATATATATATATATAAAATAAATATATATATATCTGTTTATTTATTTCTAGCATATATAGGCTATATATATAGAGCTATATTTATTTAGAGCTAAAAAAGTAAGTTCTGTATATACAGATATGTATCTGTATATAGAGAACTTACTTTTTTAGCTCGTGTACAGTAACGGCCGTGATATAGAGTATTCGATTTTTCTTACCATAGGGAGGTCGTAATTATCGTAATAAATATCATACTTGCAAAAACCTCCGCAGTCTAGTAATTAAATATTCATCTTCATTCTTCAATCGCTACTTTTAGAATCTGTTTACCCATAAACGTTTATTATTTGCATCTCTGCAACACTTCACTAATATTCATTCATATTCATTTATCTTATACAGGACATCTAGTAATATGTACGTCACTACAAGTGATGATTCTATATGTAAAAATAAGTAAAAAATATGCAATACAATTTTTTCATAAAGAGCTTCGTTTTCGAGAAGATTATTGTGTTTTAATATCTGCCAGATATACATGCACTTAATCTGTTAAGTAAGAACGACGAGTTAACTAGCGATATGAAAGCTCAAGCAAAATTTGAATTCTTAACGACAAGGAATAGATTTAGTGAGCTGCATTAAATAGAGTGTGCCCAGTGAATCTTGAAACAAGTAGTTGGTAGATAATTCCTCGAAAATAAACAAGTAAAAAGTACAGAATAAACACGAGGTCGAAATTTGATCTTTGGGCAATAAATGCATATAATAAAGGTTCCCAACTGCTGAAAAGTTCGAACTTTTTTATACATATCTCTTACAAATCACTAGCAAATGTATGCATTTCTAACCATTTCCATCGGACGAGATTTAATTTTAATTTAATTACAATAGGCGGGTTAAACATCCCTTTGGTACAAGTAATTAAAATGAGTAGAAAAGAGAGAGAGAGATGTTTAATATGGAGAATGTGTATTACATAATATTCGTTTTAAAGTGAACTCGATTCTGCTTCGATATCCTATCAGATTTCGATGTCAACCAGTTCATATCTCTTTTTCAGTTTAATTTCGAATGCATTATAAATTATAAAATTGAACAGCTCAACTCTTCGAGCAATCATTTGTACTCAATAGGAGATTTCTGCTATTTCTTCAACTATATGAATAAGATGCTAATGTTCAATCGAGAATAATAAAGAGAATAATAATAATAGAAAATAAAGATAAAATTGCTAACTTACAAGTGCGGACTCGTCACGTATGTGGAAAATGCTGGTTTATCGCTGGGAGGCGCCCTATTGATGGAACAGCGAACAAGTAATAGTAGGTAGGAGGCTTGTTCCTCGATTTTCATCACCAATGGCCACATGCTTCGTGAATGTTCCGTAGGTATTACGTTTCTAGCGTGTGATTCTGTTACAAAAATATTGAATAAAAATTCGAATACTCAATATCAGGAAACACTAACGATTCGTGGAAAACATGGTTCAAAGAAAAATGAATAAAATACCACATCTATTTAGTAGAGTAGACTGTGTAGTAATGTGACTACATTAGTTTATTGTGTAGAAGACTCTAGCGATACTGCAAACTACAAGAGAAATGTTACCCATCGCGTCGACACAGGAATTAGCAATGGCTGTAGGTACGTACAGCAGTTCCGCATGCACACACATACATACATACAGAAGTGGATACGGTCAGGTCACCAAACAAACGAATAACTTTCGTAGCCATCGACGTATATAGATATACAGACAACAGGAATCTATTCAAAATATTTTGGATCGAACACATCATGAAAACAGAATTAATGATAAAATTGAATATTTACTAAATAATATCAAACACTTGTTTTGTAAGAGAAGAGAAACTTTGTCACAGTTAGAAATAAATAAATAATCAATTTAAATAGACTAAATACAATTGAAATCAAATTACGAGAAATAGATAGATAGCAGGAAAGATAAAATATGATAGTAGCTTCATTGTAAGCATTTGTAAACATGTAAATTTTATATGGAAACAAAATCCCGCGTAAGAATCATAAGCTTCATAAAATTTATACCTTACTGGATTCTATACACGGTATTATTTCGCGGATATCCACCACACTGTGTCTAAGTAGTACAATTGCTTTTGATTTTCATTTGCATACCATATTATCTCCGTTCAATAAAAGCAGAAATAGATATTTGTACTTCTAAATTAGTTATGGAATTATATCTTGAAACAGAAATCTTTACGAGAAATTGATGACAAATTTGCAAAATTTATGCTATTATTCATAAACGATGAAATAAAAAATGCAGCTAATCCTATTATGGGACACATATGCGGGTGCTAAATTTCGAAAAGAGTTGTGAGATGTTGCTTTCATGTGGCAATATTTTCTGTGGTTTTTTGGTTTCGCTTTATATAAATCCTTCATCGACTTATCTGCAGATTTTCTGAATAATTATTTCACAGATAGATCATCACCCAAAGAAAATAGAGAACGAAATATAGCACAGCTATGATCACAATTACATTCTTGCATTTACGTACAACTTTTCCATCACTTCTGGAATACATAATTATTGGTTTTTGATTCTTTAGAGCATATCGAAGTCACGCTGTGAAAATAATGTTTTCATTTCTACTTGCTTTTAATATTCGTTATTTCCAATCACTGTCCGCTTTGAAAAGTTATTACCTTCATTAATGGAAGAAAAATCATACATTTTGTTCGGATGGTACCGAAAGTAACGTGAGGGCAACCAAATACTGAAATTGACAGAAATAATATGTGACGAAGTATTAAGCATGGAGTAAGTTCAATCATGTTACGGGGTTACATACACCTACTTAGGACTGTGAAAGCAGGGAACTTGTTATGAAGTTTCTTTTACCTATAACTAATTTAGTTTAACAAAAATCGCAATGTACACTTGAAAGCTTGTAACTTAAAGTATATTTTCAACAAAAAAATCATGGTATGTAGTTCATCTTGTTCGCCGTGTAGGGTAAGTGGGGGTATTATTGCGGACTTTTATTAAGGTAGATTAACTTTAGAACCCTCGATACGGCGTTCAAATGAATGAAAGTTCCTCCTTCTTTTTTTAAAAGAAAGGTGGGACCTTACTATTTCCATAAAAAATATGAGGGCGGGGTAAAAAGCATAGTTAATTAAATACACAGAGATTTGTCGATGAATGTCATTGCAGGATTTACTGCGGACATGCATGCATTACTGCATGCCAGTTACTAACTGACAGATGCCAGGCGAAACATAACCTTAGTACAAATATCACTTGTAGATAGAAAAATTATTTATCTTTCTTTATTTACTAAAATCAGCAGGAATGAGTAATAATTTAAATCTTAGTGATTAGTATTAGGGGAGAGGTGCTATAAAAGGGACACTTTTGTTTAGCGTCCATTTCTGACAATGTCGTTATAGGTATTTAAAAAACAACTACATCACAAGAAAGCGTGTTTATTTCCCTTCAATAAAAGTATATTGCAAACTCATCAATTGTAATAGAAAATAACAAAATCTTCGATTTTCAAAAAAGTGGGAAGTGTCCCTTTTACGACTAGGTGGTTTTAAATGGGACAGTATAAGTCATAAAAGGGACACGTTAATAAAAATAAACTTATTAAGTATTACAATTATAATTCTAAATCTTAATGATACAAAACAACGAAATCTTCGAAAAAATTAACTCTTTGTAGTATAAATCATCAATATTTTATTACTAATGACACATGGAATAGAAAAAATTGAATGTGCCTTTTATTCCGCATGACTCATTGGCCCATTTACCGCAAATTTTGCATTGGAACCAATTTTCCTTACTGGTAACATAGTTCTCTTTACAAACGCAGCACTGATTGTTTTTTGAATCATTTGTCAATAGGCGCGCTCGTTTTCGTAAGCCCATGTCCCTCGAGTCAGAACAGTCATCACAAGAATCCAAATCAGGAATTGAAATCTGACTGCTACTGGAAGATTCCTTGCACTTTCTCGTTTGCTTTGTATTATTTACTTTCTCTTTTGTCTTGATATCTTTCTTTACATCATTTTTCTTTTTCTGATCTGGTTTTGTCAAAAGCTTTGTAAAAATATCTTTGGCATTAGTCATCTCATTTGTAAGGTTTCGATTAGGTTTTTTATATATATTTTTTTATATATATTTTATATATATATATTTTTTATATATATTTATATATATTTTATATATATTTATATATGACGATAAAGTTTGTCGCTTTGAATAGTCACTTTATTAATTCTTAAATTTGAAACAATACGCCATCAACTAATAATTCATAATTTTAAACAATATCATCTATGTATCAGATGATACACTAATAACTTTACAGGAAAGTATAATACATATAGTGTCCAGCAGCACATGTGTACGAGAGGGACAGCCATGGAACGATCGTCCTATTTAAGACTTGTTATGCTGTCCCTTTTACGATTATAAGTGAGTTTAATATAAAATAACCGCAAAACAAAGAAAACAATTAATTAAGCTTACCTGTTAAGCGTTTTCGTTTCAGCTGAATACAGGCTATTTTAATGATATAACACTTTAACACTTTGTATATATCTTGATCTCAGAAAACGACACAGAAAACCAATGAAAATTTTACTTTTACTGCCGAAAAACATCAACCGTGGATTACTACTCTGTTGCAAGTGAGACCGCAATGAAGTTTACGTCAAATGACTAGGCACTAGTGTTGCCATAAACAGGAAAATAACTTGCATGTGTAATGCGTTTAGAATTTTGGATATTCGATTTGTCCCATTTAAGACGTGTCCCCTTTATAGCACCCATCCCCTACATAGTAAGTGAATACGGTCGGAAAAAAGGTTAGGTTGCGCAGTCGTCGATCCGCAATAATACTTGCACATGGTGTAAAGTACTCCACCTAATACTGCGGTGATAAATAAAAATTAAAACTAAAATGTAGACGACTGATTTACTGTTTTTCTGAAAAAATAACTCTTATTCTATCAAGCAATAACGTTACATTACGTGTATTACTGTTAATAACAAAAATATAAATGTTTTTCAAATAGGTGTTCATGACCGCCATATCGGGAATCGACCGAAGTTTCACCTTGATAAATTTCAAACTACGATAAAAGAATTAATAATAACTTTGCTGCACATATTTATTAATAATTACCTGTAATAAAGTTTAAAATAATTTTACCAAAAATTTTCAAGAGATTATGTACTTTCCAACATTCAATATGATCTGTTATAGAATATCCGCAGCAATACCCACATTTACCCTAGCTGCTATTGAACAAAACAATGTCGTCACGAAAGGGGTTTTGCGGTGCGTAAAATATCTCCTCCGGGTGTCATCTAAAAGGAAGAAGGAAAAATGTCCCTTAAAGTATATAAAACAAACTATTCTCTAGGATGGTCAATTTTGAATAGATTTTACAACGTACGCATAAAGACCGCGGTGCACTCGGTTTCAGGTAATTGGCCTATACGCTCGACTACAATGGGCGGCTGATCATACTTCTCTTATCCTACCTTATCGAAATGATATCTACAAATGACATCGACACGTTTCACAATCGTTTCAATGATGCCATTTATATTTTCAGAACATTTTTCGAAAGTTTGGATCCCGACGCAGCTGCAGTTCATATTTTAAAATCGATTAGTGAATTATAAGAATCTGTACTATATTTTGTCGATGGAACGATAAATGTGAATTTTGTGTAATGGATAAGTTAATTTTTTTGATATACCTACCGTTCCTCTTATTGTTTGTAGTTTGACGATATTGGTCTTCCACTAGTATTCAGTGGTCCCCGGATTATTGACAGGCTTTTTTCTCCGGATTATCGAGAAAGACCTACCCACCCCACAGTTTTGCTTCCTCGGGTCGAGCGAGAGCCTTCGGTCTCAGGTAGACCGCCCGTTGACTGCCAAGAGCAATAAAACCGCTGGGCCAGGTAAAATACCCAGTAGAGAAAAATAAAATGTTAATGTTTTTGATAAAAGTTCATGAAAGTATTACCAATGGATTTTTTAGGATTTCCCAATGAAAATGAGTTCAAATATGGAGAAATTCGGTCCATTTTAGTGAATGTCACTACATTACACACTATGTAATAATGCAGAAGAGAATTTAAATGGAGAATATCAACGACTTCACATAATTGTAAAGTGTTTCCTGAAGATTGCTTAAATGCAGCCTTCAGGAGAAATTGCCTGGATGTTCAGTACTTATTGGATTTGGCAGTAACCAGTTCCTTTGAGTTGAAATTGTTTTGTTTTTTATTGTAATAGTATCGTGTATATTCTGTTATTTGCACATAATAGACGGTCACAGGTACGGAATATACGGGTGGAAATTCCGCGTACGAAAGTACTAAAGACGTCCTAAACGTAAGGGTTCACTTTCTTGGGCAGGTATTTGGTAAACTGGGTATATATTACACTTCATCCGTAAATGTGGACATTCGTTTTAACGATTCTGTAGGGTGCACATCTAGAATCAATAAGTCGGTCTGTGTGTATTTGCAAAAAGTGAACTGTTTGTGAGATACGGCGAGTGAATCAGTACTTCTCACAGAACTGTGTGTGACAGTGCATAGCGTACGATGTCAACGACGCCGAAGACACGTGTTGTCTTATCGCTACAGCAACGGCTCGAGGTCCTGCAGAAGATCGGGGATGGTGTTCCATTGAAACAGTTATGCAAAGACTATGACGTTAGTCTTCCAACGATCTATCGATTAAAAAGTAATTCAGCACGGGTACACCAACGCGCGGACATGTGGAACGACCAAAAACGGAAAGTGTCGCGATCTTCAGCAGCCCACGAGATAGAAAATCGTTTGGACACGTGGTTTTTAGAGCGGCGGGCACTGGACGATCGCATCAGTGATGCAATCGTAATGGAAAAAGCTAAGCAACTCCACGAGGAATATGGTGGTCCTTCGGCATTTGCATGCTCCAAAGGATGGTTATGGCGGTTCAAAAATCGCTATGGCATTCGTTTGATCACTCTACATGGAGAGAGTGCTGATGCTGACAGAGTGGGAGCGGAGGAAGAAGAGGAGGACATAGAGCTGGACAATGTATACAACATGGACGAAACGGGCCTCATGTGGAAAGCTCTTCCTCAAAAGACATTGGTGCATAGAGCGGAAGGGAGAATTTTCGGCAAGAAAGTTAAGAAAGATCGTGTGACAGTGGGGTTTTGCGCAAATGCGACGGGAACGCATAAACGTCCCCCGCTTTTCGTCCATAAATATGAGAGGCCGAGAGCTCTGAAGTGTTGCCGCAACCAATTGCCAGTCACCTATATGGCGCAGAAAAACGCTTGGGTGGACGGAAAAATATTTCTAGGGTGGTACCAAAACTATTTCAAGCCAGCTGTTCGACAAAATCAATTACAAAACTGTACCAGTGGGAAGGTATTGCTCCTAGTTGACAATTTTCCGGCCCACAAAATACCAAATAATATTCAATTGATGGATTCAAATTTTGAAATCGTTTTCCTTCCCCCGAATTCTACGTCCATTCTGCAACCTATGGACCAAGGTATTATCGTCAAATTTAAAACATCTTTTCGACATCGTATGATGAGGCGAATACTAGAATATCCTCGCGGGATAACGGACTTTTATTTAAATAATAATGTGAAGATTTGCGTGGATCTCGTGAAGGAATCATGGAAGCAGGTCACAGCGGCTAACATTCGCAATGCCTGGCGAAAATTATTAGGCAATAGACCCAACGAACTCGTACCACAAATGGAACAGCAACAGCAAAGGCCCGATTTCTGTGATATTATTGCTATGCAAGAAACAATAGAAATACTTGCTGGGAGGCCTGTTTCGCAAGAAGAAGTGCAGGACTGGTTAGCGATATGCGAAGAAAACGAAACTGCTGCGGAAGAGCTACAAATCGAGGAGAATGAAGAACGTCCCCAAGAAAATGCCACACCTGATCTTGACGATGTCGAAATAGATCGTACGTTTCAGAACCTCTTACTGTGGTCAGAAACGCAATCACATTTCGTGAAAGTGCACGTCAATGTCCTGAAGAATTATTACGATCAGGGACGAAAATGAAGTTAAGACCACCAAAAAAGATAAGTATATATCTAATCGTTTTTAAAATGTATGATATTCCGATCTCTTTATTCCACTAACAAATAATATTAATGTTCTTACAGTATCGAATGTGTAAGACAGTCTGGGTTAGGATCTGCCTTTTTACATATTTACATATTCAAAATCCAAGGAAAGACACATATGACGGACAATCTTCCAATCGAAGCTCCAGATACTACAAGGATTGGCAAATTACTTAGATAATTGTGAATTAATCACCAGAAGTGTACTTTTCCCTTAAACCGGGGAACTGGAATCTAATCGTGTTTTTATAATAAAAAATGGACCGAATTGTTTCGTGTTTGGACTCATTTTCGTCGACATAAACTCCCCAATCCATCGGTAGTACTCCCATCTAAGTGTAATCAGTAATATGAAAATTTTCATATTCAATACTGAATCTCAATTCGCCGTCGACCGAGGGTCTCCCGCTGGTGCGCTATTTCACTCACTCTCGGTTTACGTCGTTCAGTCTCCTTGTCGAACGGTTCGGGCGAGGGTCCTGACAAGGGTCGGTTTATTACGCGCAAACTACTTCCCCTGCCCCGGTTTATGGAGAATCCCCGGTCCCGAATCTTTCTCAATAATCCGGGGACCACTGTACCTAGCAGAGAAAGTCTACATCATAGTGATCATAATTATCGGCACCTGAGTTCTGTGCGGCTACTGTGTCAATCGTAGAATTGTATTTACTTGCTACAATTCCCTATTTTTATTGCATCTCTTTTGTTGAAGTAGAAGGTTAAAAGTTAAGCGTTTCTTATATTGGTTAAAAGCACATTTTATTCCGTTTATCAGTTTTCTATATATTTACATTCGTCACTCCTCCAAGGTACGATTTGCTTTTTTGCTATTTATAATTGTATTTGTACAAATATAATTAGTAAGAGTTAGAAGTTTTCTATAGGTGTCTCCAAATAGATATATACAAATTTTCAGAGATTTACACTTGGTATTTTTTCTAATTTTCTTTTTCTGATATAAATGTGTGTTTTTGTGATAGAACCATGTTTAGATCCCAGTTAGATCGTTGAATGGATACAAAACCTCATGTTTTATGTGCGTTTAATTTTTTAACTGTGATACGTTGAATACATTTCTCAACTGCATATTCTCCTTAATTCTTCCAAAAGCTTATCCGAAAGCTTTTTTGCAGCCGTTAGTGGTTCTTTTAACGTCACTGAATTTGCAATAGAACTATCATTGGTACTTGAACTATGATACTTTTGAACAATAGAATATTTTTAGCTAAAATGATTTTATTGACGAGAAAAATAAATAGAAATATAATTGCAACAATAAACTAATTAGTTCACTGTTATATATCGGCGCAAGCCTGACAGCGCCGCCGAGTGATGATCGGCAAGGATTGGCGAGAGAGAGTCAGTTACGCCGGATCCTTGTACCCAGAATAAAAGATTGTTATAGTTCTGAATCGGTTTCCATCTACTTGAATTTTCCCTTTTTGACACATATACCACAATTGGCGCCGATGATGGGATAGACGTAATTAGGCTGAGTCAAATAAAAGAATTACTGAGACCCCAGGGGAAAGAAATTAGGCAGTACGGCAGCCGATAACGTAAAGGCACGGGGACCACGTGCCATCATCATGGAGACCATTCTGCTTAGTAATTTCACAATCGAGACTTTCGATCCGGCCACGGCAAATTGGAAACGGTGGATACAGCGTTTTGAGGGAGCCGTAAAAATTTTCAAAGTAGCGGAGGAACAGAAGTTAGCGTACTTTCTACATTATATTTTTACGAAATCCTTCGAAACCTTGTGCGATAGACTGACCCCCAGCGACCCGTATAGTCAAGAGTACACGAGCAATTAAAAACAAATCTTGGGGAATTTTACGCTCCGGTGCCGTTGGAAGTAGCCGAGAATTTTAGGTTTCATCAAAGAAAGCAACGCGATATACAGAGTTTACACATATAATAACAAACAATAAATTACTTCCTGTCCTTATCTCACTCCTCAGTTAAATCTGTTACACACTATAAATAATTCACGGTTCTACTACGCGCAAACTGGATATCCCAACACTGGATAAGGACTGTTAATGATTTTACTTTTCTGTTTAAAATTATAAATGGCTTGGTATGCAGCCCGCATGATAATAATATAACAAATTTTAATGTTCCTGAAGGATTCACGTCTAAGACATATGTTGCTAGTCTGACCTCTCACTTACACCTCCAGGTTTGGTCTCGCTGATCCCTTTTATAGGATCTGTAATCTGGCTAACTTGTATTGTAATGAGATTGACTTTTCCTACGGTTCCCTTTCTACTTTTAAAACTAGCATCTACAGAGGCGTAGTATACAACGATAGGTCTTAATACTTATTCAATTGGTTCATGTATCTGTACTCTCGGTTGTGTTTTTTCTTGTAATGATTGTCTCCACTCCGTGTCACTTACTTCTACTTCTGTTACTAAATAGGTCATACCTGTGCAAGAGGGAAATAAATGAATAAGTAAATAAATGCACTTGATTTTCTTAAATATTATCTTAAATGTGAAAGGAAAAATTTATTACCCGCCCAATATATCTTTGTACAATTACTACAAATAATCTCTCTTACTACCAGTAATTTATCATTACTGAATCACAGCTACTACCTTCAAACTATCGTACTCCAGGCGAGTGAAAAGAAACTCAGTTCAATGATACAGCCAAGCAATGCAATTCTTTATATCTCTAGGGAGCGGCATACAATTTAACTCGTAAATTTTCAATACACTACTCATATTCCGGAAGTCCCTTTCAAATCGCGCTTCTTGCTATTAGAGAAACAAATGAATTTTGCAGGCATCCGTTTATCAGAGACAGATGTGGAACACCCCGGAAACATTCCTCTGCGATTTTGTACGATGAATATTCATCTATTTTATGCACACCTGTATCTGCTCGTCCTGCCTGGCTCTGTACTTAGAATCAATTAGAATGATACATGATTCGCGTGCAATGCTCCCATTATGAATGGTTGTTCCAGGGATGTCGGAAGGCAACCGAGGATTATAAATTCATCGAGTTATCGATTGTGAAGAAAAATTACATTTACACGCACAACCATTCTCGCTCTATCGTTTAACGGCCATGCTTCTTGCACAAAATTAAGTACTACACACACTAACATCACAGAGGTATTGCATCATTGCTCTTCAGTTACCCTTAAGGCTGATTCCGACACGTCGAGTAATTTAGTCGAGTAGCGAGTAATTTAGTAATTTTTCGTGTGTGGATACTAAAATTTAGTCAAGTAGTTTAGTGAAACAATGGTAAATTACGAAATTACTCGCTACTCGAATAAATTACTCGACGTGTCTGTTCCAGTATTTATGATAAAAAAATTGTTAGTAGTAAACGTCGTATTAATTGGTGATATTTATATTGTCTTTCTCTTTCATTGAGAACTTGACATTCGTAATCATCATGTTTATACAGTATGTAGTGATCAGTTAAATTTGAATCAGTCGAGTCCGTGGATGAAAATTCTCGCGAACAGGATAGAGTCTTGTTTTCAAGAATTGGCCCTCATAACATATTGACAAGGAAAGTGAACAAATATATAGACGGTACGAGAGTAAAAAGATAGACGTAAACAGGGTGTTCGGCAACAGGTGGCAGACACTTTGAGGGATGATTCTACATGCCAAAATCAGGCGGAAATTAAGAATGATGAAACTGCGTTTAAGACTTCATTCCCGGGGTAGGTACATATTGGAGCGAGATGTCGAAAAAATCGATTTTTCTCTTTTTCATAAATCAATAGTTGAACATCACGAAGATATGTTCTCAAAACCGCAAAACGAAATTCGAAAAATTAAAACGGCTATAGCCGGTTTGCTATGGAGCAGCAGGTGACGCAGAGGATACCAGAAAACTTTAAACGCCTTTTTCTCGAAACGACAGTTTTACAATTGGCGGGCAATGTAACTCCAAAAATATTCAACCAATCGGCTTAGCCTTGTGCATAGATATTTGTGAACATTTTCTTTATAGAAATCAGCTATTGGTATAATGATATCATTGAAATAAATAGCGTTTTTTGTATATTCAAGGAAAAATTTCGTTCGAAAAAGTCAACTTTTTTTCAAGAGGCCGCCATTTGCACAATTTTGCATCGTTTAACTTACAAACAGGTGGCGTTTGTGCGTGCACTTATATACTAAACATAAATTTTGGAATTTTTGATTTTAGATGAATACATATAGACGCTACGTTGTCTGCCGCGGAACAATGTAACAACGGACTGGGTATAAGCCCCTATAACTCTGTTATTTGCCATTCTTAATGAATAAAATAAGTTTTTTTGTTTCCTTTAATCTGGCAATACAATATCCTGAAAGTTTCAGAAAGGTCGATTAAATACTTTTTTGAAAAAAAATATCAAAAATGCCTCGATTTTCAGCGAGTTGCAGCAGGCTCTTTCCTTAAGGGGACTAGACAGTCGAAAAATCGATTTTTATTGCATTTTCCGAAAGTACTATCTTTTCAGAATAAAATGCCGTTTGGTTTATATTAAAATTCTCAAAATCGTCGATTTGGGAGCTAAAAAGGTCAAGTGGTACCTTATAGCGTCACCTTTGCCCAGAAACATTAAAAGCGTTTTTCTCCAATCTTTTTTCTCTTGGTTTTGCCGTATTTGCGAATGAACGGAGGTTCAGATCGACTGGAAAAAATTACAGGATGTATAAAACATGTGCCATTTCCCGCGCAACCTATTATATGGTCCGTAAAAATTTGAGATTTTCCTAAAAAGATTAAAAGAATCGCGGGTGTTTAGTAACCCACAAACCACGACCGAATTTTTCTTGAAATAATCGTCGTTTTTCGGCCACCAATTTAACAATTGTTTTAATTTTTGTTTTTATTGGTTGCGCGGGAAACTACGGATGTAACAAACAAGAATCAATCACACCTTGAAATTGGATTACGTCACTCTTTTTAAGACCAATATTACCAGTTTGGTAATCGTGTTGATCACCAAGTAAAGAGAAAAGGAGGGATGCGGTTTCGTCCCGGGTCCGCCAGAAGACTCATCAGTAAGGTTTCTTTTTTTTTAAAACAGATGTTTATTGTCCAGGAACATACAATAATACTGATTGGCGACAATGAAACATAGAAAAAAAAGCCATTCGATATACTATGCATCTCTACTGTGGTTCGTTTGCCAACGAATCTCACAGGGAAACTACAATGTTCTTACTGACTAGGTGCATTAAGGAATTTTTTGTAGAGGCGATTCAATTGTAAAGAGTGAAGGAAGTTTAGGGGTTTTGTTACCCCCCCCCCCCGTGATATATTAAGATTCGGCGAATCGTTCTCCTTATCCTCCTCTTCCGGCGCGGTTGAGAAGCCATCGTAAATAACGCCCATAAGAGCAGTCAGCGAGGGCTTCAGGGTGGAATAATAATACAGGTCCGGTTGCAGAGCAAATGATGGGTCGGAGTTTCACTTTTGTTGTATATAAATCCACAATGCAACTTGAAAATAACACTATGAAAATAGACTGCGCGGGAAGTATACACCGTGTTGGACTCGTGGCGCTGCCTAAGCGAGACTCTTCCTCATCAGTAAAGGCTACCTGGCGGAACCCTGCCCTAAACACGCTGGGTATCATGGTGAAGCGGAGCTCTTATATATACTGACGAGAGGGTGAGCGAGGATTTGTGAGAGGGGCCCGGAGATGAGCGTCCCTCTCGCGGGGGACCGCTGGCCACGTTCACCCGAGACCGCCACAACAGTAAAACCACAGAAGAACGTTAAAATGTTTAACAGTCAGCACCGCCATTTTTAAAGCATATGTATATTTTATACCAACTTTTTTCAATCTCTATGGTAACAGAGATACATTGGGTAAAAGGATACACTTGGATTTGCTTTCAGTTTTTTACAAATTCATTAAAAAGAAAATGTTTCTTTTGTGGAAAACGACTGCCTAGTCCCCTTAATTATTGAAACTACGTGTTAAAAGTGATGCTAGGGACTTACAAGGGTCGGCATTTTCCTCCTCTACTAGCTAATTTCTGTATGTTCGGCAGGCAATAGGGTAGATGCAACATTTGTGGCCACTTTAATGATTTCATTGACTTTCATCGTAATTATCTTTAAAATTGTACTTAAAATCAGGAAACTATAAGCTTTATTAAATTTTACACTATCTTCTCATATTAATGTCTAAGTTACCATTAACTAGAGAAATCGTTAAAGAATTAACAAAGTTAAAAAATATAAGAAATCCATTTTTCCCCGTTTGTGGCCACTTGCACACTAGTTTTGGCCATGTTTAGTACTAGTTTTGGCGGCTTTCAAAATTTAATATAACGGGTTTAAATAAATTTGAAATAAGGAAGGATTTAAGTAAGACAAATACAGTATATGACAACATTTTTTTATTTTATTATACTTTTATTTGAAAATAACATTTCTATGTACTTAAATATTTACATACATAGCAAAATAGGATCTTATTTATACTATAATCTTACTTACTAATTTCTTATTTTCTTCGCTTTATTTCCTATTTTTATTTTTTCAACTTTAGTCTCCCTTTTCTTTACTTCTTTTTATCCAGCATTACTCTTGTTGCTGCCAGTTTACTTTTCTCTGCTTCTTCTTCTTTCTCAATTTTGATTCTTTTTGTTGTTAATTTAATTTGCTTTAAATATTCTCTTTTTTTCAATTTCTTTTTATTTGCTTCTGCTGTTCTTTGCAATTGCATTTGCTTTTCCTCTTCCATTGCTTTCATAATTTCCAACCACTTATCTGACGTTAATACAGAAGACAAATGCTCTTTCCTCAAGCGCCTTTTTTTTAAAGTTTTGGTGCAGGCCACACAAGAATATTTTTTAAAACCTCTCCTAGAGAATTCATTCCATTAAAGATTATCCTGTCATTTGAATCTGCACAGTTTTTATGATCATTATTATTATTTTTATTATTATTATTATTACTACTACTACTACTATTATTATTATTAGTATTATTATTATTACCGCTACTATTATTGCTATGACAGTTAATAGCAGATACGTCAATAATATTTACATTATCTATCACAGGCAGAGCAATAGTAATGCTGCTTGAATCACTTAAAATTTCTTGAGCTTCAATTTCCAGTTGCTCTGGATTTTGATTAGGTTCTGCATTGACAGCTTCTGTTAGTACAACTGGGTAATTCAAGTTAGCGGTAACGTTTCCGGGAGACTATACAAAGTCCGTGAAATATTGATTTTATACTTTAGGTTTATCTAATTCAATTTAGTAGTTCATTAAATTATTATATAAGATAAGTAATATGCTGATTAATCTACAATTTTTTATATACGTATTATTCAAAATGTCATCCGTCTTTTCGAAACATATCTGTATACTATCATCAATATGAAAAGTTTCATCCGCAATTGTATTCTTGCTATTGTTCGCGATGGCAGGCAATATTGGGATTCGCTTGACTGAACAGTTTATTTTGTCTTCATTTTTGTTTACTTATACATATTTTCTTCATTGCATGTTAGTTTGTAAGCTGTATAGTGTAACTTTAAGTCGTTTGTATCAAGCGCGCTAGCGCGACCAATAGGTGATCGGCCCGGCCGATCTCGTCGTTCCCGCGGTTCGGGTGGACCGAGTAGCTCGGGCCGCGGGCGCGGCGGGACGGGGGTGCCGATCCGTTCCGGGGATCCGCGAGTCTGCGGTTTTCTTTATTCTAGTTCCAGGACCGCGCACGTAAACACGTTCTTGTCGACCACGCGATTTACGGCCTTGGGTCTCGAGCCGATTTCTAACAGGTACGATGACCGCGCACGTAAACACGTTCTTGTCGACCACGCAATTTACGGCCTCGGGTCTCGAGCCGATTTCTAACAGGTACGATTGCCTCAGGTTACAATTACGTTCTTTGTGCGATCACTTTCTCGGATCCTCCCGATCGGAATAAAAATAGTTTGCTGATACACGAGTCAAAACCAACTTAATGATCCGAGCATCCCGTATAGCGTTAAACGAACGGGATTAATTCTTCGCCATTGAAGAACATTGCGTTCAGCTATAAACATCATCATAAATTTTGATCCAAGTATCAAATAAAGCAGAATATTAAATTTCGCCATTCCACGGAAAATTATTATTTTTTTGTGTCTTGAATCTTTGTAAAATATTGCTATTGGTATTTTTTCCAAATACTTGAACGCTAGTTCATTTTCTAGTCGCGATTTGTCTACATTTGGTTCTGATTTATCATGATTAAATGTGATACTTTGTTTTACAAATTTGTCATAATTAATACCATTCGGATTGAAGGGATAAAGCCCATAGCACTTAAAACCCGCCGTAATTGTAGAAATAAAATCTTCCTTTTTAATTATTTCTGACAATGCAGTCGGTAGGTACATCAAATTTTTGTATATCGATACCTTAATGATTTATACGCCACGTTTTCAGAATTTTTTGCCAATGTTTTTTCAAAGGGGCGAAAAATGATACGTCCAGAGGTTGTAACAAATGAGTTGCATTTTACAAAATGAGCTTAAATGATATGACATGTGTGATACATGTCCATCTAAAAAAACAATAACTGCCCTACTGATTTTTCAGTCTTGAAGGTCTTTATGGAAAACATTGGTAAAATACTCAAAAAAGGCAGCATGTGTCATCTATCCATTTTCAGTTTTGCCGATACCCCAATCTGATGGAGCTTTATTTAAACAAACTTGTGGTAATCGCTCGTACTAGAAAATTGTTAATGGTTGTGCAATTTCTCCTGCAGCATCCATAGCAAAGAGCGTAGTAATATTTTCTTTATCACTGCTAGTTGAAACTTCGTATGTGTTCTTTCCTTTCTCCGCAAGAACCAACCTCCCTTTAGGTGCCAAAAACATCACGGTTTCGTCCATATTAAATGTTCTTCGCGGATCATCAAATACTTGGAGGTCATCTTTTAATAAATTTCGAACTTCATGAAACCATTTGCGGACAAATTCTTCAGTATCCGCTGCCCTTGTCTGGCTTAAATACTCGGCTTTTAAAGCCCTCAAACCATTTACGACCTGGAGTTTTATTCGTAAAGATTGTTTTAATATTTTCACTTTCCACTAACTTTTTCACGAAGCTTAGCAGACTCTCTTTAGAAATGGGAACTCCCATTCTGCTTGCACTTAATGCCCAATCTACTAAAATTTTTTCTATTTTTGGGCCTAGAATATATTCTGGTCCTACTCGGCCAGAAGTTACTGGAGCTTCTCCCTTTAGTTTGTGTTTTAAAGTCGTACGATGTACGTGGTACTCCATACGTTGTAGTGGCTTTCAACCCAGACATCCCATTTTCTATCGCACTTAAAGCACATCGCACTTTTGTTGGCAAATAACAAAATAATTTCCGATTTCCAGTAACGCGTTCCTTATTTGACATGGGTGCAATTCAATAGTTTGTATTACAAACGAAATAAATTAATACATTAGTAGTTAATATATGTTATAGACAATTATAGAAAATTGATCAAGTCTTACATAACAGCTTTAGCCATTAGATCTGAAAAAGCATGGTGGCAGAAAATAGAACAATATTTTAATAAACTTTCCATTTCTGGCCATAAGGTGGCCACAACTGGATACTATATTGTATCAGTTTTGGCCACCGGATGGCCAGAAATGGGAAATTTATTAAAATACTGTACCATTTCGTGCCACATAATTTATTTCGTAATAGTTAATTGACTTTGATAATTTTATACTTTCAGAATAATTTTGAAACTATATTTCACCTATATCTACCATAATTTATATATTAACATACTTTGATTATTAAATATGGGGATTTTATTTACCGTATATCCTTCACGATTATTACAAGAACAGCGAACCGTTTACACACTTCTTAAAAAATATGTTTTTTCGCGTAAGCAATAAATGTAACCTTATATTTCTGGCGGTATATTAAACAAAATATTTACGGTGTGAAATTCTACACATAGGTAATTATGTGTCTGCAAGCAATTTCAAGCTAAGAAAACCGCGATAATTATGCACATGGCCAAAAACAGTACAATGGCCACAAACGGTATATCTACTCTAAACCTCCACTACCTACAGTATAAATAAATTATAATGATGTTCTGAGCGCTGACTATGATGCAAATTAATCTTGTGATCCGCGCGATGACCAAAAGAGGATGTTCTTATCATAGGTTGAAGAATGTTGCCCTGGGGTAGGAACCGAAATTATTCTGAAGACGTACCTACGCCTCGCGATGAGACACAGGAAGAAAAGAGGTAGTCCGCTGACTGCGCGACACTTACCGTAAGCGGCCCCTAGACGGTGCAATATTCAATAATGCACAATATTATTGACCGCGTGGGGCACCCAAAATAAATATTGTGCAATATACCTATTGCACAATAATATTGAACGTCTAAAAGCCGTTTTAGTGCCACACGCCGATTTTGATGAAACTTTGCAGATTTGATCATACATATTTTTTTCATCGACCATCGTCCACATCAAGGGGGTGAAAACAACATTGTTTTTAGTTAAGGAACGAAAACATATTTTGCTCAATATCTTGGAAACCGTTGCGCGCAGGTAAAAAATTGAAACTCCAAAGCTGTATGTTTTTTAATGACGAATTCAGCTTTGTGAATAGCTTCGAGAAATACGAATTTGTTTAAAAAGTATCATAAAAATTTGCAGTTTCTTACTTGTTTTTCTGGCAAATTATTGATCTAATTTCGCGTAAATTTGTCAATATGAAGTACATACATAGCAAAATAAGAAATACGAATATTTTGAATTTTTTAATTTCAAGTTTCCAACAAGCAAAATATTGTAAATGTTTATGAACTTCTGACTAAACTATACTAGAATTCAGATTTATTCGCCGGCAAGTTCGGTTTCGCGAGCAGCGCGCAAGGAGAAATCAGTCACCACCACCTGACGATCGTGGATTGGCAGCTGAAGTTGCTTGGCCCCCGAAGGATATGGTGGGGTAACGGGAACGCTGCTTGACTCCGCCTGAACGAAGCCGTGTGGCTGTTGTTTATTCTTAGCGTAATAGTTGTGTGCATTATGAAGCTATGCGTGGACCAATACGAGATGGAGCTATCGAGGAAGAATCAACGTTCTGACCAATAAAGCTCCTGAATTTTTTCAGAGCGAATGCACACCTATTCTGATGTGTGCATTTCTATGCTAACCAGGGTTCGGCGGGCTCCAGCTATGAACTGTGCCTGCGTGCGTCAGTCACGCACACATAACCACCGCTCCTATGGGTGTTTCCCCCTCCATCAGCGGTAGCTGGAGCCCGCCCAGGTAAACTTGCCGATGAATTGGGACCTCGCCGATGAATTGGGACCTCGCCGATTTCGATGACCTTCACAGATGTTGCAAAACTCGACCTTTTAAGTAACTTTTTCCTTTGAAAGCTTTCGCTATTATACAATCGTACTCTACGTATACGTGCACGCCGGCGACAGTGTGTGCAGCACCACGTTGTCGACGGTTGTCTTCTGTTTGTATAAACACTGCGCAGTAACCTGCTGCATATATATCTAACGGGTGGACGCGTGGTGTCGCAGCAAGAAAAATAGTCCAACTTAAACTGAATTACAGAATACTAACAATACATGCTACTTTTAATCTTTTATAATACAAAAATGTATTTATTCTGACGAGGTGCTACAGCCTACGTCTTCAGGATCGGATTATATTTGGCGGTCGGCCTTAGATTCGGAGATATTAATAAATAACTTTCAGCATAATAAATTGAAATCTGTTTTACAGTCGACGGTATTAGTATTGGTTGGGGGTAGATTAGGGCGGGGGCGCGTAAAGCATGGTAGCCAACCGATGCGAGTATGTGTTAAACTCGGTAATTCTAAAGTTAACTAAAGTTAATGCGAATATCTCATAAACGTTTAAAGGGAAATGTTCAGAATGATGACCTTGACAACAATTGCGATATTGACCCCATCGTGCGATACTTATAACCGCAGTCTCATTTTGAACATCCCCAAAGTCACATCGGTTCGCTCCCATGCTTTACGCGCCCGCTCGCGGGCGCGCGCCCCCCGCCCTGTTCTAGCCCCAACCAATACTAATACCATCGGTTGTTAAACAGATTTCAATAGGTATATTATGCCGAAAGTTTTTTATTAATATCTCCGAATCTAAGGCCGACCGCCAAAAAGTTTAAATGGAAATGTTATTCATAATGACGACCTTGATAACATATGTGAAGGTCATCGAAATCGACAAGGGCCTAGTTCATCGGTAAGTTTACCGAACCGTTTAGTTTACCCGGTACATACGTTGTCCTGCCGCGATGTATGTACATGGAGAAACAGTCGATGAGCGGTGGTCCTGCGCTGACGCATACGCTGCCACGGAGGCGTACATATATAAGCAGAATTCAATGTAGTAGTAGCAACAGTTTTTCCTCAATATTTCTGAAACTAAAGCCAACCGCTAAAAAGTTTAAAGGGAAATGTTGTTCAAAATGACGACCTTGACAACATATGTGAAGGTCATCAAAATCGGCGAGGTCCAAGTTCATCGGCAAGTTTACCCCCGCCGATCCCTGACGCTGACAGCCAGAGTTGGGCATTATTCGTATCAATTCCAAAGATTTCTCCGGGAATAACGAATAACAACTTTATTCGACGAAAAATTATTCGTTATTCACGAATAAATCTGTACCGTTATTTGGGCCAGATTTATTCGAAGGTTTTATTCGAAGCCTGCGAATGGGGTCATGGTGACTCACTAAGTTTCGACGCTGCCGAGAGTTAGCGTGGGCTTCGAAAAGATAAATGCTACGGATGAAAAATTTATGCGACGTATTTATTCGAATAAAACCTTCGAATAAAAAATCATAGTTATTCGTCGAATAAATACTCATCGAATAAAGAAGTTATCTTTATTCGTCGAATAAATTCTCATCCAATAAAAAAATTATCTTTATTCGTCGAATAAATTCTCACTCAATAAAATTATTTATTCGTTGCTCTTCAAATAAAGGTTATTCGAACCTCGAATAACGAATTAAGATAAAGTATCATTTATTCGATCGTTATTTAAATAATTTTTTATCGAGTTAATGCCCAACTCTGGGTCGCTCTACCTCTTCACTGATGCATTGTATATGACTATATACGCACGTGGATGGAGCTGGAAGAGATAGAGCGCACGCACATTTATTCGTCGTTCAATCAGGTCGAATAACGAATAAATTCTTATCTGAATAAACCTGACCCAAATAACGGTACAGATTTATTGGTGAATAACGAATAATTTTTCGTCGAATAAAGTTGTTATTCGTGAATAACGAATAATTTTTCGTCGAATAAAATTGTTATTCGTGAATAACGAATAATTTTTCGTCGAATAAAATTGTTGTTCGTTATTCGCGAATAAATCTTGGGGATTTACACGAATAATGCCCAAGTCTGGCTGTCAGCGTCAGGGATCGGCGGGCTCCAACTACCGCTGATGGAAGGGGAAACATTTACAGGAGCGGTGGTTATGTGTGCATGAACTGCCTGCGTGCGTCAGTCACACACACATAACCACTGCTCCTGTGGGTGTTTCCCCCTCCATCAGCGGTAGCTGGAGCTCGCCGATCAACGTAGATATACACACATCAGAATAGGTTTGCGTTCGCTCCGAATAATTCAGGAGCTTCATTAGTCAGAACATTGATTCTTCCTCGATAGCTTCATCTCGTATTGGTCTACGCCAACGCTGTCCAGCGTAGGGGCCCCTCACGCGCCTGCTTCCCCTTCCAACCTTTCTTTCGAGCTCAGACGTTACGCGCGATGCCGACCAACGGTGGATGTTCATGTACCAAACATAACCGTAAAGGACAGTCCAGACTGACAGACATTGTTTGTAGACGTTCTACATACATTGTAAGCCGACACCTGGACGATGTCGCCAGAGAATGTATCTAGACTGCAAACGCATGTACGTAATGTGTCCGGATTGTCTGCGGAGACATGTCGACAGACAATTTTTTGTTAGTCACACTACTAAATTATTACAAAAAGCCTTTAAAAATAATGCTTTAATTGGCAATGGATCTATTAGCTCTATGCGTCTACAGATAGCAGTCACAGCAA
This sequence comes from Andrena hattorfiana, assembly GCA_944738655.2. Classification (NCBI taxonomy): domain Eukaryota; kingdom Metazoa; phylum Arthropoda; class Insecta; order Hymenoptera; family Andrenidae; genus Andrena; species Andrena hattorfiana. Next base: position 11,077,176 of record OX122895.1, read on the forward strand.
ATAGTATGGCAACCATTCTCGTTGTGTTGAATGCGCAAGTCGCAAAACAAAAGGCAACAATTGTATTCACGCGGGAAGCCATCAGATTAGTTATTTTGAGTCGGCGGCGACTCCGCGCCATGGTGACGGCGGACGGTGGTGGGGGACAGGTTTTGTCTCTCAAGAGCCAAGTTGGACGGCGCTGGTCTACGCATAGCTTTGTTACGCACACAACTATTATACTAAGGATAAACAACAGCCACACGGCTTCGTTCAGGCGGAGTCAAGCAGCGTTCCCGTTACCCCACCGTACCCTTCGGGGGCCCAGCAACTTCAGCTGCCAATCCACGATCGTCAGGTGGTGGTGGCTGATTTCTCCTCGCGCGCTGCTCGCGAAACCGAACTCACCGGCCAATAAATCTGAATTCTAGTATAATTACATGGTATTTTGTTCCTGATTATCGCTACTGTGGTAAAACTTACCATCACAGGTAAGGAAGGTTTACAGTGCTACATTTTAATTGCAAGAGTAATTCGAAGTCATAAGAAGACCCTACATTACAATTAGGAAAAATCTAAATTTATAATGTAACGTCCCACTATTTTTCGCGCGGTATTATACTAAAGTCTCCCTCATAAATCGCTCCACAACTCCATCAAAATTCCTCAACTCAAGTCTTACCCCTTTTCCCCAATCACTGATCACCTTGACGATGTACCTTAGCGGTCCCCATCTCCAGATGATCTAATTTCAAATCCCCTTCCCCTCTTCGGCCTTCGAGGCGCGAACTCCTTCCACGTTTAAACCTTAGACAAGTCCCTCACTAAAAACTCGCTCATCTCGAGACTATGTCTCACCCCCCCCCCCCCCCTCCTTTTACAACAAACGTATTCAAACCTCAACTTTTCAAACCCCAATCAAAACCCTCCAAACCCATCCAACGGGTGGAGTACCCCTTTTCAAAGTCCCGAAAGAGCCGCCGAAATACGCAAAACGACACATATTTTACGCATGAATCATCAATACGCGCCGATTACATAACACATATTTTTAGCATGAGTCATCACGCATACCGCAAATTGCCCGCATACCTGACATTCCATCGCTTTGTATAAATACCAGCGCCGGATGGACCACTGACAGTCAGTCACAGTCAGTCACAGTCAGTCAGTTAGTTCGGGAACATCCGTTACGCCAGACTCTCTATTATAAAAGTACATTGTATTAAACTTCGCTTCAGTGCAACGTCCCCAATAGGGTTACCAAACCTTCTACATCACTGTAAGCATTTATCAATTTATCTTGTTGTAAAACACTAACGCTATCGTCTTCTATTATTTTCATTTACTTATGCTTATCTATACTTATATCATTTGATTTTGCTCACGCTTATTGCTTATGTTATTTCCTTATGCTTATGCTATTTGCTTTATATTCTTTGCTCACGCTTATTGCATTTATATCATTTAGCTTCTTACTCTTATTGCTTTATATTGTATTCTTTCGCTTAAGTTATTTGCTTATATTATCTTCTCTTCTTACGCTTATCGCTTTAAATCGTTTCATTGCTTATATTACCGCCTAATTATATTATTGCCTAAGCTTATTGCCTTATGTTAACCTGTTTATAACCAACTCTAACACTTCTTATGTTTATCTTATCTTATGCGTAATATTATTATCATTGATCATCGTTATATAAATGTCTTGTGCTAATGCTTAATGTCCAACGCATTGTTATAATACGTTTACCGCCATTGCTTCAGTAGTGCATGGCTTATTCACACGCGTTCCAATAAATAACGCTTTTGTTTTACCCGACATTTGAATTCTTGTAATTATCCTTCGAATACCTAGAATCGTTACGAGCCATAGCAACAGCTGATCTCTCTTCGCGAACACCGGGAGTTCTTATCTGTGTTTACAAGCTTACTTTCGCTTAGGGTCTCGCATGCCCAATGCTACACCTATTGAAAAGAACTACGACGCGTGTCTTTTTATTGCAATGCAGTAGTTAAGCCAATTATAGAGCCATAAATACAAACCACAAGAGTTCTAACGGGTGTCACTCTGGTGAGCGATAACTCCCTAACCTTCCCTGGTCGATTTATGCTGCGAAGCTGGCCTTCGTGCTGAACGCCTAAACTCCCCAGAGCTGCGAAGCTGGCCTTCGTGCCTGAATACCATCCACCCCTCAGAGCTGCGAAGCTCGCCTTCGTGTCTGAGCTCCTAAACTCCCCAGAGCTGCGAAGCTGGCCTTCGTGCCTGAATACCATCCACCCCTCAGAGCTGCGAAGCTGGCCTTCGTGCCTGAGCTCCTAAACACCCCTCAGAGCTGCGAAGCTGGCCTTCGTGTCTGAACTCCTTTCACCCCTCAGAGCTGCGAAGCTGGCCTTCGCGCCTGAGCTCCTAAACTCTCCAGAGCTGCGAAGCTGGCCTTCGTGCTCAACCTCCCAATATTCCCCAACCTTGTCACAGCCCTAACTTCCGCCACCCAGGACGTGACATAATTTTGGTGACAGCGGTGGGGTCCCGTCTACCGTTAACAGGAAATAAATTCTCTGTACCTACGGTACCCACAATACCCCGATATCTAGAATGTGCATTGCAAACCCGAATCGGTGTAAACCGTCCTATCGAAGCCGCAGACTACAAAGTATCGCAGCATTTTTGAATGCATTGACCTGCATTTCTGGAGGCATAGCAACTACCACAGACGGCTGCGAGATTTGTCTAAAGTGCTCTCATCTGGCACCCACAGATACGGTAGAAGTATACTGGACTCATTATTATTATACGTATAGACCCCGTGTCTATTGCCTTCGGTGCGGACACTCAATAATTCCAGAGCGCCCCATAAGAAATTGCGACGAATGCTCAGAGAGCTACCTCCTCTCTAATAAGAGCCACCTACGGTTTGATAACTTCTACACGTAAGGATAGAACACCCCTACCCATAGATAACAGCCAACCGTCGCGCTATAATAGCGATTACCGCTAACAGTAATAGATTCTCTAACGTACGGTACCCACAATATCCCAAAAATCTAGCATGTGCATCCCACTCCGACACCGGAACACACTGAATTACCGGAGCCGTAGGCTATAAAGCATCTCGTCAAACTTGCATGAGCTGTCCTGTGTTAAAGGCGGCGTAGCAACGACCACGGAAGGTTACGATATTTGCTTAAACTGTTTCGATTTAGACCCTGTTGAGGTGGACGAAATACGCCAGGAACACTATTACGCACCAGAAAATCAAGTCCCTAATTGCCCCCGTTGCAGAAACCTCTTACTCCGAACGCGTCCCATAAATAGTTGCGTCGAGTGCACTGAACATTACCTCCTCTCGCGTAGAAGACGCCGCGAATTCGATAATTTCTACCTGAATAGAGAACGCCGCAGGGCAAATAACGGGTTCCGGACACTATAAAATTCCCCTAAATTCACCCCAGCCGATAAAAACAAATCACACATTAAACATGTCTTTGTACGGTGAAGCCGACGACTCTTGCATAAGAGACCAAGACGCAAGCGATCCCACTAACATGGTAGACATCGCGACTGCCGAATTATTAGAACGGGTAGAACTGTTGAGGAAAAAACAAACCGAAATCGAAAACCTACACGCGCAGTATGTCGTAAATCCAGGAACTAATACGCGTCCAGGTTTAGTCACCGTTTCTGATAACCCCTCGCTAGAAGGTCTCTCCGGTCAAATTCAATCCATGCGCGAGATGATAGAGAAAATTCTTGTACCCACGCAAACAACCAACAACTTTGTAACTCCCGGTTCTTCTCGCTTTGATAAGAAACCAATTCCTAACTATAACTTTGTATCGGAACAAGATCCGTCGCCCCAGATTAAGCTGAAAGACGCTATAGAAACAGTGCCGAAATTTAACGGCCATAACATACCAGTCTTACAATTCGCTAGAGCCTGCAATAGGGCCAAGGCTCTGGTTCCCTCGCATGCTGAACCTCAGCTAGCGAGGTTGTTGCGAAACAAGCTGCAAGATCACGCTTACTTGGCCGTTGAGGATAGGAGTAGTAAGGCTATGGGGATTCTAACTCAGGTCCTCTGAGGGGAGCGCGGGGGCGGGGGGAAGTGAGGGCGCGCGGGGGAGCGCGGCGGAGAGAAACATGGGCGCGGGGCCTGCGGGGAGTGGAAGAGCGGTTGCGCGCGCACGAGCCGCGGAGTGGGGGAAGCCGCAACCGCGGAGGGGATCAGTCCGGGCCGAGCCGCCGCGGAGACCTGACCCACCGTCCCCGAAATTTTTCAAAGGGAGGGAATGACCCCCGAAAAGTCTTTTTTCAGACGTTGGCCCGCCCCGAAAATTTTTTCAGACCTAACCCAGGGAGGGGACGGCCCCCGAAATTTTTTTTCCAAACCAACATGCGTCGGAAATTGTTTAATAATTTATTTTTTATCCGAAATTGTTTCGGACGATGTCGGGAAAGATCGATGTTCTTTTCTTTTACGAACCACGTCTTCGGGACGGAAAGAGAGAGAGCATTACTTTAAAGCTAAATTCGGAGGAGGGAAAGAGAGAGAGCATTACTTTAAATCTAAATTCGGAGGGTGGGAAAGAGAGAGAGCATCACTTTTAAAGCTAAATTCGAGAGAGAGACAGCACTACATAGCGGTACAATCGCTTTCGTTCTAAAAATTTTCAAAATGATTTTAAATCTTAGCATCGCAGCGTATCGCGCGATCGTGTGTAACTTGACTCCTCTGGAGCAGCCGCGTGCGATGACATCATTTTGGCGGCGCGAAGAATTATGCGACGTCAGCAAATCTTAAAATTATGTGGCGAGGAGAAAGACGGGTAAATAAATGGAGAAATAATATAGGTTTAAGAAATTTATTATAAAATTAAAAGAATATAAAATATAAAATAGAATATAAAATAAAAAAGAATATAATAAAAAAATTATCGTGGTGGTGGTGGCGATGGGGACTGCGGCCGCGGCCGTCGCAGTGGCGGCGCCATTGGGCGGTTCGGCACCCATGGGCGCCGCAGCCGAGCCGCCATCGCAGGACCAATGACTTGTTGCAGGTCCTAGAACATATACACAAGCATTGATATAATATTTGCATATAATAAACAGCAAATGTATAAAACAATGCAAACTACTACATACCAGCGGAGGTGGCGGCGATGGAGGTGGCGACGGCCAGTGAGGTGGGGGGGGGGGCGGGGGGAGGCGACGGTGGTGGCGAACGCTAGAACATAGAAGCCCCACGATATAATATTGACACAAACGTCTGATTTGATCTCGCTCGATTTCAACGATTAAACGCGATAAATATAAAAATATTTAAAAGTACATACCTCGGGGTCACACTCCGGGGCGATCCTCTCCAATCCCATTTTTTTGCGTCAAAAAAAAGTGTCACACAAAACTTTCAACCGTTGTCGTCAAAGATTTGAAGACAACTGGTCTCGCTGCATCTCCAAGCTCTCGCGTATAAACTCCTATCATGAAATCGAGAAGTGCGTAGCTTTGCAAAAGTAAGATACTGTTGTTCTTCGCCATCTTCATCACAGGCCACCTGCATTTTCGCTGACCATCCTCTCCTTATTCACACGCATCTTCTTTCCCCTTTTTTTTCTTTGGACACATTATTCGACTAGATCATACCACTTTCAACATCAATCGAACATCAATCGAACCACTTTCAACATGAATCGAACATGAATCGAACCACTTTGAACATGAATCAAACCACTTTGAACATCAAACGTACCACTTTCAACATCAATCGAACATGAATCGAACCACTTTCAACATGAATCGAACCACTTTCAACATCAATCGAACCACTTTCAACATCAATCGAACATGAATCGAACCACTTTCAACATCAATCGAACCACTTTCAACATCAATCGTACATAAATCGAACCACTTTCAACATGAATTGAACCACTTTCAACACCAATTGAACCACTTTCAACCACAATCGAACCACTTTCAACCACAATCGAACCACTTTCAACATCAATCGAACATCAATCGAACCACTTTCAACATGAATCGAACCACTTTCAACATCAAACGTACCACTTTCAACATCAATCGAACATCAATCGAACCACTTTCAACATCAATCGAACATGAATCGAACCACTTTGATCGTGTATGGTACCACTTTAATCATGTATTGCACGTGTATGGTAACTTTCAACGTCTATCATACCACTTTGAACGTGTATCAAACCACTTCTACGTAATTATAACTACCGTCTTAATCTAGCATACATCATGTGCAGGAGATTAGGTTGGAGAGGGTTAAGAAAAACATTTTATACATTAAAATTGATTATATTTTATTTAAGCATTTCTCTCTGGCGTTTAGACCACCAGTTGAATATTTTAAATACATTTTGCATGGCACAGTGCTTTGCGTGTCTGCCACATCGCAGAGTATTAATTACATTTAGCTTATTTAGAGATTTGATATCCTCGTAGTCAATGTCCAGCGTCTCGATGACCACGTCCATTCTCGTATCTTCATCGAGGAAATCCACAAGCCAGTCGCGTTTTTGCAACCCTTTTACGTATACGATATGGGATGCGCCATCTTCTTCATCGATCGCATCAGCTACAGCTTTTGTAATTAGCTGTTTAGCCATACTGTATGGAACGTCTTCATCGTCCCACCGTAGTCCATGATGTTTTACCACCAACCACCGAATGCTTGATTTGTCGGATTTCGTAAGAAGATATTGCGGCATCGAACTCCCAAAAATATAGTGCGAGAGAATTGTTCCCATTCGTAGGACAGCCACTTCCTTGACAACAAATCTTCCATCGACGATGAACCCTTGCAGGTCAACAAATGTTGGCACGGTCATTATCGATACGATTTAGAGGTCCGCTCGCTTCCAAGACAGATGGGAGAATGCACTTTTTCTCGTAAAGCATCTCGATTTTCACGATGAAATTTTCTTTTGGTAGGAATTTGACACAGGAGAGGGCGTGGCAATTTAATTGATTTTGCGCACCACGTTTGTCAGCGGATTGTATTCAACCACCCGATCGTGTAGAATCAGACAGTAGGCCGTAGTATTTATCGGCACATTCCCTTTACACTCGAATTCTATGCGCACGTCCACCGTGCCATTCTTGATCGACTCATTTTGTCGCGAGCAATCAATCACCACGAGGGGACCAAATTGTAAAAATTCGGCCACGGTGAATAATGCCTCGTTGCAACTATGTCCATAATACGATTTATGGAATTGCGTATACATATGATACAAGATGGCATGCTTATTCTTGTCAAAGTCCAAGTTCATGTCATCGTATGGGTAAAATTCCGAGTTGAGAAAAAGTTTTACATTGGTCAATTTGCAGTTGTTGAACCTAGTAACATCTTCGCTCATCACATTCCTTCGACCAGTCTGTAGAGCAAGGATAATAACTCGCGGCTTCTCCAGCTGTGCAGATGCCTTCACGGCCCACGAATGCTTGGTCGTGCTCTGTAAGAGAGGATACTCGTACAGATCCCACGAATGAAAACAAATGCTCAGGTTTTGCCCACGTTCCAAAGCATGTAGCAACGATAGCTTATTAACGTCATTTAACGTCACATGAAGCATCCGCCATTGCACTTTAAGTAATTCAATTTCTGGTTCCAGCATCGGCGATCCTATTAGAGCATTATTGTCGTTGCGCGATCTTATTAAAATCAATTCGTGACGCGCATTAATAATAATGCGTTTGTAGTTCTCACAAAATCCCAGCAAATATTTTAGCGGGATGCAAAAATTGAAATGATTTTTCAATATTGACCCATCGCGTCGTTTCAAGCCCCGTCCGGCATTCTCCATATTTTTGTCTTCGCTAGATGTCAACGATACATAGTTTTTAAGCGTGCTAGTTATTCCAACGTTTCTGTTGCGATCAATCTCCACGCCATTCAGCTCGTATCGAATCTCATCGAATAAGAACGCCATGCAATTATTTCCCAACGCCACCGTTAATGTATCGTTTGGCTTGTTTATCTTCAATTTTCCCTCCACGTAGAGGAAACTTTCACACGGCAATGTGTATAAATCCTGCTGCTGTATGGGTATTCTTATTTCATCGCTGTATCCAAACGTTGAGTTGACATATGGGTTGTATGTGTGAGTCTCAAGCTTGACGATGCGATCGTCAAACGTCGGCTTCCCTCCAATGCTTAGAATGTCAACCATTTTTTTTTTCAACTTAACCGCGCGCAATGAATCCCAATGATTTCAAAAATGCAATGTTCGCAGCACTGAGCCTCTTCTTTTTAGTATAATCAGAGCTGTTGCAGTTGTTGTTGTTGTTGTTGTTGTTGTTGTTGTTGTTGTTGTTGTTGTATACAATTTCGTTTGGAAGAAACGGGTTTCTGGAGTCGTTCAGCACAAGCATCTCTTTCGATCACGTCACACGTATTATCGTCGTCGCCGTCGTACGTGCAATCTGATGGTAATCTCTTCACCTCGAAAATCGAGCAACCGTCCGTCTTGATCCACAACGCGTATCGTTAGATCCGTAATGACCCGTGCGGTGATTGGAAGGTAAATGATCTGCGCGGGCGTTTCCGATATCTTATATCCTGGTGGGACTCTCGGAGAAAATTCATGTATCGTATGTACGCGCTTCCCATTGTTGTACGCGCCAGCGGTCACGCTGCATTCTACGCGAATAATGTTCACGTTCATGATATTAATTGGATCGTCCGATTCATGCCACCGTCCAGTTTCTAATACCCGATTCGTTGAGAATCCCAGTAGCGATCCAATGTTATTGGACTTTGTAAAGTCTATGACGAACGAGCAGTACAGCTCGCTTTTCATGGTGTTGTTGTTGGGGCGCAACACTATAGGATACACATCGTTGTCACCGACATCGGTGCCACCGAGATTTTGAGGATACCGCTCGAGTAATCGCTGCTTCAAATACTTGGCGATAGCGTCTAGTTCGTAGGAGCCGTGTGGAATCGTAATGTATTCATGAGTGGTGTCGACGCTGTTGCTGATGTCATAGTTTACAACAAAGTAGAATTTATCGTTGCTCGAGTCGATGTTTGGTATCGTGTGATAAGTTTCAAAGGTTGCTAGACCAAGCTCGTAATCATCGTCGCTCAAATCTATGGGTGGAAAGTAGCTTACCGCGAGGGTGCTACTCTTGCCGGTTAGAGTGAATGTTAACGACATATTCCGAGCTGTACGACTGGACTGGTACTGAATCAGCGTGGTGGGAAGTCAATCCTTAAATTTGATGCCAATCGTTTGTAGAAAGCGTAGACATAGTTGTCCACAATTGCTCTGATCGTACTTCTGATAAGCCGTTCGATTGTATTCGATTTTCACGACATCTTTGTCCAGATATTGTACCAATTCCTTAGGCGGTTGAAGATTTCCAAAGCTGTCGAAATATATAGCTCGACACCCTCTCTTCGCATACGCCACCCAATGAGTCCCCGGCCCCTCGACATTGTCCAAATTTTCGATACCGCTCTCGTTTCGACGTACTCCTCCGGCTGGTAGCGCGTTACGCATAAAAACACCTCTAAAGAATGGAATACGCATACGTTTTGCAAACTCCTCCAATTGCGCGTCGGTAGTTACGCCCGCGGGCATTTTTATTTTCTTTTCGACGTTTTTTTTTTTCGTTTCGATATTCCCTGTCCGCGCTTGTATGGTGCGAGATAAAGTCCACGACCTTCCATGGAGCGATTATGACGTTGCATTTCCTGCAGCTGATGTTGCGCCACCTTATTATCGTTTACCGCCTTGGCTATCCCCGCCGCTCCACCAGCTAACGATCCGAGAACACCTAGCAGCGGGAGAAGTGGTAATATACCACCCCGTTTTGCTATCGGAAGAATCCGCTTTTTCGGTGCTCCCTTTGGAATCCTTTTGCGCAATTTTGCTTTCATCCCCATTCCGATTTTCGTCTTGGCCTTCATAGCTGCCCAAATAGCTGTAGCAGCACCTCTTTCGCCCAGAGTCGAGTCACGCGCAACGATGCGTTTTCGCGCTTTGTCAGCGAGTACGTTATCTGCCGCGTGCCTTTCGCCGAGGTCGTTGCTACGTGAATATGCAATATCGTGTTCGCGACACGCTGCGTCCAACGGATTGATACCTTGATCACCTCTAGCTAATCGTTTTGCCAGATGAGTTCCTGGGCCGCAAAACTGGTATCCCGGGATATGTAATTCGATAGGTAGCGCGTTTATCGCCCGATTTAACAAACCACAACCTTTCTTCACTCGCATCGGCGACATTCGCTACAGTTTTTAATCAATGGTGCTGGACCATCGATATGCGTTCGCTGCCAAGGGCGATTATAATGTTCCAGACACCGACGATACTGCTGAACCTCGGAATCGGCTTTTATATGCTCGGGGAGTCTGTCCCACAACTGATCAATGTATCTCTCGAACTCTCGCAGTAGAATAATCTTTGGTATATATTTCAACTGTTCAGAGGTTAAGTCTCGAATATCACAATTATCCGACAGGACCAGAAGCATTTTGAACACTGAGCTGTTTTGCTTCGGCGCGGACCTATAAATAGAACGCGTCACCGCTTCGATGTATCAAAATTATTTTTCGCAGTTTGCGGAGAGGATGCGATTCGTGCGACAGCCTGTGACGATACGCGTGACAAATTTTGACGATAAATCAGGAGTGATGCCCTCGAAAACAAAGCGCAAACATGGTAGCATGCTACCAAACACTATACGGTGTCTCATTTGTGGCCCATCAAATTGTGGAAAGACCAACGTGCTGGTGAGCTTGTTGGAAAGTCCTCACGGCGTTCGCTTCGAGAACGTGTACGTGTATTCCAAGTCGTTGCAACAGCCGAAATACCAGTATTTGGAGAATTTATTGGCTCCGATAGATGAAATTGGCTACTTTACGTTTTCGAATAACAGTGATGTCATCCCACCGAGCGAATCGCTTCCGAATTCCATTTTTATCTTTTATGACGTGGCATGCGACAAGCAAGATACGATAAGGGAATACTTTGCAATGGGGCGCCACTCGAACGTTGACTGCTTCTATCTCTGTCAGACGTATGCAAAGATTCCCAAACATCTTATACGCGACAATGCCAATCTGTTGATTCTGTTTAAGCAGGATGGTACCAACTTGAAACATGCGTACGACGATCACGTAAACACTGATATGTCTTACGAGGATTTCTGCGCTTTGTGCCGTAATTGTTGGCAACGAGAGTATGGTTTCGTGGTAATAGACAAGGATAGCGCGATGGCCAGTGGACGCTATCGAAAGGGATTTAACGAGTTCGCCGTACCGTGAGATGGTCAATTGTCATCAATCTGTCGGTGGGAGAGCAACGTCTGCTGCACAATGATGATTGATATCGATAGTCTGGAGATTAAGGATCGTGAGAAAATAGCGAAGGAAATTGCAAAAACCAGCGAAGCCATTCGCAAGAAACATCAGGCTTTGAAGTCTGGCAAGATGGAGGAAGATATCGCGTTGGAGAGATACTTTAAACCTATCGTCGAACCCTTGAAACATATCGTGGAAAATACCACAGCGGCAGAAGCTGACACATCACCGCTGACGAGCATAGACGTTGAAGAGAATGAAACATTAACGCCTAAAACAAAAATCCAGTCGAAATGGAGCACATCGCGCAAGACAAAGAAGAAACGACACACATCATCGGAATATTCACTCATAACCTCCACACCAGTTCAATCGAAGCGAAAACGACAAAACGATTCCTCGGTTCCTCCCACACCAATAAATATCGATGTACAATCGCTCACAACCATTGATGACGACGTTTTCGAAACTAGTCCAGATGAGTCGTTTGTAACATCTATTAGACAGCAACTTCAAACATCCGAGGGACAAGAAACGTTTCGCAACCATTTCGGTCCGCTGGGGCAAGAATACATGAGCGCCATCCTAAGTATGGATAAGGATACAACAATTGACTATGTGTACGGCGTATACTTTGGCAATAGTGGAACGATGCTTGGAGATAAGGCTTTCGATATGGACAAGGATGATAATATAATCATCGGTGGTGTAAAATACAAAGGAACGCCCGGCCTTTACGAACTGATTTTCAAGAGAATTCCCGACGATGCCCTGTACACCGATGCTGATAAACAAAAATACAAAAGTATACTGCTGGCGACGAATGCCTACAGACGCAGTCATTGTGCTCAAAAACCCATATTGGGTAACAAGGGATACAAGTACAAACATGTAATTGCACCACTAGTCCCCCGCGCATCAACGAGTAAAGCAGGAAAAGGTCTAAGGACACCGCTAGCGATGATGGTAAACGACAACAAGATCGATTACGTGCACTGGGACGATCCCAACGAGTTGGTGGATCGATTGCGTTTGCTTGAAGCGTCGCGTCAGGCGGGTAACAACTCCCACGATCCCGAAATTCTATCGATTATCGAGGAACTCCGCGAGGTAGGCCTCATTATAAATTAAACTACACGTCGATGATTTGCACTGTATGCATTGAGATGCCGATCAACAAATTTGGAGTATCGCTCGAGAAGAGTGGAGCAGCTAGAATGGACTATTACAAATGGAGCGGCATGCTTCGAAATTATATGCGAGATAACGCTCTTTGTGTGGACGGTGCCGACTTTGATGCAAAATCATGCAAGATACGACGCGTAGCTCAGCCGGTGGCTGACAGCGATGCCGTCAATAAACTATACATGGAAAAGAGCATTAAACTTTTGAGAGAGCAGCAGGAAGAATTAGAGAGGAAGCTGGTCGTGTTTCAAAGAGATATGCTGACGTTGCAAAACAGCGTTAAAAAGATATCGCAGGCGTCAAATTCAATCCCACAGCAGCGCTGCGAAGGAGAATCATGCGAGGCGGCTGAACTTGTCCCCGGGCCGATTGGGAGCACATAATGCATGTACACGATAATTATCGCATCATTCGTGTCAAAGACACCTCTGCGATCAAACATGCAGCCAGTATCGAAATCCAAGAGTAAAAAAAACCATGGTCCCAAGAAGCGACAACTTGTTGAGGAATTGCATGCTCCAGCTCGAAGACATTTCCCGCGGAGGCGCGTCATAGTGCATGGATACGACGATCTGTGGCAAGCTGACGTTGTAGAAATGCGTCCATACTCGCGATTCAACCAAGGCCACCACTACATACTCACCGTTATCGATGTGTTGAGCAAGTATGCATGGGCGGTGCCGCTCAAGACTAAAAGTGGTGCTGAAGTGACTAAAGCGTTTACAAAGATATTTAGAGATCGATATCCGAAAAATTTGCAAACCGATCAAGGAAAAGAATTTTACAACGCCCATGTGCAGAAACTCTTGACAAAACATGATATTAATCATTATTCGACGTATTCGGTGATGAAGGCCTCCGTCGTAGAACGTTTCAATCGAACTTTGAAGAACAATATGTGGAAAATGTTTACGCTCAATGGAACCTACAGATGGATCGATTCGCTATCGTGTCTTCTCGCAGAGTATAACGCACGAAAACATAGAACCATCGGAATGCGTCCTCGCGATGTTACCGCTGCGATCGCCGACAAGCTGCTATCCACCGTATACAGCAACATAAAGATCGCTGTTCCGGCGAGATTCAAGTTGGGCGAGTTTGTGCGCGTGAGCAAATTTAAAACCATCTTCGATAAAGGCTATACGCCCAATTGGACAACGGAGGTGTTCAAGATAGCCAAAGTACAGGCAACTAATCCCGCGACGTATCTGCTCGTCGATTCCTGTGCAAAACCTGTTGCCGGAGGATTCTATGAACACGAGCTGCAACGCGTCACCGATCCTGATGTATATCTGGTGGAAAAAGTGTTGCGTAGGAAGGGGGATAAGGTATACGTCAAGTGGCTGGGGTTTGATAAATCACACAATTCTTGGATAAATAAAAATAATGTATTGTAACATAATAATACATGATTCAATAAATACAATGATATATATATATATATATATATATATGTAAATGAGTGAACAATTTTTTTTATTTTTTACACATCAATTCCACCATTTATAATTTCTATGCATGAGTGAACAATTTTATATTACACAATTCCACTATTTATAATAAATACAATAGTTTTTTTACAATGGTATTTTATAATGTCCCCAGGGCAGAGTGTCGGTCGAATCGGGTACGATATGCCGCTTGTCGTCGTACGGACTTAGAGCGATTTTGGATTCCGAAATGGTGTACACTTTGTGCAATTTAGACCGTATACATGATTGCCTGCGAACCATTTCGATCTCCCTTTGCAAACACTGCGCGTAGTCGTCGAAAGTTATCGTTCTGGCTATGACGTTGGTCTTGACGCCTTTCGCCTTTTTCGTATCTTTTTTGCCGTCTACGCGGAGTGCATACATTTTCGCTCTAAGACCTACGAACTCAGTCATTATCGCACCGTTATTTTCATCCTTCATCAGCCCTGGAACCTTCTTATTTAAGTGGGGCATATTATATGGATTGTTGATAGGATAATCGCTTGTGTCGAATCTATCGATATCGCGTTTCATGGTCTCGTAGATATCGTCGCATCGAATGTGGTAAATGAGACTGTCCGTGCCTGTGTATAGAATTTTACAACTTAGTCCGTGCAGGGGAGACATGTACTCGTGATGAAATTCGTACAAACAAATTTTTGATATGTCCAGAATGCACATACCCGCGTATATCGGTTTGTTGAATTTCACCTCGAGTTTTCGCAATTCAACAGCTATTAAATTTTCCGAAAAAACACTTCTGCAATGGAAATTCGGTTTCGCGATCATTGCCTCCGCGCCATATCGCCCTTCCCAATGTGTCAAAAGTTTTACGTCCACGTGATTTCGAACATTTTCCATAGTTTTACCAAATACCGCGTTGTTCATCAATTTGTACAAATTTTTTTCAAAGTCGTTTGTCGCGCCTGTTCTAAACCGTGTATTGAGTTCGATGTAATCGCGGAGCCAGGGAGATTGAGTGAATTGAAGCACGCGGTGTATCTTTGTAATACGAAGACCGTGACGCGTGCACTGCTGCAGGTTGCGGTAATGGATGACGTAACGCTGCTTATCGTATACCGTCGCGAGTAACTTGTCCTGTCTGCTGCCAGGTGGTTTGGCACGCGTCGGGCAGAACGGTAGATCGGCATGAGCGTCGTGCAGACGTTGTGGATATTCCAGATCTACCTCGAGAATGTATCCCGTGGGCGAATCGACCGCGATCGAAGACACGTCAAATTTTTCAACATCTTCGACCCATTGAAATTTAGCATATGGCAGAGGCTGACACATTGCCCATCCATACAAATTGTTCACGTCAAAGTACATCAAGTACGATGACTCTTCCGATGCGTCGTAAGATGGCATGTACTTGTTATTGGCATGTGCGTATCTTCCGGAACATTGACTCAAACCCCCACGTATACCGCGTTCGATAAACATGACCATATCGACGTCGGTGAGCAATTCGAATGTAATTTTGGTATGTTTTAGCATGGCATCCCATGTGAAACCGGGTAAAGTATAATAATGCGCCGAATCTAGTCCGTAACTCTTGATGCAACTTTCGCGAAAATTTTCAAAAATATCTGCCAATAACAACACATCTGTTTTCAAATACAAATCGCTGTATTCGCCCAAGGTTCTAATGCCGAAACGCTGCCAGACAGTCTCGGCGTGCGCGTAATCACTCTCGGATACAGTCTCACCCGTTAACGAACTGTAGAATGATTCGCGCGGTGGTAAGCATGGGTCCTGCAGCTTGTTCGCGCAACCAAGGTATTCGTACGGAAAGACACCCTTTCGCGTCAGTAAATTGAAATCCTCGACGGATAATGTTTCAAACTTGGATCGTAAAATTTTTAATTGATCTGTGCTAAGAAAAGATGCTAATTTGTCGAGACTGGTGTTGAGAAATTTGTACGAATCGATGAATCGCAATTTAATACAATTTCGTGAGTCTGAGTCAGCCGTATCTTCGACATCTTTTGTGAAAGAAATATACTTTTCTTTAGTTATGGGTAATACGTCGACGTGACCTTTGAAAGCGGTAGCTATTTCCTCGATAATAAAATGTGAATCGTAGCCTGATAAATTATGAAAAACTATGGGGATGTAAAACGCATTTTTATAATTTAAATTGCACTCCGAATGTGCTGGACCTCTAAACCGCCCGGATAGATGACAATGATCGCGGACTCGTACATCGATAGCCTCGAATGGTTCTTCGCAAATATGACAATGTGTTGCATCGCGAAATGCCATCAACTGTTCGGCGGTTAAATCAAGCATGGGAACATTGCTGGTCAGGATGGGTTTGGCGAAATTTGCAAAATTTTTTAGTTCATCGACGAACCATGAAACGCAATCCGCGTCGCGGCGACATCGATACACCGATAGCGATGTATCGTACGAGCAATGCATGTAATAGGGTATACTATGAACTTCGTGGTGTTGATACGTGTGTAATTTATTATCATCACCCATTCGGTGGCTGTCCTCTGTTTTCTCGATGATGCACTCCAGATTGGCGTACACCACGAAGGGGAGCCGCTCCTTCATGTTGTGGTTGTTGAACCTTAGGAGATTGTTTCCTTCGCTGGGCAGCAGGATGGCGCAGTCGTTCATCTTGCCACAGTCCAGCGAATGAAGCTCCAACTTCTCGGCGGATCCGAAGTAGTGCATGCATCTGTAATAAAACAAAAAAATTTTTTATTTAATTTGTTTCGCGAGACATTTTAACATTTCATATGTTTCTATACGTACCGATCACAGATGAATTTCTTTGTCCTATGTCTGCTCAGCTGCATGCTCACCAGCCGGGACAAGTCCTTGATCCATACAAAGTGTCCTACATCTCCATCATTCGGTATGTAGAGCAGGTTGATGTGCCGATCCCTCTTTTGGCTGGTGAGGCGCAGCGGAAAGACCGTCTTCGTCTTCTCCGCCTCGAAGCTATAGATGTTGATCGAGATTTCGTTTAACCGCTCAAACTTCCCAATTTGCTCCAGGGACATTGGAAACTCAATGCCCTGGATATTTAATACGGAAGCATATGGCGGATATGAACTTGGGCGATCGGCATTTCTTTCCGCAGGATGGAGAGCGGCTACCACTACCCACGCGAAACACGCATTGTCCGGGGATTGCACACTGATCGTTGCCTTCTTCAGCGATATTTCCCGCGGCAACTTGTGATGGCACCCCGCGCGCAGCGGATTGTACTTATTGACATTGACGGTCAGGTTGAGGATTCGCGTCAATGCCCATCCGCTGTCGCGTTCGTGGAACTCTTCCAGCGATGCCAGGGTGGGTTCGACGACGCATCGCTGGTACCACTCCTGCAGATCGGATGTGTCGAAGAGTTCACAGTTCCGGGTGTTGATGCTTTTGCAAGCATGCTTGTCACCCGCCACAAATTCGCCGTTGAATACAGTGTTCACTTTGAGGTTTCGACGTTTTCTCAAAGCGCCCCGCACGTGCTCCAACACAATGGTCGCCGCATCCTGGAGGAAGTTGCGCGGCTCGATATAGTTCGAATTGAGCACGGCACCGGTTAACACGCGACTATCGAACGCAGTGTCTATTTCGCGCCACAAAAGTCCCGTACTCGAATGTCCAGCACCTTCGCGCACGAAACGTCCGCGCAACGAATGTTTCAGTCCCTCGAGCCGCGCGATTCGAGCAACCAACGATTGTTGAATACCGATCGATAATCGCGGGCGTTTCACTCGGCTGTGTTCTTCTAAAGATTCGATGCACTCGTTGCACCGTTCTTCCCACGCGAGGTATTCTTCACGCGAACTCAATCGTGCAGATTGATCCCGCAATTGATGTTCTACTTGCGCGAATTCCATGATTGTAAATGGAGTGATTGTAAATGGACTGTATATGTAACGTCTTTTACGCGCAACAGGTTGCAACGATTTGAGACTTCGTGCAGTTCGGAGCGTGCTTTTATGACTGATACCACGATTTGGTATCTCTGTCTAAATCTTTTGGCGTACCCCCTCCCTCGAATGCACCGCATGCAAAAAAAACGACGATCCGTCCCAACATGGTTCTGTACAGTTTCTGCCGATACAGCATAATTCTTTCTATGATTCACGCGTATGACGAATTAGCGCGCAAAATCATCCGACACAGTTTCTGCTGACACCGCATAATTCTAAGATTCTGCGCTTCCACAGGTATTATATTACATTCAACACGTGTCGAGACTTTTATCCTTGAGGATGGGGATTAAATTACATGCAATCGTGCGATATGCTGCGACTTTAAGATTGAAAAACATTATGGAAAAAGCTTTAGAATAAAATGCGGTGGTGGGGGAACCAATTGCACCGCTATTTAAGCCAATCTCCCGAATGCTATTCCATCAATCGCTCAGTACCCTCAGTGACTTTCGACGGAACAAATAGCGCTCTGAAAAAAAAATGTGCTGTACCAGTGTCGAAGGAAACGTTGAACGTATGAATTATTATGTTCCGATCGTGCGAGATGATGGCGTAGCTCCATGTGGGGATAATACATTTGACAGGTAAGACTTAATTTTCGCATATTCTCAAAATTGTATTCCTGATACGAGTGGACAATTTCATAGCTTTGATTGTTCTCTTAGTCCGCGCCGAGGATCGCGTATCATGGTCAGAAGATACGCGTTAACATCCATGGGCAGCAAATATTTGGAAATTGGAATCAACGTAGGACCTATGGCTGATGTTGAAGTTCTTCTCGGCGATAATCATGGGAATCATCTTATATTACCATGGCATACATGGAATGTGCTATTCGACAGCCGTGAAACCATCGAAGAACGTGCACAATTACCTGAACCAGACTCGATGTGGATTGATGATTTAATGGTGAAATTTCTTCGGATCTTTGATTCATCGATTGTAAAGATGATGCGAGCTGATAACTCACTGTATTTCAAACTGAATACAGTATCATTTTTATGTAATCTTGAGCCATGCATAAGCTATGTGTATCCGCGCCTGCATCAAACTGCAGAGGATGTGAGAGTAAAATTTGAAACTTTTGTCAACGTGCTACAGCAGAGCGATGTTGCGTGTGAAACATTAGTTGCGCGCAGCGCTGCTAAAATAATACGTGATAGCGAATATTACGACGAGGATTATCTTGTAGATTGCGAACTGGTAGCATGCGCCATCAATGATATTCTAGCCCATGCTCGTAGGAAAAAAAAATGTTAGATTGTATTCTTTTAATTTTATAATAAATTTCTTAAACCTATATTATTTCTCCATTTATTTACCCGTCTTTCTCCTCGCCACATAATTTTAAGATTTGCTGACGTCGCATAATTATATTACATTCTTCGCGCCGCCAAAATGATGTCATCGCACGCGGCTGCTCCAGAGGAGTCAAGTTACACACGATCGCGCGATACGCTGCGATGCTAAGATTTAAAATCATTTTGAAAATTTTTAGAACGAAAGCGATTGTACCGCTATGTAATGCTGTCTCTCTCTCGAATTTAGCTTTAAAAGTGATGCTCTCTCTTTCCCACCCTCCGAATTTAGATTTAAAGTAATGCTCTCTCTCTTTCCCTCCTCCGAATTTAGCTTTAAAGTAATGCTCTCTCTCTTTCCGTCCCGAAGACGTGGTTCGTAAAAGAAAAGAACATCGATCTTTCCCGACATCGTCCGAAACAATTTCGGATAAAAAATAAATTATTAAACAATTTCCGACGCATGTTGGTTTGGAAAAAATCCTGGGGGCCGGCCCCTCCCTGGGTTAGGTCTGAAAAAATTTTCGGGGTGGGCCAACGTCTGAAAAAGACTTTTCGGGGGTCATTCCCTCCCTTTGAAAAATTTCGAGGACGGTGGGTCAGGTCTCCGCGGCTGCTCGGCCCGGACTGATCCCCTCCGCGGTTGCGGCTTCCCCACTCCGCGGCTCGTGCGCGCGCAACCGCTCTTCCACTCCCCGCAGGCCCCGCGCCCATGTTTCTCTCCGCCGCGCTCCCCCGCGCGCCCTCACTTCCCCCCGCCCCCGCGCTCCCCTCAGAGGACCTGAGTTAGAATCCCCATAGCCTTACTACTGATAGGGTCTTCGACTCCGTAAATGATCTCATTAAACAACTTAAACGTACCTTTTCTCCCGCTAAGACATCGGACCATTACCGTGGGGAACTCGCAAATATCATAAAAGGAACCAACGAACACATACTAGAGTACATTTCTCGAGTCAAGGACCTCCGATTCGCCATTCTGGAAGAGGACAGGGAATATTATCGCGACTTTGCACGAGACCATCCCCAAAACCTCGAACGTCTGACTTTGGATTCATTTATTGACGGCCTCCCACCCTACTTAAGAATGCGATTGCAGCAACACCATTTTGAAACTTTAGACGAAGCATTTGATTTGGCCGTCCTCGTGGACAAAAAGATGGACAGGGACAGACTTAGATTTTCAGAACAAAAAACTCCTAAGGTGATCTGCCAACTGTGCAATAAGACAGGTCACGATGCTCGATCTTGCCGAAACAATCAAGTTTCCACACCCCAACCTTCCGAGAGACACCTCACAAATCGCTCAGCGGAACCAGGGTACCAAGCACCCAAACCTCTGCTCCCCTATTGGGACAAAAATCGTCCGCCTCCCCCAAAACCCACTGAAATACGAATTTGCAGTTATTGCAAAAATCCCGGACACTTGATCTCGGAATGTAGAAAACGCATGTTCCATCGCAATAACAGAGACCTTGGAGTCGCCCAGGCACAAGATTCGGGAAACGCCCCGCCCCCACGGACAACTACGGACGCGTACCGTGGAACGGGCCAACCGGGAGCGCGTCCAGTGACAATACAACCGGACCTAGGACTGCCGGAGCTAGAATTGCCACTGCGCGATTAAAACCAGTGGGCGAAGCCCCATCGGTAATAATTCACTCCCCAGACTTCGAGACGACGCCCGAACTAATGATCGATACCGGCTCCGAAGTAAACTTACTAAAAATCCAAGCCGTAAAACGAATCCAGGACATCGACCCAGAGAATCAAGTATTCCTTAGAGGCATCGCAGAGGACAACGTCGCCACCCTCGGGACCATCAAGATGGCCCTCTTAGGGAACGACGTCACATTTCATGTAGTCAAAGACGATTCCCCACCAAACCTCAAGGAATATTAGGGACGGAGTTCTTGAGAGAACAGAACGTCACCATAAATTACTCCAAGAACCAGTTAGATGTCCACGGAACCACCATTCCCTTCATAAATAAAAACCAAATTCTGCTACCCGCGAGATCGAAAAGCACTAGCTTCGTTCATGTACTCAACCCCGACAAGAAGGAGGGATATTTGCCGCGACTAGATTTAGGCGCAGGAATCCATGCTGGCAACGCGCTTGTCCGTAACCAGGACGGTAAAGCATATTTACAAATAATAAACTCAAACGAAATTGATATACCAATCACGATTCCGACCGTTGAACTGGAAGATTTTGACGAAGTAATTCCAGCACGCAAACCAAAAGAGACCAAAACACCAATAAGTACCACCCCTTTCCCCAACCTAACAAAAAACAAGCCCCTCTTATCAAAGGATCCGTCGATCCACTACCTCGAGGCACCCACAAAAGTGCACTCGGTCCCAATCCCCGCTTATCACGTTGAATCGCCCCTTCCCCCAAAACCCCACAAGTCTCTTGCGACGACATCGGAACCGAAAATAACGGAAAATTCCGAGGAAGCCCCTTCAAAAGTGGAAAAATTGCTCCAGTTAATCTCCACAAAACATATGAACTCAGAGGAAAGACTCCACGTTCAAGGAATCGTAGAAAGGTACCATGACCTATTCCACACACCAGAAGAGAAGTTGGGTCACACAAATGCCGTCCAACATGGAATCCAGACGACGGATCCAACACCGGTCAATACGAAACAATATCGCTTTCCCCCTGTACACAAAAAGGAAATCAATAAGCAAGTACAAAAACTGCTTGAAAATGAAATTATCAAACCGTCATTATCACCCTACAACTCGCCCATCTGGATTGTGTCTAAGAAACCAGGACCCGATGGAGAACCCCTGTGGCGGATGGTAATGGATTTTAGGGAACTCAACAAAAGGACGGTTCCTGACGCATATCCACTCCCAAATATTAACGAAATATTGGATCAGTTAGGAGGAGCCAAATACTTTTCTGTGTTCGACCTTGCTTCGGGCTTCCACCAGATACCCATGAAACCCGAAGATGCATCTAAGACGGCATTCTCCACACCACATGGACACTATGTAGTTTGTAAGGATGCCATTCGGACTCCGCAACGCACCGGCGACTTTCCAACGCCTGATGGACCACACACTTACTGGGCTCCAGGGCACGGAAATGTTCGTCTATTTAGACGATATCGTCCTCTATGCGAGCTCCCTCACGGAGCATTTGATTAAGTTTAAGAAACTCGCCCACCGCTTACGGGAAGCGAACCTCAAGCTCCAACCCTCAAAATGTAAATTCCTACACAAAGAAGTAGCGTATTTGGGCCACATAATTACCGAAGAAGGCGTGAAACCTGACCCACAGAAAATCCAAGCCGTTCAGAATTATCCTGCACCACGCACACCAAAAGGGATTAAGGAATTCCTTGGGCTGACCGGATATTACCGAAGGTTTATCCCCGAATTTTCAAAAACAGCTCAGCCACTAACCTCATTATTAAAAAATGACACTTTATTCAACTGGGGACCGCCCCAACAAATCGCCTTCGATCACTTAAAATCGGCGTTGCAGAAGGAACCTATCCTACAGTATCCAAACTTTGAACTGGAATTTCACGTCACCACAGACGCCTCCGACTATGCTATAGGCGGAATTTTAAGTCAGACTGTCGATGGAAAGGAATTACCAATCGCTTATGCCTCCCGCCTCTTAAATAAAGCAGAAGCAAACTATTCAACCATAGAAAAAGAATTGTTAGCAATCGTTTACTGTATCTGACACTTCAGACCTTACCTTTATGGAAGGAAGTTTATTTTATACACAGACCATCAACCCTTAATTTGGTTACACAAGGTAAAGGATCCAACGTCACGCCTTGTTAGGTGGCGATTAAAATTGGCGGAATACGAATACGAAATCCTTTACCAACCAGGGAAGAGCAATAAACTTGCTGACGCCTTATCTCGTAATCCCCCTACAGTAGAGGCATGCCCTATACGTCCATGAGAGGAAGCAGACGATGATTGGGAGGATCAACCACCACCTAAACGAGGCCCCGGGAGGCCCCGGGTCACCAAGGTACCAACCCATACCCGTCTAAGGGCAAAGCCTACAAGAATACAGCCTGATCGAAAGGCACGCAAAAAGAACAATACTGCAGAACCAATAAATAAAATGGATGAAGAGGAAAATCAGCAAGAAGAAGGGGAACCATCAGGCATCCCCTACCAGGCCATTTCGCCTCCGCGACCTTCAACACCTCAAACACAGGATGACCTCGATCCCGAGGTAGAATCCAACGCGTCATACGAGTCGTCTTCAGACTCTGAATCATCAGTAATTGACCTGGATGATCCTCTCGATACTGCATTCGAAGCAGATCCCGAGCGAGACATCAGGATAATGCCATCAACCAGTCGCGACCCTTTGTCCTTGCAAAAAGAAACGCTCGTCTTCTTTTTAAGTGCCGATGGAAAAGCTTGCGACGACGGTGCTAAACAGCTGCAAGAAATGGGCATCTTGACAGAAACAAGAGAGCTTACCTTGGGCAAGGCCGACGTAACTTATATTAGAGGACAAATTCTCATCGGGATAGTCATTAAAGAGACCCATGATACGCCTTTAACCATGACGACATGGAGAGAGGCTCTTTCCTCCCTTAAGGACGTGGTACGTGAACTCATAGTGCACTCAATTAGTATAGCTAAAACAGCTAACATCGATCAGTTAAACTGGCAAGAAATTATTATGGATGTCCTTGTGGTCCTCAATGACGAAGAAATCGATGTGACCATTTGTCTGCAGCTAGTCCGAATTCCCGAGGAATCGGAACGGCCAAATATAATCATGGAAAATCACGCCTCTGCATTAGCCGGACATAAAGGCGTAACAAAAACATACAACCGAATTCGGTATCACTATTTCTGGAAGGGTATGAAGAAAGCCGTGGAAGATTTCATTCGGAACTGCCCGGACTGCCAAAGGAAGAAACTCGTCCGCGTTAAAAGCCGGCAACCGATGATACTCACCGACACACCGGGACGCGCATTCGATAGAATTGCGTTAGATATAGTAGAGCCTCTGCCCACCACAAGAGAAAGCAACACCTACATATTAACCATGCAGGATTTACTAACAAAATATTTTATATGCGAACCCTTCAAACAATCCACGTCGATAAAGATTGCAGACGCATTCATAAGGAAATTCATTTGTCAATTCGGAGCTCCTAGAGCCATTCTCACTGACCAAGGAGCAAATTTTACAGGCAATTTCATGAAAGCAGTAGCGCGAAAATTTAAGATCCAACAATTCAGAACCACAGCCTTTCACCCACAGACTAACGGTTCTTTAGAGCGATCGCACCTTGTCTTAACTGAATATTTGAAAATGTTTATCGGTAGATATAGCGACTGGGACGAATGGACAGACTTGGCCGCGTTCTCGTATAACACCAGTGTCCACGAGGGCACTGGGTATACCCCGTACGAATTAGTTTTCGGGAAAATAGCTCGGGTACCGAGCCGAACTCCGATGCCCGAAGATTTCGAAAACGAAACATATAATCATTATCTCACGAAATTAAGTACGAGGATACAAGAATTGCAAACCGCTGCGGCAAAAAGATTAGACCAATCGAAACTTAGGTATAAAAAATACTATGATCGACATATAAACGAAGAGACCTTCAAACCCGGCGACTTAGTCTTCGTCCTCATAGAGCCGCGGAAAGGAAAATTTGGCGACCAGTACTCTGGGCCGCACCAAATACTAGAAGTAATCCCTTCACAGAATTTAAAAATATCATGGAAAGGCAAAACAAAGATAATTCATGCGAACAAAGCGCGTCTTGGTCGCGTGCGCGAGAGTCCCGGTTGACCGTAATACACCAAAGACAAAAAGGTTCAATCAGTTCTATTCCTAGATCACCAACGCCACAATAGTCGGTAGGACATGCCCTCCCAACAGGAGCAGAGACTTCCTCTCAGGAAGAGGCATAGAGGCGGAGGAAAATCCAGGAGGCTGTCCCACCTACGGTGGCTACGCAGGGATGCCACAAGGGCAGGAAGGAGCCTGTCACCCCTTCTCCCAAGGATAGTCTCCTCCGTCGTGGTCCGAGAGGCGACGTCGGCAACCAAGGTGGCCAGGATCGAGGACACTCCCCCTCCAACCCCGGTAGACTGGCGGAATTTCCAGGAGGCCACAACCCCGCGGCCCCCGCATAGTCCCCCCCCCCCCCATATGCATGGGTAGAGGGACATAGGAACTATCCACCCCCACCTCCTTATCAACCTCCTCCTCAACTTCCCGAAAACCCTTCCACTTCCACCATCCCCCCCTGGCCAGGAGTGGTGGAAATCCTGGATACGGGGTCAGCCACTAAAGTGTTCAACCACGAAGAGCTGACACCCGAATTCCTAAGGTGGTTCGATGACCTATGTCAGAATGGTCAAGACCTCACCTTCCTCCTGGACGGGGTTGACCCTTCCCTAGATTTTCCCTCCACTTCATCCCTGTAAATAGCTCCTAAACCTTCCTCCCGTTCCTTTCCTTGTAAATAATCCCTGTAAATAGTTCCTTACTTCCGTTTCTATTAAGTTCTGTTTATTTCATTCTTTATTTTTCTTTTCTTTCCTTCACAAAAAAAAAAAAATTATAGTTTTTTTTTGCACACAATTTTCATTTCTTTGATTCTTTTATTTTTGGTACAACCACACGAAGAAGAGAATGCTCAATCAAGTCCACCACCGCTCCTTAATGTTAAGAAATGCACGCATTTCTTCATATAGGGGGGGAGGTGTGACGTCCCACTATTTTTCGCGCGGTATTATACTAAAGTCTCCCTCATAAATCGCTCCACAACTCCATCAAAATTCCTCAACTCAAGTCTTACCCCTTTTCCCCAATCACTGATCACCTTGACGATGTACCTTAGCGGTCCCCATCTCCAGATGATCTAATTTCAAATCCCCTTCCCCTCTTCGGCCTTCGAGGCGCGAACTCCTTCCACGTTTAAACCTTAGACAAGTCCCTCACTAAAAACTCGCTCATCTCGAGACTATGTCTCACCCCCCCCCCCCCCCCTCCTTTTACAACAAACATATTCAAACCTCAACTTTTCAAACCCCAATCAAAACCCTCCAAACCCATCCAACGGGTGGAGTACCCCTTTTCAAAGTCCCGAAAGAGCCGCCGAAATACGCAAAACGACACATATTTTACGCATGAATCATCAATACGCGCCGATTACATAACACATATTTTTAGCATGAGTCATCACGCATACCGCAAATTGCCCGCATACCTGACATTCCATCGCTTTGTATAAATACCAGCGCCGGATGGACCACTGACAGTCAGTCACAGTCAGTCACAGTCAGTCAGTTAGTTCGGGAACATCCGTTACGCCAGACTCTCTATTATAAAAGTACATTGTATTAAACTTCGCTTCAGTGCAACGTCCCCAATAGGGTTACCAAACCTTCTACATCACTGTAAGCATTTATCAATTTATCTTGTTGTAAAACACTAACGCTATCGTCTTCTATTATTTTCATTTACTTATGCTTATCTATACTTATATCATTTGATTTTGCTCACGCTTATTGCTTATGTTATTTCCTTATGCTTATGCTATTTGCTTTATATTCTTTGCTCACGCTTATTGCATTTATATCATTTAGCTTCTTACTCTTATTGCTTTATATTGTATTCTTTCGCTTAAGTTATTTGCTTATATTATCTTCTCTTCTTACGCTTATCGCTTTAAATCGTTTCATTGCTTATATTACCGCCTAATTATATTATTGCCTAAGCTTATTGCCTTATGTTAACCTGTTTATAACCAACTCTAACACTTCCTATGTTTATCTTATCTTATGCGTAATATTATTATCATTGATCATCGTTATATAAATGTCTTGTGCTAATGCTTAATGTCCAACGCATTGTTATAATACGTTTACCGCCATTGCTTCAGTAGTGCATGGCTTATTCACACGCGTTCCAATAAATAACGCTTTTGTTTTACCCGACATTTGAATTCTTGTAATTATCCTTCGAATACCTAGAATCGTTACGAGCCATAGCAACAGCTGATCTCTCTTCGCGAACACCGGGAGTTCTTATCTGTGTTTACAAGCTTACTTTCGCTTAGGGTCTCGCATGCCCAATGCTACACCTATTGAAAAGAACTACGACGCGTGTCTTTTTATTGCAATGCAGTAGTTAAGCCAATTATAGAGCCATAAATACAAACCACAAGAGTTCTAACGGGTGTCACTCTGGTGAGCGATAACTCCCTAACCTTCCCTGGTCGATTTATGCTGCGAAGCTGGCCTTCGTGCTGAACGCCTAAACTCCCCAGAGCTGCGAAGCTGGCCTTCGTGCCTGAATACCATCCACCCCTCAGAGCTGCGAAGCTGGCCTTCGTGTCTGAGCTCCTAAACTCCCCAGAGCTGCGAAGCTGGCCTTCGTGCCTGAATACCATCCACCCCTCAGAGCTGCGAAGCTGGCCTTCGTGCCTGAGCTCCTAAACACCCCTCAGAGCTGCGAAGCTGGCCTTCGTGTCTGAACTCCTTTCACCCCTCAGAGCTGCGAAGCTGGCCTTCGCGCCTGAGCTCCTAAACTCTCCAGAGCTGCGAAGCTGGCCTTCGTGCTCAACCTCCCAATATTCCCCAACCTTGTCACAGCCCTAACTTCCGCCACCCAGGACGTGACAATAATTCAAATTTATTATTATATCAGAAAGGTTTCTATAAAAATTAGAAATTATTAGATTTAAATAATTAGGATAAAAGGACAGCTATCTGGTTCTTTTGTGCTTGTATTTATTTATTTATTTAAACGGAAGCCTTTTTGATAAATACACTGAGCAGTGAAGCGCAAATTAGAGACAGAATTATACAAGCAAAAAGCACGTAAAGGTATAAACACAAAACCAAAATAAAGAAAATAGCAGCTAGTGACAAAATTGATTAAAAACTCTAGATCTGAATCTATGAAATGAGCAGTCCCAGAAACCGAATAGTTTATATACAGTGTTCAAATTCATACCCATATGATTAATGGGATTGTATTTCCTCATTAAAGGGATACTCTAGTGTATCTTCTGGAATTTATTTAACAAAAACTATAAGTTTATACTATCTGGCGTTTTGCCTGCATATTATGGTATGTTTGAAGTACTCAGATTTTTTTAACCTTTTCATCGCACATACAGAACAAAAACAGCTAAATTTATCAGCAAAAATCGAACATTTTTTAGAATGCTGTCATCCTGCAAATTTTTATTGCTAGGGGGCCCTGTGGTTCTAACCATAACGACAAACATAATAAGGAAAATAAACCTTAGTTTTTCCATTTTCGATGACTAGAACAGTTCCCACACCAACGCCCGTCGGAGAAATTTTTTTTGAAGAAGTTTGCGTTACCGACTACATCTATGTATATGTGCGATAAAAAAGTTCGATAAAATTCTGAGTATTACTTCAAACATACCATAATATTCCAGGAAAACGCCAGATAGTATAAACTTATAGTTTTTGTTAAACAAATTCCCAAAGTGGCTTTGAAAAACGTGCAGTTACACTAGAGTACCCGCTTAATGTGCGATGATGTTCAATATAAAGAAATAAGTAGTGCCTAAGTGTTCTAGGAGGAATATATCATCTAAAAAATTGTAAAATTTGAGGACACTTAATCACGTCATTAATAATCTTCTAACTAAAAAATAAATCCACCAGGAATTTACGTCTTTCAAGTGTTGATAATCGTAGTTGGCAAAGAAGAGGCGTATAATTATGAGTACCTATGGGCTGAAATGGATGAAGGAGCACCAAGTTTGTAAGCAATAAAACGGAGAAATTTATGCTACACGCGGTTAATTAAAGAGGGAAGGTTTTTAAAATACGGATTCCAAATCATAGAACCACATTCAAGATGTGGTCTATCCAGCGCTACATAGAAAAGCTTGATATGCAGATGCAATATTGATGTTTAGTATACCTTTCAGTACCCCTGTTGCTTGCAGCTATTATTCTGGAGGTTATTTGGTCGCGTCTAGCCTTATGTTCACTCTGCGTTAGGCTTGAATAGATTAAAATAAAATACCTTGCATGAATTATTATATATTATTATTTCTAAAAGTAAGAACAGTCTACAATAATAATTGTGAAAATTATTGAAATGTAAAGTGACTTGCAACAGTAGTGGTAGTGAAAGATACACTAAACACCAAACCGTATTAGAAAAAAATACAGTTAGCTAGACACTTTGGCTAGAGGACATGCAATCTCGGCGGAGCCGTGCTTATCTATGAGATTTCATTTGCAAAAATGCACAGCTCTTTGGGTACATTTTATTGTCACCCGATTGAGTCTATCTTTTACGTGCATTATTTTTCTGTGGATTGGGATCATTCCAGGGAGTGAGATGAAAAAAATTCGGAGGTTAAAAAATAAGGACCTCTCTAGTATAGACAGAAACAGGTGGAGAAAGGGAGAAAACTGTGGACAAGGAACGCACTCAAGTTTCACAAGAGTTGCACAGAAGCACAGTGGAACTTGATTCGCGCTTAAACTTCAGCCGACGATTAATATTTGCAGACAATGGGCACCGCATATTTCTGCCGCACTTCTTGGCCCTCTACCACCTTTAGTCGTCTCCCCCTTAGTCTCGAAACGTTTTGGTATGCGAAGATACATGCGCGAACTATCTGCGTGTGTGTCCATGTTCATACATACGATTTCCTGACAGTGGAGGCTGTGTAATATCTACCGCCACTCTGTCCATGTGTGTGTCACGGTACGTCTGTTGCTTAACGTACGATGCAAGTTTCCTTTGTCCCGTGGAACTCCGCAAGTAATTCGCTTTTCTTCTCCCACAGCCCCTCCTTTCCATACAGCAAGGGTGTCTTTATAGACAACTGTTGACGACTGGAATCGTGAATATCCCCCGCAGAATCGCCGCTAAAAGCATGGCTACCCTGTCTTATCAATCTAATTTCTTAAGACTAAAGGTCTATTTATATTTAGGGGAGAGTAGGGTAAAAGTCGTCGCCCACTAGTCCGAAGCGCCGCACAGTGGGGTAGGAGACCCTAAAAGTCGGCGAAAAATCGAAATACAAAAGAATCTTTACACATCTAATTTTTTATCCCTGGTATAGTTGATATATGTGCACACAATAAAACGTATAACCACAGCCTACTACACTCTTCCTCCCTTACCCGAGTCGGTAAAAACAGTTAGCTGCAGGAACTCCATTACATGTTTATTCCAAGCGATTTATCAAACGAGTTTGTGTAGCTATTTTTTGTGTTTTCTGTGTTTTAAATTTCTGTTTCGCGATGAAGATGTCAATTTCAGGTGTTTATTTAATTACTTTTTGTTGTTATACATTTGTGGCAAGCAATAATACCTTCATAAAGTTTAATTAAAAATTGCCTCGTATAACCTTAATTACCATAGCTGATCTACAAACACAATTACAAATTTAGTTAACTTCCAAGTCCGACCAAGCATTGTTGTTTGCACAGTTATCATCTCTGATTATCAAATAACTGAGATTAACTTTCACATTTTGCTCGTTTTTGCTCCAATCCCTAAAATTTCAATTTATTCAAAAAGGTTCCCAGTTCATGAAAATAATTTCTTTTTGTAAACACTGTTAATTGCAATATTTATATCTGTTGTTATTTTCAGATGTGAATCCTAATAATATTGCTGTAACGAGACAAGAACTTTTTAATATCTTAAAAAATTTCCCAAATCGAAAAGTAGATGATCAATTGAAATTAGAAAGCGGATAAAATGTGATGAGGGTTTAGTATTTTTATACCATAAGATAACTCATTTTAAATCACAATTTGAAACTAAATGGACGCAAGCAAACAGAATTGAGGATAGATTTTTAAAAATCAATAAGGATTGGTTGAACAGTTCGGTGTGTTTTAAACTTCATAAATCAAAGCAGCGAGGTCACCCAATAGTTACTTTCGAAAAAAGCTCTGAGAGAAGCAAGCGACAAAAACTGAAAGCTTACGACAGTCATCCCTTGTGGAACTATCGTACGCGACACAAATGAAGCTAAGAGCATCCGGCAAAATAGAGACATTAAAACTTGTACATGAAGTAACAACTTCTACTCCAACACCAACAAACAAATACAGAAAAGCTTATAAAAAATTTAAAAAAGGAACAGTCCCAAAAAATCTCTTGTGAAGATACCCTAGCTCTATTGGTGGATGCTAAATTATTTAGACATCAATATAATCTTATCAGAATGAGTGATCCTGAAAGATTTCCAAGCTATACACTTTTGCAGTCAGAAAAGAAGAAGTGCTATCCAAACAGCGAGAGTATAACGATAACTTCAACCTCAGCAGATGTTAAGTTACAAGCTTTACTCGACTATACGGTGGAACGTCTCTTGGCTGTTCAAGAAACTGTTCAAAATATATTAGAAGATAAGGATTTAGAAAACCTTTGTTTAGTGACAAAGTGGGGGTTCAATGAAAGTTCAGGACACAGTTCCTACAAACAAGCGTTTCATGGATCTGAAGCCAGTGATTCTGCAGTGTTTATAACGTCCATGGTACCTGTACGCCTTGTGTAAAGAGATCCGGATCGCAAGAACAGCAAAGTAATTTGGCAAAACCCACGTCCATCTTCTACGAGGTACTGCAGTCCGTTAAAAATACAATTTTTAAAAGAAACGACGCAAGTTACCCTTGATGGAAAATGTAGGGTAGACCTAGAGATCGAAAACCTTAACAATAGTTCTTTGACCCTTAAAAGTAGATCGTATTCTGTTAATCATAGATTAATTTTTGCGATGATTGACGGTAAAATGTGTAACGCTTTTACTGAAACATCATCTACGCAAAAATGTTATATTTGTGGCGCAACATCAAACAAATTCAATTCCATTGACCAAATGATACCTAAATAGAGAAATAAAGACGGAAAATTTACAATTCGGTATATCGGTATTACATGGTTGGATTCGTTTCTTCGAACGTATCCTACACTTAGCGTACAAGCTCCCACTAAAAATGGCAACCTCAAGGGAGGAATAAAGAAATAGTCTCGGGAACTAAACGTAGAATCCAAAAGTTGTTCAGAGAAAAATCTAGGCTAATCATTGCCAAACCTAAACGCGAGTTTGGTAATTCTAATGATGGAAATACAGCCAAGCGTTTCTTTGCCAACGCAGACCTGTCTGCAGAAACACTGAACAAATATTGATGTAGATTTGGTTAAAAAAATGCATATAGTATTAGTTGTAGTATCATGTGGTCACGAAATTGATGTAGAAAAGTTCCGACAATTTTCATTAGATACAGCTAGACTTCTTGTACAAAAATATCCATGGTACTGTATGCCTCCCACTGTCCATAAATTTCTCATTCACGGTCCTGAAATAATATCGACTGCTTTATTGCCGATTGGTCAATTGACAGAAGAAGCGCGCAAGAAAGATTTAAAAAATTTCGTGAACATTATTCTCGAAAATGCAGCCGCGAAAAATACAATCAGGATATTTTAACCACTTTTTATTAAGTTCAGATCCCGTAATAACCAGCAAGAGACGATTACCCCCAAAAAATCGTCGATCTCTGTCCAAAGAAGCATTAAACTTATTATTGCCTCCAGTTATAAGTCGTGATGATCATACTACATCGTTGCAATCTGATAATGAATATGATGGTAGTGATGCTAGTTCACACGATCATTAACATGATGACTGCATTGCAGTATCATAAAAAATAAAAAGGTGTTGCACTTATCGTACAAGTATAACTGTTTCATAGATTGTGTTATTGAATATGTAGAAAAATGTAATAAATAAGGATAAAAGAGGAATCTTTTGTTTTATTTACTGTGAAATAATCGTTTTTGATTAAGATATTTAATTAACACAAGTTTCCACGACGGCAGTGGTGTTACTTTTTTTAAATGGAACCATATATTATTTTAATACATAAATCGATCCATCTTGATATTCCCTGATATTTTGTTTTTTGCCATTTTGACTTGAAATTCGTACTCAACGACCTCGAGAACTCTACAATACCAAGTTTAGACCAAATCTAATATTTTTTTGGTATACGCGTCCGCCATATTGGATCCGCCATTTGGTTTTTTGCCATTTTGACTTCAGATTCGTAATCAGCGACCGCGAAAACTTTAGTATCCCCCTTTTTGCAAGTATAAAAAATTACCTTCATATTTTTACCATGCTTCTGGGATTTCAATCCACTGTGCGCCGCGAAGCGAAGCTCGGCGACCACGCATCGCTCATATGACAGAAAGCAGCGACCACGCATCGCCTATATGACAGAACAACGCCGACGAACATTTCGCTTTGATCGCCGCGCTTCGCTTCGGCGAAATGGGCGACTGCCTTAAAGCGGAACGGGTGGGTAAAACGGAACATCAATGTTTCTCCTAGATAAGAGCTGCGAATGATTTGGTATCACGTGACATAGGACCAAATGGTCCTCACAACATTTCGTGATAGACCATAGACCCGTGCACACGTTACTTTTCGGTTAACAGTGTTGGAAAAATTTCCGGTACCGAAGTTTCGATATTGTGTTGTAGTTTGGACCACTTTTCGTCACTTGGATTTCGAAAATTTATAACGCTAAGAACATCGTTCGAATCTATAGTCCGTACGCTATATTTTGACGTGTTACCCAGGTCTGTACTTCATGCTGAAGTGTAAATATTAAATGTTTACTAAATTACCGCATGGGGACAAAGCGGAACATAGGGTGGGGTAAAACGGAACACTTATTTAACCCACTTCCACCAACTCAATTGTCTTGAAACCTTGCAGGCGTACGTAGATATGATGGCAATACAAAATTATGAAAAAAAAAACGGAATGGGGAAAAATTACCCAGTCATTAATAAATATAACCCATAACCACAAATTTAAACGACTTAAAATCAGCCTATATCCACAAATCAAATCAATTCAATCGTCATGAAATCAGCATATACCTAACCACAAATTAAAACTTGGACACTAAAAAGTAGATAATAAAAAAATATACAAAAAAAATTTTAAATTAGGTAAATGATTTTATTTAAAACTAGCATGCCCCGTGTCGGCTTCGCCCGAGTTATTAGCGTGACTGATTCGTGTTTATTAAAATTAATATCTTTTAACGAAATTAAGTATTTTGAAAAAAGCTTAGTTTTCTTATAATATTTCGGGAAAAATAACATTCATGGTAAAATGTTTTTCTGACATTAGTGTTGCATATATCGAGCTCGGGCAGATTATATTGACAAATTTGATCACACGCGAGACATAGTAACATCCCAAGAGGGTACGGATAAATCCACAAAAGTAATTTGTAACCCGACGATCATTCTGACATATATATCCGCGGTAATCCAGTTCTCTCGCGAGAAAGCGCGCGAAAAGCTTCGCCACCTGGTGGTGACATGACGGCAGTGATGCCAGAATCGTGGGACGCGGGACCAAACGCTTACCCCCACTATGACCTACCGTCGTCTCCCACTATGGCCTACCGTCATCCCCCACTTTCTTTCCACCGCACTGCACACAAGCATATCCCTACCCCTGTCCGTGTGCTCAGCAGCCCAACAGGCAGCTCACACGGACAGGAGTAAAAATATGCTTGTGTGCAGTGCGGTGGAAAGAAAATGGGGGACGACGGTAGGCCATAGTGGGAGACAACGGTAGGTTATAGTAGGGGTAAGCGTTTGGTTCCGCGTCCCACGATTCTGGCATCACTGCATCGCAGTGCTGCTACGGGCGAGACGTCGCGCGGACCGAATATGCGCATGCGCGTGCGAAGTAGACTGTCGTATACACGGGTCACGTGGTTTGCAAAGCAGCTGCATAGCCTATGTCCGTTCTTGTTGTTCAAGGATGCGGTAGTTAAAATTTCGTAATTATTGGTTCAGTACTTTTTGTGATTTCTGTGTACATACAAACAAACGCTGTAGCTTTATTATAATAGTAAGATGTACTAAAAACTATAAAATTCTCCATGTACGTGTTGATATTCATTATTCATGTAAGAGTTCATATGTATTTGATTATTTTCAGTAATTTTTATGTTACCTGGTAAAATATTTTTACTTATGTGTATAATATATATTTTTGTTATATTTTATCTGTAATAGTTATACCTAAAACATATATTTATAGTTTTTTACATAAATGAATACATTTTAAATCATAAAAATAAAGATTTTATACGTTTACATCGCCTTCAAGTGGGTGTTCCGCTTTACCTTACCACTTGAGCGAGGTGAAGATTTCAATACCTCCGGTAAATCTCATTTTCCTTTGTTGCCAAATATTTTTCTTAACAAAGTCTTTGATCTTCTTATAGTCTAAGGTCCACTTAAGACTCTTGTTGAAGTCCCGTGTCCTTTTTCCTCCCGATTTTGTGTTATCACCCTCTAAAGTTAAGCGTTCCATTTTGCCCTACTCTCCCCTAAATTGTAATGAGTCCGTGCTTTGCCCGCGGCGAGTCCATGAAAATATTCTGGTATGCATTTCAAATGAAACAGTGTATATTACGGCTGTTTCACGATTGACACTTGAATAAGTTTCGTCTAAAGAAGACGTTCCACATTCGGTAGTCGCGGAATGACGAATATTCGCCTCTTTACAAAGTATGTAGGTACTTGTGAAACTATTTGCCGAATGACAAGCACATTTCTACACACGTATCTACCTACGCTATTTGTCGAAATTCTGTATGGAGTATTTAGTTGTTGGAAACGACGAATGGTGGTGGAAACATGGATGCCGATGTGGACAATAATCGAAGAGGCCTTGTAGAAAACACAGTAAGTGTCCAAATGAAAAAAAAATTTTTATCGGAATATGTTCAACGTGCCAAAGGTGATACTACCTATACTATAGAATTTTAATGCAATTTTCCTTTGTAAATA
Source organism: Andrena hattorfiana (assembly GCA_944738655.2). Lineage (NCBI taxonomy): Eukaryota > Metazoa > Arthropoda > Insecta > Hymenoptera > Andrenidae > Andrena > Andrena hattorfiana. The sequence goes on from OX122895.1 coordinate 11,113,295, forward strand.
AGTTACCAATTGTGTTAAAAGGTAGTACCCCTAGTAGCATTTCTGGTTGGCCAACGGTAGCCAACAGTTGGGAATTAGTTGGGATATAGTTAGTGTTTTTGCCTACAAATTCCCAACATAGAGCCTACGGCAAAAAAGTTACGACAGTGTACCAACGAATATTCAATGTTGGACCTACAATTATTATGGTTGGTTAATTAACAAAAAGTTACAACAGTGTGCCTACGAATATTCAATGTTGGGCCTACAATTACTATGGTTGGTTAATTAACAAAAATTTACAACGGTGATTAAATGTCGTCTTATAAGTGTCAGAAAATTTGCTACATTCAAAAACCTGTTATTATATTCCAAGTTGTGATTTATCTTTTCTTATTTATAAATACGTAATGAGGACGTCTGTCTTGAGGCGAATGTGAAATTTTAAGGAATGAATTTGAAGGTCGAATGATATTTTGTAGAATATTTCGCGTCACTGCACAGTTTTTATAAACAATTGATACTAGGTATGTAACTAGAAATTAGAAGTGTCTACAAGGAAATGTGTTGGTTAAGTGCGAACAGCGATTGCTTTGTAAGCGGAAAGTTTGGGTTCGATTCTCCTCATCCGCGATTTTTTTTTCCTAAACCAGGCCTGAAAAAGACGTGTTTTCAACGTCTTTTGAAGTTCTTTAAGACACCTTCTGGACGTCTTTAAGACGTCTTTTGAAAAGAATATAAATAATAGGGCAACGGTAGTAAAGCCTACCTTGGCCATCTGTTGTTGGCCCAACCTGAAAAAAAAGTGCCAAATCTAACTGTTGGCCAAATAATATTATGTGCGTGGCCCAACTGTATGCCAACAACAAATGCTACTAGGGACCGTTGGCACGTCCAAGGCCACTGCTGTAGAAAACAATGTAAGAGCCAATTGAACGATAGATAAACAGGATTGGCACTTACAGTACTTGCAAATTTAAGTGAATGGTAATATATTCAGTTTTTCCTACAACTCAGAGGTGGCACAATGGCACATACAGTGTTTACTATAATTTAAATTCACTTTTTCATGAATTTGGAATATATTAATGCAAAAAATTGAAAATTTATGATGCATTTAGGTTATTGTATACTTAAGGGGGTAGACACGGGTAATGCAGAGCGCTGTATACCGACACAATCTGGCCCGAAACATGGGTTTGGGAAATTACGTTGTTTGTCCTTATATGAGCAGATTTTGGGCTGGGTGAGGTCTCATTCGAAAGAGGAAGGTTCAGTGCAGCGCGCTCTGGTCATGGTTCGACGAGATTGTGTTGATATCTAATAATACGAGTGTTCAAAGTAGAGCAAAAATCGACAAAATACACCCGCAAGAATCTAATTATTTTTAGGTCACCAAAAGAGTTTTGTGGCTTCAACGATGACCAGAGCGCGCTGCACTGAACCTTCCTCTTTTGAATGAGACCTCACCCAGCCCAAAATCTGCTCATATAAGGACAAACAACGTAATTTCGTGACTTCATTCCCAAATACGAGTTCCGCCATATTGGCGATAATACAGAGTAAGTCACGTGACAAATTTAGTTCAGCTAGTGGATACAAGATGGCGCCTACTCGGGAGGACTGCCAACGCGGAATCATAGCAAAACTGAAGCGTTAGCTGGAATACATGTGCCACAGTAAAAGCGTGATGCAGTCGATGTATGCATTTTCGTACGATTGTAGGTTAGGTTATATGCATTTTAGGCATACCAGGAGCTGCTAGGAACTGTATACATATAAATTAACGCTTTTACCGTGACACATACATCACTTGAAATCGCCGTCGAATTTATGTTATAATTATATGGCCACATTATTTAAAATAAAAAAAGAGAGACTGGAACTTTTTTGCAAATACTGGAAGTAGTGATTTACTGCTATCATATTTTCAGAATGTGGTGAAGTTACAGCAATTATTTGAAATTATTGCTCTTATTATTGTTTTTTTTTATTCTTTTGACTATTATCATAAAACATGTAATAAGGAACATGTAATAAGGAACATGTAATAAGGAAAAGTCTACAAATCAGTGAACAGTTGATTCCCTGATTTTCTTGTAATTCTTTACGGCCCTATCTCCTATAGTCCTCAGTCAATATTTAAAGTACAGACTGGATTAAGAAAAATAAAAAATAAGACAATTTAAAACAGCAGATGTGACTTACAATAGTGACGACTGATAAATGAAGATGATAAAGGTTAAATTTACAACAGCATATAATGAAATATATTTATTAATTATTAATATAAAAATAATTATTAATTCCGCGGCCCCTCCCGCCTATCCCTCCTCTTCCACCTCTTCCTCCTCTCCCTCCTCTTCTTCCTCTTCCTCCTCTTCCGCACTTCATCTCCCGCAACTGTTTTTTCATCTCGCTGTTCTGTAATATGAAAAATAAACATAAATCTTATGGATTATGCAATAATGTCTAGAAGTTTTCACATTTTCGTGAGAATGTAAGAAATTATAAAAAGATCGTTTTGCGTGAGATCGCCTACGTATCTACATACCTCCTTCTTGAAGCGCAATGCCAGTTGCCTATACGCAATGGCCATATCCCGGCAACTCCGCCCCGACGATGGAGTTCGGTCGCTGCTAGAACTTCTAGACGGACTCCGTCGTCGGGACGGAGTCTGCCGGCTGCTGGGTCTTCGGTACGATGTTTGTCTGCTGCGCGGACTCCGTCTTCGCGACGGAGTCCGGCTACTTGTTCGACTCCGTCTTGAGGACGGAGGGTGTTTGCCGCTTGGACTCCCCGCAGACGGAGTCGCTTCCTTTTCTCCCTTCTGATTGTTTTCTTTTCCAGACATCTAAAAAAAGAGTCGAAGAAACAGTGAAACTATTGAACTTAATTAAAATGAATTTGAAAGTGCAGTAGAAGAGCCAGAGTTTGGCCAAAATGTAATCTAATTACAAATTAAAAATTACGATTAAAATGTAATTGTGTGATTGATTACACATTATTTTCTGTAATCGTTAATTTAGGTAGATGATCACAATTTTGTCAACTATCTAAATTAAGGATTGCAGAAAATAATGTGTAATCAATCGCACAATTACATTTTAATCGTAATGTATGATTTGTAATTAGATTACATTTTGCCAAACTCTGAGAAGAGTACACGTTTATCAAGTTGGTACATTTGGGTACAATAGAGGCTTCCTTTAGCCAAGATTTAGCGGATGAGGAGAATCTTCAGATTTCTAAATGCTGGAATTTCAAAGTTCGAAAGCTTTGAAATTCAAAGATTTCCAAAATTTGTAATTGTCAGGTTATCAAGTTCCAAAATATCTGTATTTTTAAATGTCTAACATTTATAATTTTAAAATTTCCGATTTTTCCACTTCTGATGTTTAGAAACTGTTTAATTTTCATCACTTGTCTTCAGTTTCAACTAAAAGAAGCCTATATTGCACCCGAATGTATATACTTGTTTTAGACATTTCGCGGGTAAATTATAACATAACTTTCTTATTCTACGTGAGAATGAATACACGAATCACTGAGCGTGAAGCTGCGTGTCGACATTGCGAGAATGCCGCGCGAGACACGTTTCGCCAAGTGGAGAGTCTGGAGACTACCTCGATCATGATCACTTTGCGAGGCTGCTGCGCGAGGCACGCTTCGCGAAATGAAGAGTCTGCATATTACCTCGATCATGATCACTTTGCGAGGCAAGTTCATGCGACGGTCTCGCGCTACCTCCAGCATGATATTTGCGTCGCCCGAGCAAGCGATTTTTGATCTTGGGGCCGCGAGGCACCTTTGAGCAAGTCGAAAAATCGACGGCTAATGCCCCGTAAAGTAATAATGGTCGAGGTAGTCTTCAGACTCTCCACTCCGCGAGGTGTGCCACGCGAGGCAGCCTCGCAATGGCGATACGCAGCTTGAGAAACTTTGCACAAAAAATTACAACAATACTATGACGGTAATGAAACTTTACCCGGAATATGTCTAAATACAGTCTTGGGTTGGATGTGAAATGTTGAAGTATGTCAATTATTATGAAAGTGGCGTCGGTCGAAATTGAAAAAAAAAAGAAATTGAACTTTACGTTTATTATGTATCATGTTGATATAATACGTAAAAAAAGAAGTGAAATGTAATAAACGAAAAATTTGTACTTGGACCACTTTCATAATAATCGGCATATACATATAGTGAAAAAGACAGGGGTAGTAAGCGTGAAGGTACTTACGATCTTTACTGTTCGGCAGGCACGCGTATTTCTGACGATCGAGCCTTTGCTAGCCTCAGCGTTGCCAGAAAACAATCGCCGGTGCGGCTCACGCACACATTACCACCACTCCTGTAGGTGATCCTACTACACAACTTGCGAATTCTTTCCTGAAACCGCTGGACAGGGCCCAAACTGTCTTTCTCACTCACTCAATATTTTATATTTCACTTGCACCAAGGACCGAGCGACACGTCTCGGCCCGCGTAAAGGTTCAAGTAAGTATATACAGAGGATAATCAAAAATCCTTTCCTGTGCACATGTCTGCACCAAAAATAATTCCCGAAAGTACATACTCTATGTAAATGTATCAGCACACACCAATCCTAATGAGAAAGAGAGGAACAGAACATATTCGATGTTATGCGCACCGCGACGCATGTCATTACTTTACCCCTCATGCCCCACTTATTCTTTTCCAATTCGCATGTTCATCATTATGTAATTAATTAATAATGCGATGTGTTTGGACTCATTTTCACATGAAAAATGTCAGCAGCACGTTCCTGCAACTTTCGTGCCGATGAGACGAAATGTAGAAATTTTAAATGTCGTCATATATATTATACAAACTATATGCGTTTTGTTAGTATAAAACGTTCAAACTACATATACCTGTTTCGTTAGATATGCTTCCTTTATAATGCAGTTGTGATTCTTTCAATCGTTGTAGTTTTCAATGGATAAAAAATGTCATTCAAATTTTATTTCTCAAATGTGGAAGATAATGTTTAAAATTAGCAACAATCATCGATGCTTTGCGATTCGATGTTGAGCATATGTAGTCACTTGTTGAATACGAAATATGTACACATTGCTTCTTCTTTTGTGGATTTTTGACCGCAATATGTACGTCCATATGGGTATCTTTAACGAAATTGTCTCATTGAAAAGTCCAGTCTTCAGGTGAGGTGAAACGGCGAGTCGGCTCGGCTTGCCCAGGCTCGGCTTGCCCAGGCTCGGCGAGCCGGCTTGGCGAGCGCGAGTCGGCCGCTTACAATGTAACCCCGATTGTTAGAATGCGTCACTATAAGCTATACAGGGTGTCCCAAAAATGTCGGAGTTCCTTGGAAGGGGTAACTCAGGGGGTGATTTGAAACAACTTTTTCCTTAGCGAAAATATTGTCCGAAGCTTCGTTAAGGAGATATTAACAAAAAACCCCGACCAATCAGAGCGCGCGCCTTCCGTCCGAGCTCCCGCGGTAGCGTTGGCTACGCGGTAGGCGACTGCGCTTGTACTACGAACGTACGAACAAGCAAGTCGGCATGCATCGAAGGAAACTGCGTTACACATTTTTTTTTGAAAGCAGAATCTTAAATAAGAATTATTTGAAGTGAGAGGACAAGAAGTACGTAAATTTCGTTTTTAAATAAGGCATAAACGAAAAGGTAATGTAGCAGAAAATGTACGACATGTGATCGTAATTCGTTATTGAGGTAAAGAATAACGGCCAACACAACTACATTTAAACAATAATATTAGGTGTACGAATAATTTCTTTGCGACTGGATTTACATAATCAGTACAAAGCTACTGAATTTCTATCGCGGTGGTATTCATAAGCTGCCAGAAAAATGGCAAAAGGTAATTAACAATAATGGAAATTATTTCGATGATTGAGTTGTTTTCATATTTTTTAAATCGAACTGTTATTGTACCCTAAAATCGGAAAGAATTTATTTCTACACCTAATGATCACCAATAAATTAAATAAAACTCACCCATTCGGACATTCCTTTCCTTCCTATTCGGAAACCTGTGTCACTGGGTCACTGTACCGATCCTGGTCATCGGTGGACGAAAAGATTTATGGTAGGGTAGCGCCCAGTGCTCAGCTGATCGCAGGTATTCGCAGGACACCACCCGAAGGTAAGGGTCGCAACGTCAAGTGCGTCCGGGTTAATGTACCGAATATTCACTTCACCGCACTGATACTAACACTGATCATTTCATTTATTTTTCACGGAACGTGTTGTTCCTACGTTATAAAAATTGGTGGCCCCGAAAGGGGCCGATTACTGTTAATTGAGCAGTTGCTCGATGTGGCCACCCTCAGCGTCTATGCACGCCTCCGCACGTATAACCAGCTGCCTTTGGACGGCTCGCAACGTTTGTGGCGTTATGTTTGCGACCGCAGCATGAATGCGCACGACTATGTCTTCCAGTGAATCCACTGGCTGACGGTACACCTCATCCTGAAATGATTGTTGTACAACAAATACAAAACGTAAGTAAAAAAAGAATACCTATAAAAAATTAAGAGCACTAATGAAATTACCTTCAGGTAGCCCCAGAAGAAAAAATCCAGCGGGGTCATATCCGGTGACCGTGGGGGCCACGCAACAGGACCGTCGCGGCCGATCCACCTGTCCTGGAAGGTTTCATTAAGGTAGTCGCGGGCAATTGTGGCGTAGTGAGGTCCAGCCCCGTCTTGTTGATAAACCATGTTCTGTCGGACCTCATTTGGAATATGGGCCATAAGACCCGGCAGAACATGCTCTAAAAAGACTTTATACGCTGGACCGTCCATCCTGTCTGGCAGCATGTACGGCCCAACGATAAATTCGCCACAAATGCCCGCCCATACATTAATTGACCAACGGACTTGTGCTGCGCGTGTCCGAAGCGCTAGCGGATTCTCGTCGCTCCACACATGCCGATTGCGGGAATTGAAGCAGCCTTCCCTCTTGAAGATTGCTTCGTCCGTCCACAATATGTATTTGCAGAACGACGGATTCCGCTGCACTTCTCCCAACAGCCACACTGAATACTCAACCCGCTGGTCGGCATCTTCGGGGTGCAAATGTTGCACCCGTACATAGCGGTACGGGTGCAACATGTTTTCCCTCAGAGTTCGGTGTACCGTCATTCTGCTGGCACTAGAAGAAAATGCAGAAACATCCATTATTAGATAACATTTGTTTCCCTTAATTAATAATTGCTGCAGTTATCTTGTACTGTGACTTACTCTAGGCGGCGGCTCAAGTCGCGCACGCTGACGGTCGGGTCCTCGTCGATGGCTTCCAGGACGTTCTCTTGTACCGCAAGGTTCCGCGCGGCTCGGGGTCTACCCACGTCGCTGCCTCGCGGCATCATCGACCCCGTCGAGTATAATCTAGACGCCAAACGTCTAATCGTTCCCTCGCTCGGGGTTTCGATGCGCGGGTACTCCAGTGCCAACGCTCGCACGGTAGCACTTGCGTCCCCGTCGTTCCGCGCGTACACCCAGAACATCGCGTAATACTCTTCGGCTGAGTACATTTCTGGGCCGAGATTACTAGCTGACTGACAGGATTTTTTCCCAAGCAACTTCCTCTACCCCCAAGTAGTTTCTCTCGTTCCATTATGAGTTTACTCCCACCAGGACAAGAGGCTTTAGGTAAAAAGAAGCCAGCACATTTTCGAAACACACGTGTTTTTCAGAAGTGCAACGATCGAGCCATCCTACACTTTCACAAAAGCCCGCGCTCCGTCCTTCTACTGTCAATGTACCCATTGCTTCGAGATAGAAAACAGACACCACGTGTATCGGTTCGAAAGGGTCCGAAGGGAAGAGAAGCAGAAAGTCTTCGAGTTGCTGTAAAGAAGAAAATGCACACCATTCCTGTTTCCCCTTTCCGATACCCTGAGTTCACGTCTGCTACGAGGCTTAACCAATTAAGTCATAAATTATCCGAAACTGTAGGAAACCGTTCTCTACCGCCGACTGGCGGGACAATACGGTCATAAACCGCGACCCTGGCGAAATGCTCTGGCTGATCAGCCTGATTAATTTTGGAGAACTAGAAATTACAGAGTATTATCCAACATCAATACGTCTCGCGGAGAGACACAGGAAAAGAAGGGGTAGTCCGCTGACTGCGCGTAGTCCCGCCTGCTTCGTCCTACCCTCAAATTAAAGACGGATCCCTTATCTCTCGAGTATAAACACGCGCTCGAATTTCAAAACAAAAGCACGCGTCGACGTATTCGGTGCGAGAGACTGTGGGCTTGAAGTCCGATTGGCCACAAACTAACCTATCGGGCCTGCTTATCTCTCGTGTCTAAACACGCGCTCGAATTTCAAAACAAAAGCACGCGTCGACGTATTCCATGCGAGAGAAGGTGGGCCTTGGGGAGGAGATATTGCTGTGAAGAGGGCCTCTTCAGGACAGTGGCCATTTGGGAAGGATGTAGGCCCGATAGGTTAGTTTGTGGCCAATCGGACTTCAAGCCCACAGTCTCTCGCACCGAATACGTCGACGCGTGCTTTTGTTTTGAAATTCGAGCGCGTGTTTAGACACGAGAGATAAGCAGGCCCGATAGGTTAGTTTGTGGCCAATCGGACTTCAAGCCCACAGTCTCTCGCACCGAATACGTCGACGCGTGCTTTTGTTTTGAAATTCGAGCGCGTGTTTATACTCGAGAGATAAGGGATCCGTCTTTAATTTGAGGGTAGGACGAAGCAGGCGGGACTACGCGCAGTCAGCGGACTACCCCTTCTTTTCCTGTGTCTCTCCGCGAGACGTATTGATGTTGGATAATACTCTGTAATTTCTAGTTCTCCAAAATTAATCAGGCTGATCAGCCAGAGCATTTCGCCAGGGTCGCGGTTTATGACCGTATTGTCCCGCCAGTCGGCGGTAGAGAACGGTTTCCTACAGTTTCGGATAATTTATGACTTAATTGGTTAAGCCTCGTAGCAGACGTGAACTCAGGGTATCGGAAAGGGGAAACAGGAATGGTGTGCATTTTCTTCTTTACAGCAACTCGAAGACTTTCTGCTTCTCTTCCCTTCGGACCCTTTCGAACCGATACACGTGGTGTCTGTTTTCTATCTCGAAGCAATGGGTACATTGGCAGTAGAAGGACGGAGCGCGGGCTTTTGTGAAAGTGTAGGATGGCTCGATCGTTGCACTTCTGAAAAACACGTGTGTTTCGAAAATGTGCTGGCTTCTTTTTACCTAAAGCCTCTTGTCCTGGTGGGAGTAAACTCATAATGGAACGAGAGAAACTACTTGGGGGTAGAGGAAGTTGCTTGGGAAAAAATCCTGTCAGTCAGCTAGTAATCTCGGCCCAGAAATGTACTCAGCCGAAGAGTATTACGCGATGTTCTGGGTGTACGCGCGGAACGACGGGGACGCAAGTGCTACCGTGCGAGCGTTGGCACTGGAGTACCCGCGCATCGAAACCCCGAGCGAGGGAACGATTAGACGTTTGGCGTCTAGATTATACTCGACGGGGTCGATGATGCCGCGAGGCAGCGACGTGGGTAGACCCCGAGCCGCGCGGAACCTTGCGGTACAAGAGAACGTCCTGGAAGCCATCGACGAGGACCCGACCGTCAGCGTGCGCGACTTGAGCCGCCGCCTAGAGTAAGTCACAGTACAAGATAACTGCAGCAATTATTAATTAAGGGAAACAAATGTTATCTAATAATGGATGTTTCTGCATTTTCTTCTAGTGCCAGCAGAATGACGGTACACCGAACTCTGAGGGAAAACATGTTGCACCCGTACCGCTATGTACGGGTGCAACATTTGCACCCCGAAGATGCCGACCAGCGGGTTGAGTATTCAGTGTGGCTGTTGGGAGAAGTGCAGCGGAATCCGTCGTTCTGCAAATACATATTGTGGACGGACGAAGCAATCTTCAAGAGGGAAGGCTGCTTCAATTCCCGCAATCGGCATGTGTGGAGCGACGAGAATCCGCTAGCGCTTCGGACACGCGCAGCACAAGTCCGTTGGTCAATTAATGTATGGGCGGGCATTTGTGGCGAATTTATCGTTGGGCCGTACATGCTGCCAGACAGGATGGACGGTCCAGCGTATAAAGTCTTTTTAGAGCATGTTCTGCCGGGTCTTATGGCCCATATTCCAAATGAGGTCCGACAGAACATGGTTTATCAGCAAGACGGGGCTGGACCTCACTACGCCACAATTGCCCGCGACTACCTTAATGAAACCTTCCAGGACAGGTGGATCGGCCGCGACGGTCCTGTTGCGTGGCCCCCACGGTCACCGGATATGACCCCGCTGGATTTTTTCTTCTGGGGCTACCTGAAGGTAATTTCATTAGTGCTCTTAATTTTTTATAGGTATTCTTTTTTTACTTACGTTTTGTATTTGTTGTACAACAATCATTTCAGGATGAGGTGTACCGTCAGCCAGTGGATTCACTGGAAGACATAGTCGTGCGCATTCATGCTGCGGTCGCAAACATAACGCCACAAACGTTGCGAGCCGTCCAAAGGCAGCTGGTTATACGTGCGGAGGCGTGCATAGACGCTGAGGGTGGCCACATCGAGCAACTGCTCAATTAACAGTAATCGGCCCCTTTCGGGGCCACCAATTTTTATAACGTAGGAACAACACGTTCCGTGAAAAATAAATGAAATGATCAGTGTTAGTATCAGTGCGGTGAAGTGAATATTCGGTACATTAACCCGGACGCACTTGACGTTGCGACCCTTACCTTCGGGTGGTGTCCTGCGAATACCTGCGATCAGCTGAGCACTGGGCGCTACCCTACCATAAATCTTTTCGTCCACCGATGACCAGGATCGGTACAGTGACCCAGTGACACAGGTTTCCGAATAGGAAGGAAAGGAATGTCCGAATGGGTGAGTTTTATTTAATTTATTGGTGATCATTAGGTGTAGAAATAAATTCTTTCCGATTTTAGGGTACAATAACAGTTCGATTTAAAAAATATGAAAACAACTCAATCATCGAAATAATTTCCATTATTGTTAATTACCTTTTGCCATTTTTCTGGCAGCTTATGAATACCACCGCGATAGAAATTCAGTAGCTTTGTACTGATTATGTAAATCCAGTCGCAAAGAAATTATTCGTACACCTAATATTATTGTTTAAATGTAGTTGTGTTGGCCGTTATTCTTTACCTCAATAACGAATTACGATCACATGTCGTACATTTTCTGCTACATTACCTTTTCGTTTATGCCTTATTTAAAAACGAAATTTACGTACTTCTTGTCCTCTCACTTCAAATAATTCTTATTTAAGATTCTGCTTTAAAAAAAAAATGTGTAACGCAGTTTCCTTCGATGCATGCCGACTTGCTTGTTCGTACGTTCGTAGTACAAGCGCAGTCGCCTACCGTGTAGCCAACGCTACCGCGGGAGCTCGGACGGAAGGCGCGCGCTCTGATTGGTCGGGGTTTTTTGTTAATATCTCCTTAACGAAGCTTCGGACAATATTTTCGCTAAGGAAAAAGTTGTTTCAAATCACCCCCTGAGTTACCCCTTCCAAGGAACTCCGACATTTTTGGGACACCCTGTATGTCAAAAGTACTCAATTGTATCGCGAATTGTTAGTATTTTGAATAATGGATTGCAGAGGTACAAATAAGTAGTAAATCAAGTTTCAGCCATGAGTATTTTAATTTCCAGCGAACAGAATTAAAATATAATCATACAAATGATGGAATTTTTCAATAACTTTCGTTGGAAAAGCTCTAGATATCCAGGAACCTCATGGAACCTGAAAATTTTTGTGCTAATTGTTCTATATGCTTTATAGAGTACATATTCAAAAGTTATAGCGACAAATATTTGCAACTCTACATAATTTTTAAACATAATTAAAATAATTCTATCTCCAAAAAAGATGATGTTAGGAGCTAAAATGTGTAATTCATTCTAAATAACGTGGTTCAAGGGGAGGGATGGGGGTGTGGACCCCAAACCTAAAATTGTAGTTTCGGGTATCTATGAGTTTCCGAAATATTAATAAGAAATTATTGTTAACTTTTCACAAATTATTTTTTTGAACTGCATACACGTAGTCCTAAAGCGGCTTGTAGACGGTCAATATTATTGTGCAATATTGAATATTGCGCAAACTATTCAATATTGAATATTGTACAATAATATTGAACGTCTACAGGCCGCTGTACGGGGATCCGTCCTGCCCCCCTTACCTCCGCGTACCCCTCAGGTGGCTAAATGGCACGCGTATTTAGCTGAAATTCAAAGCCAATTTTCTCGAAAACGAAGCACGATATCAAAAAATTGTATTCTATATTTTCGTCTTATTAACGCTCATATAATCACCCCCTAGAGTATTGACTATCAATAGAGTAACAGGTATCCATCCTGTATAACAGTGTTTCTGGTTCAAATCTGCAAACTCACATCGGCTCGCTACCACGATTTACGCGACCGCAAGCGGGGGACGCGCCCCCCGCGTTGATCTAGCCCCAACCAATACTAATATCCAGAACAAGTTGGAAAGTGAAATGCGTTATGTCGGAATAAGTCAACAGAAATACTAAAAGTTTTTTATTAATATCTCGGAAACTAATGTCTGAATGCGCAAAAGGACAAAATGTTTGTTTAGCAATATTTTTATCCCTTCAGGTTATAATTTATTAGAAATGTGGTCCTGTGTGTCGCATGCAATGTTGTACCATTTCAATTATATTATTACCAACTCTCTCTACAGTATTCTAAACTTTCAAGCAGGGTCATTCCACCCGAAATCGTACACTTTTCGGAGTAACATTTGGGATTTTTGTGAAACTTGGATATGTTGTAGTCTTTAGTGATATATAAATGTATTTCAAAGGATTTTTCAAATTTTTCAAAATTGTGAATATTGACTTTTTTTCATTAAATTATAATTGTTGAAGTAAGAGACAGATAAGAATGAGCTTTTAGGTGCTTACACTGGGGAAGTAAGAGTACCTAATAAAAATTATGTCACTTAAAAAAAAATTTTAGACCATTTATGTTGCAATTGTTTTAAACAAATGCAATTTTATACTAGCAGGGCACTATTTACACATTTGACAAAAATGAGAATATACCCCTACTTGTGCTCTTTACGGACACGTTTTCAGAAACGCGGACACTTTAAAATTGGTCGAATGAAAATTAATTGAATGTGACGCTGCGTCGCCCAGCACCGGCTCGACTGGCTGACAAGAGGACCACGCGGTAATGGACATCGCTTTTGTAACCACAGTATATGGGGGTCGCAGTACTCATGTAGTATGAAAATACCATTTCGGCTTTCCGTAGAATGGGCCTTCGTTTTCGAGAAATTTTGATTTAAAGTTTTTGACGTATGTAGTAATCCAGATACATAGCACTTATACCCAATAAGGTTCCGTGACCACAGCGGTAGCGCGTCAGTTTATCATGCGGGTGGCCCGGGTTTCAAGTCCCCCCTGTTGTAACTCCCGTCCCTCTTTTTTTTCTTTTTTTTTTTAACAATTTTTCCCGTGGAAATATATTTTGTGGATATTATGTATTATATAGTACGTTACATATTACTCTACGCAAATTTTAAGGTTGAAAATGCATTTATAACAACATTATTTTAATCATCTCTTTCGACCTATCTTTTGCGCAGGTATAAGACCACCCTTTCGGTCAGAAGTAACGGCTATCCCACTTTACCTGCTCGACAATCGCAGGCGTCGAAAGTTTCGGAATGAAATATTTTCGCACTACAAGAATATGATAGCACCGGTGAAAGAGATGATTAGAATAATATGTTGTTATAAATGCATATTCAACCTTAAAATTTGCGTAGAGTAATATGTAACGTACTATATAATACGTAATATTCGCAAAATACATTTCCACGGGAAAAATTGTTAAAAAAAAAAATAAAAAAAAGTTACGGGAGTAGCAGTTGGGGGGGGGGGGGCGGGGGACTTGAACCCCGGTCGCCAGCATGACAATCTGACGCGCTACCGTTGTGGTCACAGAACCTCGTTGGGTATGGGTGCTATGTATCTGGATTACTACATACGTTAAAAACTTTAAATCAAAATATTTCGAAAACGAAGGCCCATTCTACGGAAAGCCGAAATGGTATTTTCATATTACATGAGTACTACGACCCCCATATACTGTCATTCCAAAAGCGATGTCCACTATCGCGTGGTCCCCTTGTGAGCCGTGCGTGCTACAACATTGAACTATTTATTTCTTTCATTCCTAATCCAATCCTAATAATATGCCATATGGTTGAATTTGTCTTGACAGTCACTTTCATATCGGGTAATCAAATATGTAGCATTCCATTTAAAACACCGAAGGTCACCTTCGGTTCACAGAAAATATCGCGAACACCAAAAGTTGACATACCGTAGAGTTCAACAGTTATAATTTAATGAAAAAAGTCCATTTTCACAATTTTGAAAAATCCTTTGAAATACTACACATATCCAAGTTTCACAAAAATCCCAAATGTTACTCCGAATAGTGTCCGAATTCGCGTAGAATGACGCAAGATTGAAATGCGAAAAGTATTCTTTTCACACGCGGCCAAGTGCACGCGTGCCTGTATATTCACACAGCCGCGTATCGCAACGCAGCATGCTGCTCGTGGCTGCCTTCGCTTGCGAGTAGCGCAGACGGTTGTGCAGATGTGTGCGTGTGAAAAGAAAACGGGCCAAATCTGCATTTCCTTCGGTTTGCGTAGCGAGGGAATCACGTTGTCTAAGAGGAACATTTGTATCACTTTACGTCCCTCTTCGTATCACCAAGATATATTAGAATGATGTTCACAGTAATGCAATAATAATAATATTTTCATAAATAAAGCATCGTAACATTTGTGATGTTTCCGTAATGATTAATTACACTAAAACACATTTGTGATGTTTCCGTAATGATTAATTACACTAAAACACATTTGTGATGTGTCCGTAATGATTAATTACACCAAGATAGAAAAGAATGAAAAAGAATTTTGATTGCGTTAGTATTATTTTACACGCACACGGGTATTTAAACTTACTTCGTTCCGAGGCTTTCGCTTACATCGAGACTTTACTGTACTATATCTTCTTTTACTATGCCTGTTTTTCTTTTCTAATGTATGTTTTTCTTATTTCTATGTATGTACCACGTGTTACTGATTATTGACCCTTTACGTGCAGGCAACGATTGAAAACAGCAGCGTGCCTCACGGTAGGTCAGGGCACCGTGGCGGAAGCAGGTACGCGTACAGGAACCTCGTACGACGAAACACTTCCAAGCACATCTGCAGCATATGATTTTCTTACGGACAGAATACACGAAGAAGACGTAGGAAATTTTCAAGACTTCCCAATTATCGAAGGAATTGTGGAACAAGTACATTTCAATACGGACGCGGAAAATATTTTAGAAGAAATACATTTCAACGCGGCCGAAGAGTAAATTGTGGAACAAGTGCATTTCGAGTCGAACGAAGACGAAATTGTACAAGAAATAGATTTGGACACAGACAGGGATGAGATACATTCCGTAAGAGACATCAACGAAGAAACGGCTCAAGATGTTGGAAGTGATGCCGATTACTGGGTGGTAGAAAATGCAGAACCAGAACAGCTGGAAAATCCAATTTCAGAAGGAATAGACTTCGTTGATTTTCCGTATGTTTTCGAACATATAAAAAATCTTGGAAAACATTCGACTATTGGCTGTGGCATCGAACATTTTGAAATAATTAGATGTCAACGGAATGGACTAGAAAATGTGTATTATGTACAGTGCAAAATGTGCAAATACACAGAGCACATATCCTGTCTTCGGAAGAGTGATGCCACTATGGATATCAACCGCGCCGTTGTTTCCGCAACAATGATGACGGGCGGCGGATATAATCAACTGGAAGAAATACTGACTGCCGTGAACGTGTCCTGTATGACGAAAAGGATCTACGAGAAATGTCAGAATGACCTAATCGATGCCCTTGAAGTGGCCGCACAACGCGAAATGGAAGATGCTGGAAAAGAGGAAAAAGCATTAGCTATATCAAGAGGCAACGTACATGCAGAATCCAATCTACCGTTTATCCCAGTTGTCGCGGATGGCAGCTGGATGAAAAGGTCCTACCGCGGAGGAGATTACAATTCTCTCTCTGGCGTAGGAGCCATCGTGGGATACCACACGAAGAAATTGCTGTACATCAGCGTGAAGAATAAATTCTGCATGACTTGCCAAATAGCAGGTACGAAGAAGGAAGAACCGCGCGAGCATCGTTGCTTCAAGAACTGGGGTCGTAATCAGAGTTCAACTGGCATGGAGAGTGTTGCTATTGTCGAAGGCTTCAATTGCAGCATAGATATACACGGCCTAATATACTCTATATTAGTTGCCGATGGCGATAGCAGTGTGTACAAGAAGATATTGGACAGTGATCCATATAAAAACTAACTGGTGCAGGTACGAAAAATAGAATGCACCAATCACTTGCTACGAAATTTCAGTAAAAAAATAAACGAAATCGCAACAAAAGGCCGCGATAAAGACCTAAGAGTTGTCGTAAAGAATAATTCTCTCCGCCTGCGTACTGGTATAAAGAAAGCTGCAGAATACCGGTTGCAAGAAGAAATAACACTCGAGAAACAAATAAGAAATTTGAAGGAAGACTTGAGGAATGTACCGAGTCACGTTTTCGATGAACACAAGGAGTGTCAGAAGTTAGCATACTTCTGTAAGAAATACTCTGATCCAAACAGAGAGGACTACGTACCAAGGTTGAGAGAAGCTGGTATTTATCAGAGTATCGAAGAAGCGATGCAGCCACTTTTCCCTAAAGCTGACAGTTTGCTGCACGGTCTAAATAACAATGCTGTTGAAAGTTTTAATAATATCATTGCCAAATTCATCGGAGGCAAAAGGATAAACTTTGGACGAGGGGGCTCGTATCAGGGCAGAGTCACCGCTGCAGTCGTCCAATATAATACAAAAGAGGCGTTTAGCAGATTGAGTACGGCAATGGATAAACAGCCACCAACCATGGTAAGAAAGCTGGAAGGACGTCGGAAGCGTGCAGCAGAAAAAGCAAGGGAATATAACAAAGAAGCGAAAGCATCCTCCTTCCGAAATAAAAAACAATCGTGCGACCAGGATTACGGCCCTAACGCAGAAAAACCAGATATGAAAGAGACAGTATACTCTTCCGAGTGTAAAAGGCACGCGGCTATACTCCATGACTGGCAAAGGATGCGATGCGAGATCGAAGAGGAAACTCGCAATCAGGCGAATAGCGAAAAGTGGAGTAGTTATAGAAAAAAATTATTAACTGCATCCAATTTCGGCAAGGTATGCCGATTACGAAACACTACACCACGGGCAAATACTGTGAAGAGTATAATGTACCCGCAACTTCCAAATTTGTCTGCTCTCCAGTACGGAAGGGAAAATGAGGCAAACGCCTTGAGACAAATGGAAGAAGAATTAGGAATCCATATTCTACCATGTGGCCTCTTCATCGATGACACTGTGCCTCACTTAGGTGCAACTCCTGACGGCCTCGTGGACCATGATAAAATCGTCGAAGTAAAGTGTCCTGAATCGGCCAAGGATTTATCACCTGCTGAAGCAATAAAGCAACTTGGTAATATACGGCGTATTTTCAAGGGTAACGAAATGAATAAAAATCATCATTACTATTATCAACTGCAAGGACAATTGCACATAACGAAAAGGCAACGGGCCTATTTTTGTTTATGGACGCCGAAAGGAATAAAGGTTACAACAGTAACGAGAGATGATCGATTCTGGGCAACAGAGATGGAAGACAAACTGAGCAAGTTCTATGAGGACTGCATGTTGCCAGAAATTATAGATAGCAGATACAATCGACAACAGCCGATTAGAGAACCTCCGTACGTACAAAAAGGAGGAGCAGGTACGAGTACATAAGAAAGTACATAAAACGATGGATGAAAACATTGCGATAGCACTGGCGAGTGCATCCAGCGCATGTGAAGAGCTGTCGAATAAGCAATTGCAATCCAAAGTCACTAATGCACCGGCGAATGCATCCAGCGCATGTGAAGAGCTGTCGAATAAGCAATTGTAATCCAAAGTGACTATTGCACCGGCGAGTGCAATCAGCGCATATGAAGAGCTGTCGAATAAGCAATTTCTATTCAAGGTCACTATTGTACCGGCGAATGCAATCAGCGCATATGAAAAGCTGTCGAATAAGCAATTGTAATCCAAAGTGACTATTGCACCGGCGAGTGCAATCAGCGCATATGAAGAGCTGTCGAATAAGCAATTGTAATTCAAGGTCACTATTGTACCGGCGAGTGCAATCAGCGCATATGAAGAGCTGTCGAATAATCAATTTCTATTCAAGGTCACTATTGCACCGGCGATTGCAATCAGCGCATATGAAGAGCTGTCGAATAAGCAATGTTCCAAAATGTAAGTAAGAAAGTATGTAGAAAATACATATGCAGAGTAAAGAGGACCGTCTATGACGGGGGTGGTGGTGGGCCTCTTCACACTCTCCTAATAATAAGTACCTGTAGCTATTCTTTCATATCAAGTGGAAGCGTAAGTGTAAAAGCGTAAGTATGACACATACTTTTGTTATGCAAATAGTTGGATTAATTGGAAATCATCATGAATGTTTTTCTCATATATGAATTTGCTTTAGATATTTCCAGCAACCAGTATCAAGGGTGAAAATCAGGCTCTATGAAGCGAGGAAAAGAAGGCAGTCTTCTCCGCAAGCATAAAGATAAGTAAATAACATACATACATTTACATTTTTACTGCATTCAGATCAATTACAACTCGTTCTAACTTTTTATTGCAGGTTCTATGAAAGCTAACAGTAATTGAAAGGGGTCAGTGCTATTGCAAGAAAATATTTATGAGAAATAGCAAATAATAATAATAATGGATTCTTCAGGAAGTGTAAGTATCAGTATTTACATTCAAGTGGTATAAACGCAAAAAGTAATTTTTATTAAATTTATTTATTTTTGCAGATCAAACCAGAGTGTACATATGTACACAGGGCTCAGGAGTATCGTTGCAACTACCACAAATGCAGCGTGGAGGAGGTACCCCTTCTATGACGCCGACCAGGCTAGGAGAAGCGTATTTTCTGTCACTTGGAGGAGCGGATTTTCTGTCCTCGAAGTGACAGAAAATATAACCTATATGCTGTACCCGATTTCCTAAAGATACTGTTGCGGCGTAATAATAATGTTTCGGGAGAATGATAAAAAGTTCACAAATGTAGCGTAAAAGAACGAAATAGCCGCTAAACATTTATTGTCATATAGCATATACATAGGTTATATTTTCTGTCACTTTGAGGAGGGGACCACATAATAATCACGCGCATCCAGCCTGCACATTTTTACTGGCTCAATTCAACAGCCAACACAATTTTATATATAATGTTTGTTCATAACTGCGTTCTGCTGTAATAAGTGTATTTCATGTTCTGTTTCAGTGCTTTGCTAATAAAAAAATGTCTATTCTAACAAACTTAATTTTCTGGGGACATCCTCTCATCTATTTTTCCTTTCCACTTATAATTCCTTACTGCCAACGTAGCATATTGTAGCATAAGCACATTTTAAGTAATTAAAATGTACAATGCATTTTCTACGTTTGCTCTATCGGCAGACTTTCCGTTTAAATATTTACAAGTACAACGCAACAGCTGAGAATTTCTTTCCTTATTTAGAATACAATACGGAAATAGCAAACAGCTCCCTCTGGCGTGCACCAGGCAGCCGCGTATCTATGGGTATTACCATTTCTGTGCAGAGAAAACCTGCTGTAATACCGACCCGCCAAATCGGCCAGGTCACGTGACGTGTCTACCCCCTTAAGGGCACCCGCCGGTTAAAAAAATCGAAAAAATTTTGTTTGCATATTTTCATTCAACAACGTCTAAAAAATGTTCAATTAAAATTTTGAATTGAAATCCCTAACGGTACAGATTTTATAGGCAGTTCAGGGGGGTCACCAGTGTAACAGCTTTTAAATACGTGATGTTTGAAGATGGATTGTGAAGCAGGTACATATAATAGAGAGAAATGTGTTTTTTCTTTTAATTAATAATACATTTATTCATCTAAAAAAAGAATCAATTTTTTTTTAATTGGATAAACGCATGGAAAAATTTGCGCTCACGAACAAGTCCCCATCACTATAGACGAACGCGCTCGGCGTCAAACTTTAAGTACGATTTTTTTTTCGAAACAATTTTTCACGCACTGTCGCCACGATAAAAATGCAATTCTTGACCGAATCTAAAAATTCAAACGGGATTCTACTCTTAATTACACTGGCTTCTGCGCTGCCCTCTATTGCGAATTTTCATACACTCAATTTTTTTTTTACAAAACATTTTTCTGCGAAAAAACCCATGCTTCGGGGACCCTATTATTTAAACATTTGGCAATCATCGCCCAGTTGTTTCTTCACACTGCCTGAGGGTAGCGCGACAACGACACATGTGTAATTAAGGAATATCTTTGGATTTTTTATTTTGGATGATCCTGTCTAAAGTTATCGTGGCGCTAGTGCAGGCCATTATTTTTACAACGATGCAACACGCAATGCATATCAGAGGCAGGAGTGGGCGAAAATGAAATAAAAAATTGTTTTATACTCTACGTTTGTAGCAGAATAAAGTGCGAAAAGATTTAGACCCATACATTATATAGTTTTTTGTAGAAAAAAATCATAAAAATCACCTATGTTTTCGCTTGATTTGGCCGGCGGATGCCCTTAAGACGCTACATACACCTAGGAGGCGAGAATGTAGGACGGATTTGAAAAAATTTTTTTGCTAAAGAAATGTTTTTATCAAAGAAACATTACGTATATTAGAAAAGTCATACTTTTGTCTATAAAATGTGAAATTTTCATTAAAAAAATCGGAGAAGAAGCTGCATGGTAGCTGTTTCCGTAGAATATTTTTGTTAGAAAGGGCGTCCGAGGTAACCGTCATATCGTTGCTGTTTTTTACCTGATTCAAAAAAGAAAAAATTATTTTCACAGTAGATAAAAAGAACTAGTCTTTGCATTCCTGTAGCCGATTTTTTTTCAATTTGTCGGAAAAGGACGGGCATATGTATTCAGTAATAAAGTCAATTTCTATGTTCAAATGCCCACCCTTTTGCTACAAACTGGGAAAAAATCTACGAGAGCTAGCTTTTTTGTATAAAGTATCGCACAAACGCAGTATTCTCAGTCCAAATCGTTGACAGAGAACTTTGTAAAAGCATGTAATACCACTTTAAAATTTAAGCTAGAGCTTAAAAATGTTTGGTCTATATTATGGTCACCTCGTTTGTCTTATTTATGCTGGATGTTTTTATTTTTCAAGATGTGTTTTGAATAATATCTTGTTTACAGTGTTTTTTTAACCTTAAAGTGTTTAACTTAGTCCCCCGCTAAGAACCGAAAATTTAACGATAGAAGTGATTCCGGTCAAGCCCGCTTTCGATATCAACAATTTCATACAATGCGGAGAAAATTATTAAAAACAAAAAAGAAAGATGGTTGATTGAAATGTAAAATGTGGATTAAAAGACTTGCAACAAGAGCCCAAAGAAGATTTGAGCGGTCGAACACGAAAACGAACGAAAACTGGTCAAAATTGATGATAACCAGGTCATGCCTTCAACTTATTAGGCTGAAAGGTACATATAGGCCCGGGTACTACGGGATAGATGGCCACTCACACTTTTTTTATTAGTGAAATTTGTCTATTAAATAATAATTTTTCGATTATTTTTTTTAAGGGACGTGTAGAAAAAAGATTAAAGTTTTGTTCTATGGTATGCTCGTTGCTTTATTTCAAATAGGTTGGCTATAGAAAACTCCCAACGAAACTACGGCTATCTCCCTCGGACTTAACATATAAAGAACACCGCTGGTTAAAGAACGTTAGACAAGAATGTACCAATATCCTCTTCGTTCATTCACGACTAATACCAAGGATCCGTCTATACATAATTATCTGGCAGCACCTTAGAAGAAGGCAAAGACCACCGTTGCTTTCTTCGACAGTGCAAACAGAAACCTGAAATTAATGACGAAAGAACACGAGGAAGGTCGAGTCAACGTCTTTACTTCTCCGAGACCGAGGGAGGAAGGCAAGCAGTATTGAAGAAAAGGAAAAATGTGTGGGGTTGGCTGGTAGATAATAGCAAACGGAAAAACTAAACTGCTTCCGCGGGTATGGATGGAGTTCGCTACAGGAACTTGTATGTTCGCACGTGAATGTTTCATGAAAGTGAGTAATTGTACAGAAAGCTAGGCGAGAATGTACAACGCAAGCAACAATACGCAATCAAATGGCTGGCGGCTGACGTCTGCACGGCCGTGCCGTTGTCGAATGTCATTGATGACATTTTAGAATTACCACGTCGCTTCCTTCGAGGGCATTTGCTAATCGTGTAATCGTGTAATCGTGTAATAATTCTATAGTATACCACGTTTTCTCATTCGTTAATGGTATGCAATTATCTAATAAAAGTTTCTTCGTGAACAGTTTTTTTTTTCATAGAATATCATTTTGCTTTCTGCTTATTAAATTGGACTTTTTACGTCTCTATACCATCATTCGATACACAAAATGTTCACTATTATTCAATTCAGAAGTTAAAAAATTGTTGAATACAAATCATTCTGAGGTAGATAGAAAACCCCAAATCTAACAAACAAAACTCTCAGGTAGCGCGATGGGAAGATTTCTCTAGGAAAATCACAGGCAGATGCTGTAGGATGAGGTCTCCCACCGTTGATTTGTCATATGAGAAACTTGGAGAAGGAGTGATCGGAAGCCCTATAAAAAGGGACCTATCACCTGCGGAGCCCATTAATTAATCATTATACTTGCATTCAATATCAATTAGTAATCACTCTTTCCAGCATTATTAACTATTACTACTGCATTTAGTATTATTCTAACATATATTTATTCAACTGTACAAGGTGTAAAAGACACAAAAGAGTGACAATTAAAGTGTTAATTAAAACAAATCAAGTGAGTTAAGTTTTACCCAACAACTCCCTATCCCAAAAAGTGAGCGTTTCTCCCTTTTGAAAAACAGTTAAAATTCGGATAAGCATGTGCACTAATAGATTACTTGCGAACATAATCTTGCGCGCGGTGTCACTAGACGCGGAGTGTAAAGTGTGACTTAAAAAGAAAGAAATATTATTCCTAAAATCGACAGAGAAGAATGCCCAGAAAGCATAAAGCGGGACGCCGGGTCCATCTGCAACAGTTAGTGTGGAACAGAGTCGCCGGACAACATTATGCAGGATCACTTATTTATCGGAGGGGGAACACCTACAGGAGTAGTGATAATGTGTGCGTATGGCGACGCCAGCGCCAAGCCAAGTGACGCCAACGCGACGCCAACCAGCGTGGCCGGGAAATAGGTTGTCGACGCTGGTTGGCCGTGGTTGGCTTCGCGTTGGCGTTATTTGGCGTCGCCACACGCACACATTACCACCACTCCTGTAGGCGTTCCCCCTCCGATAAATAAGTTGTACTACATAATGTTGTCCGGCGACCCTGTTATGGAACAATAAAAACACGCCTGTGAACGGGGACCAATTATTGGGAGCCTGCGCCATAACGACGATGCGACACTCAAAGGAGCCTCATCCCTCTGGAGCAACCGTAGTTGTGAGACCCTGGACATTGCCCAAACTCAACACCGTTGCAGAGATCACCGGCAGTGATGCCAGAATCGTGGGACGCGGGACCAAACGCTTACCCAGTGATGCCAGAATCGTGGGACGCGGGACCAAATGCTTACCCCCACTATGACCTACCGTCGTCTCCCACTATGGCCTACCGTCGTCCCCCACTTCCTTCCCATCGCACTGCACACAAGCATATTCCTACCCCTGTCCGTGTGCTCGGCAGCCCAACATGCAGCTCACACGGACAGGAGTAAAAATATGCTTGTGTGCAGTGCGGTGGAAAGAAAGTGGGGGACGACGGTAGGCCATAGTGGGAGACAAAGGTAGGTTATAGTAGGGGTAAGCGTTTGGTTCCGCGTCCCACGATTCTGGCATCACTGACCACCGGGATACCGGAGCTCCTATCCCGTCGATCCTCACCCCAGTCAACGTCTAAGAAAAGGTAATTACAATCAACATTTCGTTACTTGTCCTTTCGTTAAAACTGCCAGGACTTGCTCGAAAGCAGAGAACAATAAAATAAAACAAAACTTTAGGGTTGCACTACAAACACGGTAAACTCGAGGTAGAGATGTAACACAGTGTATAACTATATTTAAAGAACTGTTTGAATATTACCATTTATATTATATTAATCATCAGAACCCTCGAACTCCATAATGTTATCTCCAAAGTTGACAAAAATTTGTAGTGTTTTAAAACTAGCGCCAAAAAAATGTCAATTTTCTAACAGTACTTATTTACATATATCGTCATGACGAATCTGCATAAAAACAAACTTTATCGATTAAATCATTTAAATATCCGTAAACGAGTAAAGCAATGAATAAATAAATGTTACTGTGCTTATACATGTGTTGTTCAATGTTTTTGATAAACTTTTATTTTTAGTTATTTTTACAACTTTAAAGCCGAAGAAAACATTTTGTTATACATTTTATCCATATTAATGAATTTTGAATATCACCAAGGCAAGGACGAGAACGTAGAGGATGTTAGTTGAGGTGTGAGGTGTCGGATACGACGGATGGGTGGGACAATGGAGGGTGAAAGCGGTGACTATAAAGTATGGAAGGCAGTAGCTGCTTCGGTAATAGAATAACGCAAGGCCACAGCATGCCTGATAACGATTCAATTAATGCTGTTATATAGGGTGATCCTGCCTGCACGGCTTTTGATTGTGGACATTCCCCATTCCACCCTCGCCAACCTTCGCCACTGACTCTCTATCGTGCATTGAAGCAAGTTTGTTGGATATTCGATCGAATAGATTGCCATTGTTCAATATCCTAGACAACAGGCAACAATAAAGGCTGTACTTGCTAACTGATGCTTAGTCCCTTGGTCATTTCGAGATTTAATTATTACAGTATCGGACATGATAACATTAGGAATTCCTTTGGCGAAATAATGAGTTTTCAATTAGCATGAGGATGTTACCATCAAAGAAAATTTGTGCAAGCTTGACTTTTCGGATGCATCTTGGATATTTCGGGAACATTATTTAATAATTATTTAATAATTATCATTTTCGTCTCTGTAACGGAATAATGTTTTGTAAGATACTTTTCCAATGTTCTTTATCGGTACAGGTGAATGATAAAAATATTCAATGGCGATACCTACTGCAAAAACTCTTTGCTCGTGATAATCCAGTGTTCTCACTCGTAAAATGGGATCGAGAATGCTCCTTGCATCCCCTTGCATAAGAATCGATGTCTCCCATATTAATCCCCACCCTTCCAGGATAATTCTGCTTCCCGCCAAAATGTCAGGAGAGAGAGAGTCCTATCTTCTCGCGCTTTCCTGAAGTGTCTGCTGAGGAATGTCCTCCATCGCTGTGGCTCTTGCCAGCTCGCCCACCCTTAACCCCTCAAGGGGAGAGGCCTACCTAGAATGGTCA
This sequence comes from Andrena hattorfiana, assembly GCA_944738655.2. Lineage (NCBI taxonomy): Eukaryota > Metazoa > Arthropoda > Insecta > Hymenoptera > Andrenidae > Andrena > Andrena hattorfiana. The sequence continues at coordinate 11,138,899 of OX122895.1, forward strand.
AAACCACATGCTTCTTTGGGATTTTTTCTAGAAAAACCAATAAACTTTTATTATTAAACATTAGTCTATTCGAAAGAGTACATCTTACGGATATTTCAGTATTTTTTTTTACATAAAAAGTATTGAAAGGTTTGTGAGTTATAGACGATGCCCAAGACGTACTTTTTTAGGCGCTTTGCAGTGACAGCAGTGACGGTGCAGGATCATCCAAAATTGAAAATTCGATTTTTTTGGATAATATATGAAATTATCTAGGCGCAATCGAGCCCCATTTTGGAAAAATTATTTTGAGATAAAATGGAGGCTGTGCAAAGCTGAATCATCGATATTTGGCAAAATATCGCTCGTTTTTCGAGGGTAAAAAAATCTAGTAAAAAAAAGGAAAAGATCCTGATAGCGCTTATACTTTTAACCCAGAAATAAGCTTGCAAAGTCGCGAGTAAATCGGTTCATTCATTTTTTAGTGATGTGTGTCACCGACTTTGAAAACATGATTTTGAGGAAGACGCATTTAAAGTTTTCGGTCTGAGCGCTACACCGAGGAACACCTACCTATTTACACGCGTGTAACTTTGTCAATTTTGGTCGGATTATCTTGACACTTTCAGGGAATATTTTCAAGATGTGGTGCTTAAAAAAAATATAAAAATTGAAAAATCGATTTTTCGAAAATTTCTAGGTAGACCCTCCCCCTTAACGACACACTAAATTTTAGAAAAACGTTAAAAAATTACAATCTTCTTTATTTTTATTTTACTATATAAATGTTTATAAAGTGGGATGGAACACTATTTTTTGAAAAAAAACGTTTATTGTTTATTTTATCGAACGTTATATTACGGAGGTGGTTCTGAAGGGGTTAAAACCTGTGTGTGCAGTAGGGTCGCTCTTATTTTCGACTTTTGAATTTTCTTCGGGGCACCCTCCAGAATAGTTCCAAATAATTAAAAAAAAATCAGTGTAAAGTTTGAGGTCGATCGGATAACGGGAAAGGGTGCCCCTTGGCCCTTAAACATTTAAATCATTATTTAACAGCTAGCAAAGTCGATTTTATATAATATCCTCCAAGTGATTGATTAAATAAAAAAAATATGTCAAACAAAAGTTGTAGCTCCGGACAAGGAGCATCTTTTATGTTCTATTACTTTTTTCGTGCGACAAACGGTTTTCGAAAAAAGTCCGAAAAAACTAAAAAAAAACTTTTTTCCCTTAATTTTTGAAAGTTTAAATGCTTCTAAAACACTTTTTATTTATGAAAGCGAACAAAAAAATGGAATTTTTATTTTCAAGTTCTATTTTTTAAACATTTAAGGCGGGAGGCATATACCGAAATATGAGAAAAAGATAAAAAAAATTTCTTCTTATTTTCAGTGTTTGATATGTCATGAATGTTTCCTGAAAAATTGGGACCAAAATTCGCAAAAATATCGAAGATATAGACGTCAGAATTGAGGTATTCAAATGCATTTTTCTCGATATCATGATTTTCTAACATGTTACCCACGATTACTCAAAAACTATTCAAACGATTTACTTCAAATTTTGCATGGCTATATAATACACTCTTACTCAGGTTTTTGACAGCGCCAATTTTTTTATTTGATTCATAGTTTCTTTTTTATTGCCTAGAAAGTGCAAGATCCCGTGTCCGATTTTTTGAAAATTTTGAAAATTTAAATGTATCTCGAACATTTCTTATTTATGAAGACTAAAAGAAATCTGTATTTTTTATTTTCAACCCCAAAGGTTAATGCTGTTATGTCTCTGACATCTGTCTGTATCTTCGATATTTTTTGCGAATTTCGGTCCCAATTTTTCAGGAAACATTCATGACATATCAAACACTGAAAATAAGAAGAAATTTTTTTTCATCTTTTTCGCATATTTCGGTATATGCCCCCCTTAAATGTTTAAAAAATAGTCCTCAAAAATAAAAATTCCATTCTTTTGTTCGCCTTCATAAATAAAAAGTGTTCTAGAAGCATTTAAACTTTCAAAATTTCAGGAAAAAAAGTGTTTTTTTAGTTTTTCGGACTTTTTTCGAAAACCGTTTGTCGCAAGAAAAAAGTAATACAACATAAAAGATGCTCCTTGTCCGGAGCTACAACTTTTGTTTAACATATTTTTTTATTTAATCAATAACTTGGAGGATATATAAAATCGCCTTCACGAGCTGTTAAATAATTATTTAAATGTTTATAAGGGCCCAGCGGCACCCTTTCCCGTTATCCGATCGAGCTCAAACTTTACACGGATTTGTTTTTAATTATTTGTAACTATTCTGGAGGGTGCCCGGAAGAAAATCTGGAAAAAATTTTTTACCAAGAGTAAATGAGAGCCACTCTAGTGTGCAGCCTTGTTTCTTACAGTTTCTTTACACACCTTTCTTTACACTTTATTTGTTATCTTGTAAAATCTATTATTCGTTATTATCGAAATATATATTGATTCTCTTGTATGGTAAGAAATGCTGCTTATTTAAATTCGATACTTGTAGGAAATTCAGACTTTCAAGGCCCATGTTGTGTATTTTTGAATTGTAATTTAGATTTATTGGCGCATGTCCTGTAGCACTGATTTATTGACCTGTTTTGTCTTACGGAACAAAAATGGATTCAGAACGAAGTGAAAATTACTTCGCTATTTTACGTCTGGTAATTTCTTCTTTTTGAAGGACGCTTCAAAAATATCTGCTTGCCATAGTTTTAAAAGCGTCAGTCAAAACGTCCAATCTTTAAGAATTTAGACATTCTTCGCTATGAACAATATACATACTATTTTATGTTAATTCGTTAATTTCTCTGTAGATGGTGGAACGCATGGTAACTTCGTTCCCATACACACCGTTATCCGTCGTTGACTTACAGGACAAACGGTTATAAACCGCGACCTTGGCTAATTTTTTTAGAAATAGATGTTCGAATTTTCCTCCTGTTCCTCGTAGGAGAGGCTTTCTCCTCCACCAGCGAATTCACAGATGGGAGGTCACTCCTCCTCCAAGAAACTGCAACCAATTAGATTTTGGTCACCTCCCAAAAAGTCTAAGTGATTTTCCGGATATCGCAAAGTTGAAAAAAGTTGAATTCAGGGTCATTCCACGCGAAATCGGTCACTTTTTTCGCTCTATGTCGGGGGATTTTATTCAAACTACAGTATGTTGTAGTCCTAGTGAAATTAGGCCGTATTTGAGTCATCATTTTGCCGATTTCTAATTTGTTTAAAATATACAGAGCTTTGAATTTTGCGATTTCTGCCCATTTTTGTAAAAATGGATCCTGAATTTTGCATAAAAAGATTTCTCTGATATTGGTGTAAAGCTGTGGAAGCTTCCACTGCATTTCTTACAAATATTACTTTCGATTCTGCATTTTTAAACAAATTTGAAATTGACAAAATAATGACTTATTCCCCCCGCCCCGCCCCCCCCCCCCCCATTTCACAACGACTACAATATATTGTAGATTAAACAGAAACCCCGACATGGAGCGAAACATGTGATTGATTTGGCGTGGAATAACCCAACAACATTCTTGTCGCGGGCATTAGAAGTTATTGTTGCGCTCTTCGAGCTAAAAAGATGTTCTTGTCGTGAGATTCATACGGACTCCAATGAGTCGAAAGAATCATTCGGTAATGACGTTCGTACTTTCGCACAATCTATCATTTGAGACACGTTATGTCATTTAAACATACTAATGAAAATTCAGTATTCTGTGAAATCTTCATGAATATATTACCAATTGATTGGCGAAATTTTCCTAATTATCTATGTAGATCTATAAGACCGAGGATCGAACATTATCTTATCACGGGGTTTCAGTAACATGACTATCAGCAACTTTCCACTCAAAAAATATTTCTCCTGGGATCGTTACACATTTTCACTCACAATATTGACGTGGCGAGCCTGTCGCGTAACCACTTCGCCTACAGTATTTAAATCTATGAAATCATATTTAGTGGCAATTGTAAAGTATGGTATATTTGGATGGAAACAATAAATATAGGATCGTTATTTAAAAATAGAGAATAAGCCTGATAGTTTTGAGTATATGCTAATATTAACGAAGGAATGTACCGAATTACACATTCAAATGGGCGGCTTATATATAGAACATCTTTTATAGAAATTGAACTTTTATTTTGTAATTCGAAAAAAGTTAGTTTTGGGATGCATTTTTGCGAGCATTTTTCTGCTCTGATGAATGCTATATACGTGCTAAAAATTTGTACAATGAATTTGTGAGAACTCTGTACATAGTTCCAAATATTAACTGTTATTTGTATTTTTGGTCTTCTGCTTCATATTGCAACATCTAACGCGGGAGTACGAAGAAACACGTAGTGTTTCTAGGACCTTTGTTATTCGGAATATGTCGCAGCAAACGAATTAAAAAATTCGATGAATTTACTTGCTACCCGGGCACTTAAATGTCCACTGTAAATAATCAAATGTGATTGTCATAGGTCAAGGCAAAAACTCATTTTTTAGAAATTTTACACTTTTCGTCATGTCTCATACTAGCCTTTACGCCAGCGAATCTAATTAATATATTTGGTATATAGTTCTCTTAACATTATTCTGCCTAATTATTTATTGATACCCTCATTTCAAGCACTATCAAAAGTTACTGCACAAAGAGTTCAGCTAATAACCGTTGTTAGGCCGATTTCATATGATCATTGCAATCTTTGTTTTTATAGTTTTTCCTGTTAAACAGGAATGGCGTTTCAAGCTTTATCCGCTTATATTGGCCCAACGAATTATTTAGTCGTATCTTTTTTCTCTCCTCTCTATCCTTCGGGTCCCAGCAGCAGCGGCGTACCGGGAGAAAGGTGTGGTTGATTGGTCTCCCATCTTTCCCCAGTACCCGCCCCCGTGATGCTTAACTTCGGTGATCTAACGAGAACCGGTGTTTTCCATTACGGCTACGGCCGCTGGTATTGCAATATTTATAACTACGAAATAAAAGACTGCCTTTGCAATATTTAGCTACAGTAGTAATTTGTGGGATATATTATAGAATGTCGATTTCAAAAACATCTTTTAAAAACATGAGGTATTTGAGATAAAAATCATTATAGTTTAAAATGTTATATTTTCATCATTGTGGTATATACAATACTTCACAAGCTTCGTGTAATGTCACAACGCTAAAATTCAAATGCATAAATGTATAATTCAAAAGAGAACTAAACGGAAATTGATGATTCCAAATAATTATTCGATTAAACCTTAAACCTTGTCAAAGATATTGTATTATTATGTTCGATTTAATAAACTTCAAAGTATCGTATTGGGTTTAAAGTTATTATACTTCAGAAATTAATTGAACGATCCGCATCGTGTAACGTGATTCTATATCAACTATAATAGAATATTAAAAGCCACAAAGTTATTTCCAATTATATGTTAAATACCAGATATCGATATAAGCCTATGACCCCAGGCTGCCGATCAGTGAATACTGAAGACCGAGGAATGCTCCTTTTAGTAAAAGGCTACGGCAGAATTAACGCTGGACGATGCAGAACAGGCAAACCCTTTAAAGGATGCAGAAAGTATCTTCAAGGAATTTAATAAAGCACCGCTGCTATCTCTTTGTAAGGAACAATCGTGCAATATGTCTTTGCAGAAGAAAAGCACATCGATTGCTCCAACCACAAGAGCTTCCTTAGGTGCTACCAGGTTATCTACAGTCCTGAAGAATTTATTCGTTCCTCTGGAGGGACGAGATACGAGAATCAATATCGAAAGCTGTAATATTGCGTTACTCTTCTGAAATGAGAATTCTTGGGAGAAACCATATCGACGAGTTTTATGTTCGTGGCACATAGTCGCGTATCTTCCATATCTTTAAAGACCATATTTTCTCCCTTCTGTTATCACGATGTCTTACGAACTAGAGCTTCTACGATAACAGTATTATTCTTCTCATAAAAATCACACACATTCATAAATCTTTTAGTAGCCAATGAGCTGCTGCTCGAGGTATATAGGTATTAAGCTGATCTTTTGTCACGACCACGTTAGCTTTCCAAGAAATCAGAATCGCTTATCCGGTTATCAAAATTTATATATTCCAATACATAATATTACTTCATTTTACTTTTTACGATTCTAAGTGTGGAAGAAGTATGAATTAAGGAGTCATGAACACGGTTTAACTTTCCATTCTCAACGAAAGTTCGAACGAAGAATACGATACATATTAGCAAACTGCACGGTATCACACCACTGCTATTTCGTAAATTGAACTGCGCCTGAGAGGGTCATTATGATTTAAATAAACCATACGTCCATTCGAGCCACGATCCACTATTTCCTTGCTCTTACCACTTCCACCCCCTTTCTCTACGCTGCTCTATCGATGTAACGATAGCGTTTGGTACAACTTCATTTGATCTTCCCGTAACTGATAATAATAAGCCATTAGGCGCACGTTCTCTGAGTTATGTTCTGACCGATGGATGTCAACACTGCATGCATTACCAAAGTGAATGAGGAATAAAAATACGAGCGGGTATGGTAGATATCAAGGATCATAACCATGACACGTTTCGTGCAATGCCGTCGTTGTAGACTAGGTACTACCAATCTAACGATTACTCGCCATGCCAACCAACATAGTGATAGTATGGAGGTAATCCTAACGTTAGCATCGACATGTCTCGTATAGACGGTAGGGTAAGTAATACTCAACCATTATTTTTTTTTTTTTAATTTGTGAGTGCCAATAAAAATGTTTTATTTTTTTACTCTAGTCTAGGGCCAACACCACAGATGGGTTGGTAGTAGGGTCAGGTGGGGTAGATTGTAACACGGGGCACAGTATAACAATGAAAGTACTTCTGTTTTTTTGTAACATCTTTATTGTGTCATTCTACGTTTTTGACAAACGCACCTGCCGCATCTTGATTCAGTTGTCATTTGTCGGTGTTGTACCTTTCCCGTGATAATACCTACCAAAATAGGTTTTTTCGTGTTTAAACGTGACGAATTCAAATAAAAGATTTTTGTATCTATTCCAGCATACAGTAATTCTGGTAAGTAATGATATTTTGTAAACAAACTACATATATTTGTTGCTTGATATAACGATTGTAGTTTTCCGGTATTCATACCCTATAAAATTCCAGTTGGTATTTTGTGTAGTTACACGATAGAGGGCTCAGTGTAACGGGGTACAGTGTAACACGAATATGAGTCTAGAATTGTTGCAATGGGTGATATAGAACTAATATTGCCATTTCAGAACTAATTTGCAAATTCTTATTCATTTCCATATAATATTTTGAAAAGATATAATTTGAGTTAAAGATTTTTTGTGTTAAGGTTTTGTGCAATCGTTATAGTGTGTCCTATTCTGTTACATTGTATCCCTAAGGCTGTTAAACTGGGACACACTGTAGCAATTATATAGCAATTATGCAAATTGACTAGCTATTAAGGATAATTGTTAACATTTGCTAATTCTGATTTGAAGGGCCAAGACTGTTCATTGCTTAAGTTCAAAAGAAAAGCGGATTTATTATACATTCTGTTGTCTACAATCATTATTAACTTTTTTGTTACACTCTACCCCACCTTACCCTACTTTTAGTTTTCCTCTATGTTCTTTTTATGCAACCGGAAGTGCGTTTATCTTTCGTTTTAAGTTCTGTTCGGCGTCCTTCCACTTGTAAGCCTGCGTACGAAAAGTCTTTGTCTGAAATCTCCGCATTAGAACTTTGCTATAATTATAAACCAATAAAGTATTCTAATATATACTACAATTATTTGGCTTACTAAGTCAATAAAAATTGAATGCCTTTTTAAGTAGCATTGTATCTTTCGAAACGGCTAAAACAGTTAAACATCTACATTAGTCGAGGTCATTCGTGGTTATTTTGCTAATTGACGTAGTACGTGCTGAGTAGTAGACTGGAACGAAAATAATTTTGGATTCTTTCCTCGTCATAGTTAAAAAAAGTTGTAGCTCTGTATAAAAGAGATTTTATTCGTTCAAAAAAAAAAACAGGATTAGCCGCGTCCCTTGAATCCTAAAGGGTAGGCTGGGTCGAGAACGTGCGGAAATAATTTTTTTTTTAAAGCTGACTTGACAGGGTGAGAAAAAGGTGTGAGGTGTGTCAAACAGCTCTCTGATTCCGTTTTATAATTTTAAAACTATATTTAGCCGCGCCCCGGGGGGTCCTTAAGCTGTATACTTGAATAAATATCCTGTTTGAATTGTTTGGATACAAAGATTTAATCATTTCGTAAATGATCGATAAATAATTTTAGGCGGTTGATTTAAAATATGTTGTGCAGATTAAGTATTGGATGAACTTTATAAAGGTTTACAAAACATAATCTAGCACGTCCCATAATCCGCAGTGAAGGAAGCGCGTATCTTTTCAAGAAAAATGGCGTGAATGTTATTGATACGTTGAAAATAGCAAAAATAAATGAAAATCTATCTGCAATACAGTGAAATATCATCACGTTGTTACATAGTGGATCGGACGAAGTGAAAATCACTCTCCTCCTTGGCCTAACTAAAACTCTTTATTTTAGATAGGTATCGTAAAATCTGGAATACACCTACTACCTCGAGAGGACGGAATACAAAATACTGAATGTCCTCGCGGGAACAATTGCAAGGGTTTTTAAATACGTTCTATTTTGATTCATCTACCCTCGATGGGGAGATGGTTAATCAAGAATTTTCCCGGAAATGGTTCGATAAAAATATGCGGAGGTGCGTCACTGTGTTCAACAGGGGATGTATCCACTTGTTTGGAAAAGTTTATCTCATAACGTGCATACACAGAATGTCTCAGAAATAAAGAGCCAAACTTTGGAAACTTACTCTATTCATCCTGAGTATGAGAAAAAATCCATACAGCTGTATGTTTAAAAATATATCCAATAATTCTTTGTATGTACTCTACCAGGAAAGTAGATATTGCAATAAACATCATATTTATCGTTTATTATAGACTCTGGAATGATTATTTTTCGACGAATAGTAGGTACTGTTTTGTCTTGAAAACAACTCGTACCTCGTAGCCGGACGCGAGGTCTTTTCAAGACGGGTAGCCTATTCGGCTTGCATTAGCTCTCTGCCATGTCGTGGCGAGTAAAACCGGGTCCAGACCTGAATGAGTATACGGTGAGTAGGCTGAGCGCGTGCGGATGTTCTAATGTAGACGTGTGAAACGGGGGCTTGGTCTGAATGCATCTACGTGAGTAAGAGCGAGCGTGAACGCATATACTAGTGTGGACGAGGACGTGTCATTTGTGGTTATTCGACGAATGCGGCTGGACTCGCGAATGCCGGCGAAGGCACATGGCCTGAGCCACCCGTTGTCGGTTTTCTTCCACACATCGAAGGCAGTTTGGAGTGCGTTGCGCTCAGCGTGGATGATATGAGGCAGTGAGAACAACAACGAACTAACTCACATTTTTTTCGAAATTGAGTTAGTAGCAATAACGCATTCCGATAGACTCTACTAATCATTTTTAGCACTCTTTGTTCAAACTCCCAAGTACTCGGACCTACACTGCATTTGTTCGTTGCAGTCGGCTAGCAAATCGCGTGTTGCGCAGTCGGTTGGTCCAAGAGACACATAGCTATTTGTGCAAAGTAGTTTGAGTGAGAGTTTCATAGACTCAGAGTGAACGTGAAAAAGACTCAGTCCCCGTAGAGCAGCGTTGCCCCGATGGGCGGTCCGAGAGCGCGAGCATCCATCGCGTTTTCCAAAGCTCGCGTGGAAAAACGACTTGAAATCAGCGTATAACCACAAATCAAATCAATTTAATCGCAATGAAATCAGCATGTAACGGTTACATGCTGATTTCAGGGTACGAGCCTACACGCACACTACTAAGGTCGGTATCAGATATATTGGCCGGTCAGTTTCGTGAGGGGTATTCTCCCACCACACCGTCTGCCTGCCTCGGTGCTCCTTTTCTCAACGTTTTCTGGCTCGCTCTCGTTCCATCTCGCCTTCGCAGAACAAGAGTGAGTCAGAAGTGGTGGGGATGGTGCCAAGAGTCTGGCGTGTAGGCCAAACCGAGCTGTCAGCGTAGAAATACACACATCAGAATAGGTGTGCGTTACCAACGAAAAAATTCAGGAGCTTTATTGGTCAGAACATTGATTCTTTCTCGATAACTTCATCTCGTATTGGTCTACGCATAGCTTCGTAATTCACACAACTATTACCCTAAGAATAAACAACAGCCACACGGCTTCGTTCAGGCGAAGTCGAGCAGCGTTCCCGTCACCCCACAATACCCTTCGGGGGCCCAGAAACTTCAACTGCCAATCCACGATCGTCAGGTGGTGGTGGCTGATTCCTCCTCGCGCGCTGCTCCCGAAACCGAACTCACTGGCCAATAAATCTGAATTCTAGTATAACATCTTCTATGATAATAAAGACGAAATATCGTTCTAACAATAAGTCAGTCAAGCATTTTCAAGTGGTTGCTTTTCCAAGTAAAGTTTTGTCCAGCTCGCCTCAGCACTTTAACCCTTTCGCAATGGCAGTAGCTACTTGAAAATCGTTCATTCTATACGGGAGTGCAGAACACTAACTCTATGCATACGCGCGGTAGCACTCTTTCGTGTTATTACTTAAATAGAATCGCTTAAATTATTCTGTTTAAAAGAATTAGTACATATTGTTACTAGTTTTGTATTATTTTAATAGCATACTGACGGGTGACTACAGTGATCCTTAGCAGCGACAGGATTAAGCATATATTGACATTAATAAAAATTTAATTTTCTACATTTCCTATTATAGCTTCATGAAACTTGAAAGTACTATAAACAGATGAGCGAGAATTCCGATGAAATTAGTCCAAAAACGATGTCAATCTGATTATTTTTAACCCTTCGTTGACATATCTTTTTTCGATCAACTTTGACATACCTGGGTGGCTCACACCTAGAGCAATTTTTGAACGATTGCCATTTTCATCTCAGGAATCCAATTGTTATGAAAAAAATCATGTTTTATTGAAATTTTATTACAGTTTTTGTGGAAAAATTCTACATTATCGAATGTTGAGAAAAAACGAAAGATATCTTCAAAAAATTGTTTTTACAATTTTCAATATTAGAAGCAAAAAATCTACAGAGTTGTTCAGATATAATATTTTGAGAAAAAAAAATCAACCGCATTGCGGTTTTTATGCGGCATTATATGCATTTTAGGCATATATTAACCAGGAACTGCTGGAAATTGTATACATTTACTAAATTAATGGTTTTACCGTGACACATACATCACTTGAAATCGCTGTCGAATTTATGTTATAATTATATGATCACATTATTTAAAATAAGAAAAGAGGAATTGGAACTTTTTTACTAATACTGGAAATATTGATTTACTGATATCATATTTTCAGAATGTGGAAGTTCTGGCAATTATTTGCAATTATTGCTCTTATTATTATTCTTCCGATTATTGTATGTAACATGTAACAAGGAAAAGTCTCCAAATCAGTCAACAGTTGACTCCCTGATTTTTTTTTGTAATTCTTTACGGTCCTATGCAGAGATGGGCATTATTTAAATAAAAGAATATACTTCCGAATGGCCGCAGTGGCCGATCGACACGAGGTTTCGGGGAGGGTGTGTGTACCCTAAATCTAAAATTCTGATTAGCTTCGGATATTTAGTTTCCTTTGATTATTCGAAGGCCTTTCATCTTGAGCTTCAAATACTATTTCATCTGTCATCGTATTTTTATCCTAAGATCGTATGCAGATATATTGGCCGGTCGATTCGTTTTCGTGAACAGCGATCGAGGAGAAATCAGTCACCACCATCTGACGATCGTGGATTTGTCAGTTGGAGTTCCGTGGGCACCGAAGGGTATATCTGAATACGATCTTAGAAGCTCGAATAACCGACGAGAACCTTTGTGGTCCGAGCCGCGCGAAATCACCGTTGCTTGGTGATGTGTCATCGATTACAGTAAAGTCTCGTTACGGTCTCGGCAAAGAGGAGATATAATAAGAGGCGTCACTCGACAAGAACAGAAATAAACTGAGGAAATCACTAGACAACCAATTTAAATGTCCATTCGGCATGGATCGGTAAACTTCGACAATAATCAGCCAACTGCGGTAAGGTAGATTTAGTTGATTTGAATATCCCGCTCGAATAGACAACCAATTTAAATGCCAAGGTCAAGGAAGGACTTCAAACGTTCCGCCCGGAGTGACGCCTCTTATTATATCTCCTCTTTGGTCTCGGTTTGGTGTACACGATACGGACTTTTCGCTATCCCCATCACTTCTGTTTCAGTCTTGTCCGGCGAAGGCGAGAGCGAGATGAAACGAGAGCGAGCGAAGGCACTGAAAGCGAGTCAGGACAGTACGAGCAGACGACGCGTGGATATTTTGTCTCGCTCCGTCTTTCGGACACCTGACACTCCGTCCTTTGTGCGCGCGAGAGGCGTGCGCGATGGTCACAAGCGCTTACGGCGGCACGGGAATCGCTTCGCAAATCTTGAGGCAGGCCCAGCTCAAATCTTTTTTGCGCTCTAGGCGAACTTGTCAAATTGTGCCCTTTATTATAATACATTTATTTGAGATTATTTATGACTTTATTCTGAAAAAATAGGTAACTGCTAGGGCGTAAGGTTGACAAGAGGTGCAAAATGGTCTTTTCATTGTTGGCATTGTTAAAAATAAATTTGTAAATGAACTACTACAAATTGTACTACAACGGTTTTATACTACGATTAAAAATTAAGACTAAGGACATCAATGTACTCAAATAAATGTATTATAATAAAGGGCGCAATTTGACAAGTTCGTTTAGGGCGTAAAAAAGACTTGAGCCGGGCCTGCGTCAAGATTTTGCGAAGCGGTTCCCATGCTCACGGTAACTCGTAAGCGCTTGCGGCCATCGCGCACGCCCGCCGCACACGCAAAGCATTCCATCTCGCTCCCCCCTTCGGCCAGAAAGAAGCGAGAAACTCACACTTGGAATTAGGACTCCGTTCACGATACGGGCTCACCGCCGGTCGCGACCAGCGAGCGGCTAACGAGACTTTACTAGAAACAGAATTTGTTTATTTTTCATCGTATCGATATGAAAGTGACACAAATGGATTCCTGGCATTCTCCCGATTAAATTGACAGAAAATAATTTAAATCGGACTATTTTTAACGAAGCGGGCTTTCAATCGTGCAAACAATATTTCACGTAATTTCCTTCAAAATATGGTCCGAATATTATAATTTTTGGGGCCAATTTGATCGAGAAAACATGAGGAATTGATGGACGTCACTTTTGCAAAGATCTGATTAAAAATGCAGAACTGCAGATTTGTCACTGCTTAGTGCGCAACATTGTATGGCCCCGCTAGTTTCGAGCGTCGAAACCATGAAACTCAGCGAGTCGCATGATTGCCAGCGTGAAGGACAAGAGGAGACTTTCCATGGCGAAGGAAAGTCAGCCTTCTATAGAACTCAAATCAAGAAAGACTTTGCTGACAAACTTTATATTCACGTCAAATAAATACTTTAATTGTAAAATTTAGACGACGAACTATTGTTGAATTTCGCCAGTTCTTTCATATGCATTACTTGGTTGGGAATTCCTGATCCCAAAGTTTCATGCATTTCCGTATTAGAAATGTTGCTTCAAGTCTTGATTCAAGTCATCATTGCTTTTTCTCGTACATAGAACATATATATGTTCGCGAGTAGGGGTCACGAATGACGCGACTTTGGTTTCCCAAATAAATTCACATTTATCGGGGCCCTCGCCCGAACCCTTTGACAAGGAGACTGAATGACGTAAACCGAGTGCGAGTGAAATAACGGCGCACCAGCGAGAGACCCTCGGTCGACGGCGACTTGAGTCATCGAGTATTGAATATGAGAATGTTCATATTTCTCATTACACCTTGATAAGAGTGTTACCACCGATGGATTGGTGAGTTTATGTCCACGAAAATGAGTCGAGACGCGAAGCAATTCAGTCTATTTTTTCTTATGAATACATGATTAGGACACACACTACGTTCACTAAAACTGGACCGAATTGCTCCATGTTTGGCATCATTTTCATCGAGAAACCCTAAAAACTCCATTGGTAATACTTTCATCAACAGTTATCAAAAACATAAACATTTTATCTGGTCCGTCGGTTTTATTACTCTCGGCTGTCAACGGGTGGTCTACTCGGGCCCGAAGGTCCTCGCTCGCAGCGAGAAAGCAAAACAGTGGGGTGGGTAGGTCTTTCCCGATAATCCGAGCCTAACCATTTGCGTACTTCACACTATCGTTTAATAGCATTTATACGAGGTGATTCGCTAGCTAGAATCGTCAAATGCGATGCTTGCCAACAATCATGTGTCTCGCTGAGTTTTGTGGGCTTCGACGCTCGAAACCAGCGGGGCTATACAATGTTGCACACTAAGCAGTGACGAATCTGAAGTTCTGCAATTTCTAATTAGATCTTTGCGAAAGTGACGTCAATCGATTCCTTATGTTTTCTCGATCAAATTGGCCCCAAAAATGATATAATTCGGACCATAATTAAGGAAATTAATAAACAATAAATGTAGAGCGGCTACTTCATTCTTTTGCTCTACATTTGTGAACTTTTTATCATCCTTCCGAAGCATTATTATTACGCCGTAACAGTATCTTCAGGAAATCGGGTATAGCATATAGGTCATATTTTCTGTCACTTCGAGGAACCGACCACATAATAATCACGCGCATCCAGCCTGCGCATTTTCAGCAGCGGATTTCACGAACGGATTTTCTCTCCTCGAAGTGACAGAAAATATAACCTAATTGCTATACTCGATTTCCTAAAGATGCTGTTGCGGCGTAATAATAATGTTTTGGAAGAATGCTAAAATGTTCACAAATGTTTCGTAAAAGAATGAAATAGCCACTAAACATTTGTTGTCATATAGCATATACTTAGGTTATATTTTCTGTCACTTCGAGGAGCCGACCATATAATAATCATGCGCATCCAGCCTGCGCATTTTCACTAGTCCAATTTAACATCCAACACAATTTTATATATAATGTTTGTTCATAACTGCTTTCTGCATAGGACGTGTAATAAGTGTATTTCATGTTCTGTTTCGTTGCTTTGCTAATAAAAAAATATCTAACCTAACAAACTTCATTTTCTGGGGATATCCCCTCATTTATTTTCCGTTTTCACTCATATTTCCTTACTGCTAACGTAGAATATTGTAGCATAAGCACAGTTTGCAGTACCAGCCGACTTTCCGTTTAAATTTTTATAAGTATAACGCAACAGCCGAGAATTTCTTTCCTTATTCAGAATAGAATACGGAAATAGCAAACAGCTTCCTCTCGCGTCACCAGGCAGCCGCGTATCTATGGGTATTACCATTTCTGTGCAGAAAAAACCTGCTGTAATACCGACCTGCCAAATCGGCCAGGTCACGTGACGTGTCTACCCCCTTAAGAATATTTATTAATCTTGGCTCAGGTTATTCACCATGGATTCTACTATTATGATTGGGTATGCGTGCTTCGAAACTATTCCCGAGATTTATGGCCTTAATGATCATTAAAAAGCTTCTTAGTCCCGAGAACGAAAATTTTATTTCAACCGAAGTTTTAAAAAATACGTAAAAACGTATGTGTAATTTTGTTTATATTTGGTTCGCCTAACTTAAGACTTTATTAAAAAAACGCCCTTTTCTGCTACTACCTGCGACTATTTGAGAAATAATTTTTTTATGAAGAACTATGTAGATCAAGAATTCTAAGACAAACCAAGAAATTGTTGAAAAGTGAGTTTGTTCTGCACCAAGAGACAAAAAAAAGAAAACTCTAAACATCCGATCTGCTTTTTCCAATTGTTTATACGATCTCTACCATGACTTTTCCAACCTGGATGCTGTTATCAGTTTTAAAATAGCAGTAAAACGCGACGCACGTAATAAAAATAATTTGATAAAAAAATGTTTCGAACAAAAGTTAGTCAGTATTCAGTTGACAATAAATTGCAGAAGCGAATATTGATAAAAAACTTTTTATTTAATAAAAAATGAAGATCACCCCAATGTTTTTAATGAAACTGTATATTTTCTTATACGCCAATCAATGCATCTTTATACTCTCTTTAAAAAAGTATTACAATACTTATGTCGAAAACCAATCGGTTCAGAAGTTATGAGTTTTGTTTCGAACGCCCATATACTTCAACACGCTGTGCGGCACCCAGCGCTCCAGGTCACGCAGAAAGCGTGCGCGAGAAAGAGAGAGAGAGAGAGAGAGAGAGAGAGAGAGAGAGAGAGAGAGACAGCGAGTAAGACGCTTGAAACCTGTCTTCTTGTACCGAGTCGATGAGTGAATCAAAGTATGCCATTGTACCATACACTTAACTTACAAGGGAACACCGCGAACCCGGACTCACCGATTGGAACGCAACTTTGTGGGTTTTTAGAGTGACTCAAAACAAGAACAACGGTGTGTTTTATTTGTGCCCTATCGCCCTTTAAGGGGGTGAAAACTAACCTCAAAGTCAAATTGCCACTTCCACTTTTTCACGTATAACTTTCAAAGTACAACAGACAGAAAAAATGTTTCAAACAAAAGTTTAATGGTGCAATAAGCGCTACAAAATAACGGTAACAAAATTTTTGAAAAAAATTTTTTCTTAAAAAAAAATTTTACCTCGCGTTATTTTTAACAATTCTTCCATTTATATAATAACTAAAAATATTGGGTGCTTTTTTGTGAATTCAACCGTGTATATGAATTGTATAATGCACTATCGGCTTATGGAGTTACGCGATGGCAAGTATACGGTTCGCACGGTTGCGCGCTCACAACACATAGTAAAGGCTCGTATAGACCGGGCAACAATCGCCGGCAACTTTGTCGCCAGCGACTCCAGCGGGTCGCCTGGCGACTCGCTGGGATGCATCGACTTGTCTCCAGCGACTTTTACCGAGCGGCTGGTATCCAGCGACTTGTGTCCAGCCACTCGGCAACTTGTGTCCCCCACCTTATGACCAAGACCGTTCGGTGTCCAGACCAAACTCTATGTATTTAGTAGTCATGAATCCGTCGATAGCTGTAGGTGTTGGTGCCGCGTTGATTGTAATAGCATCGACCAAAAGGAAAAGGCGTTGGTGGAAAAAGGCGTTTTTGAGAAATGGAGAACATTATGGTGATCATTTAATGTCAGAGTTGCTATTAAACGACGGAGGTAGTTTTATCAATTTTGTACGATTGACAAAATCTGATTTTGAAGAGCTCCTGAATTTAGTGGCTCCAAAAATTGCAAAGAAAGACACAAATTATCGTGCTGCAATTCCGCCCACCATACGATTAGCTGTCACGCTTAGATACTTGGCTACAGGTGATTCTTATGCCAGTTTAATGTATCTATTCAAAATATCGAAACAAGTAATATCATCCATTGTGCCGGAAGTGTGTGAGGCGATCATCGAAGTTCTTCGACAATACTGTCGGGTAAGTAATAATACACACAATTATTTAGTCATAAAATGCTTTTAATAAATGCTATTAATATACTGAATATTACTTAATATTACTTAATACTACTTAATATTACACAACACAATCATACAATACATTCACATACCACACTCATACAATACATTTACATAATACACTCATACAATATACACAAAGACAGGGAAAGCAAAAGCACGATCCGAATGCCCGTTTAAGCCGCGTATTCACCTGTGCATTCGCCGCGAATGTGTATCGGGCGCGCACCGATTTTTTTCTTGTTCGGGGCGCGTTCGGTTCACGGCGAACATTCGGCGCGCGGGGCGCGTTCGGGCTTGAGTGAAATTTGCGGCGTCCACTGTCATGGTATTGTTCGAACGCGAATGCACGCTTTGATGGACCGCCAGCAAGCGGATCTGTCCGAACGCGCGCCGCGGGCCGAACGCTCGCCACGAACCGAGCGCGCGCCGAACGAGCAAAAAATCGGTGCGCGCCCGATGCATATTCGGGGCGAATGCACAGGTGAATACGCGCGTTCAACCCGCAAGCACATCGAATGTATTCCAGACCCACTGCCCAGAAGCTGAACCATTTGGAAAATATTTAACAAAACTAAAGAAAAGTGTACATAGGGTAAAAATGTGTCAGACAAAAGTGAAATGGTTTCGGGGGTTAAATAATTCTTATGTGGACGCGTAGAGGACATACGGAGGTAAATTTTGTTATTTTACATGGGATCATATGCTTTTTAATACATCATTCGTTGCAGGTCGGCATTCTCTATAAAGAAGTATTAAACTATGTATAGTGCAGAGCACTAATAACTTTTCGATATACATGATTTAATACTTTTGTATAGAGAATGCCGAGCTGCAACGAATAATGTATTAAAAAACATATGATTTCATGTAAAATAACAAAGTTGACCTTCATATCTCCTCTGCGCGTCCACATAGGAAATACTTACCCCTCGTAACCATTTCACTTTAGTCTGGCACATTTTCATCTTATGTACACTTTTTTAGTGTTGTTCTTCAAATCGGACATAATTTGTTAATCTATATGTTTCAGTGTGTGGGGCTACATTCGGCGTGCTTGTGGGTAATGGGCATTCGGATGGTGTTTCGTCCATTGCTTCACTTTCTCCTATTTCAAATTCAAAAATTAAATTGTCAATTTTGTTCATTAAAATTGCTGTATCGCGGCTGCTCCGTTTCGCACTACGGATTCTCCTTCCGACCACTTCTCCATATGCGGTATAATCGTCTCTCTCGTTCATTGTTTCCTCCACATTCTTCATAAAGGCATAAGCCTCGTCCACTCTGGAATCGGTCCTCCGTCTCTTCCTCCAGACGTTCGAAACTGTGCTGCGCTCCACGATGTCCGGAATAGTTTCATCCACAGCAGCCACTACTGTTGTAGATGATGTCGACGCTCCATCATTATTTATATTACTCGGAGGCACCTCCGTATCGTCCTGAAATATATTGAGAGAGATAATGAAATATTTACTACGGATTAACTATTTGCGAAAAACACACCTACATTCGCACACAGATATACATATGCTCCTGTACATACACGTGTATATGTATTATATGTTGAATTTTTGCAGATACCAAGATCAGAAGAGGAATGGTTGGAGATAGCGGAAGGCTATAAGAGCAAGTGGAATTTCCCCCAATGTATTGGTGCGATCGACGGGAAGCATATTCAAATTGAAGCTCCACGAAATAGTGGGAGTATATATTTCAATTACAAGGGAACATTCAGCATTGTTCTCATGGCTATCGTAGATGCAGAATACCGCATTATCTATGCTGATGTGGGATCGCAAGGCAGAATTTCCGATGGTGGAGTTTTCCATAACACGAAATTCTATGACAAATTAAAAAAAGGCGAGCTACATATTCCACAGCCGAGAGCACTGTTAGGAGGAACAATTCGTACCCCCTTTGTTTTAGTAGCGGACGATGCGTTTGCGTTAAGCAACCAATTGATGAAACCATTCCCTGGTTCGCACGAAAGCGGTTCAATTCAAAGAATTTTTAATTATAGATTAAGCATAGCTAGGCGAGTGGTGGAAAATGTATTTGGTTTATTAGCTACGGTGTTTAGAGTTTTTCATAAACCAATACAATTGGAACCCGCGAAAGTTGAAAGTATAGTGCTGGCGTGCGTGCACCTTCACAATTTTTTAAGACGGAATACCCAATCAAGGCAAGTGTACACACCGCCAGGCACATTTGATTGTGAAGACAGAAATACGGGTAACATTATGCCAGGTAGTTGGCGCGAAGGTACAGAAGACACAGGCTTTCTGAACCTTCAAAATATGGCAAGGAGACCACCTGCAGACTGCAAGGAAATTCGTAACGAATTTGCCCGATATTTTATATCACCGGATGGGAGGGTACCATGGCAAAATGAAGTTGCCTGACATTGTTAAATTTTTAATAAAATTCAGCTAGAAGGAAAAGTAATTGCTGTTATTTACCCTTATTTCCACTTAATTCTTTTCGCGATAGGGTCATTTCACGCGAACTCGGACACTCATTGGAGTAGCATTTCGGATTTTGTTGGAACTTGGATATGTTGTAGTCTTTAGTGATATATAAACGTGTGTGAAAGGATTTTTCAAAATTTTAAAAAATGTGGATCTTACGGCTCTTTGAAATAAATAGTGTTGACCTTCTTTCAATAAATTATAACTTTTGAACTAAGAAACTGATAAAAATGAGCTTTTGGGAACTCACAGTGGAGATATAAGAGTACCTAATAAAAATTATTTCACTCTGAAACAAAAATTTTTGACCATTTTTATTGCAATCGTTCTAAACAAATGCAATTTTCTCAAAATACGAACCGTTTAAAAAATTTGAAAAAAAATGAGGATATTGCCCTGTTTCTCCTCTTTAAGGACGCGTTTTAAAGACTATAGACACTTTAAAATTAGCCAAATGAAAATTAATTGAATGTGACGCTGCGTCGCCAGCACCGACTCGACTGGCTGAACCGTGCGGTAGGGTAAGGTGGGGCTAAAAGTCCGGCGGGTAAAAAGTCCCGACTCCAAAATCTCTATTCCTAAACAATCTATTGAGTTTCGCTGTATACTTTTAGTTTAGCAATTTTTTTTTAGTTTTTAGTTCAAAGTGAGTCTCTGATTTATATTTTTATTTTTTGTTAAAGAATTCATCCTTTCCTTTCAATATTGCATACAAAACTTCAAATTTGTATTCAAAAAGAATTAGTTTAATAAATATTTGTTGATTTGAAGTGACTTTCGACCCTATGCAATGGCCTCTTTGGACAAACATTTGTGGTATAACTCAAAAGAAAATAACAGTATCAACAAACGAACTTCATGAACGTAAAGCATAATAGTTACAGTTTATACAAAATAACACCAGATATCTCTAGATTGTTAGTAGTAAATTTTACATAGGTTTATACGAAAAACGGGACTTTTAGCCCCACCCTACCCTACTAGCAACGGCTATATCTGCTATTCTCATACAGTGTTGTCGCAAATGGTAAGTATTTGTAAAAAAAATGAGAGAGAGAAACTTTTACTGGTTTTTATACCCAACATAAGACGGTATGTCAATTTTTCGTGTTCACAAGATTTTCCTTGAAACGGGGGCGACCTTCAGGTTTTTCATTGGAATGCTATATATTTGATCACCCAATATGAAAGCGACTGTCAAGAGCTGGAAGATACATATTTTTAAAAATTTTGAAAAATCCTTCCACACACGTTTATATATCACTAAAGACTAGGTACAACATATCCAAGTTCTAACAAAATCCGAAATGTTGCTCCAAAGAGTGTCCGAATTCACGTGGAATGGCCCGAGAGTGTAACAAAGGAAATTGTATGTTTAAAATAATAATGCTTACTTCCATAGTACTGCGACTGCCCACCGATGTATTGTTCTTTCCGAGGAATTGTAGTGCCTCGAACGCAAACCATCCCTTCTTTGTTGACACCCCGGCTCCACTCCTGCTCTGCTCTTTTCTTTCGTTGAGGACCCTCCCGAATTGTGTTCTTAAATTTTTTATTTTTTTTCCCATTTCCTCCGAATTCAATCCAAAATGCGCAGCCACTACTGCCAATTCGTCTTTTTTTATTTGTTTATTTTTATACACCGCGCATGAAGCATCCCACAATGCAGGTTTGCCGTGTAGCATCTCCGCGAGATCTAAAGTATCTTTAGCTGACCACATTTTAACTGTTAACACGTAATAAACATGAATATATCAATTTAAATAATCACGATTAACATTGTAGTATTGTGCACAAATAAGACAACACCAATAATGATAGCAATAATATTGTAAACTTACATTTCTATATGTCGAGTGCCGCACGAATCTCTCTCATGTCTCTGCTGCTTTTGTGGATGTATACTGGGCACACTGACTATTTGCACAAGAATGACATTCCGCTCCACCGACATTGGAGCTTATAAACCTACTCAGGTATTTCTTTTAAAGGAGGGGGGACTTTTCCACCTTAATTTCGGGTCGGCGTCAGTAACCGAAGAAATTTTGAACACCTTCGTCGATCCAAAAAAAATGACCGCGTTGGGCACCAAGAGCGCCTCGCCAGGGGCCGCGCGAGGTATTGGATGCAAGCAAAGATGGGCCACAGATATGTCATTATATCAGGACCATTCGGACCTGCATTCCTTGCAGACGCGAGGTTTCCACCTCTACATAGTGATATCTCCTATCCGAGCCCAATCTTGTCTTGCACCCAATACGTCGCGCGTTCTTCTATTTTGATATTCGAGCGCGTGTTTATACTCCAGCGATAAGGGATCTATCTTCAATTCGACGGGAAGCCGACGCAGGCGGGGCCATGCGCAGTCAGAGGATTACCACTTTTGTTCCCGTGTTCCTCTGCAAGACATGTTGCCACCTTTGCACAGCAGGATAGTCGTAAAATCGGTATCAACACAAATATGACGTGATAAGGACTTCGGCCTCTTTTTGGATAAAACGGTCGTCATCTTGTTACACGAATTGGTGCCGCTGCTGGCCACTTCACTGTACGACCTCGCAAGTGTTCTCTTTACATATGTATACCTATCACTTACATATGTGTAGGTTCAGGTGGGGTGGAGTGTAATAAAAAAGTTACTAATGATTGTAGACAACAGAATGTATAACAAATCAACTTTCTTTTGTACTTAAACTATCAACAGTCTTGATCCTTGAAATCAGAGTTAGCGAATGTTAACAATTATCCCTAAAAGCTAATCAATTTGGCACTTTTCCGAGATCACATAGTTGTTACAGTGTGACCCAGATCTGGGGTACAGTTTCAGTTTCCACTTTGTAGTAAAAACTGAATACACTATATTGAACTCGCTACGCATAGGGAACGGGAACCTCAGGTAAACATTATCGTAAAGCATGTAAAATTGTATTATATTTCAGGCCTAATGCAAACCAGTTGTTTCCGAAAAACTAGCCAGGTTAATCGGCCAGAGCGAGTAGTAAGGCTATAAGAGTTCCAACCCAGGTCCTCTGAGGGGAGCGCGGGGTCGGGGGGAAGTGAGGGCGCGCGGGGGAGCGCGGCGGAGAGAAACATGGCCGCGGGGCCTGCGGGGAGTGGAAGAGCGGTTGCGCGCGCACGAGCCGCGGAGTGGGGGAAGCCGCAACCGCGGAGGGGATCAGTCCGGGCCGAGCAGCCGCGGAGACCTGGCCCACCGTCCTCGAAATTTTTCAAAGGGAGAGGCCCACCCCCGAAAAATCTTTTTTCAGACCTTGACCCACCCCGAAAATTTTTCAGACCTAACCCAGGGAGGGGACGGCCCCCGAAATTTTTTTTGCAAACCAACATGCGTCGGAAATTGTTTAATAATTTATTTTTTATCCGAAATTGTTTCGGACGATGTCGGGAAAGATCGATGTTCTTTTCTTTTACGAACCACGTCTTCGGGACGGAAAGAGAGAGAGAGCAATACTTCGTTATAAATCTAAATTCGGAGGGTGGGAAAGAGAGAGCATCACTTTTAAAGCTAAATTCGAGAGAGACAGCACTACATAGCGGTACAATCGCTTTCGTTCTAAAAATTTTCAAAATGATTTTAAATCTTAGCGTCGCAGCGTATCGCGCGATCGTGTGTAACTTGACTCCTCTGGAGCAGCCGCGTGCGATGACGTCATGTGGTGGCGCGAAGAATGAAATAGAATTATGCGACGTCAGCAAATCTTAAAATTATGTGGCGAGGAGAAAGACGGGTAAATAAATGGAGAAATAATATAGGTTTAAGAAATTTATTTAAAATACAAAGAATACAATCTAACATTTTTTTTTCCTACGAGCATGGGCTAGAATATCATTGATGGCGTATGCTAACAGTTCGCAATCTACAAGATAATCCTCGTCGTAATATTCGCTATCACGTATTATTTTAGCAGCGCTGCGCGCAACTAATGTTTCACACGCAACATCGCTCTGCTGTAGCACGTTAACAAAAGTTTCAAATTTTACTCTCACATCCTCTGCAGTTTGATGCAGGCGCGGATACACATAGCTTATGCATGGCTCAAGATTACATAAAAATGATACTGTATTCAGTTTGAAATACAGTGAGTTATCAGCTCGCGTCATCTTTACAATCGATGAATCAAAGATCCGAAGAAATTCCACCATTAAATCATCAATCCACATCGAGTCTGATTCAGATAATTGTGCACGTTCTTCGATGGTTTCACAGCTGTCGAATAGCACATTCCATGTATGCCATGGTAATATAAGATGATTCCCACGATTATCGCCGAGAAGAACTTCAACATCAGCCATCGGTCCTACATTGATTCCAATTTCCAAATATTTGCTACCCACGGATGTTAACGCGTATCTTCTGACCATGATTCGCGATCCTCGGCGCGGACTAAGAGAACAATCAAAGCTATGAAATTGTCCGCTCGTATTAGGAATACAATTTTGAAAATATGTGAAAATTAAGTCTTACCTGTCAAATGTATTATCCCCACATGGAGCTACGCCATCATCTCGCACGATCGGAACATAATAATTCATACGTTCAACGTTTCCTTCGACACTGGTACAGCACATTTTTTTTTCAGAGCGCTATTTGTTCCGTCGAAAGTCACTGAGGGTACTGAGCGATTGATGGAATAGCATTCGGGAGATTGGCTTAAATAGCGGTGCAATTGGTTCCCCCACCACCGCATTTTATTCTAAAGCTTTTTCCATAATGTTTTTCAATCTTAAAGTCGCAGCATATCGCACGATTGCATGTAATTTAATCCCCATCCTCAAGGATAAAAGTCTCGACACGTGTTGAATGTAATATAATACCTGTGGAAGCGCAGAATCTTAGAATTATGCGGTGTCAGCAGAAACTGTGTCGGATGATTTTGCGCGCTAATTCGTCATACGCGTGAATCATAGAAAGAATTATGCTGTATCGGCAGAAACTGTACAGAACCATGTTGGGACGGATCGTCGTTTTTTTTGCATGCGGTGCATTCGAGGGAGGGGGTACGCCAAAAGAGTTAGACAGAGATACCAAATCGTGGTATCAGTCATAAAAGCACGCTCCGAACTGCACGAAGTCTCAAATCGTTGCAACCTGTTGCGCGTAAAAGACGTTACATATACAGTCCATTTACAATCACTCCATTTACAATCATGGAATTCGCGCAAGTAGAACATCAATTGCGGGATCAATCTGCACGATTGAGTTCGCGTGAAGAATACCTCGCGTGGGAAGAACGGTGCAACGAGTGCATCGAATCTTTAGAAGAACATAGCCGAGTGAAACGCCCGCGATTATCGATCGGTATTCAACAATCGTTGGTTGCTCGAATCGCGCGGCTCGAGGGACTGAAACATTCGTTGCGCGGACGTTTTGTGCGCGAAGGTGCTGGACATTCGAGTACGGGACTTTTGTGGCGCGAAATAGACACTGCGTTCGATAGTCGCGTGTTAACCGGTGCCGTGCTCAATTCGAACTATATCGAGCCGCGCAACTTCCTCCAGGATGCGGCGACCATTGTGTTGGAGCACGTGCGGGGCGCTTTGAGAAAACGTCGAAACCTCAAAGTGAACACTGTATTCAACGGCGAATTTGTGGCGGGTGACAAGCGTGCTTGCAAAAGCATCAACACCCGAAACTGTGAACTCTTCGACACATCCGACCTGCAAGAGTGGTACCAGCGATGCGTCGTCGAACCCACCCTGGCATCGCTGGAAGAGTTCCACGAACGCGACAGCGGATGGGCATTGACGCGAATCCTCAACCTGACCGTCAATGTCAATAAGTACAATCCGCTGCACGCGGGGTGCCATCACAAGTTGCCGCGGGAAATATCGCTGAAGAAGGCAACGATCAGTGTGCAATCCCCGGACAATGCGTGTTTCGCGTGGGCAGTGGTAGCCGCTCTCCATCCTGCGGAAAGAAATGCCGATCGCCCAAGTTCATATCCGCCATATGCTTCCGTATTAAATATCCAGGGCATTGAGTTTCCAATGTCCCTGGAGCAAATTGGGAAGTTTGAGCGGTTAAACGAAATCTCGATCAACATCTATAGCTTCGAGGCGGAGAAGACGAAGACGGTCTTTCCGCTGCGCCTCACCAGCCAAAAGAGGGATCGGCACATCAACCTGCTCTACATACCGAATGATGGAGATGTAGGACACTTTGTATGGATCAAGGACTTGTCCCGGCTGGTGAGCATGCAGCTGAGCAGACATAGGACAAAGAAATTCATCTGTGATCGGTACGTATAGAAACATATGAAATGTTAAAATGTCTCGCGAAACAAATTAAATAAAAAATTTTTTTGTTTTATTACAGATGCATGCACTACTTCGGATCCGCCGAGAAGTTGGAGCTTCATTCGCTGGACTGTGGCAAGATGAACGACTGCGCCATCCTGCTGCCCAGCGAAGGAAACAATCTCCTAAGGTTCAACAACCACAACATGAAGGAGCGGCTCCCCTTCGTGGTGTACGCCAATCTGGAGTGCATCATCGAGAAAACAGAGGACAGCCACCGAATGGGTGATGATAATAAATTACACACGTATCAACACCACGAAGTTCATAGTATAGCCTATTACATGCATTGCTCGTACGATACATCGCTATCGGTGTATCGATGTCGCCGCGACGCGGATTGCGTTTCATGGTTCGTCGATGAACTAAAAAATTTTGCAAATTTCGCCAAACCCATCCTGACCAGCAATGTTCCCATGCTTGATTTAACCGCCGAACAGTTGATGGCATTTCGCGATGCAACACATTGTCATATTTGCGAAGAACCATTCGAGGCTATCGATGTACGAGTCCGCGATCATTGTCATCTATCCGGGCGGTTTAGAGGTCCAGCACATTCGGAGTGCAATTTAAATTATAAAAATGCGTTTTACATCCCCATAGTTTTTCATAATTTATCAGGCTACGATTCACATTTTATTATCGAGGAAATAGCTACCGCTTTCAAAGGTCACGTCGACGTATTACCCATAACTAAAGAAAAGTATATTTCTTTCACAAAAGATGTCGAAGATACGGCTGACTCAGACTCACGAAATTGTATTAAATTGCGATTCATCGATTCGTACAAATTTCTCAACACCAGTCTCGACAAATTAGCATCTTTTCTTAGCACAGATCAATTAAAAATTTTACGATCCAAGTTTGAAACATTATCCGTCGAGGATTTCAATTTACTGACGCGAAAGGGTGTCTTTCCGTACGAATACCTTGATTGCGCGAACAAGCTGCAGGACCCATGCTTACCACCGCGCGAATCATTCTACAGTTCGTTAACGGGTGAGACTGTATCCGAGAGTGATTACGCGCACGCCGAGACTGTCTGGCAGCGTTTCGGCATTAGAACCTTGGGCGAATACAGCGATTTGTATTTGAAAACAGATGTGTTGTTATTGGCAGATATTTTTGAAAATATTCGCGAAAGTTGCATCAAGAGTTACGGACTAGATTCGGCGCATTATTATACTTTACCCGGTTTCATATGGGTTGCCATGCTAAAACATACCAAAATTACATTCGAATTGCTCACCGACGTCGATATGGTCATGTTTATCGAACGCGGTATACGTGGGGGTTTGAGTCAATGTTCCAGAAGATACGCACATGCCAATAATAAGTACATGCCATCTTACGACGCATCGGAAGAGTCATCGTACTTGATGTACTTTGACGTGAACAATTTGTATGGATGGGCAATGTGTCAGCCTCTGCCATATGCTAAATTTCAATGGGTCGAAGATGTTGAAAAATTTGACGTGTCTTCGATCGCGGTCGATTCGCCCACGGGATACATTCTCGAGGTAGATCTGGAATATCCACAACGTCTGCACGACGCTCATGCCGATCTACCGTTCTGCCCGACGCGTGCCAAACCACCTGGCAGCAGACAGGACAAGTTACTCGCGACGGTATACGATAAGCAGCGTTACAGCATCCATTACCGCAACCTGCAGCAGTGCACGCGTCACGGTCTTCGTATTACAAAGATACACCGCGTGCTTCAATTCGCTCAATCTCCCTGGCTCCACGATTACATCGAACTCAATACACGGTTTAGAACAGGCGCGACAAACGACTTTGAAAAAAATTTGTACAAATTGATGAACAACGCGGTATTTGGTAAAACTATGGAAAATGTTCGAAATCACGTGGACGTAAAACTTTTGACACATTGGGAAGGGCGATATGGCGCGGAGGCAATGATCGCGAAACCGAATTTCCATTGCAGAAGTGTTTTTTCGGAAAATTTAATAGCTGTTGAATTGCGAAAACTCGAGGTGAAATTCAACAAACCGATATACGTGGGTATGTGCATTCTGGACATATCAAAAATTTGTTTGTACGAATTTCATCACGAGTACATGTCTCCCCTGCACGGACTAAGCTGTAAAATTCTATACACAGACACGGACAGTCTCATTTACCACATTCGATGCGACGATATCTACGAGACCATGAAACGCGATATCGATAGATTCGACACAAGCGATTATCCTATCAACAATCCATATAATATGCCCCACTTAAATAAGAAGGTTCCAGGGCTGATGAAGGATGAAAATAACGGTGCGATAATGACCGAGTTCGTAGGTCTTAGAGCGAAAATGTATGCACTCCGCGTAGACGGCAAAAAAGATACGAAAAAGGCGAAAGGCGTCAAGACCAACGTCATAGCCAGAACGATAACTTTCGACGACTACGCGCAGTGTTTGCAAAGGGAGATCGAAATGGTTCGCAGGCAATCATGTATACGGTCTAAATTGCACAAAGTGTACACCATTTCGGAATCCAAAATCGCTCTAAGTCCGTACGACGACAAGCGGCATATCGTACCCGATTCGACCGACACTCTGCCCTGGGGACATTATAAAATACCATTGTAAAAAAACTATTGTATTTATTATAAATAGTGGAATTGTGTAATATAAAATTGTTCACTCATGCATAGAACATACAATTATATTTATTGTGTAATATAAATGGTGGAATTAATGTATAAAAATAAAAAAATTGTTCACTCATTTACATATATATATATATATATATATCATTGTATTTATTGAATCATGTATTATTATGTTACAATACATTATTTTTATTTATCCAAGAATTGTGTGATTTATCAAACCCCAGCCACTTGACGTATACCTTATCCCCCCTTTCTACGCAACACTTTTTCCACTAGATATACATCAGGATCGGTGACGCGTTGCAGCTCGTGTTCATAGAATCCTCCGGCAACAGGTTTTGCACAGGAATCGACGAGCAGATACGTCGCGGGATTAGTTGCCTGTACTTTGGCTATCTTGAACACCTCCGTTGTCCAATTCGGCGTATAGCCTTTATCGAAGATGGTTTTAAATTTGCTCACACGCACAAACTCGCCCAACTTGAATCTCGCCGGAGCAGCGATCTTTATGTTGCTGTATACGGTGGATAGCAGCTTGTCAGCGATCGCAGCGGTAACATCGCGAGGACGCATTCCGATGGTTCTATGTTTTCGTGCGTTATACTCTGTAAGTAGACTTGGTAGTGCATCTGTCCATCTGTAGGTTCCACTGAGCGTAAACATTTTCCACATATTGTTCTTCAAAGTTCGATTGAAACGTTCTACGACGGAGGCCTTCATCACCGAATACGTCGAATAATGATTAATATCATGTTTTGTCAAGAGTTTCTGCACATCGGCGTTGTAAAATTCTTTTCCTTGATCGGTTTGCAAATTTTTCGGATATCGATCTCTAAATATCTTTGCAAACGCTTTAGTCACCTCAGCACCACTTTTAGTCTTGAGCGGCACCGCCCATGCATACTTGCTGAACACATCGATAACGGTGAGTATGTAGTGGTGGCCTTGGTTGAATCGCGAGTATGGACGCATTTCTACAACGTCAGCTTGCCACAGATCGTCGTATCCGTGCACTATGACGCGCCTCCGCGGGAAATGTCTTCGAGCTGGAGCATGCAATTTCTCAAAAAGTTGTCGCTTCTTGGGACCATGGTTTTCTTTACTCTTGGATTTCGATACTGGCTGCATGTTTGATCGCAGAGGTGTCTTTGACACGAATGATGCGATAATTATCGTGTACATGCATTATGTGCTCCCAATCGGCCTGGGGACAAGTTCAGCCGCCTCGCATGATTCTCCTTCGCAGCGCTGCTGTGGGATTGAATTTGACGCCTGCGATATCTTTTTAACGCTGTTTTGCAACGTCAGCATATCTCTTTGAAACACGACCAGCTTCCTCTCTAATTCTTCCTGCTGCTCTCTCAAAAGTTTAATGCTCTTTTCCATGTATAGTTTATTGACGGCATCGCTGTCAGCCACCGGCTGAGCTACGCGTCGTATCTTGCATGATTTTGCATCAAAGTCGGCACCATCCACACAAAGAGCGTTATCTCGCATATAATTTCGAAGCATGCCGCTCCATTTGTAATAGTCCATTCTAGCTGCTCCACTCTTCTCGAGCGATACTCCAAATTTGTTGATCGGCATCTCGATGCATACAGTGCAAATCATCGACGTGTGGTTTAATTTATAATGAGGCCTACCTCGCGGAGATCCTCGATAATCGATAGAATTTCGGGATCGTGGGAGTTGTTACCCGCCTGACGCGACGCTTCAAGCAAACGCAATCGATCCACCAACTCGTTGGGATCGTCCCAGTGCACGTAATCGATCTTGTTGTCGTTTACCATCATCGCTAGCGGTGTCCTTAGACCTTTTCCTGCTTTACTCGTTGATGCGCGGGGGACTAGTGGTGCAATTACATGTTTGTAATTGTATCCCTTGTTGCCCAATATGGGTTTTTGAGCACAATGACTGCGTCTGTAGGCATTCGTCGCCAGCAGTATACTTTTGTATTTTTGTTTATCAGCATCGGTGTACAGGGCATCGTCGGGAATTCTCTTGAAAATCAGTTCGTAAAGGCCGGGCGTTCCTTTGTATTTTACACCACCGATGATTATATTATCATCCTTGTCCATATCGAAAGCCTTATCTCCAAGCATCGTTCCACTATTGCCAAAGTATACGCCGTACACATAGTCAATTGTTGTATCCTTATCCATACTTAGGATGGCGCTCATGTATTCTTGCCCCAGCGGACCGAAATGGTTGCGAAACGTTTCTTGTCCTTCGGATGTTTGAAGTTGCTGTCTAATAGATGTTACAAACGACTCATCTGGACTAGTTTCGAAAACGTCGTCATCATCATCCTCGGTTGCAAGCAATTGTACACTGGGAAATGTATTTATTGGTGTGGGAGGAACCGAGGAATCGTTTTGTCGTTTTCGCTTCGATTGAACTGGTGTGGAGGTTATGAGTGAATATTCCGATGATGTGTGTCGTTTCTTCTTTGTCTTGCGCGATGTGCTCCATTTCGACTGGATTTTTGTTTTAGGCGTTAATGTTTCATTCTCTTCAACGTCTATGCTTGTCAGCGGTGATGTGTCAGCTTCTGCCGCTGTGGTATTTTCCACGATATGTTTCAAGGGTTCGACGATAGGTTTAAAGTATCTCTCCAACGCGATATCTTCCTCCATCTTGCCAGACTTCAAAACCTGATGTTTCTTGCGAATGGCTTCGCTGGTTTTTGCAATTTCCTTCGCTATTCTCTCGCGATCCTTAATCTCCAGACTATCGATATCAATCATCATTGTGCAGCAGACGTTGCTTTCCCACCGACGTGTTGACGACAATTGACCATCTCACGGTACGGCAAACTCGTTAAATCCCTTTCTATAACGTCCATTGGGCATCGCGCTATCCTTGTCTATTACCACGAAACCATACTCTCGTTGCCAACAATTATGACACAGCACGCAGAAATCCTCGTAAGACATATCAGTATTTACATGATCGTTGTACACATGTTTCAAGTTGGTACCATCCTGCTTAAACAGAATCAACAGATTGGCATTGTCGCGTATAAGATGTTTGGGAATCTTTGCATACGTCTGACAGAGATAGAAGCAGTCAACGTTCGAGTGGCGCCCCATTGCAAAGTATTCCCTTATCGTACCTTGCTTGTCGCATGCCACGTCATCAAAGATAAAAATGGAATTCGGAAGCGATTCGCTCGGTGGGATGACATCACTGTTATTCGAAAACGTAAAGTAGTCAATTTCATCTATCGGGGTCAATAAATTCTCCAAATACTGGTATTTCGGCTGTTGCAACGACTTGGAATACACATACACGTTCTCGAAGCGGACACCGTGAGGACTTTCCAACAAGCTCACCAACACGTTGGTCTTTCCACAATTGGATGGGCCACAAATGAGGCACCGTATAGTGTTTGGTAGCATGCTACCATGTTTGCGCTTTGTTTTCGAGGGCATCACTCGTGATTTATCGTTAAAATTTGTCACGCGTATCGTCACAGGCTGTCGCACGAATCGCATCCTCGCTGCGAACTGTGAAAAAATGATTTTGATACATCGAAGCGGTGACGCGTCCTATTTATAGGTCCGCGCCGAAGCAAAACAGCTCAGTGTTCAAAATGCTTCTGGTCCTGTCGGATAATTGTGATATTCGAGACTTAACCTCTGAACAGTTGAAATATATACCAAAGATTATTCTACTGCGAGAGTTCGAGAGATACATTGATCAGTTGTGGGACAGACTCCCCGAGCATATAAAAGCCGATTCCGAGGTTCAGCAGTATCGTCGGTGTCTGGAACATTATAATCGCCCTTGGCAGCGAACGCATATCGATGGTCCAGCACCATTGATTAAAAACTGTAGCGAATGTCGCCGATGCGAGTGAAGAAAGGTTGTGGTTTGTTAAATCGGGCGATAAACGCGCTACCTATCGAATTACATATCCCGGGATACCAGTTTTGCGGCCCAGGAACTCATCTGTCAAAACGATTGGCTAGAGGTGATCAAGGCATCAATCCGTTGGACGCAGCGTGTCGCGAACACGATATTGCATATTCATATAGCAACGACCTCGGCGAAAGGCACGCGGCAGATAACGTACTCGCTGACAAAGCGCGAAAACGCATCGTTGCGCGAGACTCGACTCTGGGCGAAAGAGGTGCTGCTACAGCTATTTGGGCAGCTATGAAGGCCAAGACGAAAATCGGAATGGGGATGAAAGCAAAATTGCGCAAAAGGATTCCAAAGAGAGCACCGAAAAAGCGGATTCTTCCTATAGCAAAACGGGATGGTATATTACCACTTCTCCCGCTGCTAGGTGTTCTCGGATCGTTAGCTGGTGGAGCGGCGGGGATAGCCAAGGCGGTAAACGATAATAAGGTGGCGCAACATCAGCTGCAGGAAATGCAACGTCATAATCGCGCCATGGAAGGTCGTGGACTTTGTCTCGCACCATACAAGCGCGGACAGGTAATATCGAAACGAAAAAAAAAAACGTCGAAAAGAAAATAAAAATGCCCGCGGACGTAACTACCGACGCGCAATTGGAGGAGTTTGCAAAACGTATGCGTATTCCATTCTTTAGAGGTGTTTTTATGCGTAACGCGCTACCAGCCGGAGGAGTACGTTGAAACGAGAGCGGTATCGTAAATTTGGACAATGTCGAGGGGCCGGGGACTCATTGGGTGGCGTATGCGAAGAGAGGGTGTCGAGCTATATATTTCGACAGCTTTGGAAATCTTCAACCGCCTAAGGAATTGGTACAATATCTGGACAAAGATGTCGTGAAAATCGAATACAATCGAACGGCTTATCAGAAGTACGATCAGAGCAATTGTGGACAACTATGTCTACGCTTTCTACAAACGATTGGCATCAAATTTAAGGATTGACTTCCCACCACTCTGATTCAGTACCAGTCCAGTCGTACAGCTCGGAATATGTCGTTAACATTCACTCTACCCGGCAAGAGTAGCACCCTCGCGGTAAGCTACTTTCCACCCATAGATTTGAGCGACGATGATTACGAGCTTGGTCTAGCAACCTTTGAAACTTATCACACAATACCAAACATCGACTCGAGCAACGATAAATTCTACTTACGATACATTACGATTCCACACGGATCCTACGAACTAGACGCTATTGCCAAGTATTTGAAGCAGCGATTACTCGAGCGGTATCCTCAAAATCTCGGTGGCACCGATGTCGGTGACAACGATGTGTATCCTATAGTGTTGCGCCCCAACAACACCATGAAAAGCGAGCTGTACTGCTCGTTCGTCATAGACTTCACAAAGTCCAATAACATTGGATCGCTACTGGGATTCTCGACGAATCGGGTATTAGAACCTGGACGGTGGCATGAATCGGACGATCCAATTAATATCATGAACGTGAACATTATTCGCATAGAATGCAGCGTGACCGCTGGCGCGTACAACAATGGGAAGCGCGTGCATACGATACATGAATTTTCTCCGAGAGTCCCACCAGGATATAAGATATCGGAAACGCCCGCGCAGATCATTTACCTTCCAATCACCGCATGGGTCATTATGGATCTAACGATACGCGTTGTGGATCAAGACGGACGGTTGCTCGATTTTCGAGGTGAAGAGATTACCATCAGATTGCACGTACGACGGCGACGACGATAATACGTGTGACGTGATCGAAAGAGATGCTTGTGCTGAACGACTCCAGAAAGCCGTTTCTTCCAAACGAAATTGTATACAACAACAACAACAACAACAACAACAACAACAACAACTGCAACAACAACAACAACTGCAACAGCTCTGATTATACTAAAAAGAAGAGGCTCAGTGCTGCGAACATTGCATTTTTGAAATCATTGGGATTCATTGTGCACGGTTAAGTTGAAAAAAAAATGGTTGACATTCTAAGCATTGGAGGGAAGCCGACGTTTGACGATCGCATCATCAAGCTTGAGACTCACACATACAACCCATATGTCAACTCAACGTTTGGATACAGCGATGAAATAAGAATACCCATACAGCAGCAGGATTTATACACATTGCCGTGTGAAAGTTTCCCCTACGTGGAGGGAAAATTGAAGATAAACAAGCCAAACGATACATTAACGGTGGCGTTGGGAAATAATTGCATGGCGTTCTTATTTGATGAGATTCGATACGAGCTGAATGGCGTGGAGATTGATCGCAACAGAAACGTTGGAATAACTAGCACGCTTAAAAACTATGTATCGTTGACATCTGGCGAAGACAAAAATATGGAGAATGCTGGATGAGGCTTGAAACGACGCGATGGGTCAATATTGAAAAATTATTTCAATTTTTGCATCCCACTCAAATATTTGCTGGGATTTTGTGAGAACTACAAACGCATTATTATTAATGCGCGTCACGAATTGATTTTAATGCGATCGCGCAACGACAATAGTGCTCTAATAGGATCGCCGATGCTGGAACCAGAAATTGAATTACTTAAAGTGCAATGGCGGATGCCTCATGTGACGTTAAATGACGTTAATAAGCTATCGTTGCTACATGCTTTGGAACGTGGGATCTGTACGAGTATCCTCTCTTACAGAGTACGACCAAGCATTCGTGGGCCGTGAAGGCATCTGCACAGCTGGAGAAGCCGCGAGTTATTATCCTTGCTCTACAGACTGGTCGAAGGAATGTGATGAGCGAAGATGTTACTAGGTTCAACAACTGCAAATTGACCAATGTAAAACTTTTTCTCAACTCGGAATTTTACCCATACGATGACATGAACTTGGACTTTGACAAGAATAAGCATGCCATCTTGTATCATATGTATACGCAATTCCATAAATCGTATTATGGACATAGTTGCAACGAGGCATTATTCACCGTGGCCCAATTTTTACAATTTGGTCCCCTCGTGGTGATTGATTGCTCGCGACAAAATGAGTCGATCAAGAATGGCACGGTGGACGTGCGCATAGAATTCGAATGTAAAGGGAATGTGCCGATAAATACTACGGCCTACTGTCTGATTCTACACGATCGGGTGGTTGAATACAATCCGCTGACAAACGTGGTGCGCAAAATCAATTAAATTGCCACGCCCTCTCCTGTGTCAAATTCCTACCAAAAGAAAATTTCATCGTGAAAATCGAGATGCTTTACGAGAAAAAGTGCATTCTCCCATCTGTCTTGGAAGCGAGCGGACCTCTAAATCGTATCGATAATGACCGTGCCAACATTTGTTGACCTGCAAGGGTTCATCGTCGATGGAAGATTTGTTGTCAAGGAAGTGGCTGTCCTACGAATGGGAACGATTCTCTCGCACTATATTTTTGGGAGTTCGATGCCGCAATATCTTCTTACGAAATCCGACAAATCGAGTGGTTGGTGGCAAAACATCATGGACTACAGTGGGACGATGGAGACGTTCCATACTGTATGGCCAAACGGCTAATTACGAAAGCTGTAGCTGATGCGATCGACGAAGAAGATGATACATCCCATATCGTATACGTTAAAGGGTTGCAGAAACGCGACTGGCTTGTGGATTTCCTCGATGAAGATACGAGAATGGACGTGGTCATCGAGACGCTGGACATTGACTACGAGGATATCAAATCTCTAAATAAGCTAAATGTAATTAATACTCTGCGATGTGGCAGACATGCAAAGCACTGTGCCATGCAAAATGTATTTAAAATATTCAACTGGTGGTCTAAACGCCAGAGAGAAATGCTTAAATAAAACAAAATCAATTTTAATGTATAAAATGTTTTTCTTAACCCTCTCCAACCTAATCTCCTGCACATGATGTATGCTAGATTAAGACGATAGTTATAATTACGTAGAAGTGGTTTGATACACGTTCAGAGTCGTATGATAGACGTTGAAAGTTACCATACACGTACAATACATGATCAAAGTGGTACCATACACGATCAAAGTTGTTCGATTCATGTTGAGAGTGGTTCGATTCATGTTGAAAGTGGTTCGATTCATGTTCGATTGATGTTCGATTCATGTTGAAAGTGGTTCGATTCATGTTGAAAGTGGTTCGATTCATGTTCGATTGATGTTCGATTCATGTTGAAAGTGGTTCGATTCATGTTGAAAGTGGTACGTTTGATGTTCAAAGTGGTTCGATTCATGTTCGATTGATGTTGAAAGTGGTACGTTTGATGTTCAAAGTGGTTCGATTCATGTTCGATTCATGTTCAAAGTGGTTCGATTCATGTTCGATTCATGTTCAAAGTGGTTCGATTCATGTTCGATTCATGTTCAAAGTGGTTCGATTCATGTTCGATTCATGTTCAAAGTGGTTCGATTCATGTTCGATTCATGTTCAAAGTGGTTCGATTCATGTTGAAAGTGGTTCGATTCATGTTGAAAGTGGTTCGATCCATGTTCGATTGATGTTCGATTCATGTTGAAAGTGGTTCGATTCATGTTGAAAGTGGTTCGATTCATGTTCGATACACATTCAAAGTGGTTCGATCTAGTCGAATAATGTGTCCAAAGAAAAAGGAAAGAAGATGCGCGGGAATAAGGAGAGGATGGTCAGCGAAAATGCAGGTGGCCTGTGATGAAGATGGCGAAGAACAACAGCATCTTACTTTTGCAAAGCTACGCACTTCTCGATTTCAAGATATGAGTTTATACGCGAGGGCTTGGAGATGCAGCGAGACCAGTTGTCTTCAAACCTTCGAAGACAGAAGACAAGTTTGTGCAAGTTTGTGCAAGTTTTCTTTTTCCAAAAATGGGATTATCACGCATCGCCCCTGAGTGTGACCCCGAGGTATGTACTTTTAAATATTTTAACATTTATCGCGTTTAACCGTTGAAATCGGGCGAGATCAAATCAG
The DNA here is from genome assembly GCA_944738655.2 of Andrena hattorfiana. Taxonomy (NCBI): domain Eukaryota; kingdom Metazoa; phylum Arthropoda; class Insecta; order Hymenoptera; family Andrenidae; genus Andrena; species Andrena hattorfiana. Next base: position 11,176,667 of record OX122895.1, read on the forward strand.
ACGTTCATATCAATATTGAATCGTGGGGCTTCTATGTTCTAGCGTTCGCCACCACCATCGCCTGTGTGGTCGAGCGACTGGGGGTCGCCGCAGCCGTCGCCGCAGCCGTCGCCGCCACCGTCGCCGTCGTCGTCGTCGTCGTCGCCGCCACCGCCGCCGCCGCGGTCGCCGCCTCCTCCTCCACATGTATGTAATAATACTTTGCATTGTTATGTGTGTTTGATATTTATTATGTTTGATGTGTCACAATTATATCGACGTTTGTGTCTATGTTCTAGGATATTCCACTATCTATATTGAGGGCATGGCTGGCGGGCCTGGAGGCCCGCGCAATCGAGGTTGCACCCCGAGGGGTGCAGATGCGGCGGTCGGGGCCGGCATATGGGGCCGCGCGGCTGCGGCCATATGCAGTGCCGCGGCGGCCAATGGTACAGCTGCCGGCTGCGTTTAGATGGGCCCCGTATTGGGTGCCGCGCCCCCCAACGCCACCATCACCCCCATCACCCCCCACGCCACCATCACCCCCCTCGCCACCTTCCCCCCTTCTTAGAATAGTTTATTTTATATTTTTACTATTTCTTTTATTTTTTATTTTTTATATATTATTTTTTATTATATTCTTTTATTATTATATTCTTTATATTTTTATTTTCTATTTATATTGTATTTTTATATTCTTTTTCTATTTTTTATATTTTATATTTCATATTTTATTATCTATTTTTATTTTCTATTTTTTATATTCTATTTAAATTCTAGTTATATTCTATTTTTATATTTTTCTTTTTTATATTACATTCTTTTTTATTATATTCTTTTTTATATATTTTTTTTATTATATTCTTTTATTTTCTTTTCTTTTATTATTATATTCTTTTATATTTTTATATTCATTTATATTTATATTTATATTTTTTATTATATTCTTTTATATTTCAAATAAAATTTCTTAAACCTATATTATTTCTCCATTTATTTACCCGTCTTTCTCCTCGCCACATAATTTTAAGATTTGCTGACGTCGCATAATTCTATTTCATTCTTCGCGCCACCACATGACGTCATCGCACGCGGCTGCTCCAGAGGAGTCAAGTTACACACGATCGCGCGATACGCTGCGACGCTAAGATTTAAAATCATTTTGAAAATTTTTAGAACGAAAGCGATTGTACCGCTATGTAGTGCTGTCTCTCTCGAATTTAGCTTTAAAAGTGATGCTCTCTCTTTCCCACCCTCCGAATTTAGATTTATAACGAAGTATTGCTCTCTCTCTTTCCGTCCCGAAGACGTGGTTCGTAAAAGAAAAGAACATCGATCTTTCCCGACATCGTCCGAAACAATTTCGGATAAAAAATAAATTATTAAACAATTTCCGACGCATGTTGGTTTGCAAAAAAAATTTCGGGGGCCGTCCCCTCCCTGGGTCTGAAAAATTTTCGGGGTGGGTCAAGGTCTGAAAAAAGATTTTTCGGGGGTGGGCCTCTCCCTTTGAAAAATTTCGAGGACGGTGGGCCAGGTCTCCGCGGCTGCTCGGCCCGGACTGATCCCCTCCGCGGTTGCGTCTTCCCCCACTCCGCGGCTCGTGCGCGCGCAACCGCTCTTCCACTCCCCGCAGGCCCCGCGGCCATGTTTCTCTCCGCCGCGCTCCCCCGCGCGCCCTCACTTCCCCCCGCCCCCGCGCTCCCCTCAGAGGACCTGGGTTGGAACTCTTATAGCCTTACTACTAGAGCGTCTCATCAGAGTCGCGGTTTATGATCGTATTGTCCTGCACTTCGACGGTGGGCAACGGTGCGTCCGGGTGCGAAGTCACCATCTTACTCACCACCCGCTGACACAGCAATATACGGATTAACGAAAAGGCCGGTTTATATTCTATTTTCAAATTTTATTATATTTTGGGCCTTTATATTGTGTTCTGTATTTTGCCTTTATGTTGTGTCCTTAATTATCCCAAACGACGCGGGCTCTGGGAGGTAACAGTTGGGAGCGAAGCGAAAACTCATTTATCGTTTATGATAGGCAATTCCGTATTTTCCAAGACGGCTTCGACAACATCTGGTTGCCAGATTTCCAAAGGGTAATCAAGAACGTACTTTCGCAGTCTTTAATAATTTAGAGATTATTCGCCGTGAACAAAAGTACGACTTTTCGTTAATCCGCAGGTATCCGCGGGAACAGTAAACAGTTGGATGTTTCCCAACGTATTGGACATAAAAAAAATTGTTTATGTGCAATTGCATGCTTCGAGGGGGCAAATTTATAATTAATTTTTTATTTCACTATTTATAGCCTGTTAATTAATTCAAAACGCAGAAGTATTCGATGTTAAGAAAACATCGATGCGTAGTAGCGATGCATTACATCGAAAAAAAAACATCCGATGGTTTTTTAAGTGGATATCCCTAGTAAGCGTGATTTTTTAATACAAAAGCGAGTTAGTGAGATTGTATAGATTAAGAACATTACAGGGCGTGTTGAAGAAAAAAAGAAGAAATTGATAATTAACTGTAAAGTATTGAAGTACATCCTATGGTAATTTTTTAACGTATACATCTACTATATGATGTGTGCGTGCGTGCGTGCGTGCGTGCGTGCGTGCGTGCGTGTGTGTGTGTGTGTATACAGTAATATAATATATATTATCATATAGCAGATGTATACGTTAAAAAAATATAGATATATGTGTGTGTGTGGTGTGTTGCCACAGAGTCGGCGATGTTTCCCATTCGGAACGGGAAACAGGAATACAGGCACTAGACACTCGGGCGATGTTGCTCACCCTCCACTTGAATACAGTTTTTCGGGAACATGTGGCCAACAGTCATTTCTAGAAGGCCGTTTGAGACAAGGGTCGAGTTGCTGTATCCCACAGAGATTGTTGCAAGTCGCCGGAAACATGTATCCGGCGACTGCGCCAGGTCAATTCGTATCTCCTTAACCTTAAAAGGACGAGTCGCCAGACACAAGTTGCCGGACACAAGTCGCCAGATAAAAGTCGCCGGATACAAGTCGCTGCAGACAAGTCGGTTATCCCACCGACTCGCCAGCGACTCCAGCGACAAAGTTGCCGGCGATTGTTGCCCGGTCTATACGAGCCTTAAGTTGCATAATAAGACTCGTTCTATTTGCTGCAGGCCTTAACACATGACGGTGCCAAATATGATAACATAAAAATATCAAAATATAAAGTATTATATCAAAATTATTCCATTATGTTTTGTCTATAATATCTATGATGTTTTATGTTTGTGCATACTATGCTGCAATCACATACGTTGCACTGTACTGTATCAGACATGTATATAAATATTCATTTAATGACTATTCTTAACAAGTTATTTCTTAACCCTACGGTTAAAAATACGTGTATACATATATGCATTTCATTCCACATAGTTTTCACAGGCATGATGTTCATCAAAGAAATGTTCTATGCATAGATATTTTTTACACCAAGCACATCTTATAATAGCAGGCTTATTACACAGATGACAGCGTGGCAAGGTATATGCTTCAAGAAAATTGAAAGAAAAGTCTACTGGATTTTCAAACCGCGATGGTCTTTGTTCAAGGTATCCACTTTTATACCAAGCGTATTTAAATAATTCCTGAAATCTCGGAGAAGACAATTGAATATGTATGAGCGATTGCAATTTGATGATATTATTTCGCAAATGAAGATTTACGTCAAGATTGTATAGTAAGACGCGGTCTGAAAAAGTTCTTACAAAATTTTTCCATATCCGAAAACCAAAAACGTCCAGCGGTTGTATCAGACCTGTTGTTCCTTTCGGTATGGTTAACGCAATAACTTGTTTGTTGGCCGGAATATTTTGTTGAAAAGTAGAAGGACAGTGGCCGCTCCATGAATCAAGCAACAGGACACTTTGAGATCCAGTCTTCGGTAAAAAGACTTCTGTTAACCAAATGTTAAAATGGTACGATGTCAACTTCCCAGATTTCGAAGCAGTCAAGAACACATTAGCCGGTCTGAATAAAGTTTTTTCCACCCTGGGACCAAATTCTCCGGTAGTTTCTTTTAACACCATAAACAGGGGTGACAGTAACTGACCGCTCGCAGAAATCGTAGGGAGAATCGTATAACTATGTGTGATTGAGGATACTGATTGCACGGATGCTTCTATAGTCTTTCCACCACGGTGTGTCAACGTACGACCGGAATGGATTTCTAAATTAAATCCACTCTCATCTGCGTTGTATACATTACTTGGATTGTGTGTAGCAATGTATGGTTTTACCTGATTTACGAATTCGGAAGAAGTTAAATGTAAATGTTGCTTGTCTTGCTGTGCGGAACGGCTGACGAATTTTGTAACATTTCTCGAAACGATGTTGTGCAATTTTTTGAAATTCATGATCCAGGTATGGCCAGTTTTGAATGTGGGAAGATTGACCTCCTCTTTTGCTTCTAGCGCCCATCTTCTTATATCAATGTCATGTATCAATGAACCTTGATCGATAGCAGTTTGAAATTTGTCCAACACATTTTGCACGATAGATAACAGCTGTTCTCTGCGTGTACCGCCATTCGCCAACGCTGCTTCCCAGCGATACAATTGTTGAACTGATTTAACTTTCCTGAATTGATGTTGCACACTGCCGAGAGGTTTTCTATCTTTTGAGCCGCTTCTCCAAAACTCAACAGTTCGAGTTTTATAATTTAAATCTACGTTACCACTTTCCCCTGGGACACACACATCATAAAATTCATTGATAGTAAATTCTTCGTCTTCCTGGATATTATCGTCTTGAACAAACTCACATTCTTGGGGCCGCGCTAGATCTTCAAATTCTAGGGTTGTAACATAGTCAGTTGTGAATGAAACGTCATTCTTACTATCAACTATTATGGTATGTATAATTTCTGAAAATTCGACTTCCCTATGATTAATAGGAGACGGCGGTATTCTAGATATATGTAGAGCAGTTATCAGTAAATTAATTACATTCGCCGGATTTATGTGCACCATTTTATCGATAACTTGTACTGCTTGCAGTTAAAAGAATGCCAGTGACAACGAGTATGAAGTTGAGCTGCGAAAACTTGGTATTTATAATGAGGCAGAAAGATAAGGATACAAGGATGTCTCATTCAAGATAAGTTTCTTTCTTCAAAAATGGCATGACTTAATCTTATGCATTAATAACGGAAACTTTACAAACAGTCATGTGAAATTATCAATAATTAACCATACACTTGAAAACACCTCGTGCAAAACAAATATGATAATTGTATCAACACTTTTATCAAATGATTAAATATACCTTCTACAAACAAATATGTATACCATTAAAAATAGCTCGATAAGCTTCTTTATTTTATAAGTAATAGATTCAGAGTTGGGCAAAATGTAATCTAATTACATCTTACAAATTACGATTAAACTGTAATTGTGTAGTTGATTATAAGATGTGCTTGGTGTAAAAAATATCTATGCATAGAACATTTCTTTGATGACCATCATGCCTGTGAAAACTATGTGGAATGAAATGCATATATGTATACACGTATTTTTAACCGTAGGGTTAAGAAATAACTTGTTAAGAATAGTCATTAAATGAATATTTATATACATGTCTGATACAGTACAGTGCAACGTATGTGATTGCAGCATAGTATGCACAAACATAAAACATCATAGATATTATAGACAAAACATAATGGAATAATTTTGATATAATACTTTATATTTTGATATTTTTATGTTATCATATTTGGCACCGTCATGTGTTAAGGCCTGCAGCAAATAGAACGAGTCTTATTATGCAACTTACTATGTGTTGTGAGCGCGCAACCGTGCGAACCGTGTACTTGCCATCGCGTAACTCCATAAGCCGATAGTGCATTATACAATTCATATACACGGTTGAATTCACAAAAAAACACCCAATATTTTTAGTTATTATATAAATGGAAGAATTGTCAAAAATAACGCGAGGTAAAATTTTTTTTTAAGAAAAAATTTTTTTCAAAAATTTTGTTACCGTTATTTTGTAGCGCTTATTGCACCATTAAACTTTTGTTTGAAACATTTTTTTCTGTCTGTTGTACTTTGAAAGTTATACGTGAAAAAGTGGAAGTGGCAATTTGACTTTGAGGTTAGTTTTCACCCCCTTAAAGGGCGATAGGGCACAAATAAAACACACCGTTGTTCTTGTTTTGAGTCACTCTAAAAACCCATAAAGTTGCGTTCCAATCGGTGAGTCCGGGTTCGCGGTGTTCCCTTGTTAGTGTGTTATGGGATTTCCCTCGATTAATTATCGTATCGTCCATCGTCTATTTTCTATCGTCTACCGCCCGTGCCAAGTGCGTTGTATGTAGGGAATATAATCCCGGCCATTATTTACTATCCCGGGATTGCGGGATTTTTTAAAGTCTATCTCGGGATTCCGGGACTAATCCCGGGATTGGGTAATAGAAAATTTCAGTAATTAAAATGATTTATTATGTGCTAAAATTCTAAATCTTTATTTAATTCAGGGCTGCACATGGAGCTGTTTTCGGCGCCTACCGGCGAGCAACCCTCTTGTCCCGTTGCTAAGGTTAGAATTGGTGAGGAGAACTGCAGTAGTATATGTGCGTGCTCGTAGGCTCGTATCGAAAGTAAGCTGGGTTCAAGTAATACCAAATGCACGTACACTACTGCAGTTCTCCTCACCGATTCTAACATTAGCAACAGGACAGGCGGGTTTCTCGCCGCTAGGCGCCGAAAACAGCTCCTTGTGCAGCCCTGATTTAATGTAAAGAAACTTATTTTCTATCAGTAGTCTGAAACATAAACTAAAATTATTTTTCACAAGAAAACTGTAATGAAGCAACCTAAGTACGTATATATCTAAACACAATGTTTCGACTTTACGTGTTCAGAGAAGTTGCGATCTGCAACTCGCGCGATTTCGAAATAACGGAAAGTGAGAATAGCATTGAAAAAATAAATATGGTTCAGTTAGTTGTATACGACTTAATATTATTATTTAAATAATTTATTATTATTATTGTCCTTATTATTATGAAATGACTATGTTTATTTATTCTGTTTACTTTTATATTTTTCGGGTGTTCTTAAAGTAATTCACATTTTTAAATAATCCCGAAATTCTCGGGATTAGTTATATCAAATCCCGGGATTTTTGGAATTCAAAAAACAGCCGGGATCGCGGGATCCCGAGATCCCGAATCCCGGGATTGAATTCCCTAGTTGTATGTTTCGACGTCCAAATCCAGTTTATCGTGCAGAACCGTAATTTTCCGAGTCGAAACCGAATATTGTTAATTTTCAACCTCCGCAATTGGAAAGCTTATATTGTTTGTCGTCTACGACTTTGCATAAACCCATGTAAATTCCCCATTTTCGACCACCTTTTAAATTTTCCTTTTGCTTATTTTTGTAATACATAGTAATTTTTATATAAATCCGTCTCATTTTGTTTCGAACCAGTCTCTCCTAAGTGCCATATCCTAATTGGAAAATCTGTAAAGGTTTAGGTGCTCCAAAATCAATCCTGATCTTTGTTTCTTAATTCTGGTTACGACAAAAATTCAATAATCATTTTTATATTCGTTAAGCGTTGCGTGAGAAAATTAGACTCAACCGCTCGATCGCTTAAAAATTAACGCCCTCACGTAACATATGCAAATGTCAGCAATATATTAAAATATATTGTAGCCCATATGAAAATAGAGGGGGAGGATTAAGTCATCATTTTTCTAGTTTTGAAATTCCTTAAAAAATAAAGTCTTCAAAATTCTCAGTTTTTGCCGATATTGACAAAATCGCCTTCACCAATGAATTTTTATTTCCGAAACTATTAAATGCACGCATTTCGGTTTTTTTCGTTTTATTTATGGAGGATGATTTGGATTTTTATATTGCATTTTGTATGCTAAACTTGGAAAGAGTGTTAAATTGTGATTATGACTATATTAACTTTTTAGGCTCTGAAGGTAGTAACACAATATTTACCACAAGCCTTTTTAACAGAGGTTTGTTACGTCCAATCCTTTCTCAAAAGTGACCATTCTTGTCACAGTCGTTTATCCCAAAGAGATGTAAAAGATTTTATATAAGTTTTTACTACACGGACAGACGTTAATCGTTTGGAAGGCATATGATCCTCCAATAAACTACCTGTATTTCGAAGTATTTGCTCAGCAATCGGAGCAATAGGCCCATTTCAATATCGATCAGCGGTATTATTTGATGTAAAAATTTGAAGATTCTCTTATCCTAAAGGAGGCCGAAGTCATTGTCTCGTAATATTTTTGTCACTTCCCTTGTTCCAATACCCGAAGTATGTTCGTTTTAACATGCTACCGATTTTACGACCTTGCTATGTAGAGATGTCTTTCGGGAGGACACAGGATAAAAACGGGTAGTCCGGTGACTGCGTCGTCCTCTTTTCAAATTCGAAACGAATCTCTTATCTCTTATCTATATACACGCTTCTTGCAATGGAGACTTCATCTGTCGATGTAATGTTTACGAATGCGGAGCGAGCTCAGCACAGAAATACGTGAAGAAAGACAGGTGGTAAATTAGCCCCTCCGCATGCGTTATTTGTGCGGCTCAGCCCTACTGAACGCACATGCATACAGGTCTGAACCCGGCTTAAGGGGGTAGACACGGGTAATGCAGAGCGCTGTATACCGACACAATCTGGCCCGAAACATGGGTTTGGGAAATTACGTTGTTTGTCCTTATATGAGCAGATTTTGGGCTGGGTGAGGTCTCATTCGAAAGAGGAAGGTTCAGTGCAGCGCGCTCTGGTCATGGTTCGACGAGATTGTGTTGATATCTAATAATACGAGTGTTCAGAGTAGAGCAAAAATCGACAAAATACACCCGCAAGAATCTAAGTATTTTTATGTCACTAAAAGAGTATTGTGGCTTCAACAATGGCCAGAGCGCGCTGCACTGAACCTTCCTCTTTTGAATGAGACCTCACCCAGCCCAAAATCTGCTCATATAAGGACAAACAACGTAATTTCGTGACTTCATTCCCAAATACGAGTTCCGCCATATTGGCGATAATACAGAGCAAGTCACGTGACAAATTTAGTTCAGCTAGTGGATACAAGATGGCGCCTACTCGGGAGGACTGCCAACGCGGAATCATAGCAAAACTGAAGCGTTAGCTGGAATACATGTGCCACAGTAAAAGCGTGATGCAGTCGATGTATGCATTTTCGTACGATTGTAGGTTAGGTTATATGCATTTTAGGCATACCAGGAACTGCTAGGAACTGTATACATATAAATTAACGCTTTTACCGTGACACATACATCACTTGAAATCGCCGTCGAATTTATGTTATAATTATATGGCCACATTATTTAAAATAAAAAAAGAGAGACTGGAACTTTTTTGCAAATACTGGAAGTAGTGATTTACTGCTATCATATTTTCAGAATGTGGTGAAGTTACAGCAATTATTTGAAATTATTGCTCTTATTATTGTTTTTTTTTATTCTTTTGACTATTGTCATAAAACATGTAATAAGGAACATGTAATAAGGAAAAGTCTACAAATCAGTGAACAGTTGATTCCCTGATTTTTTTGTAATTCTTTACGGTCCTATCTCCTATAGTCCTCAGTCAATATTTAAAGTACAGACTGGATTAAGAAAAATAAAAAATAAGACAATTTAAGACAGCAGATGTGACTTACAATAGTGACGACTGATAAATGAAGATGATACAGGTTAAATTTACAACAGCATAGAATGAAATATATTTATTAATTATTAATATAAAAATAATTATTAATTCTGCGGCCCCTCCCGCCTATCCCTCCTCTTCCACCTCTTCCTCCTCTCCCTCCTCTTCTTCCTCTTCCTCCTCTTCCGCACTTCAACTCCCGCAACAGTTTTTTCATCTCGCTGTTCTGTAATATGAAAAATAAACATAAATCTTATGGATTATGCAATAATGTCTAGAAGTTTTCACATTTTCGTGAGAATGTAAGAAATTATAAAAAGATCGTTTTACGTGAGATCGCCTACTTATCTACATACCTCCTTCTTGAAGCGCAATGCCAGTTGCCTATACGCAATAGCCATATCCCGGCAACTCCGCCCCGACGATGGAGTTCGGTCGCTGCTAGAACTTCTAGACGGGCTCCGTCTTCGGGACGGAGTCTGCCGGCTGCTGGGTCTTCGGTACGATGTTTGTCTGCTGCGCGGACTCCGTCTTCGCGACGGAGTCCGGCTACTTGTTCGACTCCGTCTTGAGGACGGAGGGTGTTTGCCGCTTGGACTCCCCGCAGACGGAGTCGCTTCCATTTCTCCCTTCTGATTGTTTTCTTTTCCATACTTCTAAAAAAAGAGTCGAAGAAACAGTGAAACTATTGAACTTAATTAAAATGAATTTGAAAGTGCAGTAGAAGAGCCAGAGTTGGCCAAAATGTAATCTAATTACAAATTACAAATTACGATTAAAATGTAATTGTGTGATTGATTACACATTATTTTCTGTAATCGTTAATTTACGTAGTTGATCACAATTTTGTCAACTATCTAAATTAAGGATTGCAGAAAATAATGTGTAATCAATCGCACAATTACATTTTAATCGTAATGTATGATTTGTAATTAGATTACATTTTGCCAAACTCTGAGAATAGTACACGTTTATCAAGTTGGTACATTTGGGTACAATAGAGGCTTCCTTTAAACAAGATTTAGCGGATGAGGAGAATCTTCAGATTTCTAAATGCTGGAATTTGAAAGTTCGAAAGCTTTGAAATTCAAAGATTTCCAAAATTTGTAATTGTGAGGTTATCAAGTTCCAAAATATCTGTATTTTTAAATGTCCAACATTTATAATTTTAAAATTTCCGATTTTTCCACTTCTGATGTTTAGAAACTGTTTAATTTTCATTACTTGTCTTCAGTTTCAACTAAAAGAAGCCTATATTGCACCCGAATTTATATACAGTTAGTAAAAAAAGTATTTGGACACTTTTTAAAATCGCATAACTTTTTTAGAATTGGTCTTAACGACTTGATTTTTTTTGAGGACCTAGAAGGATTAGTTTTCTAAGTGACGTGTTTCGTCGTTTTCGAAGAAATTGCAATTGGTCGGAATAGCGAAGAAAATAGTAAAGGTCGTTTTTTAAACTTTTTTTTGTGAGCTTGTAATGAAAATTCAAAAAACCTATTTGTAGATTGAAGTAAGTTGTATACATGCTAAAAATTTCATTACAATCGGTTAACGTTGCTCTGAGTTATAAACGCTTAAGCATCGCAGAATAAGGTCGAAAATCGCTGATTTCGGGAATTTCGCGATTTTCGACCTTATTCCGCGATCTTTAAGCGTTTATAGCTCAGAGCAACGTTAACCGATTTGGATGAAATTTTAGGCATGTATATAACTTACTTCAATCTACAAATGGGTTTTTTGAATTTTCATTACAAGCTCACAAAAAAAAGTTTTAAAAACGACCTTTACTATTTTCTTCGCTATTCCGACCAATTGCTATTTTTTCGAAAACGACGAAACACGTCACTTAGAAAACTAATCCTTCTAGGTCCTCAAAAAAAATCAAGTCGTTAAGACCAATTCTAAAAAAGTTATGCGATTTTAAAAAGTGTCCAAATACTTTTTTTACTAACTGTACCTGTTTTAGACATTTCGCGGGTAAATTATAACATAACTTTCTTATTCTACGTGAGAATGAATACACGAATCTCTGAGCGTGAAGCTGCGTACCGACATTGCGAGGATGCTGCGCGAGTAACGCTTCGCGAAGTGGAGAGTCTGGAGACTACCTCGATCATAATCACTTTGCGAGGCTGCCGCGCGAGGCACGCGTCGCGAAATGAAGAGTCTGGATATTACCTCGATCATGATCACTTTGCGAGGCAAGTTCATGCGACGGTCTCGCGCTACCTCCAGCATGATATTTGCGTCGCCCGAGCAAGCGATTTTTGATCTTGGGGCCGCGAGGCACCTTTGAGCACGTCGAAAAATCGACGGCTAATGCCTCGTAAAGTAATAATGGTCGAGGTAGTCTCCAGACTCTCCACTCCGCGAGGTGTGCCACCCGAGGCAGCCTCGCAATGGCGATACGCAGCTTGAGAAACTTTGCACAAAAAATTACAACAATACTATGACGGTAATGAAACTTTACCCGGAATATGCCTAAATACAGTCTTGGGTTGGATGTGAAATGTTGAAGTATGTAAGTTATTATGAAAGTGGCGTCGGTCGAAATTGAAAAAAAAAAGAAATTGAACTTAAAAAAAGAAGTGAAATGTAATAAACGAAAAATTTGTACTTGGACCACTTTCATAATAATCGGCATATACATATAGTGAAAAAGACAGGGGTAGTAAGCGTGAAGGTACTTACGATCTTTACTGTTCGGCAGGCACGCGTATTTCTGACGATCGAGCCTTTGCTAGCCTCAGCGTTGCCAGAAAACAATCGCCGGTGCGGCTCACGCACACATTACCACCACTCCTGTAGGTGATCCTACTACACAACTTGCGAATTCTTTCCTGAAACCGCTGGACAGGGCCCAAACTGTCTTTCTCACTCACTCAATATTTTATATTTCACTTGCACCAAGGACCGAGCGACACGTCTCGGCCCGCGTAAAGGTTCAAGTAAGTATATACAGAGGATAATCAAAAATCCTTTCCTGTGCACATGTCTGCACCAAAAATAATTCCCGAAAGTACATACTCTATGTAAATGTATCAGCACACACCAATCCTAATGAGAAAGAGAGGAACAGAACATATTCGATGTTATGCGCACCGCGACGCATGTCATTACTTTACCCCTCATGCCCCACTTATTCTTTTCCAATTCGCATGTTCATCATTATGTAATTAATTAATAATGCGATGTGTTTGGACTCATTTTCACATGAAAAATGTCAGCAGCACGTTCCTGCAACTTTCGTGCCGATGAGACGAAATGTAGAAATTTTAAATGTCGTCATATATATTATACAAACTATATGCGTTTTGTTAGTATAAAACGTTCAAACTACATATACCTGTTTCGTTAGATATGCTTCCTTTATAATGCAGTTGTGATTCTTTCAATCGTTGTAGTTTTCAATGGATAAAAAATGTCATTCAAATTTTATTTCTCAAATGTGGAAGATAATGTTTAAAATTAGCAACAATCATCGATGCTTTGCGATTCGATGTTGAGCATATGTAGTTACTTGTTGAATACGAAATATGTACACATTGCTTCTTCTTTTGTGGATTTTTGACCGCAATATGTACGTCCATATGGGTATCTTTAACGAAATTGTCTCATTGAAAAGTCCAGTCTTCAGGTGAGGTGAAACGGCGAGTCGGCTCGGCTTGCCCAGGCTCGGCTTGCCCAGGCTCGGCGAGCCGGCTTGGCGAGCGCGAGTCGGCCGCTTACAATGTAACCCCGATTGTTAGAATGCGTCACTATAAGCTATATGTCAAAAGTACTCAATTGTATCGCGAATTGTTAGTATTTTGAATAATGGATTGCAGAGGTACAAATAAGTAGTAAATCAAGTTTCAGCCATGAGTATTTTAATTTCCAGCGAACAGAATTAAAATATAATCATACAAATGATGGAATTTTTCAATAACTTTCGTTGGAAAAGCTCTAGATATCCAGGAACCTCATGGAACCTGAAAATTTTTGTGCTAATTGTTCTATATGCTTTATAGAGTACATATTCAAAAGTTATAGCGACAAATATTTGCAACTCTACATAATTTTTAAACATAATTAAAATAATTCTATCTCCAAAAAAGATGATGTTAGGAGCTAAAATGTGTAATTCATTCTAAATAACGTGGTTCAAGGGGAGGGATGGGGGTGTGGACCCCAAACCTAAAATTGTAGTTTCGGGTATCTATGAGTTTCCGAAATATTAATAAGAAATTATTGTTAACTTTTCACAAATTATTTTTTTGAACTGCATACACGTAGTCCTAAAGCGGCTTGTAGACGGTCAATATTATTGTGCAATATTGAATATTGCGCAAACTATTCAATATTGAATATTGTACAATAATATTGAACGTCTACAGGCCGCTGTACGGGGATCCGTCCTGCCCCCCTTACCTCCGCGTACCCCTCAGGTGGCTAAATGGCACGCGTATTTAGCTGAAATTCAAAGCCAATTTTCTCGAAAACGAAGCACGATATCAAAAAATTGTATTCTATATTTTCGTCTTATTAACGCTCATATAATCACCCCCTAGAGTATTGACTATCAATAGAGTAACAGGTATCCATCCTGTATAACAGTGTTTCTGGTTCAAATCTGCAAACTCACATCGGCTCGCTACCACGATTTACGCGACCGCAAGCGGGGGACGCGCCCCCCGCGTTGATCTAGCCCCAACCAATACTAATATCCAGAACAAGTTGGAAAGTGAAATGCGTTATGTCGGAATAAGTCAACAGAAATACTAAAAGTTTTTTATTAATATCTCGGAAACTAATGTCTGAATGCGCAAAAGGACAAAATGTTTGTTTAGCAATATTTTTATCCCTTCAGGTTATAATTTATTAGAAATGTGGTCCTGTGTGTCGCATGCAATGTTGTACCATTTCAATTATATTATTACCAACTCTCTCTACAGTATTCTAAACTTTCAAGCAGGGTCATTCCACCCGAAATCGTACACTTTTCGGAGTAACATTTGGGATTTTTGTGAAACTTGGATATGTTGTAGTCTTTAGTGATATATAAATGTATTTCAAAGGATTTTTCAAATTTTTCAAAATTGTGAATATTGACTTTTTTTCATTAAATTATAATTGTTGAAGTAAGAGACAGATAAGAATGAGCTTTTAGGTGCTTACACTGGGGAAGTAAGAGTACCTAATAAAAATTATGTCACTTAAAAAAAAATTTTAGACCATTTATGTTGCAATTGTTTTAAACAAATGCAATTTTATACTAGCAGGGCACTATTTACACATTTGACAAAAATGAGAATATACCCCTACTTGTGCTCTTTACGGACACGTTTTCAGAAACGCGGACACTTTAAAATTGGTCGAATGAAAATTAATTGAATGTGACGCTGCGTCGCCCAGCACCGGCTCGACTGGCTGACAAGAGGACCACGCGGTAATGGACATCGCTTTTGTAACCACAGTATATGGGGGTCGCAGTACTCATGTAGTATGAAAATACCATTTCGGCTTTCCGTAGAATGGGCCTTCGTTTTCGAGAAATTTTGATTTAAAGTTTTTGACGTATGTAGTAATCCAGATACATAGCACTTATACCCAATAAGGTTCCGTGACCACAGCGGTAGCGCGTCAGTTTATCATGCGGGTGGCCCGGGTTTCAAGTCCCCCCTGTTGTAACTCCCGTCCCTCTTTTTTTTCTTTTTTTTTTTAACAATTTTTCCCGTGGAAATATATTTTGTGGATATTATGTATTATATAGTACGTTACATATTACTCTACGCAAATTTTAAGGTTGAAAATGCATTTATAACAACATTATTTTAATCATCTCTTTCGACCTATCTTTTGCGCAGGTATAAGACCACCCTTTCGGTCAGAAGTAACGGCTATCCCACTTTACCTGCTCGACAATCGCAGGCGTCGAAAGTTTCGGAATGAAATATTTTCGCACTACAAGAATATGATAGCACCGGTGAAAGAGATGATTAGAATAATATGTTGTTATAAATGCATATTCAACCTTAAAATTTGCGTAGAGTAATATGTAACGTACTATATAATACGTAATATTCGCAAAATACATTTCCACGGGAAAAATTGTTAAAAAAAAAAAATAAAAAAAAGTTACGGGAGTAGCAGTTGGGGGGGGGGGCGGGGGACTTGAACCCCGGTCGCCAGCATGACAATCTGACGCGCTACCGTTGTGGTCACAGAACCTCGTTGGGTATGGGTGCTATGTATCTGGATTACTACATACGTTAAAAACTTTAAATC
Source organism: Andrena hattorfiana (assembly GCA_944738655.2). Taxonomy (NCBI): domain Eukaryota; kingdom Metazoa; phylum Arthropoda; class Insecta; order Hymenoptera; family Andrenidae; genus Andrena; species Andrena hattorfiana. The sequence goes on from OX122895.1 coordinate 11,192,618, forward strand.
AAAATATTTCGAAAACGAAGGCCCATTCTACGGAAAGCCGAAATGGTATTTTCATATTACATGAGTACTACGACCCCCATATACTGTCATTCCAAAAGCGATGTCCACTATCGCGTGGTCCCCTTGTGAGCCGTGCGTGCTACAACATTGAACTATTTATTTCTTTCATTCCTAATCCAATCCTAATAATATGCCATATGGTTGAATTTGTCTTGACAGTCACTTTCATATCGGGTAATCAAATATGTAGCATTCCATTTAAAACACCGAAGGTCACCTTCGGTTCACAGAAAATATCGCGAACACCAAAAGTTGACATACCGTAGAGTTCAACAGTTATAATTTAATGAAAAAAGTCCATTTTCACAATTTTGAAAAATCCTTTGAAATACTACACATATCCAAGTTTCACAAAAATCCCAAATGTTACTCCGAATAGTGTCCGAATTCGCGTAGAATGACGCAAGATTGAAATGCGAAAAGTATTCTTTTCACACGCGGCCAAGTGCACGCGTGCCTGTATATTCACACAGCCGCGTATCGCAACGCAGCATGCTGCTCGTGGCTGCCTTCGCTTGCGAGTAGCGGAGACGGTTGTGCAGATGTGTGCGTGTGAAAAGAAAACGGGCCAAATCTGCATTTCCTTCGGTTTGCGTAGCGAGGGAATCACGTTGTCTAAGAGGAACATTTGTATCACTTTACGTCCCTCTTCGTATCACCAAGATATATTAGAATGATGTTCACAGTAATGCAATAATAATAATATTTTCATAAATAAAGCATCGTAACATTTGTGATGTTTCCGTAATGATTAATTACACTAAAACACATTTGTGATGTTTCCGTAATGATTAATTACACTAAAACACATTTGTGATGTGTCCGTAATGATTAATTACACCAAGATAGAAAAGAATGAAAAAGAATTTTGATTGCGTTAGTATTATTTTACACGCACACGGGTATTTAAACTTACTTCGTTCCGAGGCTTTCGCTTACATCGAGACTTTACTGTACTATATCTTCTTTTACTATGCCTGTTTTTCTTTTCTAATGTATGTTTTTCTTATTTCTATGTATGTACCACGTGTTACTGATTATTGACCCTTTACGTGCAGGCAACGATTGAAAACAGCAGCGTGCCTCACGGTAGGTCAGGGCACCGTGGCGGAAGCAGGTACGCGTACAGGAACCTCGTACGACGAAACACTTCCAAGCACATCTGCAGCATATGATTTTCTTACGGACAGAATACACGAAGAAGACGTAGGAAATTTTCAAGACTTCCCAATTATCGAAGGAATTGTGGAACAAGTACATTTCAATACGGACGCGGAAAATATTTTAGAAGAAATACATTTCAACGCGGCCGAAGAGTAAATTGTGGAACAAGTGCATTTCGAGTCGAACGAAGACGAAATTGTACAAGAAATAGATTTGGACACAGACAGGGATGAGATACATTCCGTAAGAGACATCAACGAAGAAACGGCTCAAGATGTTGGAAGTGATGCCGATTACTGGGTGGTAGAAAATGCAGAACCAGAACAGCTGGAAAATCCAATTTCAGAAGGAATAGACTTCGTTGATTTTCCGTATGTTTTCGAACATATAAAAAATCTTGGAAAACATTCGACTATTGGCTGTGGCATCGAACATTTTGAAATAATTAGATGTCAACGGAATGGACTAGAAAATGTGTATTATGTACAGTGCAAAATGTGCAAATACACAGAGCACATATCCTGTCTTCGGAAGAGTGATGCCACTATGGATATCAACCGCGCCGTTGTTTCCGCAACAATGATGACGGGCGGCGGATATAATCAACTGGAAGAAATACTGACTGCCGTGAACGTGTCCTGTATGACGAAAAGGATCTACGAGAAATGTCAGAATGACCTAATCGATGCCCTTGAAGTGGCCGCACAACGCGAAATGGAAGATGCTGGAAAAGAGGAAAAAGCATTAGCTATATCAAGAGGCAACGTACATGCAGAATCCAATCTACCGTTTATCCCAGTTGTCGCGGATGGCAGCTGGATGAAAAGGTCCTACCGCGGAGGAGATTACAATTCTCTCTCTGGCGTAGGAGCCATCGTGGGATACCACACGAAGAAATTGCTGTACATCAGCGTGAAGAATAAATTCTGCATGACTTGCCAAATAGCAGGTACGAAGAAGGAAGAACCGCGCGAGCATCGTTGCTTCAAGAACTGGGGTCGTAATCAGAGTTCAACTGGCATGGAGAGTGTTGCTATTGTCGAAGGCTTCAATTGCAGCATAGATATACACGGCCTAATATACTCTATATTAGTTGCCGATGGCGATAGCAGTGTGTACAAGAAGATATTGGACAGTGATCCATATAAAAACTAACTGGTGCAGGTACGGAAAATAGAATGCACCAATCACTTGCTACGAAATTTCAGTAAAAAAATAAACGAAATCGCAACAAAAGGCCGCGATAAAGACCTAAGAGTTGTCGTAAAGAATAATTCTCTCCGCCTGCGTACTGGTATAAAGAAAGCTGCAGAATACCGGTTGCAAGAAGAAATAACACTCGAGGAACAAATAAGAAATTTGAAGGAAGACTTGAGGAATGTACCGAGTCACGTTTTCGGTGAACACAAGGAGTGTCAGAAGTTAGCATACTTCTGTAAGAAATACTCTGATCCAAACAGAGAGGACTACGTACCAAGGTTGAGAGAAGCTGGTATTTATCAGAGTATCGAAGAAGCGATGCAGCCACTTTTCCCTAAAGCTGACAGTTTGCTGCACGGTCTAAATAATAATGCTGTTGAAAGTTTTAATAATATCATTGCCAAATTCATCGGAGGCAAAAGGATAAACTTTGGACGAGGGGGCTCGTATCAGGGCAGAGTCACCGCTGCAGTCGTCCAATATAATACAAAAGAGGCGTTTAGCAGATTGAGTACGGCAATGGATAAACAGCCACCAACCATGGTAAGAAAGCTGGAAGGACGTCGGAAGCGTGCAGCAGAAAAAGCAAGGGAATATAACAAAGAAGCGAAAGCATCCTCCTTCCGAAATAAAAAACAATCGTGCGACCAGGATTACGGCCCTAACGCAGAAAAACCAGATATGGAAGAGACAGTATACTCTTCCGAGTGTAAAAGGCACGCGGCTATACTCCATGACTGACAAAGGATGCGATGCGAGATCGAAGAGGAAACTCGCAATCAGGCGAATAGCGAAAAGTGGAGTAGTTATAGAAAAAAATTATTAACTGCATCCAATTTCGGCAAGGTATGCCGATTACGAAACACTACACCACGGGCAAATACTGTGAAGAGTATAATGTACCCGCAACTTCCAAATTTGTCTGCTCTCCAGTACGGAAGGGAAAATGAGGCAAACGCCTTGAGACAAATGGAAGAAGAATTAGGAATCCATATTCTACCATGTGGCCTCTTCATCGATGACACTGTGCCTCACTTAGGTGCAACTCCTGACGGCCTCGTGGACCATGATAAAATCGTCGAAGTAAAGTGTCCTGAATCGGCCAAGGATTTATCACCTGCTGAAGCAATAAAGCAACTTGGTAATATACGGCGTATTTTCAAGGGTAACGAAATGAATAAAAATCATCATTACTATTATCAACTGCAAGGACAATTGCACATAACGAGAAGGCAACGGGCCTATTTTTGTTTATGGACGCCGAAAGGAATAAAGGTTACAACAGTAACGAGAGATGATCGATTCTGGGCAACAGAGATGGAAGACAAACTGAGCAAGTTCTATGAGGACTGCATGTTGCCAGAAATTATAGATAGCAGATACAATCGACAACAGCCGATTAGAGAACCTCCGTACGTACAAAAAGGAGGAGCAGGTACGAGTACATAAGAAAGTACATAAAACGATGGATGAAAACATCACGATAGCACCGGCGAGTGCATCCAGCGCATGTGAAGAGCTGTCGAATAAGCAATTGCAATCCAAAGTCACTAATGCACCGGCGAATGCATCCAGCGCATGTGAAGAGCTGTCGAATAAGCAATTGTAATCCAAAGTGACTATTGCACCGGCGAGTGCAATCAGCGCATATGAAGAGCTGTCGAATAAGCAATTTCTATTCAAGGTCACTATTGTACCGGCGAATGCAATCAGCGCATATGAAAAGCTGTCGAATAAGCAATTGTAATCCAAAGTGACTATTGCACCGGCGAGTGCAATCAGCGCATATGAAGAGCTGTCGAATAAGCAATGTTCCAAAACGTAAGTAAGAAAGTATGTAGAAAATACATATGCAGAGTAAAGAGGACCGTCTATGACGGGGGTGGTGGTGGGCCTCTTCACATTCTCCTAATAATAAGTACCTGTAGCTATTCTTTCATATCAAGTGGAAATGACATGTGTAAAAGCGTAAGTATGACACATACTTTTGTTATGCAAATAATTGGATTAATTGGAAATCATCATGAATGTTTCTCTCATATATGAATTTGCTTTAGATATTTCCAGCAACTCTATGAAGCGAGGAAAAGAAGGCAGTCTTCTCCGCAAGCATAAAGATAAGTAAATAACATACATACATTTACATTTTTACTGCATTCAGATCAATTACAACTCGTTCTAACTTTTTATTGCAGGTTCTATGAAAGCTAACAGTAATTGAAAGGGGTCAGTGCTATTGCAAGAAAATATTTATGAGAAATAGCAAATAATAATAATAATGGATTCTTCAGGAAGTGTAAGTATCAGTATTTACATTCAAGTGGTATAAACGCAAAAAGTAATTTTTATTAAATTTATTTATTTTTGCAGATCAAACCAGAGTGTACATATGTACACAGGGCTCAGGAGTATCGTTGCAACTACCACAAATACAGCGTGGAGGAGGTACCCCTTCTATGACGCCGACCAGGCTAGGAGAAGCGTATTTTCTGTCACTTGGAGGAGCGGATTTTCTGTCCTCGAAGTGACAGAAAATATAACCTATATGCTGTACCCGATTTCCTAAAGATACTGTTGCGGCGTAATAATAATGTTTCGGGAGAATGATAAAAAGTTCACAAATGTAGCGTAAAAGAACGAAATAGCCGCTAAACATTTATTGTCATATAGCATACAGGGTGTCCCAAAAATGTCGGAGTTCCTTGCAAGGGGTAACTCAGGGGGTGATTTGAAACAACTTTTTCCTTAACGAAAATATTGTCCGAAGCTTCATTAAGGAGATATTAACAAAAAACCCCGACCAATCAGAACGCGCGCCTTCCGTCCGAGCTCCCGCGGTAGCGTTGGCTACGCGGTAGGCGACTGCGCTTGTACTACGAACGTACGAACAAGCAAGTCGGCATGCATCGAAGGAAACTGCGTTACACATTTTTTTTTTAAAGCAGAATCTTAAATAAGAATTATTTGAAGTGAGAGGACAAGAAGTACGTAAATTTCGTTTTTAAATAAGGCATAAACGAAAAGATAATGTAGCAGAAAATGTACGACATGTGATCGTAATTCGTTATTGAGGTAAAAATCCGTGGATTAATAACGGCCAACACAACTAAATTTAAACAATAATATTAGGTGTATGAATAAATTCTTTCCGACTGGATTTACATAATCAGTACAAAGCTACTGAATTTCTATCGCGGTGGTATTCATAAGCTGCCAGAAAAATGGCAAAAGGTAATTAACAATAATGGAAATTATTTCGATGATTGAGTTGTTTTCATATTTTTTAAATCGAACTGTTATTGTACCCTAAAATCGGAAAGAATTTATTTCTACACCTAATAATCACCAATAAATTAAATAAAACTCACCCATTCGGACATTCCTTTCCTTCCTATTCGGAAACCTGTGTCACTGGGTCACTGTACCGATCCTGGTCATCTGTGGACGAAAAGATTTATGGTAGGGTAGCGTCCAGTGCTCAGCTGATCGCAGGTATTCGCAGGACACCACTCGAAGGTAAGGGTCGCAACGTCAAGTGCATCCGGGTTAATGTACCGAATATTCACTTCACTGCACTGATACTAACACTGATCACTTAATTTATTTTTCACGGAACGTGTTGTTTCTACGTTATAAAAATTGGTGACCCCGAAAGGGGCCGATTACTGTTAATTGAGCAGTTGCTCAATGTGGCCACCCTCAGCGTCTATGCACGCCTCCGCACGTACAAGCAGCTGCCTTTGGACGGCTCGCAATGTTTGTGGCGTTATGTTTGCGACCGCAGCATGAATGCGCACGACTATGTCTTCCAGTGAATCCACTGGCTGACGGTACACCTCATCCTGAAATGATTGTTGTACAACAAATACGAAACGTAAGTAAAAAAAGAATACCTACAAAAAATTTTTTTCGGCTGAGTACATTTCTGGGACGAGATTACTAGCTGACTGACAGGATTTTTTCCCAAGAAACTTCCTCTACCCCCAAGTAGTTTCTCTCGTTCCATTATGAGTTTACTCCCACCAGGACAAGAGGCTTTAGGTAAAAAGAAGCCAGCACATTTTCGAAACACACGTGTTTTTCAGAAGTGCAACGAACGAACCATCCTACACTTTCACAAAAGCCCGCGCTCCGTCCTTCTACTGCCAATGTACCCATTGCTTCGAGATAGAAAACAGACACCACGTGTATCGGTTCGAAAGGGTCCGAAAGGAAGAGAAGCAGAAAGTCTTCGAGTTGCTATAAAGAAGAAAATGCACACCATTCCTGTTCACCCTTTCCGATACCCTGAGTTCACGTCTGCTACGAGGCGGAACCAATTAAGTCATAAATTATCTGAAACTGTAGCTCGAATTTCAAAACAAAAGCACGCGTCGGCGTATTCGGTGCGAGAGACTGTGGGCTTGAAGTCCGATTGGCCCCAAACTAACCAATCTGCCCTGCATCCCTCCCAAATGGCCACTGTCCTGAAGAGGCCCTCTTCACAGCAATATCTCCACCCCAAGGCCCACCTTCTCTCGCATGGAATACGTTGACGCGTGCTTTTGTTTTGAAATTCGAGCGCGTGTTTAGACACGAGAGATAAGCAGGCCCGATTGGTTAGTTTGGGGCCAATCGGACTTCAAGCCCACAGTCTCTCGCACCGAATACGTCGACGCGTGCTTTTGTTTTGAAATTCAAGCACGTGTTTATACTCGAGAGATAAGGGATCCGTCTTTAATTTGAGGGTAGGACGAAGCAGGCGGGACTATGCGCAGTCAGCGGACTGCCCCTTCTTTTCCTGTGTCTCTCCGCGAGACGTATTGATGTTGGATAATACTGTGTAATTTCTAGTTCTCCAAAATTAATCAGGCTGATCAGCACGAGCACTTCGCCAGGGTCGCGGTTTATGACCGTATTGTCCCGCCAGTCGGCGGTAGAGAACGGTTTCCTACAGTTTCGGATAATTTATGACTTAATTGGTTCCGCCTCGTAGCAGACGTGAACTCAGGGTATCGGAAAGGGGGAACAGGAATGGTGTGCATTTTCTTCTTTATAGCAACTCGAAGACTTTCTGCTTCTCTTCCCTTCGGACCCTTTCGAACCGATACACGTGGTGTCTGTTTTCTATCTCGAAGCAATGGGTACATTGGCAGTAGAAGGACGGAGCGCGGGCTTTTGTGAAAGTGTAGGATGGTTCGTTCGTTGCACTTCTGAAAAACACGTGTGTTTCGAAAATGTGCTGGCTTCTTTTTACCTAAAGCCTCTTGTCCTGGTGGGAGTAAACTCATAATGGAACGAGAGAAACTACTTGGGGGTAGAGGAAGTTTCTTGGGAAAAAATCCTGTCAGTCAGCTATTAATCTCGTCCCAGAAATGTACTCAGCCGAAAAAAAATTTTTTATAGGTATTCTTTTTTTACTTAAGTTTCGTATTTGTTGTACAACAATCATTTCAGGATGAGGTGTACCGTCAGCCAGTGGATTCACTGGAAGTCATAGTCGTGCGCATTCATGCTGCGGTCGCAAACATAACGCCACAAACATTGCGAGCCGTCCAAAGGCAGCTGCTTGTACGTGCAGAGGCGTGCATAGACGCTGAGGGTGGACACATTGAGCAACTGCTCAATTAACAGTAATCGGCCCCTTTCGGGGTCACCAATTTTTATAACGTAGAAACAACACGTTCCGTGAAAAATAAATTAAGTGATCAGTGTTAGTATCAGTGCAGTGAAGTGAATATTCGGTACATTAACCCGGACGCACTTGACGTTGCGACCCTTACCTTCGGGTGGTGTCCTGCGAATACCTGCGATCAGCTGAGCACTGGGCGCTACCCTACCATAAATCTTTTCGTCCACAGATGACCAGGATCGGTACAGTGACCCAGTGACACAGGTTTCCGAATAGGAAGGAAAGGAATGTCCGAATGGGTGAGTTTTATTTAATTTATTGGTGATTATTAGGTGTAGAAATAAATTCTTTCCGATTTTAGGGTACAATAACAGTTCGATTTAAAAAATATGAAAACAACTCAATCATCGAAATAATTTCCATTATTGTTAATTACCTTTTGCCATTTTTCTGGCAGCTTATGAATACCACCGCGATAGAAATTCAGTAGCTTTGTACTGATTATGTAAATCCAGTCGGAAAGAATTTATTCATACACCTAATATTATTGTTTAAATTTAGTTGTGTTGGCCGTTATTAATCCACGGATTTTTACCTCAATAACGAATTACGATCACATGTCGTACATTTTCTGCTACATTATCTTTTCGTTTATGCCTTATTTAAAAACGAAATTTACGTACTTCTTGTCCTCTCACTTCAAATAATTCTTATTTAAGATTCTGCTTTAAAAAAAAAATGTGTAACGCAGTTTCCTTCGATGCATGCCGACTTGCTTGTTCGTACGTTCGTAGTACAAGCGCAGTCGCCTACCGCGTAGCCAACGCTACCGCGGGAGCTCGGACGGAAGGCGCGCGTTCTGATTGGTCGGGGTTTTTTGTTAATATCTCCTTAATGAAGCTTCGGACAATATTTTCGTTAAGGAAAAAGTTGTTTCAAATCACCCCCTGAGTTACCCCTTGCAAGGAACTCCGACATTTTTGGGACACCCTGTATACATAGGTTATATTTTCTGTCACTTTGAGGAGGGGACCACATAATAATCACGCGCATCCAGCCTGCACATTTTTACTAGCTCAACTCAACATCCAACACAATTTTATATATAATGTTTGTTCATAACTGCGTTCTGCTGTAATAAGTGTATTTCATGTTCTGTTTCAGTGCTTTGCTAATAAAAAAATGTCTAATCTAACAAACTTAATTTTCTGGGGACATCCTCTCATCTATTTTTCCTTTCCACTTATAATTCCTTACTGCCAACGTAGCATATTGTAGCATAAGCACATTTTAAGTAATTAAAATGTACAATGCATTTTCTACGTTTGCTCTATCGGCAGACTTTCCGTTTAAATATTTACAAGTACAACGCAACAGCTGAGAATTTCTTTCCTTATTTAGAATACAATACGGAAATAGCAAACAGCTCCCTCTGGCGTGCACCAGGCAGCCGCGTATCTATGGGTATTACCATTTCTGTGCAGAGAAAACCTGCTGTAATACCGACCCGCCAAATCGGCCAGGTCACGTGACGTGTCTACCCCCTTAAGGGGGTAGACGGGTAATGCAGCGCGCTGTATACCGACACAATCTGTCCCGAAACATGGGTTTGGAAAATTACGTTGTTTGTCCTTATATTAGTAGATTTTGGGCTGGGTGAGGTCTCATTCGAAAGACGAAGGTTCAGTGCAGCGCGCTCTTGTCATGGTTCGACGGGATTGTGTTGATATCTAATAATATGAGTGTTCAAAGTAGAGCAGAAGTCGACAAAATACACACGTAAGAATCTAAGAATTTTTAGGCCACTAAAAGAGTTTTGTGACCTAAACGATGGCCAGAGCGCGCTGCACTGAACCTTCCTCCTTCGAACGAGACCCCACCTAGCCCAAAATCTGCTCATATAAGGACAAACAACGTAATTTCGTGACTGCATTCCCAAACACGAGTTCCGCCATGTTGGTGATAATACAGGGCAAGTCACGTGACAAATTTATTTCAGGTAGTGGATGGCGCCTACTCGGGACGACTGCTAACGTGGCATCATAGCAAAACTGTAGCGTTAGCTGGATACATGTGCCACAGTAAAAGCGTGATGCAGTCAATGTATGCATTTTCGTACGATTGTAGGTTAGGTTATATGCATTTTAGGCATATATTAACCAGTAACTGCTGGGAACTGTAGACATTTACTAAATTGATGCTTTTACCGTCGCACATACATCACTTGAAATCGCTGTCGAATTTATGTTATAATTATATGATCACATTATTCAAAATAAGAAAAGAGAAATTGGAACTTTTTTACTAATACTGGAAATATTGATTTACTGATATCATATTTTCAGAATGTGGAAGTTCTGGCAATTATTTGCAATTATTGCTCTTATTATTATTCTTCCGACTATTGTATGTAACATGTAACAAGGAAAAGTCTCCAAATCGGTCAACAGTTGACTCCCTGATTTTTTTTTGTACTTCTTTACGGTCCTATGCAGAGATGGGCATTATTTAAATAAAAGAATATACTTCTGAATGGCCCCAGTGGCCAATCGACACGAGGTTTCGGGGAGGGTGTGTGTACCCTAAATCTAAAATTCTGTTTAGCTTCGGATATTTAGTTTCCTTTGATTATTCGAAGGCCTTTCATCTTGAGCTTCGAATACTATTTCATCTTTCATCGTATTTTTATCCTAAGATCGTATGCATATACATTGGCCGGTCGATTCCTTTTCGTGAACAGCGATCGAGGAGAAATAAGCCACCACCATCTGACGATCGTGGATTTGTCAGTTGGAGTTCCGTGGCCACCGAAGGGTATATCTGAATACGATCTTAGAAGCTCGAATAACCGACGAGAACCTTTGTGGTCCGAGCCGCGCGATATCGCCGTTGCTTGGTGATGTGTCATCGATTACAGTAAAGTCTCGTTACGGTCTCGGTTTGGTGTACACGATACGGACTTTTCGCTATCCCCACGACTTCTGTTTCAGTCTTGTCCGGCGAAGGCGAGAGCGAGATGAAACGAGGGCGAGCGAAGGTGCTGAAAGCGAGTGAGGACAGTACAAGCAGACGACGCGTTGATATTTTGTCTCGCTCCGTCTTTCGGACGCCTGACACTCCGTTCTTTGTGCGCGCGAGAGGCGTGCGCGATGGTCACAAGCGCTTACGGTGGCACGGGAACCGCTTCGCAAATCTTGAGGCAGGCCCGGTTCAAATCTTTTTTGCGCTCTAGGCGAACTTGTCAAATTGCGCCCTTTATTATAATACATTTATTTGAGATTATTTATGACTTTATTCTGAAAAAATAGGTAACTGCTAGGGCGTAAGGTTGACAAGAGGTGCAAAATGGTCTTTTCATTGTTGGCATTGTTAAAAATAAATTTGTAAATGAAATACTACAAATTGTACTACAACGGTTTTATACTACGATTAAAAATTAAGACTAAGGACATCAATGTACTCAAATAAATGTATTATAATAAAGGGCGCAATTTGACAAGTTCGTCTAGGGCGTAAAAAAGACTTGAGCCGGGCCTGCGTCAAGATTTTGCGAAGCGGTTTCCATGCTCACCGTAACTAGTAAGCGCTTGCGACCATCGCGCACGCCCGCCGCACGCACGCATTCCATCTCGCTCCCCCCTTCGGCCAGAAAGAAGCGGTAAACTCACACTTGGATTTAGGACTCCGTTCACGATACGGGCTCACCGCCGGTCCCGACCAGCGAGCGGCTAACGAGACTTTACTAGAAACAGAATTTGTTTATTTTTCATCGTATCAATATGAAAGTGACACAAATGGATTCCTGGCATTCTCCCGATTAAATTGACAGAAAATAATTTAAATCGGACTATTTCTAACGAAGCGGGCTTTCAATCGTGCAAACAATATTTCACGTAATTTCCTTCAAAATATGGTCCGAATATTATAATTTTTGGGGCCAATTTGTTCGAGAAAACATGAGGAATTGATGGACGTCACTTTCGCAAAGATCTGATTAAAAATGCAGAACTGCAGATTTGGCACTGTTTAGTGCGCAACATTGTATGGCTCCGCTAGTTTCGAGCGTCGAAACCCACGAAACTCAGCGAGTCGCATGATTGCCAGCGTGAAGGACAAGAGGAGACTGTCCATGGCGAAGGAAAGTCAGCCTTCTATAGAACTCAAATCAAGAAGGACTTTGCTGACAAACTTTATATTCATGTCAAATAAATACTTTAATTGTAAAATTTAGACGACGAACTATTGTTGAATTTCGCCAGTTCTTTCATATGCATTACTTGGTTGGGAATTCCTGATCCCAAAGTTTCAAGCATTTCCCTATTAGAAATGTTGCTTCAAGTCTTGATTCAAGTCATCATTACTTTTTCTCGTACATAGAACATATATATGTTCGCGAGTAGGGGTCACGAATGACGCGACTTTGGTTTCCCAAATAAATTCACATTTATCAGGGCCCTCGCCTGAACCGCTTGACAAGGAGACTGAATGACGTAAACCGAGTGCGAGTGAAATAGCGGCGCACCAGCGAGAGACTCTCGGTCGACGGCGACTTGAGTCATCGAGTATTGAATATGAGAATGTTCATATTTCTCATTACACCTTGATAAGAGTGTTACCACCGATGGATTGGTGAGTTTATGTCCACGAAAATGAGTCGAGACGCGAAGCAATTCAGTCTATTTTTTCTTATGAATACTTGATACATGATGGACACACACTACGTTCACTAAAACTGGACCGAATTGCTCCATGTTTGGCATCATTTTCATCGAGAAACCCTAAAAACTCCATTGGTAATACTTTCATCAACAGTTATCAAAAACATAAACATTTTATCTGGTCCGTCGGTTTTATTACTCTCGGCTGTCAACGGGTGGTCTACTCGGGCCCGAAGGTCCTCGCTCGCAGCGAGAAAGCAAAACAGTGGGGTGGGTAGGTCTTTCCCGATAATCCGAGCCTAACCATTTGCGTACTTCACACTATCGTTTAATAGCATTTATACGAGGTGATTCGCTAGCTAGAATCGTCAAATGCGATGCTTGCCAACAATCATGTGTCTCGCTGAGTTTTGTGGGCTTCGACGCTCGAAACCAGCGGGGCTATACAATGTTGCACACTAAGCAGTGACGAATCTGAAGTTCTGCAATTTCTAATCAGATCTTTGCGAAAGTGACGTCAATCGATTCCTTATGTTTTCTCGATCAAATTGGCCCCAAAAATGATATAATTCGGACCATAATTAAGGAAATTAATAAACAATAAATGTAGAGCGGCTACTTCATTCTTTTGCTCTACATTTGTGAACTTTTTATCATCCTTCCGAAGCATTATTATTACGCCGTAACAGTATCTTCAGGAAATCGGGGCTGTACTTCCGAAAGGGACCGGTGGCCAATCGAGATGAGGTTTGGAGGGAGGGGTGGGGAGGGGGTGTGAACTCTAAATCTAAAATTGTAGCTTCGGGTATTTATTAGTTTCCGAAATATTAATCAAAAAATGTAATTATGCAGAAAAGGTGTTTCCTCACTGATTTCAATGATTTTTGGATATGTGGTCGGGGACATGATTCTGAACAACTTTTTTCTATACATGTTACCGCCGCTCGACCTTCGTTCCCAAGATATTCTCGAAAAACTGCTGCTACTGCTACAATGTATTCTGCCGTAAACCTACCTACAGTACACGTTCGTGGCAGCGTATGCGCCAGCATGGGACAAAACAAATGACGAATCTTTGTTTCCGAGATATTTGCGAAAAACTTCCATTGATTTATTGCGACGCAACGGACACAGCGATCAAGTTGAGGTGGTCGGTCATCTGGGGGATGTGTTTATAACCGTCCCTGGACACCTCGGGGCGCGAAGCATGGGGACAGCACGTGGAAATGTGATTGAAAAAATATTACTTTTCCCTGGAAAATTACGTTGGAAATGACAGTAGATTCCAACTTGTCCCGGGTATTAGTATTGGTTTGGGCTAGATTGGGGCGGGGGCGCGTAAAGCATGGTAGCAAACCGATGTGAGTTTGGCGATGCTAAAAATGAGACTGTAGTTAGAAGCATCGCGCGACGGCGTGCAACGTGCAACAATTGTTGCTTGAAGAAACACGAGGCAGTTCGAATTGTATCGTGGAACGTGCACTACCGTTTATTCGATCCTGTATATTCGATCGTTCTAATGGCGTTAGCAGACCCAAATAACACTCTTGAGGGAAATTGGAATTTAGAAAGGCTTGTTTTAGAGGTATTAGTGTCGCGAGAGAGGTGTATCTTGTGGTGTCAAAGTGTTGGACTATTACCATCTAGGCGAAAATGCCCGAAAGATGGCAAACACGAAATGAAATTGGTACCAAGTTCTCGAGCATACACATGTGCTAGTACATGCATTGGTAAACGATGGAGGTGTTATAAACACTCTGTAGTTCGAACTATAGCAGAAAACACATGGTTCGAATATCACAACATTTCAATGGAAGATGTTCTAAGACTTAGTTACTATTTCGCACAGGGATTCAAGTATGAAGATGTGTGCAATGAAATAAAAAGTCTTAGTAGGACTAATATTTCATCAGAATCGATCGCGGATCTGTATTCTTATTGTAGAGAGGTTTGCATGTTGACAATGGATAGAATGGCGAATAATACTGTTCGCATTGGTGGACCGGGGAAGATTGTAGAAATTGATGAGATGAAGTTCGGCCGTCGAAAATATGAAAGAGGCCGCGTAGTCGAAGGTCGATGGATTTTCGGGGCTCTGGATATGGAGACCAAAGAACTTCGTTTGGAAATATGTCCTGATAATAAGAGGGATCGTGATACATTAATACATATAATAAAAAAACATATTGCACCGGGAACAACAATATATTCCGATTGTTGGAGAGCATACGACTGCTTAAAGGATGAAGGATTTAACCATTTATCGGTTAACCACTCTATGAACTTCGTAGATCCCGAAAGTGGTGTTAACACTCAAGCAATTGAGTCACAATGGAGACCACTGCGTTTACGACTGCAAAGAGGAGGAGTTCGGGCAAGCAATTTGGATTATCATCTCTGCGAATATCTGTGGCGGAGAGAAGATAAACAGAAAGGGCTTAATTTTTTTGCAGAATTAATTCGGTCAATCCAAATAGTGTATCCCGGGGTCGGATATTCAAGTACCACCCCTACTTAAAAGGGGGAAAAGAGAGGTAAGTTCATGTTAGATTAAGTTAGGTTTAAGTTAAGTTGGATTAGATGAAGTTTAGGCTGAAAGACTGATCAGAGTAGGTCTGGGTTACATCCGAAGTAACGATCACAGTGAATGAGCGGTCTCCCCTAAAGTAACTGTATCTTTCAATCGGGTGAATTTCTGAAGCTAATATTTTACATTTGGAGTCCTCTCACATTCTTCAAAACAGCGTGTGCCGTATATTAGTATTGGTTTGGGCTAGATCAGCGCGGGGGACGCGCGCCCGCGAGCGGGCGCGTAAAGCATAGTAGCGAACCAATGTGAGTTTGGCGATGCTAAAAATGAGACCGTGGTTTCAAAATTTCAAAAGTGGAAAATGGGGGTACGGAAGGGCTCCCGGGGAGGGAGACCTGCACCAAAGTCTAACAAAAATTTCCAAAAAAAATTAATACTTTTTTATTAATATTTCGGAAACTAATAAATACCCGAAGCTACGATTTTAGATTTAGGGTTCACACCCCCTCCCCACCCCTCTCCCCAAACCTCATCTCGATCGGCCGCCGGTCCCTTTCGGAAGTATATCCATCCGCTCCTCCAAGTGACAGAAAATATAACCTATATGCTATATCCAATTTCCTAAATATACTGTTGTGGCGTAATAATAATGCTTCGGAAGGATGATAAAAAGTTCACAAATGTAGCGCAAAAGGACGAACTAGCCACCCAACATTTATTGTCATATAGCATATACATAGGTTTTATTTTCTGTCACTTCGAGCAGAGAACCACATAATAATCACGCGCCTCCAGCCTGCGCATTTTCACTATCCCAATTCAACATCCAACACAATTTTATATATAATGTTTGTCCGTAACTGTTTTCTGCATATAACGTAATTATATTGTAATAAGTGTATTTCATGTTCTGTTTCAGTTTTTTGCTAATAAAAAAATGTCTAACCCAACGAACTTCATTTTTTGGGGTACATCCCCTCATCTATTTTTCCTTTTCACTTATAATTCCTTACTGCCAACGTAGAATATTGTAGCATAAGCACTTCAAGTAATTAAAATGTACAATGAATTTTCTACGTTTGCAGTACCAGCAGACTTTTCGTTTAAATTTTTACAAGTACAACGCAACAGCTGAGAATTTCTTTCCACATTCAGAATAGAATATGGAAATAGCAAACAGCTCCCTTTCGCGTTCAGCAGACAGCCGCGTATCTATGGGTATTACCATTTCTGTGCAGAAAAAACCTGCTGTAATACCGACCTGCCAAATCGGCCAGGTCACGTGATGTGTCTACCCCCTTAAGAGCAACTGGGAACGAGCGAAAGGGCACGCGACAGTGACAAGCCATAAATTACAGTCAGCGCTGCCGCGGTGTCGTCTATCGAGAAAGGGCGGAATAGGTCTTTCTAGCACCTCTTACTCGTTGCAAGAACTACAAAAGAAGTAGCGAGAATAACGACGGCTTTTTTTCAAAATAGAATACATGGGTTCTTTTCGAGACAATACTGTATATATCATATACTACAGTGGGCATGATACCACCGACGTCAAGAATATCAATGCATACATATTTGCTGTGATCATAAACGTAAATACGGCTGATTCAAGTGTGTCCTTTTTGAAATATTCTTCGTAGAATTCGACAGGCTGTCGATCTGCAAGATCGCATCCCATTATTAATGTATCTCTGTTACCAGGCTCTTCGCGATTCCCATCGAAATACACTGTGGAATCGCCAGCACCGTCGTCTAAAAATTCCTCCTTGCCCCACGGGATACTAATGCGAGAAAAAATCTCAGTCGATGGACAAAAGAGAAGCCTAGAGCTCTCCTTTCATTTCGTATTCTTATTTCAACTTGTCCTTCTCCGTTCTCCATCTTTTCACTTCCCCTCATCCCTGCCATTTCCCTTAATCTATGTCATCCTGTATTCTCTCCTGTCTATAGATTTACACCACCGCCTCTTTTTTCATCTTACCAGCTGCTGCTGCCCCCTTCTCTATTTTTCTTTTGCAATTGTCGAGACGATGGCGCAAGACGAGATAAAGAAGTCGGGACTCGCATAAAAAAAATGACGCGGTCGCTATAATGGAGAGTTCCCGACGCCCTCGAGGGTGTATACGTGGCTTAAACAGAGGGTCTGCTAAGGTGAATCATCTTCAGGTGGATAAACGATGGAGATAGAGGAAGCTCCTCGCGTTTCCGTAGTGACAGAAAGAGAATATAAGAACATGACCGAACCCTGATAAATGTAATAAGTCTATGGGTTTTCATTTTCAGTTGAAAATCTGTGAAATCGCTGCTGTGGTACGTAAGAAATATTGTTTTCATTTATATTCCATTATGGTGCAGAAAATACTGTTCCCTAAATGAGTTTTTTTTAAAATTATGTTTTATAGTTTGAGCTTTATTTTAATGTTCACTAGCATCTCTATAATATCTGGAATAATGCGTGCACCAGAATATTATAAATATGTAGAAATATTCTGGCAAGGTTGGAGACATACTGTGTATTGTTTACCAAAAGTGGTTGGTTTTTGGCTTCGTTCGTTAACAATAATGCAACTTTGTACACATTCATTTTGCGATATGTTTACTTTTGATCTAAAACCAGTATTCTTTTAAACGAATCTTTAATCGTTGTGATTTCATTATACTTTTTATATAATCTGCTAAATTCAAGTTATGTTATCGGCTAAAAAAGTTCATAATTGTTGGTGACTAAAATTTTAAAATACTGATACCTTTTGATATTAACTAATAATTGACAAAATCTGGTCGAAAAAACATGGATCGATTAACAAATTACAATAGACGATCACAACGTAAATTGATGAAAACGATTGAGCACCTTTGCAGCAAGAGGGCTGTGGCCCCATTTGTGACAGTTTTTTAGTTATGACGTGTTATATACGTAAAAAAAATCTCTACATCGTTTGACGCACATTTGATGCAATTCCGATAACAAATGAGTGATTTATTGCAAATTTTGAACCTGCACACATTATTCTTTTGTGGAGTACAAATGCACAACTACGTCTCACCTTGTAAACAGTCTGTTTATAAGGCTGTCAAATGTGTGTTGACTGGGGATGAGAATATTTCCACGGACAATGATGACGAGCAAGCTTAAGATTAATGTTATTTTTGTATATCTACAACAAATGTCAACATATTTTTTCCACATTTGATTAAAAAAGCAGCAATAAATAAATAATTTGTGTTCTTTATTGTGCATAACCATAAAAAAAAGCAATCGTTTTTTATACATCTTGGTGCAACTCAGTGGCAGCCACAGATTTGAAAAAATCGCCAAAAATAGAAATATAAACTTATCAACTCAATAACTACTACTTACTGTGTGAAGATATATATTTTTCAATTAATGTTCACTTTTTAATGTTATGTCAAAGCGATAATTCTGTAAACAGTTCTCTCGAATTTACTCGAAGTTGGTAAAAATGGAGCTGCACGCCTCTTAATGCAATATCATCAATTTCAAACGCGAATAATATAATATTTTTGTGGTCTATTCCCATAAATAGTATTTTCTCTATAGTTTTCATTTATACAAATATACATATTTTATCTTACCTTATACATTTAATAGAATTGTTTCTTTTTAGTATCCATTGTGATTTAACATACATTTTTTATAATATATTATCATAGTAGAGTATTATAACATAGTTAATGCACCACACATACATATAATTAATCAGTGCATGGTTCATAATTATACACACAGTATTTATTACAAGCTAATATCATAATTACAATGTAGGGTAAAGGCAGGTAATATGGAACGGCACGTAATATGGAACTTTGTAAAATTTCGATAACGAACTCTTCAGGCAATGGTGTATACTAGATCCCTAGATACAATAGACGATGATACTGACAATTGAGCACTAGTCGGGCATTCATCATTGAAAAAGAAACGTTTATATATTTCGTGGGGTGTATAAGTTTCTGAAAAGTGCATCAAACAGTTAAATATTGTAGTGAAGATATGTTACAAAGTGTTATTTTGATATAATTTATCATTAAATATATGTGTCCTTGATTATTCAACAATAGTTTACCAATAAAGTTACTTTCTTCTTAGTATAATTCTTCATTTCTTCTCAGAACATGTGTGTACGTAATATGGAACATAGATGAGTAACATAGATGAAATTGATAATGATGATGACGACGATGATGTGGAATGCTTATTTTGCAATTGTAATTATAAAAATAATGACAATGAAAAGTAGACCCAATGTATTCGCTGCGGTGCTCTTTAGTGGGCACACGAAAAATGTCGGGCTTCCGACGGATTATTCGCGTGCTCAAAGTGTAGGAGATGTAAAAAGCAGAAATAAATTCCAAAAATGATGTATATTTATTTATTTGTATCTGCTACTTAATAAATCTTCATTTTTAGTAAAAACAAGTAAAGATTTTTGAGTTTTCTTTACAAATTTCCTTGATGCTCCGTATTAGGACCCATTTTTTCGAACGGCCGATTTTCACTCTTTTCAGTTTTTTTTACTATAATTACGCAACAATTGGATTTCTTTACATTTGACTGTGTAAATATGATTACGCATTAGTTCCTTCGTCCCCTCAAGTCAGTTTTATTAAAAAAAAAAACAAATTCCCCTACTTTTAACAAGCTTTTGAAATCAAATGTTCCATATTACCTGCCTTTACCCTATGCATAAATTCCTTTATTACAAATACTGTATGGCTACAGGAATTTCCGAAGTATGTATGTATAGGGACTATGGCCTACTGGGAAACTTTGCTTGGAATTAACTGTTGTCGCAGAATTAAAGTCTGAAGTAATCATTCATTCCTCTTTCATTGATTTTGTATTTAAAAGTAAAACCTACCAAACCTATTATTGGTTGACATTTAATAAAGGTAATAATATTATTTAAAATATTAAAAATCTTCTAAATTAGAATTTTAGAAAATTAATTGTAAGTAAGAGAGTTTATTCAAAGAACGATGCAAATTAGGTCAGGAATATTAATGGGCACATATTAAATTTGCAAAGAAGTAACTAACTCTATTTCTATTGGATTACAGTAAATAGTCCTTTCTCGGCGGTTATCACTTAAAGGGTCATGTCTAGTTGGAAGACGAAAAAGAATGCCATTTTCCGGAATTTTTTGTGAAAAATGTGATGTATGTTTCTTACAACTATTTCCTTATTTTAGAAGTACATATATTCAGCAACCCTCAGGAATTTTATTATAGGAAAGTATTAAATAATGAGGGAATAACAGTCACTCTCGCGGAAGCTGTTTTTATAATGGCGCTGCGCGGTGAGCACGATTTCTTCGATCCGGATCATTTGAAATCAGAAAGTGAAGAAGATTCTGTTAATATACGAGTTCATCTGGTTCGTGAACGAAGAATTTTTAAAAAAAATCATGATTTTTCCATGTCTGAATTTTTCGTTTTTCGTGAATTGAAAATAGAGTTTTCATAAAATACAAAAGTCCTTCGTTCACAATCTAGATAAACTCATATACTAACAGAATCTTCTTCACTATTCGATTTCAGATGATCCAGCTCGGATAAAACGTGCTTACCGCTAAAACAATAGCTTCGGGGAGAGTGTCTGTTACTTGTTCATTTTTTAATATTTTCTATAACAAAATAACTGAGAGTTGCTGAATATATCTACAGTTCCCGCGCGGAAAGAAGACCGGTAGCAGGCGGTCTCGGGCGATGCAGTCCGCCGCTGTGACGATTGGTCGAATCACCTATTTGGGCACACTTCTAAAGACGGGGCACACGTATTTTGGTTATTGGCTGAAGTAGGCACATACATTGTCGCACCGCGCGACGAAGAGAGCGAACAAAACACGTCGAGATCGAGTGGGATAGAATGATCTGACCGACGAACTCGATCTCGACGTGTTTTGTTCGCTCTCTTCGTCGCGCGGTGCGACAATGTATGTGCCTACTTCAGCC
This sequence comes from Andrena hattorfiana, assembly GCA_944738655.2. Lineage (NCBI taxonomy): Eukaryota > Metazoa > Arthropoda > Insecta > Hymenoptera > Andrenidae > Andrena > Andrena hattorfiana. The sequence goes on from OX122895.1 coordinate 11,213,814, forward strand.
AATAACCAAAATACGTGTGCCCCGTCTTTAGAAGTGTGCCCAAATAGGTGACTCGACCAATCGTCACAGCGGCGGACTGCATCGCCCGAGACCGCCTGTTACCGGTTTTCTTTTCGCGCGGGAACTGTACTTTTAAAATAAGCAAATAATTGTAAAAAATATACATTAGATTTTCCACAAAAAATTCCCGAAAATCGTGTTTCTTTTCTCCTGCCAACTAGGCATGACTCCTTAAGGGCATCCGCCGGTCAAAAAATCGAAAATTTTTTGCATATTTTCATTCAACAACGCCTCAAAAGGCCAAGTTAAAATTTTGGATCGAAATTCTTAACGGCACAGATTTTATAGGCATTTCAGGGGAATCAACAGTGTGACGGCCTTAAAAATAGATATTTTTCGAAGATGGATTGTGACGAATAGACTAATATAATAGATTAATAATACATTTATTAGGTATAATAGATTAATAATACATTTATCGATCTAAAAAAGAATCAATTTTTGTTTTAATCGAATAAACGCATTGAAAATAGGGAAGTCCCCGTCAGTAGACGAACGCGCTCGGCGTCAAACTTTAAGTGCGTTTTTCTCGAAACAATTTTTCACGCACTGTCGCCACAATAAAAAAGGCAATTCTTGACCTAATCTAAAAATTCAAACGGGATTCTGCTCGTAATTACACTGGCTTCCGCGCTACCCTCTATTGCGAATTTTTATACACTCAATATTTTTTTACGAAACATTTTTGTGCGAAAAAACCTATATTTTGGGGGCTATATCGTTTAAACATTTGGCAATCATCGCCCAGTTGTTTCTGAACACTGTCTGAGGGTAGCGCGATAACGATACATGTGTAATTAAGGAATATCTTCGGTTGTTTTATTTTTTATGATTCTGTCTAAAGTTATCGTGGCGACAGTCGAGGCCAGTTTTTTTACCACGATGCAGCACGCAATGCATATCAGAGGCAGGGGTGGGCAAAAATGAAATAAAAAAATTGTTTTATATTTTACATTTGTAGCAGAATAAAGTGCAAAAAGTTTTAGCCCCATACATTGTATACTTTTTTCTAGAAAAAATCATAAATGTCACCTATGTTTTCGCGTGATTTGACCAGCAGATGCTCTTAAGTAGCAAATTTTAAACTATAACTAGCAAATAGTAATCTCGCCTTCTGACTATATTCCTTGAATTTTCCTACTGAAAATAATCTTAGCATTGAAACGTTCAAGACCACTTGCCACCTCCGTGAATCAGACGTCGAGATTTCCAATCAGCCACCAGTAATAGTGTCTGCGTTGGAGATGAGATTTTTCATGATCAAGTTGGATCGTTTCTCTCGTGAGTCAGGTGCGTAATCTGAATTCGTGTTGGTACTTTAAACACCTATGTGTTTTTGTTTGTTGTGGTTTGCGAAACATTGACTTCCGCAACGTCGAACAGTAATTATTAGATTGTTTCGTGGTTTCCGCTCTCTCTCCCTTTTTTCCACCCACCTTCAACTCTCTTCACGATTCTTGGAGACCTCAAGCTTCGAATCCTTAAACCTTCCTTCCAACATTCTCAGTGCAAACGAGCATTTCTGAATCAAAGTAAACGCCAGATCCTCTAGTTATCTTTTCCTGGTCATTTCCTGCGTTACCTGTTATGAAAGCAAAAGCTTTAAAATCTTAAGAAACATGTGTCATAAAAAACTTGGTAGCCAATAAAATTTGATATATCTTGCTGTATTTCTTAACTTCTTACTGAACAATGATGTTAATTGAAAAAGTTTCAGGAAGCAACACCCCAAGAAAGAATTTCTTTTATAAAAATTTATAAAACAATGTACCGTCAATTTGTGTTGCCAATTCAAGAATTCGAAACAGAAACTGCTAATAAATCTTTGCATTAAACATTTAATTCCTTTGTCATACTAATGGTAAGTGATGAATTTCCATTTTCAAATCATCTGTATCTACACAATATTTAAGAAAAACTCTACCATATTTATACGATAGGTAGTACTCACTAAAATTACATTACATCCAGCTGATCAGATTATTGCTTTCTTTTTCGTCCCTCACTGGCTTCGTTCTAAACTACCATTGAGCGGTTTCCAGCCTGAAGTCGCGCTTCGCGACGGGTCGATGACCAACGACCCTGTGTCTGTGGAGCAGTTTGTGGGGCATCCATTGCTGATTAAACTCAGACTTATATAAGAATTCTGGGATTATAAGAAAAAACACGTCTTATCACTTCGATGTAAAATAATGTATTAACAAAATCTAGTAAAACATAAGTATGTACAGATAAAGCCATAACAATTAATAAATATTTACTAAGCCTCCAATTACATTCACTCTTATAAAATTATTAATATAGCACAAATTTCAATTAGAACAAACATTATCATCTACCTTCAATCATTCTTTTAATTAAATTATTGCGTGCAAACCCCTTCACACATGCGCACTTATACACCACTCACACGTCCTTACAAGACATCACGTACTAAGCGCCATCCTACGGCACGCGCCGATTTCACAATGCAGCAGCTTCAGAAACGGTAATTTATCACCTAGATCGAATGCGTGAATTCTGCTACAGACGAGGTGTATACACCACAGACCAGGTATAGAATAGACCTTTCACTCCATCGTCTTCTGTGTCACTCGATTTTAGGGCTCTAGAGCCCCATTACCATTTCCGTGTCGCGTCCAACGTTAACGGCTAAGCATTAAATAAGAGTGCAGCGCTATACGCGGTAGGAACGAAAGTTATAATAGCGGTGAGAATTTAGATACAGGGTGTCCCGATGACAAATTAATACAGCATTTTTAAAAGGCAAATAAAAATTTCTTCATTTCATTGTCAATCAGCAACTCTACAGACCCATACAACGGAGAAGCATTGTATCTCTCTCTTCTATCTTATAATTCCCTAATAAATTATTTGCGGACATGGGTTTATATTAACTTTTTCAACTTTTCAATTTTTTTCAACTGTATACCCGGGATACTCTGTGTACAGAGATACACTTTCATTTATCATTTTGAACACTTCCTATAATAACTAATTAAAAAATGATTAATAAATTATGGTAATCTTATGATGTGAAGCAGCAGAGTAGTGGTGGGCCCATGCCTACATATACGTGTAACTCTACACAATCAAGTCGTTCCGAAATCTTTCACAGTTTTTCCTGACCAAAGGGTTCCTTTGCGTCATATGGCTTTTTTCAAACAGTTTCTCTTTTCAACGCGTAGAATACGTTGATGTAAAAATATTGGTAAATTTGTCGAAAAGCTACTTCTTCACCGATTTCAATGACCTTCACATTTGTTGTCAATGTCGTCATTCTGAACAACATTTCTCTTTAAACTTTTTGACGGTCGGCCTCAGTTTTGGAGATATTTATAAAAAACATATTTCGGCATAATATATTGAAAGCTACCTCCACACCGATTTCAATGACCATAACATATGTTATCAAAAACATATGAAAAACATTCAGCATAATATATTGAAATCTGTTTCATAGTCGACGGTATTAGTATTGGTTGGGGCTAGATTAGGGCGGGGGCGCGTAAAGCATGGTAGCGAACCGATGTATGTGTTAAACTCGGTAATTTTAGTGTTAAGTAAAGTTTTTTCGGGAATATTTCGTAGACCAAAGCCGACCGACAAAAAGTTTAAAGGGAAATGTTGTTCAGAATGATGACTTTGACAACATACCGACACGCGTTACGAAAAGTAGCATGTTTCATTTTTTCTACATGCAGTTTTCCTTAAGAAAAAAATTATAATAAAAAAATTTTCAAAAAACAAGCTTTTATTAAAATGTACTAAAAATGAAAAAATAATTTTGATACCGGCCTAAATGACTGCCTTAGGTGAGGTCACTCATATGGCCAACAATAAAAGCGTGAGGCGTAAATATTTATTACTTTACGTGTTTTGATACGTTACTTTTCGCATTCTACTAGAGCGTCCTTGTTGCTCGATTTTTTCGACTTGATTACAAGCAGTCTAATTCCTAAATTCAAAGTCTGTCCTGAGATCTAACCTGATTAAAAGTCAAGACAAAATTATGCCGTTCAGCATTTAGTTTTTGCATAACTTTTAACATTCAATATTTACGCCCCACGCTTTTATTGTTGGCCATATGAGTGACCACTTCTAAGGCTGTCATTTAGGCCGGTATCAAAATTATTTTTTCTTTTTTAGTACTTTTTAATAAAAGCTTGTTTTCAAAATTTTTTTTTATTATAATTTATTTTATGCCTTTTAGTATTTCACCAATTTGATCGGATTGGCGTACGGTGATATGGATTCCCGAACAATACGATTGTCAACTAACTCGACGATTATCTTCTGCGCTACACCACACTGAACCTCAACCACCCAGTATGGGTTATATAGAGAGATTCTGCGGCTATAGTCGTCTTAAGCGATGCCTTATTTTTATTTTTTAGTACATTTTAATAAAAGCTTGTTTTTTAAATTTTTCTTTATATTATAATTTATTTTATGCTTTTTAGCCTTCCAGAATATTAATTACACAAACATTTTGTATTCCTTATGTAAAAGCAGTCCGATTTGCATGATATTTGGTATGATTTTAATCCGGAGAATGCCAGGAACCCATTGGTTTCATTTTCATATCAACACGGTGATGAATGAAGAATAACGAATTTCTTAATACGCGGAAATTAATATTTCACCCTCGACTGCGGGGCGCCGACTTCGAATCGCTGCGGTCGACTGAGGATTCATACCTGTTTCAGAAATAAAATAATTCCTTATTCTTCATATTATCGATATAGAAGTGACGCCGATGGTTTTCTTGTGTTTTTCCGATGAAAATCATACCAAATTTCATGTAAATCGGACTATTATTAACGAAGTCAACTTGAAATGATGTAAAGCAATTTTTCATGGAATTTCCTTCATTATGGTCCGAATTGTGTCGTTCTTAGTGTCAGTTTCATCGGCGAAACATAAGGAATCGATTGACGTCATTTTTGCTAACATTTGATGAGAAATACGTAAATCTTGGACATTTCACACTTAATGGTATTCCAACATCTTCGAGGGTCGAAAGCCATAAAGTTCGGTGAGGAACCATGGGAGGTTGACCTCGCCACGGAGTACCAGGCGGTATCTGTTTGACAGGCGTCGCGAGAGAATCGCCATGTATAGGTAACCCTTTATTATTTGCTTCCCTGATCTCATAATCTGGTCGGAGACATGAAAATATTGTATTGTTATCGGAACTACGTATGTGTGTCAAATTTCAAATCGATCGGATATGGGGATGTGGGTCAAAATTAGCTTATAAGATTTCATCCTCACAAACTAATGTACAAACTCACAAGTGAAGCTAAATAAAAGTTTGTAAAAATGAAACGTGCTACTCTTCGTAACGCGCGTCGATATGCGAAGGTCATTGAAATCGGTGAGGAGATAGCTTTTCGACAAGTTTACCAAAAAATTTAACATTAATTTTCAATGTTACCTATAAGCAATTTCGCGGACACTTTTTATACAAATGTCGACCGATACATAGCTTATTTTATACAGAGGTGTAGATTCACCCCCTAAGAGCAACGACCAATAATTTTTCTACACACTGTACAATGAATGTAAAGAATGAGCAGATAGGTATGTTCTGTAGGAGCGAGTACTGTTTGAAAAAGTGACTTGTGACGTGATTTCGGTGTGACTGATTTTTAGGGTGTGTGATTGTGGCAGGAGTCAGTTGTCAAGCAGCGCGCAAAGAATGGTTGAGGGGGTCGCGTCGCGGCAACAATAATCTGGGTAGACGGTCATCGGGTAAGTGGTTGGGGAGAACATAAGTGGTGTAAACGATACAGTATTGTCTCCCTGAGGGCTCGCTAGTTGGGACCGGCGTTGAGCCCGTATCGTGAGCAGAGCCCTAATTCCGAGTATTCGTTTCTCGCTTCTTTCTGGCCGAAGGGGGGAGCGAGATGGAACGCCTTGCATGCGCGGCGGGCGTGCGTGACGGGTGCGAGCGCTCAGATGGAATCGTGACCCCTCCACGCATGCGCGCGACGATCAGATAGCGAGGCACGGCACGAGTCTTTTTACGCCTTAGACGAGCTTGCCAAATTCCGCCATTTATTATAATACATTTAATTGAGCTTCTTCATGTCCTTACTCTTAATTTTTACTCGTAGTTTAAAACCGTTGTAGTACAATTTGTAGTATTTCATTTAAAAATTTATTTTCAACAATGCCAACAATGAAAAGACCATTTTGCGACTCTTGTCAACCTTACGCCCTAGTAGTTGCCTAATTTTACAGAGTAAAGTCATAAATAATCTCAAATAAATTGTATTATAATAAAGGGCGCAATTTGACAAGTTCGCCTAGGGCGCAAAAAAGACTTAAGCCGGGCCTGCGTCAAGATTTTGTGAAGCGGTTCCCGTGCTCACCGTAAGCGCTTGCGACCATCGCGCACGCCCGTCGCACATGCAAAGGACGGAGTGTCAGGCGTCCGAAAGAAGGAGCGAGACAAAACATCAACGTGTCGTCTGTCTCGTACCGCCCCGCTCGCTTCTAGTGTTTTTCGCTCGCTCTCGTTTCATCTCGCTGATCGCCTTCGCCGAACAAGAGTGAGACAGAAGTGGTGGGGATAGTGAAAAGCCCACATCGTGTGCACCAAACCGAGCGCATAGGGAGACAATACTGTACCTACTCCTGCAGGTCAAGATACTAAATGTGATTTTCGCTTCTCATTTTGGAACCATTTTAGCTTCCAACCTTTTGCTTGTCTTCTAGAATCTAGACATCGAGAAATAGTTTGGAATGGTTTTAAGAAAAAATGTTTCCGACAAAAGTTGCTTGTTTTCTAACGTGGATTACGAAAATGATTGGTTCTATCACCGCTTTAAATACAAGGAGAGATGAGTGCGAGCTAGTATCAAATATTTCGTTTCCATACGTGTAATGAATATTATTTTCTGCTGATATTTCATTCCAATTGTTGTTTTATAGTATGAATAAATGACACATGAAAAGTACCCCTTTCGTTTGCTCTGTAAATAGTGCAAGCGCCGATCACGCGAGAGAAAGTATAGGCACCCGCAAAATAAGAAAGTCTCATGAGGGACGGTCGGCCCGTGTCAGTAAGAAAATCAGATCATTTCTCGAAGAACTCCGGACTCGGGACAGGCCCCCGACATAAGAAAATTTAGGCTCGCTGCACTCGTGCTGGTTCGACTCGATGTTGGGTCTTTATCCGTCCCATTGAAAGGATGGCACACTGACATAGCGCGAACCACTGTAGTGGTACATCCCTATAACTTACACTACTGTGACCTGCTGTCGCCCTTCCCCTTGAAGGTGTAAAATAGTTAAAAGAGGCAAGACAGGTAGCTGAAAAACAAAGTCGCATCAAGTTCGATATAATATGTAGTTTACGAATGCTTCAAATACTTAAAAAAATTGTTTCAACTGGTTGGAATATTCATGATATTCTGCTGCGTAATAAATTGAATTATTTGTTTAATTTCTATATCATGTTTTAATAAATATATCAATATGTTTGAATTTATATTAGGCAAGTGTCGTTCATTTGGTTTATTACACACGCCTCACGTGGCATGTTTATATTTTCAAGAGTAAGCAAGCGCCCTTTCCAAGCTGCACATTTTGGGCCCTTTCTTTCTACCAACAAGATTGACAGGTGTAGCGTATTTAAATTTTTTGGAGAACGATGTGCCGATTCTTTTGCAAGATGTTGCAATGAATGTGCGGCAGAACATGTGGTACCAGCAAGACGGAGCTGGACCACACTATGCGAATATTGTGGAGGACTTTTTAAATAATGCCTACGCGGGTCGTTGGATAGGCCGTAATGGTTCAATAGATTGCCACCACGATCTCCAGATCCCTTGGACTTCTTCCTCTGGGGGTATGTAAAACAAAAGGTCTACTCCATTTAAATTGATACCGTAGAAACATTACGACAACGGATAATCGCGGCATTTGAAGCTATTACAGAACAAGGGTTGTGCGAGAATGTTCGCAATTCCTCCATCAGAAGGCTTCAAAAGTGCGTAGAGACAGGAGGAGACCTGTTTGAACATTTATTGTGAGTAGTGTAGTGCAACAGAGTGTACATTAATAATGCCAGTGAGTGAGTGAGTGAGTGAGTGAGAGATTGAGCAGTGTAGTGCAACAGAATGTACATTAATAATGCCAGTGAGTGAGTGCTTGTTTTTAGTGAAGTGAGTAACATACACTAAGATAATTCCACGGCAAATCGATCACTGCTTTCTCTCCATGACTCGAATTTTATTGAAATTGGGACACGATGTAAGTACTTTCGACTGCCTTCTTACTTCCAACCACTAACCCCGTCATTTGACTCTTATCCATGCCATCCTCCTGGCCCATCCTTAACCTCTCCTGATGGAAAAAGCCCACCACCTTCTCGTGGTTTCCATTGAGCAATGACATTTTTCAACAAATAATCAAAATAAGGACAAGCTGTAATTTACAAATCTAATTATTATAAAAAAAACAGTGTCATTGGCCAAGAGTGGGTTAGTAAAATTCTCCTGCAATTCTTCTGTCGATCTGTTTTTTTACCTTACCGAAGAAATATGGGGTGGTAGCGGTACGGTCAGCTGACTGTAATCGCGCGCGGTTGCTTTACCTGAGACGGGGCGCACCATTGTCTTTACCAGCTTACTGCAACGTTAATATCAGCTGCGTTACTCTAGAAAAATAAGCTTAATTTACAGAAAACATATCAGCGAATGTGGTAGTACTTTTTCGGATTTTTACAATCGCGACCTCGAAGTGAAACGGTACAGGAATTTCCGATGTCTTCTGGCATCAGGATCAGGGAGTCGAGACTGATAGAATTTCGGTTACGATCGCGGTCGGGGTCACTGAGACGTTTGACATGGTATTTACGGTTCTCTCGACCGACCCCGAGAGCGACAATCGGTCTGAAGTTTTCTCTCAACCGATAACCGAGAGAGAATTTTTCTCAGACTTACGGTCAACCGAAAGTCTAGACCGGTCAGGAATACGGTCGCGTTAATTTATGGAGAGGTTGGAGTTAATGTATGGAGAGGTTCGCAAAACGGTCAACCGAGAGGCTCGACCGATTGCAATACGGTTGACGCAAAGTCGGAAGAGATAAAAATGCGGGCAACTAGAATTCATCACATCATGAGAAATAGGAAGAAAATAGAAATACCCCCGATTAAAATTTGTGAAACAAATTGTTACTGTCCCTGTTGCGAATCGCAAATCGTGACTAAAATTAATTAGTAGGTTATTTTAATTATTTTTTATCACGTTAGTAACCTGGCCTTGCATCTTTTGCAATTCACAGCGAAATACATAATATAAATAAAACAAATTTATAATAATAAATAAAATCAATTAATTTAATTTATATATAAATTCTTAAAAATACATTTACGTCTTTTTCTAAATTTATTAAATTTTATAGATAATTTTATAAACATCTACTTTAAATATTTTTATAAATGAAATATTACTTTTATAGTCGCAATGAAATATTTTTATAAATAATTTTCAGAAATAATTTATATTTTTATCAATAAAATGTTTAGTTATAAATAAACAAAGTTAACGATAGATCAAGGATTAACAATTTGTTTTGGAAACAACAGTCAATTTTCAAAAGGTTGCACGCTGATAACGCCAAAGTTAATATTAATAAAATTGTTACCATTTATAATGTATCTATTAATATTGTACGAGAAATGAAATTTTTGGACCAATCGATATAACGAATGAAATTGCAAACATTTATGATGTTTCCAATATTACAAACACAATACTATGTGTTTTTATTTTTCGTCTAACATAGCAGGAAGGTCACCCCACTCGATCACTTTTTGACGTCGATGTCAGGATTCTTGATCAAAATGAAACATGATGTACATAGTCGATGTGAAATTAGAGGGAGCTAATTATTATTTTGATGGTTCCGAATTTGTTTCAGAACCACAGTTGTGATTTGATTACTTTTTGCATATCCCTTTTTGAAACTACGCTATACTTATAAACTTTTATCTTTGGCACTATTTATCGTATTGCATTCATTTTTTTCTTTTTTAATTTAGATTATTTTGCCTATTCACATAATATTTTAAGAAATTCATTTTTGTAACGTCAAAAAATGTAGGCAAATTCTTATTTTCCCAATTTTGCCTGCCGCATGGTATGTTTTTAAATTCTGAATAAGTATGATCATCTTTCTAAGCTACTGTCTACAAAAAAAGGTTTTTCGTAGGATGATATGTTCGAAGGCAGCGGTGCGCCCCGTTTCAGGTAAGCGAGCCGCGCGCTGCACTATTGCGGACGGTTTACCATACTACCCGAACCCCCGTATTACTTCAATCAGGTCAGAACATAAAATCGACTGGTCTCGTATCCCCATAATCGTGTCATTTATGCCTGCGGAAGAGTTTCTTTAATTGCGTTTGTTTGAACTTCAATAGGGGTTAAGTATAACCAAAAGTCCCTGTTCTGTATAATATTATGGTTCAACGCAAATACAGCGTGTTTTGTCCTCGCCCTAGAGAAAATAAAACTTTGGAATGATCCATGGACAAAATTTCAGGATGCGTCCTTTCGTTGGCGAATGAGGGTCTATGGTATAACAATAAAGTGGAGTTTACGAGTGGCTAAATCGCGACCATAAAGCCCTGAGTAAAATAGCAATTATTGAAAACAATTTGAAATTTTTAACGAAGCTCGGACTACATTTTCCATGTTAAGAATGGTGTGGTAAACTACGAAGAGTTGCTTTTATTTTAGGATTAGGCGTTCTCGACAGCCGAGTTGTTCTTCCCTATGAAAGCTCAAGGGTCGTCGAATGAAAGCGTTTTAAACATCTTACAGAAACGCACCGTGTACTCCGTTAAAAAAGCGAAATTGTTTCCTGAGTTGCAGATAATTTCTAACTTGGACGCTAATTCGATCACTTTTGGATCTTCTTAATGTAGTGTTTCAAATAAAACAATGCCTCGGTACATCGGCGCAGTTTGGGACTGACAGTGTCAGAGTAACACATAACTGCAACAGTCTGCTTTCACAAATCCCGTCACGAGAGAGACAAACAATGAGAGCGAAAGGAACAGCATACATACCTTCCCGGCCTATTCAGCTCGGTCGAACTGAACCGAACCCACCCGAACTAAACCGAGCCGGAGCCCTAACCAGTCGGCGGACCGCTTCATACATTAAGTGGTGACCGATCTACCGACCGGTCCCCGTTCGTCTCAGAACTACGGCCCCGATTCCCAACCGAAGTGCAATGGGTCAGGAGCTTCGGTTCCCTTTTGCAACCTCTCGCTACTACGGTCAGAAATCTCTCCACTTTCGTTACGGTTACTGGTTACGTGACCGACATGTGACCGGTCTAAATTTCGGTTTCTGCTTCGGTCTCGACTCCCTGATCAGGATAATGCATGCCCTGGATTGTCCCTCAATTCAGGGACAATACGCGACGACGTATTCCGTGCGAGAGAAGGTAGGCTTGAAGTTCGATTGGTCCTGTTACGTGCCGCGGCCTTTAGTGTTGGAGCGGCACAATTTATACATGCACATTCAGATTAGGGGTATCCCACAGTCCTTAGACTATCAGAAATTGCAGTATTGGATGTATTTTGTTTGAAGAGCAAGGAAGCTTGCCGCACTCGTAACAGTCAATTCTTTAAATTTTAAATATCTAAGTACCTTATCAGAAGGATAAGGGGTAGATTTTGGGATCGTTCGTGCTCTAGTCCCATACGGGTCTTTTCAATGGAATCAGATAGGTAATTAAATAGTAGAATTTAATGATAAACAAAACTTTAATGTTTAAAAGTGATTGGATGGAAGCAAAAGAATATAACAAAGTAAAATATGGAAAAGATCAATTGTTACAAAACACAGGTACTCGTATAATTGGAGATAACTCCTGACTAGAGGAATCCCATAGTCGATTAACTGTCAGAAATTATCGTGAATTACGTATTAATTATAACGGTGATAAATAAAATGTACAAAAAGAGATAAGGGGTGCAACTCACCAGACAGTCACAATAATGTAAATGACAATGTGCTTTAAATTTCCCTTTTGGAGTTTGGATCGTTCTGAGTCGCTGATAAACCTGAATCAGAAAGAGGAATAAGACGCGAACACGCACACACTTGATTATAGGATGGAGTAAACACGAATTGAACTACAATACGGAGTCGAAGATAATAGTAAATTTAACTGAGCAAATCGAACAATAATTTAAATTAAATCATTAATAGAATAACTTATTTTGTAAGTTAAATGAATAATTTGTTTCGTAAAGTTGAAAGAATAATTAATGTTTTAAAGTGGTTGAAATGAATTGTTTCGCAAAGTTGAGTCTTTCCACGCTGTTACACTGTAGACCGGAGAACTCTATCTCTATAACACTTCGCGGATCCAATGACACGCACCTCACGATTTACCGTCACAGAGTGTCGCAGCCTCACGCTCTCGGCAGCGCCCAGCGTGGGCCCGCGCCGGAAAGGCTTACGCTGCATTTTATCGCTCGGCCACGCTACCATGGGCCCCTCTACTTACGAGGCGGTGTGTGTGTGTGCGTGTTCAAGTCCATCCATCTGACTCCCGACATAAATATATAATCGATCTTTACGGAAGATTCGCACGTACAGGAAAACATGACATTAACCATACAATTTCACACAGCTGCGGGCCATTCCCCAATATTCATAAATTCATATGCACAATTTCTGACTAGGGGAATCCCACAGTCTTTAGACTATCAGAAATTGTGTTAGGTATCTAATTTTAACAAAATAATTCCGAATTGGTTAATGCTCCGAAACGTGCAATAAGACCGTGGGAAGGCGCGGTTCTCTGCGCCGGATGTTGAGTATACAATTCCGTCAATCTTCTAAGAAGTAACCCAGTCCACGCATTCCTGATGTAGCCGTTACTGATTATGTTACAATGTTTAGCGCGACGGTCAGAGGTGCTCTCAACGGGGGTTCTCCCACAATGTTGTAAGGCATTGTTGAAACGCACTCCTGCCGCTTACACAATGCGGATTCGGCACAGCAGGAGAACCACTGGGTCTTTTCGAACGCGACTCTCTGGTGAGAACGCCGCTGCGTCAGCACCGCCTTATCCTTATCGCGGGACGGCAATATGTCGAGACGACGACGCTCCAAGAAAAGGGGTTTTGTTCTACACAAAATATTATTAATTAATAGGCAGGAGTATGATCAACGAGGGATTTCCCATAACGCTAGGCGTTGTTGATGCATATCCTGACCAAAAGAAAGATTTTACGTTCCGAACGTAACAGTCCCAAACTAACCAATCGGGCCTGCTTATCTCTCGTGTCTAAACACGCGCTCGAATTTCAAAACAACAGTATGCGTCGACGTATTCCGTGCGAGAGAAGGTGGGCCTTGGGGAGGAGATATTGCTGTGAAGAGGGCCTCTTCAGAACAGTGGCCGTTTGGGAAGGATGCAGGGCAGATTGGTTAGATTAGGGCCAATCAGACTTCAAGCCCACCGTTTCTCGCACGGAATACGTCGACGCGTGCTTTTGAAATTCGAGCGCGTGTTTATACTCGAGAGATAAGGAATCCGTCTTTAATTTGAAGGTAGGACGAAGCAGGCGAGACTGCGCGCAGTCAGCGAACTACATGCTCTCTTTCTTCCTGTATCTCTTCGCGAGCCGTATTGATGTTAAATAATACTTTTTAATTGCTAGTTCCCAAAAATTAATCAGGCTGATCGGCCAGAGCATTTCGCTAGGGTCGCGGTTTATGACCGCATTGTCCCACTAGTCGACGGTAGACAACGGTTTCCTACAGTTTTGGGTAATTTATGGCTTAGGTGGTTCCGCCTCGTAGCAGACGTGAACTCAGGGTATCGGAAAAGGGAAACAGGAAACAGGATTTTCTTCTTTATAGCAACTCGAAGACTTTCTGTTTCTCTTCTCTTCGGACCCTTTCGAACCGAAACACGTGCTGTCTGCTGCCTACCTCGAAGCAATGGGTACATTGACAGTAAAATGACGAAACGCGGACTTTTGTAAAAGAGCACGATAGCCCGTTCGTTGCACTTCTGCGAAACACGTGTGTTTCGAAAATGTGCTGGCTTCTTTTTACATGAAGCCTCTTGGCCTGGTGGGGGTCTACTCATAATGGAACGAGAGAAACTATTTGGGGATAGAAGAAGTCGCTTGGAAAAAATCTTGTCAGTCAGAAAGCAATCACGTCGCAGAAATGTTCTCTGCTCAAGGGTATTACGCGATGTTCTGGGTGTACCCCCCGAACAACGGGGACGCAAGTGCTGCAGCGTCACAATTTGTGCGGGAATACCCACGGCTCTGAACGCCAAGTAAAAATTCATTTCCATCAATTTTTATAACGTAGGGACAACACGTTCTATGAAAAATAAATTAAGTGATCAGTGTTAGTAGGCGTGCAGTGAAGTGAATTCGGTACATTAACCCGGACGCACTTGACGTTGCGACCCTTAAGGGGGCCGTCAGCGGGCCATGAGTGTGTGCGTACGCTCACACAAGCTAGGAAAAGCGTGTACGTATACGCGTGTAGTAAACAAACCGTAAATTACAACTTTCGTCCTGGAATCGGCCAAAAGGAAGTTTTTGCGGGTATAGTTGCCTCCAGTAGACATCTGTGCAGGGTGGTCTGGTGCGTTTGAATGCTAATAACCACCGTACGTTGAAATAATAATGAATTTATGAATCGAAAACTGACAGACTGAAACTTCAAGGCTTGTCCGTTGGTGGCGCTAATGGTGTACTGCAGCCACGTAGCACCAGTGTGACGTATAAGCAGGGCCGACGCGAGATTAGTTGGCGCCCTTATGCAAGAAAATTTTTTAGTGCCCAAAATTTTTGCACCTATTTTCTATTTAATATGTTTTATCTTTACGGGGTGAACATTTCGTTTATGTGGGGGTTGGATTCCGTTATTATTAAGCGTGCGATATAGTTTTTTAGCGTCCCATTCGGCTGGCGCCCTTATGCGGCGCGTAACTTGCATAATGGTTCCGCCGACCCTGCGTATACGCGATGTAGTAAACAATCCGTAAATTACAACTTTCGTCTTGGAATCGACAAGAAGGAAGTTTTTGCGGGTATAGTTGCCTTCAGTAGACATCAGTGCAGGGTGGTCTGGTGCGTATGAGCGCTAATAACCACCGTACGTCGAAATAATAATGAATTTATGAATCGTGTACTGAGACAGACTCGAGAAATGACAGAATGAAGCTTCCAGGATTCTCCGTCACCGGCGTTGATGGTATATTCGCGCTATGTACCATCAGAACCGGTGGAAGACCAAACTAGCCGATAAATGTAGGAAAGACATAGTTGCCGAGACGTATCGAGAGTCGAATCGCGCTGTTGCCGCATTTCCCCTATCACTATTTTGCCATCAAGGAGACTTGAACGAATCACGGCGAAGCGGTTGAAGAACAGAAATGGGCAAAGATAATATCTGGATAAACTCAAATAAAAGATACTACAGTATTGTCTCATTACGGGCTCGGTTTGGTGTACACGATGTGGACTTTTTCGCTATCCCCACCACTTTTGTCTCACTCTTGTCCGGCGAAGGCGAGAGCGAGCGAGAGGCACTGAAAGCGAGCGAGGACGGTACAAGACAGACGACGCGTTGATGTTTGGTCTCGCTCCGTCTTTCGGTCGCCTGACACTTCGTCCTTTGCGTTCGCGCCCGTCGCGCACGCAAAGCGACCCATCTCGCTCCCCCCTTCGGCCAGAAAGAAGCGAGAAACGAACATTCGGAATTAGGACTCCGTTCACGATACGGGCTCAACGCCGGTCCCGACCAACGAGGACTTGGGCTGTTCGGCGGCGGCTTCTGATCTCGGTTCGAGCCTCGACTCGAAACGCATACCTACAGTATTGCTTGAAGTGGATTATGTATTAATTAAATGTAAAATCTAACGTTTTCAGTAACATACTGCTGAGATTTTCCAGATTAAAATGATTTCAAATGTGGTATAAATCGGGTTATTTCTAGAACTGCATTATATAATTAAAGATAAATGTAACATTTCTAATCTAATAATGCTAAAAAATATATAAAAAAAATTTTATGTTAAACGATTTTATTCCAAATGCACTAAAAACTAAATTAAAATACACTAAAGACTAAATAATTATTCTTGTCTTGTACTACAATTTTTTACCTATACGAACGTAACGAATCATTTCTCGTTATAAATTGTGCATTTACTATGGAAATCGCGATGCCTCTAGCGTCCCGAACGCAACGGCTTTTTGTCGTTTTCGTAAAGAACGCGAATGACTGATTCCAAGTCGTTTTGTGGTTATGGGTTATATTTATTGATGACTCAGTAATTTTTTCACCCCTTCAGGGTTTATTTTTTTTTAGATATTGTATTGTCATCCAAACTACGCACGCCTGCAAAGCTTCAAGACAACTCGATAGTTGGAAGTTGGAGTTGCCAGATTTGAACCATACATACATCAAACACACAAAAGTACCTACAAACAAACCGAAGATCGAAGCTGAATAAAATCGTTTAAAAATAATCTGATTTATGCCGTGTTTAAATTCATTTTCATCTGGGAAATCTCAGCAGTATCTTACTGAAACGTTCATGCCGATACGATAGAAAATGTGAAAGTTTTACATTCTATTAAAACAAACAAAATAAACAATCGTTGAACAATCATATCATTATATTTTTTCACAAGTAAACATAAATATTGCACAGAATGACAGAAGATAATAAGAATTGCGAAGTTTAGAAGGGATATTGATACGTAATTTAGTAATGTTTCATTGATATGTTTTCTAATTTCACTACCCAACCTCTCTATCTTTCATTATTGCTATCCTCCTTTATTTTTAGCGAGGCTCTGACGCTAGACGCAGTGATCGGCGGGCTCCAGCTACCGCTGATGGAGGGGGAAACACCTACAGGAGTGGTGGTTATGTGTGCTTGAATTGTGCCTGCATCAGTCACGCACACATAACCACCGCTCCTGTAGGTGTTTCCCCCTCCATCAGCGGTAGCTAGAGCCCGCCGATCCTTGCCTAGACGCAGCTCTCGTGCCATATTCCTTCAAGACTTCTCGATAGAAAGAGCTGTGGCAACAGCGCGGCAGAGACGGAGAGAACAGAAAATGTGGCAACTATGCGTAAAAAATTCGTCTGCATAGAGTACCTGGAGATGTCACCTCTGTAGATGTTCTTTTTATCGACCGCAGTAGTTTCATTAGGGTCCGTGTGTTTACTGGGGACGCTTCGATCGATTCGGACAATAACAAAAATGAGACGGCCCCG
This sequence comes from Andrena hattorfiana, assembly GCA_944738655.2. Classification (NCBI taxonomy): domain Eukaryota; kingdom Metazoa; phylum Arthropoda; class Insecta; order Hymenoptera; family Andrenidae; genus Andrena; species Andrena hattorfiana. The sequence continues at coordinate 11,231,175 of OX122895.1, forward strand.
TTAACTTTGGATGGTGTCGTGTACCTGAGATCAGCTGTGCACTCGGTGCGTCTGTCAATGACCAGGATCGGTTCAGTGACCTAGTGACACAGGTTTTCAAGCTACAGGTGAATTTCCGAAAGGGTAAGTTTTAATTACATTATTGGCGACTAATATTTTTTAAATTTAACGCAGGCTATGGTTTATTTCCGGTGATAACTCTCCAAATTTTCGTACGCCAATTTTTCTTCGCAGTTTTTAAACGGACTTATTCATTATCAACAATAGTGTTGGCCGTTATTGAACTACGGATTTTTATCACAATAACGAACTACGATCACTTTTCACTCGTTCCCTGTTGCATTACCTTTTCGTTTCTACGTTATTAAAAAAGGAAATTTAGATGTTCTTTATCCTCTCACTCCAAATAATTATTATTTTCGATTCTTCTAAAAAAAAACAACTGTGTATTCGTCCTTTTACGTTACACATGATTTTCATCCATTTATCCTTTATTCATTATTCACTTTAAATGGCAAACAAACCATGGCAAGAGGTTAGATTTTTTTGTTACGTCTTTTTCATTTGCCATTCTACGCAATATCCTTTGATGCATGCCACCTTGCTTATTTGTGGTCGCAGCGCGACCCGGCGCGCGGCCACGCTAGCGCGGGAGCTCCAGCGGAATATCTCGCAAACGAAACCCCGGATCCCAAAACGGTTAAGGACTTTTCGATGTCTTTTTACATCGAGATATTGCATGTTCCGGGATGTACATCAATTTTGGGACACCCTGTATCTCAGAAATAATAAGTTTTAGGATTAATGCAATTTAGTACTTTCATACTCAGAATTCGCTATTCTATTGAATTTGACAGTCCATTTGAAAAAATAAAATTTACCTCCACATCCGATATATCCCTGTAAAGATATTAGTTTCACCGTGTTTTGTCTTTCTTACAACCAAGCAACTTTTATAAATAATATTTTCGCTTATTACTTGAACTAATTGATATTTGAGGTGAACCGAGTTAGCGGGACACCCTGTATAACACAGCTTCTATACTAGAAACACATTATGTTTCCCGCACCCACCGCTTGAAAATCGGAGAGGGCGCTCGAAAACCAGTGGTAGTTTGAGAATATCGGTACTTCAGAACGGTGACACTTAAGACAATAGAGTGGAAGGTCTATTCTATACCTGGTCTGTGGTATACACTAAGTATATGAGGCTAAATTTCCGAAAACGTCTATGCTTCGATTCGGCTAAAATTTTACAAATAGTTTCATTTTGCATAGAAATAATGTTTTTGAACAAGGTTTTCGGCGAGTCAGAAAATAATTTTTTATCATTCTAATGTCATACCCTACCTTACCGACTGTTACGTCTTTATTTCCTATTAGGGGCCGCGATTTTAGGGAGTTTATATTTTTGATCCGCTTTTGAGCAAATCCTGGGATTCTACGCTCTGGGATAGTTGAGAGCGATAGGGGGTAGATTGGGATACATTTTTATTTCCATGATTACCTTAATTTTTCGATGAGGGCAGATCTAACGGAATCAACTTCCACTCAATGGGCTGATTTGGAATCCCGTTGATTTCGTGTGGAGGGTTAGTCTTGGGCTGTGCCCACGATTCCGCTATCACGATTTTTCCGAATGGAAGATGTGGCTCGATGTTCAAGACCCTCGGCCACGCAGATGTCCCCAAAGGCACTGTTGATACCACTGGTGCACCACATACGCTAGGGCCAGTCTGCGAAGCTGGTTCTTTCTCCCGGCTCTGTGACCTCTGAGCATCACCACCTTTATTTTTTTGGGGATAGATTTGATTAAAATTTCTTTATTACCCCGGGATCATGGGTCGCGTCTAATACCCGGTGACACCGTGGACGGCTATCCGCTTATAAGTGCCACTTTCGACAGATGCAAAACACGATCGCTTATGAAACATTTCGATCGGTTAATAACCGTTTTTGGAGGTTGTTTAAACATGCGAATCGCTTTTTACAACCACTGTTTGATGACACCGTGGGCGGTTGTCCTACTCATAAGTGTCACCGTTGGTGGAAGCAAATTGCGTACATTTAAGAAACATTTAACGGTGCAGCTATTAATCGCGGAAATCGCATTTTACACCCAATATCCGATGACATCGTGGGCGGCTGTCCTGTTTATAAGTGTCATCTTCGACTGGCACAAATCACGATTAATTTAAACATATTTTCTCGATTAATAAAATCTATTATAGAAAAAGTTGATCATGCCTAAAGTAAGGATAAGGATCTCTAGGGTAAAACCTCATTCACTTGTATAAGTTCACAAACACTTTTATTGTCTTTGGTGCGTTTGATTCTAACACTTTAACTGCAATTACACGATTTGATTATAATGAGAATATTAATATTATAATACTGAGCTCCGCGGGTGGTCAGTCCCTTTTTATAGGGTAGTCGGTCACTCCTTCTCTAGGATTTGTCACATGATAAATCCTAGGCGGGAGACCCCATCCCACAGCATCAGCCTGGGATTTTCCAGGAAGAATCTTCCCATCGCTCTTATCTGAGAATTTGTTTACTACTTAAGCACATTCCTCCATGGCACCCGTTAGGTGTCTTTCTTCGCAACTAATGCGCATTATTTTACCTGACTCCCAGCAGCGACGATAGTAAGATTGTTATAGTAATTCATATTTTGATTTATACGTTAATTGTTTACAATATTTTCTGCGGCGACTACGAACGTCGTCCAGTCCATCGATGGTGGTAAGCCGTATACAGCGACCCTGAGTTACATCGTTAAAGACAGTAGTGGTAACCCTTGCACTTTTAACGTGGTCTCAATGATCGATTCGGGCTCTCTCATTAGCTTGATTAAGGATGATTTTGTTCCGCATCACGTGCGCCAACCTGTCCCGTCGAGTATGACTTCGTATCATGGCATAAATGGGTCGAAGTTGAATGTATTAAGCTTGTTCGAGAATGATTGTAGCGTTAATGAAATACTGAGTCTGAGGTTTTATGTTATGCCGACCGAGACAATGGTGTTTGCCGCGATACTAGGTAGAGACTTTATGTATTATCCCAGTATTAATGTGTCGTTAAGCGGGGAAGTCACCATTTCGCATGGGAAGGGTGGTGAGAAGGAACAGGTCGGTGGTGTCAATGAAATCTTACATATTATAATAATAATAATAAATCGTCTTTTATTCCATGTTTAACATAATATACATAAGTAGCAAAACCGTATCGCAGGTCGCGGAATGGGCGAGGCTCAGCGCAGCTGCTATTATGCCTGACCCGAAATAGAATCGGAATAGAAGAAAGAACAAGAAAAGTATATGAGAGAGAGAGAGGACAGTAGAGTATGCAAATACGACTTTTTTGGCACTCAGCGGTAGATCATGTCGGTCCAGTTAGTCCTATGTTATATTTGGATGACTTAGAAGAAATGCTTTAGTAGCATTTTTAAAAGAGTGTAGTGTGGGCAGTGAGCAGATAGCCTCGGGAAGAAGATTGTAGAAATGAGATGCTGCATAGGAGAATGAGCCGGAGAATTTAACAGAATGGGAAAGAGGAATGGAAAGACAGTGTTCTCTTCTCGTGCGGCAGGAGTTGGAGGAGTGGAAACCAGCGTTGCAAGGGATTAAATCACGAAGGTAAGGAGGTGTTTGCGTTGAGAGGACTTTATATACTAAGCAGCAGAGATGAAGAATCCATCTTTGAGACATGTTTAGCTAGCCTGTTTGAGCGAATAGCGGAGTAATATGATCGTACTTCCGCGTATTAAACGAAAAACGAGGATAGGAGTTCTGAGCATATTGGATGCGACGAAGTGTCGACTTAGTGATACATAGAAAATAAACAATATCTGCATAGTCAAACAATGAAAGGACAAGTAGCTGTGAGACAAGGAGTTTTTGGCGAGTAGAGAGGATTCTTTTAAACGGGAACAGGAGTTTTAGACGGAGACGAGCAGCCAGGAGTTTTATAGAAATATGATGGGTAAAGTCCCAGGTGGAGTTGAAAGTAACACCGAGCACTTTTAAGGAGGATTTCTCAGGGATTATGGTTTAGTTTATTGAGATAGAAAATGACGCGACCTCTTGAAGGAGAGTAAATGAACCAGCGAGAAGGAAGGAGGATTTTAAAGGGTTCAAATGTAGACCATGAGACTATGACCACCCCTGAATCCACACAAGATCTGATTCAATTTGATTCGCAGCCGAGGCAGAGCTAGCAGTGTCAAAAGATAGAACAAGTTGTATATCATCTGCATACATGTATGCCTTACAGAATTCAGGTAAGAGAGGTAATTCCGCTATATAAAGATTAAAGAGTAACGGACCCAGGACCGAGCCCTGAGGAACTCCTTGCATAACTGTGCGTGAAGTAGAGAATTGCGGAAAAGGGTTGCAGATTAGGTACTACTTGTTGCGAACGCCGAGCAAGGTAAGAACGAAACCAGTCCAGAGCTGGGCCATTAATGTTAAAATTACGAATTTTGTTGATAAGCAGATCGTGATTTAAGGTATCGAAGGCTTTTGAGAAATCAAGCGAGACAATACATGATACTCGACGCGATTCAAAAGCCCTAAGTACCGTATTCGACATATGGAGAAGTGACGTTGTGGTGCTAAAGTTAGGTCTGAAGCCAGATTGAAACAGACGCAGTGCATTAGTGTCGTTAAGAAATTTTTGTAGTTGTATAGAGCACAGCTTTTCGAGGGTTTTGGAAAGGAAAGGAAGAGTAGAAATGGGGCGGAGAGAGTTTAAGGTGGTAGGAGAATTTTTTTTTGGGATGGGTTTAACTATTGAGTGTTTCCACCGTGACGGGAAAGATCCACTGGAAAGGGAAAAGTTAAATATGTGGAGGAGGGGGTCCAGGCAGCAAGGCAAAGAAAGGCATAACATGTCAGCAGAAATATCAGAAGGACCAGATGACGTGGGTTTCGTGGTCTTAAGAACGGCTAGGAGATCACTAGGTAGGATTGAATCGAAAATGAAAGATTGTGAGTCGAATGAGGGAGAAGTACCATTGCTAATTAGGCTAGAGTCCGGAGCAGAAGATGGAATGGAATCTAAGAAATAATTATTGATAGCAGTTGGGTCAGAGAATTGGGATGGAAGAAACTGAGAGCGAGATGCTGTGGGTGCCCCTGTGTTGCGGAGGAAGTTCCAAAAGGATTTAGAGGAAGATTTAGAAGGTTGAGCTGATAAAGAATGAAAGAAGGCCCGTTTTCCTGCCCTAAACGCGGAGGAGGTATATTGTCAGATTGTGACTTTTTAAATTTAGTCAATGCTTTATTCCGAAGTGACATAAGTAATTTGACATTAGGAGTTATCCATGGGTCTGGCGGGTCTGGAGTCTTACCAACTCCGCAGGGGCATACATGTCAAAGACGCCTAGCAGTATGTTACTAAAAGACTCAAGTTTAGCATCAACCGTGGCGGAATTATAGACATCATCCCAACTTAACCGGCTAACGGGTGTGCTAAAATCATCAAACGGAAAGTTTTTTAGGTTACGACGAAGTAGGTAGCGTTACACGGAGCGTAGTTTCGGTAGATTCAGTTTAGCAAAAGTGAGACCGTGATCACTAATCTCACTGACATCAAGGGAACCCACGGAAAAGATTACTAGTTCATTGTGTCAAGATTACTAGTTCATTGTTCATTCAGATCCAGAATGCCACGGTTACAGTTAGAGTTTGAATTTATGTACAAAGTCACAGGAAATATATACACTATTTACACTAAAAATGCTTGATTGTTTTAGACGAAAGCTTTAGTTGGTAAGCAAGCGAGTAATGCGTTATTAAGCACTTAAGCTCGTTACAAAGCAAATGAGTAACGTCGCGAAGCAAAGGCGCGAGAAAGCGAAAGTGTGTAGAGAGATTCCGAAAAGACGTGTTAATCGTAGCCCGGTCGCGAACAGAGAGAGAATTCCAGGAAATCGCGCTCGATTTCCTGGAAGGAAGAGGTCCCCCTTCCATCGATCGCGAGTCGATGGGAGGGGTCCGTGATCGCTGCTCCACATGAGTCAGCGGGCCGTCGTCACTAATCGCCTAATTATAGACGGGCCCTCGCAGATGGCGTGGGCATGCTGCTTTTCCGTACAATTATTAATATAAATAAGACCAGACGAGAGTGCGTTGCTGAGATCAACATTAAAATCACCCATACAGACAATAAAGTTAGAGGCAACAGTGAAATCATGTAAGAATGATTCAAAAGGGATTAAAGCCGCCGGTGTACATGACGGAGGCTTATATACTACAAAGACAGCTAGTCGGATGTGCAGTATAGTAATATTGATCCCAAGCACCTCCAGTCGATTATTACAATGATATGAATCGGGCACCCTTAGACACCTGATTTCATAACGCAGGTTAGAATTTATGTACAAAGCAACGCCACCCCCACGGGAAGAGACCTCTGCATCACGATCAGATCGGATCAGAGTATAGCCAGGCAGGAAAAAGCAAGAGGAATCATCCTGCGGACGAAGCCATGTCTCAGTGAGTGCCAGAATATCAAAATTGTGTGAGTTTAACAGATCAACTATGTTGGTGAAGTGTGGTGCGAGGGAACGCACATTTAAGTGAGAGATGTATAAATAAGACCCACTAGATGAGGATAAGTGACGTTGAGAATTATTATTAGACGCAACTGAAGTAGGAGAGAGATTATAAGTTGTAGAAGCAGAGAAGCCAGCTCCTAAAGTACAAGAAGAGGAGACAACAGAGAAGTTATGGGATGTCGGTGTATAATTATTAAGACTATTTATCACTGCCGGAACCTGAGCCAGTCAAACATTTCTATTGTTCAAAGAAAGAAGCGGTGTAGCGTCTGTAATCCGGTGGTCTGCAAAAGGTTGAGATGTAGGATGGTTGCCGTTGATATTTTCCAGCTCCAGATAACGGGTGGCTTTAGAATTTGCATCCTTCCTTAGATAAGTGATTCCCGTTTTCATCCATACAAATTGAAAGTTGTGGGCGGCCGCGAATTGCTTTGCCTCCGCTGAGATCCGACGTTCGTCAGCAGTGGATCTTTCATTGACGTAGACGGAGTTGAACGGCCATGTAGACATTATCTCGGAGGCAAGGAGGTTCCTCTTGATCTTTTTTTTGGCCAGCCAAGCATCACGTGTCAGCACCGATGTGAACCGAAATATGAGAGGTTTGGACTGAGCGTTCTGGCTCCTGATACGAATAGCCGATGCAATGTATGAGTTAGAGAAGGAAGCGTTTAGAGCAGTAGCAATTTTAGAAATGACTTCCATCATGGAGTCATTAGGAAAGTCTGGCAGGCCCGTAATCGCAAGTTCATAATCCCTGCTGTGCTTTTCAACCCGGTCGATGCGCTTTGTAATAGAGGACACAGCTGCAGCCGGTAAATTTAGGAGGGTAGATGATGTTGAAGTGACGTTGATGCCATTTGCTAAGCGAGCTTCAATGTTATCACAACGGGTAGCCAATTGTTGTTGTGCCGATGAAATACCGTCAACTCGTAGATTAAGGTCGAGTACCGAAGAGCGGAGGTTTTCCATACAAAGCAGGCATTGATCAAGAGTAGAAGTAATTTTGTCAAGACTGGAGAGCTTCTGTTTGATTTCGCCTATTGAATTGAGCTCTGATCGTATATTACTGAGAATGGACGTTACATTACCAAAATCAACAGCAATGTTGTCAACTTGATTCTGAATTGCAGGTGGAGCGACGAGAGTTGAGTTCCGCGGCACCGATACATTTGCATGATTATTGTTCAGACCACAACCAGTGCATATATTACATTTTCGTAGAAATTTAGAGCATGCAGAACAGACAGGCATGTTGGTAAAGCAGAGAAAGACGTAGTACGCAGAGTATGACAGCAGGTGACACTCTTAATCTGAGTCAGTGGGTGTGATTGTATTCACGGAAAGACCTTGCGTTCGGTGAAACAGACACAAAAACTTGCAGAAAAACGGCTGCGTGAAGACGAACGGCGGTCTATTACCAGAATAATTCGAGGCACGATAAAGGCCAATATCTGGATATACCAGATGAAGGGAGAGTAGTCCTTGTGGCCTAGAACTGCACTGTGAATACTGCACAATTAGATACCAAACTTGGACACCACTTCACACATTAACCGGTTGAAAATACAGTTTTATTGAGGAGCGATAAGAACACGTGTTGACAGATAGACAGTATATCGAGACCCCTTCTATACCGAGACCCCTTCAATATTGCTTGCGATATCGTTGGCGAAAAGGTGTCCCAGGATTTGAATATAGACCCGCAAATTGACCACAATGTAAGTAAAGAGCTTAAAAATATTTTTGAAACCACTTATGTTAACCACGCGATTGCTGATGTAAATCCGAGCGAAATTAAAATGGTAATTGTTTTGAAACACAAACAACCCATTAGCTTCCGTCCGCGACGACTGTCTTATTTTGATAAGGAAAGGTTGAGAGTCAGTTTGGACCAACTGTCCTTCCAGTGGACCCAATCCTTTAGGATGGTATCATCCGGCCTAGTAATTCCCCGTACGCTAGCCCCATTGTCCTTGTACTGAAGAAGAACGGAGAAGCGCGGTTATGCATAGATTACCGAAAGGTTAATGAGATTACAATTAGAGACAACTTTCCGACACCCCTGATCGATGACCATTGGGATCGATTGCGCGATAAGTGCTACTTTAGTTGCCTCGACTTGACAAATGGATTTTATCACGTGAAAATGGCGGAATCGTCCATAAAGTTCACATCTTTTGTGACCCCTCTTGGACAGTCCGAGTATCTACGTATGCCATTCGGGTTGACTAACGCGCCACGAGTTTTCCAGCGATTCGTAAATGGTATATTCGCCGAACTAATCCAGCAGGATAAAATTCTGTTATACCTGGATAACATCCTCGTAGCCACTCAGGATATTCGCGAACATCTCGAAATTTTAAAGAAAGTATTTAGTCTTGCGGCACGGAATAAATTGTCGTTTCGCCTGGACAAATGTTCCTTTTTTGTATAGAGAAATTACTTACTTGGGCTATGTAGTCAGCCAAGAAGGCATCCGGCCTAGTCGGGAAAACACCAACGCTGTTTTGAACTACCCAATTCCTCGTAACGCGAGGAATGTGCATCGCTTTGTCGGATTGGCGAGTTACTTCCGAAAATTCGTTGAAGTTTGAATTTCGGTTTGGAAGTGACGAACTAGGTACTTTCGAGGCGTTGAAACATTGTCTCGCGTCGCGACCGATTTTGGCCTTGTACTCACCCAAGTTAGAGACTGAATTACATTGTGACGCGAGTTCGAGTGGCTTTGGAGCCACCTTGTTGCAAAAGCAGCCGGATAAAGTCCTCAAACCTGTGTTTTTTTTCAGCCGCCGAGGCAAAATATCACAGCTTCAAATTGGAATGTCTGGCAGCTGTTTATGCGATACAAAGGTTTCACATATATCTGGCCGGAATTCCATTTAAGATCCTTACTGATTGCGAAAGCTTTAGGCTCACGCTGAATAAACAAAATGTCAATCCGCGGATATCACGTTGGGCACCTTTCTTACAGTCCTACGATTACCAAATTGAGCATTGCCCCGGTACAAATATGTCGCATGTTGACGGACTCAGTCGATATTATATGATACTGGTGTTGGAGGGTAATCCGTTCGAGCGAGCCCTATGTTTGAAGCAGGATAAGGATGAGGTCATTCGAAAGATACGCGGAGAGTTGGAGATTCGGGAGGATAAACATTTTGAGTTGCACGACGGTTTGGTCCATCGGAAATGGAGAGATAAATTGCTCTTTTATGTTCCCGAATGTTTAGAGTCCAACGTTATTCGAACGTGTCATGACGATCTTGGCCACGTTGGCTCTCGTAGGGCTGTCAACAACATAATGCAGGTTTATTGGAGATTGCATGAGAAGGTGAAAAAATATATCGCCAACTGTCTCAAGTATGTTGAGTTTTCACCGGTGTAACAGTTTTTTAGCGTGGCGTAAAGCTCCTTACAGGACTTCGGGATTGGTTCGAGTGGCGTGCGATAAAGAATTAAAATTCCAGAACAAGAATTTAACTTAATAGTGTTTATTCAAGAAAAGACTTCTAAATCATACAAACAAACATAAATTAACGCCTTAATACTAAAGAAATTAAAGAAATTAAATAGGTTGCGACGCTCGGTCGGTACAAGAAATAAAGTTGATCGTCTTGGGTTGCGACTCTTGGTCGGTACAAAAGAACGCCCGTTTGATCAATTGATTAGAGTAAGTAACTTAAATAACTAGTAGTGACGTTTTAATCGATTGGTTGGAATAAGTTATAGATAGGGAGTCTCAGTCAATTTAAGAATTAGAATAACTTAGGATTTAGGAGTTAGCTTATGGAACTAGGAAATTGAATATGTTAAGTTGAGAACCATTTATAATTGTTTCTTTGTTTCATCAGGGGCAAGTATTGCCACCTGGAATAATCTCGTTCCCTCGTTGCTCAGGAGTATTATTACTAACCTGAGGATAATAATTATCAATAACTTAGCTTCAACAACTAAGTGGCCTACAAAGCGGCCTCCAAGGCAGAAACCTCTCGCTAACCTGGCGACTATGGCCTTAGTTTAAACGATCAGCACAACCAAGTGTCCTGCAAGGCGGCCTCCAAAGTTGGAGCATTAATGTAGGTTGGAATCAGCTATTAGCTTTAAATGATTCTGAATAGTGTCTTGGTTAGACATATGAATATGAATGATCATCTCTGGGCTTTCTTGCCCGTATTTATACATATTCGGAGTACTGGGAGCGCACCAATAGGAACGGAGTTCGACTATTACGCGTCAATCATCCTCGTCTCGCACGATTCGTTCTCTAGTCGGTCTACTGAGCGACTGGTTAATGCGCAGGCGCGCGTGGAACGCTCGGTTCCCTCTCTCATCGCCATGCACACATCGCTGCTCCTGATCCTTACTCTCGTCGATCCGCTGATCGACTGAGGATCGTGCATGCGTTCAATTTTCCCACTCCTCGTCATTCGATTCTCTCTTTCATTACTCTAGCGTTTCGCGATACTCTGTGCTAATATTACATTAACGCTAAACACACCTTATAAAAGTAATATAATAAGAATATAATAAGAATATAAGTAATTAAGTATTATTAATTAAGTTTATTAACGAAAAAGAAAGGGGCATGTTTGGGGGTTTGTTACACCGGTTAGCGGTAGATGCGAAGGATATTTACTGCTTGCCGAAGGGGGATTTTCCGTTCCAGACGCTTCACGTCGATCATCTGGATCCACTTGAAAAGGCTGGCCGAGGATACAAACATATTTTGTCTATTGTCGACGGTTTTACAAGACGCTCAAAAATACGAAAAAATAATTATTATCCTTTAACATAATCCCATCACATCCCATCCTCTCCCGATGGAAGAATAATCACCACCTTCTCGTGGTTTCCATTGAACAATGGTTAAATGTTTCAAACAATAAGTGCCATTGACAGAGAGTGAGTTTGCAGTAACTATTAACGGTATTAAACCTTGCAGCGGTCCTCATTAATACCCTATATAAAAATGGCAGGTATAGCCGCTTAGCCGATGCGAGTACCGCACGGTCCGAGCGACCAGTCGAGCCGATGTGATTTGACGCAGCGTCACATTCAATTAATTTTCATTTGGCCAATTTTAAATCGTCCACGTTTTTCAAAACATGTCCGTAAAAAGGGAAAACAGGGCTATATCCTCCTATTTTTTCCAAATTTTTAAAAAGGTGCCTTCAATTATAAAATTGCAGTTGTTAAGAACAGCTGCTAAATAAATGATCAAATATTCATTTTTATTAAGTGAAATAATTTTTGTTAGGTACTCATATATCTCCACTGTAAGCATTCAAAAGGTCATTTTTGTCAGTTTATTAGTTCAACAGTTATAATTTTTGGAAAAAAAGTAAACACTTTATTTCAAAGAGCTGTAACATCCACAATTTTTGACATTTCGAAAAATCAGCGGGAACAGTAAACAGCTGGATATTTCCTAACTTATTGGAGATGAAGAAATAATATGAATGTAATTGTTGTTTTAATATAATTATGAAACACACAATTGAAACACCGATCCTCGGAGAGGGGGCACCTTCGCTCTGTGAATTCGTTGGCGAAGGACGACTCCTTTCCCTCTTGATGAAATAGAGGTGGAAAATGCCACATCTGGTTGCCAAAACCTAACCAGGCTGATCGGCCGGAGCGTCTCGCCAGGGTTGCGGTTTATAGCCCTTTTGTCCCGCGAGTTGGTTGTTGACGACGGTAAGTACCTACCTGGGCGTCCGAAGTCATCGTACGCACTACCCACCGACTAACTCAGACTGAACAATGTCATCACGTTTTTTATTGGCCTTTAGAAATTTGGCAAACAGATGTTGTCGAAACGTTCTTGGAAAAATAATAAATTATCGATCGTAAAGAGCGAATAAATTTTCGCCTGGCTCTGAGCCCGCTTTTGTCCCGACGTACGTGAGAAAGATGGTACCAATATAGCAATTAAGAAGTATTACCCACCAATTCCACTATATCAATACGCATCGTGGAAAGATACACGAAGAAAAGGAGTAGTCCGCTGACTGCGCGTGTTCCGCCTGCGTCGTCCTCTCTTCAAATTAAGGGGGTATTCTAGTCTAGACACTCGTTATTGAAGGCGATATTTGGAAATGAATTCTAGAAAACCTATCGCTCCTACAGGGCAGGGAATTTTCCACGCATATTTAGTAGTGTTTGAACTATCAACACAAATTTTTGGAATGCATTATATTGAAATTTGTACAAGTTACACGCCGAAGCGCAGATCATGTCATTAAAAATCGGCCCCATCGGGCCCACGAATTGCGGCCGTCCTAGTCATCTGAAACGAAGGTTCCAAAGATTGACCCAGACATTGAGTTGCAAAATGAATTAAGCGGCACGGAATGGCCCGTACGGAAACAGTTTTGTACCTTCTGTTAGGGCGCAAATTACTTCAAATCTATGTTTTATGGTTATTTTGCGTACATCACTATAGACGGAGAAGCAGTTCTGATAAATTGTTTTAGGGCCGGCAATAGTACAATAAACATCACTGGGTCAGCTGTGCACCAGATGAGCGCGGGCCAGGTTTGGGGCAAATTTTTACCGTTAGGTACTCCACGCGGTTTTCTGATCAACCGGAATCGCGGCCCGGGAAAAACCCTCATTTTTCCCTTTCCTTCTGCGACCGACAGTTTTTCCTTCATCATCCCCTCTTTTTGGAAATGACTAATAAGAAGACAGAAAGCTCATTTCACGCTTTTCGGTATGCGAACCAATAGCGTCGTTTTAATGTCAACTTGCGAAGAAAGCTTGCACGGCAAGATCCTGTCATACCAATCATAGCAAGCGATCAAGTAAATACCTTCGGTGTGTGCATAGTTATTCGGCTCCAGAAGTGGGAAAAAAGTTGGATATTTTGTGCTAACAGTACTACCGTTCGACTTCAATCGTAAGTATTGAAAGTTATTAATGTTTTTTTTTAATGCTACTTCTATGTATCTAGAGTATCGGACAAAAGTATTGGGACACCATTTAAAAAAGGACAGGTTTTTTAAAATTGTTTGTAATAAATGTTTTATCTTCGCCATGTTAAGTGAAAAATGGCGTAACCAAGTAACTTAGCTATGAACAAATATATAAAAATAGTGGAAATCACAGTTTTCGGCTTATAACTGTAATAAACCTAAAGATTTTACAAATTTCAATGCCTGCCGCTTGTTTTCGCATCAACCGATTTCGACGAATTGTTCAGCATATAGGTAAACAACTTATTTAAATGTACAAACTGGATTTTTCAATTTTCATTACAGGCTCAGATGAAAAAGTTGAAAAACTGACCTTCACTATTTATTTCAAAACGACGAAACACGTCACCTAAGTAGTAAACTAATCCTTCTAGCTTCTCAAAAAATCTCAAGTCGTTTGAACTAATTTTAAAAAAATTGTTCTTTTTTAAATGGTGTCCCAATACTTTTGGCCGACACTCTATATCTGTATCTGCTACCCAACAAATCAAATTATATTTTAAACATTAACATCCCTATTTCTTTTATTAACTGTTATTAACATAGATATTATGTGTTTCATTATTATTCCCAGTTTTATTCTCCTGAGTGCGCAAGTCGTGCTTACATCAAACATGTCTGCCAGAATAAAGGACGAAGAGAGGAAATTTCTGTTAGAAGTTATTGAGGTGTACCGTTCCCTACCTTCGTTGTGGGGTGTTAAGAGCAAGGCCTATTCTAATAAAAATAAAAAAAATGAAGACTATAAACAACTGCTGTGCAAATATAAGGAGAAATATCCGACGGCAGATAAAGAAGCACTTATAAAAAAAATAAATTCATTGCGGACAAATTTTAGAAAGGAGCTGAAGCGCTTAAATGAATGCACAAGAAGTGGTGCGGGAACCGAAGAACCCATAGAGCCTACATTGTGGTATTACGACGAATTTCAATTTTTGATATCTCAGGAGGCACCAACAGCATCAGAAAATACAATCAAAATAGTCGAACAGCGCGATAAGGAAAATGAGGAGGAGTTAGGTGAAGGATCTTCATCATTTAATACCACCTGTGTAAGTAGTTATTTATTTATTCATTCATTTCATAGTAGTTATCATTTATTCATATTAGTAATTTATGTTAGGGTTATTTTAATAACAACGACACTTTGCGCAATTAACATTTAATCATAAAGGAGTGGAGTAAACCGTATGATAAAGATAGATATATAAAAGATAATAAACATATAAAAGATAAAGTACTATGCGAACAATTTACGCGTCTGCACACAGCGGCGCCCACATTTCGAAGAAAGAACCTAACAGGAAACGGAAAGACATGGGGACACAAATGCGTCCTGCTGGTGGAGCGCTACCCGCGGCCAAGGACAGAACATGCTTTCAATTTATTTATTCTGTTTTTACTATACAAAATTCTCTTGCCATGGAATCTGGCCCTCATTATTAAAGAAATCGCGGTACCTATCTCTGATGGCTTTTGCATTTGCGGCTGAATTTCGGGAGTAAGAAGTTTGCAGTGCTGTTGACTGATCACTTGTTCTCCATGTTCCTTCCCTGATATGGCCTGACTCCAAGTCTTCAGTATCTACAGAACCCCTTGAAATGTACGCTTGTGCCCGGTTTCTACTTAAATAATTGTGTAGATAGCAACATGCTAAGACAATTTTGCGAGCTTTCTCAGGATGTAACGGAATAGGTCGCTGAAATACACCGAATCTGGTAACTAAAATCCCAAACGCATTTTCTACCACACGACGGGCACGACTTAGGCGATAATTAAAAATTCGTTCTTCCAAAGTTAATCCTGTTTGGCTATAAGGTTTCATTAAATTATTTGTGAGTGCGAAAGCATCGTCACCAAGAAAAACAAATGGTAGTTTGTTTCCGCTATTTGGCAATGTAGCAGGTTCTGGGATTTTTAGTAAGTTTCCTGACAATGCTTTTCCAAATGCTGTGTAACCCAAAACGCCTCCGTCCGATATTCGCCCATTTATACCGACATCCGCCATAATAAATTCATAATTCGAATTCACTACTGTCATTAGTACAATACTAAAAAAATTTTTATAATTGTAGTATAAAGACCCTGTATTTAATGGTTTCTTTATTGCCACGTGTTTTCCATCAACTGCTCCCAAACAATTTGGGAAATTCCATTCATCATTAAATCCGTTCGCGATAACTTTCCATTCAGTTTCTGATCTTGGGATCTGCAATTTTAAAGTAAAGTTATTAGTCACACAAAGGTACAACATCTTTATTAAACACTACTTATTTATTCACAGTCTGAAGCTGAACCTCGAAAAAAGAAGACTAAAAGAAATGATGACGCGCAGGAGCTGATAACATTGGCCCGGAAGCGCCTCGAAAGACCGCAAACAGAATTTGAAAAAGTTTCTGCAGCATGGGCCACAGAGCTCGCTAAAATGGCACCGCAGCAACAATTATTTGCGAAAAAGGCGATCAACGATATTTTGTTTGAAGGCCAAATGGGCACCTTACATCGAGAATCAATAATGATTAATATGTTTACTCGTACGCCCACCCCATACAGTGTGGCTAGTATGGAATTAAGCCCGATTGTCCCCATACACTATAATTGCGATTTGCAGCAAGTGTCTGTACCCATTGAGCAGCCGTCAACTAGTGCACCTCTTTTTTCATATCATCAATTATAATTATAAATAAATACTAAATAATTTAATCTCATTTCATCCTCATTTTCATTCTCATTTTCATTCTCATTGCTCATTGTTATTTTCCATTTTTCTTTCATAGTTAGGTATATTTTGATATTATGTAGATTTTCTTATTCAATCTATGCCCACACATAGTGTTATGTACTCTTGTTATGTAATAGGTTTTAATCTGTCTATGAATAATAATAATAATAATAATAATAATAATAATATTAATTTTAAATAACTAATATTTTTTTCTTACCTTTATGTAATCCTTCAAGCTGTGTATCAAAGCTGTGCAAGTTTCCATAACAATTACCCCACAAAAAACTTAAAAAAAGTAAAAAATTTACGCCAAGTACATGAAAAATCAAATAAATCACAAAAAAATAGAAGGTAATAATTACAAAATAAAAAAAGATGTGAAATCAGAATGAGCTGCCAGTACATAAAGATGCTTTCCAACTGCGCTTTAGATGACACAACTACATATGCACAGCTAAAATTCCATTACTCATAATGGCTATATATACAAAGAAAAAATGTATTAAATAATATTAAGAAGATATCACTTCTTTTTTTAAAGATTAATTGTACTATTATTTGCAAATTCATATTCATACACACGTGTTAATTGTTTATTTATCCTGAATGCATGGAAAATCTTCCAGACGATTAGATCGAAACATTTGGATCAAATGTTGACGCATTAACGCATGATTGTACGTTACTTTGTCTGGTAATTTATTGAATTGATGATGAATAATAACGAAACAGCAAATGCACTCGCAACAACTCCGCAATCCCGACTGTTAGGTTGAGCTTGTAGGGGAAGGTGGGACAAGATGGGGTAGTTAAGGGTTGATGATGAATAAAACACAGGTTTTCATAATCAACTAATCAATTTTTTTGTTTGAATCATTCTTTGGTAATAAGTCCTTCAGTTTAACTATGCATCAACCTAATCTCTACAGGTTTTAATAGAAAATTTCAGAAAAAGTCCTTTCTCCCGATTGTTAGATTGAGTTTGTACATGTGGACATTTAATAAATTCTTCGTCGATTTTTCCGCCATGTTTGGTCAAAAAAGGGTATAACTTCTTAAGGTAAATTTTAACAACCTAATCTCTACAGGTTTTAATAGAAAATTTCAGAAAAAGTCCTTTCTCCCGATTGTTAGATTGAGTTTGTACATGTGGACATTTAATAAATTCTTCGTCGATTTTTCCGCCATGTTTGGTCAAAAAAGGGTATAACTGCTTAAAGTAAATTTTAATTTGTGCAAAATCTGTATGTGATCCTGATGAAATGAGGATGTTATAATTGCGGTGTTTCCACATTTTCTGGACATACGAGTCTTTTGCTCTGTGATTGGCACGAGAATCAATTATTTTGGTCTAATTATTAGAAAAGAAGTATCATTTTCCTCGGTCCGTCTTACGTATGTAGTTTCAAACCATCCTGGAACAATAAGAAACTTTGATTTTTATATCTAGGTTTGTGAGGGGCATGATGGGTAACTCTCATTTTCATTACCCTGTTATGCCCATTCTCACCTGACTATAATAATCATATGAACACTGCCCGAAACATTATTTACAAAAGCATAAAATAACACACGTACCTTATAGCCAGCTAAATTCTGCCTCAGAAACATATAATACATGTACTGGGGATCTTCTATATTATTATATTATATTACTGTCACGGGTCCTAAAAATAAGGAAAAAGTAAGGAAATCCCAATAAATGATAAATTCTGATATATCTTCGTCACACGTCCACGTGTTTACGGCGCACTGTAGCCTATCGACTGATGTTAGAAGATAAGGCGCGTATGCAGACAGTAAAGCTTACTCGGAATACTCGGAATAGCGCAAAGCAGCTCAGCGAGTTTACTTTACTCATTTTTTGATTAAGGATAACTTGTACGTAAGTTTAACAACCACGTAAAGGTGCAAGGGTAAAGGGTGTAAGGGTAAAGGGCGTAAGGGTAAAGGGCGTAAGGGTAAAGGGCGTAAGGGTAAAGGGCGTAAGGGTAAAGGGCGTCGGGGTAAAGGGCGTAAGGGTAAAGGGCGTAGGGGTAAAGGGCGTAAGGGTGAAGGGCGTAAGGGTGAAGGGCGTAAGGGTGAAGGGCGTAAGGGTGAAGGGCGTAAGGGTGAAGGGCGTAAGGGTGAAGGGCGTAAGGGTGAAGGGCGTAAGGGTGAAGGGCGTAAGGGTGAGGGGCGTAAGGGTGAAGGGCGTAAGGGTGAAGGGCGTAAGGGTGAAGGGCGTAAGGGTGAAGGGCGTAAGGGTGAAGGGCGTAAGGGTGAAGGGTTTAAGGGTGAAGGGTTTAAGGGTGAAGGGTTTAAGGGTGAAGGGTATAAGGGTAAATGGTAAAAGGTGTAACGGTATATAAGGGTATATAAAGGTATAAGGGTATAAGGGTATATAAGGGTATATAAGAGTATAAGGGTATACGGGTATATAAGTGTGTAAGGGCATAAGGATGTAAGGATATAAGGGTATATAAGAGTATTAGTGTATATAAGAGTATAAAGGTATAACGGTATATAAGGGTGTGAGGGTATAAAGGTATATAAGAGTATAAGAGTATATAAGGGTGTAAGATTATATAAGAGTAGGGTGTAAGGGTATAAGGGTATATAAGAGTATAAGGGTATATAAGGGTGTAAAGTTATAAAGGTATAGAAGGGTGTATATATAAGAGTATAAGGGTGTAAGGGAATATATATGAGTATAAGGGTATAAGGGTATAACGGTAATAAGGGTGTAAGGGTATAAGGGTAGGTATATAAGAGTATCTCGCGTCTTTTTTTTAGTTTCTGTAAGCATTTATGCCTAATTCACTGAAATTAAAGTGTGCCAGTGGTGTCCAAGTGAACCTTCAGTGTGTCCTGAGTGTGTGGGAGGCGTTTCGGGCCCCGTTTCGCTGCGAAATCCTACTTTGCGCGGATCGGGCCCAATGGACGCCCTTTCGGCGCAGGGTTCCAAGCGAAGCATATCGCCTGAGAGTCCCCACTTCGGAGGCTCCCAAGGAGCACTTCTTACCTCAAGGGGGCCGAAAACACCCAAATTGAACTCTCTGCACCTGGACAGGATGTATAAGCAATATGCTAAAGAAAACGAGCCTCGCCAGCCAGCCTCTACGGTTATCTCTAACCTCAAAGTAACAAGGAAGTCCGCGACCCAAACGCCCCTTGCGGTGGCATCGCAAAGTATTCTCAATAGCCAACCTGCATCCTTACCGACGGACGGCTGGGAAAAACCAAAGAAGACTACGAAGCGAAATATCATCCCCAATAGGCCAACCAATACTGGTACAGAGACCAATAGCTTCCAACCACTAGCGGAATTTAGTGACGCAGATTTGGAAGACATCACTGCTAGTCAAGAGCCATCGACGAGGGAAAGAGCAAAAATAGCTAAACCTCCACCCATTTACACAGTGCGTTCTGACATAAAAACGCTCATAAGCACGTTATCATCGTTAGGCATTCCCAAAAATGCCTTTGCAATTCGCGAGACAAACAGTAAACAGCATTCTATCTATACACACAGTCTCGATCATCACCAATCCATAGGCAAGGAATTGCTTCAAAAGGAGATTCGATTTTATACGTATACTCCCAAGAGCCTCAAACCCAAATCTGTACTTGTCAAAGGAATAAGGGGGAGCTTTAGCTGTGATGAGGTTAAGCAGGAAATTGTTGACCTGCAGCTTCCAAACATAAAAGTTACCAATGTCACAAAATTCATCTTTGATAATTCCCAGCCTGATAGATTCCACTTTCTGGTGCAGATTTCACACGATAGTGTGACAGCAGAACTTTTTAAAGTCAAGACCTTGGCGTACCAACGCATTAAAATCGAACATCTTAAAAAACCAACACTCTTTCAATGCAGAAAGTGTCAGAGGCTAGGTCACGCCAGCAGTAATTATCATCTGGACTTCCGCTGCGTTAAGTGTGCTCAGTCACATGAGCCAGGCAAATGTGCAATTGTGGCACAGGAAAACCGATCTGTTTTGAAATGTGCAAATTGTGGGCAGCAGGGGCACCCTGCCTCTTATAAGGGCTGCTCTTTCATTAAGTTTGCTCTCAGCAAGAAAAGAGAGGCCATTGCAAAAAAGTCAACGACAACTGCACGTATCATTAACAACATTGCTACGTCTATTCACCCAAGAGCTGAGACGACGCAACCAAGGCCAAGCCGCACCACCCATAGCCGACCATTCCAGTGGAACATGCCGTCCCAACTGCCAGTTCGTGAGCTGCCCAAGGGTTTTCCAGCCCTCCAGCCCAAATCCACAGAAGCTGCCAGCCATGCTGCAACACCACCCCTCGACCGGACATCAGAGCACAAGAATGACTTTGCTACAACAGTTTTGGCCCAACTTAAGGCTTTAGCGGAGCAAATTGCATCCAACACAGAAAAAATGGAGTATATCCTTAATTCTCTGTTTTCAATCTCTAATGAGTAACACTCGCTTCACTGTCAACGGAATTAATATCGCTGCCATCAATGCGAATTCAATGGTGGCCAACTATAGAAGATTGGAACTTCTTCAATTTCTTCAAAAGCACAACCACGACGTTACTCTAATATCGGAGACCAAGCTTAATTCGAAGCACAAGATTTTTTTCGATATTTATGACATTATACGGAACGACAGACCTAACTCGATTCGAGGGGGAGCAACAGCAATAATTATTAAGAAGGACATCCCATATGAAATAGTGAGGCATCCATCCTCCTCCGCAAATCTGATACTCGAGTACTCTATCATAAAATTAATCTTAAGTAGCAGTAAAAACCTATATATTGTTAGCGTTTATGCTACGAATAACAGGAGAAAATTATTCATCAATGAACTACATCACTTATTCGACTCTCTTAAGCTGCACAGTTATAGTAATTATTATATAATAGCAGGCGACTTCAACGCGAGACGAATAGATTGGGGAGACAGCGCTGATAATCAGAGAGGCAGATATCTCAAGCAGTGGGAATTAATGCACGAGGTCTATTTTAAACTTAAAATAATCACTCCGGCTTTCCCTACCTACAAGCCAGCTCAATCCTACCTAGATATATGCCTCTCTGATTCGAGACTGTCGTTCCTGAACGATCTTAACCTCAAAGCCCGAACTCTACCATACGATAGCGACCATACGGCCGTTAGTTATATTATCGGTCTTGATGGTGACGACATCCCCCTGCGAACTGCAAACCCGGAAATTCATAGATTTAACTACAAAGCCACCAATTGGGATAGATTCGCTGAGTCGCTGTCTAGGAGTTACGTGAGCTGTGTCCCGGACGATTGCAGCCTGTCCTTAAGAGAGATTGATGAGGGCTTGGTAAAAATTTCGAATTCCATTCTGACCACAATTGCAACCACGGTGCCTAAAGTTCACCCTTGGAAGGGCATCTCCAGATACCTAAACTACAGAATCAAGAAACTACAAAAATACAAAAGCTACTTAGTCTCCCTGCTACACAGGCTTCATATTCAGGATCCTCACTCGAGGCTTGCCATCTCTGCAATGGCCAAGGCAACTCTCGCCGACACTAACAGAGCGCTCCATTTAGAGGTCCAGAGATCGATTGAGAAATCCTGGGTCAACGCGTTGAAAAAAATCGACTACAAAAAACCAGATTTCTTTTTTCCCAAAATAAATTCGCTTCTGCGGAAGAAGCAGTTTGACAGGGTGAAAGATCTGCACGTTCATCGTGACAATCCAATTATACTTAGAAGTGGCTGTGCCCTTGATAATATACCAGAAATAAATACCCAATACATCTTTACCGACCCCCTTGACAAACTCAACATTATTGGTTCCTTTTATGAGTCAATAAACTCCCCCCATTACCTGAACGATGGAACGCGCTTAAAACAAATTGTTGACCGCACAGCTGAAAATCTTAAAACTGAGTTCGATACCTGTAGGGAGCTAGAGCGAACACTCACACAGTTCAGCAACGTCAACAAAGCTAGTTGCCCTACTACGCCAGACAACCTCTTACACCCCTTCTGTAGCACTGTGTCTCTGGGCACCATCCTCAGATGCCTACCAAATAAGACTTCTTGTGGGCTAGATGGTATACCATCTATTGTGCTGAAACATCTTCCTCTGAGAATAATTATAGATCTAACCATCTTATTTAATAATGCGCTTAACCACAGTTATTTCCCTGGTATATGGAAGTGCGCCAAAGTATTGCCCATACTGAAAAGCGGAAAAAATCCTAATGATCCGTCAAGTTACCGCCCAATTAGCCTGACCTCTAACCTGAGCAAAGTGTACGAAGCAGTTATTAACGATAAAATTGTAAAATTCTGTAACCAAAATAGTGTAATTCCCGATTATCAGTTTGGCTTTAAATATCAGCATTCGACCACACATGCAATAAACAAACTATTATCAGACCTCAATACACAGGTAGGTAGAGGTCAGCTAGTCGGAGCAGCCTTGCTTGATATTGAAAAGGCATTCGATTCAGTCTGGCTGAATGGCCTCCTTTATAAACTGAAGGAAAAACAGTTTCCCACATGGTCCATTTTCCTCATATGGGATATGATTATGGAGAGGTCTTTCTTTACGTGGGATGGAAAATTCACCTCGTTACAAGAGTTCAGGATCATGGAGGGGTTGCAGCAGGGCACAGTAAATTCACCCGTGTTATTTAATATTTATACTAGCGACATCCCAACGTTATTTAACCTAAATGTCGGGGGGAGCTCGAATGCCATCACCTTTGCGGATGACGTAATAGTTTATACCTCTGGTAATAGGGTCCCCTTAGTCCAAAATAATCTTGAAGACCTCGTAAATAACATCAACAATTATTATATGGCCTGGAACCTTAGACTCAGTCCAGCCAAATGTGAATCTATCCTATTTAGAAAACCGGTGGATAAGCTGTCAGCGAAAGTAAAGGTGGGCAATAGTGCGTTTCAAATTTCCACAGTTATACCAGGCACAAACAATAGAATAGTGATTCCTCACAAAAAAAGCGTAAGATACCTAGGAGTACAAATAGACTACCTCCTTAGAGGGAACATTCACGTCGCGAAGCAATTGGAGAAAGCTCGCATAGCATTCATATCCAATAGTAATATCTTTTATAATAGGCATCTAACCCCTAAAACGAAGATCATTTTATATATGCTTCTTGTCCGTCCGATCGTTACATACGCGGCTCCCATTTGGTGGAATTGCAACCATACAACTATGGAGAGTTTAAGGGTTTTCGAAAGGAAATGCCTCAGGGCGTGTTTAAGCTTATATAGAACGCAGGAATCCGAATGGCGTCACTACGTCAAGAACAAAGTGCTATATGATAGAGCTGAGATCTCTAGAATTGACCTGTTCATCATCAAGCTCGCTCGCGACTAATACAGTAGGCTCCCCCATATTAAAAATAATGTTATTAGTTCGCTTGTAGAACAGCCTGCCGTACTCTCGCAAGGACAAATCCTTTCGGGTTACATTCCCCCGCAACTATTCACATATTGTGATAATGCCGGGATGATCCAAAATGCGGATAATATTCCGTTATTGTACCATTGGAAAAGAAACAAAGCGGACAAAAGGATTTCGCTTACAGAACAGGACCTCATATCGGATGCAAGCAAGTTTAAATTCTCTATAGCCATTCCAAAGGTAGATTTCCTGGATTTCCGTAGACTTAACACTGATAAGTTCTGGTGGCTAACAGATAATAGCAACCACATTCGAAACCTCCGCGATCGAAAATCTCGGCTACTACGTAGACATAGATTAGGTTAAAACTTGACATGTGATATTCTTCCAATTAAGATATCTGTGATATTGTACCACATGGAGCTGGATTTTTCTTTTCTTTCCGGCCCGTCTGTAAATATTTCCTTAGTTCTTAAGCTCTAGTTGTAAGCCTTTAGTCTGTAAGTAAGTTCACTGTATACGGAGCAGGGGGTTTTCTTATTGTTCCTTCTTTTCCCCATGTACCTGACAACGCAATTCTAGTTTTAGTTGCGAGAATGATATTTTTCAGACATATTTACTTGTCTTTGGTTATTATTGCTTAATCTTAAAAAAAAATTTTGTTACGTTTGTAGCTACAACTTTATACCCATGAGCTTCGTAGGCTTGCGAACAAATGGGTTAACTAGGAGAAATATTTTCTTCCTAAGACTGTCTGATTATTTTTGTATGTTTTTTTTGTAATCTTTAACTCTCTCAAACTGTGTTGGAACCAAAAATAAAACAATTAAAAAAAAAGTATATAAGAGTATAAGGGTATATACGGATATATACTCTGCGGAATGATCCCGAGAGTCGACGAACGAAACATGTGTGCGAAACTGATAGGTGTGTGTGTAATATACGTATTATGTCGACGACGACAAATTTTCGACTGGAGAAGAAAAATTTTCTCTTACCATTTCTGACAATTCCATGAGACGATATTACGATATCTCTAGCATGCGTGGACCGATTTTTTCGGAATCGGTCTTATTCGAAAGCTTATATGCGATTTACATAAGAAAAATGCCTTTAAATTTAAAAAATATTGCAGGGGTGATGAGATATAATGAAATAAGTTTCAGAATATTTTCGCGACGAGTAAAGGATAAGCGGTAGCGACAGTCGATACGAATATATGCAGGGCTCGGAATTTCGGAGTTCGGAAAATGGAGATACATGGCAGGGTCAGTCGACATTCATATACAGGGTATCTTTTACGTATACAGGGTGTTACTTATACAGGGTGTCTTATATGTACATAGTACATGGTGTCTTTTCTTTCATGTACTTGGCGTCGAGACGCTACCGCATCTCTAGATACCAATCGATTGTGGAGATATGGCACTCGTAAATTTTAAATCTTCAAAAGTATTCCCTGTAGCAAGGTAGCGTAGCGTAATTGACAAACGCTGGCTTGGAGGAATAGCAGGTCGCATCGGAGTATTTCTTTTTTCAATTCGAGGCGTAATCATTTTCAGCAGTTCGTCAAATAATGGACCGTCTAGTCGCAGAAAGTTTTGGAAATCATTCGGTTCACTTAGTCGTAGGTCATTTAATAAGTTCTCATGAGTGTACTCAGTTCTTCTTGTGTACCACTCCTTCATCCATCTGCGCTTTTTCTTCGACGTCTTCATTTTCAAACTCACAGCCAATGCAATGGCCACACAGGCAGCTTCCGTGTCACTCGACATGTTCACTCCACAAGAATCAAACGCCAACTGAACGCGGGACGCGGGTTGCCCAGTCCTGATCTGGGATAAATATTGTACACTATATTGCATTATAATATTGACCGTGTGGGGCAGCCAACATAAATATTGTGCAATATAAAGCACAATAATATTGACCGTAAGCAGCCCCTAGACGCTCAATATATTGTGCAATATTCAATATTGCAATATTCAATATTGCACAATATTATTGACCGTCTACAGGCCGCTTTAGCATTTAAGTGCATGGTCGAGACGACCATATTGTCAGGATGGCCGAACTGTGGGAACATCTGGGCTCGGAGCCCTGCGGCGTCGAGTCGGGCACCAAGGCAGAGACACCTCGGGCCTTCCGCGATATGCATTGCCGTCTTGATGACGGGATTTGTTTAGGTAAGGACACCCGGTCCTTAACGCGTGACTCGCCGTGGAGCGATCGAGAGGCAGTCCGGTGACGAAGCGTAACCGAGTAACGTCGTTGAAATATATGAAGTTAAACAGATACTGTGGGTTTTGCATTCGGCTTTGCCGTTTCCCAACTCCTATTCCCCACAAATTATTATTCAATTGACAGCGATTTAACTTTTGCCTGACGATATTAAGTACAGTCACCCTACAACATAGAATTCATACTACAGGTGATATACCGATAAATACTCGGCAGTATCGATATCCACCAGTTCATAAAGACGAAATAAACCAACAAATGAAAGAATTATTGGAAACTGGTGTGATAGAATCATCCTCATCTCCGTATAGTTCTCCCATATGGATCGTTCGTAAGAAACCAGATTTAACAGGGAAAAAACGATGCAGAGTAATAATCGATTGTCGTAAATTAAACGAAAAGACGATAGGCGACGCGTATCCTTTACCAAATATTACAGAGATATTAGATCAATTAGAAAGCGCAAAATATTTCGCCACATTCGACTTAGCATCAGGGTTTCATCAGATTAAGATGGCACCAGACGACACACACAAGACAGCATTTTCTACACCATATGGACATTACCAGTTTACCAGAATGCCCTTTGGATTAAAAAATGCTCCTGCAACATTTCAACGCCTTATGAATAGCGTTCTATCAGGACTTGAACGAACCGAACTTTTTGTTTATCTGGATGACATAGTAATATATTCTAGTTCTCTTCGTGAACATGAAAAAAAATTTACAAGATTAATGAAAAGATTACGAGAAGCGAAACTAATGCGTCAACCAGATAAATGCCAATTTTTACGACATGAAGTCATCTATTTAGGACACATAATTGATTAACATGGAGTAAAACCGGATCCAAAAAAGATTGAAGCAGCAGAAAATTTTTCCTAGACCTAAAACCCCTAAGAACATTAAACAATTCTTGGGATTAATAGGATACTATAGACGATTTATACCTGAATTTTCAAGAAAATCGAAACTACTAACAAATTTATTGAAAAAGACAACGAAATTTATTTGGGTCAAAGAAGAAGAAGAAGAAGAAGCATTTCAAATATTAAAGAAAGCTCTAATATCTAAGCCGATACTTCAATACCCAGATTTCGCGCACCGTTCAAGGTAACGACGGATGCTTCGGGTTACGCCATAGGCGGAGTGCTTAGTCAGGAATTTACCGGCGACGATCTTCCTATTCCTTATGCGTCCCGCTTATTAAATCCAGCAGAACAGAATTATTCCACAATCGAAAAGGAATGTGTAGCAATTATTAGTAGTAGGACTATAAGAGTTCTAACCCAGGTCCTCTGAGGGGATCGCGGAGGCGGGGGGAAGTGAGGGCGCGCGGGGGAGCGCGGCGGAGAGAAACATGGGCGCGGGGCCTGCGGGGAGTGGAAGAGCGGTTGCGCGCGCACGAGCCGCGGAGTGGGGGAAGCCGCAACTGTGGAGGGGATCACTCCGGGCCGAGCCGCCGCGGAGACCTGACCCACCGTCCCCGAAATTTTTCAAAGGGAGGGAATGACCCCCGAAAAGTCTTTTTCAGACGTTGGCCCACCCCGAAAATTTTTTCAGACCTAACCCAGGGAGGGGACAGCCCCCAGGATTTTTTTTCAAACCAACATGCGTCGGAAATTGTTTAATAATTTATTTTTTATCCGAAATTGTTTCGGACGATGTCGGGAAAGATCGGGAAAGATCGACGTTCTTTTCTTTTACGAACCACGTCTTCGGGACGGAAAGAGAGAGAGCAATACTTCGTTATAAATCTAAATTCGGAGGGTGGGAAAGAGAGAGCATCACTTTTAAAGCTAAATTCGGAGGGTGGGAAAGAGAGAGCATCACTTTTAAAGCTAAATTCGAGAGAGAGACAGCACTACATAGCGGTACAATCGCTTTCGTTCTAAAAATTTTCAAAATGATTTTAAATCTTAGCGTCGCAGCGTATCGCGCGATCGTGTGTAACTTGACTCCTCTGGAGCAGCCGCGTGCGATGACGTCATTTTAGCAGCGCGAAGAATTATGCGACGTCAGCAAATCTTTAAATTATGTGGCGAGGAGAAAGACGGGTAAATAAAATGGAGAAATAATATAGGTTTAAGAAATTTATTATAAAATTAAAAGAATACAATCTAACATTTTTTTTTCCTACGAGCATGGGTTAGAATATCATCGATGGCGCATGCTACCAGCTCGCAATCTACAAGATAATCCTCATCGTAATATTCGCTATCACGTATTATTTTAGCAGCGCTGCGCGCAACTAATGTTTCACACGCAACATCGCTCTGCTGTAGCACGTTGACAAAAGTTTCAAATTTTACTCTCACATCCTCTGCAGTTTGATGCAGGCGCGGATACACATAGCTTATGCATGGCTCAAGATTACATAAAAATGATACTGTATTCAGTTTGAAATACAGTGAGTTATCAGCTCGCATCATCTTTACAATCGATGAATCAAAGATCCGAAGAAATTCCACCGTTAATTCATCAATCCGCATCGAAGGTGATCCAGGTAATTGTGCACGTTCTTCGATGGTTTCACGGTTGTCGAATAGCACATTCCATGTATGCCATGGTAATATAAGATGATTCCCATGATTATCGCCGAGAAGAACTTCAACATCAGCCATAGGTCCTACGTTGATTCCAATTTCCAAATATTTGCTGCCCATGGATGTTAACGCGTATCTTCTGACCATGATACGCGATCCTCGGCGTGGACTAAGAGAATAATCAAAGCTATGAAATTGTCCACTCGTATCAGGAATACAATTTTGAAAATATGTGAAAATTAAGTCTTACCTGCCAAATGTATTATCCCCACATGGAGCTACGCTATCATCTCGCACGATCGGAACATAATAATTCATACGTTCAACGTTTCCTTCGACGCTGGTACTGCACATTTTTTTTTTCAGAGCACTATTTGTTCCGTCGAAAGTCACTGAGGGTACTGAGCGATTGATGGAATAGCATTCGGGAGATTGGCTTAAATAGTGGTACAATTGGTTCCCCCACCACCGCATTTTATTCTAAAGCTTTTTCCATAATGTTTTTCAACCTTAAAGTCGCAGCATATCGCACGATTGCATGTAATTTAATCCCCATCCTCAAGGATAAAAGTCTCGACACGTGTTGAATGTAATATAATACCTGTGGAAGCGCAGAATCTTAGAATTATGCGGTGTCAGCAGAAACTGTGTCGAATGATTTTGCGCGCTAATTCGTCATACGCGTGAATCATAGAAAAAATTATGCTGTATCGGCAGAAACTGCACAGAACCATGTTGGGACGGATTGTCGTTTTTTTTTTGCATGCGGAGCATTCGAGGGAGGGGGTACGCCAAAAGAGTTAGACAGAGATACCAAATCGTGGTATCAGTTATAAAAGCACGCTCCGAACTGCACAAAGTCTCAAATCGTTGCAACCTGTTGCGTGTAAAAGACGTTACATATACAGTCCATTTACAATCACTCCATTTACAATCATGGAATTCGCGCAAGTAGAACATCAATTGCGGGATCAATCTGCACGATTGAGTTCGCGTG
Source organism: Andrena hattorfiana (assembly GCA_944738655.2). Taxonomy (NCBI): domain Eukaryota; kingdom Metazoa; phylum Arthropoda; class Insecta; order Hymenoptera; family Andrenidae; genus Andrena; species Andrena hattorfiana. The sequence goes on from OX122895.1 coordinate 11,260,606, forward strand.
AAGAATACCTCGCGTGGGAAGAACGGTGCAACGAGTGCATCGAATCTTTAGAAGAACACAGCCGAGTGAAACGCCCGCGATTATCGATCGGTATTCAACAATCGTTGGTTGCTCGAATCACACGGCTTGAGGGACTGAAACATTCGTTGCGCGGACGTTTCGTGCGCGAAGGTGCTGGACATTCGAGTACGGGACTTTTGTGGCGCGAAATAGACACTGCGTTCGATAGTCGCGTGTTAACCGGTGCCGTGCTCAATTCGAACTATATCGAGCCGCGCAACTTCCTCCAGGATGCGGCGACCATTGTGTTGGAGCACGTGCGGGGCGCTTTGAGAAAACGTCGAAACCTCAAAGTGAACACTGTATTCAACGGCGAATTTGTGGCGGGTGACAAGCGTGCTTGCAAAAGCATCAACACCCGAAACTGTGAACTCTTCGACACATCCGACCTGCAAGAGTGGTACCAGCGATGCGTCGTCGAACCCACCCTGGCATCGCTGGAAGAGTTCCAGGAACGCGACAGCGGATGGGCATTGACGCGAATCCTCAACCTAACCGTCAATGTCAATAAGTACAATCCGCTGCACGCGGGGTGCCATCACAAGTTGCCGCGGGAAATATCGCTGAAGAAGGCAACGATCAGTGTGCAATCCCCGGACAATGCGTGTTTCGCGTGGGCAGTGGTAGCCGCTCTCCATCCTGTGGAAAGACATCCCGATCGCCCAAGTTCATATCCGCCATATGCTTCCGTATTAAATCTCCAGGGCATTGAGTTTCCAATGTCCCTGGAGCAAATTGGGAAGTTTGAGCGGTTAAACGAAATCTCGATCAACGTCTATAGCTTCGAGGCGGAGAAGACGAAGACGGTCTTTCCGCTGCGTCTCACCAGCCACAAGAGGGATCGGCACATCAACCTGCTCTACATACCGAATGATGGAGATGTAGGACACTTTGTATGGATCAAGGACTTGTCCCGGCTGGTGAGCATGCAGCTGAGCAGGTGCAATGGAAAGAAATTCATCTGTGATCGGTACGTATAGAAACATAGGAAATGTTAAAATGTCTCGCGAAACAAATTAAATAAAAAATTTTTTTGTTTTATTATAGATGCATGCACTACTTCGGATCCACCGAGAAGTTGGAGCTTCATTCGCTGGACTGTGGCAAGATGAACGACTGCGCCATCCTGCTGCCCAGCGAAGGAAACAATCTCCTAAGGTTCAACAACCACAACATGAAGGAGCGGCTCCCCTTCGTGGTGTACGCCGATCTGGAGTGCATCATCGAGAAAACAGAGGACAGCCACCAAATGGGTGATGATAATAAATTACACACGTATCAACACCACGAAGTTCATAGTATAGCCTACTACATGCATTGCTCGTACGATACATCGCTATCGGTGTATCGATGTCGCCGCGACGCGGATTGCGTTTCATGGTTCGTCGATGAACTAAAAAATTTTGCAAATTTCGCCAAACCCATCCTGACCAGCAATGTTCCCATGCTTGATTTAACCGCCGAACAGTTGACGGCATTTCGCGATGCAACACACTGTCATATTTGCGAAGAACCATTCGAGGCTATCGATGTACGAGTCCGCGATCATTGTCATCTATCCGGGCGGTTTAGAGGTCCAGCACATTCGGAGTGCAATTTAAATTATAAAAATGCGTTTTACATCCCCATAGTTTTTCATAATTTATCAGGCTACGATTCACATTTTATTATCGAGGAAATAGCTACCGCTTTCAAAGGTCACGTCGACGTATTACCCATAACTAAAGAAAAGTATATTTCTTTCACAAAAGATGTCGAAGATACGGCTGACTCAGACTCACGAAATTGTATTAAATTGCGATTCATCGATTCGTACAAATTTCTCAACACCAGTCTCGACAAATTAGCATCTTTTCTTAGCACAGATCAATTAAAAATTTTACGATCCAAGTTTGAAACATTATCCGTCGAGGATTTCAATTTACTGACGCGAAAGGGTGTCTTTCCGTACGAATACCTTGATTGCGCGAACAAGCTGCAGGACCCATGCTTACCACCGCGCGAATCATTCTACAGTTCGTTAACGGGTGAGACTGTATCCGAGAGTGATTACGCGCACGCCGAGACTGTCTGGCAGCGTTTCGGCATTAGAACCTTGGGCGAATACAGCGATTTGTATTTGAAAACAGATGTGTTGTTATTGGCAGATATTTTTGAAAATATTCGCGAAAGTTGCATCAAGAGTTACGGACTAGATTCGGCGCATTATTATACTTTACCCGGTTTCATATGGGTTGCCATGCTAAAACATACCAAAATTACATTCGAATTGCTCACCGACGTCGATATGGTCATGTTTATCGAACGCGGTATACGTGGGGGTTTGAGTCAATGTTCCAGAAGATACGCACATGCCAATAATAAGTACATGCCATCTTACGACGCATCGGAAGAGTCATCGTACTTGATGTACTTTGACGTGAACAATTTGTATGGATGGGCAATGTGTCAGCCTCTGCCATATGCTAAATTTCAATGGGTCGAAGATGTTGAAAAATTTGACGTGTCTTCGATCGCGGTCGATTCGCCCACGGGATACATTCTCGAGGTAGATCTGGAATATCCACAACGTCTGCACGACGCTCATGCCGATCTACCGTTCTGCCCGACGCGTGCCAAACCACCTGGCAGCAGACAGGACAAGTTACTCGCGACGGTATACGATAAGCAGCGTTACAGCATCCATTACCGCAACCTGCAGCAGTGCACGCGTCACGGTCTTCGTATTACAAAGATACACCGCGTGCTTCAATTCGCTCAATCTCCCTGGCTCCACGATTACATCGAACTCAATACACGGTTTAGAACAGGCGCGACAAACGACTTTGAAAAAAATTTGTACAAATTGATGAACAACGCGGTATTTGGTAAAACTATGGAAAATGTTCGAAATCACGTGGACGTAAAACTTTTGACACATTGGGAAGGGCGATATGGCGCGGAGGCAATGATCGCGAAACCGAATTTCCATAGCAGAAGTGTTTTTTCGGAAAATTTAATAGCTGTTGAATTGCGAAAACTCGAGGTGAAATTCAACAAACCGATATACGTGGGTATGTGCATTCTGGACATATCAAAAATTTGTTTGTACGAATTTCATCACGAGTACATGTCTCCCCTGCACGGACTAAGTTGTAAAATTCTATACACAGACACAGACAGTCTCATTTACCACATTCGATGCGACGATATCTACGAGACCATGAAACGTGATATCGATAGATTCGACACAAGCGATTATCCTATCAACAATCCATATAATATGCCCCACTTAAATAAGAAGGTTCCAGGGCTGATGAAGGATGAAAATAACGGTGCGATAATGACTGAGTTCGTAGGTCTTAGAGCGAAAATGTATGCACTCCGTGTAGACGGCAAAAAAGATACGAAAAAGGCGAAAGGCGTCAAGACCAACGTCATAGCCAGAACGATAACTTTCGACGACTACGCGCAGTGTTTGCAAAGGGAGATCGAAATGGTTCGCAGACAATCGTGCATACGGTCTAAATTGCACAAAGTGTACACCATTTCGGAATCTAAAATCGCTCTAAGTCCGTACGACGACAAGCGGCATATCGTACCCGATTCGACCGACACTCTGCCCTGGGGACATTATAAAATACCATTGTAAAAAAACTATTGTATTTATTATAAATAGTGGAATTGTGTAATATAAAATTGTTCACTCATGCATAGAAATTATAAATGGTGGAATTAATGTGTAAAAATAAAAAAAAAATTGTTCACTCATTTACATATATATATATCATTGTATTTATTGAATCATGTATTATTATGTTACAATACATTATTTTTATTTATCCAAGAATTGTGTGATTTATCAAACCCCAGCCACTTGACGTATACCTTATCCCCCTTCCTACGCAACACTTTTTCCACCAGATATACATCAGGATCGGTGACGCGTTGCAGCTCGTGTTCATAGAATCCTCCGGCAACAGGTTTTGCACAGGAATCGACGAGCAGATACGTCGCGGGATTAGTTGCCTGTACTTTGGCTATCTTGAACACCTCCGTTGTCCAATTCGGCGTATAGCCTTTATCGAAGATGGTTTTAAATTTGCTCACGCGCACAAACTCGCCCAACTTGAATCTCGCCGGAGCAGCGATCTTTATGTTGCTGTATACGGTGGATAGCAGCTTGTCGGCGATCGCAGCGGTAACATCGCGAGGACGCATTCCGATGGTTCTATGTTTTCGTGCGTTATACTCTGCGATAAGGCGCGATAGCGAATCGATCCATCTGTAGGTTCCATTGAGCGTAAACATTTTCCACATATTGTTCTTCAAAGTTCGATTGAAACGTTCTACGACGGAGGCCTTCATCACCGAATACGTCGAATAATGATTAATATCATGTTTTGTCAAGAGTTTCTGCACATCGGCGTTGTAAAATTCTTTTCCTTGATCGGTTTGCAATTTTTTCGGATATCGATCTCTAAATATCTTTGCAAACGCTTTAGTCACCTCAGCACCACTTTTAGTCTTGAGCGGCACCGCCCATGCATACTTGCTCAACACATCGATAACGGTGAGTATGTAGTGGTGGCCTTGGTTGAATCGCGAGTATGGACGCATTTCTACAACGTCAGCTTGCCACAGATCGTCGTATCCGTGCACTATGACGCGCCTCCGCGGGAAATGTCTTCGAGCTGGAGCATGCAATTCCTCAACAAGTTGTCGCTTCTTGGGACCATGGTTTTTTTTACTCTTGGATTTCGATACTGGCTGCATGTTTTGATCGCAGAGGTGTCTTTGACACGAATGATGCGATAATTATCGTGTACATGCATTATGTGCTCCCAATCGGCCCGAGGACAAGTTCAGCCGCCTCGCATGATTCTCCTTCACAGCGCTGCTGTGGGATTGAATTTGACGCCTGCGATATCTTTTTAACGCTGTTTTGCAACGTCAGCATATCTCTTTGAAACACGACCAGCTTCCTCTCTAATTCTTCCTGCTGCTCTCTCAAAAGTTTAATGCTCTTTTCCATGTATAGTTTATTGACGGCATCGCTGTCAGCCACCGGCTGAGCTACGCGTCGTATCTTGCGTGATTTTGCATCAAAGTCGGCACCGTCCACACAAAGAGCGTTATCTCGCATATAATTCCGAAGCATGCCGCTCCATTTGTAATAGTCCATTCTAGCTGCTCCACTCTTCTCGAGCGATACTCCAAATTTGTTGATCGGCATCTCGATGCATACAGTGCAAATCATCGACGTGTGGTTTAATTTATAATGAGGCCTACCTCGCGGAGTTCCTCGATAATCGATAGAATTTCGGGATCGTGGGAGTTGTTACCCGCCTGACGCGACGCTTCAAGCAAACGCAATCGATCCACCAACTCGTTGGGATCGTCCCAGTGCACGTAATCGATCTTGTTATCGTTTACCATCATCGCTAGCGGTGTTCTTAGACCTTTTCCTGCTTTACTCGTTGATGCGCGGGGGACTAGTGGTGCAATTACATGTTTGTACTTGTATCCCTTGTTACCCAATATGGGTTTTTGAGCACAATGACTGCGTCTGTAGGCATTCGTCGCCAGCAGTATACTTTTGTATTTTTGTTTATCAGCATCGGTGTACAGGGCATCGTCGGGAATTCTCTTGAAAATCAGTTCGTAAAGGCCGGGCGTTCCTTTGTATTTTACACCACCGATGATTATATTATCATCCTTGTCCATATCGAAAGCCTTATCTCCAAGCATCGTTCCACTATTGCCAAAGTATACGCCATACACATAGTCAATTGTTGTATCCTTATCCATACTTAGGATGGCGCTCATGTATTCTTGCCCCAGCGGACCGAAATGGTTGCGAAACGTTTCTTGTCCCTCGGATGTTTGAAGTTGCTGTCTAATAGATGTTACAAACGACTCATCTGGACTAGTTTCGAAAACGTCGTCATCAATGGTTGTGAGCGATTGTACATCGGTATTTATTGGTGTGGGAGGAACTGAGGAATCGTTTTGTCGTTTTCGCTTCGATTGAACTGGTGTGGAGGTTATGAGTGAATATTCCGATGATGTGTGTCGTTTCTTCTTTGTCTTGCGCGATGTGCTCCATTTCGACTGGATTTTTGTTTTAGGCGTTAATGTTTCATTCTCTTCAACGTCTATGCTCGTCAGCGGTGATGTGTCAGCTTCTGCCGCTGTGGTATTTTCCACGATATGTTTCAAGGGTTCGACGATAGGTTTAAAGTATCTCTCCAACGCGATATCTTCCTCCATCTTGCCAGACTTCAAAGCCTGATGTTTCTTGCGAATGGTTTCGCTGGTTTTTGCAATTTCCTTCGCTATTTTCTCACGATCCTTAATCTCCAGACTATCGATATCAATCATCATTGTGCAGCAGACGTTGCTTTCCCACCGACAGGTTGATGACAATTGACCATCTCACGGTACGGCGAACTCGTTAAATCCCTTTCGATAACGTCCACTGGCCATCGCGCTATCCTTGTCTATTACCACGAAACCATACTCTCGTTGCCAACAATTACGACACAAAGCGCAGAAATCCTCGTAAGACATATCAGTATTTACATGATCGTTGTACACATGTTTCAAGTTGGTACCATCCTGCTTAAACAGAATCAACAGATTGGCATTGTCACGTATAAGATGTTTGGGAATCTTTGCATACGTCTGACAGAGATAGAAGCAGTCAACGTTCGAGTGGCGCCCCATTGCAAAGTATTCCCTTATCGTATCTTGCTTGTCGCATACCACGTCATCAAAGATAAAAATGGAATTCGGAAGCGATTCGCTCGGTGGGATGACATCACTGTTATTCGAAAACGTAAAGTAGCCAATTTCATCTATCGGAGCCAATAAATTCTCCAAGTACTGGTATTTCGGCTGTTGCAACGACTTGGAATACACGTACACGTTCTCGAAGCGAACGCCGTGAGGACTTTCCAACAAGCTCACCAGCACGTTGGTCTTTCCACAATTTGATGGGCCACAAATGAGACACCGTATAGTGTTTGGTAGCATGCTGCCATGTTTGCGCTTTGTTTTCGAGGGCATCACTCGTGATTTATCGTCAAAATTTGTCACGTGTATCGTCACAGGCTGTCGCACGAATCGCATCCTCTCCGCAAACTGCGAAAAATAATTTTGATACATCGAAGCGGTGACGCGTTCTATTTATAGGTCCGCGCCGAAGCAAAACAGCTCAGTGTTCAAAATGCTTCTGGTCCTGTCGGATAATTGTGATATTCGAGACTTAACCTCTGAACAGTTGAAATATATACCAAAGATTATTCTACTGCGAGAGTTCGAGAGATACATTGATCAGTTGTGGGACAGACTCCCCGAGCATATAAAAGCCGATTCCGAGGGTCAACAGTATCGTCGGTGTCTGGAACATTATAATCGCCCTTGGCAGCGAACGCATATCGACGGTCCAGCACCATTGATTAAAAACTGTAGCGAACGTCGCCGATGCGAGTGAAGAAAGGTTGTGGTTTGTTAAATCGGGCGATAAACGCGCTACCTATCGAATTACATATCCCGGGATACCAGTTTTGCGGCCCAGGAACTCATCTGGCAAAACGATTGGCTAGAGGTGATCAAGGCATCAATCCGTTGGACGCAGCGTGTCGCGAACACGATATTGCATATTCGCGTAGCAACGACCTCGGCGAAAGGCACGTGGCAGATAACGTACTCGCTGACAAAGCGCGAAAACGCATCGTTGCGCGTGACTCGACTCTGGGCGAAAGAGGTGCTGCTACAGCTATTTGGGCAGCTATGAAGGCCAAGACGAAAATCGGAATGGGGATGAAAGCAAAATTGCGCAAAAGGATTCCAAAGAGAGCACCGAAAAAGCGGATTCTTCCGATAGCAAAACGGGGTGCTATATTACCACTTCTCCCGCTGCTAGGTGTTCTCGGATCGTTAGCTGGTGGAGCGGCGGGGATAGCCAAGGCGGTAAACGATAATAAGGTGGCGCAACATCAGCTGCAGGAAATACAACGTCATAATCGCTCCATGGAAGGTCGTGGACTTTATCTCGCACCATACAAGCGCGGACAGGGAATATCGAAACGAAAAAAAAAAACGTCGAAAAGAAAATAAAAATGCCCGCGGGCGTAACTACCGACGCGCAATTGGAGGAGTTTGCAAAACGTATGCGTATTCCATTCTTTAGAGGTGTTTTTATGCGTAACGCGCTACCAGCCGGAGGAGTACGTCGAAACGAGAGCGGTATCGTAAATTTGGACAATGTCGAGGGGCCGGGGACTCATTGGGTGGCGTATGCGAAGAGAGGGTGTCGAGCTATATATTTCGACAGCTTTGGAAATCTTCAACCGCCTAAGGAATTGGTACAATATCTGGACAAAGATGTCGTGAAAATCGAATACAATCGAACGGCTTATCAGAAGTACGATCAGAGCAATTGTGGACAACTATGTCTACGCTTTCTACAAACGATTGGCATCAAATTTAAGGATTGACTTCCCACCACTCTGATTCAGTACCAGTCCAGTCGTACAGCTCGGAATATGTCGTTAACATTCACTCTAACCGGCAAGAGTAGCACCCTCGCGGTAAGCTACTTTCCACCCATAGATATGAGCGACGATGATTACGAGCTTGGTCTAGCAACCTTTGAAACTTATCACACGATACCAAACATCGACTCAAGCAACGATAAATTCTACTTTGTCGTAAACTATGACATCAACAATAGCATCGACACCACTCATGAATACATTACGATTCCACACGGCTCCTACGAACTAGACGCTATCGCCAAGTATTTGAAGCAGCGATTGCTCGAGCGGTATCCTCAAAATCTCGGTGGCACCGATGTCGGTGACAACGATGTGTATCCTATAGTGTTGCGTCCCAACAACAACACCATGAAAAGCGAGCTGTACTGCTCGTTCGTCATAGACTTTACAAAGTCCAACAATGTGGGCTCGCTACTGGGATTCTCAACGAATCGGGTATTAGAACCTGGACGGTGGCATGAATCGGACGATCCAATTAATATCATGAACGTGAACATTATTCGCGTAGAATGCAGCGTGACCGCTGGCGCGTACAACAATGGGAAGCGCGTACATGCGATACATGAATTTTCTCCGAGAGTCCCACCAGGATATAAGATATCGGAAACGCCCGCGCAGATCATTTACCTTCCAATCATCGCACGGGTCATTACGGATCCAACGATACGCGTTGTGGATCAAGACGGACGGTTGCTCGATTTTCGAGGTGAAGAGATTACCATCAGATTGCACGTACGACGGCGACGACGATAATACGTGTGACGTGATCGAAAGAGATGCTTGTGCTGAACGACTCCAGAAACCCGTTTCTTCCAAACGAAATTGTATACAACAACAACAACAACAACAACAACAACAACAACAACAACAACAACAACTGCAACAGCTCTGATTATACTAAAAAGAAGAGGCTCGGTGCTGCGAACATTGCATTTTTGAAATCATTGGGATTCATTGTGCGCGGTTAAGTTGAAAAAAAAATGGTTGACATTCTAAGCATTGGAGGGAAGTCGACGTTTGACGATCGCATCGTCAAGCTCGAGACTCACACATACAACCCATATGTCAACTCAACGTTTGGATACAGCGATGAAATAAGAATACCCATACAGCAGCAGGATTTATACACATTGCCGTGTGAAAGTTTCCTCTACGTGGAGGGAAAATTGAAGATAAACAAGCCAAACGATACATTAACGGTGGCGTTGGGAAATAATTGCATGGCGTTCTTATTCGATGAGATTCGATACGAGCTGAATGGCGTGGAGATTGATCGCAACAGAAACGTTGGGATAACTAGCACGCTTAAAAACTATGTATCGTTGACATCTAGCGAAGACAAAAATATGGAGAATGCCGGATGGGGCTTGAAACGACGCGATGGGTCAATATTGAAAAATTATTTCAATTTTTGCATCCCGCTAAAATATTTGCTGGGATTTTGTGAGAACTACAAACGCATTATTATTAATGCGCGTCACGAATTGATTTTAATACGATCGCGCAACGACAATAATGCTCTAATAGGATCGCCGATGCTGGAACCAGAAATTGAATTACTTAAAGTGCAATGGCGGATGCCTCATGTAACGTTAAATGACGTTAATAAGCTATCGTTGCTACATGCTTTGGAACGTGGACAGAACCTGAGCATTTGTTTTCAATCGTGGGATCTGTACGAGTATCCTCTCTTACAGAGCACGACCAAGCATTCGTGGGCCGTGAAGGCATCTGCACAGCTGGAGAAGCCGCGAGTTATTATCCTTGCTCTACAGACTGGTCGAAGGAATGTGATGAGCGAAGATGTTACTAGGTTCAACAACTGCAAATTGACCAATGTAAAACTTTTTCTCAACTCGGAATTTTACCCATACGATGACATGAACTTGGACTTTGACAAGAATAAGCATGCCATCTTGTATCATATGTATACGCAATTCCATAAATCGTATTATGGATATAGTTGCAACGAGGCATTATTCACCGTGGCCGAATTTTTACAATTTGGTCCCCTCGTGGTGATTGATTGCTCGCGACAAAATGAGTCGATCAAGAATGGCACGGTGGACGTGCGCATAGAATTCGAGTGTAAAGGGAATGTGCCGATAAATACTACGGCCTACTGTCTGATTCAACACGATCGGGTGGTTGAATACAATCCGCTGACAAACGTGGTGCGCAAAATCAATTAAATTGCCACGCCCTCTCCTGTATCAAATTCCTACCAAAAGAAAATTTCATCGTGAAAATCGAGATGCTTTACGAGAAAAAGTGCATTCTCTCGTCTGTCTTGGAAGAGAGCGGACCTCTAAATCGTATCGATAATGGTCGTACCAACATTTGTTGACCTGCAAGGGTTCATCGTCGATGGAAGATTTGTCGTCAAGGAAGTGGCTATCCTGCGAAAGGGAACAATTCTCTCGCACTATATTTTTGGGAGTTCGATGCCGCAATATCTTCTTACGAAATCCGACAAATCGAACATCCGGTGGTTGGTGGCAAAACATCACGGCCTACGGTGGGACGATGGAGACGTTCCATACTGTATGGCTAAACGGCTAATTACGAAAGCTGTAGCTGATGCGATCGACGAAGAAGATGACGCATCCCATATCGTATACGTTAAAGGGTTGCAGAAACGCGACTGGCTTGCGGATTTCCTCGATGAAGATACGAGAATGGACGTGGTCATCGAGACGCTGGACATTGACTACGAGGATATCAAATCTCTAAATAAGCTAAATGTAATTAATACTCTGCGATGTGGCAGACACGCAAAGCACTGTGCCATGCAAAATGTATTTAAAATATTCAACTGGTGGTCTAAACGCCAGAGAGAAATGCTTAAATAAAATATAATCAATTTTAATGTATTAAATGTTTTTCTTCACCCTCTCCAACCTAATCTCCTGCACATGATGTATGCCAGATTAAGACGATAGTTATAATTACGTAGAAGTGGTATGATACACGTTCAAAGTGGTATGATAGACGTTGAAAGTTATCATACACGTGCAATACATGATCAAAGTGGTACCATACACGATCAAAGTGGTTCGATTCGTGTTGAAAGTGGTTCGATTCATGTTCGATTGATGTTTGATTCATGTTCAAAGTGGTTCGATTGATGTTGAAAGTGGTTCGATTCATGTTCGATTGATGTTGAAAGTGGTTCGATTCATGTTCGATTCATGTTGAAAGTGGTTCGATTCATGTTCGATTGATGTTGAAAGTGGTTCGATTCATGTTGAAAGTGGTTCGATTCATGTTGAAGGTGGTTCGATTGTGGTTGAAAGTGGTTGAAAGTGGTTGAAAGTGGTTCGATTCATGTTGAAAGTGGTTCGATTGATGTTCGATTGATGTTGAAAGTGGTTCGATTGTGGTTGAAAGTGGTTGAAAGTGGTTCAATTGGTGTTGAAAGTGGTTCGATTCATGTTGAAAGTGGTTCGATTCATGTTCGATTCATGTTGAAAGTGGTTCGATTGATGTTCGATTGATGTTGAAAGTGGTACGTTTGATGTTGAAAGTGGTTCGATTCATGTTCGATTGATGTTCGATTGATGTTCAAAGTGGTTCGATTCATGTTCAAAGTGGTTCGATTCATGTTCGATTGATGTTCGATTCATGTTGAAAGTGGTTCGATTGATGTTCGATTGATGTTGAAAGTGGTTCGATTGATGTTCGATTGTGGTTGAAAGTGGTTCAATTGATGTTGAAAGTGGTTCGATTCACGTTGAAAGTGGTTCGATTGATGTTCGATTGATGTTGAAAGTGGTTCGATTGTGGTTGAAAGTGGTTGAAAGTGGTTCAATTGGTGTTGAAAGTGGTTCGATTCATGTTGAAAGTGGTTAGATTCATGTTCGATTGATGTTGAAAGTGGTTCGATTGATGTTCGATTGATGTTGAAAGTGGTACGTTTGATGTTGAAAGTGGTTCGATTCATGTTCGATTCATGTTGAAAGTGGTTCGATTCATGTTCGATTGATGTTGAAAGTGGTACGTTTGATGTTGAAAGTGGTACGATTGATGTTGAAAGTGGTTCGATTCATGTTCGATTCATTTTCGATTGATGTTGAAAGTGGTTCGATTGATGATCAAAGTGGTTCGATTCATGTTCGATTGATGTTCGATTCATGTTGAAAGTGGTATGATCATCAATCGAATAATGTGTCCAAAGAAAAAAAAAGGGGAAAGAAGATGTGTGTGAATAAGGAGAGGATGGTCAGCGAAAATGCAGGTGGCCTGTGATGAAGATGGCGAAGAACAACAGTATCTTACTTTTGCAAAGCTATGCACTTCTCGATTTCATGATAGGAGTTTATATGCGAGAGCTTGGAGATGCAGCGAGACCAGTTATCTTCAAATCTTTGACGACAACAGTCTTTAATTATTTCAATTTTTTTTTGACGTGAAAAATGGGAATAACGCGGATCGCCCCGGAGTGTGACCCCCAGGTATGTACTTTTAAATATTTTTATATTTATCGCGTTTAATCGTTGAAATCGAGCGAGATCAAATCAGACGTTTGTGTCAATATTATATCGTGGGGCTTCTATGTTCTAGCGTTCGCCACCACCATCGCCTGTGTGGTCGAGCGACTGGGGGTCGCCGCAGCCGTCGCCGCAGCCGTCGCCGCAACCGTCGCCGCCGCCACCGTCACCGCAGCCGTTGCCGCAGCCGTCGCCGCCACCGTCGCCGTCGTCATCGTCGCCGTCGTCGTCGTTGTCGTCGTCGTCGCCACCGCCGCCGCAGTCGCCGCCTCCTCCTCCACATGTATGTAATAATACTTTGCATTGTTATGTGTGTTTGATATTTATTATGTTTGATGTGTCAAAATTATATCGACGTTTGTGTCTATGTTCTAGGATATTCCACTATCTGTATTGAGGGTATGGCTGGCGGGCCTGGAGGCCCATGCGCTCCAGGTTGCACCCCGAGGGGTGCAGATGCGGCGGTCGGGGCCGGCATATGGGGCCGCGCGGCTGCGGCCATATGCAGTGCCGCGGCGGCCGATGGTGTGGCTGCCGGCTGCAGTTCGATGGGCACCATATTGGGTGCCGCGCCCCCCAACACCACCACCGCCCCCCGCACCACCATCGCCACCATCACCCCCATCACCATAATTTTATATTTTTTATTTTTTTATTTTTCTTATATATTATTTTTTATATATTATTTTTTATTATATTCTTTTTTATATTCTATTTTATATTGTATTTTTATATTCTTTTTTCTATTTTTTATATTTTATATTTCATATCTTATTATCTATTTTTATTTTCTATTTTTTATACTCTTTTATATTTTTTCTTTCTATATTTCTATTTTATATCCTTTTTATTACATTCTTTTTATTATATTCTTTTTATTATATTTTTTTATTATATTCTTTTATTTTCTTTTCTTTTATTATTATATTCTTTTATATTTGTATATTCATTTATATTTATATTTATATTTTTTATTATATTCTTTTTATTATATTCTTTTTTATATATTCTTTTTTTATTATATTCTTTTAATTTTAAATAAATTTCTTAAACGCATATTATTTCTCCATTTTATTTACCCGTCTTTCTCCTCGCCACATAATTTAAAGATTTGCTGACGTCGCATAATTCTTCGCGCTGCCAAAATGACGTCATCGCACGCGGCTGCTCCAGAGGAGTCAAGTTACACACGATCGCGCGATACGCTGCGACGCTAAGATTTAAAATCATTTTGAAAATTTTTAGAACGAAAGCGATTGTACCGCTATGTAGTGCTGTCTCTCTCTCGAATTTAGCTTTAAAAGTGATGCTCTCTCTTTCCCACCCTCCGAATTTAGCTTTAAAAGTGATGCTCTCTCTTTCCCACCCTCCGAATTTAGATTTATAACGAAGTATTGCTCTCTCTCTTTCCGTCCCGAAGACGTGGTTCGTAAAAGAAAAGAACGTCGATCTTTCCCGATCTTTCCCGACATCGTCCGAAACAATTTCGGATAAAAAATAAATTATTAAACAATTTCCGACGCATGTTGGTTTGAAAAAAAATCCTGGGGGCTGTCCCCTCCCTGGGTTAGGTCTGAAAAAATTTTCGGGGTGGGCCAACGTCTGAAAAAGACTTTTCGGGGGTCATTCCCTCCCTTTGAAAAATTTCGGGGACGGTGGGTCAGGTCTCCGCGGCGGCTCGGCCCGGAGTGATCCCCTCCACAGTTGCGGCTTCCCCCACTCCGCGGCTCGTGCGCGCGCAACCGCTCTTCCACTCCCCGCAGGCCCCGCGCCCATGTTTCTCTCCGCCGCGCTCCCCCGCGCGCCCTCACTTCCCCCCGCCCCCGCGCTCCCCTCAGAGGACCTGGGTTAGAACTCTTATAGTCCTACTACTATTATTTATTGCGTAACGCATTTTGGACCATATTTAAATGGTCGTAAATTTAAAATAGAAACAGACCATGAACCTCTAGTATGGATGAATTCAATAAAAGATCCAAATTCTCGAATTTGGAAATGGAAACTTAAATTATCCGATTATGAATTCGAAATAAGTTATAAGAAATGGAAAGTAATCTTAACGCTGATGCGTTATCTCGAAATCCACCAGAGATATGCCTACCCATAAGAGCAAGGGAGGAAGAGGATCCTCCAGAAGGCGAACCGCCTCAAAAGAAAAACTTACGGTCAACTTCACCGAAAGATTTCGAAGGACCAATAACGAGAAGCAGACAATTAGCCTTTCCAAATAGGGAACTCAATTATTTAGAATTCCCAAAAAGAAAACCTAAACGTATACCAATGTTAGACGAGTCAGAAGATGAAGATATGGAATTAAGTATGTTATCGTCAGAAATGTCTCAATATTGGGAACAAAAACGAAAAAGAACTCTATCAAGCGATTCATTAACTGCTGGTCCTCCACTAAAAAGGAAAAACCAACAAGAACAAATTGAAACTACAAGAACATCACAAGAAGGAAAACTAATTGAAATCACAGAGACATCACAACAAGAAGAACCAACTGAAATCACAGGAAGATAATAGAGTCATTTTCATCGGATTGGATGGAAGTCCAATCGATAGAGATGGTAAAGAATTAGAAACAGAAAATTTACTACCAAATCATGTAGAGCTTACCCTAGAAAGGGCCCGGCCAGTACCAGATGGAGCCAAATATATAATAAGTTTACCAATCAAAAAAGATGCAAGAACACTTATACGACCTGATAATATTTTCAATAGTCTCGTGTCATTATGGGACGTAGTTACGGAATTCAATCTGAAATCGTTCGCCATAAGTAGAGCCCATAACATAGAAGACGTACCATGGAAATATATTATAAATAGATTAAAAGACATCTTTGTAGAACTACCGATAACAATCACCATTTGCACTGGTGTAACACCTGAAAATCTGAGGGAACATATAATAAAAGAAAAACATACCATCGTCCAGTGGAGAACACAAAGGAGTTACAAAAACCTACCACAGGATACGACAAAATTACTATTGGGGATATATGAAGAAGGAAATTCAAAAATTCATCAGAGAATGCCAAAACTGTCAAATGAAGAAGTTAGCAAGAATAAAAATAAAACAACCGATGGTCTTGACAGACACTCCAGGTAAAGCGTTCGACAAAATCAGCATGGACATCGTTGGACCATTACCAAAAACTAGGAAAGGAAGAACACACATACTGACGATACAAGATTTGTTAACAAAATATTCAATAGCGATACCTTTAGCTCGAACCACCTCTGCCAATATAGCAGACGTATTTATAAAATGGTTTATTTGCCGATTTGGATCACCTAAAGCCATTTTAACCGATCAAGGAACAAATTTCATTTCAAATTTGATAAAAAGCGTTGCTAAACGATTCAAAATTAAACGCTATGTTACTACAGCTTCTCATCCACAGAGTAACGGTTCGATAGAAAGATCGCATCATGTACTGACAGAGTATTTAAAACAATATATGATAAACGACGATAATTGGGATGATTGGATAGATTTAGCAATGTTTTCATATAATACTGCAGTACATGAGGGTACTAAATTTTCACCGCATGAATTAGTTTTCGGATGCATTGCACGAGAACCTTCGAGTGAAAAACCTATTGGTGAAGATTTGAAACCCACATGTGCTAAATATCTAAGAGATTTATTTCGTAAAATAACTAATCTGCAAACCCAAGCCCGAGACAATTTGATAAAGGAAAAAGACAAGTCTAAACAATATTATGATCGGAAAATAAATCCGCAAGATTTTAAATCAGGAGATTTAGTATATCTCTTGAAGGAACCTCGAAGGACAAAGTTCGCAGATCAGTATTCAGAACCGTATAAAGTACTCGAATTGTTGCCTAATCAGAATGTTAAAATATTGTCTGATGGAACAACTCGTACAGTACACATAAATACACTCCAATTAGCATATATTAAGTTGAATCTAGGATGATTAATAAGTAAAACACAAAATCTAATACAAATAAACAATATTTGTGTTGTCATAATAAACTGGTGACTGAGTTATAAAATACTTAAAATACCGTCTATTGCAGGCTATGAAAATCCCGGTTGAAATTTCACGGGAGGTAGGAGGAGATTATGGCAGGACAATAGAGGAGGAAATATTAACCCTTACTCTACCCCTCTACACCCGGCTAGAGCATCTCTACTGCTTGATTCGAGCAACAACAAACATATACGTTTGCAACCACCAACGAATTTGCGATATGTGCTATAATCAAATTCACCACCACGAAAGAACGCGATACATGATATCTGCGGGCCATAGCATGTGTAACTATATGGGGTTACTACAAGGGTCAGTCTGCACTAAATGTGGGATCGAAATGGTGTTTAGAAGACCAACAGTAACGTGTACACAATATATATCCAGACAAAATTGTGTAATAAATAATTTAATTAAATCTGGTATAAATCACCGGGATTTACCATTTGCAGACATGAAGCTCCCAGTGGAAGGGCGCGAGGAAGAGGACCTTGAATTCTATGGTCCGATAGATGGAGTCCTCCCCCAACACTACCCAGAAGCTTACCGTCCATTAATGGGGCTGTACTGCGTAATCAAAGCTATAGTGAGAATCTATACATTTGATGAACTAAGAATTTGTACTAATTGTTACGAAACTCAAGAAAAAGAATATTATGAGGAAGGGGATTGGCATAGCCTATGTTTATATACTACTACCTTGACGGCATCAACATGCTTCAAATGTAATAAGCTGCTGGCCACCGTAAGGCCTGCGTATGAATGCCAACAGTGTATCGAATAATACTTTGAATTGGGCCACGAAGAGTGGTCGCACCTAACTCTAGGAGGGTGTTTGGATGTTATCACCTGATGGTGATACCAAAGAAAAAAGAAAAATTAAAACCCTACCACCTATTAATGTAATACTTAGACTAACAAAATATACACAGTTTTACCTCCAACTTATTAAGAGTTGAATCAATCAAACCCTCACATAAAAATAATTATATATTCTAGTAATAAGAATGAATGTCGAAATGATTACAGATCAAACCTGAAAACCAGATTTAAAATGGGAGTACTACATGATCCCAAACAACCTCAAGATTACGTGCAACATCATGGCTCTATAGACGGAGTTCTTCCCGAAAACTATTCTGAAATCTATTCACCGTTACTATCACTATTTTGCGTCCGGAAAAATAGATATTTACTTTATGTATCCGACACAATGTGCATATGCGCGGAATGCTACATACGAATAATAGGAGAACCTGAAGGATATATAATCGAAGAAAACTTGCATGCCCTTTGTACCGATGAAGAAGCCCAGCTGATCTCTACACGTGATCAATGCGAAGAGGATATAGCATGGGTTGGCGCAGCAGTAGAATGCGCGGGATGTATAGAAGAATATTTAAAGCTGACAAGAGAGGAATATAATGACCTAATTAATGGAAATTATAAAATCGTAGAAAATAAGTGGTAGGGATAGAAATAAAGGATAAGCAAAAAGTAATTTAAATAAAGGTTATGAATATATTTTGAAGAAAAATTATAAGTTCTTAAAATTAAACAAATAAAATATAATATGTCTTACATTAGACATAAAATACATAATCTAATGATTATAAGAATTTAAAATTTCCTCCTGCATTTCGTAAAAGACCCTTTCAAAATCATCAACTGATAAGGTGCTGGGCGGGTAGTCAAAATTCGTTATTAATATGTGTATGTAATACTTTATTGTTTCCCCTCAGGGTTTACAATTCTTAACCATTCTTAAATCTACTCTTACATCTAAACCTTAACACCTATACGCCCTACAC
The DNA here is from genome assembly GCA_944738655.2 of Andrena hattorfiana. NCBI lineage: Eukaryota > Metazoa > Arthropoda > Insecta > Hymenoptera > Andrenidae > Andrena > Andrena hattorfiana. The sequence continues at coordinate 11,279,514 of OX122895.1, forward strand.
TCTGTCCCCCCAATCCTTCTCGCACGCTCCCACGCTCTCTCTCCCGCTCGCCCGCTCGCTCCCCCGCTTGCTCCCCCGCTCTCCCCTCCCTTCCCCCTCTCTCTCCCTCTCCCTCCCTCCCCCGCCATGCACGCCCTTCCTTCCCCTACCCACCCCAACCTCTGACCCCCGCTTCCGCTCGCCTCCTTCCTCTCACAATCCTTGCTCTTCCACTCTTCCACTGCAACCCCCCTCTTTTCTTCCACCCTCCTTATCCATTCCTCTCCACTTCCCTCGTCACACAATACCTCCCCCACTACTTCCTGCCAACCCCTTTCCTTCCCCCATTCCGTACACACCTCCCAAACGTGCTGCCACGTTTCCTCCCCCCATCCACACATCCTACACTTTCTCTCCTCCTCCTCCCTCCAATACCTCCCCCCTCTCATCTCATTCCCCAACCTGTACCTTGCCAATCTTCTCCACCTACTCTCACCCCACCCCCTCTTCAAATATCCAGGCACCCCCACTCCTTTTATCTTTCCATACCACTCGTTATATCTGGACTCGTTTATCTTTTCCCATCTTTCCATCTCCTCTCGTCTTCTTCCCCTGCAGACCAGCTCCTCCCCCCTCAATTCTCCCCCCCCCCCCTCATCACTTCCACTCCCTCCACTGTCCACCCCCTCTCCTCAATAAATCCCTTTCTTTCCTCCTCCCATCCCCCAACACCTTTCCCCTCCTCGCCCTACCTTTTAGCTCCTCCCAACAATCCCTCGCCAGCTCCCCCCCTGCCCCTCCTCCAACTTCCTCTCATATGCCCATGCCCTCATCCCCGCCCTTCCTTTCAACATATCCCTACCCAACTCCTCCCTCACCAGATACCCTGGGGTAAAATTCGTTATTAATATTATCCGACTTCTCCCTACACGTCTAGTAAGGTAATCAATCTGTCGCATTTTTATTTCTATGTAACGCTCCAATCGACTTTGTCGCTGAGCGACCATTAGAGGTGACATCTACGACAATATTAGGGGAAGTAGAAAATAAATTTTAGAAATAAAAGGGAAGAAAACAAAATTTCAAATTAAAAACTCACGTTATTTGTTAGAAGCAGCTTGCTTATAGTAAACAAACGTAGTGGCTGCACTACGGTGGCCACTAACGTAATGAAGAAGCTGCATATGATTAACCGTCGAATGAACTTGATATGATTACCTGCGAGAGGAGACATATGTGACGCAAAAGCGGATACCCATACAAATGTCTGTTGTATATACAGAAATAAGATTAAGAGAGTACGAAATACTAAAGGGAATATTACGAATCGTTATTAACATAACGATAGTTTAAAACAAATTTTTATTTTTATTTTTGTTAAAAGGGGAATCGCCATGATTTTACCATGGATAATTCTAATCAACTTGAAATTAACCCAATCTCCACAGCAACAAAAGAAATCTACATTCAACTTCTGCAACTCTCGGACTTCAACTACGTGGAAGTCATCCAATGCAAGCTGATAATTTCAAGAACCATCTATTATCGCGGAATGCACTCACACATTTCCGCAGTGCACACCGGGTTAAATGAATATCTTGAAGATTTAACCGAACGTCAATGCCGAAATATGCATGAATACGAATCCACCGTTATAGGCAATAACGTCTATTTGATAGGACTCAAAATGAACCAGACATCAACCCGGACATTCACCATGGCTGGATCACTCACCGTAGATGGAAAATGTACCGGAGCACAATTTTCCGACCCTTATGGATCATGAGAAGCAGTGGTAGTACAGGCAATGGCGAAGATAACACTCAAAACCGCTCTAGTACCCTAACGACTGGAGCCCAATAAAATCATGTTAAAATCTGGAACTATATGCCACTTTCAAAACGGATTTTGCGTGGATAATGACGACGGACACACATTCTGGCACTCTTTTTCACCATCGACTTGCAAATTCGATCGCTATGATGTACTCTACGAAGGGCTGGCATCCAAAATTACTGACATTAGCCACGCCGAAGGAAAATTACCTTCCGTGTATGCGTTAACCACGCAAGATATTACGTTTGCTTTAACTCCAACAGGAGAGCAGCATCTATGTGGTTATACGCTTATACAAACGGAACATCCAAAACTACTCATTTTGGAAACAACAAAGGAGAGAACATTTGCATCTTTACATAAAATTCCAGTAGAAAATTGAGGTATTTTCACGTATGTGAATTCCAAATTTGTCTATGTAGAGAAACATATAAGAACTGAATTGAAAACTCTATACCGAGATGTAATTATACAAAAATGCTTATTAGAACAACAAATACTAAACAATGCTCTAATAATTTCTACGCTGAAACCAGACGAATTTGCTAATATAGTCATGAAAACACCGGGATATATGGCACTAGTAGCTGGCGAAGTAATTCACATTGTAAAATGCATTCCTGTTCAAGTTAAAATACGTAAAACAGATGAATGTTATATAGAGTTATCTGTATGGTTAAGAAACAATTCTATGTTCTTAACACCGAAATCGCACATTTTAACCACTCAAGGGACACATAGGGAATGTAGTCCCATTGTACCAGTCATGTATGAAATTGACCAAGCATGACATAGAATTTCACCACATCCAATTGAAGTTTGTCCACCACAAATATTATATTGTGACGTCCCACTATTTTTCTCACGGTCCTAATTAACATCGTCCCTACTATCTATAAAATAGTAACTTCTAACCCTTTCCCAATCATCAACCGCCTGGACGATGTACCTTAACGGTCCCCATCTCCAGACGATTAAATACAAAAACCCCCTACCCTCTTCGCCCTAGAAGGCACGATCTTTTCCCTCACAAGTCCCTCGTCCCAAAGCCCTCTTAAATCAAGACCTCTTCTCCTCCCCTCTTTACCAATCAACATCAAATACAAGCCACTCTCAAACTCCTCAATCAAAACCCACAAAATCCACCCAACGGTTTGAGCACCCCCTTTTCAAAATCCCAAAGGACCGCCAACTAAGCTATTGCGCCGTATATTTCGCGCAGGACTCATCGAGACATTCCGATTACATAACACATATCTTAAGCATGAGTCATCGCGCATACCGCAAATTCCCCGCATACCTGACATTCCATCGCTTTGTATAAATACCAGCGCCGCATGGACCACATACAGTTAGTTCGGGAACATCCGCTACGCCAGACTCTTTATTCTAAAATCTCTCAAGTACATTGTAAAGTATTAGATTTTCGCTTCAGTGCAACGTCCCCAATAGGATTACCAAACCTTCTACATCACTGTAAGCACTTATCATTTTATCTTATTGTAAAACACTAACGTTATCGTTTTCTATTATTTTCATTTACTTATGCTTATCTATACTTATATCATTTAATTTTGCTCACGCTTATTGCTTTATGTCGTTTCCTTTTGCTTATGTTATTTGCTTTATATTATCTTCTTTGCTTACGCTTATCGCTTTATATCGTTTCATTGCTTATACTACCGCCTAATTATATTATTGCTTAAGTTTATTGCCTTATGTTAACTTGTTTATAACCAATTCTAACACTTCCTATGCTTATCTTATTTTATGCTTAATATTATTATCATTGATCATCGTTATATAAATGTTTTGTGCTAATGCATAATGTTCAACGCATTGTTATAATACGTCTACCACCATTGCTTCAGTAGTGCATGGCTTATTCGCACGCGTTCCAATAAATAACGCTTTTGTTTTACCCGACGTTTGAATTCTTGTAATTATCCTTCGAATACCTAGAATCGTTACGAGCCATAGCAACAGCTGATCTCTCTTCGCGAACACCGGGAGTTCTTATCAGTGTTTACAAGCTTACTTTCGCTTAGGGTCCCGCATGCCCAATGCTACACCTATTGAAAAGAACTACGACGCGTGTCTTTTATTGCAATGCAGTAGTTAAGCCAATTATAGAGCCATAACTACAAACCACAAGAGTTCTAACGGGTGTCACTCTGGTGAGCGATAACTCCCTAACCTTCCCTGGTCGATTTATGCTGCGAAGCTGGCCTACGTGCTGAACGCCATCCACCCCTCAGAGCTGCGAAGCTGGCCTTCGTGCCTGAACTCCTTCTACCCCTCAGAGCTGCGAAGCTGGCCTTCGTGGCTGAGCTCCTTAACTCCTCAGAGCTGCGAAGCTGGCCTTCGTGCTGAACGCCATCCACCCCTCAGAGCTGCGAAGCTGGCCATCGTGCCTGAACTCCTTCTACCCCTCAGAGCTGCGAAGCTGGCCTTCGTGCCTGAGCTCCTTAACTTCTCAGAGCTGCGAAGCTGGCCTTCGTGCTGAACGCCATCCACCACTCGGAGCTGCGAAGCTGGCCTTCGTGCCTGAACTCCTTCTACCCCTCAGAGCTGCGAAGCTGGCCTTCGTGGCTGAGCTCCTTAACTCCTCAGAGCTGCGAAGCTGGCCTTCGTGCTGAACGCCATCCACCCCTCAGAGCTGCGAAGCTGGCCATCGTGCCTGAACTCCTTCTACCCCTCAGAGCTGCGAAGCTGGCCTTCGTGCCTGAGCTCCTTAACTCCTCAGAGCTGCGAAGCTGGCCTTCGTGCTGAACGCCATCCACCACTCGGAGCTGCGAAGCTGGCCTTCGTGCCTGAGCGCCTAAACTCCCCAGAGCTGCGAAGCTGGCCTTCGTGCCTGAAATCCTTCTACCCCTCAGAGCTGCGAAGCCGGCCTTCGTGCCTGAATACCCATCCACCTCTCAGAGCTGCGAAGCTGGCCTTCGTGCCTGAGCTCCTTAACTCCCCAGAGCTGCAAAGCTGGCCTTCGTGCCCAACCTCCCAATATTCCCCAACTTTGTCACAGCCCTAACCTCCGCCACCCAGGACGTGACAATATCCAGAAGCGAAACTCAACTGGCACTACACATGTCCTTCGGATCTTGAGTAGTATAGCAAGGCGGGTTCTAACTCAGGTCCTCTGAGGGGAGCGCGGGGGCGGGGGGAAGTGATGGCGCGCGGGGGAGCGCGGCGGAGAGAAACATGGGTGCGGGGCCTGCGGGGAGTGGAAGAGCGGTTGCGCGCGCACGAGCCGAGCCGCCGCGGAGACCTGACCCACCGTCCCCGAAATTTTTTAGAGAGAGGGAATGACCCCCGAAAAGTCTTTTTCAGACTTTGGCCCACCCCAAAAAATTTTTCAGACCTAACCCAGGGAGGGGACGGCCCCCACGATTTTTTTTTCAAATCAACATGCGTCGGAAATTGTTTAATAATTTATTTTTTTATCCGAAATTGTTTCGGACGATGTCGGGGAAGATCGGGAAAGATCGACGTTCTTTTCTTTTACGAACCACGTCTTCGGGACGGAAAGAGAGAGCAATACTTTGTTATAAATCTAAATTCGGAGGAGGGAGAGAGACAGCACTACATAGCGGTACAATCGCTTTCGTTCTAAAAATTTTTCAAAATGATTTTAAATCTTTGCGTCGCAGCGTATCTCGCGATCGTGTGTAATTTGAATCTCCTGGAGCAGCCGTGCGGGATGATGTCATTTGGCGGCACGAAGAAGGCACGAACGAAATGCAATACTTTTTAGGAAACGTCGAATCTTAGAATTAGGTGGCGAGGAAAGGAGGAGGGTGAATAAAATTGATAAATAATATAGGTTTGAGAATATATATTGTTACAAACGAAAAATAATAATAATAGTAATAATAATAAAATAAAATTGGAGAAAATATTAATAATAATAATAATACAATGAAATAAAGAAAATATTAATAATAAAATGAAATAAAAGAAAAACATGAAAATATAAAATAAAATTAAGAAAATACAAATTAATAAAAGGGGGCATGTGACGAATAATAATAATACAATGAAATAAAGAAAATATTAATAATAAAATGAAATAAAAGAAAACCATGAAAATATAAAATAAAATTAAGAAAATATAAATTAATAAAAGGGGGCATGTGACGAATAATAATAATACAATGAAATAAAGAAAATATTAATAATAAAATGAAATAAAAGAAAAACATGAAAATATAAAATAAAATTAAGAAAATATAAATTAATAAAAGGGGGCATGTGACGATGGGGGCGAGGGTGGTGATGGGGGCTGTGGAGCCAGCGATGGTGGCAGCTGCGGCGGCTCAAATATACGCATCATCGGTCGTCGTGGTCGTCGCAAGGCCCCCAGCGGCGGTGCATATGGCCGCAGCCGCGCGGCCCCATATATCGGCTCCTGCCGCCGCACCCGCAGGTCCACCGGCTGCTGCCAACCCACAGGCATCAAATCACGCCTTACTCGGGGTGGCGGCGAGCCCTAGAACACACAAACAACGATATAAACATAATAAACATCAAACGTGCAAAACAATGCAAAGTATTATTACATACCTGTGGAGGAGGCGGCGACCGCGGCGGCGACGGCTGCGGCGACGACGGCGGCGAGCCCCAATCTGAGGACCACGTCGGCGATGGTGGTGGCGAGCCCCAATCTGAGGACCACATCGGCGATGGTGGTGGCGAGCCCCAATCTGAGGACCACGTCGGCGATGGTGGTGGCGAGTTCTAAACGATAATTAGCAATATAATAATCGCACAAACGTCTGATTTAATAGCACCCGGTTTCAAATGTTAAACGCGATAAATGTAAAAATATTTAAATGTACATACCTCGGGGTCACACTCCGGCGCTATCCTGCGTAATCCCATTTTTTTCAGAAAAAAACAATGAAAAAAATTAGACAGCTCGCTGTCACAATTGAAGAGCAACTGGTCTCGCTGCATCTCCAAGCTCTCGCATATAAACTCCTATCATGAAATCGAGAAGTGCGTAGCTTTGCAAAAGTAAGATGCTGTTGTTCTTCGCCATCTTCATCACAGGCCACCTGCATTTTCGCTGACCATCCTCTCCTTATTCCCACGCATCTTCTTTCCCCTTTTTTCTTTGGACACATTATTCGACTAGATCATACCACTTTGAATGTGTATGGAACATGTATTGAGCCACTTTTACCGTATATCGAACGTGAATCGAACGTGAATCGAACGTGAATCGAACGGGTATTGAACGACTCTGAACGTGAATCGAACGTGAATCATACCACTCTGAACGTGAATCGAACGTGAATCGAACGTGAATCGTACCAGTTTCAACATCAATCGAACCACTTTCAACATCAATCGAACCACTTTGAACGTGTATGGTACCACTTTCAACCACAATCGAACCACTTTCAACATCAATCGTACCACTTTCAACATCAAACGTACCACTTTCAACATCAATCGAACCACTTTGAACGTGTATAGTACCACTTTCAACATCAATCGAACCACTTTCAACATCAATCGTACAACTTTCAACATCAAACGTACCACTTTCAACATCAATCGAACATGAATCGAACCACTTTCAACATGAATCGAACTACTCCGAACATGTATGGTACCACTTTCAACATCAATCGAACCACTTTGAACGTGTATGGTACCACTTTCAACATCAATCGAACCACTTTGAACGTGTATGGTACCACTTTCAACATCAATCGAACCACTTTCAACATTAATCGTACCACTTTCAACATCAATCGAACATGAATCGAACTACTTTCAACATCAATCGAACCACTTTGAACGTGTATGGTACCACTTTCAACATCAATCGAACATCAATCGAACCACTTTCATCCACAATCGAACCACTTTCAACATCAATCGTACCACTTTGAACGTGTATGGTACCACTTTCAACATCAATCGAACCACTTTGAACGTGTATGGTACCACTTTCAACATCAATCGAACCACTTTCAACATTAATCGTACCACTTTCAACATCAATCGAACATGAATCGAACTACTTTCAACATCAATCGAACCACTTTGAACGTGTATGGTACCACTTTCAACATCAATCGAACATCAATCGAACCACTTTCATCCACAATCGAACCACTTTCAACATCAATCGTACCACTTTCAACATCAAACGTACCACGTTCAACATCAATCGAACATCAATCGAACCACTTTCAACATGAATCGAACCACCTTGATCGTGTATCGAACGTGTATTGAACCACTTTCAACCACAATCGAACCACTTTCAACATCAATTGAACCACTTTCAACATGAATCGAACCACTTTGATCGTGTATGGTACCACTTTGATCATGTATTGTACGTGTATGGTAACTTTCAACGTCTATCGTATCACTCTGAACGTGTATCAAACCACTTCTACATAATTATAACTATCGTCTTCATCTAGCATACATCATGTGCAGGAGATTAGGTTGAAGAGGGTGAAGAAAAACATTTTATACATTAAAAATTGATTATATTTTATTTAAGCACTTCTCTCTGGCGTTTAGACCACCAGTTGAATATTTTAAATACATTTTGCATGGCACAGTGATTTGCGTGTCTGCCACATCGCAGAGTATTAATTACAGTTAGCTTATTTAGAGATTTGTTATCCTCGTAGTCAATGTCCAGCGTCTCAATGACCACGTCCGCTCTGGTATTTTCATCGAGGAAATTCGCAAGCCAGTCGCGTTTCTGCAACCCTTTAACGTATACGATATGGGATGTATCATCTTCTTCGTCGATCGCATCAGCTACAGCTTTCGTAATTAGCTGTTTAGCAATACAGTACGGAACGTCGCCATCGTCCCACCGTAGTCCATGATGTTTTACCACCAACCACCGAATGCTTGATTTGTCAGATTTCGTAAGAAGATATTGTGGCATCGAACTCCCAAAAATATAGTGCGAGAAAATTGTTCCCATTCGTAGGACAGCCACTTCCTTGACGACAAATCTTCCATCGACGATGAACCCTTGCAGGTCAACAAATGTTGACACGACCATTATCGATACAATTTAGAGGTCCGCTCGCTTCCAAGACAGACGGGAGAATGCAGTTCTTCTCGTAAAGCATCTCGATTTTCACGATGAAATTTTCTTTTGATATGAATTTGACACAGGAGAGGGCGTGGCAATTTAATTGATTTTGTGCACCATGTTTGTCAGCGGATTGTATTCAACCACCCGAACGTGTAGAATCAGACAGTAGGTCGTAGTATTTATCGGCACATTCCCTTTCCCACTCGAATTCTATGCGCACGTCCACTGTGCCATTCTTGATCGACTCATTTTGTCGCGAGCAATCAATTACCACGAGGGGACCAAATTGTAAAAATGCGACCACGGTGAATAATGCCTCGTTGCAACTATGTCCATAATACGATTTATGGAATTGCGTATACATATGATACAAGATGGCATGCTTATTCCTGTCAAAGTCCAAGTTCATGTCATCGTATGGGTAAAATTCCGAGTTGAGAAAAAGTTTTACATTGGTCAATTTGCAGTTGTTAAACCTAGTAACGTCTTCGCTCATCACATTCCTTCGACCAGTCTGTAGAGCAAGGATAATAACTCGCGGCTTCTCCAGCTGTGCAGATGCCTTCACGGCCCACGAATGCTTGGTTGTACTCTGTAAGAGAGGATACTCGTACAGATCCCACGATTGAAAACAAATGCTCAGGTTTTGCCCACGTTCCAAAGCACGTAGCAAGGATAGCTTATTAACGTCGTTCAGCGTCACATGAGGCATCCGCAACTGCACTTTATGTAATTAAATTTCTGGTTCCAGCATCGGCGATCCTATTAGAGCATTGTTGTCGTTGCGCGATCGTATTAAAATCAATTCGGGACGCACATGATTAATAATGCGTTTGTAGTTCTCACAAAATCCCAGCAAATATTTTAGCGGGATGCAAAAATTAAAATGATTTTTCAATATTGACCCATCACGTCGTTTCAAGCCCCATCCGGCATTCTCCGTATTTTTGTCTTCGCTAGATGTCAACGATACATAGTTTTTAAGGGTGCTAGTTATTCCAACGTTTCTGTTGCGATCAATCTCGACGCCATTCAGCACGTATCGAATCTCATCAAACAAGAACGCCATGCAATTATTTCCCAACGTCACCGTTAATGTATGGTTTGACTTATTTATCTTCAATTTTCCCTCCACGTAGAGGAAACTTTCACACGGCAATGTGTATAAATCCTGCTGCTGTGTGGGTATTCTTATTTCATCGCTGTATCCAAACGTTGAGTTGACATATGGGTTGTATGTATGAGTCTCAAGCTTGATGATGCGATCGTCAAACGTCGACTTTCCTCCAATGCTTAGAAATGTCAACCATTTGTTTCAACTGAACCGTGCACAATGAATCCCAATGATTTCAAAAATGCAATGTTCGCAGCACTGAGCCTCTTCTTTTTAGTATAATCAGAGCTGTTGCAGTTGTTGTTGTTGTTGTTGTTGTTGTTGATGTTGTTGTTGTTGTATACAATTTCGTTTGGAAGAAACGGGTTTCTGGAGTCGTTCAGCACAAGCACCTCTTTCGATCACGTCACACGTATTATCGTCGTCGCCGTCGTACGTGCAATCTGATGGTAATCTCTTCACCTCGAAAATCGAGCAACCGTCCGTCTTGATCTACAACGCGTATCGTTAGATCCGTAATGACCCGTGCGGTGATTGGAAGGTAAATGATCTGCGCGGGCGTTTCCGATATCTTATATCCAGGTGGGACTCTCGGAGAAAATTCATGTATCGTATGTACGCGCTTCCCATTGTTGTACGCGCCAGCGGTCACGCTGCATTCTATGCGAATAATGTTCACGTTCATGATATTAATTGGATCGTCCGATTCATGCCACCGTCCAGGTTCTAATACCCGATTCGTCGAGAATCCCAGTAGCGATCCAATGTTATTGGACTTTGTAAAGTCTATGACGAACGAGCAGTACAGCTCGCTTTTCATGGTGTTGTGGTTGGGGCGCAACACTATAGGATACACATCGTTGTCACCGACATCGGTGCCGCCGAGATTTTTTTGAGGACACCGTTCGAGTAATCGTTGCTTCAAGTACTTGGCGATGACGTCTAGTTCGTAGGAGCCGTGGGGAATCGTAATGTATTCACGAATGGTGTCGACGCTGTTGTTGATGTCATAGTTTACGGTGAAGTAGAGTTTATCATTGCTCTAGTCGATGTTCGGTATTGTGTGATAAGTTTCAAAGGTTGTTAGACCAAGCTCGTAATCATCGTCGCTCAAATCTATGGACGGAAAGTAGCTTACTGCGAGGGTGCTACTCTTGCCGGTTAGAGTGAATGTTAATGACATATTCCGCGCTGTACTGTTCGACTAGTACTGAATCAGAGTGGTGGGAAGTCAATCCTTAAATTTGGTGTCGATCGTTTGTAGAAAGCGTAGACATAGTTGTCCACAATTGCTCTGATTGTACTTCTGATAAGGCGTTCGATTGTATTCAATTTTCACAGCATCTTTATCCAGATATTTTACCAATTCCTTAGGCGGTCGAAGATTCCCAAAGCTGTCGAAATATATAACTCGACACCCTCTCTTCGCATACGCCACCCAATGAGTCCCAGACCCTTCGACATTGTCCAAATTTACGATACCGCTCTCGTTTCGATGTACTCCTCCCCCTGGTAGTGCGTTACGCATAAAAACACCTATAAAGAATGGAATACGTATACGTTTTGCCAACTCCTCCAATTGTGCATCGGTAGTTACGCCTGCGGGCATTTTTATTTTCTTTTTGGCGCGTTGTGGATCAAGACGGACGGTTGCTCGATTTTCGAGGTGAAGAGATTACCATCAGATTGCACGTACGACGGCGACGATGATAATACGTGTGACGTGATCGAAAGAGATGCTTGTGCTGAACGACTCCAGAAACCCGTTTCTTCCAAACGAAATTGTATACAACAACAACAACAACAACAACAACAACAACAACAACAACAACAACAACAACAACAACAACTGCAACAGCTCTGATTATACTAAAAAGACGAGGCTCAGTGCTGCGAACATTGCATTTTTGAAATCATTGGGATTTACTGTGCACGGTTAAGTTGAAAAAAATGGTTGACATTCTAAGCATTGGAGGGAAGCCGACGTTTGACGATCGCATCATCAAGCTTGAGACTCACACATACAACCCATATGTCAACTCAACGGTTGGATACAGCGATGAAATAAGAATACCCATACAGCAGCAGGATTTATACACATTGCCGTGTGAAAGTTTCCTCTACGTGGAGGGAAAATTGAAGATAAACAAGCCAAACGATACATTAACGGTGGCGTTGGGAAATAATTGCATGGCGTTCTTATTTGATGAGATTCGATACGAGCTGAATGGCGTGGAGATTGATCGCAACAGAAACGTTGGGATAACTAGCACGCTTAAAAACTATGTATCGTTGACATCTAGCGAAGACAAAAATATGGAGAATGCTGGATGGGGCTTGAAACGACGCGATGGGTCAATATTGAAAAATCATTTCAATTTTTGCATCCCGCTAAAATATTTGCTGGGATTTTGTGAGAACTACAAACGCATTATTATTAATGCGCGTCACGAATTGATTTTAATACGATCGCGCAACGACAATAATGCTCTAATAGGATCGCCGATGCTGGAACCAGAAATTGAATTACTTAAAGTGCAATGGCGGATGCCTCATGTGACGTTAAATGACGTTAATAAGCTATCGTTGCTACATGCTTTGCAACGAGGGCAAAACCTGAGCATTTGTTTTCAATCGTGGGATCTGTACGAGTATCCTCTCTTACAGAGTACAACCAAGCATTCGTGGGCCGTGAAGGCATCTGCACAGCTGGAGAAGCCGCGAGTTATTATCCTTGCTCTACAGACTGGTCGAAGGAATGTGATGAGCGAAGACGTTACTAGGTTCAACAACTGCAAATTGACCAATGTAAAACTTTTTCTCAACTCGGAATTTTACCCATACGATGACATGAACTTGGACTTTGACAAGAATAAGCATGCCATCTTGTATCATATGTATACGCAATTCCATAAATCGTATTATGGACATAGTTGCAACGAGGCATTATTCACCGTGGTCGAATTTTTACATTTTGGTTCCCTCGTGGTGATTGATTGCTCGCGACAAAATGAGTCGATCAAGAATGGCACAGTGGACGTGCGCATAGAATTCCAGTGTAAAGGGAATGTGCCGATAAATACTACGGCCTACTGTCTGATTCTACACGATCGGGTGGTTGAATACAATCCGCTGACAAACGTGGTGCGCAAAATCAATTAAATTGCCACGCCCTCTCCTGTGTCAAATTCATACCAAAAGAAAATTTCATCGTGAAAATCGAGATGCTTTACGACAAAAAGTGCATTCTCCCATCTGTCTTGGAAGCGAGCGGACCTCTAAATCGTATCGATAATGACCGTGCCAACATTTGTTGACCTGCAAGGGTTCATCGTCGATGGAAGATTTGTTGTCAAGGAAGTGGCTGTCCTACGAATGGGAACGATTCTCTCGCACTATATTTTTGGGAGTTCGATGCCGCAATATCTTCTTACGAAATCAGACAAATCGAGCATTCGGTGGTTGGTGGCAAAACATCATGGACTACGGTGGGACGATGGAGACGTTCCATACTGTATGGCCAAACGGCTAATCACGAAAGCTGTAGCTGATGCGATCGACGAAGAAGATGACGCATCCCATATCGTATACGTAAAAGGGTTGCAGAAACGCGACTGGCTTGTAAATTTCCTCGATGAAGATACGAGAATGGACGTGGCCATCGAGACGCTGGACATTGACTACGAGGATATCAAATCTCTAAATAAGCTAAATGTAATTAATACTCTGCGATGTGGCAGACACGCAAAGCACTGTGCCATGCAAAATGCATTTAAAATATTCAACTGGTGGTCTAAACGCCAGAGAGAAATGCTTAAATAAAATATAATCAATTTTAATGTACAAAATGTTTTTCTTAACCCTCTCCAACCTAATCTCCTGCACATGATGTATGCTAGATTAAGACGATAGTTATAATTATGTAGAAGTGGTTTGATACACGTTCAGAGTGGTATGATAGACGTTGAAAGTTACCATACACGTACAATACATGATCAAAGTGGTACCATACACGATCAAAGTGGTTCGATTCATGTTGAAAGTGGTTCGATTCATGTTCGATTGATGTTCGATTCATGTTGAAAGCGGTTCGATTGATGTTGAAAGTGGTTCGATTCATGTTCGATTGATGTTGAAAGTGGTACGTTTGATGTTCAAAGTGGTTCGATTCATGTTGAAAGTGGTTCGATTCATGTTGAAAGTGGTTCAATTCATGTTCGATTGATGTTGAAAGTGGTACGATTCATGTTGAAAGTGGTTCAATACATGTTCGGAGTGGTTCGATTGATGTTGAAAGTGGTACGTTTGATGTTGAAAGTGGTTCGATTCATGTTGAAAGTGGTTCGATTCATGTTGAAAGTGGTTCGATTCATGTTCGATTGATGTTGAAAGTGGTACGTTTGATGTTCAAAGTGGTTCGATTCATGTTCGATTCATGTTGAAAGTGGTTCGATTGATGCTGAAAGTGGTTCGATTGATGTTGAAAGTGGTTCGATTCACGTTCGATTCACGTTCAGAGTGGTACGATTCATGTTCGATTCACGTCCAGAGTCGTTCAATACCCGTCCGATTCACGTTCGATTCACGTTCGATATACGATAAAAGTGGCTCAATACATGTTCCATACACATTCAAAGTGGTATGATCTAGTCGAATAATGTGTCCAAAGAAAAAAGGGGAAAGAAGATGCGTGGGAATAAGGAGACGATGGTCAGCGAAAATGCAGGTGGCCTGTGATGAAGATGGCGAAGAACAACAGCATCTTACTTTTGCAAAGCTACGCACTTCTCGATTTCATGATAGGAGTTTATATGCGAGAGCTTGGAGATGCAGCGAGAGCAGTTGCTCTTCAATTGTGACAGCGAGTTGTCTAATTTTTTTTCATTGTTTTTTTCTGAAAAAAATGGGATTACGCAGGATAGCGCCGGAGTGTGACCCCGAGGTATGTACATTTAAATATTTTTACATTTATCGCGTTTAACATTTGAAACCGAGTGCTATTAAATCAGACGTTTGTGCGATTATTATATTGCTAATTATCGTTTAGAACTCGCCACCACCATCGCCGACGTGGTCCTCAGATTGGGGCTCGCCACCACCATCGCCGATGTGGTCCTCAGATTGGGGCTCGCCACCACCATCGCCGACGTGGTCCTCAGATTGGGGCTCGCCGCCGTCGTCGCCGCAGCCGTCGCCGCCGCGGTCGCCGCCTCCTCCACAGGTATGTAATAATACTTTGCATTGTTTTGCACGTTTGATGTTTATTATGTTTATATCGTTGTTTGTGTGTTCTAGGGCTCGCCGCCACCCCGAGTAAGGCGTGATTTGATGCCTGTGGGTTGGCAGCAGCCGGTGGACCTGCGGGTGCGGCGGCAGGAGCCGATATATGGGGCCGCGCGGCTGCGGCCATATGCACCGCCGCTGGGGGCCTTGCGACGACCACGGCGACCGATGGTGCGTATATTTGAGCCGCCGCAGCTGCCACCATCGCTGGCTCCAC
The DNA here is from genome assembly GCA_944738655.2 of Andrena hattorfiana. Taxonomy (NCBI): domain Eukaryota; kingdom Metazoa; phylum Arthropoda; class Insecta; order Hymenoptera; family Andrenidae; genus Andrena; species Andrena hattorfiana. The sequence goes on from OX122895.1 coordinate 11,295,027, forward strand.
AGCCCCCATCACCACCCTCGCCCCCATCGTCACATGCCCCCTTTTATTAATTTATATTTTCTTAATTTTATTTTATATTTTCATGTTTTTCTTTTATTTCATTTTATTATTAATATTTTCTTTATTTCATTGTATTATTATTATTCGTCACATGCCCCCTTTTATTAATTTATATTTTCTTAATTTTATTTTATATTTTCATGGTTTTCTTTTATTTCATTTTATTATTAATATTTTCTTTATTTCATTGTATTATTATTATTCGTCACATGCCCCCTTTTATTAATTTGTATTTTCTTAATTTTATTTTACATTTTCAAGTTTTTCTTTTATTTCATTTTATTATTAATATTTTCTTTATTTCATTGTATTATTATTATTATTAATATTTTCTTCTATTTTATTTTATTATTATTACTATTATTATTATTTTTCGTTTGTAACAATATATATTCTCAAACCTATATTATTTATCAATTTTATTCACCCTCCTCCTTTCCTCGCCACCTAATTCTACGATTCGAAAATCTTTCCTAAAAAGTATTGTATTTTGTTCGTGCCTTCTTCGTGCCGCCAAATGACATCATCCCGCACGGCTGCTCCAGGAGATTCAAATTACACACGATCGCGAGATACGCTGCGACGCTAAGATTTAAAATCATTTTGAAAAATTTTTAGAACGAAAGCGATTGTACCGCTATGTAGTGCTGTCTCTCTCCCTCCTCCGAATTTAGATTTATAACGAAGTATTGCTCTCTCTTTCCGTCCCGAAGACGTGATTCGTAAAAGAAAAGAACGTCGATCTTTCCCCATCTTTCCCGACATCGTCCGAAACAATTTCGGATAAAAAATAAATTATTAAACAATTTCCGACGCATGTTGGTTTGAAAAAAAATCGTGGGGGCCGTCCCCTCCCTGGGTTAGGTCTGAAAAATTTTTTGGGGTGGGCCAAAGTCTGAAAAAGACTTTTCGGGGGTCATTCCCTCCCTCTAAAAAATTTCGGGGACGGTGGGTCAGGTCTCCGCGGCGGCTCGAGATATGAACCTCGCGAGTCTCAAAGATATGAACCTCGCGAACTACGATCATACGAAGCACGCGAATCAAGAACAGAAGACACTCGCGAATCGCGTAGATCGATGGAACGTGAAGGGTCTCTTGAAAACCGTGATGATTTAAACTCTCAGCGTGCCCGCCTGTCGAACCGGAACGAGGCGGGCGGGTCCTCCTCGCAGGCCCAAAGATCGCCTCGAAATCAGAACCAGCATCAGTACTCAGACGCGCGAACTTTCTCCGCATCCGGGTCAAGGCCGAACCACTGGAGAACGGAGAGGAAGAATTTATCGTAGACACGGGTTCTGCGGTGAATCTGTTAGAAATAGGATCTGCGAGTTCGGAGGCCCGGATCATAAGTAGAGACAGATCGAGGGTTTGAACTGGAAGGTCGTGACGCTGGGGACGACTTGCTTCAAAATTAACGGCAGCTGGGCGTTATTCCGCGTAATACGCATGCTCTATCTACCGGAAGGGATCGCGGGCCTGGTCGAGAGCCCGTATCTGCTTCAGGAGGAAGTCATAGTCTCATACTATCAACGCATAATTGTAACCGCGAATCGCCCGAACAACCCCGTAATCTTCTCCAATTCCGAAGATTTAGAACGTACGTTAGTGGGATATAAACTGTGCCACGAGAACTTCCGGACACTCTTAATGAAGCAACTAGAAGTAGAGCCAGACGGGAATGAAGTAAACATCTGTTTCCCTGAAAACCGCGACAACCTCGAGGACAACGAGCGGGTTTGCCCCTCCCCCCTTTCGGAGAAGAGTTCGACGCTAACGAAGATCAAGATCTGGGAAATTATCGGGTCGAACAAAACCCCCCGAAGAACGATTACAACATATAGTGGAAACCCTGAAGTTGGAGGGATTAGACCCGGAACCGCGTCGGTCAATCGAGGATCTGGTTGTAAGGCATTCGGACAGGTTTCTCGTAATCGGAGACCCGCTTGGCAGAACGACGTCTATAGAGTACACTATCCTGTTGACCGATCCAACGCCCGTGTTCACCTGCCAATACCCGCTGTTACGTCCCTACTTCCTATTTGTGGCGCGATTTTATGGAGGCGTACATTAACGCGATATTTTAGTCTGGTTACCTTTTTATAGGTCGATCGGGATCAATTTCCAGATGATGGGCGCGTCGGGAATCCCGTTGATTTCGGGTGCTTCGTCTAACTTTGGGACCGCCTAATTCCCAGGGAACAGGGTATAGCCGAAACTCGGTGTTTCCTGGTCCTCTTTGACTGTTGGGGCCAGGGTGACTCCCAGAATGTCTATATTGGTTGCCTGGGTTTCTTGATATTGTTTGTACTGTTCAAGGAAACGAGCATTTTGGCGACATCTCTTAGGACTACAACTAATTAGGCTTAGCAACGGCCTGCTTGCTCATGTGGAACAGCGATCACGGCCCCTTCCCGCGACTCGCGATCGATAGAAGGGGAAGGCTCTCGACCGCGATTTCCTGGATCTCACTCTCTGTACGCGACCGAGTTATGATCAACACGTGCCTTTTGCTTGCTCTACGCGCTTCTCCTGCTCGCGCATTGCCTGGACTTATCTGCTGAGTACTTTGCGTTGGCACTTATTAACTGCTTGCCTGTGTTCACTTGCTAATTTATTGCTGAAATTAACTGTACTTCTTTGCGGTTTAAACATTTATTAATTTTCGTTGTAAATAGTGTATAGTTTAATTGTGACCTTGTACATAAATTTGAATTATAATTGTAACTGTGATTAGTGAAAGTTCATAAATAACAGTCCTCGTGCTCCTTAATAAACTCTAGTTTCTTCGTAGTGCTTCTCAATGCTTTTTCACTCCATCGTGCTGATCCTTTAATACGCTTTATAACAATACAATTTGCGAAGCTGAACGTGTCACCCCGCGCGATGATTTCGTGGCATTCGTCCTTTGGAATTTTTAATAACAATTATTTAATTAACACATAAATCACTCTCCACCTTCCACACCAGGCGCTACCGCGGGCAACGTTCAGCTCTTCAGCGGCACCATCGGCGGAGACAAGCGTGATTTTTTTCACATTCGCAACATTTAATTAGAATTTCATTAATATTTGAACAAATCGCGTCAATCACGCTTTGCGCTTAATCTGTGGTAAAACCGCGCGTAACGTTCTGCTCATAGATGATACCATCAATCAGCGCAACCCGTGAACTGTCAATGCACATTTTCGTAATTTAATTCACTTTTCCAAAAGACGAACCCCCGATTACTAGGATGGGGAATTTGAGGGGAAAACTTCACTCACTTTTATAAAGTTCACGAACCACTTTTATTTTCACTGGTTTTAAATATTAACACTTTTCTAAGTTTTTACTGAGTTTGTAATTAATGATGTGGCGCAAAGATTGAATATGTAATTATGAATATGCAATAATTAATGTAGTAATAAGCTCCGCGGGTGGTTAGTCCCTTTTTATAGGGCTGTTGATCACTCCTTCTCTAGGGAGACCCCATCCCACAGCCTCTGCATGGAATCTTCCAGGAAGAATCTTCCCATCGCTCTATTCTGAGAGTTTTGTTTACTACTTAGTCACGTTCCATTATTTCACACCCTTTAGGTGTCCTTCTTCACGACTAATACGTGTTATTTTTATCTGACTCCCAGCAGCGACGACAGCAAGATTCTTAAATCATATTTAAATTTATACGTTAAATGGTCACAATATTTTCTGTACGGTTGGTTCCGTACAGCTCACTTACTAGGGGTTGAAGTTAAGTATATTGTAGTGGTATCGGCGATTGATTTTCGGGAAATAGCGGAAGGGCAATCTTCTAGCGAAGATCAGGGGCACAGCTTTGCGAAGGTGGTGTCGTCTCCGCTGGTTGATAGGGGCCTCCGTCCCACGCTGAACATCAGCTGGTGTTGGCTGGACATCCTCGGTGTGCGTGCGGTCGGCTAGCTGGTGTACAGCTGGCTGTCCGCTACCTCCTTGACGCTGGCTGTCCTGTTCGCTACTGTCCGCGTATTCTTCGCTCGATCTCTTTTTATCGTAGTTTATGATGATAATGCCTTATCGGCTATTCGTTGCATAATATTTTGTATAATGTTTTTACACGAGATGGTTACAATACCTCAAATATGTTTTAAGAGTTAATTATTATTTGACTCCACGTCGCAGGACGTGACACCGCACTCCCCGTTGATGGACGAGGAAATTGCCAAACAAATGCACAACCTGGAGGAGTTGGGAATAACTGCTCTGTCGTCGTCGCCACATAACTCACCTCTGCACGTAGTACCGAAAAAAAAGACGAAGAAGGAAACAAGCGACGGAGGGTGGTGGCTGATTTTAGGATCCTTAACGCGAAAACGATCGACGACCGGCTGCCCTTGCCGCGAATTACGGACATTCTGGATTGATTAGGTGGAGCCAAATATTTTTCTATTTTCAATTTAGCGAACGGTTTCCATCAAATTCCTATGGCCGCTGAGGACCGAGCTAAAACCGCGTTTACCACCCCCGACCGACACTACGAATACCTCCGCATGCCCTTCGGATTAAAGAACGCCCCGGCGACCTTTCAGCGATTAATGAACCACGTGTTGCGAGGCCGTATCGGTAAGGAGTTATTCGTGTACCTAGACGACGTGGTTATATATTTGCGCACACTCGCAGAGCATGAATACTGACTCGAGAGATTCTCCGAACGCTTACGCGAGCATAACTTAACCCTCCAGACGGAAAAGGCCAAGTTCTTGAAGGACAAGTTCATATACTTGGGTCACATAATACCAGCTGACGGAGTACGACCCAATCCCGAAAAGATTAAGGCCGTCGCTGCCTTACCAGTACCAAAAAAGAAAAAAACGGAAAAACTTTAAGCAATTCTTGGGTCTCGTAAACTATTATCGCCGTTTTATCACAGATATGGCAAAACGCACTAAATCCCTTACAAATTTGACAAGCACGAAAATTCTATTCTTTTGGACTGAAAAACAGCAGGAGAGTTTCGAAGATCTACGTCAGGCGCTCTGCAAAAAGCCGGTCTTACGTTATCCAAATTAAGACGAACCGTTCATCATTACGACCGATGCGTCCGACGTAGCCGTCGGCGCGATTTTAAGCCAAGGCAAAATATGCGAGGACCCGCCAATTGCGTACGCCTCTCAGGTACTTACACATTGCCAAGAGAATTACTCAGCGCGGAAAGGGAACGTCTCGCGATAATCTACGCTGTAAAACAATTTCGAACGTACATTTATGGGCGGAAATTTTTCTTGGTAACTGATCACCGACCACTCCAATGGTTATTTTCTGTAAAGGATGCGGTATCGCGACTCGCTCGATGGAGCATCACGTTCGCCGACTACGACTACGAAATCGTTTATAAACCCGGCCGCGTAAATGCAAACGCAGACGCACTGCCATGAAACCCGGTCTCGCACGCGTTCCCAACTACTTCAAAAGAAACCGCGCCGAATAGTGACAACGAGGATATAGGAACGCGCATAGCAGAGCGCTGTCAAGGCCTGCCGAGGCCGAATTACGAAGAACCACCGTCGTTAATACACGATTCCACGCTAGCAGGAGACAATACGAATGATATAGAGAGCAGAGCCAACTCTACCGTTCTGGACACAACGGAAGGACGAACAGGAATGCCCGAATTCCGGGATGAAGACGAAGATCTGGAAAAAATCAACGAGGACTCCACCATCCTAAGCGACAACTCTTGCATAGGTCCGTTTACACAGGAGGAAATAACTATCTTGAAGAGCCTTGATGACGAGTAACCCCCCCCCCCCCCCCCACCACCCCAAGGAAGGGATTTCATCACGAATTCGAAAATTTTGAAGAAGAGTAGGCCCCCATGATAACCGAAGGCCCTTACGCAGGCCAATACACGCACGATTAACTCGCCTTTTTAAACAGTCTTGACGAAGGGCCTCGCTGGGAGTATCGAGGGAAATGGAAATTACTATCGCGAGGAGTCCCCCCGAGAAAGGGGAAGAGACATCGAATTCTCCCGAAAACATCAGTCCCCAGAAAACAAAACCACGATCAGGCCCGAAGAAGAGAGTGTCATGGGGTATATCTCTCCATGAAGAAGCCCTGGACATCCCGCAATCGACCATGATTTGTCCGGAGGGTGCGACCCTGGAGGAACTAAAAGACCATTCGCCTCCTAGGAAAGATTCTAGCACTAATTCAAGACCCGGCGTGATCAAGTTGCCCGACTCGACGGAACGCTACGAGACAACCCTCGAGCCGTTCATCGACCCACCAAATATTCCAAAAATTACGCGGGAATCATCAGGATACAGGACAGAGGCGCTGGACATCTCGGAACACGATGTTCAGCCAATGCAGTGCGAAGTAAAAATCGTAAAGACCACGTTTGCATCATCTCCAGATAATTATGCTCATTTTATATCATGGGACAGAATATTAACTAGCCCAATTTGTAAAACTTTAAAAACTATAGAACTACTAGACGAAACAAATTTATTATCCGAAGAATTAATCAGAAATCACGTAATAATCACTCGTAACGAAGAAGGGAAAATTTTCAGCATCATAGGAACAAGTAGTTTTTACCATGAAATGGGAGAAGGTGAGCTGGCGTCGGCACTAACAGCGCTCAGGGACGCCGCAGAAACCGAAAGCGTCTGTTCGTTTCGGATAGCGGCACATGGCGAAACCTTGCACCGTTTCGACGCTGAAATGCTCCAAAGACATTTAAAAATTATTTTCAAACGTACGCCCATTACATTCACAATCTGTACAGGCGAAATTCAACTACCACCAGCAAACGAACGGGAGAATATCATCCGCCATTATCACGAAAGCCTGATAGAAGATTTTATACGAAGTTGCAAGAGCTGCCAAGAACAAAAGCTGGTACGAATCAAATCTCGGGAACCTATGCTAATCACCGATACGCCCGCAAGGCCTTTTGACAAAGTAGCCTTGGATACCATAGCACCGCTTCCCCCCACCCTTAGCGGAACTCGTCACGTACTTACTATGCAATGTCAATTATCAAAATTCTGTATGGCCGTGCCTTTTCCCGACATACGAGCCGTCACCGTGGCCGTCGCGTTATCACGTTACTTCATCGCGATCTTCAGTGCCCCGCGCGCACTGCTGATACACCCCGGAACCAGTTTCATTAATAACACAATACAGGGAATAGCACAAACTTTTAAAATTAAACACGTAACCACATCGGGATATCGACCACAGACAAACGGTTCCCTAGAAAGAAGTCATATCGTCTTAACTTTGTACTTAAAACATTACCTGGAAAGATACGAAGACTGGGACTTGCTCCTCCCGTTCGCTATGTACTCATACAACACCTCGGTGTATGAAGCAATGAAGTCCACTCCATACGAGTTGGTTTTCGCACAATTAGCTCGAGATCCGTTCACGCCAATGTCCCGCGAGGAGGTACTAACTTACCTGACATACGTACAAAATTTGGTAGAACGTTTAGACGAAATTCGAAACACCACGCGATCAAACTTGGACACGAGCAAATCATGTTAAAAAAAATATTTATGACCAGAAAACTAACCAAGTCACATTCGCGGAAAACGACGTCGTTTACGTACAAAAGGAACCGCGACTTCATATATTCGATCCACATTACATAGGCCCTTACATACTGTTAGAGAAAGAATACTAATTGCGCCATCTCCCGAGTCCGAACGAACCCAGGCGTGACGAATTATTGTAAGATCCCCCCACCGCGCTCATGTGGAGCATCGAGCCTATCTCCCTTCCATCGATCGGTGATCGATGGAAGGGGGAGAGCACTCGGATTCGAGGAAATCGATGGCGATTTCCTCGATCTACTAGTTGACGAGCCGTCTAAGAGGTAACACCAAAGTAATCTTATAATTTATTGAAACGCTTCGAGGATCGTGGGAGTCGGGCCGAAACCACGTGCTTTGCGTTGCTTAAATTTAAGACGAACTAACCGTGCCGGAAAACCAGTACCGCTATTAATAATAAGAGTAGACATTATTTATTGTGCTTCATAATTTCGTCGTTTTATTATAATTGTAAATAGACTCACAGTTAAGATTAAAATTAGTGCTAAAGAAAGGGACTTATACTAAAGATAACCCCCCTCGCGAGTTTACCACTCCTACGACGTGCGGTTCCGATATTTTTGCTAACACATACTAAAAGCAATTACTGATCAAAACAATGCAATAGTGATTTCGAATGAGGCCCAACAGATTATTAAACATTTCGATAAATTGCAAGATGCTTATATTAAAAATAAGCCACCTTGACGCCAGTAGAGTGTATTCAATGTGGTTTAAGCTTACAACGTACCGGCGGAAAGGCTCATCTAACCGACTCTCATAACCAAGGTCCAACACTCTGTAAATCTAATTTTCTTTCCTTAATCCCTTCTTTTTTCCTTTATCTCACTTGTTTTTTGGTATCTGCAATAGTCATTTATTAAAAACAATAGAATTCCTCCTTCTCCTTTATTTCACTTGTTTGTCGTATTTGAAGTTATCATTTACTAAAAATAATAGAATTCACCGTGAAAGTTATTTTCGGAAAACCCCATATTACGCTATTATGTCCTGAAGGGACTTTTGTAATTCACCCAGAGGGGTAGGAATGATTTATGGGGTTTTTGCTCTTATCTAAGGGCTAAGGCCCACCTTGACTATACTTACCAGGGATTGGGAAGGTAATAAGGGGTTGAATAAGCGAGTACACGGGAATTAAGGAATAACAATGTAGAGTAAAGTATATTCTTAAAGGAAGCAAAGAAATAATAATTAAAACATACCTTAGAGACGGCGCCCCGTCCAGGTTATCCCTGGGCGCTCGCGTGTCGCTGGACCTCGCGTAGGTCGTGGTCGATCGAGGTGTCCGTACATAACGCAGGGGAGTCGGTGAACTTGGCGTCTATTTGTTCCGCGCGCTTGCGGTGCTACACGGTTTCACGGTCGCGGTGGTCCGTAACGGCGCGTAAGTGCACTCCCGGCGAGGCCGTTTTTCGGTATATCGGATGGAGGTACACTTCGCCTAACCTGTTCGGCCGAGTGCGATTTACAAAAACTAAGCGCGGAGACGAGTTCGCGGTTTTGAAACAGCACGTCGTCTTGTCGTCAAAACGAACTCCCAAAGACGACTGACTCTTCTACGTCTCTTCGTTGCGGGCCGAGCCTTGAACAATTCCCACGAATAGGGGAAAAATGCCCCGTTGGCAGTTGTCGCTCGCTTCACGTTTTTAGTCCCGGGGCCCGGGCCGTCGATGGTCATGTTGTGTCTACGTCGCTCTTTTCACGTTTTACACAACGTGAACGACACGTGCGGGGCGATTCCGCCGAATCGCCAGAGGAAAAGAACGCAAGGACAGGAAGCACAGGATGGACCTGAAGGGCCCATGTAACACCTCCCCACTTAGACACGGAACGGTTTCATGAGGCTGTTTCGTCGTCAACCCATGTGAAGCTGTCCATGCGTGCACTTTCGCTACACAACTTAAAACTACGGTTAACGCTATTAAATCTAGAGGGTCGCAAAAGGGATGCAATAAATGAATCGTGTTTAAGCAAAAAAGAAAAGGAGTCTATATATTGCTACAAAGCCTTTTTTTTATATAATAATAATGATAATGGTATTGATAGCAAAAGGAAAAGAAAAATTAAAACATTAATGGTGATAATGGGAATATAATATATACAAAAAAAAATTAAAAGATGGACAGTGGAGATCCTGACAGTCTTGCGACTACGATGCTGTTCGGGCGGCACTCTGCTGCGAATTTAACGAAAAACGAAAATAATTACGACCTTGTCGCGTCACTTTTAAGTGATTATAATTTGCTGTTTTAATTACCCAACGTGCGGGTGGGGGGGGGGGGGGGAGATGTCTCCTTATTCCGCCCCCGCGGGCAGAACCCAACGTGCGTGTAGGTCCTCTTGTCCCCACAAGGGCCTTGGTGCCTCTGGGATTGGGAATGCCGGGGTGTACTTCGGGTTGATTTCTAGCATTGCTCGGATGCAATCCGTACAGTTCTCCGGGGTTGCCCATTCGAGGTGTCGGTTCCGGCAGCGAGTGTATTTGGTAAGTGCCACAGCTCGTCCTTCTATAGTGAGCCAGTGCACCGGCAGTCGCTCATATGCCGCGACGATATCCGTACTCCCAGCCCACCAGCATCGGCCACACAACGTTTTGGTTTTTTGGGCCCTATGGGTCCAAACTTGTCCCTCCATTCCATCGAAACTTCTTGTGGGCCGCACACAAAGTCGCCTTGCAAATGGCGCGTGGAGATGCCGCGGGAGCACCACCTCCGCCAGCGAAGGACATTGATACTTGGTATCATTAAATTTCAGCGCGTACATTGTTGGGCGTGAAAATTTTGTAATGACTGTGACTCGCTTCGCTTAATTTCTATCTTGTATGCTATTATCCCTACTATCTTCGCAGCAGAGCGCATCGGAGGGGACGGTTCTAGGGCTAGCGCGCGGGAATTTTGGCAGATATCAGCAAAATACGATCTAGAATACTTCGAAGTACTGCTCGGAACCCGCGAAACTTCTCGATCGTTCTACGTGGGCTCTTTCGCTTGTGCTCGTGGATGATATAACGGGTAAGTCGGGAGGAAAGGATGAAATGGTTAAGAGCCGTGATCTGGAAAGTAATTGAGGAGGAGGACGGTGTGGTACACTGAGTTCATATATGTACATTGGTGGTTTCATGAAGGTGGTTTCTGCATCCTGTGATGTAGTTCTCGTCGGGCATGAAGTATTGAGAGTTGATTTGACTGATTGCTAAATATGCTGTTCTTGATTTTATGAATATAGGGGTAGAGACATTGGTTGATATAGTTTGAAACGAAGGGCACGGTTGGAGGTAATAAAGGTCGAAGGGAATTTGGTCGAGTAAAGGGATGTCAAGTGACAAGATGATTCGACCTTGTGAATAAACTACGTTTAATTTGGTCACCCCTTGTAGTTGCTCGGAGTTTAATTTTTTTGAAGTCAGCGGGAATTCATAAGGAGTAGTTTCGCGAATTCGTTCGCAAGTCTGCGCTAGCTGGCTAGGCGAAAGAACGGCCGGATGTAGGATACCAAGTTTCGCGAACGTGAGCGCGTCCGTAATTACGATCAACGCGGTCACGTATTCGTCTACGTGCCTAGTCATTGGGAACGTCCACGATGACAAGGCTAATTCTTATTCCATTTTTGCTTCGCGATCGTCTAATTGACGGACAGCCGACGGTATTTCCTTAATTCTATCGTCCATGTTTCGCACGGAGCCCGTTACAGTTCTTAGCGTGTCGTGTATATCCTGAAATTCTGACTTTATAATGTGTGTTTGATTTCCCAACACTTCGGCGAGATGATTTTGATCTTTATAAAGTTTATCTATTTCCTTATTACAATATTGCGCATCGTCGCTGTCCAGGGTTCCAAAAAGGGCTTTACTCAGCGATCCGATGAATCCCAATGGTATTGATCGCTTTGTATGAGGAGACTGAGGCTTTCCCAGTATGTTAAGTAGCAATTCCTCGTATCGTTTGCCGTCAAGGAGTTTTCGTTGTAAGGCCGTGTTAAGGTCGTCGGCCGGGCAAGACGTCCAATTATACGTCGTACATAATGCTTTCATGCTGTTGTTCTATGGTTGGGTTTGTGGTCGCGAGATCAATATTTCCGCGACACCGATAACCGGGACTAGTCTCCATTGGGTGTGAAAAACACGGAGAGGTCGGATATTTTCATAGTACTTGGTAGTCCCCATCGATGACCTTAGTAGTGACACCCGTCCAAAGGAGTGCGAACAAAAGCAGGCCACGTCCGTCCATGGTGGGCATAATACGTAGTTTCCCGAAAATTACCTTCACGGTGAATTCTATTGTTTTTAGTAAATGATAACTGCAAATACGAGAACCAAGTGAGATAAAGGAGAGAGAGGAATTCTATTGTTTCTAGTAAATGACTGCTTCAAATACCAAAAACAAGTGAAATACAGAAGAAAGGAAGGGAAAATGAAATTAGATTTACAGAGTGCTGTACCTTGGTTATGAGAGCCAGCTAGATGAGCCTTTCCGCCGGTCGGTTGTAAGCTTAAACCACATTGAATACACTCTACTGGCGTCAAGGTGGCTTATTTTTAATATAAGCATGTTGCAATTTATCGAAATGTTTAAGAATCTGTTCGGCCTCATTCGAAATCACTATTGCATTGTTTTGATCAGTAATTGCTTTTATTATGTAAGGGCCTATGTAATGTGGATCGAATTTATGAAGTCGCCGTTCCTTTTGTACGTAAACGAGGTCGTTCTCCGCGAATGTGACTTGGTTACTTTTCCGGTAGTAAATATTTTTTGAACGTGATTTGCTCGCGTCCAAGTTTGATCGCGTGGTGTTTCGAATTTCGTCTAAACGTTCTACCAAATTTTGTACGTATGTCGGGTAAGTTAGTAGTTCCTCACGGGACATAGGCGTAAATGGATCTCGAGCTAATTGTCCGAAAACCACCTTGTATGGAGGGAACTTCGTTGCTTCATGCACCGAGGTATTGTATGAGAGTAGTATAGCAACACGGGTTCTAACCCAAATTTGAATTTCAAGGCCATTTAGCTCCCACCCCCCCCCCCGACCGTGAACGTCTTCGGGGATGGGAAAGAGAGAGCATTATTTTAAAGCTAAAATTCTGGGAGAGGGAAAGAGACAGCATTAAATAGTGGTACAATCGCAAATATTCTAAAATTTTTTCAATATATTTTTGATCTTGAAATAATCTCGACACGTGTTGAATGTTCTTTCGGAAACGTCGAATCTTGGAATTATGAGTCAGCAGAAATTGCACCGGATGATGTTGCGCACTAATTCGTCATACGTGAGAATCATAGAAAGAATTATGCTGCGTCAGCAGAAATTGCCTCGGATGATATCGGGAAGGATCGGCTTTTTACGTGCAATCTGGACGAAGGAGACACGCAGAAAGAGTTAGATAGAGATAGCAAATCGCTGTGTGGATATAAATATGCGCTTTAAACTGCACAAAGTCTCAAATCTCTGCAACATGTTGAGTGAAAAAGACATTACAGCCATGGAAAAATCGCGCAAGTAGAACGCCAATTGTTGGATCAATCTGCACGGTTGATTTCACGGGAAGAATAACTCGCGTGGCAAGAACGGTGCAACGAGTGTATCGAATCGTGTAAAACCGAGTAAAACGTCCTCGATTATCGATCGGTGTTCGGCAATCGTTGATTGCTCGAATCGCGCAACTCGAAGGACTGAAATATTCGTTGCGCGGATGTTTCGTGCGTGAAAGTGCCGGACATTCGAGCACAGGACTTTTGTGGCGTGCGGGGCCAAACACCAGGGCCCGTTCGTAAGGAGAAATCCGCTGGGCGGTAGGGCCGTCACCCTTAAGACATCTATGGAATTTATGTCAAGAATCAGCCTTGCCTCGGATGTAAAAATCAGGGCGATTCCTGGGATAAGCCCAGCCCCCCCTCGCGATGTCGGCAATGAGGAGGGTAAGAATAAGACCGATGGCGCCGTGCTGAGGCAGCGGGCCGGTGCCAGCGTGGGAGGCGACTTATTGTCGCCATTGCACCCCTCGCAACAAACTACAGCAGCCCTGGAAATTGGCAAGGTCACTGGACATGAGTTGGCACGGAATAAAGGACACCCCGATGTCCACCCCGGGGAGCCCGTTCTACTCGTTGATTTAGACGGAACGGACAACACGGTGGTTGGACGCGGAGGTGAAAGTCTGGCAGCCAGGCACGAGGCCTGGCGCCAAAAAATAAATAGGATGGGAGGGGAGGCCTCAGTACAGACGCCCCCCCCCCCCACCGCAAACGACAACTGAACCAGGGTACGATAGAGGATTTCTTCGGCAGGCAGCTGGAGGCGTCCTCTATCGGACCCGAGGGGGAGATTATCCCCGAGACGCCCCCCCCCCTCCGCCCCAAATGGGCATCATAAGGGGTAGAACGCTCGCAAGGAGCCCCCCGGAGAAACGGATCAACTCGGAAGGGAGCACCCGGGAAAGGATCCAGACCAAATCGAGGCCCCAAGGGGAGTCACTCCCACCGACGTCACACCCCCAAGCCCCACAGGACATTGCAAACCCCAAACAACCCCGGAGGGGGATACCGAGGATTAGGGGAAGCTTCACCTCCAGATTGGAGGGGAGGAGCGATGGGCCGTGGACGAGATTTGCGACCCCGGCCCCCCCTCCCCCTCTATTAAAGGGAACCCGCGTGAGGAAGGAGACCCCAGAGACCAAGATTGCCAGGCTCCTAGGAGAGGTCACCACCCTCCTTAAAGGGCTAACTAAGGACTGCCGTGATCTCACGGCTACGGTGGCGGGGGGTCCGGTCACTAAAGGTACGGTGATGATCCTCACCGAGGGCATCTCCACAGTGTGTGACACGGCGACCTCGGCTGTGGCGGAGGCCCTGGCATGCCACGATATCGGCATGTGGAAGTCCCGGGGGAAGGAGCAGTGGGCAAAACCCCCCCTGAGGACGGTGGACGCGGCCTCGTTTAACCGACCCTGCTCCTCCTTCCACTCCGGGGGCCTCCGCAACCCCCCCTACCGCTCCGGTAAGCCCAGGGAATGGCAAGACAGGGAGGAATGCCCCGGTGAAGTCCCCCGCAAAGAATGCGGGGAAGAGACAGCGGTCCTCCCCTATGGAGGAGGACCAGGCAGCGTCAAACAAGAAGCGGCTCTTCTCGGAGGTGGCTTCCTCTGACCCACCCCAGACCAAGGGCACCCAAGCCACTGGAGGGGGGAAGGGGGATCTTGGGACCACGGCCCCTGGACAGGCGGGCGCTGACCCAGACCCCCAGTTTGAGGTGGTGGGGAAGAAGAAGCAGAAGGGGAAGGGGAAGGGGCGGACTAACCCCCCCCCCTCCAGAATGGGGGACTGGGACTGCAGAAGCAACCCCCCCTTCTCCGAATTCATCCGTGAATCAAAATAAGGACTCCCCCGGACCCGCGCTACGGACCCGGGAGGCCCCTGGGACCTCTAAGGCTGAGGCTGGCCCGTCCCACCTGACTCAGAAAGGGACCTCTCGCCCACCCGGCCCCCCGGCCCCTCAGCCACCGCAGAACGCACAAGATCCAATGACCAGGACAAAGAAGAAGAAGAGAAGGCCACCAAGGACTAGGCCCGAGGCTATTTTGGTCAAAGTCCCAGAGGGGGGGGGGCCTATATTGAGACATATAGGTCCACTGTGACCCTGGGGCGGGCAGCCCTTGACAAAGTCAAGGCCGTCAAACGTACTCGCCTCGGGCACATCCTCCTAGAACTGGAGGCGAAGGTCAGCGCCTCGGTGGTCTCGGCTGAACTCACTGGGCTTACGGCGGGGAAGATTGTATGCGTCCCACTCCAGGACAGGACGGCGCTGGAGATTAGGGACATCGACCCTATGGTCGACCCCACAGCACTTCTCCGGCAAACCCTGAGTGGGACTCAGGCTGCCGTGGCGGAGGTACCGACCTCCCTCCTCCCGAAGGGTCCAGACTCCGTCCGTTTTAGGACGGGTCTGACCGTGGTGCGGACCAGGCCCCTAACGAAAGTGGTGAGGTGTTTTGCCTGCCATCAGTTGGGGCACCTGGCCGTCTCATGCACCACCGTGCAGCGGGGACAGGAGCTGTGTAGGAAATGCGGGGCCTCAGACCACGCCATTGCCAAGTGTAAGGGAGTGGCGAGGTGCCTGATCTGCTCGGCGGCGGGGATCGCTGGACCTAGGGCGGCGCGTGTTACCGCGTCACTCGCGTGTCCGGCGATCAGGCGAAAACCGGCTGCGGGGGAGCCAAGACCCACTAGGCCCGATTAATGTTCCGGATCCTGCAGATCAACCTCAACAGGTGCAGGCTGGCCCAGGATCTCCTGGTCCAAAATGCCTGCCAGTTGAACGTTGACCTCGTGGTTATCTCTGAGCCATTCAGGATGCTACCTGAGTGGATGCCACGGGGGGTGCAGCGATCTGGCTGACCGGGTTTAGGGGAAGATTTGCTTCCCCAGTTGTCGCCGAAGGTATAGCCAACGCGATCGTGGGTAACATGGTCGTGGTGAGCTGCTACTGCCGACCGAACAGGAGAGGCCCCGATTTTCATAAGTTCCTGGAGGACCTAGAGGACGTTTAAACGACCCTAATGTCCCCAGACAGGGGGGTCATCGTAGCGGGTGACCTTAACGCTAAATCTCCAGCGTGGGGCCGCAAGATCGCTGATAGGAGGGGACACGCGTGCATGGACCTTTTGGCGAGGGTGGGGCTTGTCCCGGTGCGTCTCCGGGACAGACACACCTTCAGCAGGGGCAAGGCCACGTCCTTCATAGACGTCATGTCCATGGATAGGGGTCTAGCTGGGAGGACGAGGAGGAGTGAGGTAGTTCGGTACTTCACGGCCTCTGATCACCTATACGTCCTCCACGTCCTGGGCGGTCCGGATATTCCCGACCGCAGGCGGGGTGACGGCTGGGCCCCCTTCTCCATGAAGGGCGTGACCCAGGATACCATCCTGGAGGGGTACAGGGCGTTGCGGGATACTCCCCCCCGTCCCTTCCCCCCTCCAACCCTGTATCGACCACAGTGGCGGACGAGCCCAGGGCGGATAGGCTACAACGCCTTCTGGAGGGGGTCTGCACGCGTGCCCTGGTGAAGCGGTCTTTGCCGAGAGGGACGCGTAAGCCCAATCGCTGGTGGTCGGCTGAAATAGCCGAGGCAAGGAGAGCTATGCACGTGGCCCGTAGGGCCCTCCAGAGGAAGCGGGGAAGCTCCCCCCTTCTTCCCCCCGCCTCGATCAGCTCAGGCGGGAGTTCTCCTTGGCCAGGAGGATGGTTCAAATCCTCATCTGGAGAGCCAAGGGGAAGCTCTGAACGGACCTATATGGAACCGTGGATAGTGATCCTTGGGGGAAACCATACAAGATAGTTATGGCAAGGTTGGAGGGCAAGAAACCAAAAATGGTTCTGACGCGTGAGCAGGTGGGCAGGGTGTTTGACAACTTGTTCTCCACCTCACCGCTGCCCTCCCCCCCCCCCCGCAGCGATGGGGCCCGTGCGCTCCCGCCCCCCTCCTGTCATGCGTCCTCTCTCCTTCTACTGGAGGGAGAGCCCCGAGGTAGGCCCTGACCTTATTGGCAGGGCCCTGGTCCGAATTAAGCTCAGGAAGGCCCCAGGACTCGACGGAGTGCCCTCCGAGATCGTGGCTTGCGCCGCGAGGGCCGATCCTGAGGCGATTTGCGCGATGGTTGTCGACACCCTGGCGCGTGGAAAAATCCCGGATGCATGGAAGATGGCCCGAGTCATCCTGATTCCTAAGCCGGATAAGGATCCTCTAAGTCCGAGGTCCTTTAGACCGATCTCTGTGCTCCCAGCCTTGTCGAAGGTATGGGAGTACGCGGTCAAAGAGATCCTGGAGCACCAGCTCGGCAGGGATCCTTTTCACTAAAACCAATTTGGTTTTCGTCGGGGTGTCGGCACCGTCCAGGCAGCGACCGAGGTTGCTCGGTTCGCTGAAGCCTGCAGGGCCCGCCGCAGGATCTGCGTGCTCCTCTCTTTCGACGTCCGCAACGCATTCAACACCTTGCGTTGGGACGTCATCCTGCGGGAAATGGAGGGGAGGGGCGTGGACTCAGCTACCAGGGCCACACTCGGGGACTATTTTAATAACCGAAAGATCACGGTGCACTCACATGAGGGCACCGTGGTCCGAGATATTTATGCGGGCGTTCCACAGGGGTCCGTTTTAGGACCATTCCTGTGGAACGCCGTTTATGACGGACTCCTAGCCGAGTTGGAGGCGGGCAAGTCGGTACGCGCGATAGCGTATGCCGACGACCTCGCCCTCCTGTTCTCGGCGAAGGACCTCCTCCAGCTCAGGGAAATGATGGACTCCGTGCTGCCGAGGGTGGGGGACTGGTTTGTTAGAACTGGTCTCACCCTGGCAGCGGAAAAAACGGAAGCCATCTTCCTGACCGGCCAGAGGATCCAAAAGACGGTAAGCCTTAGGATCCTCGAGGCCGAGATCACCACGGCGACCAGGGTCCGGTATTTGGGGGTGATCTTTGATTGCCTCCGAAAGTACCGGCCCCATCTGGAGGAGGTCGCGGCGAGGGCGGATAGGGTCTCAGGGGTGCTTTCGGCGCTCCTTCCCAACGTCCGGGGCCCATCCGCCCACTCCAGGAGACTATACTACGCGGTTTGGGAGTCCGTCATTCTATACGGGGCACCGGTCTGGGCCGTTTCCTTAAGCACCGAGGCAAGCAGAGCGATCCTGCGCCGGGCCCAGCGAAAAGCCCTGATTAGATGTACAGCGGCATACAGGACAGTGTCCTTTGCCTCTCTCTCTCTGCGTTTTAGCAGGGAGAATGCCGCTGTACATCAAGGCAAAAATGGGCCGTGCAATATTTTGTGCAAAGGCACTAGACAGGGAGGACCCTACCCTGCCGGGAGACGCAACTTCCATAAGGGAGAGGGCAGCCCGACATAGGGCGACCGCTTCAGCGGACGCAATGGAGGAGTGGCAGAGGGAGTGGAATCGGTCCCCACCCACGGGGTGGGTTAGACGCCTGGTCCCGGGGGTCGGTACCTTCGTCAACGCCGCGGCCCCCTCAGTGATTGCGGACTACTGGTCCATGCAATTGCTGAGTGGGCATGGGGCCTTCCAGCGGTTCAGACATCGAATCGGGAAGGAACCCTCCGGAGCGTGCCTGGACTGTGGGGTCGACCGGGACGACGCGGAGCATATGCTCACCGCGTGCCCCGAGTTTGCCCCCCAGCGGGAGGTGCTGGCCGCGGGCCTGGGCGCCTCAGTGGAGGTTTCCACCCTCGTGGGCCTCGCCATCACCTCCACCGATAAATGGACCTTCTTCCTCTCCTTTGCGCGAGAGACTATGGAAGCCCGGCACCGCAAAGAAATAGAGGCGGACCGCCTCCTCCGCGAGGAGAGGGTTAGGGTGGCTCGCTTGGTAGCGACCACCAGAGCCCTCCCGCGGAGGAGACTGGCGAGGAAGAGAAAGAGGCGAGGGCCTTGACCCCTGAGCGCCTCCCTCTTCCCTCAAAGTGTCGTTTTTATCCGTGGTTTTCCCTTTTATCCGCGGCGTTTTATCCGTGGCCTTTGCCCGGGTCTTTATACGCGGTATTTTATCCGTAGTGTTATCCGGGTTTTTATCCGCGGTTTTCATTCGGGGTTTTATCCGGGTTATTATCCGTGGCTTTTGCCCGGACTTTTATCCGCGGTTTTATTCGCGTTTTTTTTCTTCGGCGGATCATGACCGCCCGTTGCTCGACCGGTGACCCGTTTGGGTTTAGGTGCGGCGGGACACCGGTGTTAGGTGGAGGCTGGGTCCCCCAGTGTTTTCTGGGCGACCCGCCATCCAGGTGGTCATTCCCCCCCCCCCCCTATGGGAGATGGTTATAGGAGAGGGGTCTCATCTTGCATGATAGCGGTGCCTGATGGACTACATCAGAAGTTCCGGGCACCGCCATGAGGCCCCGGTGGAGAACACCAGAGGGGGTTTTTACTGGGTATGCCGCCATTATCGGCGGTGAGTCCCACATAACCCCGACAACAAATGTCGGCGTATGCGTAAAGCATTTTCCCCCTCTCCAAAAAAAAGGACTTTTGTCGCGTGAAATAGACACTGCGTTCGATAGCCGCCTATTAAGTGGTGTCGTGTTAAATTCAAACTATATCGAGCCGCGAAACTTCCTCCAAGATGCGGCAACCATTGTGCTGGAGCATGTGCGGGGTGCTTTGAGGAAACATCGAAACCTCAAAGTGAACACGGTGTATAACGGTGAATTTGTGGCTGGTGAGAAGCATGCTTGTAAAAGCATCAACACCCGAAACTGCGAACTCTTCGGCACATCCGATCTGCAGGAGTGGTACTAGCGATGCATCATCGAACCCAACCTGACATCGCTGGAAGAGTTCCAGGAACGCGACAGTGGATGGGCATTGACGAGACTTCACAACCTGACCGTCAATGTCAACAAGTACAATCCGCTGCGCGCGGGGTGCCACTGCAAGTTGCCGCTGGAATTGGCGCTAAAGGGAGCGACGATTAGTGACAATGCCTGTTTCGCGTGGGCAGTGGTCGCCGCTCTCCATCCCGCGGAAAGAAATGCCGATCGCTCAAGTTCGTACCCCGACTACGCTTCCGCGCTAAATCTCCAGGGCATTGAATTTCCAATGTCCTTGGAGCAAATTGGGAAGTTTGAGCGGCAGAACGAAATCTCGGCCAACGTCTACAGCTTCAAGGTGGGGAAGACAAAGGGGCCAATAGTCTTTCCACTGCGTCTCACCAGCCACAAGAGGGATCGGCACGTCAACCTACTCTACACGCCGAATCGAGAACACGGTGATGTAGGGCACTTTGTGCTAATCAAGGACTTACCCTGGCTGGTGAGCGCCCAGCTGAGCAAAGAAATTCATCTGTGATCGGTATGTATAGAAACTTATGAAATGTTGAAATGTACAGTGAAAAATTTAAATAAAAATTTTTTGGTGTTTTTTAGGAGGTGCATGCACTACTTCAGATCTGCCGAGAAGTTGGAGGCCCATGCAGTGGACTGTGGACAGAAGAATGATTGCGCCATTCTGCTGCTCAGCCAGGACAACATTCTGCTGAGTTTCGACAACCACTGCAGGAAGGAGCGGTTCCCCTTCATGGTGTATGCAGATCTCGAGTGCATCATCGAAAAAACAGTGGAAAATCGAGTGGGTGATATAGACAATAAATTGTGTAAATATCAGCACCATTAAGTGCACAGCATTGCATATTATACGCATTGTTCGTACGATATATCCCTATCGATGTATCGACGTCGTCGCGACGCGGATTGTGTTTCATGGTTCGTAGACGAACTGAAAAATTTTGCAAATTTTGCCAAGCCCATTTTAACCAGTAATACTCAAATGCTTAATTTAACTTGATTTAAATGCCATCTATCCGGACGGTTTAGAGGCCCCGCACATTCAGTGTGCAATTTAAATTATAAAAATACGTTTTACATCCTCATAGTTTTTCATAATTTATCCGACTACGATTCGCACTTTATTATCGAGGAAATAGCTACCGCTTTCAAAGGTCACGTTGACGTAATGCCTATAACTAAAGAAAAATATATTTCATTCACAAAAAATGTCGAAAATACGGCTAACTCAGACTCGCGAAATTATATTAAATTGTGATTCATCGATTCGTACAAATTTCTCAACACCAGTCTCGACAAATTAGCATATTTTCTTACTATAGATCAATTAAAAATTTTACGATCCAAATTTGAAACATTATTCGCCGAGGATTTCAATTTATTGACGCGAAAGGGTGTCTTCCCGCATGAATACCTTGATTGCGCGAACAAGCTGCAGGACCCATGCTTACCGCCGCGCGAGTCATTCTACAGTTCGTTAACGGGGGAGACTGTATCCGAGAGCGATTACGCGCACGCCGAGACTGTCTGGCAGCGTTTCGACATTAGAATCTTGGGCGAATACAGCGACTTGTATCTGAAACCAGATGTCTTGTTATTGGCAGATATTTTTGAAAATTTTCGCGAAAGTTGCATCAATAGCTACGGATTAGATTCAGCACATTATTATACTCTACCCGGTTTCACATGGGATGCCATGCTAACACATACCAAAATTACGTTCGAATTGCTCACCGACGTCGATATGGTTATGTTTATCGAACGCGGCATACGCGGCGGTTTAAGTCAATGTTCCGGAACATACGCACATGCCAATAATAAGTACATGCCATCTTACGACGCATCGGAACAGGCATCGTACTTGATGTACTTTGATGTGAACAATTTGTATGGATGGGCAATGTGTCAGCCCCTGCCATACGCCAAATTTCAATGGGTCGAAGATGTTGCAAATTTTGACGTGTCTTCAATCGATGTCGATTCGCCCACGAGATACATTCTCGAGGTAGATCTGGAATATCCACAACGTCTGCACGACGCTCATGCCAATCCACCTGGCAGCAAGCAGGAGAAATTACTCGCGACGGTATACGATAAGCAGCGTTATGTTATTCGTTATCGCAACCTGCAGCAGTGCACGCGTCACGGTCTTCGTATTACAAAGATACACCGCGTGCTTAAACTCGCTCCCCCCCCCCGCTGGCTCCGCGAATACATTCAACTAAATACACGGTTTAGAACAGGCGCGACAAACGATTTTGAAAAAAATTTGTACAAATTGATGAACAACGCGGTATTCGATTTGGAAAATGTACGAAATCATGTGCCCTGGGACCAATACAAAATTCCGTTATGAAATTCCGTTGTAGAATAGAAACTGTATTTATTGTATATATTGTGTAATATAAATATTGGAATTATTATGTAAAAATAAAAGTGTATCATCCATGTATATGTATATGTATCATTGCATTTATTGAGCCATGCATTATTATTTTACAATACATTATTTTTATTTATCCATGAATTGTGGGATTTATCAAACCCCCGCCACGTGACCTATTCCATGTCCCCCATCCTACGCAACACTTTTTCCAATAGATACACATCAGGATCGGTGACGCGTTGCAGCTCGTGTTCATAGAATCCTCCGGCAAACAGGTTTTCCACACGAAGCGAGGAGCAGATACGTCGCGGGATTAGTTGCCTGTACTTTGGCTATCTTGAACACCTCCGTTGTCCAATTCGGTGTATAGCCTTTATCGAAGATGGTTCTATGTTTTCGTGCATTATACTCTGCATTACTTCCATTGAGCGTAAACAGTTTCCACATATTGTTCTTCAAAGTTCGATTGAAACGTTCTACGACGGAGGCCTTCATCACCGAATACGTCGAATAATGATTAATGTCATGCTTTGTCAAGAGTTTCTGTATATCGGTGTTGTAAAATTCTTTTCCTTGATCGGTTTGCAAATTTTTCGGATATCGGTCTCTAAATATCTTTGCATACGCTTTAGTAACCTCAGCGTCACTTTTAGTCTTGAACGGCACCGCCCATGCATACCTGCTGAGCACATCGATGACGGTGAGTATGTAGTGGCGACCCTGGTTGAATCGCGAGTGTGGACACATTTCTACAATGTCAGCCTGCCATAAATCATCATAACAATGCACTATTTGGAGCGTCTTGGAGCGGGAGCATGCAATTCCTCAACAAGTTGTCGCTTCTTGTGACCATGGTTTTCTGTACTCTTAGATTTCGATAATGGCTGCATGTTTGATCGCAGAGGTGTCTTTGACATGAATGATGCGGTAATTATCATGTATGTGCATTATGTGCTCTCAATTCTTGACAAGTTCAACCGTCTCGCATGATTCTTCTTTGCAGCGCTGCTGCGGGATTGAATTTGACGCCTGCGATATCTTTTGAACGCTGTTTTGCAACGTCAGCATATCTCTCTGAAACATAACCAGCTTCCTCTCTAATTCTTCCTGTTTCTCTCTCTAAAGTTTAATGCTCTTTTCCATGTATAGTTTATTGAGGGCATCACTGTAGGCCACCGGCTGAGCTACGCGTCGTATTTTGCGTGATTTTGCATCAAAGTCGGCACCGTCCACACAAAGAGCGCTATATCGCATATAATTTCGAAGCAAACCGCTCCATTTGTAGTAATCCTTTCAAGTCGCTCCGCCCTTTTCGAGCGATACTCCAAATTTATTGATCGGCATCTCAATGCATACAGTGCACATCATCGGCGTGCGGTTTATTTATATAATGAGGCCTACCTCACGGAGTTCCTCGATAATCGGTAGACTTTCATGATCGTGTGAGTTGCTATCCGCCTGACGCGATGCTTCAAGCAAACGCAATCGATCCAGCAGCTCGTTGGGATCATCCCAGTGCACGTAATCGATCTTGTTATCGTTTACCACCATGGCTCGCGACACCGTTAGACCTTTCCCTGCCCTACTAGCCGAGACACGCGGAAGTAGTGGCGCAATTACATGTTTGTACTTGTATCCCTTGTTGCCCAGTATGGGCTTTTTAGCACCATGACCGCGTCTGTGGGCGTTCGTCGCCAGGAGTATACTTTTGTATTTTTGTTTATCGGCATCGGTGTACAGGGCATCGTCGGGAATTCTCCTGAAAATCAGTTCGTAAAGGCCAGGTGTTCCTCCGTATCTTACACCATCTATGATTATGTTATCATCCTTGTTTATATCGAAAGCCTTATCCCCAAGCATCGTTCCACTATTGCCAAAGTATACGCCATACACATAGCCTATTGTTGTATCCTTATCCGTACTTAGGATTGCGCTCATGTATTCTTGCCCCAGCGGACCGAAATGGCTGCGAAACGTTTCTTGCCCCTCACATGTTTGAAGCTGCTGTATAATATATGTTACAAAGGACTCATTGGGAGTAGTTTCGGAAACGTCGTCATTGTTGGTTGTTAGCAATTGTACACTGCGAAATATATTTATCGGTGCGGGAGGAACCGAGGACTCGTTTCATGTGACATTCTGCCATTTTCACTTCGATTGAACTGGTGTGGAAGTTATGAGTGAATATTCCGATGACATGTGTCGTATTTCCTCTTTGTCTTGCGCGTTGTATTCCATTTCGACTGGATTTTCGATTTAGGCGTTAATGTTTCATTCCCTTCAACGTCAGTGCTCAACTGCGGTGATGTGTTAGCTTCTGCCGCTGTGGTATTTTCCACGATATGCTTCAAGGGTTTGACAATAGGTTTAAAGTATCTCTCCAACGCGATATCTTCCTCCGTCTTGTCAGTCTTCAAGGCCTGATGTATCTTGCCAATGGAATCGCTGGTTTTTGCAATTTCCTTGGCTATTCTCTCGCGATCCTTAATCTCCAGAGTATCGATATCAGTCATCATTTTGTCGCAGACGTTGCTTTCCCACCGACGTGTTGACGACAATTGGTCATCTCACAAGCAAAACAGCTCAGTATTCAAAATGCTTCCCATCCTGTCGGATATTTGCAATATTCGAGACTTAACATCTGAGCAGCTGAAATATATACCAAAGATTATTCTACTGCGAGAGTTTGGCAGACACATTGATCTGTTGTGGGATAGACTCCCCGAGCATATAAAAGCCGATTCTGTGGTTCAGCAGTATCGTCGGTGTCTAGAACATTATAATCGCCCTTGGCAGCGAACGCATATCGTCGGTCCAGCGCCATTGATTAACAACTATGGCGAATGTCGTCGACGAGAGTAAAGAGAGGTCGTGGTTTGTGAAATCAGGCGATAAACGCGTTATCTACCGGATTACATATCCCGGGATACCAGTTTCGTCACCGAGGAACTTATCTGGCAAAACGATTGGCTAGAGGGGATCAAGGCATCAATCCGTTGACACGCAGCAGATAACGTACTCGCTGACAAAGTGCGAAAATGCATTGTTGCGCGAGACTCGATTCTGGGTGAAAGAGGTGTCTCCCTCCAGGGTCGGCCACCTTGAGCGTGGTGAGAGGGCTCTGGGAAGGCGACTAGTCCCTCGCCTATCGGTCGCTGGGGGATGCTGTCTTCCTGGCTAAGTGTCGGCCAAAGAAGCAACATCAACGGCGACGTTGCCCAGGATAAGAAGTATTCAGGAAGGCTATGACTCCAACGGGAGGCAGGAATGTTCACCTGACACAGAGGTGGCAGCATTTGAGTGTGCATGTACAAACATCTCTGATACAAACAGCATCAATGGCTCCTGAAAAGGGTAAAATGGGTACAGAAAGAATTCGAGTCCATAATAGGTGGAGGTGGTTACCTGACGAAAAGGTGATGGTCCTGGTGGAAGCATGCCGCTGTCTGCGTCGCCTCGTCAAGAAGAAATGGGGTTTCCCCCAGTGTGATGGCTCCTAGGACTTCCTCCCTTTCTGGAACTGATGCAGCCTTACCTAGTTTATCTTGAATTCCATTGTTAACTGGATGAACGCTCAGCGACACGGGAGACACAAGCGACGAGCAGTATTTGTGGACCTGGAAATAAGAAGAAGAAATTGGTAAAACGTTAGAAGTGTTGGGTGTTGGCAGAAATGGGGGATTACTAAATACAAGAAACAGCAAGGGAAGGCAACTTATCCGGGATTTGGGCAGTTGAGTCCACGCCTAGCGTCCCTCGGCCTGCCTGGGATAGGAGGGAGCAAGGAGTGGGAGAGTTGCGGTAGGACCGGATGGCACTGTGAGGTCCCCCGATATGAGTTTCGTATTTGCCATGGCCAGAACAACGGGGCTGATTTGGGAGTAAATCCGCTGGGCGGTGGGGTTGTCGACCCTAAGACATCCAACATGACCTTATGCCTAAAAATAGCCGTGCCTCGGATGTACATACGGCGATTTCTGGTATAAGACCAGACCCTCCTCGCACTGTCGGCAGCGAGCAAGGGCGGATTCAGACCGATCACACTGAGTCGATGCACGGTGTCACTGAGGCTGGCGCTAAGACGCCATTGCACGCCCTGGAAAAAGTTACAGCTGCTAGACCGGACAATGTTTTAATTGATTTCGAGACGGAAACGGGTAGTGGCTGGATTGAGGTATCTTCCAGTGGCTCCTGGGCTAGTGGAACATAGGTGGGGAGAGGCTCTACCCCATAAACACCGAAGGACGAGAGAGCGAGGCTTTCTGAATCCGCGGCTGGCCTGGACCGAACCCTATGGAGAGGAGCTGATAATGTCTGGAATGAAATTCTCAACCTGGTTGACGTGGAGCCCCCCCCCCCCCCCATCTGGGAAGTCGACAGAGGGGATACGGAGTGGGGGAACGGTGAAGGGCAAATCGGAGGAAAAGAAACGGCCACCGAACATGAATCCTCGGGTTAGGATAACCACCTTGCCCAGTAACCTAAGGGTGAATAGACCCAGATCTGCGTCTGCTACCCGGGTAGAGGATGGACCTGGCAGGCGAAATGGGGATATAGGAGTTCCGATTCATAAGTTTGCGGTCCCGTTGCGCCCGAAACACAAAGTGAAGACACAGGTCCACACGGGGCCCGGGGGGGGGGGGGACGTCGGATATTAAAGCGAGCAGATTGTTGGCGGAGGTCGCCACCCTCCTTAGCGGTCTGGCAAAGTCGTGCGCGAAACTGGCGAAGCCACCAAGAGCGGTACACCGAGGATTAGTATCCTTAAGTTCGCGAATGATATGGCTGGTGACTGTGAGAGGGCGGCTGAAACCATTGCAGAGGCAACTGCAACGCATTCCATACAGCAGTGGTCCGCTCCCCAGGCAAAGAACCCGGAACTTATGGAGAAGCAGAAGCGACGGGGCGAGGATGGGGCCTCAGGCCCCCTACTTGAGCAAGCTTGTACCCGAACCCGGGTGGTAACTAGGGACTTTACGTCCCAGACGGAGTTGGAACCGAAGTGTTCCCCCCTGGGAGTCGGGAGAGCGGGTAAGCCATCCTCAATAGCACGGAAAGAGGGGCCTGAAGCCCGTGTAGACAAAGGGGGGAAAATAAAAAGGATGACAGTTGTCAGTGGAAAGTCTGGTAGCGGGAATAAAAGGCCACGGGACAAAAACTCGCCCCAAGAAAACCAGGGAATGTCCACAAGGAAAAGACTCTTTATGGACGTAGTCGCGGAGAAGGATCGCGACCTACCCCGGAGTGGCACAAGCTTCCGACGCAGGGGGTCCCGGAGGAGAACCCCCCTCGGGTAACCAGGTAGAGGAGGAGTGGACTGTGGACCCTGATGGTAAGCAGGAGGAATGATCTGATCCCCGCACGCAGAGCCAGCTTAGGAGAGAAAAACGGCGCCAACACCAGCAGGACCGCAACCGTCAGCAGGAGCAGAAGCAAATACAACAGCAATCCCAGGTCCAGCGGAAGCAGAACCAGCAGTACACTACGGGGAAGAAGGATCGGACGGGTGGGAACCCACAATCGGGACCCAGTACTGGCCTGTATAGGAGACCCAAGCCTCCAAGAAAAGGAGCCGAGGCGGTTCTTGTTAGGGGCCCCCCGGCTTCGACACACATGGACACCTACAGGAGTCTGCTCTCTAAGGGTAGGGAGTCCCAGGAGGGGGTAATTGGGGTCAAAGGGACACATTTGGGACACGTGCTCCTAGAACTTGACAAGAAATCAAGGACTGATACCCTGGCTTGTGCCCTACGAGAGAGGCTGTGCTCGACGGCAATCGATTGCTCCCCGCTCCAGAACAAGATAGCGCTGGAGATTAAGGGGATTGATTCCACGGCCGAGGGACCGGAGATTTTAAGTGACCTCGGTAAGGCCCTGAAACAGGACCCTAAGGGCTTGGACACTAAAGGTGTTGAAGATGGGACAAATGGGTACCCAGATAGCAGTGGTGGAGGTTCTCGCGAACGCAACTCAGTCCATCCCGGAGGGTCTTAAGTTCACGACCGGATTACGGTGGTCAGGTGCAGAATTTTACCCAAGTTGGTTGGATGTTTCTTGTGCCACCAACTGGGCCAACTGGCGAGGGATTGCCAGATTGCGACCGTAGGGGGCGATATTTGCCGGAGATGCGGGGATACGGGGCACCAAATCTCGGGATGCGCAAATCCCCCGAGGTGCATCATCTGCACGAAGGAGGGTGCACTTGGTGTTAAGACCGCGCATGTAGCAGTGTCGCTGGGCTGCCCGGCAAATAGGAGGAAGCCGGGAACGGAGGCGCGAGTGACACGTAACCGTAAACGGAATGGCCCTGAGTAGGCAAATGAAGATCATACAGATAAATTTGAACAGATGTAGGCTGGCTCAGGACATTATGTTGCATAATGTTTCAGTAATGAATGCGGACATAGTTATTATCTCGGAGCCTTTTAGGCAGCAGAAGGAATAGTTCAATGATTGCGATTGGGAAAGCATCCCTATGGGTTACGGGTTTTAACGGCGGTTTCCCTACTAGATCCCCGCCCCTGAAACCGTAGTAGTTGACAACAAGCTATTTGTTAGCTGTTACTGCTCACCTAGAGCGAAGTTGCCAGAGTTTGGTGCTTTCCTGGAGGGACTGGAGGAGGTGTTAACAGTGGCTAGGTCCCCGGGTAGAGGGGTAGTCATCGCGAGCGACCTAAATGCCAAATCCCCAGCCTGGGGAGGTAATAAGGGCGACAAGAAAGGTTTAGCCTCCACGGAATTTTTAGCGAGGCATGGTCTGGTCCCGATCAGGCTAAATGAACCAGCCACCTTTCTACATTATAACAAGGGATCCTCAGTAGTGGGCGTCATGGCAGTTGACCGCACGCTAGCGCGACAGATGACGAAGAGTGAGGTCCTGGGTCACCTTACCTACTCCGACCATCTTTACGTTTGCCACACTCTGGCGAAGCGGGTCAGATCTGTCCCCACCCTTCCGGAATGGGCCCAATACTCGGTGAAGGACCTTGATGTGGAGGAGGTCCTGCGGAATTACCATCAACTCCGACAGGCGACCGAGAATAGCCGAGCAATAACCTTGGACCGAATAACGATGGCAACTTGGTTCTCAGACCGGAGGCGGAGGCGGATAGACTGCAAAGACTTATGGAGGAGGTGGCGGAGAACACCATCCCCAGGAAACCTCTCCCACGGGGAGCGCGAAAACCAAACCAGTAGTTACTGGTGGTCTCCAGAGATTGCAGAAGACAGGCGCGAATCCCTGAGGGCTAGACGCTGGTTTCAGCGCAGAAGAAAAAAGGGATGCCCGGATGCGGAAGAAGACCGGAGAGATTATGCACCCAAAAAGAAGGCAGTCCAGCATAAAATCTGGGTCTCAAAGGAAGCTCACTGGAAGAAATTATACTCCCTGGTGGATACCAACCCTTGGGGGAAACCTTATAAGGTGGTAATGTCTAGCCCCCAATTAGGGGGTCGAGCCCCCAGAATAATTATGACCTCGGCACAGGTGCGAACTATTGTCGATCACCTGTTTGTCACTTCCCCACCTGTGGCCCCGAGTGTTACTCCGGGGTCGTCGTTAAACTGGATTACCAGGGGCACCAAGAAGAATACGATAAATAGTGTGGATACGAAGTTAATTAAGGAGTCTGTTGGCAAACTTAAACCGTCTAAGGCTCCGGGGCTTGATGCTGCCCCTTCAGAGGTGGTAGCCTGCATCCTTAGAAACCACCAAGAGGAACTGAAGCTAATGGTTAGGGACACCCTTAGAATGGGCTCTATCCCCCGTGCTTGAAAGAGAGCAAGGGTGGTCCTTATCCCGAAACCGGGTGAGCACCCTAATACACCTGGCTCCTTAAGACCGATAAGTATCCTCCCGGCCTTGAGTAAGGCTTGGGAGTACGTGATCAAGGGGTTAATCGACAAATAGACCGGGGGAGATCCGTTCCACCCGGCCCAATTCGGTTTTCGTAGGGGTATGGGCACCATTGAGGCAACCACTGATTTCGCAGATGAGTAGGTATACTAGGGGCGTTCTGAACCAAGGCGTGGCGAGGGGGTGGAGCAGAGCGAGGGGTACCGCACCGTAGGCGAGGGGGAGGCGGGTGGGGGGAATGCGATCCGTGGAGGTGGGGACGAGTCAGTGGAGGGGGAAGGTGACCCATGGAGCAGGTGGAGGGGGAACGCACGCTCGCTCGCTCGCTCCACACACAAACACGCACGCACGCACACACACACACGCACGCACGCACACACACACCGGGGTTGGGGTACCGCAGATGACTCGTCATGCATCGTAGGAAGCGATCCGCAACCCTGGTATCGGCCCATGGCCAAATCGGATGTTCGAGAGAGAGGGAGAGGGAGAAGGAGAGGGAGAGGGAGGGAGGGAGAGAGAGATCATATTTACACCGCTCTCTCTCTCTCCCCCTCTCTATGACCATAGTCAAAACATACGGACATCGATGGTCAACTTGCGACATCTTGTGCAGAAGATGCAAGTCGAAACCTGCATGTGCTTATGGCGCGACGTTCGAACCAGGTGTACGAGAGAGAGCGAGAAGTATGATATTTACACCGCTCTCCCTCTCTCTATTCGTCTCTAGGGCCATAGGCAAAACATACGAATATCGAAGGTCAACTTCCGAGAATAAGGCGGTACGATGCGTAGAAGATGCAAGTCGAACCTGCATTTTGTTACGGCGCGAACACCGTACCAAAAACACATAACGATCGAAGGTCAACTTCCGAGAATAATGAGGTAGGACGCGGAGAAGATGCAAGTCGAAACCTGCATTTTCGTAACGCGTAATCCGATAATAATGCGCAGCAACATCGGTGCGCGCTATCTCGGAACCGCCAAAATTCAAAGCGGACAGCGGTGACGTTCGAACAAGGAGTGCGAGAAGGAGGTACGATATTTTCGTATACATCTCTGTCTCTATTCCTCTCTCGGTCGGAGGTCAGAGAAAACATACGGCGGCACGAGGCGTCGAAGATGCAAGTTGAAACCTGGCGCAATAAACGCGTCAAAAACATATAGCTGTAACGATGGAAGGTTGACTCCCGAGAATAATACGCAGCATCGGTGCGCGAAAATTCAGAGCGGACCGACGCGCTTCTGTTCGTGATAATGATTGAAGGTGAACTTTCGAGAAGAATATAATGAGTAAAAGCGCGATATGATTTAAGGCGGAATTCTAGATATCCCATTCTGTTGCAAGGGGGTGGAGAGATTTTAGGTAGGGATGATCGTGTATTTAAGGCAGCTCGCATCTTCCTCAGGACAAAGTCGCGAATGGTAACGCGCCGGAAAGAGTCGTTTATAGCAAGTAATTGCGTACGTGTAAATAACAAGACCATGGAGACATTCAAGTACGCGGTTTCGCTGTTGGCTCGGATGTGCGAGCTTTTGAGAACCACCGCGGAATTTCGCGATTAGATGGACAGGTGCGACGAGACAATACATCGCATCGTCAGTGTGGGAGAAGCAGCGGATGGTGTCGTTGCTCGCGCGAACACGAACATTGAGCGCGAGAGTGCGAGGACGGTTATCGCGAGTAGGGTGTGGGCACGTCGCTGGAGCGACGGCACCCAAGGTCGTGTGTGAGGAACTTGAAACCGCGTTCGAGAAACGTTTGTGGACTGGGGAGGTGATAAACGTGAGGGCCATCGATCCATGCACATTCTTTCAGAATGCCCATCGAACGGTGATTTCGCGCGTTATGAACGCCATTACGGAGCACCGCAGCGTATCGGTGAACACTGTTCTAAACGAGGAATTCATGTTGCGAGACAAGACGGACGTGAAGAGTTTCGCAACGCGTAACCAAGTACTCTTTATGTCGTCGAATGTTCGCGAGTGGTACGCGACGCAAGTGGTTGCTCCGACGTTGGTCGCAATGGAGGAGTTTCAGGAGCGCGAGAGTGGATGGACCTTACGGGCAGTGCAGAATCTCCTGATCAACATAAACAAACGCAATCCAATGCGCGCCGGTTGCGACGTGCCACTTCCGCGAGTGGTCATGGTGAAAAGAGCTATGGTGAACGTGCAGTGCAACGACAACACGTGCTTTTTGTGGTCGGTCGTCGCAAGTCTGTTTCCGGCTACTGCACACGGGGACAGGATTGCGTTGTATCCACCCTACTCGATGGTGCTCCGTACGGATGGTGTGAGACTCCCCATATCCGTGGACCAGGTGCAGAACTTTGAGGCGGCCAACGACATGTTCGTGAATATTTACTTGTGGTCCAACGAGGATGGCTGCGTACCTCTACGCATGTCCAGCAACAAGTGGGAGGGAAGACACTCGAACGTGCTGCTGGTCCAGGATCCAAAGGATTCGCAGCGGTACCGTTTCGCGTGCATCCGCAGTCTCCCCCGCTTGATTTCCAGACAGTTGCGCAACCATCATGGCAGAGTTTTCGTTTGCGATAGGTAAGCAAATAAGAATAATAATAAAAAAAAATTTCGAGCGATACGTTACAGACGAAAAGGCGTTAACATTGTTTTCTTTTCGTATACGTTTCAGGTTCCTCAACTTTTTTTCGTCGGCGGAGTGATTGCAGCGGCACACCGTGGATTGTCGGCGCTTAAACCAGTGCGCGGTGCAATTATCGTCCGAAGAGGAGAAAATTTCGCGGTTACAGCATCACGAACGCAAGGAACGCGTGCCGTTCGTCGTTTACGCGGACTTTGAGTGTTTGCTGGAGGACATCGAGCAGCCATCGATGGAGCGTCGGCGCACGTACCAGTATCAACGGCACAGAGCTCACAGCGTAGGATACTATGTACAGTGTTCCTACGACGAAGCTCTGTGCAGATATCGAGCGTATTGCAGCGACACCGATTGCGTGCAGTGGTTCTTGCGGGAACTGCGCGAATTTGCGAACGTCGCGTACTCGTGTTTGTGCAACAGAAAACCAATGATGCCGTTAACATAGCAGCAGTGGCGGAGTTTTCACATGGCGACCGCGTGTCACGTGTGCGGAGAACCCTTCGACCGAGGCGAGAACGATTGGAAAGTGCGCGATCATTGCCACTCGACGGGCGAGTACAGGGGTGCGGCTTATAGATTGTGCAACTTGCGGTATCAACGTTCGGGCACGATACCCGTGGTGTTCCACAACCTGTCCGGCGTTCGATGGAAAGATCAGCCTCCTACCGATAACGAAAGAACGATACATCTCGTTTACAAAGGACGTGGAGGACCTTAAGGGCGAGCGCAAGGACTGGCGAAGAACGGTGAAGTTTCGATTCGTCGATTCGTTCAAATTCTTAGCCACGAGTCTGCAGAAACTCGCGTCGGATCTCGGGAAAGAGCGACTAACGATTCTTCGACGCGAGTTCCAACATCTTCCGGACGAGCAATTCGATCTCCTGACCAGAAAGGGAGTGCCGGAGTCTGATTACGCGCACGCAACGAACGTGTGGAACAGTTTTCGTATACAGACATTAGGCGACTACAGTGATTTATACCTGAAGACGGACGTGCTGTTGCTCGCGGACGTGTTCGAAAACTTTCGCAGTGACTCTGTGGCGAGCTACGAACTAGATGCCGCGCATTACTGTACGTTACCGGCGTTCACGTGGGACGTGATGTTGAAATACACGCGCGACGAATTGGAACTGCTCACCGACGAGGACATGCTATTGTTCTTGGAGCGTGGTATACGCAATGGCCTGAGCCAGTGCTCGCATAGGTACTCGCGCGCCAACAACAAGTACCTGCCGACATCGCTGTACGACGCGTCGCAACCATCCACGTACTTGATGTACTTCGACGTGAACAACCTGTACGGATGGGCAATGTCGCGGGCGATGCCACGCGGCGGATTCCGAGGGCTGGACGAGGTGGTGGTTTGCCAAGTTGAACGTGAACGTGAACGTGAACGTGAACGTGAACTCCTTGCCGACGGACGATGGACCAGAGGGATGCCTGCTGGAAGTGGATCTGGAGTATCCGCGGGACATTCACGACGAGCACACGGACCTTCCGTTCTGTCCTGTGCGCGAGCACGCACCTATCGGTAAGGAAACCAAGCTGATCGCCACGCTCCGCGACAAAGGACGATCCGTGATTCACTATCGCTACCTGAAACAGTGCATTCGACACGAACTCCGCGTATCACGCATTCATCGCGTGTTACGTTTCGAACAATCGCAGTAGTTGCGCGACCACATCAACTTGAACACGGAGTTGAGGACGCGTTCTGGACGCCACCAGCGATTTCCAGAAAACTCTGTACAAACTAATAAACAATGCCGTGTACGGGAAGACGATGGAGAACGTTCGAAATCAAGTGGACGTGCGACTAGTGACGCGGTGGGACGGACGTCACGGTGCCGCAACGTTGATCGCGAAACCGAATTTCCACAGTCCCGCGATATTTTCGGAACACTTCCTGTTCCAGAGGACAGGACTTCGGGTGGCTCCGGCGAAGACTGAGGTGATTCTCCTGACTGGACAGAGAGAGACGAAGATCCAGGAGTATGTCAGGCATAAGTCTGCAGACAGGAGGAACCCGGAGATGGGGGCAAATGCGGAGCTGCTGAAGGAAAGGGCCTCTATGGCCAAAAAAACAGGCGCTAGAAGAAGCCATGAATGAGTGGCAGGCGGAATGGGACGCCTTTGATCCATTAATTTGGACTAGAAGGACGTCGTGGACTTTATCTCACACCATACAAGTGCGGACAGGGAATATCGAAACAAAAAAAAAACGCCGAAAAGAAAATAAAAATTCCCGCGAGCGTAACCACCGATGCTCAATTGGAGGAGTTGCCAAACGTATGCGTATTCCATTCTTTAGAGGTGTTTTTATACGCAACGCACTACTAGCCGGAAGAATACGTCGAAACGAGAGCGGTATCGTAAATTTGGACAATGTCGAGAGGTCGGGGACTCATTGGGTGGCATATGCGAAGAGAGGGTGTCGAGCTATATATTTCGACAGCTTTGGGAATCTTCGACCGCCTAAGGAATTGGTCAAATATCTGGATAAAGATGTCGTGAAAATCGAATATAATCGAACGGCTTATCAGGGCTACAATCAGAGCAATTGTGGACAACTATGCCTACGCTTTCTACAAACGATAGGCACCAAATTTAAGGATTGTCTTCCCACTATTCTGATTCAGTACTGGTCGAGCAGTTTCTCAGAATAGGTCGTTAATATTCACTCCAACCGGCAAGAGTAGCACCCTCGCGGTGAGCTACTTTCCACCCATAGATTTGAGCGACGATGATTATGAGCTTGGCCTAACAACCTTTGAAACTTATCATACAATACCGAACATCGACTCGAGCAACGATAAATTCTTCTTCACCACAAACTATCACATCAACAGCAGCGTCCACCACCATTATGATTCCACACGGCTCCTACGAACTAGACGCCATTGCCAAGTATTTGAAGCAGTGGTTTCTCGAGCGTTATCCTCAAAATCTCGGTGGCATCGATGTTAACGATGGCGGTAACAGCGATGTGTATCCTATTCTGTTGCGCCCCAACAACAACAGCATGAAAAGCGAGCTGTACTGCTCGTTCGCCGTAGACTTTATAAAGCGCAATAACATTGGTTCGCTACTGGGACTTTCTACGAACCTGGTATTAGAGCCAAGACAGTTGCATGAATCGGATGATCCTGTTAATATTATGACCGTGAACATTATTTGCATAGAATGTAGTGTGACCGCTGGAGAGTACAACAATGGGAGGCGTGTACATACGATACATGAATTTTCTCCGAGAGATATCGGAAACGCCCGCGCAGATCATTTACCATCCAATCACCGCACGGGTTATTACGGATATAACGATACGCTTTGTGAATCAAGACGGACGGTTGCTCGATTTTCGAGGTGAAGAGATTTCCATTAGATTGCACGTACGACGACGACGACGACGATAATACGCGTAGTGCGAACGAAAGAGATGGTTGTATTGAACGACTCCAGAAACCGGTTTCTTCCAAGTGAAACTGATTACAACAACAACAACTGCAACAGCTCTGATCACGCTAAAAAGATGATACATTGTGGGATTCATTGTGCGCATTTAAGTTGAAAAAGTGGTCGACATTCCAAACATTGGAGCGAAGCCGACGTTTGATGATCGCATCGTTAAGCTCGAGACTCACACATACAACCCATACGTCAACACGACGTTTAGATACAGCGATGAGATAAGAATACCTATACAGCAGCAGGATTTATACCCATTGCCGTGTGAAAGTTTCCTCTACGTGGAGAGGAAATGGAAGATAAATAAGCCAAGCGATACATTAACGGTGATGTTGGGAAATAATTGCATGGCGTTTTTATTTTATGAGATTAAATACGAGTTGAATGGCGTTGAGATTGACCGCAACAGAAACGGCGGAATAACTAGCACGCTTAAAAACTATGTACCGCTGACATCTGGCGAAGACAAAAATATGGAGAATGCCGGAAAGGGCTTGAAACGGCGCGATGGGCAAACTTTGAAAAATCATTTCAATTTTTGCATCCCACTCAAATATTGGCTGGGATTTTGCGAGGATTACAAACGCGTGATTATTAATGTGCGTCACGAATTGATTTTAATACGATCGCGCAACGATAACAATTCTCTAATAAGATCGTCGATGTTGGAGCCAGAAATTGATTTACTTAAAATGCAATGGCGGATGCCTCATGTGACGCTGAACGTCTACGCCAGGAACGGCAGGCCCAAAGGCTGCACAATTCTTTTCCGTCAGAAATGCTACTTAGGTAGGTACATCTGCCGTATCGAGAAGCGCACCGTTACTTTTATTTCGCACTTGCTTCTACGCTCGGATCGCCGGTTCTATTGGGAGGGATGCTAGTTCGATTGGTTAGGTTAGAAGGTGTGAAAGTTGTTAGAATAAATTTCAACCATAGGGTGCAGATTATATTAGAACCAATCGAATTTGCATCCCTCACAAACGGCTGCTCTCTTGAAGAGGCCTTCTTCACAGCAATACCTCCTCCCCAGTGCCCACATTCTCTCGCACAGAATACGATAACGCATGCTTTTGTTTTGATATTAAAGCTCGTGTTTATATTCGAGGGGACCACGTGTAACGTACCGCTACCTACCGCCATAAATTTTTCCTTTGCTTTCATTACATATTGTTAATTTCCTTTATATTAGACGTAAGATAGTATACAACGCGTGCCAGAGCGTTTCAAACAGCGCGCGAGAAAGTATAGCGACGCGCGACGCATGCGCACAGCCGCCGATTCAAACTACATACTCAGTGCCGCGAGTGAATCAAGCACGCGTGCGCATATCGTACGAACAACCGGACACCAACTATTCTGAGCGTATTACGCGAGTGGCGCGAACCGGATGTTAATTCTAATTGGTGCGCGAGTTCGCGCAGCTAGTGATTGGTGCGGGCCAAGTACCAGCCACCGGTATAAATACAGGCCCGCCAGCAGCAGTAAGAGACTTGGTTCTGCCACCGAACCATACCGAGGCCGCTTTAACTAGCCCCTCAGTCTAGCAGAGTTCTCAAGAAGTATTCTTAAGACTTCTAAATCCATCCGAGGCAGCTTTAGTTAGCTCCTCAAATTCCATACCGAGGTAGCTTTAATTAGCTCCTCAACTTCCAATCCGAGGCAGCTATAATTAGCTCCTCAACTTCCTCGAGGTAGCTTTAATTAGCTACTTAACATCCCTTCGAGGCCATTCATACTAAGCCCTCCACCTCATCTTCCAAAGCGTGGGTCAGCTGATAGGCACCAGAAGCTATAACCAAACTGAGGGAGAGCTGCCAATAATTCTACTTCCATCTGGGGACGCTCTAACCGGCTACCTGGCTACCATCCTAGAAAGCGTGGGCAAGCTGATAGGCAACTGGAAGCCATTTACAATCCGAGAGAAGGAATCCTCTCGTCAGTCTCAATTAAACGTTTCTAAATCGACCTACCGTCAAAACTGTATCATACGTTATTACGACTTCGTGTCGACAACTCTGTTCATTAGCGATTTAGTATCAAACTCTAGTATTAATCAACGCCTATAATTATAATTACTCGTAATTACCGACTCAACGTCAAAACCGAAATCAAACGTTATCCTTTCATACCGACCGATACGTCGTAACGCAATTACTTTATGTTCCGTTATATTAATTTATAATCATAATTCCCACGACTAAACTATTTTACTCCCAAAACTATTTTCTTGAATAAACTATTTTTGTTACTTATTTTTAAAAAGAAGGACTCTAGTTTCGTGAAATTCATTTCTTTATCGCACGCCACCCGAACCAATCCCACAATTTCACAGGTAAGCCGCTCTACTTGTGGAATCTCCTGTAATTAACGGCAACGTCTCGTTCGAGAACGTTACAGGTAGCTTAAATTTGGTGACAGCGGTGGGATATATTTGCTTTGAAACCGCGAACGCGTGGCAAAGGAGATCAACTCTCCTAGCGAAGAACAAGACTCCTTCTTTCTTACTAAGTCAGGCGCGTTAAAAAGAAGTAAAATCATGGCTACAGGCGGAGTAGGCCCCAACACCCCTCAGGTAGACGCAGTTATAGAAGAATTACAACGCCTACAATTAAGTCAGGATAATGCGCGTCAACCACATATTAGAATTCGCGATGCCGCGGACACGGTTCCGGCCTTCGACGGGCGAAACATTACTATACATCAATTCACGAAACGCTGTAGGAACGCGAAAAATATGATCGCGCCGAACGCCGAATACGGTTTAGTACAACTAATCAAATGTAAATTGTCCGGGCAAGCCTCTCGAGTCATACTTAACGGCGATTATAATACAATTGAAGAGGTAATTAAAGTCCTCAGCTCTCGCTTCGCCCCATTACATTCTTCAATCCAGTTATATGGAGAAATGTCTAAAATCGCTCAGTTACCGAATGAAGCCACTGTAGATTATAGCAGTCGAGTCTCCGGGATCCTCATACAATTAAGATACTGTAATGAAATAGAGGTTCCCTTACACGTCGCGCAATACAATCAATCCGCGGAAACAAATTCAATTAAAGCTTTCTTAACGGGGTTAAAACCTGAAATTTACGCGCGAATGCGTACCGTCGAATTCGTTGACCTCGATACCGCCATTACCGCCGCTATCATAGCCGAGGCAGAGTGTCAGGAAAACATTATGAGAAATAAATTCGCAGAAGGACTATCGCACTCCGCGCAGTGCACAAATTGTTTCGGGTACGGACACTCAGCAACCGAGTGTAGCAGTAAATTCACAGTAGGGCAAATAGCTCAAATTAGTTGGACATCTAAATATTGCAATCATTGTCGGAAGGTAGGACACACAGTTCAGGAATGCCGGAACATAAACACCGCGCCCCAATCAACACCTAATAATCCTGGGTCAAGGCCGTCGTCATACAATACCGGGTCTCGAACAATGCCGCGCCAAACTCAATTAATACAATGCAGATATTGTACAAACAAGGGACACAGTATTCAGGAATGTTGAAAGAAAATGTATAACGACAAACGAAGATCCACAGATACGCCACAACCCGAACATCAAACGCCAGACCTTCCCCAAACTCCTGTACGCAGTCAAGCCGTGTTAAAATTACGATTATCCGAAACATGGAGAGCCCCTAGCTTAGCTTTATCGAGTCCAGAATTAAAACCAGATAAGGCAATAATGATCATTGATACCGGAGCAGATTTGAGCGTAATCAAAGAAGAAGCCGTTTCTCCGGGCACACCAATTTTTTTCGACGTAACCTACGAATTAACAGGAATTACAGAAGGTTCTCTATCCACAGTAGGATATATTAAAACCAAAATATTAGATACAGTAGCAGATATCCACGTAGTCAAAACTTTACCTACGGCTCAGGACGGAATTTTAGGCTCAGATTTTTTCCACGGCAGCGGAACGGTTATAGATTATTCAAGGAAAGGGATTACCATAGGAAACGAATTACTCCCGTTTAAAAGCGTGGAAATAAAAATTCCTGCCCGAATAAGATGTCAAATACCAATTAAAATCCGAAATCAAACTCTGAAAACGGGATACGTACCGAAATTAGACGTACACCCCAAAATCTCAATGGGTAACGCTATAGTTACAAACGACGACGGAATAGGTTATCTCTACGCCATTAACACATCCTCTAATGACATAAAAATCGAAATACCTACTGTAGAAATAGAACCATACGAAGAAATAAAAATTGAAGGGAAAATTGCATCTCCGGACCATGTTAAACAAGTACTCGAACTACTTCGTCTTAACCATCTAAATCCAGAGGAAAGAGCTAACATCGAAAAATTGCCAACCTATCACTGCAACCAGACAAATGCGAATTTCTAAAACGAGAAGTGTGTTACTTAGGACACATTATTAGTGAAGAAGGGGTTAGGCCGGACCCAATGAAGCTAGAAGCCGTTAAACAGTTCCCACAACCCAAAACAGCGAAAAATACTAGACAATTTTTAGGATTAGCCGGATACTACCGAAGATTTATAAAAAAAATTTCTAAAATAGCAAAACCATTATCCAACCTAACAAGGAAGGATCGCAGATTCGAATGGACAATCAAGCAACAAATTGCTTTCGAGACATTACGAGACGCTCTATGCGAGGAGCCAATATTACAATATCCAAACTTTGATAAACCATTTATCATAACTACCGACGCCTCTGGTTATGCAGTAGGCGCGGTTCTAAGTCAAGGAGAAATAGGGAAAGATCTTCCAATAGCTTACGCCTCGAGAATATTAAATGATGCCGAAACACGGTATGCACCAACTGAACGCGAACTACTCGCTCTAATATACGCCGTACAACACTTCCGTTCATACATATACGGGAAACGTTTTTCCTTAGTGATGGATCACAAACCACTAGAATGGCTACATACTTTAGATAATCCTACCTCCAGACTCATGCGCTGGAAAATAAAACTAGCAGAATACGACTACAAAATTATGTACAAGCCCGGGAGATATAACACTAACGCAGATGCCCTCTCGAGAAATCCAGTAACTGTACTCCCGCTACAAGTGGAAGAGAAACGATCACGCTCCCCAACCGCCACAAGTTCGGGATCCCCAAATCCAAGTCCGATGGAACAACCAAAGGGAGATGGATCATCCTCCTCTTCGTCGTCCGAATTCAACCCTGACCAAATACAAATGAGAAGGAAATTAAAAAGGAAACATAAAAGCACAACGACAACATCATCAAACAAAACGGTGGAGAAAAAGAGGGGAATCACACCAAAAGGGGAATCAGAAGAAATGGAGGTATCCACCGATAGTTTTGAAGCAAACAAAAATATTCAGGTATCAGTAGAGGTTCACCCCTCCCCTGGACAAATCGGTCTTCCACCGTCAACCCCCAGACCAACCACCCTTAACCATCCTCGTAGCCCACAACGAATGGAGATAGAAATAATGAAAGAGGATTTGGATCAAATCATGGAAATAAGTGAAAACGTAGAGGTCCCAAGGAATCATGCTTACAGAGAGCCTCCAAAAATAAATTTTAGTAACAGTAGTAGCAGCAAGGGAAAAAGCCCACCAATAAGGGGTAGGAAGTACTGCACACGAGACTCCAGCGGGACATTGACTGAACCAATATCTCCAATAACGATAAAAAGAGATTCAAACAATAATTTTAAAACATACACTGGACCACCCCGACAACAAGTATCATCGCGACGACAGGGACTACCACAACAGCAACTACCGCCACGACAACGGACATTACCCAAGGTAACTCACCAGGAACTGGTTCCAAGCAGGGTCAAAGAAATTGGAGACCACTTATGGATGAGAAGGGAAACTGCAGGAATATTTATCACTACTGTTACGTATGTGGAATTTTCCCATACGTCGCTCTCAACCGTTCTTCGAGCTCGCGTCTGTGAAGGGAAAACGCCCTAGCATCCTTTCGTTTATCAAACGCCACTAATGGGGGTCATGATCTCGACCATCTGGATCACGACCATGGGAACGGGAGTGACACGACGACGACCCCGAAGGATTTCCTTATATGGAGATTCCTAACGAATCCCCACTCATTTTTGGGACTATATAAACCCTTTGGTTTCAACCCTCGTTGGTTAAAAGCTGTAGAGTCACGTCGTGTCACGCTCGTACAGAGTTGGTTAAATTCAGTAAGGTCGGGCTAAAGTCTCCGTCAGAATCATAGTTAACCTCATAGAATCCGCGAGTCCGGTTTATATTCTATTTGGCACTTTGAAACAGCCACTCGTACGCCCCGCATCGCCAGTGCGTCAACACCGTGCAACTATTGGTAATTTATACATATTATTTAATTAAGTAATCGCGACACTTACATTTGTACAATAACATATTATTGAATATATGAATGGTGTTCACGTGTAAATCGAGTAGATTCGTTAAATCCATCTTTTACCCAGCGATCCTTATAATATTAGTAGCACTCACCCACCGATACAACTTTACCGCTCGAGTTGTATCAACTTTAATTACGAGTTACGAGGCATTACTAACATTTCCCGCGACCCCCTGATTTCGTATCAGGTTCGTTCGCAAACCCTTTACCAAAACAAGCCATCTTCTCCAACCCAGTGGCTCCCCGATTTCGCATCGGGTTCGTCCACGAAACCTCACCCCTCCTACGGCTCCCTGATTTCGCATCAGGTTCTTCCGTATCCTACAGCTCCCTGATTTCGCATCAGGTTCGTCCGCGCACCTAACTAACAAATTCATAACCCGTATTCCTTGGGAAATACCCTTCTCGCCGGCCTCTCGCGTTGCCGCAGCCCCGGCTCGTAACAGAACTGGTGACAGCGGTGGGATGCTACTGCATTAGAATCGCCGTAAAATTTGGGTTTTTAAATACGTTAAAATCACTCGTAATTTAGTATCGACAATATACTAGTTTTCTCTAGTCAAGTCACTTAGTAATTTTCAAAATGATAAGCACGCAGGCGAATGCCTCGTCTAACGACATTATGAATCTGACAGTTTCAATTGCAAACTCAATGTCACTCTTGACACAACGGACATGTATACAGAACATTACAATGTCAATTCCAACCTTCGACGGTGAAAGTCCACCCTTGACGCGCTTTGCACAAAATGTGGAAGACGGGTTAACTTTGATTCCTGAGGGTACGGAAGCCGAGTATCTTGCAATAATTCTAACGAAACTGATCGGTCCAGCACGCAGGTGCACGTTAGAACATAAATTCAACTCTGTTAAGGCATTAGTCCAACATTTGAAAAAGAGATTCGCGCCGGGAAGACGTTTGTCATATTTTCAAGTCGAAATCGCGAAACTAAGCATTCGCGAAGGAGAAAGTCTGCGACAGTACGTTGACAGGACTTCGCATCTCGTTTATTGTGCGCGCGGAGCTATTCGGGAAAGGTATCTGGATCACGCTGAAGACTTCGTCAAAGAAATGGAAAAGGACGTTAAAGAAAACTTCATCGATGGTTTACCGGATCGAATTTCCTGGAAAGTGTCGGCTCAGACTCAAAAAAATTCAAACACTTGAACAAGCTTA
The DNA here is from genome assembly GCA_944738655.2 of Andrena hattorfiana. Classification (NCBI taxonomy): domain Eukaryota; kingdom Metazoa; phylum Arthropoda; class Insecta; order Hymenoptera; family Andrenidae; genus Andrena; species Andrena hattorfiana. Next base: position 11,338,890 of record OX122895.1, read on the forward strand.
CGACGCCGTGCTACAGATAGACAGAAAATGAAGGAATCGGCGACAGTCGCCCCGTAATGAATCACCCTCCAGGTGGTCTCGCCGAGAACATTACGCCGAAGATTCTCGCCACCACGACCGCGAAGTGTCGTACCCTCACTCTCCGAGTAGATACGACCAGAACAGGGATCGGTCTACAAGAACATCTGGTTTTGAAGAGGAACGAGAAGGACGGACACGCACGACGGCCTCGACCTTGCGTCACCGGAGCCCCTCGAAATCCCCTTCTTATCGCTCCGACTCATCATGCGCAGATGATGGAGGAAAACATTATACCATTCTAAAAGATCGCGATAAAGATCGCAAGCCGAGTTTATATTGTTGGCATTGCGGTATAACCGGACATGACGGATAATCCTGTAGGGAACATCCGCGTAGTCCGAGACATCAACGAGACTCGCGAGAGTCGTTCGCCGAATCAAACAAGTCTTTAAACTTAGATCGCGCTCAACGTACAGGCGACACGATGAGCGGAAACAAAGAAGCTCGCCAAAGGACAGTCCGCTTCGAAGAGGAATCCTCATCAGGGAAGCACCTACCCCACGCATCAAAATCGAGGTTCCAGAACTGGAGTCAGGAACGGGAGAATTCTTAATCGATGGTGGAGCATCCGTTAATATAGTAGTCATTAACACCCTAGGAGAAAAAGCAACGATAACCTCTCGGGAAGAAATCGAGTTAACCGGAATTACTACTAATCCAATTCATACTCTAGGAACAACAATTCTTCATATTCACGAAGCTCCCGCACTTTTCTATGTAGTAAAAGAACTTGCAATAGAAGCAGACGGCCTTATAGGAAGCCCATTTTTAAAACAGGAGGAGGCCGAAATTTCTTATTATCACGAGACTTTGGTGTTAAAGAATAAACCAACCCGACCTATACGCTTTTCAAATTATCAAGACATACTACAAACAAAAACACTACCGACGTCGACCAAACATCGTATCGAACCTAGGACGTCGCAACAGATTGCTATAACAATAGCAAACCCGAGGATTAATGAAGGATATTTACCACGTATCAAGACCATCTAACATCTGTACATAGGGGAAGCAGTTGTGAGGAATAATAAAGGGAAGTGCTACGTAATGGCAACAAATACCAGCGATGTACACTTAGACGTAGAGATAGAACCACAAACATTGGAGTCTTTCGATATCTTCGGTTCATCAGACGAAGATTTTTACCCAGCTGTAGAACACCCGTCAAATTTCAAAACAAACGAAGATAGGATACCAAAAATCTTAGAAGCCCTAAACACGAAACATTTGAACAAGGAAGAACTAGATTTCGTTACCAATTTAGTTAGAGATTTTCCCGACCGTTTTTATCTTCCTGGAGATAAACTTGGGAAGGCCCGCGACTTTAAACATTCAATTCATACATCCAACGATATTCCAATCAACACGAGACAATATCGCTATCCTCTCATACATCAAAAGGAAATTCAAAAACAAATCAGCGCGTTATTATCAAATGGTATAATCACACCTTCCAAATCTCCATACAATTCGCCTTTATGGATCGTCCCGAAGAAAGAAGATGAGAACGGAGTGAAACGTTGGCGTCTGGTAATAGATTTCCGCGGCCTCAATGAAATAACCATTTCTGATAAGTATCCATTACCTCAAATCACGGAGATTTTAGATCGATTAGGAGGAGCTAAATATTTCTCGGTCTTTGATCTCGCTAGCGGATTTCATCAAATAGAGATGGATCCGAAAGATAAAGCAAAAACAGCATTCACTACTCCAAATGGACATTACGAATTCTCTCGAATGCCTTTTGGATTAAAGAATGCACCACCCACTTTTCAACGCCTGATGGATCAAGCACTCACTGGACTTCAAGGAACAGACCTCTTTGTCTACTTGGACGACATAGTGATTTACGCATCATCGTTACAGGAACATAATATAAAAGTCAAAAAATTATTAAAGCGTCTTCGAGAACATGGATTAACCCTCCAGACCAACAAGTGCCAATTTCTGCGCAAGGAAGTTGCATACCTTGGACACATTATTTCAAAGGAAGGAGTAAGACCTGGCCCTAGGAAATTAAAAGCTGTTCAAGATTTTCCCACACCCACAACGCAGAAGAACATTCAACAATTCCTGGGACTTGTAGGATATTACCGAAGATTCGTACCTAATTTCACCACAAAAGCAAAACCTTTAATTAACTTATTAGGAAAAGGCATCAAATTCAAATGGACAGAAGAACAAGACCAGAGTTTTAAGCAATTACGTAGCGAACTTTGTCAGCAGCCCATATTGCAATACCCTGATTTCAGTAAACCTTTCATTGTAACTACAGATGCATCTGATTATGCTATTGGAGCTGTACTTAGCCAAGGGGAGATAGGAACCGACCTGCCGATTGCCTACGCATCCCGCAGCCTAAATAAACCTGAGAAGAATTATTCGGCTACGGAAAAGGAATGTTTGGCCATGGTTTACGCCGTAAGATACTTCAGGCCCTACATCTATGGAACTCCATTCACCCTCGTTACAGATCACAGACCACTTGTCTGGTTACATTCTGTCAAGGACCCAACTTCTAGACTAATGAAATGGAAGCTCCTACTTTTAGAGTACGAGTACCAGGTTGTCCATAAATCCGGAAAGACGAATAAGAACGCAGACGCATTATCGCGCAACCTCACGTCTGCCTGTCTACCACTTATTCCACGAGAGCCCCAGGATCCCGACTTCAAAGTCCAGATACCGAAAACAGACGCTAACATTGAAACAATCGGATATCGCATACGACAGTTACGACGAGATAGGGAAAACCGACCCAAGTACCGAGAGACAAGCAGCAGCTCAGATGAAATAGAAGAAACCGCACGTGGGAACGTTCAACATTCTCCAATAATACACAAGAACCGATCTTTTCCCAGCTTATCTCAAGAGGTAACCATGCCAGATGAACGCCAGGAAACCATAAACAGTTTTTCGCCCGCAGCAAATTCCACTCAAATCGTCCCTCTAGATAAGGACCAGACCGTCTTTGACAATCTAATATCCTTTGAGGAGCCGCTCGAAAATACTGTAATAGAAAATGCAAGAAACATTCAACTAGATTTACTCAGTACCCCGCAAGTATCATCGGAAGTCATGGATGAACCTTTACAACCCTCAATAAACCAGCTACCTGCAGGAACTACGACCGAAGCAAGTGTGGGACAGCCACCTGACAGCAGGTCAACTGAACCTAGAGTCCTTGACCGCACGCTTGACCCTTACCCATTCTTCACTACCGACATCGAGAATTCAAACGACCTTGACGATCTGGAAGAGATCCCGCTAGACCAACCATATAAAATTATTGTTTCTCCAAGCACCTTTACCTCTGAAGAAGGACATTACGTACATTTCATTTCCGCCGACTGCAATTTAGTAAACCCCGTTGGAAAATTACTGGTAGACACTGAAATAATTAATAAACCAAATATTCTAGCAGCACAACCAAAAAAGGGACAAGTGATAACTACAGACAATGGACTATTTAAAACTTTCAGTATAATAATCTCAGACAACTTCTTTGATAATATTAAAAGAGTAGATGTGCTCAATGGATTGAAAACTCTTTGGCACACCTTAGATCAAAATCAGATTAATTCATTTCGAATTTATGCCACGGGGGACCTTCATAAAATACCGTCCAACGAATTCGTCAAGATATTAGAATAGGTTTTCATAGGAACAGGCCTACAGATTACTTTATGCAACTGTACCATTACAACACCATCCGAAGAAGACAGACAGCACATCACAAGCGAAGCTCACGACAGTTTAATTGGAGGACATAAAGGAGTAACGAAGACATACAAACGCATCCGATCAAAATTCAATTGGCCACAAATGCGCAACGACATTCAAGACTACATCCGAAGATGCCAAAGTTGTCAGGAACAGCAATTAGTCCGAGTGAAAACTCGTCAGCCGATGTTGATCACCGACACACCTATAGGAGCCTTTGACAAAATTTCCTTTCGCTAGACATTTCATCGCAATTTACGGTACACCTCGCGCAATATTAACAGACAAAGGAACTAGCTTCATCGGAACGCTGATGACCAACCTATCTGAAATATTTAAAATCAAACAAATCACAACCTCGGGATATAGACCACAAACCAATGGATCTCTGGAACGAAGTCACATCGTCCTCACCGAATACCTCAAGCACTACATGGATAATTACGAAGACTGGGATTTATTAATACCATTCGCAATGTTCTCTTACAATACATCTGTTCACGAAGCAACAAATTTCACCCCATACGAATTAATCTTTGGAAAACAAGCTCGAGAACCAAGCTCTTTCCCAACCGGTGAAAACCTAAAGTCATATGGAGACTACTTGATAGAATTAATAACACACATGACACGAATCCGGAATATAGCCTCAGATAGTCTGAACTGAGCATCAGAACAAATTAAAACACGCCAATTTTCCGTCTACGGCAAAACGGTAAGCCGACCGTCCGCCTAAATATGGTCCTGATTACCCTGTTCCCGAGACATATCCTGGCAAGCAGTGAGAGCCCACCTGAAGGGTACTCAATCCCTTCCAATCGCCGCCCCTGCAAACAACAACCAACACGGAGATGCTGATGGGGAACAGAAGGATGGCATCACAGCAATGCTGACGCCGGACCGGCTACCCGGACAACCTCCACCAGACGTCGCCGACCACTGCCTGGAGAAGGACTACGTGGTGCTCAGCGACAACTAAACTCTCACACCCTGCAACACCTAGCGATAAGTACACTAATTACACTACACCCGACAATTCTCTTTTACACTTTTGCTTATAAAAGGATTTGTGGGGCGTTTTTCCTTCTCTTGAAAAGCATCACGAGGATCGCGATGTTTTGTCTTGGGGGGGAGATGTTACGTATGTGGAATTTTCCCATACGTCGCTCTCAACCGTTCTTCGAGCTCGCGTCTGTGAAGGGAAAACGCCCTAGCATCCTTTCGTTTATCAAACGCCACTAATGGGGGTCATGATCTCGACCATCTGGATCACGACCATGGGAACGGGAGTGACACGACGACGACCCCGAAGGATTTCCTTATATGGAGATTCCTAACGAATCCCCACTCATTTTTGGGACTATATAAACCCTTTGGTTTCAACCCTCGTTGGTTAAAAGCTATAGAGTCACGCGTAGAGTCACGTCGTGTCACGCTCGTACAGAGTTGGTTAAATTCAGTAAGGTCGGGCTAAAGTCTCCGTCAGAATCATAGTTAACCTCATAGAATCCGCGAGTCCGGTTTATATTCTATTTGGCACTTTGAAACAGCCACTCGTACGCCCCGCATCGCCAGTGCGTCAACACCGTGCAACTATTGGTAATTTATACATATTATTTAATTAAGTAATCGCGACACTTACATTTGTACAATAACATATTATTGAATATATGAATGGTGTTCACGTGTAAATCGAGTAGATTCGTTAAATCCATCTTTTACCCAGCGATCCTTATAATATTAGTAGCACTCACCCACCGATACAACTTTACCGCTCGAGTTGTATCAACTTTAATTACGAGTTACGAGGCATTACTAACATTTCCCGCGACCCCCTGATTTCGTATCAGGTTCGTTCGCAAACCCTTTACCAAAACAAGCCATCTTCTCCAACCCAGTGGCTCCCCGATTTCGCATCGGGTTCGTCCACGAAACCTCACCCCTCCTACGGCTCCCTGATTTCGCATCAGGTTCGTCCGTATCCTACAGCTCCCTGATTTCGCATCAGGTTCGTCTGTAAATCTACCAACTTCCGAACAGCTCCCTGGTTTCGCACCAGGTTCGTCTGTGAATAATCCAACCTCCTAGCAGCTCCCTGGTTTCGCACCAGGTTCGTCTGTGAACTTCATCCTAGTGACTCCCCGATTTCGCATCGGGTTCGTTCACGACGTTTCACCCTCCTGCCGCTCCCTGATTTCGCATCAGGTTCGTCCGCGTGTGACTCCATTCCTAGAGGCTCCCTGATTTCGCATCAGGTTCGTCCTCGCCGTCAATAATCCTAACGGCTCCCTGATTCCGCGTCAGGTTCGTCCGCGCACCTAACTAACAAATTCATAAACCGTATTCCTTGGGAAATACCCTTCTCGCCGGCCTCTCGCGTTGCCGCAGCCCCGGCTCGTAACACTACATATGGAAAACCAGTGGGCGAGGAAAGCATTGAATTTATAACTAAAGAACAAATTAAAATTACCTTACCTCTGCCATTCCAGGCAGGAAAGTAATAGAAATTCCCAAATCAGGACGCACCATCTTAGGGATGGTAATACCAGATTCTCCAGACGAAGAAGCCTATCATACCGTAATTAGGAACCTATACAATAAATTAACACAAAATAACATTAACAAAATCTCACTACCGAAAATAGAAATTAATATATCATGGGAAAAATTAAAACAAATGATCACCCTAAGGTTCTTACAAACAAACATCAGCATCACAATCTGCAATGGTACTATACGGATGCCATCAGAACAGGATCGCCTAATAATAATTAAGGAAAACCACGAGTCACCAGTAGGAGGACATAAAGGGGTAACCAAAACCTACAACAGAATCAGAAACTTGTACCATTGGCCAAACATGAAAAAGGATGTAAGGCAACACATTAAGACATGTATAAGTTGTCAAAAGAAGAAACTAGTACGAGCTAAAACAAAAGAACCTATGATAATAACAGATACGCCACTAGACGCCTTTGACAAAATATCCATGGATATTGTGGGACCATTGCCATCCACAAGGTCGGGAAGAACATATATACTTACCATACAGGACAATCTAACAAAATTTTCATTAGCAATACCATTAGTCTCATTCACAAGCAAAGAAATAGCCCAAGCATTCACCACGCACTTCATATGCCAATACGGATGCCCAAAAGCAGTTCTCACAGATCAAGGATCTTCATTCATCAGTTCTCTCATGCAAAACTTCACAAAGGCTTTCAATATCAAACAGTACAAAACCTCAGCATTCCATCCACAGTCAAACGGTTCCCTGGAAAGAAGCCATCATGTATTAGTTGAATATTTAAAACATTATATAACCAAAGAAAAACAATGGGATCAGTGGCTACCACAGGCAATGTTCTCTTATAACACTAGTATACATGAAGGTACCAAATACACTCCCTATGAATTAGTATATGGAAAAAAAGCCAGACAACCATCAAGTTTAATGCCAAATGACTCGTTAACTACATATCCAGATTTTGTGGAGAAGTTAGTAACAAAGTTGCTCAAAATTCGCGAACTGGGACGCCAAAATTTAGAAAACTCAAAATATCGTCAAAAACACTACTACGATCGAAATGTATCCTCCATTAATTACCACAAGGGAGAACAAGTACTGGTTTTAAAACCAAAAAGAGATAAATTCAGCGACGAATACGATGGGCCTTACACAATCATTGAGATTTTGAAAAACAACAATGTAAAGATAGCTGTGAGCCCCCGTCGAACTAAGGTTGTCCACAAGGACAGAATAAAAAAGGACTATACGCCACCAGACTGCGCCGTCCCTAGGGATATTACGGCAAACCATTAACAACTTCGCAGCGCTAAATTCAAAAGTGGTGGGGGTTACGCTAGGGCTCATTCAGAAAAGTGATAGCCTGCCCAAAGCACGCCAAAAGCCTACTAAGTGAAAGTAAAAGAAACAAAAAAAAAGTGTGTCCAAAAGAAGAAAAGAGTCACAATCAGGGCAAATCGTGGGGAAAAATAAGGTAAGAACACTATAGACATATATTAATTAAAAGAATAAATTATAATAAAAATCGAGTCATTAAAATTAACACGTGGTGTGCCGGTACAGACAATGTCTATCAGATCGCCCGACGAGAAATGGCTTCACCACCCTCGCGAGGAAGAAAAGAACGAGGAACCATATCTAAAACTACTAAAAATGATATGCCTCAAACCCAAGTGGCCAGGGTACCGAACGGACCGCAGCGATTTGTACCGGCGTAAAATCTGTTACCCGTGCTACAAAAATTTAAACGCAGAAGAAACAAAATATTATACACCCGCAAGCCGTCACCTCCTAACACTGCGTAAAAATTTAATAAATTTCAAATATTGTATGATCTGTACGAGACAGATCTACAATTGGGGGGGGGGGGGGGGGGGTGGCGGCACAATGTGCTGAGTGTGTGGAAACTTTCACACACATAACAAAACAAAACGAGGAAGCCCTTGAATTGGGGCTATCCTTAAATGTATTGGAGCCTGACGAAAGGAGGCAACCACGGCCTCAAGAATAAATTAACATTTTTCCACTACATATTCCGTGTTCAAATTCTATTACCTTTCGAATAAATCCATTCAATTCCTGACATTATATACAATATCATTTCGACCTTCTTGCGAACCCCTTTAGCAACAATGTGTAAAAGAGATAGCTATATACCGAGATCAGCGAATCCGCGATGTAAACAAACCGCGCATTCCCGAACCATAGAGAAACAGAGTCGCGTAGTAAATAGAATAAAGATAGAAGCATTTCAAGAAATCACAAACCCCAAACAGTAAGAAATAGAGTAGCATTGCGAACAGAAAAGGACAGTAAAATTTAGGGGAATATATAGTCAATAATGAGGATACATTCAAACATACTATGTAAGGGGAACTATAAGTATCTAAAGGACATCATACAACCAGGTTTCATTCGGTCACAATTCAGTCTCGAGAAGAGTAGCCATTATGCCCAAGCGATCGGGAAAGAAAATAAAAAAATTGTTAAATTCGACATCAACACCATCGAGTGTAACGCCGTCAATTCCGTTAACACCGTCAGAAACACCATGGAAATTGTGCAAAATAACAGTGCCAGAAGTGGACTGGCAACCGTATACGCAGCTTACCCATTCCGATCCACGGAGGCGCGCATGGAAATATATTTTTCTATTCGGCACGGGAAACACACCACCCCCGACAACAGGGACAATGATCATGCCTAGTAAGAACATTAAAGCATTTAAACGAATAGAAGAAGTAATCGAGCGCCAGACTTCTCGCGAACATATAACCCACGCGAAATAGAACATTTAAAAACTACATCTCTCGGGACGAGAGAAAAACCGGGCGGCGAGATGTAACGTACCGCTACCTACCGCCATAAATTTTTCCTTTGCTTTCATTACATATTGTTAATTTCCTTTATATTAGACGTAAGATAGTATACAACGCGTGCGAGAGCGTTTCAAACAGCGCGCGAGAAAGTATAGTGACGCACAACGCATGCGCACAGCCGCCGATTCAAACTACATACTCAGTGCCGCGAGTGAATCAAGCACGCGTGCGCATATCGTACGAACAACCGGACACCAAATATTCTGAGCGTAGTACGCGAGTGGCGCGAACCGGATGTTAATTCTAATTGGTGCGCGAGTTCGCGCAGCTAGTGATTGGTGCGGGCCAAGTACCAGCCACCGGTATAAATACACGCCCGCCAGTAGCAGTAAGAGACTTGGTTCTGTCACCGAACCATACCGAAGCCGCTTTAACTAGCCCCTCAGTCTAGCAGAGTTCTCAAGAAGTATTCTTAAGACTTCTAAATCCATCCGAGGCAGCTTTAGTTAGCTCCTCAAATTCCATACCGAGGTAGCTTTAGTTAACTCCTCAACTTCCAATCCGAGGCAGCTTTAGTTAGCTCCTCAACTTCCTCGAGGTAGCTTTAATTAGCTTCTCAACATCCCTTCGAGGCCATTCATACTAAGCCCTCCACCTCATCTTCCAAAGCGTGGGCCAGCTGATAGGCACCAGAAGCTATAACCAAACTGAGGGAGAGCTGCCAATAATTCTACTTCCATCTGGGGACGCTCTAACCGGCTACCTGGCTACCATGCTAGAAAGCGTGGGCAAGCTGATAGGCAACTGGAAGCCATTTACAATCCGAGAGAAGGAATCCTCTCGTCATTCTCAACTAAACGTTTCTAAATCGACCTACCGTCAAAACTGTATCATACGTTATTACGACTTCGTGTCGACAACTCTGTTCATTAGCGATTTAGTATCAAACTCTAGTATTAATCAACGCCTATAATTATAATTACTCGTAATTACCGACTCAACGTCAAAACCGAAATCAAACGTTATCCTTTCATACCGACCGATACGTCGTAACGCAATTACTTTATGTTCCGTTATATTAATTTATAATCATAATTCCCACGACTCATTGTCAGTGTCGTATCATATGTTCCATTACGACCTAGCGTCAAAACTATTTTCTTGAATAAACTATTTTTGTTACTTATTTTTAAAAAGAAGGACTCTAGTTTCGTGAAATTCATTTCTTTATCGCACGCCACCCGAACCAATCCCACAATTTCACAGGTAAGCCGCTCTACTTGTGGAATCTCCTGTAATTAACGGCAACGTCTCGTTCGAGAACGTTACAGGTAGCTTAAATTTGGTGACAGCGGTGGGATATATTTGCTTTGAAACCGCGAACGCGTGGCAAAGGAGATCAACTCTCCTAGCGAAGAACAAGACTCCTTCTTTCTTACTAAGTCAGGCGCGTTAAAAAGAAGTAAAATCATGGCTACAGGCGGAGTAGGCCCCAACACCCCTCAGGTAGACGCAGTTATAGAAGAATTACAACGCCTACAATTAAGTCAGGATAATGCGCGTCAACCACATATTAGAATTCGCGATGCCGCGGACACGGTTCCGGCCTTCGACGGGCGAAACATTACTATACATCAATTCACGAAACGCTGTAGGAACGCGAAAAATATGATCGCGCCGAACGCCGAATACGGTTTAGTACAACTAATCAAATGTAAATTGTCCGGGCAAGCCTCTCGAGTCATACTTAACGGCGATTATAATACAATTGAAGAGGTAATTAAAGTCCTCAGCTCTCGCTTCGCCCCATTACATTCTTCAATCCAGTTATATGGAGAAATGTCTAAAATCGCTCAGTTACCGAATGAAGCCACTGTAGATTATAGCAGTCGAGTCTCCGGGATCCTCATACAATTAAGATACTGTAATGAAATAGAGGTTCCCTTACACGTCGCGCAATACAATCAATCCGCGGAAACAAATTCAATTAAAGCTTTCTTAACGGGGTTAAAACCTGAAATTTACGCGCGAATGCGTACCGTCGGTATCGTTGACCTCGATACCGCCATTACCGCCGCTATCATAGCCGAGGCAGAGTGTCAGGAAAACATTATGAGAAATAAATTCGCAGAAGGACTATCGAAATTCATTTCTTTATCGCACGCCACCCGAACCCATCCCACAATTTCACAGGTAAGCCGCTCTACTTGTGGAATCTCCTGTAATTAACGGCAACGTCTCGTTCGAGAACGTTACACGTGGTCCTCTCGAATATAAACACGAGCTTTAATATCAAAACAAAAGCATGCGTTATCGTATTCTGTGCGAGAGAAGGTGGGCACTGGGGAGGAGGTATTGCTGTGAAGAAGGCCTCTTCAAGAGAGCAGCCGTTTGTGAGGGCTGCAAATTCGATTGGTTCTAATATAATCTGCTCCCTATGGTTGAAATTTAGTCTAACAACTTTCACACCTTCTAACCTAACCAATCGAACTTGCATCCCTCCCAAAAGAACCGGCGATCCGAGCGTAGAAGCAAGTGCGAAATAAAAGTAACGGTGCGCTTCTCGATACCGCAGATGTACCTATCTAAGTAGCATTTCTGACGGAAAAGAATTGTCCAGCCTTTGGGCCTGCCATTCCTGGCGTAGACCTTTGGCAGGTAGGTATCTGTTTCAACAGGCAAGGCCACCCGTGGCGCCAGCAAGACCGTTCCCGGTCCTTGCTATTCCAGCGAGTTTTCTTCCAGGGAAAATCAGTAAATTTGCAAGCGCAATATCTCAAAAACCTGTGAAAACCAAGTGTATTAAAGCTTATTGAATTTGTCTTAGAACGCACTATCAACTCAGGTCTTCAGAAAAAATAGTTCCATTTAAAAAACCGAACTTTACCACCGTATCTCTTAAAATAATAATCGAAAAAAAAATTCGTCCGCGCTAATAAATTGGCCCCCTCGAACCATGCAATTCCCTATTTTTTAAATATTTTTGTCTACAATAGTTTAGGAGATATCCAGCTGTCGACTCTTCCCGCGGACACTCTGTACACAGGGTCATCCGTTAAAACTGCAACCTACGCGCGCGCCAACAGACGAAAATGGCAACACCGCCTCATGGACGCATTCCACTACAACCATGCATCTGCCCGGCGTTCGGAGGGTTGCCAGCGACCGCTGGACAGCGGTGACGCCCGAGCTTTGAAAATTTTAGGATGGTCTCTTTCAAATTAACGTCACAAGGAGCTATTTGAAATTTCCCGAACGGGGTTGAAGAATTTGGGGTCTTTTTCGTATAACTTTTGAACTATAAAAGATATCGGAATGCAATTTGCGCCGAAAAATAAGGAAAACTTATTCCCTCTTAATGATGGATAATTCAAAATATTTTACGTTTACTTAATTTTTCTTTTATCAATTTTTTAACCATAATTGTTGTGAAAAGCTTTTGCAAACTGTTTATTTAATACCGTATTTAATTCCCTTTTTGAAATTCATAATGTTGATAAACAACACGCTAGTTGTTTCTGTGTCATTACTTTCATAAATTGAGAAATTAAATTTTTATTCAATTATGTGTTAGTTCTGCAGACCTCAGAATCTATTGTTCTGGTTTTCTTTTTTATAATTTTATCCTTATATGCAGTGCATGCATAGATCGGACGTAAGGAGTAACTAATGGGACGTGTCTTTGATTGTAGCGGTGTTTGAATCTTTTTTCTAGAATTTTTGTGTTTGAATGATTAATCTTTTAGCTACTCAACGCCACGCCTATACCGGCTTCCGTTAATGTCATTTTTTGGAACGATGCGTCTTTATTGTGGCTTTTACACGCAGGTGGCGAAAAATCTCTCCGTACAAGGGTATAGCGCCGCGGTCAATCCTGTCGTAGCTAAAATTTTTGAAATTAAGACGGGTACGAGACCAGTTGACATTGTTTTCAAACCTCATTACAGTAATCCAGGGTGCGAGTGGTAAACCAATCATAAAAGCGGAGCGCGCAGCTCGCTTACCTGGGCCGGGAAATTCCGCACAGCTCTTTGAGGCGTTAATTTGAAAGAGACCATCCTAAAATTTTCGAAGCTCGGGCATCACTGCTACCCAGCGGTCGCTGGTAACCCTCCGAACGCGGGGCCGGTGCATGGTTGTAGTGGAATGCATCCGTAAGGCGGTATTGCCATTTTCGTCTGTTGGCTCGTGCGTAGGTTGCAGTTTTAACGGATGACCCTGTATGTGATGTACGCTAGATTAAGACGATACTTATAATTATTATGTAGAAGTGGTTCATGACACGTTCAGAGTGGTACCATACATGTTCGGAGTGGTATGATACATGTTTGATACGCGATCAAATTAGTATGATTTAGTCGAATGATGAGTACAAAGAAGAGGGTGGTCAGCGAAGAAGATGATAAGTGCAAGGTGGAAGGGTATAAAAAAAAGAAAGGTATCCAATTTTGTAAAGCTACGCACTTCTCGGTTTTATAATAAGTGCAAGGAGGAATGGTATCAAAAAGAAAGGTATCCTATTGTGCAAAGTTATGCACTTCTCGGTTTCATGATAAGGGTTTAGATGCGTGAGTCTGGAGATGCTGCGAGACCAGTTGTATTAAAATATTTGACAACAACAGTCTTCTTGACAGTGTTTGAAGTGAAATAATTTTACAACTGTTTTTACGATAATGGGGCACAAAAGGATTGCCCCGGAGTGGGATGATGGGCAATGCCGAGAAAACCCAGAGGTACGTATCTAATACTCTAGAATGTTTTACACGTTTTTACGTTTATGGTTCTTTAAATGTTGCAATGTTGCAAATATCGAGGTTTCTATGTTCTAGAATTTGCAGGGTGCAGTCATCGGTGATGTCGATGACACCCGCGACGACGACGACACCGCTGACGAGGCGGATGACAACGCCGACGACAACGCCGACGACATCACCGACGATGTCGACGGTGACGATGACACCTGCGACGATGACACCGGTGATGATGGCGACGTAGGCGATGTCTTTCTGGTAAGTGATGTTGTGATGCAACATTATGCGGAATTTTTACATGCAGCAATATTATATCAAGGTTTACGTGTTTCAGAACCTGCCACCACTGCCACCGCCGCCGTCACTTCCCCCCGCCCACGAGCTTGCCTCCATCGCTCGTGCCATCGCCAACGCTGTCCGCACTGCAGTTGTCCGGGGCGATTTATATAGATTTTAATTTTTATTTAATTTCATTTTGTATATTTTTTTTATACCTATTTTTATTTTACATTTTTATTCTCTATTTATATAGTATTTTTTATTTTTCTATTTATATTCTATTTTTATATTCTTTGAACTTTAAATAAATTTTTTAAACACATATTCTCTCTCCATTTTATTTACTCATCTTCCTCCTTCTGTCCTCGTCACATATGACGTTTCCGAAGAAAGTTTTACTCCGCGGTTCGTGTGTTCTTCATGCCGCCAAATGACATCATCCTGCACGGCTGCTCCAGAGGAGTCAAATTATCCGTAATCACGTGATAAGCTGTGATGTTCGAAATACTGTTCAGAATGCTTGCTGCATATTTGTTTGAAAGAAATATGTCTGTTTTCTACATAATGGTTCGCTAGACCGTTTCAAAATTATTATTTCTCTACGTTTTTTTAGTGGGTATTACCTTGCACCACGAGTCCCACATAACCCCGGCGCCAGCCGGGGTATGCGTAAAAGCATTTTTCCCCCCTCTCCAAAAAAAGAGCAGGGTGGATTTGATTGTTCGTAAGAGGACTCTATACGGGGCGAAGGGGTAGTGGCCTCCTGGAGCTGCTCTCAGTCGACTGATGTTGGAAGGGAGGGAGTCATCTATGGTGATGACCGTCTGCGAAGGCGCCTCCCTGATGATGACGGATGAGATGACTTTAGGAAGGAGGGATGCGATATTCCTTTCTTCCCTCTGGACGGCATAGCCGCGTAAGTGGTGGTTGCAATAGATGTTGCAGTAGCAACAATCTATGGAAGAAAATTGATTAGACTATTTTGTTTGTGGTGACATGGGGTCAACCGGTACTCTCGCGCACGTGGGTATGGCGATCGTTATGTATTTTGTTCCGTAGTTTCCTATTCAGTTTTGAAAGTTAACCATGGTATGTTTCGTTTTCAATGTCTTCAGGTACCGGGTTCCGACTTGGTACCCGAGCCAATTTCGCGAATACTAATTCATGCGGTGTGTATCCAGTGCCCTCGTGGACACTGTTATTATACGAAAAAGCGGCCAAGTTGGTCCATTGGTCCCAGTCACTGTATCTACCTATAAACATTTTTAAGTATTTGGACAAAGCGAGATGCAATCTCTCTAAAGAGTCGTTAGTCTGTGGCTGAAACGCTGTGGTTCGGAATTGCTGGATTTTACATTTCCGTGCTACTGCTTTCGTGAAAGCGCTAGTGGAATTTGCTGCTTGGTCGGTGAGGATGGCTCTAGGAGCTCCGAAGTAACAGATAAATCTTTTAATAAATGCGTCGGCTATCTTAATTGATGTGAATAGGCTGAGGAGCACGCACACAAGGTATATTGTCAATAAATCCTGCACTGTTAATATGTAAGTGTTGCCTGCTCTTATTATACGCAGTCGTTCACGTATGTTTTCTGGGGGGGGGGGGGGCGTAGTGGAATTTCTGGCTCAAAATTCGGATATTGCAGGATAGGTTCCTTCTGCAATGCTGATTTTAAGTGGTCAAAAGCGATTTGTTGGGGCGGTCCACAGTCAAATGGTGCGCCCTTCTTCAATGGTGAGGTCAAGGGGCGAGCCGTTCTAGAGAATTCTGGGATAAACCTGCTGTAATATCCGGTCAATCCAAGGAAACTTTAATTCGTTTTGGTGTGCGAGGTGCAGCGTCAACAACCTTATTGCTCTTCCCGGGATTCGGATGTTCTTTGGAGATTGACTGAAGTGATTGTCCTGCCCTTGGAGGGATTTCTTCCGATTTTTCCATTATTTCCGGTTCCGGCGTAGCCGCAAGATACTCTTGGGAGGTTAGGGGAAGGGTCGATTTGGCGTGATGCGCAGGGAGAGAGAGTGATTGCACCTTCGCAGGTGCCTCGAGGTGGTAGATCGACAGATCCGGGGATAAGAGGGACTTGTTTTTTATTAGGTCGGGGATGGGGGTGATACCTATCGGCGTCGTAGTATCTTTTGGTCGTACTGGTTTGGATTCTGTAGCTGCCCTGTTGAATTCCTCTAATTCGATGGTGGGCATGGTGTTTGGAGTGTCAATCTCGCTGGAGTTCATAATTTGCAGGTGGTCCTTTAGATCCGGATTAGCTCTATGGACGAAAAAGGAGGATTTTGACCCAGCGGGTAGCACGACTGGATTCTTGTTTACAAATGAAATGGAAATTCCGTGCAAATCCAACTGCTTCTTGAGATGGTTTATCGTGATATTCCTTCCCATTAGGAATTCTGACCTTAGTATTCCTTGGGTTTTGATTGGGAAGTCATCTTCAACTACGTGGAACGTGACATCGTCGCACAAAAGGGTTACCTTTATTGTTCCAAGGGTGGAGACAGGGTCCAGAGAAATGCCTTATTAGCACTTGCTGCTCCGGATCGATGTCTTGAAATCGCTTTACGGCCTGAATTTTTAGTAAATTTACCTCAGTACCGGTGTCGATCATTAATTCGGGCATTTTCCCGAAGAATGGTGAGTGCATTATCACAGACGGGGCTTCGCTAACTGGATTTAGTTGAACGGTACCGATTTTTACGGTATCGCTGGTGTCTTGGGTTGAATCGTAAGTGGGTGCGCTCCTGCTTGGCCCACTCATGGGCGATGGTTCACATCCATCGGTGCCTGGCGGGGTACTTCCCAACTCCATTTCCCACAAGGTTCTAGGATCATTATCGATGGTGAAGATGCGTTTTCTGCATTCCGAGGTCATGTGTCCGGGCTTCTTGCAATAACCGCAGATGCGTAACTCCGTAGGTCTTGAGGGTGGAGGGCGGGTCTTGTCCTAGTAGGGGAACAGTGGGTTTGGTGCTTGGCCCCCACATCCCGCAACAAAGTTTGGAGGGTGCCTTTCGGAAGGTTGAGCTGCCGGACCTTGGTTGTTGCGACAGGCCCGTGCATCGTGACCTGTCTTATTGCAGAGTTGGCAGGTTACTTTGGGAGTCTTTTGCTCCGAGAATCGGAGACGGTCCCTGTCAATCTCTTTGTCCACAAGGACAGCCAAATCGAACGCTTCGTCGAGCGTTTCGAATTGGTGTTGTAGTAACCTTGTCCTTGTGTGAGGTGGAAGACGAGCGAAATAATATGGCGAATAATCGGAACCCGTCTTTAACTCGCGAAATGTACTCTAGTATATGCTTATTGGTTTCTTTGATAATGTTGGCAAGTTCCCCGCGGTAGTGGTCCGATGTCTTAGCGGGGGAGAAAGTGCATTTAAGTCGTTTGATTAGATCGTTTACGGAGTCAAAGACTCGATCCTCAACAGCCAAGTACGCATGGTCTTGCAGTTTATTTCTCAACAACCTCGCTAGCTGGGATTCGGCTTGCGAGGGAACCAGAGCCTTAGCCCTATTACAGGCTCTCGCGAATTGCAAAACGGACATGTTGTGACCGTTAAACTCTGGGACCGTTTCTACGGCGTCTTTGAATTTGATCTGGGGCGATGGATCCTGGTCCGGAATATAATTATAATTTAATACCGGTTTCCTATCGAAACGGGAGGAACCTGGAGTGAGAAAATTGTTTGCCGTTTGCGGGGGTGCAAGAAGTTTTTCCATCATTTCGCGGATGGCTTGAATCTGACCGCAAAGACCTTCCAACGTGAGGCCGCGCGAACCGGTGTCTACGTCCGAACGCGTATTGGATTCCGGGTTTATAACAAATTTCGCGTGCAAGCTTTCAATTTCGGCTTGTTTTTGCCGTAACAATTGCACCCGTTCCATTAATTCGGCGGTTGCGGTGTCTACAGCGTTAGTGGAAAGACCCGCGTCTTGGTCCATTACGCAAGAGTCGTCGGTTTTGCCGTACATGGACATGTTTAATTCGTCCTTATCTACTTTTTTTACGTGGCGTTTCGAAGGTTTCTAATATTTTCGACGTCCGACAGCCGTTATTTAAAAATCCGGATGTTCTATCTCTGGGTAAGAATTATCAAATTGATTGTATCTCCTATTTGAAAGGAGGCAATGATCTGTGCACACGTCGCACCTGCTTTTGTGGTGCCCTTGAATTATCGGATTGCTGTACTGAAGGCAATTGACGGAAATGTATAGGGCGTTTGGCAGTAATGAATTTGGTATACTGTCACCGTGTCTGTTGGATCCAGATGGCAGCAACTTAAGCAAATGTCGTCACCTTCGGTAGTTGTTGGTATGCTTCCAGAAACACAGATCATCGCCTGCATATATGCCGTTAAGCTCTGTAATTTGCGGCTCCGGTAAGATAGTGCGCCTCGATGTGGGTATTTAATGCACATGCTAGATATTGGGATATTGTGAGTACCGTAGGTACAGAGAACCTATTTTCTGTTAACGGTAGACGAACATCCCACCGCTGTCACCAAAATTATGTCACGTGCCGGGTGGAGGTCTTTAGGACAATGACATGTGGGGTCGTATGGGAATGTTAGGCACGAAGGCGAGCTTTGTGATACAAGGGAAGGAGGAACTTCAGGCGCGAATGCCAGATTCGTAGCACAGACGGTTGGAGGAAATTCAGGCGCCAATGCCAGATTCGTGGCACTGAGGGTGAGTAGGAAGTCAGGCGCGAATGCGAGATTCGTAGCACTGAGGGTTAATGGAAGTCAGGCGCGAATGCGAGATTCGTAGCATCTGTCGTTGGAGGAGTGCAGGCGCGAATGCGAGATTCGTAGCACTGATCGACCAGGGAAGATTTAAAAGGTACTCGCGCACCTGGGTGGTACCCGTTAAAGTACTTATGGTTTTTAGTTTAGACTTGGTAATTGGATTTACCGCTGCATTAATATAAGAAGCTACACGTAATCTTTTCGCGAAATATGTCTAGCCATACGGTCGTAAAAGACCTATGCGAAAGTAAGCCTCGTAAACACTATGAGAACTTCCGGCGTTTGAGAACCGAGATCAGCTGTTGTAGTAGCCTGTTATGATTTGGAATCTTCGTAACCGAAGGATCGACACAATAATTTGTAGCGTGATTTAAAGTAAAAATGTTTATTAAATTTGAAGCACGAAAATGTGCCTTGCACTGTTAATGCAAAAGCGGTTAATGATTATAATAATGCATCAGACGTTAAGCATTAGCACGTAAACATTGGTTATCAATAGTAACATATATATATATGGATGAATATGAGACACATGAATATTAGCAATGGAGAATTATAATGAATTAATGAATGCAATAAGCAATTAGCTATAATTACAATATAATGCAATAAGCATATGATAATAGTATAAAGCAATAAACATTAGCAAAGGTAGTTATATAAATCAATTGGTAGTAATATAAAATATGAAAAGCGCAAGCAATATGAAATAACATAAATGAAGATGACATACAGTTGAACTATAGTTAGTAATAATCGCTTACAGTAGTTGCCGTAGATATATATTCCGTTGATCACTGAATTTATTTTTGTGAATATCACTTAAAGGTTTAGGATTCTGAATAATAACGTATACACTTCGCGGGAGTTTTTCCGTAGAAGAGAGCTCCGGTCTCTCGGACCCTTGTATTTATATGAATTACAGGAATGTCAGGTATGAGGGGTATGTGCGGTATGCACCATGACTCATGTTCGAAATATGCATCTATAATTAGAACGTGTTGATGACTCATGCGGGAAATATGAATCGCAATATGACTTCCGGGGTTTTTATTTGAGCTTCTGAAAAAGGGTACTCAAACCATTGGATGGATTTTGGCTAGTTTGATTGGAAAGGGGTGAGTATGGCTTTGACTTCGTGAGCCATAGAGAGGGGGTGAGACGTGGTCTCGAAGTAAGAGGGTTTTTGGGACGAGGGACTTGTTTAAATTTAAATATGAGCGAGGAGATTATGCCTCGTAGGGCGAAGAAGGGAAGGGGATTTCGTAGTTGACCATCTCGAGATGGGGGCCGTTAAAGTACATCGTCTAGATCGCCCGATGGTTGGGGAAAAGGGGTAAGAGTTGAAGTTTAGGGGATTTCGCTGGAGTTGTGGAGTGATTTATGAGGGAGACTTGAAATAATACCACGCGAAAAATAGTGGGACGTCACACAGGTCCAAAAAAAATTTTCGGGGGTCATTGCCTCCCTCGGTCAGGTCTAAAAAAATTTCCGGTGTAATTCCCCCCTTCTGTGGAAATTTTCGGCTCGGCCTGGACGGATACCTCTCCATGATTACGGCTTTCCCTACTCCGCGGCTCGTGTGCGCGTACCCAGTCTTCCACTCCCCGCTCCCCCCGCGCCAGGTTTTCCCCCCACCGAAATCCCCCGCGCGCCCTCACTTTCCCACCCCCGCGCGCCCTCACTTTCCCACCCCCTTGCGCCCCCCTCAGTGGACCTGGGTTAGAATCGGCATATACGTAATACTCCAGGGAACTCAAATTACGCGAGATCGCGCGATGCACTGTTACGTTAAGATCAAAAACATTTTGGAAAATTTTAGAATATCTGCGATTGTACCACTAAGTAGTGCTGTCTCTTTCCCTCCCTAGAATTTAGCTTTAAAAATAACTGTGATTGTACCACTATATAATGCTGTCTCTTTACCTCCTCCGAAGACGTGGTTTGTAAAAACGCCGATCTTTCCCGACATCATCCGATAATTACTATGCTTTGACGTTTGGCAATAGCTCATGGTGTGTGTGTGTGTGTGCGCGTATGACGATCGGTATATGTACCATTCAGGAAAGACTAATGTCGGAGAGCTAGTGTTGGGGGAGTTGGTTAGGCGGCTGACTCGTAACGCGGAGGTCTAGGGTTCGATCCCCGTCGCCTGAGATTCTGTTTTTTGATATTTATATATTAATATCTTAAATTAATATTTCCCGCGTTACCGACAGTCGGTACCACGCCCAAGAGAGTGGCACTTTACCTGCGGTTCCCAGCCATGCACTTCGGTATCGGTTCGATATCGATCTGGCATCGATTGATTCGATATATGCTCTCCCGCTATACCCCCCACCACTCCGCCATCTCTATGACGTCATCCGCCGCCGCCGCCGCCCGCTCGCCTGCCCGCGGGTTGGATTTCCTCCCACCTTGAAACACAAATTTGGATTTCAATGGCCTGGAAACTCAAATTTGTGTTAGATCCCCCCTAGCCCTACTACATTTATGCAATTCTCTCTGGCGTTTGGACCACCAGTTGAATATTTTGTTATATGGGCCCCTCCGGCCCATCCCGTGCTTGCTGGCCTCTTGTCGCTTTCCTTTCGCATAGGCGATTCGGCGGAATCGCCTCGGGCGTGGCAGTCACGTGTGACCGTTGACGGCCCGGGCCTCGAGATTCCCAAGGAGGAAGCGATCGACAACTGCCGACGGTGCAATTATCCCCATCTGCGATCGATTGTATGAGGCGCAGCCCGCAACCGCAAACTTCGTAAAGTCAATCGTTCTAGACAGCTTGATTCAGGTAGTATGGACGGACAGATGTCCCGTCTAGGAAACGCGACTTCGACTCCGCGGACAGCTCAACGCGAATCGCGCTCGGCCGAACTGGTCAGGCGAAGCGTACCTCCTTCTGTTAAACCGAGAAACGGCACGAGACCGGGAGTGCATTTACGTGCAGTTACGGACCACCGCGATCGCGAAGCAGTGTAACAGAGCGAGCGTGCGAACCAGATCGGCGACGAGTTCACCGACTTCCGTGCGCTACCCAAGAACAGCGAGAGCGACCACGACCTACGCTAGGTCCAGCGATACACGAGCGACAACAGAGACGGAGCGCCGTCTCAAAGGTATGTCATTATTATTATTATGTTTTCTTTAAGAATATATCTTACTCTTTATCGTTATTCCTGTAATTCCCGTGTACTATCTCATTCAACCCCCTCTTATCATCCTCATCCCTGGTAGGTATATTCAAGGTGGGCCTTAGCCCTTAGAGAGGAGCAAGAACCTGGTAAATCAATCCAACCTCTCGGGGTGATTTACGCAAAGGTCTCTTTAGGACGTAACAATTTTAAATACAGTTTTCAAAGCACATTGCTGTGTGTGTCTTTCGCATTGTAGAGTCTGAATGACACTTAGCTTATTTACAGATTTGATATCTTCGTAGTCGATGTCCAAACTCTCAATGTTCACGTCATCTCTCGTATTTTGGTCGAGGAAATTCACCAGCCATTCACGTTTCTGCAGCCCTTTAACGTATGCGATATGGGATGCGTCACCATCATTTTCTTCTTCGTCTTCTTTAGCAGTAATCACCCGCAACAGCTTCCGGAATCAGCTGTTTAGCTATATTGTACGAAACCACAGGATGCTTGATTTGTCGGATTTTGTAAGAAGATATCGCGGTATCGAACTCCCAAAAATATAGTGCGAGAGAATTGTTCCCTTTCGTAGGACAGCCACTTCCTTGACAACGAATCTTCTATCGCCGATGAACCCTTGCAGGTCAATGTCACGTCCCGCAACGTAGAGTCAGATGCTAATTAAACTTTAAAATCATTTACATTTGCTATTTCGTACTCTAGAGTTATTATAAGCACCTCATAAGTAAACACCGATAGCCGATAAGGCACTATAACCGAAAATACGGTAAGAAGAAATTGAACCGAGAATCTACGGACGGCAACAACGAACAGGAGAGCAGGCACCGAGGAGGTAACGGCCAGCCAGCGGTACAGCAGCTAGCCGGCCGCACACACCCCATAAAGACCCCAGTGAACGCCAGCTGATGGATCAGAGGCCCTATCCGCCAGCACGGACGACACCTCCACAGAGCTGCGCCCTTGATCCTCGCCAGAAGATTACCCTCCCGTTATTTCCTGTAAATCGACCTGTAAAATCACAGGCAGGTGCTGTGAGATGAGGTCTCCCACCGTTGATTTGTCATGTGGCATTCCTAGAGAAGTACTGATCGGAAGTCCTATAAAAAGGGCCCTACCACCCGCGGAGCTCATTACAATATCAATGTTTATACATCTTATTTCTATCCTATAAAAGGTCTTTAAATACAAGTGTGAAAGGTGTAGGAGACACAAGATGTGACAATAAAAGTGTTAGTTAAAACTTTTGCAAGGTTTGCCGGTGTAGAGATTCTCCCTGAGAATCTTGCTGCACTCCGTGGTTGTCCTTGATCGGGTCGTTCCTCGGGCTCCGATAGTTCGGGTGAAGATGCCGCGGACGGGATTCTCGGACCGAGCCGAGAGATAGTGGATCATTGCCGGTTTAAGAGTTAGAACTCACCGTAGGGTTTAAACAAAGGTTTATTGAGCTCACTGATCTCGACGGGCGATCACGGGAGTGATCGCGAAACTGATCTTTACAATGTTCTGTTCTGGTTGTTCGGGCGTGTGTTTATATGCAAGATTTGAAGTCGCAGTTTGGTGATCGCGGGGGGAGGCCTAATGGTCTCCGCCTGTGTATCTTCGGCCTTGGGTTTCGGCGATTCCTTTGTTTGCGCATCTTGCTGAGCTTGCTGGTATTCGTTACACCAGGTGTTATGAGTTACGTATCGTTACATAACAAAACAAATCAAAGTGAGTGTTGTTTCACCCAATAATTCCCTATCCCGAAAAGTGAGCATTCCTCCCTTTTGAAAAACAGTTAAAATTCCGTCAAGCATGTACTATAATAGATCTCGAGTTGCTACATTCAAGGGTGTCACTTGCGAGCATAATCTTGCCCGCGGTGTCGCCGGATGCGAAATGTAAAGTGTGAATTACAACCAAATAAATATTATTTCTAAGTCAAAAGGGACGAATGCCCAGAAGGCAAAGAGCGGTACGCTAGGTCCAGCTGCAACGGTTATTGTGGACCTTTAAAAACACACCTGTGAACGGAGACCAACTGCTGGAAGTCTGCGCCCTATCGAGGGTTCTACACTCACAGAAGTTTCAACCCTTTGGGGCAAACATAGTTGTGAGACGTTGGGCATGACCCAAACGCAACACCGTTGCAGAGACTAAAGGGATATCGGAGGAGCCCATCTCGTGAGTCCGTACCCCGGTCTCCACATAGGAAAGGGTATATTCCAATCAAACATATGCACCGAATAACGTCGCATGCGGCAAAGTAATCATACGCGAATCTCTCAGCTATCCCAAAGGGTAAAATCCCAGGATTTGCTCGAAAGCGGAATAATAAACAAACTCCGTAAAACTGCGCCCCAAACATGGTAAACACAAGCTAGGGACATAACACAGTGTAAGCTTTTCGGAGCGGGCCTCGCGAATGGACGCTTCCGAGGGCGCGAAGCCGTTTCACTTTTTCGTACGGTCGCGGAAAGTGTGGCAAAGGTGTCCGTGGATCGTAGTACCTATTATTTCTCTAACTGTAAAACTTTGTTTCAAGCCAGAGATTCGCAAAGTTTAGTGAATGCACGAAAAATTGTGTCAGTATCCTCGTTTATATATACCACTTATTATCTATTGTTGTGACCTAATCGACACCCAAGCGTAACGACTCCGTACGCATACCGATTTCACAATGGAACGGCCGAAATCCGGCACAACCGCTTAAGGGATTTTGAAAGCGTACCGGGAACCGTCAGCATATGGCAAAACATCCAAAAGCGGGCCAAAGATGAAGACCCCAATCGTCCCTGCTTCATCCCGATTAGCGTATAAGAACCATGTACGAGCTCAGACAGCTCAGACTCTATACGAGGTTCACGCGTGACTGTCACAGTGTCAGTAAAACCCAGATCGGGACAGAATAAACCTTATTCACTCCTACGACGAATCCTAACTCTTTAACCGGCCAAGAATATAAGTTTATAGAATATAAACTATAGGTTAGAGAATATAACTCTTTAACCGGCCAATACTGTAAGATTATATCTTTTTGTTGCAACTTGTATTTAAGAACATCGTGTGTGTGTGTGTGTGTGTGTGTGTGTGTGTGTGTGTGTGTGTGTGTGTGCGCGCGCGCGTGTGTTTGGTTCCCAGACACAGAGTATAGCTGTATAGTCCATAGGCGTTTCATTGTTCGGCAAGGGAACCGAATCAAAGAAAGTTATTAAATGTTAATAAACCGATATATTTGGAGATTTGCCTTTAGTTATATAATCTGGTAATCAAAATTGTAACTGATGTGATTCGCCCGACGTAAATCCTCATTTTGTTATTTAAAACTGTGTGCGCAGAGGTAACGGAGCGTCAAAACTGGCGTTTATAATTGACCTGTATTTTGGGATTTCACCCTTAGCTATCCAACCGCTCCATTGTAAAGTCAAATTTGGTAAAGCTAAGAAGTATAATATATATTCATACACACTTGACGCCTACACTCAAATAACTTTATGAAAATTAAGCCTCCTGTTTCCTTGGATAATCACACATCGCGGGAAATGTATGGGAGTGGAGTTTTTACCCACAATTATACCTTTCTCATTTCAAATCGGATTTCTTCTATGTTTCTTTTATTATACCGTTAACGTTTGTAAATATACAAGGCGGCTTCTAATGCAGGTCTGCTGAGGGGAGCGTGGGCAGGGTAGAGGACTTGTCGGCGTGGCGGAGCGCGGGGGGCAGGGGGAACTTATTGGCGAGGTGGTAGCAGGAGGGGGATTGCTGTGCGCGCAACAGCTGCGAAGTGGGGGAACTATTAGCCGAGGAGGGGATCAGTTCTGATCCAGCCGTCGCAGGCACCTCTTCAGATGAAACATTCTTACATGATCCGACAAATCAATCATCCGGTGGTTGCTGGCTGTTCGGGAAAGCGACATCGTAGCGCCATCTCCCGAGCTAGATCGCGCCGGACGGCTATGACTCATGACACGGCCTGTTTGCTCATGTGGAGCGTCGATCACTACTCCCTCCCATCGATCGGCTATCGATGGAAGGGGAACTCTATCTCGCTTCCCGGAAACCGACGGCGGTTTCCTCGTTCACTCGCTTTGGAAATTCCGCCTCTTACACGTGTTGCTACTCTCGTGCCGTACTCTTCTCTGCAGTACTTGCAAGCTAAACTGTAGATCGCTTCTCTGCTTAAATTCTTGAAAGGCTTAAACGCTACCAAAAGTTGCTTATTCTAACTCTTAATTAGTTGTGCGGGGCTTAATTAAAGTTAAGGACGCTTTATTTTGGTCAAAGGTATTTATACTTAATAACCAGTGTACATATTGTAAAATAAACCTTAGATTAAGACACAATTTCTCCTCCGAGTTTTGCCGCGAATAGTTCCTGACTAATTCAAGCGCGATCCAAAGTTTAGTTCTAAACACTGGCAAAGCATCACGCACTACGGTGGAAAGATGGAGACGTTCCGTACAATATTATTCTGAAACAACCACCGATTAGCATCGAACCAGCAAAACGTGCAGCTATGTGAAAAAATCCGCAAACGATGCACGGTGATCGAACGAGGCACAGCCACGGGTCATCGGACGGAGACCATTAGGCCCACACCGCGAACCAAAAGACCATATATATATGGTTATATCCCAATGGATATATCCCAACGCGCAAAACGATGCGCTTTCTCCTTTTTCCGAATCGATTAGCGGTCACTACCGTGATCGCCGCACCAGGGTCAGTTCAAGCTCAACAAACCCTTATTCGCTTTACGGTGAGTTCTGTTACATAAGCCCTTTCGGCCCATCCCGTGCTTGCTGTCCACGCGCCGCTTCCCATCGAACTGGCGATTCAGCGGGATCGCTTCGCGCGTGGCAGTCACGTTGTGGGAAACCGCGAAGTAATCGCCGTAAGCGCAACGTGATCGTTGACAGTCGTGGCCCCGATATTTCCTTATAAGGAGCGATCGACTGGTGCCGACGAGGCGATTTCCCCCATCGATTTCGGGAGCGTGAGGCGCGGCCCTCAACCGCGGGACTTCGTAGCGACAGTCGTGTTTTAAAGTTCGATCTAGGGAGTAACGACGAGCAGACGTGCCGTTTAGAAATCGCGCTCGGCCGATCTGGAGTAATAAGGCTAAGCGGGTTCTAACGCAGGTCCTTTGAGGGGAGCGTGGAGGCGGGGGGAAGTGAGGGCGCGCGGGGGAGTGCGGTGGAGGGAAACCTGGACGGGGGGGCGGGGAGAGGGAGACTAGCTGCGCGCGCACGTGCCGCGGAGTGAGGGAAGCCATAATCATGGAGGGGATCAATCCAGGCCGAGCCGCCGCGGAGATCTCCCCACACGCGGCCCGACGTCGGAAATTTTTTAGAGGGAGGGGCCCACTCCGAAAATTTTTTCATACCTAACTGAGGGAGGGGACGACCTTGGTCCACCTCCAAAAAACTTTTTTTGACCTGACCCACCACCGAAATATTTTTTTTTCAAACCAATATGAAGCAGACATTTTTCCCCCAACGCAGAGAAATAATTTTTAAATCAGCGATCCAGCGAACTATTATGTAACAAACAGACATACTTTTTCCCGAATCAATATGCAACAAGCATTCTAAAACCAGCAACTTTTTAAAGCGTTCCGATTTAACGTCGCGGCGTATCGCGCGGTCACCTATAATTAGCGGGAGACCCCCGGGACACCTGCATGCGATGATGTCATTTTCACGACGCGAAGATTGCACGTACGAAACATGATACTTTGGAAACGTCGAATCTTAGAATTAGGTGAGGAGAGAAGGAGGAAAGTAGGTAAATAAAATGGAAAATAATATATCTTTAAAAAATTTATTTATAATTAAAAGAATATAAAAATAAGTTATAAATATTCATAACTTTTGCAGTATATAGTAGTAAGATTATGCCGGTTCTAACTCAGGTCCTCTGAGGGGAGCGCGGGGGCGGGGGGAAGTGAGGGCGCGCGGGGGAGCGCGGCGGAGGGAAACATGGGCGGGGAGCCTGCGGGGAGTGGAAGAGCGGTTGCGCGCGCACGAGCCGCGGAGTGGGGGAAGCCGCAACCGTGGAGGGGATCAGTCCGGGCCGAGCCGCCGCGGAGACTTCTGCAGACCGACCCTCCGCCGAAAAAGTTTCAGAGGGAGGGAATGACCCCCGAAAAGTCTTTTTCAAACCTTGGCCCACCCCGAAAATTTTTTTAGACCGTGACCACCCCCCCCCCCGAAAATTGTTTCAGCATATCGCACGATTGCATGTAATATAATCCCCATCCTCAAGGATAAAAGTCTCGACACGTGTTGAATGTAACATAATACCTTGGGAAGCGCCGAATCTTAGAATTATGCGGTGTCAGCAGAAACTGTGTCGTATGATCTTGCGCGCTAATTCGTCATATACATGAATCATAGAGAGAATTATGCAGTATCGGCAGAAACTGCATAGAACCATGTTGGGACGGATCGTCGTTTTTTTGCATGCAATGCATTCGAGAGAGAGAGAGAACACCTAAAGAGTTAGACAGAGATACCAAATCGCGGTATCAGTCTTAAAAGCGCACTCCGAACTGCACAAAGCCACAAATCGTTACAACGTGTTGCACGGAAAAGATTACATTCCATTTACGACCATGGAAAAATTCGCGCAAGGAGAACGCCAATTGTTGGATCAATTTGCACGATTGATTTCACGGGAAGAATTCCTCGCGTGGGAAGAACGGTGCAACGAGTGTATCGAATCGTTGGAAGAACATAGCCGAGTGAAACGTCCTCGATTATCGATCGGTGTTCGACAATTGTTAGTTGCACGAATCGCGCGGCTCGAGGGATTGAAACATTCGTTGCGTGGACGTTTCGTGCGTGAAGGTGCAGGACATTCGAGCGCAAGACTTTTGTGGCGCGAAATAGACACTGCGTTCGATAGCCGCGTATTAACTCGTGCCGTGCTAAATTCGAATTACATCGAGCCGCGCAACTTTCTCCAAGATGCGACGACCATTGTGCTAGAGCATGTGCGGGGCGCTTTGAGGAAACATCGAAACCTCAAAGTGAACACGGTGTTCAATGGTGACTTTGTGGGGGGCGATAAACATGCGAGTAAAAGCATCAACACCCGAAACTGCGAACTCTTCCGCACATCTGATCTGCAGGAGTGGTATCAGCGATACGTCATCGAACCCACCCTGGCATCGTTGGAAGAGTTCCAGGAACGCGACAGCGCATGGGCATTGACGAGAATTCTCAATCTAACCGTCAATGTCAACAAATATAATCCGCTGCGCGCGGGATGTCACCACAAGTTGCCGCGGGAAATATCGCTGAAGAAAGCAACGATTAGCGCGCAATCCCCGGACAATGCGTGTTTCGCATGGGCAGTGGTCGCTGCTCTTCATCCTGCGGAAAGAAATACCGGTCGCCCAAGTTCATACCCCGCCTATACTTCCGTGCTAAATCTCCAGGGTATGGAGTTTCCAATGTCCCTGGAGCAAATTGGGAAGTTCGAGCGGCTGAACGACATCTCCGTCAACGTGTACAGCTTCGAGGACGAGAAGACGAAGGGATCGACAGTCTTTCCGCTGCGTCTCACCAGCCAAAAGAGGGTTCGGCACGTGAACCTGCTCTACACACTGAATCAAGAGCATGGTGATGTAGGGCACTTTGTGCTGATCAAGGACTTGTCCCGGCTTGTGAGCGCGCAGCTGAGCAGGCACGAAAAAAATAAATTCATCTGTGGTCGGTACGTATAGAAAACACATGAAATGTTGAAATGCCTCGTGAAACAAATTAAATAATACATTTTTGGGGTTTACAGATGAATGCACTATTTCGGATCTGCCGAGAAGTTGGAGGCCCATTCGCTGGACTGTGGGAAGATGAACGACTGTGCCATCCTGCTGCCCAGCGAAAGCAACAATTTGCTCAGTTTCGACAACCGCGATAGGAAGGAGCGACTCCTCTTCGTGGTATATGCAGATCTAGAGTGCATCATCGAAAAAACAGAGGACAACCGAGTGGGTGATAATAAATTACATATGTATCAGCACCATAAATTTCATAGCATAGCATATTGTATGCATTGCTCGTACGATGCATCGCTATCGACGTATCGATGTCGCCGCGACGTGGATTGTGTTTCATGGTTCGTCGATGAACTAAAAAATTTTGCGAATTTTGCTAAACCCATCCTGGCCAGTAATGTTCCCATGCTTGATTTAACCATCGAACAGTTGACGGCATTTCGCGATGCAACACACTGTCATATTTGCGAAGAGCCATTCAAGGCTGACGATGTACGAGTTCACGATCATTGCCATCTATGCGGGCGGATTAGAGGCCCAGCACATTCGCAGTGCAATTTAAATTATAAAAATGTGTTTTACATCCCCATAGTTTTCCATAATTTATCCGGCTACGATTCACATTTCATTATCGAGGAAATAGCTACCGCTTTCGAGTGTTGGGGGATGATGGAGAGGGGGAAAGGTGGATGAGGAGGGTGGAAGAGTGGAGGGGGGTGCAAGATGGAGGAATGAATGGGTAAGGAATGAGAGTGAGAGGATGCGTGCGGAAGCGGGGGTCCGGAGGGGGGAAGAAGGAGCGGAAGGAGAGGGCGCGGCGGTGGCGAGCGAGCGAGCGGGCGGATAGATGTAAGGATTAGATGTAAGGAGTAGTTTTTAAGGAATAGAATTAAGGCTGCGAGGAAATTATGAATTGTAATCCCCAAGGGGGCACAATAAAGTGTACATACTAGCTACCGCTTTCGAAGGTCATGTTGACGTATTACCCATAACTAAAGAAAAGTACATTTCATTCACAAAAAATGTGGAAGATACGGTTGAACCAGACTCGTGAAATTATATTAAATTGCGATTCATCGATTCGTTCAAATCTCTAAATACCAGTCTCGACAAAGTAGCATATTTTCTTAGTATAGATCAATTAAAAATTTTACGATCCAAATTTGAAATATTATCCGCCGAGGATTTCAATTTATTGACGCGAAAGGGTGTCTTTCCGTATGATTATCTTGATTACGCGAACAAGCTGCAGGACTTATGCTTACCGCCGCGCGAGTCATTCTACAGTTCGTTAACGGAGGAGACTGTATCCGAGAGCGATTACGCGCACGCCGAGACTGTCTGGCAGCGTTTCGACATTAGAATCTTGGGCGAATACAGCGACTTGTATCTGAAAACAGATGTCTTGTTATTGGCAGATATTTTTGAAAATTTTCGCGAAAGTTGTATCGAGAGTTACGGACTAGATTCAACACATTATTATACTCTACCCGGTTTCACATGGGATGCCATGCTAAAACATACCAAAATTACGTTCGAATTGCTCACCGACGTCGATATGGTTATGTTTATCGAACGCGGTATACGCGGTGATTTAAGTCAATGTTCCGGAAGATACGCACATGCCAATAACAAGTACATGCCATCTTACGACGCATCGGAACAGTCATCGTACTTGATGTACTTTGACGTGAACAATTTGTATGGATGGGCAATGTGTCAACCCCTGCCATACGCCAAATTTCAATGGGTCGAAGATGTCGTAAATTTTGACGTGTCTTCAATCGCTGTCGATTCGCCCATGGGATACATTCTCGAGGTAGATCTGGAACATCCACAAAGTCTGCACGACGCTCATGCCGATCTACCGTTCTGCCCGACGCGTGCCAAACCACCTGGCAGCAGACAGGACAAGTTACTCGCGACGGTATACGATAAGCAGCGTTACGTTATACATTATCGCAACCTGCAGCAGTGCACGCGTCACGGTCTTCGTATTACAAGGATACACCGCGTGCTTCAATTCGCTCAATCCCCCTGGCTCCGCGATTAAATCGAACTCAATACACGGCATAACACGGTAGAACAAGCGCGACAAACGACTTTGAAAAAAATTTGTACAAATTGATGAACAACGCGGTATTTGGTAAAACTATGGAAAATGTACGAAATCATGTGGATGTAAAACTTTTGACACATTGGGAAGGGCGATAGGGCGCGGAGGCAATGATCGCGAAACCGAATTTCCACAGCCGAAGTGTTTTTTCGGAAAATTTAATAGCTGTTGAATTGCGAAAACTCGAGGTAAAATTCAACAAACCGATATACGTGGGTATGTGCATTCTGGACATATAAAAAATTTGTTTGTATGAATTTCATCACGAGTACATGTCTCCCCTGCACGGACAAAATTGTAAAATTCTATACACCGACACAGACAGCCTGATATATCACATTCGATGCGAAGATATCTACGAGTCCATGAAACACAATATCGATAGATTCGACACAAGCGATTATCCTATCGACAATTCATATAATATGCCGCGCGTAAATAAGATGGTTCCAGGGCTGATGTAGGACGAAAATAATGATGCGATAATGACCGAATTCGTAGGTCTTAGAGCGAAAATGTATGCACTTCGCGTAGACGGTAAAAAAGATACGAAAAAGGTGAAAGGCGCCAAGACCAATGTCATAGCCAGAACGATAACTTTCGACGACTACGCGCAGTGTTTGCACAGGGAGATCGAAATGGTTCGCAGACAATCGTGCATACGGTCTAAATTGCACAAAGTGTACACCATTTCGGAATCCAAAATCGCTCTAAGTCCGTACGACGACAAGCGACATATCGTACCCGATTCGATCGACACTCTGCCCTGGGGACATTATAAAATTCCGTTGTAGAATATCATTTTAAAATAGAAATTGTATTTATTGTCATTATTGTGTAATACAGAAATTGTTCGCACGTGTATAGAAATTATAAGGGCTATAGTACCACTACAGCACTGCTCCACATCTCAGAGACGGTGTTGCGTTCTATTGATACACGTCGACTCACATTTATAACGTCACTGGACTTCTCGAAAACATTTGATACCATCGATCATGATTTGCTGGTGGCCAAACTACATTATGCAGGACTATCTCCAGCTGCTTTACAGTGGATGTCCTCCTATCTTTCTAAACGTACACAGCAAGTCATGATAAACAGTTGGGGGCCGCAATTCTCGAATGAGCGAACCGTCTCGTGAGGCGTACCTCAAGGATCCATACTGGGACCGTTACTCTTTAATGTGTATGTCGCGGATCTTATTCGAGTGTGTGATTTTTCGTCTGCATATATGTATGCTGATGACATGCAGATAATCTATAGTTTCTATCCCGAAAAGCTCTCCTGTGCCATCTCTGAATTAGAATTAGACTTAGCGAAAATCCAGAACTGGTCTTCCTCACATGGTCTAACTCTAAATCCTTCTAAGACGTCGCTCTTAACAGTAGGTTCAGATCCTCTTTTGAACAAACTCCCCCCTGTTCGTGTTTCCTTTGCTTCCTCCTTTATCTCTCCTACTAATACAATGAAAAACGTTGGTCTCATCCTTGATCCGAACTGGTCCTTCGAGCAGCATGCTATAAAAGCTTGCAATACTGCATACTCTCGACTACGTGTACTGTTCCCTTCCCGACATTACCTTTCTTCCTCACAGAAACTTCTCATCACTCAATCACTTGTGATTTCTCTGTTTGATTACTGTTCAACGGTCTACGGACCATGTCTCACAAAACGGATTGAACAATGTATTCAACGTGTTCAAAACTCCTGCCTCCGTTACTCATTCTGCGTTCGCAAATTTGATCACGTCACACCCCTATTCCAACGGTCTGGATGGTTATATATGAGACAGAGATGGATACTACATATCTGCTGTATTACGT
Source organism: Andrena hattorfiana (assembly GCA_944738655.2). Lineage (NCBI taxonomy): Eukaryota > Metazoa > Arthropoda > Insecta > Hymenoptera > Andrenidae > Andrena > Andrena hattorfiana. The sequence goes on from OX122895.1 coordinate 11,372,689, forward strand.
TTAAGTTACTGAACTCTCACTCCCCGCCCTATCTTTATTCTTTAATTCACACAAATTATTCTTTTCATTCCAGCAATGCTCCTACTACACGCTTTCAGTCGCTCCTTTCTATTCCCTTACATCAGTCGTCGAAGTTCCAAGCTTCCTTTTCCTATCTCTCTGCTCGCTACTTCAACTCCCTTCCTCTCGAGATCCGCTCCCTTCCTACTATTTCCTCGTTCAAGTGCGCCGCTGCCTCATATATACGCACATACCATGCGTAAGTCTAATTCTAGATGGCAATAATCTTTCAAATCTTTTTCTTTTTTCCTCTTCTTTTCGTAATTTTTATTATCTTATTATGTTTGTGTTTATGTATATGTTGATGTTGCTGTATATCTTTGTTGTGTATTAGTAAGGTCAAGGATAGTAACAGCTCACTAGCTGCGCCTCGCCTTTTACTAGAGTAATAAAGACGTTTAATAATAATAATAATAATAATAAATGGTGGAAAATGTGCAAAAATAAAATTGTTCACTTATTTACATATACATCATTGTATTTTTATTGAATCATGTATTATTATGTTACAATACATTATTTTTATTTATCCAAGAATTGTGTGATTTATCAAACCCCAACCACTTGACGTACACCTTATCCCCCTTCCTACGCAACACTTTTTCCACTAGATACACATCAGGATCAGTGACGCGTTGCAGCTCGTGTTCATAGAATCCTCCGGCAACAGGTTTTCCACAGGAATCGACCAGCAGATACGTCGCGTGATTAGTTGTCTGTACTTTGGCTATCTTGAACACCTCCGTTGTCCAATTCGGCGTATAGCCTTTATCGAAGATGGTTTTAAATTTGCTCACGCGCACAAACTCGCCCAACTTGAATCTCGCTGGGGCAGCGATCTTTATGTTACTGTATACGGTGGCTAGCAGCTTGTCGGCGATTGCAGGAGTAACATCGCAAGGACGCATTCTGATGGTTCTATGTTTTCGCGCGTTATACTCTGCGAGAAGACGCGGTAGCGAATCGATCCATCTGCAGGTTCCATTGAGAGTAAACATTTTCCACATATTGTTCTTCAAAGTTCGATTGAAACGTTCTACGACGGAGGCCTTCGTCACCGAATACGTCGAATAATGATTAATGTCATGCATTGTCAAGAGTTTCTGCACATCGGCGTTGTAAAATTCTTTTCCTTGATCTGTTTGCAAATTTTTCGGATATCGATCTCTAAATATCTTTGCAAACGCTTTAGTCACCTCAGCACCACTTTTAGTCTTGAGCGGCACCGCCCATGCATACTTGCTCAACACATCGATAACGGTGAGTATGTAGTGGTGGCCTTGGTTGAATCGCGAGTATGGACGCATTTCTAAAACGTCAGCTTGCCACAGATCGTCGTAACCATGCACTATGACGCGCCTCCGCGGGAAATGTCTTCGAGCTGGAGCATGCAATTCCTCAACAAGTTGTCGCTTCTTGGGACCATGGTTTTTTTTACTCTTGGATTTCGATACTGGCTGCATGTTTGATCGCAGAGGTGTCTTTGACACGAATGATGCGATAATTATCGTGTACATGCATTATGTGCTCCCAATCGGCCCGGGGACAAGTTCAGCCGCCTCGCATGATTCTCCTTCGCAGCGCTGCTGTGGGATTGAATTTGACGCCTGCGATATCTTTTTAACGCTGTTTTGCAACGTCAGCATATCTCTTTGAAACACGACCAGCTTCCTCTCTAATTCTTCCTGCTGCTCTCTCAAAAGTTTAATGCTCTTTTCCATGTATAGTTTATTGACAGCATCGCTGTCAGCCACCGGCTGAGCTACGCGTCGTATCTTGCATGATTTTGCATCAAAGTCGGCACCGTCCACACAAAGAGCGTTATCTCGCATATAATTTCGAAGCATGCCGCTCCATTTGTAATAGTCCATTCTAGCTGCTCCACTCTTCTCGAGCGATACTCCAAATTTGTTGATCGGCATCTCGATGCATACAGTGCAAATCATCGACGTGTCGTTTAATTTATAATGAGGCCTACCTCGCGGAGTTCCTCGATAATGGATAGAATTTCAGGATCGTGGGAGTTGTTACCCGCCTGACGCGACGCTTCAAGCAAACGCAATCGATCCACCAACTCGTTGGGATCGTCCCAGTGCACGTAATCGATCTTGTTGTCGTTTACCATCATCGCTAGCGGTGTCCTTAGACCTTTTCCTGCTTTACTCGTTGATGCGCGGGGGATTAGTGGTGCAATTACATGTTTGTACTTGTATCCCTTGTTACCCAATATGGGTTTTTGAGCACAATGACTGCGTCTGTAGGCATTCGTCGCCAGCAGTATACTTTTGTATTTTTGTTTATCAGCATCGGTGTACAGGGCATCGTCGGGAATTCTCTTGAAAATCAGTTCGTAAAGGCCGGGCGTTCCTTTGTATTTTACACCACCGATGATTATATTATCGTCCTTGTCCATATCGAAAGCCTTATCTCCAAGCATCGTTCCACTATGGCCAAAGTATACGCCGTACACATAGTCAATTGTTGTATCCTTATCCATACTTAGGATGGCGCTCATGTATTCTTGCCCCAGCGGACCGAAATGGTTGCGAAACGTTTCTTGTCCCTCGGATGTTTGAAGTTGCTGTCTAATAGATGTTACAAACGACTCATCTGGACTAGTTTCGAAAACGTCGTCATCAATGGTTGTGAGCGATTGTACATCGATATTTATTGGTGTGGGAGGAACCGAGGAATCGTTTTGTCGTTTTCGCTTCGATTGAACTGGTGTGGAGGTTATGACTGAATATTCCGATGATGTGTGTCGTTTCTTCTTTGTCTTGCGCGATGTGCTCCATTTCGACTGGATTTTTGTTTTAGGCGTTAATGTTTCATTCTCTTCAACGTCTATGCTCGTCAGCGGTGATGTGTCAGCTTCTGCCGCTGTGGTATTTTCCACGATATGTTTCAAGGGTTCGACGATAGGTTTAAAGTATCTCTCCAACGCGATATCTTCCTCCATCTTGCCAGACTTCAAAGCCTGATGTTTCTTGCGAATGGCTTCGCTGGTTTTTGCAATTTCCTTCGCTATTTTCTCACGGTCCTTAATCTCCAGACTATCGATATCAATCATCATTGTGCAGCAGACGTTGCTTTCCCACCGACAGGTTGATGACAATTGACCATCTCATGGTACGGCGAACTCGTTAAATCCCTTTCGATAACGTCCACTGGACATCGCGCTATCCTTGTCTATTACCACGAAACCATACTCTCGTTGCCAACAATTACGACACAAAGCGCAGAAATCCTCGTAAGACATATCAGTATTTACATGATCGTTGTACACATGTTTCAAGTTGGTACCATCCTGCTTAAACAGAATCAACAGATTGGCATTGTCGCGTATAAGATGTTTGGGAATCTTTGCATACGTCTGACAGAGATAGAAGCAGTCAACGTTTGAGTGGCGCCCCATTGCAAAGTATTCCCTTATCGTATCTTGCTTGTCGCATGCCACGTCATCAAAGATAAAAATGGAATTCGGAAGCGATTCGCTCGGTGGGATGACATCACTGTTATTCGAAAACGTAAAGTAGCCAATTTCATCTATCGGAGCCAATAAATTCTCCAAATACTGGTATTTCGGCTGTTGCAACGACTTGGAATACACGTACACGTTCTCGAAGCGAACGCCGTGAGGACTTTCCAACAAGCTCACCAGCACGTTGGTCTTTCCACAATTTGATGGGCCACAAATGAGACACCGTATAGTGTTTGGTAGCATGCTACCATGTTTGCGCTTTGTTTTCGAGGGCATCACTCCTGATTTATCGTCCAAATTTGTCACGCGTATCGTCACAGGCTGTCGCACGAATCGCATCCTCTCCGCAAACTGCGAAAAATAATTTTGATACATCGAAGCGGTGACGCGTTCTATTTATAGGTCCGCGCCGAAGCAAAACAGCTCAGTGTTCAAAATGCTTCTGGTCCTGTCGGATAATTGTGATATTCGAGACTTAACCTCTGAACAGTTGAAATATATACCAAAGATTATTCTACTGCGAGAGTTCGAGAGATACATTGATCAGTTGTGGGACAGACTCCCCGAGCATATAAAAGCCGATTCCGAGGTTCAGCAGTATCGTCGGTCTCTGGAACATTATAATCGCCCTTGGCAGCGAACGCATATGGATGGTCCAGCACCATTGATTAAAAACTGTAGCGAATGTCGCCGATGCGAGTGAAGAAAGGTTGTGGTTTGTTAAATCGGGCGATAAACGCGCTACCTATCGAATTACATATCCCGGGATACCAGTTTTGCGGCCCAGGAACTCATCTGGCAAAACGATTGGCTAGAGGTGATCAAGGTATCAATCCGTTGGACGCAGCGTGTCGCGAACACGATATTGCATATTCACGTAGCAACGACCTCGGCAAAAGGCACGCGGCAGATAACGTACTCGCTGACAAAGCGCGAAAACGCATCGTTGCGCGTGACTCGACTCTGGGCGAAAGAGGTGCTGCTACAGCTATTTGGGCAGCTATGAAGGCCAAGACGAAAATCGGAATGGGGATGAAAGCAAAATTGCGCAAAAGGATTCCAAAGAGAGCACCGAAAAAGCGGATTCTTCTGATAGCAAAACGGGGTGGTATATTACCTCTTCTCCCGCTGCTAGGTGTTCTCGGATCGTTAGCTGGTGGAGCGGCGGGGATAGCCAAGGCGGTAAACGATAATAAGGTGGCGCAACATCAGCTGCAGGAAATGCAACGTCATAATCGCTCCATGGAAGGTCGTGGACTTTATCTCGCACCATACAAGCGCGGACAGGGAATATCGAAACGAAAAAAAAAAACGTCGAAAAGAAAATAAAAATGCCCGCGGGCGTAACTACCGACGCGCAATTGGAGAAGTTTGCAAAACGTATGCGTGTTCCATTCTTTAGAGGTGTTTTTATGCGTAACGCGCTACCAGCCGGAGGAGTACGTCGAAACGAGAGCGGTATGGTAAATTTGGACAATGTCGAGGGGCCGGGGACTCATTGGGTGGCGTATGCGAAGAGAGGGTGTCGAGCTATATATTTCGACAGCTTTGGAAATCTTCAACCGCCTAAGGAATTGGTACAATATCTGGACAAAGATGTCGTGAAAATCGAATACAATCGAACGGCTTATCAGAAGTACGATCAGAGCAATTGTGGACAACTATGTCTACGCTTTCTACAAACAATTGGCATCAAATTTAAGGATTGACTTCCCACCACTCTGATTCAGTAGCAGTCCAGTCGTACAGCTCGGAATATGTCGTTAACATTCACTCTAACCGGCAAGAGTAGCTCCCTCGCGGTAAGCTACTTTCCACCCATAGATTTGAGCGACGATGATTACGAGCTTGGTCTAGCAACCTTTGAAACTTATCACACACTACCAAACATCGACTCGAGCAACGATAAATTCTACTTTGTCGTAAACTATGACATCAGCAACAGCGTCGACACCACTCATGAATACATTACGATTCCACACGGCTCCTACGAACTAGACGCTATCGCCAAGTATTTGAAGCAGCGATTACTCGAGCGGTATCCTCAAAATCTCGGTGGCACCGATGTCGGTGACAACGATGTGTATCCTATAGTGTTGCGCCCCAACAACAACACCATGAAAAGCGAGCTGTACTGCTCGTTCGTCATAGACATTACAAAGTCCAATAACATTGGATCGCTACTGGGATTCTCAACGAATCGGGTATTAGAACCTGGACGGTGGCATGAATCGGACGATCCAATTAATATCATGAACGTGAACATTATTCGCGTAGAATGCAGCGTGACCGCTGGCGCGTACAACAATGGGAAGCGCGTACATGCGATACATGAATTTTCTCCGAGAGTCCCACCAGGATATAAGATATCGGAAACGCCCGCGCAGATCATTTACCTTCCAATCACCGCACGGGTCATTACGGATCTAACGATACGCGTTGTGGATCAAGACGGACGGTTGCTCGATTTTCGAGGTGAAGAGATTACCATCAGATTGCACGTACGACGGCGACGACGATAATACGTGTGACGTGATCGAAAGAGATGCTTGTGCTGAACGACTCCAGAAACCCGTTTCTTCCAAACGAAATTGTATACAACAACAACAACAACAACAACAACAACAACAACAACAACAACAACTGCAACAGCTCTGATTATACTAAAAAGAAGAGGCTCAGTGCTGCGAACATTGCATTTTTGAAATCATTGGGATTCATTGTGCACAGTTAAGTTGAAAAAAAAATGGTTGACATTCTAAGCATTGGAGGGAAGCCGACGTTGGACGATCGCATCGTCAAGCTCGAGACTCACACATACAACCCATATGTCAACTCAACGTTTGGATACAGCGATGAAATAAGAATACCCATACAGCAGCAGCATTTATACACATTGCCGTGTGAAAGTTTCCTCTACTTGGAGGGGAAATTGAAGATAAACAAGCCAAGCGATACATTAACGGTGACGTTGGGAAATAATTGCGTGGCGTTCTTATTCGATGAGATTCGATACGAGCTGAATGGCATGGAGATTGATCGCAACAGAAACGTTGGGATAACTAGCACGCTTAAAAACTATGTATCGTTGACATCTAGCGAAGACAAAAATATGGAGAATGCCGGATGGGGCTTGAAACGACGCGATGGGTCAATATTGAAAAATCATTTCAATTTTTGCATCCCGCTAAAATATTTGCTGGGATTTTGTGAGAACTACAAACGCATTATCATTAATGCGCGTCACGAATTGATTTTAATACGATCGCGCAACGACAATAATGCTCTAATAGGATCGCCGATGCTGGAACCAGAAATTGAATTACTTAAAGTGCAATGGCTGATGCCTCATGTGACGTTAAATGACGTTAATAAGCTATCGTTGCTACATGCTTTGGAACGTGGGCAAAACCTGAGCATTTGTTTTCAATCGTGGGATCTGTACGAGTATCCTCTCTTACAGAGCACGACCAAGCATTCGTGGGCCGTGAAGGCATCTGCACAGCTGGAGAAGCCGCGAGTTATTATCCTTGCTCTACAGACTGGTCGAAGGAATGTGATGAGCGAAGATGTTACTAGGTTCAACAACTGCAAATTGACCAATGTAAAACTTTTTCTCAACTCGGAATTTTACCCATACGATGACATGAACTTGGACTTTGACAAGAATAAGCATGCCATCTTGTATCATATGTATACGCAATTCCATAAATCGTATTATGGACATAGTTGCAACGAGGCATTATTCCCCGTGGCCGAATTTTTACAATTTGGTCCCCTCGTGGTGATTGATTGCTCGCAACAAAATGAGTCGATCAAGAATGGCACAGTGGACGTGCGCATAGAATTCGAGTGTAAAGGGAATGTGCCGATAAATACTACGGCCTACTGTCTGATTCTACACGATCGGGTGGTTGAATACAATCCGCTGACAAACGTGGTGCGCAAAATCAATTAAATTGCCACGCCCTCTCCTGTGTCAAATTCATACCAAAAGAAAATTTCATCGTGAAAATCGAGATGCTTTACGAGAAAAAGTGCATTCTCCCATCTGTCTTGGAAGCGAGCGGACCTCTAAATCGTATCGATAATGACCGTGCCAACATTTGTTGACCTGGAAGGGTTCATCGTCGATGGAAGATTTGTTGTCAAGGAAGTGGCTGTCCTACGAATGGGAACGATTCTCTTGCACTATATTTTTGGGAGTTCGATGCCGTAATATCTTCTTACGAAATCCGACAAATCGAGCATTCGGTGGTTGGTGGTAAAACATCATGGACTACGGTGGGACGATGGAGACGTTCCATAATGTATGGCCAAACGGCTAATTACGAAAGCTGTAGCTGATGCGATTGATGAAGAAGATGGCGCATCCCATATCGTATACGTAAAAGGGTTGCAGAAACGCGACTGGCTTGTGGATTTCCTCGATGAAGATACGAGAATGGACGTGGTCATCGAGACGCTGGACATTGACTACGAGGATATCAAATCTCTAAATAAGCTAAATGTAATTAATACTCTGCGATGTGGCAGACACGCAAAGCACTGTGCCATGCAAAATGTATTTAAAATATTCAACTGGTGGTCTAAACGCCAGAGAGAAATGCTTAAATAAAATATAATCAATTTTAATGTATAAAATGTTTTTCTTAACCCTCTCCAACCTAATCTCCTGCACATGATGTATGCTAGATTAAGACGGTAGTTATAATTACGTAGAAGTGGTTTGATACACGTTCAGAGTGGTATGATAGACGTTGAAAGTTACCATACACGTACAATACATGATCAAAGTGGTACCATACAGGATCAAAGTGGTTCGATTCATGTTGAAAGTGGTTCGATTCATGTTCGATTGATGTTCGATTCATGTTGAAAGTGGTTCGATTCATGTTGAAAGTGGTTCGATTCATGTTGAAAGTGGTTCGATTCATGTTCGATTGATGTAGAAAGTGGTACGTTTGATGTTCGATTGATGTTGGAAGTGGTTCGATTCATGTTGAAAGTGGTTCGATTCATGTTCGATTGATGTTGAAAGTGGTACGATTCATGTTGAAAGTGGTTCAATACATGTTCGGAGTGGTTCGATTGATGTTGAAAGTGGTACGTTTGATGTTGGAAGTGGTTCGATTGATGTTCGATTGATGTTCGATTGTGGTTGAAAGTGGTTCAATTGATGTTGAAAGTGGTTCGATTCATGTTGAAAGTGGTTCGATTCATGTTGAAAGTGGTACGTTTGATGTTCAAAGTGGTTTGATTCATGTTGAAAGTGGTTCGATTCATGTTCGAAGTGGTTCGATTCATGTTCAAAGTGGTTCGATTCATGTTGAAAGTAGTTCGATTCATGTTGAAAGTGGTTCGATTGATGTTGAAAGTGGTTCGATTGATGTTCAAAGTGGTTCGATTCATGTTCGATTCATGTTCAAAGTGGTTCGATTCATGTTCGATTCATGTTCAAAGTGGTTCGATTGATGTTGAAAGTGGTTCGATTGATGATCAAAGTGGTACCATACACGATCAAAGTGGTTCGATTCATGTTCGATTGATGTTCGATTCATGTTGAAAGTGGTTCGATTCATGTTGAAAGTGGTTCGATTCATGTTCGATTGATGTTCGATTCATGTTGAAAGTGGTTCGATTCATGTTCGATTCACGTTCAGAGTCGTTCAATACCCGTTCGATTCACATTCGATTCACGTTCGATATATGATAAAAGTGGCTCAATACATGTTCCATACACATTCAAAGTGGTATGATCTAGTCGAATAATGTGTCCAAAGAAAAAAAAGGGGAAAGAAGATGCGTGTAAATAAGGAGAGGATGGCCTGTGATGAAGATGGCGAAGAACAACAGCATCTTACTTTTGCAAAGCTATGCACTTCTCGATTTCATGATAGGAGTTTATACGCGAGAGCTTGGAGATGCAGCGAGACCAGTTGTCTTCAAATCTTCGACAACAACAGTTGGATTTGATATTTTCTCTGTGACACTTTTTGTCTACAATTTTGTGCGAAAAAGAATGGGATTACTAAGAATCGCCCCTGAGTGTGACCCCGAGGTATGTACATTTAAATATCTTTACATTTATCGCGTTTAATCGTTTAAATCGAGCGAGATCAAATCAGACGTTCATATTAATATTGAATCGTGGGGCTTCTATGTTCTAGCGTTCGCCACCACCATCGCCTGTGTGGTCGAGCGACTGGGGGTCGCCGCAGCCGTCGCCGCAACCGTCGCCGCCGCCACCGTCACCGCAGCCGTCGCCGCCACCGTCGCCGTCGTCGTCGTCGTCGTCACCACCGCCGCCGCCGCAGTCGCCGCCTCCTCCTCCACATGTATGTAATAATACTTTGCATTGTTATGTGTGTTTGATATTTATTATGTTTGATGTGTCAAAATTATATCGACGTTTGTGTCTATGTTCTAGGATATTCCACTACATGATTTAAGGGTCTGGCTGGCGGGCCTGGAGGCCCGTGCGCTCCAGGTTGCACCCCGAGGGGTGCAGATGCGGCGGTCGGGGCCGGCATATGGGGCCGCGCGGCTGCGGCCATATGCAGTGCCGCGGCGGCCAATGGTACGGTTGCCGGCTGTATTTAGATGGGCACCATATTGGGTGCCGCGCCCCCAACACCACCATCACCCCCATCACCCCCCACGCCACCATCACCCCCCTCGCCACCTTCTGAGAATAGTTTATTTTATATTTTTACTATTTCTTTTATTTTTTATTTTTTATATATTATTTTTTATTATATTCTTTTTTTTTATATTCTTTATATTTTTATTTTTTATTTATATTGTATTTTTATATTCTTTTTCTATTTTTTATATTTTATATTTCATATTTTATTATCTATTTTTATTTTCTATTTTTTATATTCTATTTATATTCTACTTATATTCTATTTTTATATTTTTCTTTTTTTATATTACATTCTTTTTTATTATATTCTTTTTTATATATTTTTTTATTATATTCTTTTATTTTCTTTTCTTTTATTATTATATTCTTTTATATTTTTATATTCATTTATATTTATATTTATATTTTTTATTATATTCTTTTTTATATATTCTATTTTATATTCTTTTAATTTTATAATAAATATATTAAAACATATATTATTTCCCATTTCATTTACCCGTCTTTCTCCTCGCCACATAATTTTAAGATTTGCTGACGTCGCATAATTATATTACATTCTTCGCGCCGCCAAAATGATGTCATTGCACGCGGCTGCTCCAGAGGAGTCAAGTTACACACGATCGCGCGATACGCTGCGACGCTAAGATTTAAAATCATTTTGAAAATTTTTAGAACGAAAGCGATTGTACCGCTATGTGGTGCTGTCTCTCTCTCGAATTTAGCTTTAAAAGTGATGTTCTCTCTTTCCCACCCTCCGAATTTAGATTTAAAGTAATGCTCTCTCTCTTTCCGTCCCGAAGATGTGGTTCATAAAAGAAAAGAACATCGATCTTTCCCGACATCGTCCGAAACAATTTCGGATAAAAAATAAATTAATAAACAATTTCCGACGCATGTTGGTTTGGAAAAAAAATTTCGGGGGCCGTCCCCTCCCTGGCTTAGGTCTGAAAAATTTTCGGGGTGGGTCAAGGTCTGAAAAAAGATTTTTCGGGGGTGGGCCTCTCCCTTTGAAAAATTTCGGGGACGGTGGGTCAGGTCTCCGCGGCTGCTCGGCCCGGACTGATCCCCTCCGCGGTTGCGGCTTCCCCCACTCCGCGGCTCGTGCGCGCGCAACCGCTCTTCCACTCCCCGCAGGCCCCGCGCCCATGTTTCTCTCCGCCGCGCTCCCCCGCGCGCCCTCACTTTCCCCCGCCCCCGCGCTCCCCTCAGAGGACCTGCGTTGGAATCCCCATAGCCTTACTACTATGCTAACATATGTTTGCGTACAATATTCGATCTTTCGAATGTCTAATTCCAGAGAAGATAATATTTAAAAAGTATCACGTCTTGCTTTTAAGCGAATATCAGCGAGAGAATCACCTTGTTTAATAGTATAAAATTTTAATACTTACAGGTGTCATATCTTCCATGCCCTTTTCCTCCATCAGTATTCTCGATGCACAAAACTGAACTGTTACCAGTGATGGTTACTCGAAGACTGACTTCCCCATTTAGGGAACAGGGATGCTAAGCAAAATTTTCTGTGGTCACTTATTTTGGGAGGGGGAACACCTACAGGACTGGTGGTAATGTGTACGTAGTCAGGAAAGCCCCTTCGCGTTCCTGGCGATTCGCGTTGCCAGGAAGTGGGTACCTGCAAACTATTCGTAGTGGAGGGGGAACAGGAACCAACTTCCCGGCAACACTGCTAGTGTAAAGTCCGTACGGGGCCTTGACTAATTTATGATCAGGGCCGGCGAAACCCAGTATGCAAGTTATCTGCCGCATAAGGGCGCCAGCCCAAGGGGGCGCTAAAACTATATCGCCCGCTTAATAATAAAGGAATGCAACTCACGCATAAACAAAATGTTAATGTAATTCTTTTTTTTGTACTCCGTAAAGGCAAAACATATTAAATAGAAAACAAGTGCAAAAAATTTGGGGCCCCCAATCATTTTCTTGCATTGGGGCGCCAACCATTCTCGCACTGGCCCTGTTTATGTTGGGTCTGGCGTCTGTACCCGTCGATGCCGCGCACGCCTTAAGGGCGGATTCTCGTGTAACAGCCCCCGAAATTTATGCATTTTTTTATGAAACTATTGTTAATATTGCATTAAACTCTTTTGGGATATAAGGAGGCATCTTCAAACTTGCAGAAAATATTTTTTTTTATGTCGATCCTTCTTATAATTTATTAATTATTGTGGAATCTCTTCGACGATGTTGGTGGGATGTGCAATACCTGTCACAGTCATCCGATTGCGAAAAGGAGAAAATTTTCTGAATTAACGCCGTTAAACAATTTACGCTTATATTGGACCTAATATTTTAATTTTACTTTGTATTTATAATACTTTTTTCGTTGATATAAAGAATTTATAATATAAATTTTTCAATTTTTTTTCTTTAAAGTGGACCAAACTCAGTGTAAACTATCTAACTTTAAGAAACATCTATTCTTCTTTACAATCAGATGACTGTGATAGGTGTCACACATCCCGCCAACAGGAGTTACATCATCAAAGGGGTGGATAAGATTCCACAATAATTAATAAATAATGAGGATCAACATGAAAAAAATATTTTTTGCGACTTTAAAGATGCCTCCTTATATACCAAGAGAGTTTAATCTAATATGACTGTAACGAGCCGGGGCTGCGGCAACGCCAGAGGCCGGCGAGAAGGATATTTCCCAAGGAATACGGTTTATGAGTTTGTTAGTTAGGGGCGCGGACGAACCTGATGCGAAATCAGGGAGCCGCTAGGATTATTGACGGCGAGGAGGAACCTGATGCGAAATCAGGGAGCCTCTAGGAATGGAGTCACACGCGGACGAACCTGATGCGAAATCAGGGAGCCGCAGGAGGGTGAAACGTCGTGAACGAACCCGATGCGAAATCGGGGAGTCACTAGGATGAAGTTCACAGACGAACCTGGTGCGAAACCAGGGAGCTGCTAGGAGGTTGGTTTATTCACAGACGAACCTGGTGCGAAACCAGGGAGCTGTTCGGAAGTTGGTAGATTTACAGACGAACCTGATGCGAAATCAGGGAGCTGTAGGATACGGACGAACCTGATGCGAAATCAGGGAGCCGTAGGAGGGGTGAGGTTTCGTGGACGAACCCGATGCGAAATCGGGGAGCCACTGGGTTGGAGGAGATGGCTTGTTTTGGTAAAGGGTTTGCGAACGAACCTGATACGAAATCAGGGGGTCGCGGGAAATGTTAGTAATGCCTCGTAACTCTTAATTAAAGTTGATACAACTCGAGCGGTAAAGTTGTATCAGTGGGTGAGTGCTACTAATATTATAAGGATCGCTGGGTAAAAGATGGTTTTAACGAATCTACTCGATTTACACGTGAACACCATTCATATATTCAATAATATATTATTGTACAAATGTAAGTGTCGCGATTACTTAATTAAATAATGTGTATAAATTACCAATAGTTGCACGGTGTTGACGCACTGGCGTTGCGGGGCGTACGAGTGGCTATTTCAAGGTGCCAAATAGAATATAAACCGGACTCGCGGATTCTATGAGGTTAACTATGATTCTGACGGAGACTTTAGCCCGATCTTACTGAATTTAACCAACTCTGTACGAGCGTGACACGACGTGACTCTACGCGTGACTCTATAGCTTTTAACCAACGAGGGTTGAAACCAAAGGGTTTATATAGTCCCAAAATGAGTGGGGATTCGTTAGGAATCTCCATATAAGGAAATCCTACGGGGTCGTCGTCATGTCACTCTCGTTCCCATGGTCGTGATCCAGATGGTCGAGATCGTAACCCCCATTAGTGGCGTTTGATAAACGAAAGGATTTTAGGGCGTTTTCCCTTTACAGACGCGAGCTCGAAAAACGGTTGAGAGCGACGTATGGGAAAATTCCACATACGTAACATGACCAACAGTTTTTGCAAAAAATTCTTAAATACCAGTTACTTCTGGGGGTGTTAGACGAAAAACTCCCCTTAACGTAAACACGATTAAAATTGATTCCGTCTATTCGATGGAACTTCTAAATGCAACAAGTTTGGCTTTCAACGAAAGTAATTTGAAAATTTTTATTTCCGATTGTTATCGCAGGTTTTGTGGTGTGGCGTCACAATATCCACTACATTAGAGTTGATATTAATCAAATACTTGAAATTATTTGCAATGAACGCGCATTCGACCAAAAACATCTAAAAGTAAAAGATTTTTGTATGGCGCTATGTTAATATAGAAGCCCACCACATTCCTGACATCAGTATTCATTAGTGCTCGTATAAATGATATACAGTATTCTCTCCGTCTCTGTCTCCTCTTAAAGCTGGCTCTCGAGTCGATCGCGTCCGAGTTTTGCCGAGCCGACCTGAAATCAAATTGCCCGCTCATGGCGGTCATGCTTGTTGCCCGAACCAAGTCTCAGGATCCCGAGCAATACGAAAGTATCAGGATCCCGCCCGATCCCGTCCGAAATTTCCCGGCCCGTCCCGAGTCCGAAACGTCGGCTACTGTACCTCTACGAGCTATAGTAACTAGAGATGCAGATTTCACGTGTACACGTGTAGTTAATATATCCGTGTTCTAATCCGTGTACTTCTTAACACACGGGTACATGGGTATTAAGATACACGAGTACACGTGTATCGAAATATACGGTTTCACGTATATCGAAATATACGGTTTCACGTATATTAACATATGCATATTTTATTAGGTGTCATTACTTATGTATAACAATTACTTAATCGTTTGTTTTGATGTAAGAAGGCTAAGGTGTTAATATTTTCTGGTAATAAACAGTTTTTTTTTGTTACATTACTTCCAGCACATGAAAAACATCGTTCCAACATCGCCGAGGTTGCTGGAATCGTTAAATATTTTTTGGCAACTACGGAAATCGTCGAGTATTTAATTGTCCTAGCTTTCCACCAGTCAAGCGGATCTAGAAATAAGTTTTCTTCGTTCCATGTTGTTCACTCATAATGGAAGTCTGCCTTTCAATATTTTCTACAGCCGTGTACGCGTGTCGCTTTATAGCTTCCATTGCTTAATATTTTCTAGCATTCGAATATTTTCGACACCTTAGAATCCTCAAACAATAGGCAAAGGTTCCGTCATCTGGTTGACAGGCGGTCTCGTCCGTGGGATAGGTACTACCGGGCCACCGAACAACAGGGTCGTAAACCCGCACCTTCGGCAGGCCCTCGCGAACTCAGCGCGGCCAAGTTAATCCTTGACGTCGTATATTTATTACTATCACGTGCACGCATCACGGTACTAAAGAGTGTGACAATGAATTGAAATTGATACTATTTGGACAGGGTTACAACTACGGTTTTCACCGTATTACTGTAATCTGCATTAACTCGATACCTTATAAAATATGGATGTTAATACCAAGGAGTCGAGACCGATAGAATTTCGGTTACGGTCGCGGTTGGGGTCATCGAGACGCTCGACACGGTATTTACGGTTCTCTCGACCGACCCCGAGAGTGACAATCGGTCTGAAGTTTTCTCTCAACCGATAACCGAGAGAGAATTTTTCTCAGACTTACGGTCAACCGAAAGTCTAGCCCGGTCAGGAATACGGTCGCGTTAATTTATGGAGAGGTTGGAGTTAATGTATGGAGAGGTTCGCAAAACGGTCAACCGAGAGTCTCGGCCGATTGCAATACGGTTGACGCAAAGTCGGGAGAGATAAAAATGCGGGCAGCTAGAATTCATCACATCATGAGAAATAGGAAGAAAATAGAAATACCCCCGATTAAAATTTGTGAAACAAATTGTTACTATCCCTGTTGTGAATCGCAAATCGTGACTAAAATTAATTAGTAGGTTATTTTAATTATTTTTTATCACGGTAGTAACCTGGCCTTGCATCTTTTGCAATCCACAGCGAAATACATAGTATAAATAAAACAAATTTATAATAATAAATAAAATCAATTAATTTAATTTATATATAAATTTTTAAAAACACATTTACGTCTTTTTCTAAATTTATTAAATTTTATAGATAATTTTATAAACATCTACTTTAACTATTTTTATAAATGAAAGATTACTTTCATGAAAAATGGAATTTTTGGACCAATCGATATAACGAATGTAATTGCAAACATTTATGATGTTTCCAATATTACAAACACAATACTATGAGTTTTTATTTTTCGACTAACATAGCAGGAAGGTCATCCCACTCGATCACTTTTTGACGTCGATCTCAGGAGTTTTGATCAGTCGATGTGAAATTAGAGGGAGCCAATTATTATTTTGATGGTTCCGAATTTGTTTCAGAACCACAGTTGTGATTTGATTACTTTTTGCATATCCCTTTTTGAAATTACGCTATACTTATAAACTTTTATCTTTGGCACTATTTATCGTATTGCATTCATTTTTTTTTTAAATTTAGATTATTTTGCCTATTCACATAATATTTTAAGAAATTCATTTTTGTAACGTCAAAAAATGTAGGCAAATTCTTATTTTCCCAATTTTGCCTGCCACATGGTATGTTTTTAAATTCTGAATAAGCATGATCATCTTTCTAGGCTACTGTCTACAAAAAAAGGTTTTTCGTAGGATGGTATGTTCGAAGGCAGCGGTGCGCCCCGTTTCAGGTAAGCGAGCCGCGCGCTGCACTATTGCGGACGGTTTACCATGCCACCCGAAACCCCGTATTACTTCAATCAGGTCAGAACATAAAATCGACTGGTTTCGTATCCCCATAATCGTGCCATTTATGCCTGCGGAAGAGTTTCTTTAATTGCGTTTGTTTAAACTTCAATAGGGGTTAAGTATACCCAAAAGTCCCTGTTCCATATAATATTATGGTTCAACGCAAATACAGGGTGTTTTGACCTCGCCCTAGAGAAAATAAAACCTTGGAATGATCCATGGACAAAATTTCAGGATGCGTCCTTTCGTTGGCGAATGAGGGTCTATGGTATAACAATAAAGTGCAGTTTACGAGTGGCTAAATCGCGACCATAAAGCCCTGAGTAAAATAGCAATTATTGAAAACAATTTGAAATTTTTAATGAAGCTAGGACTACATTTTCCATGTTCAGAATGGTGTGGTAAACTACGAAGAGTTGTTTTTATTTTAGGATTAGGTGTTCTCGACAGCCGAGTTGTTCTTCCCTATGAAAGCTCAAGGGTCGTCGAATGAAAGCGTTTTAAACATCTTACAGAAACGCACCGTGTACTCCCTTAAAAAAGCGAAATTGTTTCTTGAGTTGCAGATAATTTCTAACTTGGACGGGGATTCTTTTCTACGGGTCATTTCACGCTAATTCGATCACTTTTGGATCTTCTTAATGTAGTGTTTCAAATACAACAATGCCTCGGTACATCGGCGCAGTTTGGGACTGACAGTGTCAGAGTAACAAATAACTGCAACAATCTGCTTTCATAAATCCCGTCACGAGAGAGACAAACAATGAGAGCGAAAGGAACAGCATACATACCTTCCCGGCCTATTCAGCTAGGTCGAACTGAACCGAACCCACCCGAACTAAACCGAGCCGGAGCCCTAACCAGTCGGCGGACCGCTCCATTCATTAAGTGGTGACCGATCTACCGACCGGTCCCCGTTCGTCTCAGAACTACGGTCCCCGATTCCCGACCGAAGTGCAATTGGTCAGGAGCTTCGGTTCCCTTTTGCAACCTCTCGCTACTATGGTCAGAAATCTCTCCACTTTCGTTACGGTTACTGGTTACTTGACCGATATGTGACCGGTCTGAATTTCGGTTTCTGCTTCGGTCTCGACTCCCTGGTTAATACACGTGAAACCGTATATTTCGATACACGTGTAGAGGAGACTGGGGGTGGTTGATACGTTTCTGAGAAAAATGATTGTGTAAACGAAACTAAATAATATTTTACTGATCTTTTTGCATATTTATATTCAGCATTCTATTCTTTAACAAAAATGATAATAATTATTTTAAAATGAAAGAAAGAATATATTAACAAAATGTTATATTAAAATATACAAATTTCCGTCATAATTTGTTTGCTGGAGAATATCTATTACAGATTACGCTAGGTTAAATTACTTAGGGGAGGTATGATACATGTATCAAAGCACTCTCGAATGTATCTCTCATACTTCTCCAAATGTAGAATTTTAAAACAGTAATTTTAACTACACTTAACCTTAAACTGAAAGCCACACGAGTTGGCACATATGTGTAATATTGAGTGTATTTTCCAGTAAAAATGATAATATTTCATACAAATCAATACACAGTGACAAAAACCTTATATAAATGAAGTACAAGCTTACATTTCTCAACACGAAAATGCACTTCCTTTAATAATAATAATTTCAGGTTAATAAATTAACTTCAAACAATTGTAACTGAACGCGATCTACAAAACGTCCTCTATTGCTGAAGTGTACGCTTCTCTTTTGTTTTTTTCGTGGGAAATATAAGGATGTATCAAGCCTGCCTATGCATCAATCGTATCCCTTGCAGTAGTCCTGCAAGAGGTAGTAGGGGGGCACGTTTAGCGGCCCGTACCCAGCAGGGTATCGGTTAAGACCTCGCTGATTAAATGTGGAGGAATCACCAATGTTTTCCTGAAGTGGGGTGGTTGTCTTCGCGGACAACCCTTGGTGTGCGTCACCATGTGGAATTTCCCTGACCCGTTACAGGGACAGTTCCAGCTCTTCGTGTTCCGAACTAAAGTAAAAACGGAGACTTCGAAACATGGTACCTCCTGCCACATCTGGCAATAACCATAAAACAATTTAGTCCTAAGCCTTCGCGAAATAAAAGGGACGCGATTAGGCTGCAGACCCTAACTAGCCACGATGGCCGACAATAAAGACGACGCCGTAACAAATATGATTAAGATTTTGTATATATGTATATTCGGTAAATAAGAATATATAAAATAGAAATATAACGGACTTAAAAAGCTCTATCGCGAAATCAATCGTCCGTTCGGTAAGACCGTTGTCCACCAAATGCCTGGTCTTCAGTTCCTTTTCCCCCGCGATGTCCCGCGCCGGACCCATCGTTTTCATGTGCGTCTCCAACAACGCAAAGTATGGAATCATAGCAATGACCATCGCAACGACGACTTAACGTCAAAAACGAGAACCGTCATGGGAGCAAGCCGAGAGCCAGCGGTCGGTGATAAAACACGCTCCCAATCTGTAAGACATTATGTAATGGAAATACTTAATTGTTGCTTAATAACCTTACAAAATTTTATCGTAGAATTAGAAGGCGTGAAACATTACCTGAAATATGGTACTTATTGCTTTCTGCTTTTAATGCCGATTATTTTTTAATCTGGTAAAAAGTCCGCCTGTATCAAATAATCGTAGAAATTTCGATAAGTGTGGTATAAAAGTAAAAGTTTGTTAAAATACTTCGTCGAACATCATGCATACCTGCGACACACCTGTAGAGGAGAGGTGCTATAAAAGGGACACTTTTGTTTAGCGTCCATTTCTGACAATGTCGTTATAGGTATTTAAAAAACAACTACATCACAAGAAAGCGTGTTTATTTCCCTTCAATAAAAGTATATTGAAAACTCATCAATTGCAATAGAAAATAACAAAATCTTCGATTTTCAAAAAAGTGGGAAATGTCCCTTTTACGACTAGGTGGTTTTAAATGGGACAGTATAAGTCATAAAAGGGACACGTTAATAAAAATAAACTTATTAAGTATTACAATTATAATTCTAAATCTTAATGATACAAAACAACGAAATCTACGAAAAAATTAACTCTTTGTAGTATAAATCATCAATATTTTATTATTAATGACACATGAAACAGAAAAAATTGAATGTGCCTTTTATTCCGCATGACTCATTGGCCCATTTACCGCAAATTTTGCATTGGAACCAATTTTCCTTACTGGTAACATAGTTCTCTTTACAAACGCAGCACTGATTGTTTTTTGAATCATTTGTCAATAGGCGCGCTCGTTTTCGTAAGCCCATGTCCCTCGAGTCAGAACAGTCATCACAAGAATCCAAATCAGGAATTGAAATCTGACTGCTACTGGAAGATTCCTTGCACTTTCTCTTTTGCTTTGTATTATTTACTTTCTCTTTTGTCTTGATATCTTTCTTTACATCATTTTTCTTTTTCTGATCTAGTTTTGTCAAAAGGTTTGTAAAAATATCTTTGGCATTAGTCATCTCATTTGTAAGGTTTCGATTAGGTTTTTTATATATATTTTTTTATATATATTTTATATATATATTTTATATATATTTTATATATATTTATATATATTTTATATATATTTATATATATTTTATATATATTTATATATGACGATAAAGTTTGTCGCTTTGAATAGTCACTTTATTAATTCTTAAATTTGAAACAATACGCCATCAACTAATAATTCATAATTTTAAACAATATCATCTATGTATCAGATGATACACTAATAACTTTACAGGAAAGTATAATACATATAGTGTCCAGCAGCACATGTGTACGAGAGGGACAGCCATGAAACGGTCGTCCTATTTAAGACTTGTTATGCTGTCCTTTTTACGACTATAAGTGAGTTTAATATAAAATAACCGCAAAACAAAGAAAACAATTAATTAAGTTTACCTGTTAAGCGTTTGCGTTTCAGCTGAATACAGGCTATTTTAATGATATAACACTTTAACACTTTGTATGTATCTTGATCTCAGAAAACGACACAGAAAACCAATGAAAATTTCACTTTTACTGCCGAAAAACATCAACCGTGGATTACTACTCTGTTGCAAGTGAGACCGCAATGAAGTTTACGTCAAATGACTAGGCACTAGTGTTGCCATAAACAGGAAAATAACTTGCATGTGTAATGCGTTTAGAATTTTGGATATTCGATTTGTCCCATTTAAGACGTGTCCCCTTTATAGCACCTATCCCCTACTAGCCTGGGGCAGGTTGACCGAACCGGACTCGGCATCCTTACTGCAAGTAATTTGCAACGTAGATCATCATCTGCATGTTTTCTTCTGTCTTCTGTTGTGTCCGCTCCTGTGAACTTAGAAATGGGTCTGAAAAAATTAACGGGTGAATTAAATTTATTATTTCTTTCGCCACTTTCATGGGAATCTTACGGCGGCGTCGATCCACTCGCGTGATCTTAAGGATCCGTGAGGAACAATGTCATTGCAGACAGTTGTGACCATTCACACAGTCAGTGGTCCTGCGCTTACAGCGCGATGCGACGCCGGGCTGATACAATAGTTTTACTATTTTCGGAAAGTCGAAAAATACGGTCGCGTATACGTACACGTTTAATCTAGACGGTATCCTTAACATATATACATAAATGCGGCTTTAAAGCTAGCATCTGCTGTATGTATTTCGGCTTGTTTCTGAAGTCATCGTACTCGAACCAGCGATCTTGCTGGTTTATGAGCGCCGTGTAATGACCAAGGGATGTCATGCTTGCCCCCCCCCCCGTAGTGAGGCACAAGCCCTGCCAACACGTAATTATCGGCCTCTATTTGTAATGTTAAAGGAAATTCATTTAATAATACTCTTCTATTACAATCTTCGTAACTTATCTCAATAAAAATAAATAATCCGTAAGAATATTTTATATGCACATGCTTGTCACAACACCGTTGCTGAAATTTTGTATCATTGGTGATTAAACTTTGTAAGTCCCTCACCCCGCATGTTTGCATCGTGTTGTGATTAATTGGAAATAACACAGACTTTCGATCGGATGTTGATCCGCATATATCACAACGTGATGTTGTAATCACACTTGGAATATCGATGAAAATTTTTTCGCACAAATACGCAATATTAGATGCAGCATCTATGTTGTCAACTATCACTGTTGGTTTAACAAAAAATTCTACAGTTTTTAATAATAATGCTCGCATTTTATAAATGCTGTTACACGGTCCTTTCCGTAAAAATTCTCTTACAAATAGAAAACATTGTTTCTCGCTATTTTCTATATTGTTTCTTACATTATCATTATAACATGAATGAGCTAATATTTGCATTATACTATCAAAACCACATATATTTTTAACAACTGTTTTTTGGCTGCTCATCGTTAGAATTGTACACAGGTTTCCATTCGCAAGGATTCCAATGCCAAGGGATCTTGCTGTTTTTGCGTTCGGATCCCAATCAGGCCTCGTATCTAAGTATGTTCGATTAATCTTTTTGTGATCGTTTTTGTTGCGCCAATTTTGTTCAAATTGTAAATCCTGATTTGAATCAATTGCGGAGTCCGACTCACAATCAGGTGTATCGGTTGTTATAATAGGATCGTTTCTGGAGACAGTAGTTGTTGGTTCTGTTGTATTGTCGTCTTGCGCCACATCTTTTATTTCAATATATTCGTCATTCCCATCAGTGTCAGATGTATGTGTATTTTCTCTAGTTTCGTTGTCGTCTTGCACCACTTCTTTTGTTTCAATATATTCGTCATTCCCGTCAGTGTCAGATGTGTGTGCATTTCCTCGAGCTTCTGCCATTGCTAATTTTGCTCTACCAGAAAACAATTTTATGTGAATACTTACAAATTTGTCCACGCGCAGCGGTTTTGGTAAACCATTTAATAAACGATGTTTGATATCGTTCATTTCTGATTCGACGGCACTGGAACTAGCGTGTAATTTGCCAAATTGAAATTTCTCCATCATTAACCCAGTATATAATGGGAAATATGGTAGTAAATTACTAATGTTTCTAGCCATTTGCGGGCTATAATATGGATTTATCTCTGTACCATTTTTTTCATTTTCCCCTTGATTTTTAATATTTAAGCATAACTCGCGACACCATGAGAATACCAACGTTTCATCGTTAAATTCTTGTGACTCTAATTCGTGGTCTCCAACATTAGACTCGCATGTCGGATCATCATTTGTTTCGACATCTGCCATTTCCGCGAACTTTTCCTTACCCTTAATGACATTGATCATGTAAATGCGAGCCTCTTCCGATAATGTTTTTTGTCCACATTCGTCTAAACCGCATGTCTGTGCATAACATAAAATTAATAAATGTTTGACGAAGACTTTAAAGTTTTCAAAAGCTATTTGATTCGTCAGTTGCCCCATAGCCAATAGATAAAAGGTTTTGACTTGCCGATGAAGAGATTTTATAGGCTTCCAACGTGATACAAAATGCATGTAATGGAGTAGTAAGGCTATGCCGATTCCAACTCAGGTCCTCTGACGGGAGCGCGGGGGCGGGGGGAAGTGAGGGCGCGCGGGGGAGTGCGGCAGAGGGCAACCTGGGCGCGGGGCCTGCGGGGAGTGGAAGAGCGGTTGCGCGCGCACGAGCCGCGGAGTGGGGGAAGCCGCAACCGTGGAGGGGATCAGTCCGGGCCGAGCAGCCGCGGAGACCTGGCCCACCGTCCTCGAAATTTTTCAGAGGGAGGGAATGACCCCCGAAAAGTCTTTTTAAGACCTAGGCCCACCCCGAAAATTTTTTCAGACCTAACCCAGGGAGGGGACGGCCCCCGAAATTTTTTTCCAAACCAATATGCAGCAGAAATTTTCCCCCAACGCGGAGAAATAATAATTTTGAATCAACGATCTACAGAACCATTATGTAGAAATATTATTTCAAGCAGATATGTAGCATGCATTCTAAAGCTAGCAGTATTCTAAAGCGTTCCGATTTAACGTCGCAGCGTATCGCGCGATCTCGCGTAATTCGAATCCTCTGGAGCAGCCGTACGAGATGACGTCATGTGGTGGCGCGAAGAAGGCGCGAATCATAGAAAGAATTATATGGCGTCAGCAGAAAGAATCTTTTCCATATCAACAGACATTCTTTTCTCAACGCAGAGAAATAATAATTTTAATCCCCTCCCACACTGGTCTACCGAACCATTATGTAGAAAACAGACATTTATTTTTATCCAAACCATTATGTAGCGAGCATTCTAAAGCTAACGGTATTCTAAAGCGTTCCGATTTAACATCGCAACGTATCGCGCGATCACGTGTAATTTGAATCCCCCGTGATGGGGACCGCCATGCAAGATTACATAATTTGGTGGCGTGACGAACACACGAATCATAGAAAGAATTATGTGGTGTCAGCAGAAATTGGTGAGGTGAGAGGGAGGAAGACGGATAAGTAAATAGAGAAATAATATGATTAAGAAATTTATTTAAAATTAAAAGAATATAAAAATATGAATAGAAATGGAATATAATTTAACATTTTTGTTCCTACGAGCATTAGCTAGAATATCATTGATGGCACATGCTACCAGTTCGCAACCAATAAGATAATCCTCGTCGTAATATTCGCCATCACGTATGATTTTAGCAGCACGACGCGTATCTAATGTTTCGCAGGCAGCATTGCTCTGTTACAACACGTTAACAAAAGTTTTAAAGTTTGTCCTCACATCTTCTGCAGTTTGATACAGCCGCGGATACACATAGCTTATACATGGCTTAAGATTAAATAAAAATGATACTGTATTCAGTTTGAAATACAAAGACTTCTTATGTAGTGTCGTCTTTACAATTGGAGGCGAGAATCATAGAAAGAATTATGCAGAGTCGATAGAAATTGGTGAGGAGTGAAGGAGGGAGACAGACACGTAAATAGATTGTAATATATGTAAAATGATTATATATTGTTCCATTAATTAAAAAATAGAAATATAAAAAGAAAAAATATAAAAATAGAATATAAATACTGTCTCGGCAGAACCATCTCTCTCTCCCTCTCTCTCTCTCTCCCCTCCTCTCTCTCTCACTCTCTATCAATCTCTTTCTTTCTCCTTCTCTTTCCTTCTCTTTTTCTCTTTTTCTCTTCTTCACATCAATCGCAAGACAACTTGAACATTCTCGAACAGCTGATGGACTTCCTATTTACTTTTCGCGACATCATACATACATACTCTTTCCACAACACCTCGTATAAATTCATACACACTCACGCTCTCGTGACCAACCCGAGTGCTCAGTTACACAGAACAGTAAATATCTCGACTATATTCGCCGAAACTGTTACGTATCTATTGTATCGCCTCAATTCTTTATCTCTAAATAAACCGCACTATTCTCTACATTTTTTAGTTCTCTCTATACAAATAGGATATCAAAATACAATATAAAAAGAAAAAATATAATAATAATAATAATAATTTAATTTAATTTATTGCCACTTTCGTGTTACAATTTAACGATCAAATAATCTTTCCATTTCATTCCCATGATTGTGTCAGTGTAAGTCCTACCCTTCTAATGTATCATGTTGTGTCTTAACAATTTTTTCTATTTTACAAGTGTTTCCTAATCTATTCTATGTTACATAATCTTCTTTTATCACTTTCCTGTTCTTCCCATCTTTTCCTTCTCCCTATTATCTCCTGTAGAATAGCCAATTTTTTCCCTTCTCCTCTAATTACCTTTGCACAATTCCTGCCACTCTCTCAACTTACTTCACATGTTTCAATCACGTGTTTCACTGTATCTTCCTCTTTCTTACATACCCTTTCTTCTTTCATTAGCCAATATTTGCATGTCCTTGTTTCACTACCCTGTATGAATCTTCCTATCCTTTCTAATTCTCCTCTCCTTTTTTCATTTTCCCCTATAAGCATTTCGGCTTATCTCTTGGTTTCCTTGCCACCTCTTTTAATTCTCTTAGGAACTTTGACTCTTTTACTTTCATCTGTCTTTCTTGTTCTTGGATGTCAATTACTTATCCGCTCTAATTTTTAATCCATACTTCTTCCCCATTTAATCTTCTTCTTTTCCATTCTTCGTTTGACCATCCTCTCCCTTCCAAGAATTTGATTCGCATTCTTTCCTTTTTTCGTTACTTCATTTCCTCTCATTAGTCTTCTCCTACATTCATATCGTATCGATCCTTCTTCCGAGTTTATTAGTGTCTCTTCAAATTTCATTACCCTTACTCCCATTTTAATTGCTATGCCATCTCTTCCTGTTTCTTTTAACAGCCAATATGTTGATGTTGATCTCTCCAATTTCATTATCCATCGTATGTATTTCGCCTGCAATTTTTCTATTTCCTCATACCTTCTCCATCCCCATATCGCTGCTCCATACGCCACGGTGCTTCTAACTAGCGCATCAAACAGTTTCATTCTTCTTTCAGTCATCTCTGAATAATCTTTCTCCAATCCCCCCATACTTCTCCTAGTATCATATCCGCTGTCTCAACTTGGGCACGACAGGAGCCGGGCCTGCTACCGGTGCGGCGCCGAGGGGCACACGGCGCGTCGCTGCGCCGCCGTCCCGATGTGCCCGCTATGCACCGACGCGGGCCTGCCCG
Organism: Andrena hattorfiana; assembly: GCA_944738655.2. Classification (NCBI taxonomy): domain Eukaryota; kingdom Metazoa; phylum Arthropoda; class Insecta; order Hymenoptera; family Andrenidae; genus Andrena; species Andrena hattorfiana. The sequence goes on from OX122895.1 coordinate 11,399,146, forward strand.
GTGGCCACAGGATGCGTGGCCCGGCGTGTCGCCCTCCAAAAAGGGCGCCCCCCGGCAGAAAAAAGGGAGGGGGAGGGAAGAAGGGGGCGACTGCGGCTGCGGCGTCATCGTCCGCGCCGGCTCCCCCCGCGATCACCGAGGCGCCGGAGGCCATGGAGACCAGTGCTCTGGCTTCCACGTCGGCGGCCAAGTCCGGCGCCGGCAAGAGGAAAGATCGCGGGGAGCCGGACGTTCCCGGCGGTGGCGCGTCGTCGCCGCCGCTGGAGTCCGAGGCGTCCCCGAAGGGGCCCAAGAAGAAGAGGGAGAAGGGTGGGAGCGGCCCAGTGCTCCCCCCTGTCGGGCCTCAGCCGGTGGGTAAGGGAGCCCTCCTCAAAGCGGGGAGGGAGGACTCCCCCCGCTTGGCCTCGGGGGACGCAGGGATGACGGGTGGCGGGGACGGGGCGTCGGTGTTGGCGCCCGCGGTCGTCGCGGCAGGCGGGGGAGTTATCGTCCCCCCCGCGGAGAGGAATCGTGGGTAGGCCCCCCCCCCCCCGTAGTGGTTACGGGGGAGTCGGCTCGACCCGAGCTGGATCCGGGGGAGGCCGGCATAGCGACGCCACGCGATGCCTAGTGGCCCCCCGGTCCTGCTGGCGAATGCCAACCACTCCATGCGAGCGCACGACCTGCTTGAGCAGGCTCGCGTGGAGTTGGGGGTCGGGCTGGCAGTCGTCGCCGAGCCGTATCCGTTGGTGGACCGAAACTATCGGTCCACAAACCCGGATCGGCAAGTGGCGATGACGTGGGCGAAGGGAAGGGGAGCCCCGCCGTGCTCGGTCGCCCGGCACGGGCGGGGCTGGATGGCGGTACGCTGGGGGGATTTCCTCGTGGTGGGCTGCTACTTCGCGCCGAGACTTTCCGTCCCGGAGTTCGAGGACCGGCTACACGAGCTGGGGACGTTCATCGTTTCCCATGCTGCTCAGCCGTTCATACTCCTGGGGGACTTCAACGCCCACGCTTTCGAGTGGGGCGCTCCCAGGACGGACTCCCGGGGCGAGGTGCTGCTCGAGTGGGCGGAGGCCGCGGGATTCGTTCTTAAGAATCCCGCTGGAGTCACGACGTTCCGCGGGCCGCAGGGTGAGTCGGTTATCGACTTGATCTGGGTTAACCCTGCGGCCGCTGTCCGGACGTCGGACTGTTGGGTGGCGGAAGACGTGGAGCCAGGTTCCGATCACATGTACGTGATGCCGGCTATCGCGCCCGCTGCCCGGCCTCCTCATGCCCCTCGAGCCAATAGGCAGCCCCCACGTTGGGCGCTCGGACGCTTAGACGTCGACGCGGCCCGACTCGCCTCCTCCGTCGTCGCCTGGCCGCCTTTGCCGGGCGACGTGCTGGACGACCCCGTTAATGGCGCCCTTTGGTTCCGGCGTGCGTTGCAGAGTATCTGCGACGCAACGATGCCGCGAGCCGGGGCGCAGACCGGGGGTCGGAAGGCGGTGTACTGGTGATCGCCAGAAATAGCCGAGCTTCGCGCAGCGAACCTGGTGGCCCGACGCCGGTACACCAACACCCGCCGAAAAGATCCGCGGCGGGTGCCGGAGGGGCGGCTCCAGGAGCTGCGCTCCGCGTTTTCAGCGGCGCATAGGGAACTCCGTGGAGCCATAGCCCGGGCTAAAGCCCGTTCGGCCGACGAGTTCGTCGCGATCCTCAACCGGGACCCTTGGGGGCGCCCATACAAGGCCGTGTCTGTAAAGCTCGGACCTTGGGCGCCCCCCGTCACAGAGGGCCTCGATCCCCGGTTCCTCACCGAGGTACTGTCGGCGCTGTTTCCCCCTCCCCCAACACCTGGGGAGGACGGCGTCGACGAGACCGGGGATCCATGGTTGGAACGGGGCGCGGACACTTCCGACGCCCCGGAGGTCAGCGACGACGAGCTCGCGTCCTCTGTAACGCGCATGCGGCAGAGGAGCGCGGCTCCGGGGCCGGACGGAGTGCCCGGGCGAGTCTGGGCCTGCGCCATGATCGCCCTTGGGGACGGCCTCAAGCGGCTATTTAACGCCGTTCTGAGGACCGGGAGGTTCCCCCCGGAAGGAGGCGAGGCTGGTGCTGCTCCGCAAGCCCGGAAGGCCCGCTGAGTCACCCTCGGCCTATCGGCCGATCTGTCTCCTCGACGAGGCGGGCAAGCTCTTGGAGCGTATCATCGCTGCCCGCCTCTGCGGCCATCTTGGGGCCGTGGCCCCGGATCTGTCCGACCGCCAATTCGGTTTTAGGCGGCAGCGTTCAACCATCGATGCTATTCGATTGGTTCCGACGCTGTCCGACCGGGCGGCCGAGAGGGGCGGCGTGAGCGTCGCGGTGTCGTTGGACATCGCGAACGCGTTCAACGCCGTCTCCTGGGCGGCGATCGAGCGGGCGCTACTGTTTCACAGCGTCCCGCTCTACCTTCGCCGCCTGATCCGGGACTACCTCCGCGGTCGGGTGGTCGCGTACGTCGGGCGGGACGGTGACGGGGTGGCTCACGTGCACCGCGGCGTTCCACAGGGGTCCGTGCTTGGGCCCCTACTATGGAACCTTGCGTACGACGCGGTGCTGCGGGTGGAAATGCCATCGCCGAATGTGTCACTCGTCTGCTACGCAGACAACACTTTGGTGGTGGCTTCCGGGCAGCGGTGGCGATCAGCCTCGCCGAGGAGGCACTGCGACGTGTCGTCGCCTCGATCCGGACGCTTGGTCTGCGAGTCGCCTTGGATAAAACTGAGGCAATGTGGCTCGCGGACAGGGTTGGGAGTGGTGTCCCCAACCGGGCGTCCCTTAGGATCGGGGAGGCCTGCATCAGGGTCGGCCGATCGATGAAGTATCTCGGCCTGACCCTGGATACCTACTGGCGATTCACGCGTCACTTCAGGGCCCTCGGCCCCCGACTCGAGGGGCAGGTGTTGGCCTTAGGGCGAATCATGCCGAATCTCGGGGGCCCTCACGAGGGTGTTCGGCGGCTGTATGTAACGGTCGTCCGGTCCATGGCGCTATACGGCGCCCCTATATGGGCCGGCGACCTGGAGGACTGTCGCGTCGGGCGAGAGCTACTCGCTAGAGTGCATCGCCGCGGGGTCCTCCGAGCCGTGCGGGCTCACCGCACGGTCGCATACGCCGAACTGTCCGCTCTGGCCGCGTCCCCCCCATTTCATCTACTCGCGGAGATGGAGGCGGAGGTTTACTCCGCCGTCCGAGGTCTCCGCGAGGCGGGGGACGCAGCGGCCGACGGATACCTGGTGGCGCGGGGCCAGGCCCGGCAGCGCATGGAGGCCAAATGGCTCCAGTGGCTGTCCCTTCCAGAACATCGGGAGGGACGCGTTGTCGGGGCGCTGCTGCCCGTTCTCGACGAATGGGCGGCGCGCGGGTATGGCAGGTTGACCTTCCGCCTGACGCAGGTGATCTCCGGCCATGGGTGCTTCGGGGATTACCTGTGTCGCATAGGGCGGGAGGCCACGTCGCGGTGCTACAGCTGCGACTCGGGCGACGAGGACTCGGCCGACCACACCCTGGCTAGATGCCGGGAGTGGATCGATGATCGCCGGGTCCTACAGTCGCGGCTGGGCCCCGACCTCGGCCTTCCGACAGTCGTGCGTCGGATGGCGAGAGGTCGGGGCTGCTGGGAGGCAATGTCCCTCTTCGCCGAGCAAATCATGCTCGAGAAGGAAGAGGCGGAGAGGGACAGAGTGCGGGAAGGACACTCGTCCCGCATCGGGCCTCCCGGCCGCCGACGCGCGCGGCATAGATGACCCGGAGCCGGGGGAGGCCGAGTGGCGACTTAGCGAGTCGCCCCGCTCCCCCCGTCAAGCGGCTCCGGCCGCCGTGTCGGCGTACCTCCCCCGAAGAAGTCGGGGGAGGGGATGGAGGGCCGAGGGATCGCTACCCTCGGCCCTGACCTCCCTCTATGAGGGGGGAGATTGGTGGGAGGAGGGTGGCCCCGAAGTCAATTGTTGGGCCACCCTATCGTCCGCGTGAGCCGCCGCGGCGGCGCGGTGGCAGCGCGCTGCTGCCGCGGCGGCTGTGTGAAGGGGCGGACAGGGGAGGGCCCCGCTCAACATCCAGAGGGCCCTCCCCCCCTCGGGAGCGGCGCTAAAGGCCGCTCCCCGTGCGATCGAGTGGCTCCGGGGTGAGCGACGGCGGCCGATAGTTGGGCCGCCCTCCGTTGTTGGTGTGTGTGTCAACATCACACACGAGGCGGGCGGCCCCTACGGCCATTTATGCCGTCGCCCCGCCCGCCCGGCCCCGCGCTACATCAGTGGGCCGGGCGGAAAGCAGCTCGATCGCGGGGCCGTGGGGTGGCGGTGTCGGGGGACACCGCTCGCCCTAGCAGCAGCGGCCCCAGTGGCGACGCGGACGTGTGGTCCGTCGCGCGTCGTCGGTGCGGAATCTGGGGGAGGTATAACTCCCCCAGGGATGACCCCGGCACGTCTGCCGGGGCTGTAAGGGTGGCGCTGCAGCATGCGCAGGAGGGGGGGGGGGGGGGGCAAGCGAATGTATCGCTAGTTTGATCTCGCCAAAGTCCCTCCCCTCAGGCGCGCAGCGCTGCCCCCGAGGACGACCACCGTGGTGGTTTTAGTGGGTGCAAGCCCCACATAACCCCTGGCCCTCCCCCGAGGGCTGGGGGTATCCGTAAGGGATTTCCACCACGTCAACAAAAAAAAAAGATGGACACGGATTGTAAGATATACGCGGACATTCTAAGGAGGAGATTAGAAGAACAAATGGAAATTTGGAAAAGACTTTAAGAAGAAGGAGTAGGCGAACAACTAAAAATAAGGATACAGGAAATGTACAACAGAACTATATGCACTTTAGGAGTGACGAAGGAACTGATAGAAAAGTTTTTTTAACAGGAAAGGCTGTTAGACAAGGGTGCTCGTTAAGCTCGACACTTTTCAATGTCGCATTTGCAGACCTGGAAAAAGAAATGAGCAAAGAACAGGAAGGAGGAGTCGTAATAGGTAGAAGGAAAATTTGGACAATTTCATATGAGAATGATGTTGTGTTAATGGCAAATAATGCACAGGGACCTAAGAATATGATAAAGAGATTCGAGAGATACATAAAGAAGAAAGGCTTGGAGTTAAATGTGTAAAAGTCTAAGATAATGATATGTAGGAAAGCAGGAGGAAGAAGATAATAGGAAAGATTCCGCTGGAATGAAGAAGAAAGAGTAAGAGAACTGAAATATTTAGATTATACAATGAGAGGGAGAGAACAACGAGGATAAACACCATATTAAGAAGGTAGTTAGGGGAGCGAATATGATACTAGGAGAAGTATGGGGGGATTGGAGAAAGATTATTCAGAGATGACTGAAAGAAGAATGAAACTGTTTGATGCGCTAGTTAGAAGCACCGTGGCGTATGGAGCAGCGATATGGGGATGGAGAAGGTATGAGGAAATAGAAAAATTGCAGGCGAAATACATACGATGGATAATGAAATTGGAGAGATCAACATCAACATATTGGCTGTTAAAAGAAACAGGAAGAGATGGCATAGCAATTAAAATGGGAGTAAGGGTAATGAAATTTGAAGAGACACTAATAAACTCGGAAGAAGGATCGATACGATATGAATGTAGGAGAAGACTAATGAGAGGAAATGAAGTAACGAAAAAAGGAAAGAATGCGAATCAAATTCTTGGAAGGGAGAGGATGGTCAAACGAAGAATGGAAAAGAAGAAGATTAAATGGGGAAGAAGTGTGGATTAAAAATTAGAGCGGATAAGTAATTGACATCCAAGAACAAGAAAGACAGATGAAAGTAAAAGAGTCAAAGTTCCTAAGAGAATTAAAAGAGGTGGCACGGAAACCAAGAGATAAGCCGAAATGCTTATAGGGGAAAATGAAAAAAGGAGAGGAGAATTAGAAAGGATAGGAAGATTCATACAGGGTAGTGAAACAAGGACATGCAAATATTGGCTAATGAAAGAAGAAAGGGTATGTAAGAAAGAGGAAGATACAGTGAAACACGTGATTGAAACATGTGAAGTAAGTTGAGAGAGTGGCAGGAATTGTGCAAAGGTAATTAGAGGAGAAGGGAAAAAAATTGGCTATTCTACAGGAGATAATAGGGAGAAGGAAAAGATGGGAAGAACAGGAAAGTGATAAAAGAAGATTATGTAACATAGAATAGATTAGGAAACACTTGTAAAATAGAAAAAATTGTTAAGACACAACATGATACATTAGAAGGGTAGGACTTACACTGACACAATCATGGGAATGAAATGGAAAGATTATTTGATCGTTAAATTGTAACACGAAAGTGGCAATAAATTAAATTAAATTATTATTATTATTATTATATTTTTTCTTTTTATATTGTATTTTGATATCCTATTTGTATAGAGAGAACTAAACAATGTAGAGAATAGTGCGGTTTATTTAGAGATAAAGAATTGAGGCGATACAATAGATACGTAACAGTTTCGGCGAATATAGTCGAGATATTTACTGTTCTGTGTAACTGAGCACTCGGGTTGGTCACGAGAGCGTGAGTGTGTATGAATTTATACGAGGTGTTGTGGAAAGAGTATGTATGTATGATGTCGCGAAAAGTAAATAGGAAGTCCATCAGCTGTTCGAGAATGTTCAAGTTGTCTTGCGATTGATGTGAAGAAGAGAAAAAGAGAAAAAGAGAAGGAAAGAGAAGGAGAAGGAAAGAGATTGATAGAGAGTGAGAGAGAGAGGAGGGGAGAGAGAGAGAGAGGGAGAGAGAGATGGTTCTGCCGAGACAGTATTTATATTCTATTTTTATATTTTTTCTTTTTATATTTCTATTTTTTAATTAATGGAACAATATATAATCATTTTACATATATTACAATCTATTTACGTGTCTGTCTCCCTCCTTCACTCCTCACCAATTTCTATCGACTCTGCATAATTCTTTCTATGATTCTCGCCTCCAATTGTAAAGACGACACTACATAAGAAGTCTTTGTATTTCAAACTGAATACAGTATCATTTTTATTTAATCTTAAGCCATGTATAAGCTATGTGTATCCGCGGCTGTATCAAACTGCAGAAGATGTGAGGACAAACTTTAAAACTTTTGTTAACGTGTTGTAACAGAGCAATGCTGCCTGCGAAACATTAGATACGCGTCGTGCTGCTAAAATCATACGTGATGGCGAATATTACGACGAGGATTATCTTATTGGTTGCGAACTGGTAGCATGTGCCATCAATGATATTCTAGCTAATGCTCGTAGGAACAAAAATGTTAAATTATATTCCATTTCTATTCATATTTTTATATTCTTTTAATTTTAAATAAATTTCTTAATCATATTATTTCTCTATTTACTTATCCGTCTTCCTCCCTCTCACCTCACCAATTTCTGCTGACACCACATAATTCTTTCTATGATTCGTGTGTTCGTCACGCCACCAAATTATGTAATCTTGCATGGCGGTCCCCATCACGGGGGATTCAAATTACACGTGATCGCGCGATACGTTGCGATGTTAAATCGGAACGCTTTAGAATACCGTTAGCTTTAGAATGCTCGCTACATAATGGTTTGGATAAAAATAAATGTCTGTTTTCTACATAATGGTTCGGTAGACCAGTGTGGGAGGGGATTAAAATTATTATTTCTCTGCGTTGAGAAAAGAATGTCTGTTGATATGGAAAAGATTCTTTCTGCTGACGCCATATAATTCTTTCTATGATTCGCGCCTTCTTCGCGCCACCACATGACGTCATCTCGTACGGCTGCTCCAGAGGATTCGAATTACGCGAGATCGCGCGATACGCTGCGACGTTAAATCGGAACGCTTTAGAATACTGCTAGCTTCAGAATGCATGCTACATATCTGCTTGAAATAATATTTCTACATAATGGTTCTGTAGATCGTTGATTCAAAATTATTATTTCTCCGCGTTGGGGGAAAATTTCTGCTGCATATTGGTTTGGAAAAAAATTTCGGGGGCCGTCCCCTCCCTGGGTTAGGTCTGAAAAAATTTTCGGGGTGGGCCTAGGTCTTAAAAAGACTTTTCGGGGGTCATTCCCTCCCTCTGAAAAATTTCGAGGACGGTGGGCCAGGTCTCCGCGGCTGCTCGGCCCGGACTGATCCCCTCCACGGTTGCGGCTTCCCCCACTCCGCGGCTCGTGCGCGCGCAACCGCTCTTCCACTCCCCGCAGGCCCCGCGCCAAGGTTGCCCTCTGCCGCGCTCCCCGCGCGCCCTCACTTCCCCCCGCCCCCGCGCTCCCCTCAGAGGACCAGAGTTGGAATCGGCATAGCCTTACTACTTAATGGCAAATGTCGAGTCTTACGAATGAACGTGGCAAAGTCAGAAGTGACTCGTTTGTTAAACATAAAAAACATTTGGATTGATAATCTTTTAGATTTTTACATTGTGCAAAAACTCTCGTTATAGCACCCAAAAGCGCTTTATCGAAATCACAAGTTACCTCTTGTGGTAGTGGAAACTTAGTTATGTGACTGGAACCCGGAAGAATTATTTCGTACAGCCAATTTTGTATTGCGTTCGTATTCTGCGTAGAACTTAGCATTTGGAACACTGGCATTTTGGATGTAGGTGTCTCGGCAACAATTTGATATAAATAAATGTGTGGGCACAAATTTCCATCAGGCGTACGCAGTTTTTTAACAAGCGATCCAGTGGCATCAATAAATATTCTTCGATAATATTGAATATAAACGGCTGTTTGTTCCACTGTCCAGTAATGGACGAAAAACGGATCTAAACCTATAGAGTGAATAGAACCCGGATGATACTTATATTTCATTTGTGAAATGCTGTTTACTGGATCGGTTGAAGTAATTTCTAAATTCTTGTTTATTAATTGCTCCTTAGATTTTCGCAACACGCATGGTTTCGGTAAATGTGGAGGCCCGGGATCACCAATCTCCATCAGATTATCTGCTTCTGTTCTTCGCCACATGCTAGGCAAAGTTTTATTATCGATCATCGTTTTTGCAATTGCAATTCTGCGACTGCCTTTTAACTGTCTTCTTTTGTTATGTTTAATGGTCGATACGAAACCTTCCACTTCGCATTCAAAAACTACTTCCGATTGGGGCAATGGTTTATTTACAACACATTCTGCAAATTTAGCCTGGCATTCGGAACAAGATCCTGATATTTTCAAATACAAACCCTGCTCTGAAACTTTACACCTTTTGAATGCGAAGGGACATGGAAGTTTTACTTCTTTATATATAGCTGCAAACAGTACGTCAGACCAAACTTTTCTTTGAAGCGTAGAATACGTTCGATTCTGACCTTCATTGTTTGCATATTCCACGTTTTCCGGTTTTATTTTTATCCACTCTTTATGTGACACGATCACATTAAACCGAATTACGTTATCAGAAATGCTCTCCGTCGAAGCATCTAAATCAATAAAAGACAAATCTTCTTGAATATTGTGGAAATCTAATACTTTTTTCCAAATATCGTATCGATTCTGCTTGCACATGACATAAATATACTTCGGTTTCAGTATCTGATTCATACGATTCGAAATATCTTTATAAACTGCGTCACTTGGAACAACAGGCAAGCCACGACTATCAGCCAGATGCTTATAATCTTCTGAGAGAATTATATTCAAAAGTTGATCTACAGTATTCATTTGGAAGATCTGTATAATATTCTCAATAAAGGAAACCCTGAATGAAAAAAGGTTGGTCCAACTTCCTTAATCTTCAAGTGACTTCGTACTTACCAAATAGAAGGACAATGAAATGTGCTCTAGATGTAAACTAGAGCAAGCCCAATCAATAACACAAATAACACACATATAACGAACTTAACTTACGAAACACCACCTAAAACGAGCAAAACGAAACACAAACTAAACAGTAAGTTTAAAATGCATAAGAAATGCTTAAAACGTCTCACTGTGCAGTTGCTGCTCGAATGGTTCTGTTTCAACTGAATGCAAAGAGAAAGTCGAAGGCTTTTCTGCACCATAACATAAACACGTGAAGTGTCTATCGTCTAAGCAGTTCCTTCGTAAGAACTCCATAGCTCCTTACAGAGTCGCCCCTAGAGTTTGCGGGACCCGGGGCAAAAGTCGATCTTATTTAAAACATCTAATTGACTGCGTCCACACGCAGTATCTTATTAAACTTATATTTATATAAGTAGATAAAATTGTATACTTTCCATAATCAGAAAACCTAACATGAAAATAAATAAATAAATAACACACATAAGCACAATAGCACAAAAGACGTAAATCGAAAATTAACAATTCTGTTACGACCGACATTTTGTTGCATGCATGACTGTACCATGTTGCTATGGATGCTTCGGGTATTTATTAGTTTCTAAGATATTAATAAAAAATTATTGTTAATTCTTTTTAGAATTTTGTTTAAATTACATACACGTAGCTGCGAACCCCCCTAACGAGGGGCCCTCTCGCCCTCTAAACCTAATATATCGATATTTCAGGCACGATGAACGCAGGTGTATTTGATTCCGAATAAATACCAAAATATTTTATGAATATCTCGAAATCTAAAGGAGTCCGGCGGTAACGTCTATAGAGAAAAGTTATTTAAAATGTTGATCTTAACATATTTCAAGGTCATTAAAGTCGGTGGGTGAGGACCCTATTCCCAATAATTAACCTACATTTTTACGACAGTTCGCAATTCTGCCGCTGATTTCTATCGAGCATTTCCTATATAGTTTTAAAAATATGTGCGAAAAATTGATACCTGGACAACTATACTTAATTCATTTAATTTGTACAAAATGAAATCCCCAAGCGCAAGGCCCGGAGCAAGGGCCCCGCTTGCTCAGTGCTAAGGGCGGCTCTGCCTCCTTACGAATTTGTGATACGTAAAAGCGCGACGCGACGTACAGGGTAGAGCTGTATTTATTCGACCATTCGAATTTTCGAATAATTCAAATTAGAATATTTGAATAATCAGGAGTATTTGAATATTCGAATATTCGGAGCGATCGTATTACGGATTGTACCGAATAGGAACCTGAACATGCAATATTTGTTCTTACTTTATCTTGAAATTCTTTTCATATTGACTTTTACCATTGTTGGATATTATTCCGAAAGGGACCGGTGGCCGATCGAGTTGAGCTTTGTGGGGAGGGGTGGGGAGGGGGTGTGTACCCTAAATCTAAAATTGTAGCGTCGTGTATGTATTAATTTCCGAAATATTAATAAAAAATTGTTCATTTTTTTGGAAATTTTTTTGGACGTTGGTGCAGGCCTCCCTACCCGGGAGCGCTTCCGTGCTCCATTTTCCACTTTTTAAATTTTGTGACCACAGTCTCATTTTTAGCATCGCCAAACTCACATCGGTTCGCTACGATGCTTTACGCGCCCGCGAGCGGGCGCGCGCTCCCCCGCACCATCTAGCCCCAACCAATACTAATACCCGGAACAAGTTGGAAAGTGGAATTCGTTGTGTCGGTATAAAGTCAACAGAAATATTGTTAAAAGGGGGGGACCGTGGTAAAGTGATTAAAGAAAATCGGTAAGGTGTAAAATCGGTAAGGTGCCCTTTTATGCACAATTACCTCTGTATCTTTTGAACGCATTAATTGCCGAAGCTAAAATTTTATATTTTGGGTCTGTCCACACCCCTCGTAATACCCACCAAGTTTCATTTCGATCGGCCACCGGTTGGGGCTAGACCAGTGCGGGGAGCGCGCACAGCACGGCAGCGAACCGATGTGAGTCCGGCGATGCCAAAAACGAGACTGTGATTAAAAAATTTCAAAAATAAAAAATAGGGGGACGGAAGGACTCCTGGGTAGGGAGGCCTGCACCAACGTCTCAAAAAAATTTCCATTAAAAATTAACAATTTTTTATTAATATTTCGGAAACTAATAAATACCCGAAGCTACAATTTTAGATTTAGGGTTCACATCCCCTCCCCACCCCTCCTCCCAAACCTCATCTCGATCGGCCACCGTTCCCTTTCGGAAGTACAGCCCAATTGTTTGTTTTTCAAACAATAAATTTGGAATCTTTGGATCTATGAATTTTGCAACCAAAGGTATAAATTCTATTTAAATTTAGGAACCTAAATAGTGTATTTAAATGTTGAATCATAATGCTCATTAATAGCAATAGTAGTAATTTTATGCTGTAGACTGTTTAATCCAGTATGCCGCCTCCTTGGGCCTGTGAAATAGTGCAGACACCTTTTGCGTCGTAGGACTGTTAAGTGCGTGACGAATTCGACCCGCGCGCCCGGGTCACGTATTGTAAACAAGCGAGGCTCTGCTGGTCCTGCGAGCCTGCGGAAAGGCTCAGTTCGTCGTTCGTCTTCAGATTGTAACCACTCCACATCTAGTTTTAATAAACGTCCATGGTTATTGTTATTTCTTTGGGTTTTATTAAGACCACCTCCTACAATTCTTTGCTTATTTTCGAAGCATTCATCGGGAAACATTTGCCTGCCAGATGTCGAATAGGGGGCAATCGACATTGTTCCGTTTTTTCAGGAATTTCGATTTTCTTCACTTCGAATTAATCCGTATATTGCTCTGTCGGCGGGTGGTCATTTGGTAACCAGCCGTAGGTACCTGTATGTACCGTTGTCCACCGCCGACTCTCGGGGCAATTCCGTCATAAACCGCGACCCTGGTGAGATGCTCTGTCCGATCATTCCGACTAGTTTTTGCGACCAGCTGGTTGTACATTTCCTCCACATCGTCAAGATGGCAAAGATACCCCCTCCACCGCCGAATTAACAGAGGGGAGGTCCCTCCTCTTCTTCAAAAGTGCAAACAATTGGAATTTGTCACCTCCCAAAATTTAGCGAGGGCTCTTACTAAAGTCATCGTTCAGCTTATGTTTCGGCTCATATCTAAATAAATTAATAATTCATACCAGAGGCAGTAAATATTTCATCAACTCATTCACAGAAGCCTCTAATAAAAAGACTAATGATTATACTACCTTTGTACAGTCAATGTACTGCAGCCATTTAAAAAATAATTCTTTGGGCAGAGCAGACCTTAAATTATAAACAAAAGGACATGTTTTTGATAAACAGGTGAATATTAAATTTGACAAGTTTCTTTAATTTCTTTATTAAATAAGAATAAATTTAATAAATTAACTACTAATTTTATCATTATATCTGTATACAATTTATTTATATACTATTTATGTTTTAAGTAAACAACAGCACTCTTTCTCGTCAAACGTTCGTAACGCAGACATCATTCGAAAACACAGTCGTCTTCGTTAATTGTCAACGCATTATTCTCGTTAATATCACCATACGGACAACAACGTTTTTTCCTCGCCTGGTCGTCAGTCGGGCCAATGAGTTCTTTTTCGTCATGATATTTTCAATCAGTCACTTAAAATTAAGTTGCCGAGTCACTTACATCGCACACCACGAGAGTTAATCGGGCCTTACAACCCTGAGAGAAGGGAGAGACAAGTGCACGCGTGTGGGTACCTTACAGAAACAAAGAATATAATTACTACTATTACTATTAATGAGAAAGATGGGGTATATAAAGCGAATAATACTGGGAGAAATAAAAATATTATAGTTCCACAAAATCGTTTATGGGGTTTTAGCTTCCTACAAAAAAGTCTGCTTATACTGTTTGTCACCCGCTTATTATGGGATACAGGTGGGGAAAGAGGAGAGGGCCCTTGGCCGACTCCGTCGGTATTGTCCACTAATTATTATAAAAATAATAATACTAATAACTATACGTTGTTTTCGTTTCAAAATGTATAAATTTACCAAAGATTAATAAAGTTACAAATTTATCATTTGAAAAACAAATAATTGTAAAGGCCAATATGAAAACAATTTCACGATAAACTGTGAACAAATATTTCATGTACAGATTCATATTCGATACAATTAGAAATTCGATAGATCCGAATATTCGAATGTTCGAATGTTCGAATATTGGAAGAAATTATTGGAATTCTGTGGTATTCGAATACTTAGTTTATTCGAATATTCATTACAGCCCTAGTGCAAGGCAGCATTTACCATAAGGCGCAGTAGGCGCAAGCTGGGGCCTCACTCTCTATGGGCCTATATTTTAACCTTCACTCTGTGTACTAATATTTTAACGTTAACTGTGTACAGGGGTGTAATTACACCCCACGAATTTTCAGTCCCAAATGAATAGAAAAAACTGTAGCCGCGTAAGCTGTATTAATTTTTAAGAACACAAGTATAGAAAGAATAATAACATTTAATTTAAAACACAAAAGCTAAAAGTTAAATACAAAAATTAAGAGTTAAACCATTTCTTCGAACGGTACAACGCGGTACAAACCTAGTACAAACTGGTACAACCACGAGTTTTTAATTTTTCGCAAATTTTTTTTCCCAGTAGTACGACTCGACACTTCGGTTATTTCCATTTTTCTCGGAAACCAAAAGAGTTAAACAATTTTTAGGAACGGTACAACACGGTACAAACCTAGTACAAAGTGGTACAACCACGAGTTTTTAATTTTTCGCAAATTTTTTTTCCCAGTAGTACGACTCGACACTTTGGTTATGTCGATTTTTCTCGGAAACCAAAAGAGTTAAACAGTTTCTTCGAACGGTACAATGATCGGTACAACTAGTATAATACAGTACAATTTCGAAAAATGATATTTTCAAAAAATGGGGGGCTAGCCAAAATTTTTCTTTCCCCATTTTCTCGAAAACGCTTTCGAATTTTTGAAAACTCTCAACGGTATATTGTTCGGTACAACTAGTACAATTTAGTACAATCTCGAAAAATAAGAATTTCCAAAAATGGGGGGCTAGCCTGATATTTGGTTTTTTCTTATTTTCTCGAAAACGGTTTCGAATTTTTGAAAACTCGGAACGGTACAATGTTCGGTACAACTAGTACAATTTAGTACAATCGCGAAAAATCATAATTTCCAAAAAGGGGGGCTAGCTTGATTTCTTATATTCTGATTTTCTCGAAAACGGTTTCGAATTTTTGAAAACTCTCAACGGTACAATGTTCGGTACAACTAGTACAATTTAGTACAATCTCGAAAAATGAGATTTTCTAAAAATAGGGGGCTAGCCATAATCATGAAGAGGATCAGTCCGGGCCGAGCCGCCGCGGAGACCTCTCCAGACCTGGCCCACCGTCGGAAATTTTTCAGTGGGAAGGAATGACCCCCGAAAAGTTTTTTCAGACCTTGGCCCACCCGAAAAATTTCTTCAGACCTAACCCAGGAAGGGGACGGCCTCCGAAATTTTTTTCCAAACCGATATGCAGCAGAAATTGTTTCGAACGATGTACGGAGAGATCGATGTTGTAAAGCTTGATAAAAGGATCGGCGCGAGGAATGGATAGGTATTCTGAGAGCGCTAACAAACGAAAACTTTAAAGGGAACGAGGGCAGTTATATTTAAGAGCTTGAAATTCACGTTCACAGTTATAGTTATAATTCAAACTTTATGTACAAGGTCACTAATAAATAACAACTATTTACACCAATATTTAACGGATTGAAGTAGTAATTATTTAAACGAAAGCGTTAGTAGGAAAGCAAGCGAGTAAAGTGTTATTAAGCACTAAAGCTCGTTACTAAACAAATGAGTAACGTCGCGAAGCAAAGGCGCGAGAAAGCGAAAGTGAGTAGCGAGATTCCGAAAGACGTGTTAATCGTAGCCGGGTCGTGAACAGAGAGAGCGTTCCAGGAAATCGCGCTCGATTTCCTGGAAGGAAGAGTCTTTCCCTTCCATCGATCGCGAATTGATGGAAGGGGCCGTGATCGCCGCTCCACATAAGCAAGCAGGCCGTTGCCAGGTGCCTAATTAGCGGTGGTAATTAGGAGATGGCGCCAGCTTGTCGCTTTTCGTGTACATTTCCCGCCCGGCATTCATCGCCCGATGAATAGATCCCGAAACTCATTGGTGATCGATTGGCTGGTCGATAGGGCGCGGACCGATCTCGCGGCGGTGGGGCCGCTTAGCTCATGTGGAGGCGTCAGGCAACGCAGGTGGAAGTGTCGTGAGTGTGATCTATCGCGCAGTAGATTCGTTCAGTGACAGTGTTGTGGTAGTCTCCTGTGCAAAGGTAAAAAGACTAATTTACAAACAGGTCGCGTGAATTCGGAACGTGCAGTTTTAATAGTGGCAACGCGGGTTAACCCATCGGTGCCGGGGTGTAGTTTGGTGATCCTGGCAAGTGGCCATCGGGCTGGGGACGTCAGTTCAGATTTGACGAGGCACAAGTCGCCGACTCGTGGCTGCACCGCTTCCAGAATTGTAATCTCAGTTGTTGCAGAAGGTGCCATCGAGAAAGACGGGTAGCTGGAACGTCGTTGATGGCTGGATCGGGCAGACTCAGCAGGGCGTCGCCGATCAAAAAGTGCCCTGGTGTCAGCGTGGTCAAATCCCCTAGGTCGTCACTCATCGCCTGCAGTGATCGGGAGTTCAGGCAGGCCTCGATCTGGTGGAGCAGCGTCGTCATTTCCTCGAAGGTGAGGTGCTGCTCGCCTATCACCCTCCTTAGGTGATATTTGGTTGATTTAACGGCAGCTTCCCATAACCCCCCGAAGTGAGGGGCAGCAGGAGGATTGAATCGCCACTCCATGCCGTCCTTCAGAAGCGTGGAGTGGATGAGGTCGCGCCCTGAGTCGAGATGAGCCAGCATATTCCGCAGAGCACGGGCGGCTCCCACGAAATTAGTCCCTCTGTCGCTCTGGATCACGGTACAAAGTCCTCGCCGTGACGTGAAGCGCCGCAGAGCAGCGAGGAAGGCTTCCGTGCTGCAATCGGAAACGAGTTATAAGTGGACAGCGCGAGTGCTTAGGCATACGAATAACGCCACATAGCCCTTGTGTGTTCGTCGACCTCTGCCCCGGGACATCAGCAGCGTGAGAGGTCCTGCATAATCCACCCCCACGTGTTGGAAGGGACGGGCTGGTGTCACCCGGACCGCTGGTAAGTCTCCCATTAACTGTTGTCCTGCGGTAGCTCGCCAACGGATGCAAGTAGGACAGCGGTTAATGATGGCCTTTACCCGGTGTCGACCCTGCAGGATCCAGTACCGCTGGCGTAAGGTGGCCAAGGTAAGTTGGGTCCCTCCATGTAAGGTTCGGCGATGGGCCTCGTCCACCAGTAGCTCCGTCAGTCGGCTGTTTTTTGGTAGTAGCACCTGATGTTGGGCGTCCAGTGGCAAAGCAGAGTGGCGCAGACGACCCCCGACACGCAGGAGGCCTTGGGCGTCCACGTAAGGGTTGAGTCGCAGCAGCTTGCTGCGGCTCGGCAATCGTTGTCCCAGTTGCAGTTGCTGGATTTCAGAGGCAAAGCTCTGATGTTGTACGATCCGGAGCCAGCGGGTCCGTGCTGCCTCTACCTCGTCTGGCATCAGGTAACTCCCTTTCGAGCTAGTTGTTGGTTTTGGCAGCCACCGCAGGCACCAGGCGGTGGTTCTGAGAAGTAAAGTGACCGATGAGTATCGTGATAATAGTGTTTCACGCGTTGCAGGTTCACCCGACGTCACAGTGGCGGTAGTTCGCGCCTCCAGGTCAGTTTGGGGTAG